>CM046454.1:15571875-16856875 GCA_025506515.1 Flaveria trinervia | reverse complement strand
ATTTCATCACTTCAATTTGTGGGAATGACTCTTGAGATGAGAGATCTCTCAAGAAAGTTAACGAGTACACTTCCAAATGAGTGGACTTTTTGCTGTGTCTCTATCAAAATGACAAAGAACTTAAACTCTTTCACAATGACTGAACTATTTGGCATCCTTAATGGATACTGTGTAGAGATGGAAAAAAATAAATGCCACCAGGTGAGCAGACCCTCAAGCCTTCCTGCTAGCAACACGTTAATGGTTGTTGAAGGCTCAAGACCCCCCAACCTCAGCAGTACCTGACTTACTCCCAGCAGTCATCCTGTTCTTCTGGGCCATACTTTACCTTTCCTGAGACTCTAAGGTCTCAACAAACTCAATCAAGTCCTTTCCAAGACAGTTGTGCCTTTGTCTCAAGAAATGGGCATTCCAGTGATTTTCAGTTTTGCTTTGATGATCTAGAATGTTTCAATCCAGATGATGTTAAGTACATGAATATTGTCCAACAGATAGCTCTGTTAACTTATAGGGCAAAGAAGTTCTTTAAGAGAACTGGAAGACAATTTCCCCAAAGCCAAACTAACAGCAAATTTGGGTTTGACAAGACAATGGCTAACTGTTACAACTGTAACCAACTTGGCCACTTTGCCAGGGAATGCATGGCTTCCAAATCCAATTCGGGAGCCTATCAAGCCTCCACACATCCCTCCACACCTAAAGCCACTAGGAAGTCAACTGAATAACACACAATTGTTGTTGCTCAAGAGGTGGACTGGAGTTTCATAGTGCAGGATATGACTCCTGCTCAAGTATTGATGGCTGGAACTGATGACAGAAAGGTATTTGAACACCTCTGTACTCCAGCTTGCATTGCTAAAGTTAAATTGTATCATGACTACAATATGGAAATTAAATATGATATTGAGTCTTTGAATATCCTTAAAAGTGATTTTAAAAGGGTTGAATCTAACTATAAAATGAAAATTGAAGAGTTGGAAAAAACTACATTCTTTTTAAAACATGAGCATACCAACTATAGGACTCAATCAAAGATTTAATCTCCAAATTAAGTGAGGCTCAAGCCCAGTTAGTCACAGCTGAGGCACAAGCCAAGAAGCATGTTATATCTGAGCAAAACTTCCAAGTCATTCTTGTATCATCCTCCCACTTAAAAACTTGTTATCAAAACAAAGGTGGGTTGGAACAGTAACGCCCCAAAATGTCAAAACGAGTCATCAATGCTAACGGGTTAATTAGTGGGTATTTAATAGAAAAAATAAAGGAATGAAATGGGTGATGGGCTAAATTAGGCTTATAGGCAATAGCCTAAGTGATTAAGGGCCCATAATCAACCCTTTAACCCACTTAATCAACCACCATCTTCCTTATTTGTAACCCTAGCCACCAATTTCTAGAGAGAGAAAGTAGAGAAAACTTAATATTTGGAGATTCAAAGGTTAAGAGATTGAAGATCTGGGTAATTGAGTATCAACCACAAGAAAGAAACGAGAAATCCATATAAGAATCAGCTTCTAAACCCTTCTGTAGATCAAACCCGGATTCTAGGATTTTGGATTTTGAAAATTTACAAAGAATCACATAAAGGTCTTATATTTACGAATGAAATCATGTAAAAAGCTTAGATATAGCCTCATGGATGATAAACTAAGGGTTTGGACGTAAAAATTTTCGATTTTGGGTTAAAAAAGAGTTGGTTCGTAATTTTTTTGCTTTCAGCGAAACTGTCTGTGTATCCAGCAAAATTGGGTGTTCATGTTGTGAAACTATGAGTTTTCTGTGAAATTATAGTTTCGCAGGTATTTTGCAGCCATGGAATGCCAACGAAAGTTAGGCGTAACTGCCATACGAAGTTGTAGCAAAACTGGAAGCAAATCTATTTATCTGGCAGCGAAATTAGCAGCGAATTTAGGCAGAAATTAACTCCTTCGAGCATTAACTTCTCTGCAGGCTGTGTAGTGTGATTTTAGCTTAGAAAGCTTAGTTTAGAAGCTACTCACAGTATCCAAGTGAGTTCAAGATCCCCTTATTTGCTAGTTTTTCATATTTTGGGGTTATTATGCATACTAAATATATGTTTTAAATTACCAAGATTTTAAGAGGTTTTGACAAGAAGATTGATTTTTCTATAAAAAAATATGTGATATAAATGTTTAATAATAAAATTTCTTCTTGTTGACCTAGCAGCACGGCCCCAGCCAGGGGCGTTGCCCCTTGGACCCCACTAGGGGTTGCTGCTCCTAGGACCCCGCTGTTAGGGGCTGCCGCCCTCAAACTCCCGATGTCCCCCGGAGGGTCGGATATGTTCTATGATGACTTGTACTTGGTATGCTATGTACTTAATAAGTTAAATATTATATATTAAAGTGAAAGATAATATTAATAAGAAGTGGAACTTAATGAATGTTACCCCAAGCCCTTTTTATAATGAAAAGTCTTGCAAGCACTATGATAGGCTTCACTTATGTGAGTATGATGTTTGATGATGGATCCGTATTCATGAGCGGGCTATGTGCCTTGCAATATGGATCAAATATCGGGGGTTAGATACCATTTTCATGTATACTGACAAGGATTGACATTCGTTGTCGATCAATAGGGAGCTATTGCTTTGTGCAATCTCGTTTATGATGAAGTGAAAGATAACAGAATGATGAAAGATAATGAACATGCTTATTAAGATGCAAAATGTTATGTATTATGACGTATGCTAGTCATTATATGAAGGATAAAGTTTATATTTAATTATATTAACTAAAACTAAAACGTACTCAGCAAAGCTGACTCTTATGCATAATAGTTGGCAGGTAAATGCTAATACTGAAGATGGCACCTAGTTGAGAGCTACTTGGAGGGCAACAAATGGCATTATTGTTTATGAAATATTTCCATTGTAATATAAGACAAAGTACTATGTTTTTATTCTATTTGAAAGACAAATGTATGGTTACAAGATGAACTACAAGTTTTAAGTGAATGTTTATTTTATGCCGCTACAAAGTTTTGCAATTAACATGATTTAATGCTATGATGATCCAACTGTAAGGCTTCCCGAAATCGGGGCCATTCTTGCATGATCCTCCCACCAAAAGCTTGTTATCAAAACAAATGGAAACCAATGAAATTGCTGCACCATATTCTTATGAGTCTATCAAACAACCAAGATGTGGGACCAACGAGCAAGAGGTTCCAACTCTTGATCCACCACCTCATGAGTTGAAGAGTGATACAACTATGGAGACCATCACTGGAAAGGATCAGGTAAATCAACCCATTCCCACTAGTGATGATCAACCCCTAACCACTAAAGCCAGAAGAAACAGGGCTAAGGCAACCATAAAAACTGCTAAGAAAGTGGTTGAATCCAAACTAAAGATAGACCCAAAGCAAAAGGTGTGTTCATTTCAGTCGGGTTCCAGGTGGTTGGAAACTCTGATCCTAGAAATGAGTGTAATACCAACACTCCTATCCTACTAAAGGATCATAAGTTGAAGGAGAAGACCGTTGATGAAAACAAAAAGAGCAAGAAACAATAATCTTCACATCCCACAAAGGTTAACATTGCATGCATAATGTATGGTCTTCAAAATCATATGGCTAAAGATTGTTACTACAATCCTGCAAGCACAAATTATGCAAATAATGTTAAGAAAGAAGGAGTCAAGGAGGGTTTCACATTTGGACCCCATCACATGGTCCAAGTGATGAGGAAAGGAAAGCTTGTCTCTGAAGCAAAGTTGCTTTCGGAAGAAACTCATTCTTCCGAAGGGAAAATAGCTTCGAAAGATAAGTCTAAGAAAAGTCAAATGAACAAAAGAGTTCCTTTGAAACCTTTCGAAAAGAAGACTTCTTCGGAAGAAAAGGTGAGGAAAGCTTCTTTCGAGAAGAAAGAAGCCTCGAAAGTATGCCATGCTGCCCAAGTTTCATCAAGCTTATCTACATTGATTTGCCAAGGGATGAATTGGAAGATTAAACAACATGCTGCATCCCAAACCTCTTCTTCCCAAATATTTATTGAACTTCCATGCATACACTTAGGTTCATTAAATCCTCATCATTGAAAAAGCCTAAGACCAACAAGACTTGGGTTTTTAATCAAAACTAACTTTTTCACCTTATGTGCAGGGACATCCATATGACAAGAACAATACTGTGTGGTTTATAGACGGTGGATGCTCTAGGCACATGACAGGGAACATATCTCTCCTTCAATAATTTCAAAATTTTGAGGGTGGAGGATACACTTCTGGCATAGGGAGTGTCTCCAACAGCAAGTTAAAAATTGACAAAGTACACTTTGTCAAAAAGCTTAAACACAACCTATTAAGTGTTTCTCAATTTTGTGAGCAAAAGCATCAAATGCTTTTCACAAAACATGAGTACATTATCCTCAGACCAAGGATGACCATTCCTCAAGAATTGGTGCTTCTTAGATCTCCTAGGAAAAGGGATATGTATATGCTAGAAATGAACAATTCTTCCCCACTGGGTGAAGTATCATGTTTTCTTTCCAAAGTTAATGGTGATGAGTCAACACTATTGCATAAATATGTGTGTCATGTAAATTTTAAAACCATGAACAAATTGGTTAAAAATAACTTGGTACATGGTTTGCCTAAAAAGGAATTTTTCTGCAAAGATAACTGTGTTGCATGCCTGAAAGGGAAGCAACACAAATCATCTCATAAATCTAAATTTGTTAACTCTTTCACCACTCCATTATACTTATTGCACATGGATCTATTTGGTCCCACAAGTATAATAAGCATTGGAAGGAAATCAAACTGCCTTGTGATTGTTGATGATTTTACAAGATTTACATGGGTATTTTTTAAGAACTAAGGATGAAATTGCTGAAATGTTATCTTTTATTCTTAAAATTGAAAATCAAATTGATCACAAGGTTAAGATAATTAGAAGTGATCAAGGGACTGTGTTTAAGAACCACATTCTCGACTCACCACTCCAGACAATATAGTGCTCTCAGAACTCCTCAACAAAATGGTGTTGCTGAGAGGGGGAACATGATACTGATTGAGGCTGCTTGGACTATGTTAGTTGATTTGAAGCTACCTCTAACATTCCGGGCAGAGGTAGTCAACACTGCATGCTAAGTGGAGAATAGGGTCCTTGTAGTTAAACAACATGGAAAAACCCCTTATGAGTTATGGAACAAGAGGCCACCATTCATTGGCTTTCTAAGGTCCTTTGGTAGCAGGTGTATCATACTTAACACAAAGGACAAGTTGGCAAAATTTTTTGAAAAGTCAGATGATGCTGTCTTTGTTGGATATTCCTCTAACTCTATTGGTTATAGAGTTTACAACATCAAAAATCAATAATTTGAGGAATCATCCAATATTGTTGTCAATGAGCACACTCCTTGTGTTAGGGGGAATGGCCCTGATCATATTTTTTACCTAGAATTATTTCCCAACTATTCTAACTCATCTTGTGAGAATGTATTAGCTAGATCAGGTACTCAAAGTGACTCTGATGATGATCAACTGTTTGAGTTGCTCAGACCTTGTTCAAGTTATTCCAGGAAAGCTAAAGATCAATCTCCCACTATCTTGAGATCTAACAGCATAACTATTTCAAGAGATAATGGAGCTTCAATCAGTTGTCCACCTAGTGAGCCTCAAAACTCATCTGGTGACACTGCATAACACCAAGTTGATAGAAGTATCATCTTGAAGGAATAGGAAGCTGTTAATGCTACTTCACTGCCCACAGATAATATGGTGTTTCCCATTCATTCAATCAGCCCTCGTTGAATGAGTTTGAAACAACAGTTGGTCCAAGTGTTCAATCTCCTGAGCAAAACATGTCCAACTTTGATCTATCTTTGAAACTAGAGGTGATTCCCAGGCTTAGAATTCACAACACTCATCCAGCTGAGAACATCATAGGAGAAGTCTCTGAAGGTGTGAGAACAATAGGACAAACTCACAATAGGAATGTCTGTTTGTACTCATGCTTTTTGTCTCAGATGGAACTCAAGAAAGTAGAAGAAGCCTTAAAGGATTGTAGCTGAGTTGAATCAATGTAAGAGGAATTGATTCAATTCAAAAGACAAAAGGTTTGGAACCTATGTCCGCTACCATCTGGTTAAGTACCAATAGTACCAAATGGGTCTTCAGAAACAAGAGCGATGATAAAGGCTTGATAATCAAGAATAAGGAGACTGGTAGTTCAAGGATACACCCAAGAGGAAAGAATTGATTACACTTATGTATTTGCACCAGTTTCAAGACTTGAGACAGTGAGGATTTTTTTGCTTATACTGCATCCTAGAATTTTATTGTCTACCAACATGATATCAAGCGTGCCTTTCTATATGGGGATATAGACAAGGAGGTCTATGTATGTCAACCTCTAGGATTTGAAGATCCACAACACCCCAACTATGTGTCCAAGTTGGATAAATCTCTATATGGGCTGCACTAAGCACCTAGGTTGTGGTATGATACCTTGTCTTAGTTTCTTCTAAAGAATGGATACACTAGAGATACCATTGATAAGACTCTTTTGTTAGGACCGTGTACGGACGGAGTACTAACTGATTTATGTGTATACCAACTCAAATAGTGCGGAATCCTATTTGATTGGCGATCCAATCAGTGAAAACGCACATAGAATCGATCTTAGAATGAATCTAAACTTTAATAATGATTGCAATACGATTTTGTGCGATCTATGAACTTGGAATAGGGTCTCTATGGTCTCTGGATGGCTAGGGTACGTATAGGAGTCAAAATATTTAAAGTGTTGCATTTTTCCACGAATTAAGTGGTATTTATACGTTAGGGTTAGTCAACCGTACGACCGGACCATTAGCATGGTTCAGTCGTGCGACTAAAGCATGCGACTGAGTCAATCACACGACTGAAGGTTCAGTCGTGCGACTGAGTCATCCATATGTCTCAGTCGCGCGACTGATCTAGTCTCCTGGTTCAGTCATGCGACTGGTTCATTAGCATGAAGTATTCATGCATATGAACCATTAGCATGGTCCATTCGCATGAAAACTTCATACGACTAAGTTTGAATATGTTTCTCAATCATTACTTGACTAAGATCTATTCAACAATCACAAACCTATATAGTTAGTTTAATATGCGTTAATAAATAATAAACATTAAAAGATACACTGAAACATTTAACATTAAGATCATTAATCACATATTCTGTTTCATTCAACTCATACATTTCATTTACATTTAAGACATGACAGACATATTACATTAAGATCGTAAACTAGGTACATATGTATCAACAAACTCCCCCTTGGACCTAGTTTCCTTCATCGTCTGGCATCTTTCATTAGCTCATCAAACTTCTTATGCCTCTCCTCGACTATGACTCCAGCATGTATCTCGAATGCAAAACAGAGTCTTATCACATTCTGAAACTGGAGGGCCTATACCATATCCTGCGTATCATAGAATAATGGCCACCTGTATAGAGTATAAACATCACTAGCTGACAGGTTGGTTAGCCACATTAGGTCAAATACCCGGATGGTCTCCATTTAGTGCTCTTTCTGCAATACTATGACCGCTTTCCCTGTTCTCCAATCATAATACCACCACTTGAAGTGGGGAGTGAAGTCCTGTGGCATTTCTTTTATGGGAATCTTTGACATAGTGCACGGAGGACTCCACTTCAGCACCACTTTGGGTTTCCCAGTCCTTGGGTCTACCTCCGACCTTCGAATATACCTCGTAGGTTGTTGAGGCTTGAAGTTAACCCATCTAGTGTGGTATTCTTTCTTCAACGCAGCTTCAAACCAACCTGACATCTTCCTGGGGCCAGCATACAGCAGGTTCATGCGTGCCAGCTGGTTGAGCTCAAAACCAGGGAGAGTCTTCAGATCATGTGGGAATCTGAAGTACTCGATTCCCTTCTCCTTCTTTATTGTATATACATTAAGATCCTCAAAATAAGCCCATGCTATAATCTTGCCAGACACCTTTAGATGCTTCTTTACTTTATAGAGCTTGGCGTAGGCACTCGGCTTTGGCGCTGTGCGTTGGGCATGGATCTTTGCATAACAAGCCACCATTCAGCCTTTTTGATCTCAACATCAATGTCCGAGGCTTGGGCTTGGCTTTCTGATTTCTCAGCCTTCCTCTCCATCGTATCCAGGTTAGCATACATATTACTGTCGAGAGTATCCCCAAAATCAGGAACCACATTTCCCTCTCGATCAGTATATTCTGGATAATGCTGTGCTGTGACGTCTTCAATCTCTATCTCATCCACATCGTTAAGCTCGTCATCATTAGCAACCTCGACGGTAGGTGCATCTTTAACCAGTTCATCCGGATTTAACAGGAACATCTCTGCGAGTTGCTCATCAGTAAGGTCGTGAATGATTTCTCCTTCTTTAGGATTATAGCTTACTGACCTCCTGACAATCCCTTGCAGATCAAGTATTATAGTGAATTGAGACTTGATCTGCTGCAGGGGAGCAACATCATATTCATCCTGTTGAGATGGTTGATCTGCTTGATTTAAAACATGTAACCCATCATTCATTAGTAATAATCAAAAAAGTTAAATAATCAAATATATACATAAACATTCAGTACATGAGTTTAATACTTGATTCAATTACAAAAAAATTCATAATAAATAAACATCTAGTCATTACTTTGATCTTGAATCATGGGTTCTTCAGCTGGCGGGGCCGAGGACAAGGCACCCTGATCCTGTGCTTTCTTGGATCGTCTCTCTCTTGCTTGAATGGCACCAGATGCAGCAGCATCATCACCCTCCTCATCATCTCTGCTCTCATCCTCTCCTGCATCATCATCTCCCCCATCATCATCAGTATCATCCTCATCATCATCATCATCATCATCATCACCATCGTCATCCCCTTCTCTAATCTTTAGAGGCTCATCCTTGGATCCATTTAGCCTCAGCATGAGCTTCTTGTTCTTTGCCTCCAAATCCTATATCCTCTGTACAGAAGATGTCTGCATCTCACATAGCTCTGTGATCTCCTGACTCTAAGCCTCAATCCTCTATATAGACGAAGCCTACATCTCATGCAACTTCACGATCTCTTGACTCTGAGCCTCAATCCTCTGGGCTTGGGAGACATTGAGCTCTATCAGCTAATTAAGCTAAGTGGCTCTCTGCTCATCTGTCGCCAGCAACTTCAGTACTAACCGGTTCAGGTTAGCCAGCTGCTCCTCCAACCCAACGGATGGGAAAGAGGATCCAAAAGTAGGTGGTACCTGTGATGAGGTCCCGGCTCCGTGAGTGGTGGTGGTGGTAGTGGATGTAGAGAAGATGGGTGGTGGGATATGTATGGATAGTGAAAGAGTGGCTGTAGTGGTGACAGGTGGAGGTGTGGTAGTCATGGTGGGTGTAGTGGTAGTAGTGGTGGTGGGTGGAATGGTGGTAGTGGTGGCTGTGGTAGAGGTAGTGGTGGCTATAGTGGTGGTAGTGATGAGTGTAATCCTCCTCCTCTTAGTCTTCATCCCATGGGGCCGAACCATCCTTTTTCTCCTCATGCCCTTTGAGGAGGATGCTCCCCCTGGGATGCTGCTAGGCTGATCAGGGGCATAAGTGGGATCTGCAGCAGTCTCCCCAGATGTGCTAGGGCGTCCTCCAACCTCCCGAATACCTCGGTCGGTGGCAACCACCCTGCTCCCCACAATATGAGTTAAAGGCTCCTCATCTGTCTCCTCCTCCTCCTCATCAGGACGAAAGTCCTGATGGAAACCAACTGACTCTGCTCCACCATGGGTGGATGATGGAGATGCTATGTCACACCCTCAAAATCCACTTGCGGAGTTTTACCGCGAGGCGTGTGAACAAACCAGGATCACAGTCAATAGTTACTCAGAACGACTCTAAATGCCATAATTTAAACATAATTAACCAAAATACCAACTTTAAACGATGCTGAAGCGTTTTTGAAAACAACCCAAGTCAATAAAGTATAACCATGGCAAAACAAGTGCCAAACCAAAGAGTAAACTATAATTATTAAAATGTCAAATTGTCTTGAAGCATAGTGTCTTAAAATGCAATGAACCGTGCAGTGCTCCTATGGCAAGCAAGCTAAGGACCTGAGAAAAGCATACTAAAATGTCAACACGTAGGTTGGTGAGTTCAAGAGTTTGAGTTCATTAAACATGTAAACAGTTGTGATACATATAAGCAGTGTATGGTAATAGATAGCTAGTCTATTATCAGTAAATATTAATACATAGTGATTTTGCAATTGAAGCTGACTGTGATAGTTGTTGCCTCCTGTCACAACTTACCATGTCGTGACAATGATCAATAGGACAAATTGCACCCGGTTGACCTCGAGTCACACAGGTGGGGCTCGTCAGACCCAGTAGTACTACCCAAGTTTCCCCGCTATTAAATATTAACAATTCAAAAGTGTGAGGACTTTTCTCATGGTAAACAGCACTATATTAATATTATACACAACTTAATAATGAAAGCGTTCGTATAAATACCAGTATGCTATCTCCCCCAAAAGAGATTAAGTAAAGAGTGGGGCATGAACTCACCTGATGTATGCAAAGGTACTTAGGGTTTATTTTGAGAAATGAGAGGATAGCCAACCTTCACAGGTTACCTAGATCATGTGAGTACATAAGTACGTGTAAATAAAAGACATGTGAAACCCTAATCATACCAAACTCAAAGACTCAAGCTTCCAGACAAATAGACACGTTTGACCTAGTTGACCCGTTTGACCCGTTGGTGACATTATGAGTTAATTCAAATAAAGCCAATGAGCACATACAACATACAAGATTAACATTCAAATAGTATCATACATATGCTATATCAACCAGGTGTATCACTTAGATCATCATACAATCAAGTACTATACAAGTCATGCGAATCTAGAACATTAACATAACCACAAGCTACAATACAACTAACATGCCACACAAAGTTCAACCATTCTTCACATGCCATGTGAAGCCACTCACGACTTCACATCCTAAACCCTGCCAATCCTACTAAGTAGGGGCCTCAGATCCGCACGCGTGTATAATGATCATAACCAAATTCTTTAATCATATGCATTGCATTCACAACATCACAACAATCAATTACCAGACCCAAGCATGATGTCCTACTACTACACAACATCCAAATCATACATGATTACCAATTCCAAATATCACCCATGATTACCCAAACATGCCATACAACTAATTTAACACGTTCTATCACACTAGAATCCATCCTTGAACATAATAGCAAGTTCCTATCATCCCAAACATGATCATAACATCATACTTCAACGTTTACCCAAATAAAGTTTCCCTTTTGGGAAAGAATATCCCAAAATCTATCAAACATTCAATGCATACATGTATTCATCACTAATATACCAATTCAAGCTCATACTAACATCTAGGCATGATCAACAACACTTAAACATCCCAATCTAACAATCTTCATAAACAAAAGTTTCTACTTTTGGCAAGCTATGATCAACATCATCAAATTAAAGATTTCTAGCATTCATAACAACAATCTAGCATCTAATCATCATCATGAACTCATCCATAACATCACTCCATCATTAGATCATTACTACATGCCAAATAAAGTTACTATTCTTAGTAACCTATGAACAATGCATCAAAATCCCAACTTTCTTGCATAATCAACGTATTCCAACATTCATACAACCTATTAATCATCAAACATTCATCAAACAATCAACCATCATGCATAATCACAACAATCTCAAATTAGGGTTTGCTTCATAACCAATTTCATGATCAATCCACTAAAAACATAGAATTCTTGCATAATCGACGTTAACTAACATGTATACAATCTAACTAACATGTTAACATCATCAACCAACATCAATTTCGACCCCATGAAGGTCAATTTACGAATTAGGGTTCGGCCCTAAACAAAAACTCACAAAAACGTGAAAAATCTAACCTTTAAACGTGTTATAGCTTGTAATTGATGATTCCAACAAGTTATATGCCTTGAAATCGATCCAATTTCGTGTTCCCTTGCTTGTTCTTGGCTGATTTCGCAATGGTGAGGGTGTTTAGAGGTTGTTTGCGGCCGAAGGGGGGGTTGGCTAGGGTTTGGGTTTGTTTTAATTAATTTTAATTTACCTAATTACCCTTTTAACCCTTGTGATTTGTATTTTATAAAAACTAATCTTTAAACTCTTCTTTAATTAACCTTTTATAAATGTGTAAACACATAAACATAACCCAATATTCACATAATCACTTAGATTCACAACAAATTAACATTATTCATTATTATTAGGTCACCAACGTTAAATGACAACTAGTGTGTGCTCACGACACGTGTATGCAAGACTTAACAGAACTAACGGAGCTTGGTAACGGAAATTTACAGGATGTCACATTATCCCCATGTTGAAAGAATTTTCGTCCCGAAAATTGCGTTACATGGTGAGAGTGTTCCATCCCTGGTTTCCATCACTGGTCTACTGCATTGGCACACAGAAATCGAAATCGTGTGAGTTTTGGATGAGTTGTCACATGTTATATCAGCAGTGGGGGCCCTCGATTGGGTGGGCCCTGCATTTCCACCATCACCACTATCATCATCATCATCGGAGTCATCATCGGGAGCACAATCTGCTCGACATCCAAATCACTGTCCTCGTGGCGCCACTTCCTCCTAGCGGGTGCCACATGATCCTCTCGGGCCAGATGCCCGAACAATCTCCTGACAGGGGGCTTCACCTGCTTCCCCCTGTACACCCTCATGCGGCCCAAGGTGGTATCATCCATGACCTCAAGCACTACTGCATCCTCCTTCTCTTTAGGCAGTGACAGTAGCTTCTGATCTATGATCATCTGAATAAATTGAGGGTACATACAAAACCCCTCATTCCCCTTCCACACAATGTTCTCCACCATATAGCTGAAGATCATCCTAGAGAAGCTAAACGTGTGGTTCAGCACCAACGTCACGTAAGCGTTCTGGATCTGATCGGATAGCTCGTCGAACCCTCCCTTACGCGAAGCTATGCACTTGAGAAGCACATGGGCGAGTTACTTAAAATGGGGGCACAAGTTTCTCTTGTTGAGCACACCTGCATTGATGTCCGTAGAGTACTTAGCCCTCAGAAAGCAGCCTCAGATCGTAAGTGGATGTAATCGTGTGGGGCAATCAGCATTATCTCCAAACTCTAAAACAGTCCTAAGATCATCCTCTGTGATCTCAATGGCATGGCTGAATATCGAGCTCCTGATGCAATAGGGCTCAAAGGACCCGTCCACAACAACGCTGTCCTAGAAAGCCTGTTGGACTGAGCGATAAGGAGTACATGGTGTCGAGATGGCTCGAAATATCCTAGATCTCTGAAGGAATGTGATAATGCCCGAGAACTCTACGACATTCCTAGAAGTCAAATCTAGGTGAGCACATATGTTGTGCTTAGTGCTCATGGTCCAGCGACTCGTCATCTGTTACACAATATAGATAAACATTAGAGTGTGTAAATGAATAACCATTTGAATTTCTTAACTTGAATCTTTCTGTTCAGTCGTGCGAATGAACTATGCGACTGAGATTTAGTCATGCGATTGAGCTTATATGCACGACTGAGCATGTGGCTGGCCTTAGTCGTATGCTCTACCAAGTGGTTGAACCAGTCGTGCGACTGACCTTATTCGCATGTTCAGTCGTGCGATTGTGCCATTCGCCCATCTCAGTCGTGAGATTGAAGTTCATCAGGGCACCCATTCGCATGACAGACTGTTGGTTCATTCAAATTCAAATTTTGAGCAAATCGTAGTGTTAGAAATCATGGTATGGCTCATTAGTCTCGCAAACACCCAACATAGCTCCTAATAACCTTTCTTTTAACATTTAACTTAGATTTATCAGTTTATTGGTCAAACAAGTCTCGGTCAGTTTTAGGGCACAAATTCGAGTGTCGTGGGCACAGATTGTTGAATCTTTGGAGTGTAGAACATCGTGCATTACCTGGACAATCACTGGAAATCGTTAGAATACAACAAATAGCAGTTTAGAGCAATCAGACGAAAATCGGGCAAAGTTTTGTTAAGTCGTGCGATAAACCAGAGCGGTTGGGGTGAATAGGGTTTGCAACCGACTCCCCCTCTCTTCATACTGGGATTTTCTCTAGTTGTGTGACTGGAATTAGTCGCACAGCTGGTTCATGCGATTGAGTCTCAGTCGTGTGACTGACTCAATCGGTCACCTTCAGTCGTGCGAACCGGTTTCAGTCGTGCGACAACCCCGTTTGGTTGCTTCCATTTGTGAGATTGGTTCATTCTGATGATCCAATCACATGAATTCACCCATGCTGATGGTCCAATCGCACGTCTGGGCCATACGTGAGGCTTAGTCGTGCAATTAGGCTCATTCCTATGGCCCAATCGTACGTCTGGTCCATACTTATGGTACAGTCGTACGAATGACTCATACTTATAATTTTGACTCTGTGAATATTTTACATTTACCCCTTTTAACACTTGGTAAAACATTACGAGCATTCGATCATCTCAGACATGATCATTTTTAACTTCAGAACCATTTGATCACCTCAAACATGATCCTTTTATCAGTAAAACCTTTTGTCACCTCAGATGTGACCCATTTGACATTTGAAAACACGTGTGGTCACCTCAGAAGTGACCCTTTTAGTGATTAAATCCTAGATAAAATTCCACTATATAGTCCGACGATTAAAACTAAATTTGACTAAAAATTGAAACAAAATAAAACAACTATAACTAAAAGATAAAACTGAACGTATTATTGTGATTTTGTGTGAGGTGAAAATTATAAGATAGATATCTAGCAGATTTCAAAGAGAAGCCAAGCCTCAGGTCAGTGCCACCGCACAGCAGAGAGGCCGCAAACAACAATGAATTCTGGCATATCTAGATTATGCTTATCCTCAGGTCAGTGCTATCGCACAGTAGAGAGGCACACAACCTATCTTCTTGTTAGAGCATATATTTTTTATTTTTGCACATAACGCACCAACAACATTTATTATTAGCTTGATTGCGTTTATGTTTCATTTTTTTCGTGCTTTGCTCTTTTTGTGGTCATCCGCACACATTTGTGGCGTTTAATTGCTCGTCACCCCTTATTGGAAATAATTGATTGTGTTAAACAGTGATAAGATAGGAACCCATAGCTAGTTGAACAACTTAGTTTGAACTGAAGTCACCAATGAGGTCTAATAATCTATTGTGTTGAATCTATCGACACATCATGTAGTGGTCTAACAACCTCTAGATCTACTTTCTTTGTGTTACCTTAGTAGTAGCCAGTTTTACTATCATTTTTCCTGTTATATTGCTCAGACTTCTCAGACTTATATTTTAAATTTCGCATCAAATTCAATTCAAATCTTTTAAAGTCCCAAATTCTTTGTTCATGTGTACTATCATTTTCCATAGTCCTTGAATCGGTATCACAGATACGATCTCATTTCTATCAGCCAGCCTGTCCTCCTCCCTTGTTTTTTTATGTATTGAAATTAGAACAACTAAAATTAACACTAACTTCTTAACCTATTCTCCCCCTAAAATTCTAAAACCGAAAATCTTTTTGCAGTTTTGAATTTTATAAGACAGGAAATAAAAAAAAATAAAAAAAAATAAAACTAAAAATAAAATTATAAATAAAACACAGTGTCGGACTACATGTTTTCATCTTCTGAGATTACGTCACCTTTTTTTTCACGCCATTAACCTCTAAGAGATATAGAAATCTCGGTTTATCAAAAGCTTTGTATAGAGGTCGGCGCGTTGAAAATCCGTATTAATTTTAACCACATCGATTAAATGTTTTCCAAAATAATCACGTATAAAATGATATTTAATCCCGATGTGTTTGGTTTTAGGATGTTGAACCTGATTTCTAGTTACAGCTATCGCATCAGAGTTATCAACATATATAGGATTATTAGAGAATTACAAATCGTAATCCCTCATTTGCTGTTGAATCCAGATGATTTGTGAACAACAACTTGCAGCAGCAACATATTCGACTTCACAGGTTGATAGAGCGACCGAGGTCTGCTTCTTACACTGCCAGGTCACTAATCTCCTCCCAAAGAATTGACATTCTATTGATGTTGACTTGTAGTTCATTTTGCAACCGCCGTAATCCGAGTCATTATACGCTGTAAGTTCGAAGGCATCATCATGAGGATACCACAACCCTAGTGTTGGTGTACCCTTCAGATAACGAAATATCCTTTTAACCCCAATAAGATGGTTGACTTTCGGTTTCGCCTGATATCTGGAGCATAGACACGTCGCGTACATGATATCAGGTCGTGAGGCTGTGAGATACATGAGGGATCCGATCATTCCTCGATACATGGTGGCATTAACCAGATCGCCACTTTCGTCGGGTGCTACATGTGGTTTGTAATAAGAGGAGTTCCAGCCGCCGAAGCATTCTGCCTACCGAACCGACTGAGAATATCGCCTACATACTTGGTTTGATGTAGGAAATTCCCTTAGGTGTCTGATCCACCTGTAATTCGAGGAAGAACTTCATTTCTCCCATTGCACTCATTTCGAACTCTGCTTTCATTACTGCTTCAAATTCTTTACATAACTCTTCGTTTTTGGATCCGAAGATTATGTCATCAACATAAATCTGTACAAGCAGCAACTCACCATCTTTTTCTTTGATAAATAGTGTACAATCAATCACTCCTCTTCAAAATCCGTGTTTCACAAGATGAGTGGAGAGTTTCTTGTACCATGCTCTGGGGGCTTGATGAAGCCCGTATAGAGCCTTGTCTAGCTTGTAAACTTTGTCCCGATGATATGGATCCTCAAATCCCTCGGGTTGACTAACATACACTGTCTCTCGGATTTCACTATGAAGGAATGCACTCTTCACATCAAGTTGATATACTTTAATGTTCATATATGATGCATAGGCTTGGAAGATACGGATGGATTCCATTCTTGCCACGGGTGCAAACACTTTGTTGTAATCAATACCCTCGACCTATCAAAATTCTTGAACTACAAGTCGAGCCTTGTTCCTGATTATGACCCCTTGGTCATCCTTCTTGCACTTCAAGACCCATTTAGTGCCAATAAGCTTAGCACCTTTAGGTCTATCCACCAGAGTCCACACACCTAACTTCTTGAATTGAAGAAGTTCTTCTTGCCTGGCACTCACCCAAGCCTCATCGTTCAAGGCGTCACTTACATATTTTGGCTCAAATTGAGACACAAAATATCGATAAGCTCCGTTGTGAAGGTATCCTTTTCCATGACTGAGGCATAATCAGCTGAGTATAGCTGATTTCGTATCTATACTCCAGATTATACATCCCCTATGACATTGTCCAGAGGATGATAAACATTAATGTTAAGTGCTCTAAGAAAGATTAACATGTTGTCTTTATTTGTCGTTAATAGTTTGTAATAGTATAGGGACTATTTGTGTAATTTGTTAGTTCCTTTATTTTTTGTTTTCAGTAAAATAGCTTAGACTTGCAGGTAGATAGAGAGAGATTCGAACCTGCTTTCATACTTGTAATTGTCTTAGCTTGATATTAATGAAAACATGAATTTTGTTGATATCTTGTTTTGATTTGATTACTTTGTGTGAATTTCTTTGAATTGTGTTCATAAATCATCACAGATTGATTCATTTGATCATATCAAATGGTATCAGAGCTGTTGGTAAGCTATTAGTGATTGCAGGTAGATAGAGAGAGATTCGAACCTGCTTTCATACTTGTAATTTCTTTGAATTGTGTTCAAACAAGACTGTCAGTCCATACGAACTCCAGCAGATGTTAACACCAAGATTGAACCTGATCCAAAAGGAAAATCTATTGACCAAACGTTATACAGATCAATGATTGGATCTTTGATGTATCTTACTGCATCTAGACCGGACATTATGTATGCTGTTTGTGTATGTGCCAGGTATCAATCAGACCCGAAAGAATCTCACTTAATTGCTGTCAAAAGGATATTCAGGTATCTCAAAGGTAAACCAGCCTTAGGGCTTTGGTATCCTTACGAGGGTAACTTTGAACTATATGGATATACAGATAGTGATTATGGTGGATGCTGTCAAGATAGAAAATCTACTTCGGGTGGGTGTTAATTTCTTGGTCCCCGATTAGTCTCGTGGCAATGTAAGAAACAAACAAATGTCTCTGTTTCAATTGTAGAAGCTGAGTACATTGCTGCATCCGTAGGATGTTCTCAAATCCTTTGGTTGCAAAACCAATTACTGGATTATGGGTTCAATTTTCTTAAAACACTAATTTACAATGATAACACAGCTGCTATGTTCATAACAGCTAATCCTGTTCAACACTCAAAAACAAAACATATTGAAATTCGATATCATTTTCTTAGAGATAACTCTGAAAAAGGATTAATCATATTGATTCAAATTGCAACAGAAAAACAATTGGCAGATCTATTTACTAAAGCCTTCCTACCAAGACGGTTTGAGTATTATTAGAATCAATTGGTCTTATAAATCATATGTGATCTCCCTAAATCAAAAGATCATAATAAGTGATACTCTCATTGTTAATTGCCTGTTTATATTTTGTGTGTGTGTGATTTTATTTTTCATAGAAAAATCAAATACAAAAATATATATCAAAAATACAAAAATAGAGTCTTTTAGAAGGAATTATGTTTTGCAACATGTGAGAAATGATAGTACATTAGTGAGATCAGTTGCATACTTCACTCATTAATAAGTCTAGACATGATCAGATATGTGTGTAGACAATATCTGAGTATTATGCTGAAAAAGTAAATTCTTGTGATCAAACTAAACATACATGCTTATGTGTATTCATCTGAGTACTTTTGAGTTATTTTTAGCTTATCAGATTGAATATTTGTTAAGTTACACCACTCACATCTATTGACATTGTGTGTAATCATGAGATCTGTTACAAAGCATCATTTCACTTCTCTGTTATGAGTGATCATAGACCTGAAGTACTGAGATATCCTTTGTTGTAAGTCATTACAGACCTGGATTCTCTTTTTGATGCAAAAAGATGCCAATGTGCACAACCTATTCAAATGAATAGTCAGAGCTGCTCAAATGGTTATCCATGATCATCCTCTATTAACTAAGTAACATGAACTCTGGTGATATCTATGTTTCAGGTAATAAGTTGAGTATGTGTTATTTCTTACATTTCATGATGATGGTTGAGCTCTCTTAGTCTCTGTATGTTTTACATCATGTCATATCTAAATCAACCCTAATCAATCCAAGAATTGAAAAAGTAAGTGAGTTGATAAATTTGTCAAAAACACTCATTGTCTGTCCTTAGATCTTGTGTCTCCTTTGCTGTGATATCACTGACCTGGAACACACTTGATCATGATTTATTCATTGTCTATGATTATCCACATTTATTTTATTTTAATATGCTGATCTTCATTAATATGATCTCTCTGCAGACATCAATTCTGTGCTTATATTAGATTTTGATTCTATTTTCATTTTTCTTTTATGCATGTCTTTGTGTGTGAAGGCAATGTCACAATGTGTTGTGTGATCTTATTCTCTTTCCTAAGAAACTTATAAAATTTTCAAACTTAAAAGTTTAGGGGGAGTAATAAATGAAAGAGTTGTTCTCAGAAAATATTCATTATCAAAATCAAAATTTGAAATGTTGAATTGAAAGGATGATGCTTTATGTTCAAAGTATTGGTGTACATTGAAAATAAAATTTATTTGAAAAATATAATATGAACCTACATAATTTTTGCAAATAAATATGCTTCATATGTTGAAAATCAGATGATATTTGATTTTATGTTGAGACTAATATGAAGGGACAAAAGAAATAGAAAATAAAATTTTATAAATTGAAAGTGCAATATGCAAAAAGTTCAAAATTTAGGGATCTAAATGGTAAAAAGTGTGCAAGTGAAGAAATTGGAAAACACAAGTGTTTAAATCATGAAAGTCAACTCATGCATCTAAACAGTGCACATGCGCCTCAATAGGAGCATGATGAAATTTTCAGGATTATACAAGTGTTGGACGTTTGATTCATTCTCATGCGTCTAAACAGTTATACATCTATGAAAATTACAAGTGTTGGTCATTTGAGATAATCCCATGCGTCTAAATAGTGAATGGGCTTGATTGTCCAAGTGTTAGACGTTTCATATGTCTCATGCGTCTACACAGTATCAAAATTACCAAGTGTTAGACGTTTCAAAAAGTTCATGCGGCTGAACAGTTCAAAAACGCATATACAGTGCTTATGCATCTGAACAGTTCCCATGCGTCTGATTCAAAACGCATAAACAGTGCTTATGCGTCTGAATAGTTCCCATGCGTCTGATTCAAAACGCACAAACAATGCTTATGCGTCTAATATATAAGTGAATTTTAGGGTTTCATACGCCCAAACAGGGATCATACGTCCAAACAGGGTTCATTCGCCTAAAAATTTCACTTATATAAATTGAACACTTATGCGTAGTTCTCATTTTCACTCAAAATTTCTCAGATCAAAAACCCCTGAACTTGCGACAGTCGAGTATCATCACATCCTCATTTCATCTGAAATCGAATCAAATCCATTGAGTATAGATTGTATTTGAATATATAAACATAAGTTTGTGATTCAAATATATAAATTTTGGGTTAAATCAGTGCATTGTTATAGTCAGTTGAATGCTATTCGGGCGTTCGAACCCTATATAATCCAAGTTTAATCTGATCAAATGAGTATCATATCAAAAATTGATACTGGATTATTGATAAGAACTCATTTTCGAGTATAGTGATATATTGTTTTTGATCTTAAAGTGAAAATGTTTTGTTGATATTGAACTCAGTTGGTTTTCCATAGCCGAAGAAGAAGAAGATGAACTGTCTGTCTTAATTTTAAAATAAAAAAATACAATAAATAAATAAAATTTTAATCAATTAAAATTGAAAATTCATATGTTGAAATAGAATTCATTAATCAATATTCAATGTTCTCATTATACTTTCTTTGTGTTTGCAGATGACATAATTAAAATTTGAGCCAAAGTATAATGTGGCTGCTTTTCTAAATGATGAAAACAGAGAAGCAATTGGATATGAAGAAATTATCAGATTTCTGCTCAGAACAAAGTATGTATATGCTATGTGTGCAAGACCAATGATTAATGGAAGAATGATTAAGAGATTCTGGAGAACTGCTCAGATTGAAAGAGATGATGAAGGAAACAAAGTGCTAAGAGCTTTTATTACAACAAAAAGAATGCTTGAAGTATCTGAAGAAGCAATCAGAATAGCTTTGAGACTTGGTGACAATGATCCTGAAGACTTATCAGAATATTCTTTCAATGAATGTATAGAGGTTTTTCTACAAATGGGTCATCCAGATCATTTTCCCAAAAAGCAATTTTTCAGAGCTAGAGTGTTTAAGCATTGGAAGCTTTTATGCTATATCTTTCAACATTGCATGTCTAAAAAAGTGCTGGTTGGGATTCATTCCCTGTAGACATTGCATCTCCTATTATAGCCTTATCCACAAATAGAAGATTCAATATGTCTAAGTGGATAATGAATGGTTTCATTTTTAATCTTGAAAGAGGAGTAAGGCATAAATACTTGATGTACCCAAGATTTCTCCAACTACTCATTAATGAAGCAAATCAAGATTTGTATGCTGAAGAATTTAATGGTGAAAAGATACAGTTAGAGCACATGTAAGATTCTATTTACAAAAGACTGGCAATGTTCACTGGTGCTCAAAACATTCCAGCATTTGATTATACCTGAAATGTATCAATGGATAAAGTTGATATTAATCAGCCATACTTTCATCTAACTAAAGAAGAACCAATAGATCCAAATGATCTAATTGAGGATATAGAAGATGATGAAGAAAGTGAGGATGATGTTTCTGAAAGCTCATCAAGTGAACAAAGTGATGTCAATGATGATGATGATGTAAATGATGATGCCACTGAAGCACATCAAGAAGAATCTGAAGAAAGAAATGCAGAAGATACTGGAGATGAACCACATCCTATGAATGAATAAAATGTTGATGTCATTCATGAGGAAGCTGTACAAGAAATGGATTCTCAAAATCAAACATTTGATTCTGACTTTATGAATGATATTTTATTCAATCCAGTATTTGAATTTGATGCAAATGAAGGAGTAGAAGGAATTTCTGTTAGTATGTCACACAATATGTCTATACAAATAGAGGAAATAGTTGACATTGATGAGATTGTCAGATTGAAAGAAGAAAATTTGAGCAAAGAGAAAGAGATTGAAGAGTTGAAAGTGGAGAATAAAAGAATGAAAGAGATAAACATATCTCTTGAAAAAGAAAATCAAAAGCTTAAGGATGAAAACTTAAAGATGACTGAAGAAAATGCCTTAAAAGATGAAAAGATGTAAGGTTTGCCAAAGATAAAGAAGATGTAATCAAGAACTTTGAAGTTATGATCAAAGATTATGATATTCTTGAGGAGAAATTCAAGAAATTAACTGAAGAAAATGAAAATCTCAAAGCTGAATTACTAAAAGAAAAGAAGCTCAGAAGTCTATCTCACCAGTACATGTGATAAGTACTGAGATACATGTTGATGAAAATCTTGAGCAGATAAAAGGCAAAAGAAAAATGAATGAAGTAGAAGATACAATTCAAACTGAATCTTCTTCTAAGCTTCAAAGAACTGAAGAATCTGTTGAAGAACAAAATGTTCAAGAACAGATTGATGCTTTATATGATATTGAGGAAGTATACAATGATGATTGGTACGATGAAGTTCTTGATAATGAAGATAATGATGAAACTCAATTTGTATCACACTTCTCTTCACAAGAACATACTCAAGAACAAGATGAGCTACCACAAGACTTTGAAGAAAGATACAATTATCTTGTGAAGATGAAATATAATCGAGTGTATTTGGATGGACTGACTGTTTCTTAGATTAACGATGAATATGAGAAATGTATCTATGCAGAGTCAGTTGCTTCAATAGATCCAAATGAGATTGTTGTTGAGCATGGTGAATAGACAAGATCAAAAGAAGTAATAAATGTAGAAGAACTATCTAGTTCTGAGTTGCACCATACTGATCCAGATGATATGAGTATTCCAGCTCTAAGATCATGGTTGCAATCTAGAAACTACCCTTGGAGGAAGCTAAAGAGATTACAATCTGTATCTCTGAGGAATCTTGTCAGAAGTTTTCAAGAGACTGAGAAACAAATGAAGAAAATGATAGTACTTGATAGACAGTATCTTGAAATAACAAAGAGAACAAGAATGTTAAAGCCTCAGGAGATCAAACAAATGTCAAGATTTGATGATGCTCATGCTCACAGAAAAGAGTTGATTGAAATGTTTGCTGATCCAGAAAGACAAAGTTACCAAGCATCAACTGAACAAAGGCATATTCTTGATAGTTCAAGAACAACTGGAGACTTGGTAAGAAACGTATTGCAAAAAGGACAATCAGCTGCTGAACTGCTGAATGCTATGATTGCTCCAGATTTTACCAATCAAGTAAAGATTATTGCATGGAAGTATGATGAAGTATTCGATGCATTTTTTATAAAGAGAGTAAATGCTGTGTGTGATGTATATCACTTTTACTCTAGTATCATAAAACTTCTAGTGCAAGATTTAAAAGAACTGAATAGATTACCTCTGATCAATCCTTTTGATTCAAAACGTGGCAAGATGTTTGTAGAATTATTAAGAAGAGGATTAGATAGATCAAGTAATTTTCTTAGCACGAGATGTGATCAAGAAGATAAAGAGTACTTTGCCACTCTGAAGAAAAACAAAAAGCTCAAGGGAGTACATTCAGAGAAGGAACATTCTATGATTGAATTTTGTGACAAATATTTTGAGAAAGTTACAACTCCTGGTCTGAAAGTGATAGATGGTAATTAAAAACTCAAAGTCAATTCTCAGATGGTTTTATAACATTGAGACATTTGAGCTTAAGTTGGTCCGAAATCTAGAAAGATGGGATGAGGACATGATTACTTTATTGGAGTTTTTGAGCTAAAGCTATTACATCCGAGCTATATCTCATTTTTGTCTGTACAAAAATTTGAGAAAGTATCTCCTGAAATAGCAGAGCAAGATAAGAAATATTTCATTTCCATATTAATGTGATGAATGCTGCCATGGAAAGAATATCTCTGAGAAAGGCTCTTGCTTATGCCAACATAGTCAAGAAAGATACTAAAGATATTGAATTCATGAGAATATCAAGGAAAGGAGTGTTAGAAGTATACTCAAAGGAAAGTAACAAGCCTATTGAGTTATACGCTAATATTGATATTTCATGTCTTTCAAAAGACACGTTGGAAAGAATGAACAAGATGGAGATTAAAACGAATGAAGCTAAACCCGAACAAGGCATTCTTGCAAGTAAATTCTAGTGTGCAATATCAAAAGCTTTGAAAGATGTAGAGATATACAAACAGAAGCCAATGTTTAAAGTTAAAGAAGAACCAGAAGATTACTTTGAATGATGAAGTCAAAGGTTGAAGATAAAGTTGAAGATGGAAAAGAAGACAAAGCTTGAAGTTTTCGAAGACAGAAGACCATGTCAATCTTAGGGGGAGTATTGTTAATTGCTCTAAGAAAGATTAACATGTTGTCTTTATTTATCATTTAATAGTTTGTAATAGTATAGGGACTATTTGTGTAATTTGTTAGTTCCTTTATTATTTGTTTTCAGTATAAATAGCTTAGACTTGCAGGTAGATAGAGAGAGATTTGAACCTGCTTTCGTACTTGTAATTGTCTTAGCTTGATATTAATGAAAACATGAATTTTGTTGATATCTTGTTTTGATTTGATTACTTTGTGTGAATTTCTTTGAATTATGTTCATAAATCATCAAAGATTGATTCATTTGATCCTATCAATTAAGTTGCGACCCGGGAGTGGTGGGAACAACTACATCCTGACCTAGATTGTGAGTTCTAGAGTCAGAATATGTAGCTGTTGGAGTTTGAGGTTCTGAAGTGTCAGAGGCATCAGCATCGGATGCATGTGTACTTGTTGTAGCAGGAACTTGTTCTCATGTTCCTTCTGAACATTCTCCATATCTTCATCGTTAGAGGAGGAGTCACTAACTTCTGGTACTCCCCCTGAGCTGCTAGAAGATTGGCCTTGTGAACCGGATGCTGTCGAGTATAGGACGTGTGTGTAAGACATCATACATCATCTTTGTAGATAGCTCATCATCAGAAGGTGTGAGAGAAATGTTGAAGGACTTTAAGAATCCATCATAATCAAAAAAGAAGGCTGGTCCTTTTCCTGCAGGATGGGTGGTGTATCTTTGAACATTGACGTTGCACCACACTTCTACTTCACCTGTTGAGTTGTTGTAAACCCTCTTGTTTGGTATGTTGTACCCTAGAAAAATCCCTTCTTCAGCCTTTTCACTGAACTTTCTTGACTGATGTTTCTTTAGGAAAGTACATGGTGCCCCAAACGGTTCGAGGTACTCCAGATTAGGTTTACATCGTTGTAGCAACTCGTAACACGTTTTTCCTTGTCGTTTAACCACCAAGACTCGATTCAAAGTGTAACATGCATTGGCCACTACTCGTTCTAGAATTGGATAGGCAGTTTTGAGTCTGCTAGCATCATCCTGGCAGTCTCTATCAAGCTTCTGTTCTTCCTTTCAGCAACCCCGTTCATCTATGAAATGTAGGCAGATGTGAACTGATGTACAATTCCCTTTTCTTTGCAGAATGCCTCCATCCACTGATTCTTGAACTCTGTCCCGTTGTCTGAGCGGATCTGACGTACCTTTAACCTGTATACAGATTCCAAAGTGGTCACAAGTTATTTGAACGAATCAAATGTTTCTGATTTGGATTTCAGAAACAACACCCAAGAGAATCTGGAGTAGTCATCGTTGACTACATAACAGTATAGATCCCCAGCAATACTCTTGGTGCTCACTGGACCGAATAGATCCATATGTAGAAGTTCAAGAGGCAATTCAATAGAGTTGACATTCTTTGCCTTGTGAGACTTCTTGTCTGTTTTCCCTTCTTACACGCAACATAGAAATCCGGAAGTTGAAAGTTTTTAACATTAACTTCATTGACCAAATCATTCTGAATGAGATGATTCATCTTCCATGGATTTATGTGTCCCGTCCTCCTATGCCAGGAGATGGAATCTTTCTCAGTTTCCTTTGACAAGAAACATTGGACTTGTTTATCGGTTGTTGAGACCTTTGTTAGATCCAAGATATATAAATCATTGTATCTCGAAGCTGACATTAAAACTTGGTCTTCAGGAATGATGTACTGCTTCTTCAACACGTAGCACTTCTTGTTGTCAAAGACCACCTTGAAATCTTTGTCACAGATCTGGGATACAGAAAGTAAGTTGTTTTGTAGTTGTTGAACGTAGTTGACCTTGTCAAACTTTACTTCCTGATTTCCCACTTCTCCCTATGCAATGATGTATCCTCCTTTATTTCCCGCAAAAGAATCATGTCCTTCTTTAATTTGTTTGACGTTTGAGAGGAAAGACAGGTTTCCAGTCATGTGTCTGGATACTCCATTATCTACAATCCACGTGTTTGGGACCCAAGCCTTAACTGGCTTAGGTATCCTAGAGGAATCACACATCAAAAAGTTGACCCACTATCCATTTGAGGGCGAGAGCATATCATGCTTCTTACTGCTCTTAGTATCAGATATTTGACTTGATTTCTCTTTCCACAAGCCAGCTTTATGCAATGCCTGTTTGTGATAAACAGACAACTGGTTTATGGTTTTCCTTAGTTTTATTATTTCTTTTAGGTGGAGTAATAGAACTCCTTTTAGAAGAAATCTGTTTTGAATATTGAAGCTCAACTTTCTTTCTTGGTGTTTGATACTGAGGACAAGTAGAAGCTATATGTCCTTTCTTTCCATAATTGTAGCATGATCAAACTTCTACATGTTAGGAAAGACATCTCTGTGGAGAAGAGTGTGAGATCAGTGTGACTTTGGTCTTGTTGGGTTTCAACTCTTCTTGTTTGGATGTTTTAACTTCTTTAATAAACTTTACCTTTTGAGCAGTTGAAACATCTTTTGCCTTTTGTTTGTTTGACTATTACGTGGAGCACGTGGTTGGTTAGTTTTTTTAGTTACTTTTTGTTCAGAAGAAGACGTGGTAGATCCTGACTGTATATTAACCTCTTTAAACTATCGTCCAAATTAACAATAGGCATTTTACCCTTAGATTTCAAAGTGTCCTCCTTCTCTTTAGTGGCAGATTCCATCTTTTGACACATGGAGTCTGGATCACTAACTAGAGGAGTGGTCACCACATGATGCTTAATAGGATTGTTGTTTACTGGTCGACATTTCATATTAACAAAATCTCATGTGGTGGTGGAACCACTTTGTAACCTAATCCCTCCCTATTGTTCGTTCTTTGACCAAGTTTCTAACTATATGTGAAGAACTAGTCCAACTGTGCAGTTTTTGTTTTAAAGAATTTACTTCGACTTCCAACACTGCTTTCTCCTTTTTAGTTTCTTCAAGGGAGTTTAAATAGAACTTAATGTCATTTGCTTGGTTAAAAGCCACAACTTCGATTTCCCTTAGTTGTTTATTTAATAGTTCTATTTTTTCTTTGTAACTGTGCTCGTTTTGTTTTAAATGCGATTTGCTTCTGTGCACAGTTGCAAGTCCTTTACTAAGCTATCGTTATGATCTAATAACCTAGAAATTTCAAATCCATGCTTTCCCTAAATTTATTACATTCAAAACAAGCATGGTTATCAACAATTGGTCTTTAGAATTACCTAAGAAGATTCAGTTGAATCCGCCATCAGTGCAGAGATTGTCTCTTCAGCTGCTGGAGATTCTGAATATGTAGTTTTGGCATCTTCTTCAATCATAGGTTTGACCACTTTCGCAGCTTCTTCAGTTTCTTACATGGCTATTTCAACTGTGATATCATCTTCACTTTCAGTATCGTCATCCAACACCTCGACATTTGCAATGTTGGATTCTCCCGGAGGCATGAATTCGAAGGTCCAGTCTTGCCCTTTATCACCTTGAGCAGTCAAGGCCTTTGTCTCGGTGATAGACGATGTAGCTCCCCCAGTTGGTTTATCCTAACGGTTGAATGTCGAGAATGGGTTCCCGTTGCCAGTCTTCTGGGCTTTACACATTCACGTTTAAAGTGCTCCTTCTCTCCACAGTTGAAACAGGTCACTTTGGACTTGTCAAACCCAAATGTAGTGTATTTGGTATCTATCAAGTTCTGTACTGTCTTTTTAACAAACTTCTTAGCCCTCCGGACAGCACTTGCTAACGCCCACATTATGTCCATACGTTCAAGCTCGTTCTCGTCTACCTGTTCGTAGTCTTCGTCTGCTACATGGCAATTACCAATCTTCCTGCAACCAACCCGTCATATGAGTGTACCACAACCGCCAATAAATCCATGTGTTCTTTAGCCACCTCCACAGTGATGTTTCCGAGGTTCTCAGTCTTCAACTTTGTAGCATTAGCCTCTGGTGCAATAAAGTGGGTACTTGATGACCCAGACGTGTCAGAGCCAGAAGTTATGGTTTGTGAAGGAGCAGTTGAACTAGAAACAAAAGCCGTCTGAAGGGGTGCTCCTGAACTGGTTGCTGTAGAAGAGGCATTATAAAGTGAAGGATTTTGATCATACGTTCCTTTCTGCGACCTGTATTTCATCCTAAGTTCCTCCTCTCTTAATTTCAGGATGAAATCATTATCATTTATATCTAACTTTTCCAAAATACTGTTCTGTCTTAGATTAGATACAAATGAATCCCACTTCTCTGGTAACCAATCAACCAAACTGGAAACCTTATCTTCCATCGATGTTTTAACTCCATGAATATGTAGCTCACTCATGAGATGATAGAACATGTCGATTACATCATCTAGACTTTCCTTACTCATTGAAGAGAAGTTTTAAAACTCATTCTTCAACGCCTTTGCCTTTAGAGCTTTTAACAAAGCATTCCCGTCATATCGTTTTTCCAAAGCTATCCAAAGTTTTTTAGCCTGTTTATTCTTAGGGAATTGATGGAATATATCCTTCGTATAAACTGAGTTAACAGGGTGTACACTTTCTTCTCTGCGTTATATTTTCCCTTCTTCGTGTCATTCATCCCTCCCAAAGTCAGTTTCACTCCATCAGCACCTACCTGGCATGTCATACCCTATCTCGATTGACTCCCAAAGGTTGGGATCAACTCCATTTAAGTAAATCTCAAAATGTTGCTTCCATTGAGGGTAATCGTCTAACGTTATTAGCTTAGGGGGTATATTGTGATTCCCTGTCTCATTTTCTAGAGTAAGAGGTTCTGGATTCGTGTGTCTCTCCCTGCAGTAAAAGCTGAGTATTGCTCTTCCATTTAATTAACTTTAAAACTCTTAAGTCAAATACTTTGCTTATGCGAATGGACCACTCGTGAGATTGAACTTATGTGATTGGGTCAATCGTGCGAATGGAGTATGTGGATGAATTCAATCGTGCGATTGGATTCCGTCATGTGGAAG
The DNA here is from genome assembly GCA_025506515.1 of Flaveria trinervia. Lineage (NCBI taxonomy): Eukaryota > Viridiplantae > Streptophyta > Magnoliopsida > Asterales > Asteraceae > Flaveria > Flaveria trinervia. The sequence goes on along the minus strand of CM046454.1, from coordinate 16,827,307 downwards.
GAGAGTGCGGTTGGAGTCTATGCGAATGAAGCTAGTCACTCGTGTGAATGAATGAGACGATTGAGTTCAATCGTGCGTATGGAGGGTGCGAATGAGTTTAGTCATGTGATTGAGTCAATCGTGCGACTAAAGGTTGCTGTTTTTGCAAAAACGAATGTTTTGAACACTTTGACTCAAAAACACGAATTTCTTACGAACCCTAATTTCCGTATGACGAAAAACGTTAACTTTATGACCAGAAGACTTCGAACACTTTATGACACAAAAAGATTGAAATTTTGAATGAAAAACATGATTTTTAGGCCAAAATCAATTGAATCACACGTAAATCTAGAGCCAAAGCTCTGATACCACTTGTTAGGACCGTGTACGGACGGAGTACTAACTGATTTACGTGTATAGCAACTCAAATAGTGCAAAATCCTATTTGATTTGCGATCCAATCGGTGAGAACGCACGTAGAATCGATCTTAGAATGAATCTAAATGTTAATAACGATTGCAATACGATTTTGTGCGATCTATGAACTTGGAACAGGGTCTCTATGGTCTCTGGACGGCTAGGGTACGTATAGGAGTCGAAATATTGAAAATGTTGCATTTTCCTGAATTAAGTGGTATTTATAGGTTAGGGCTAGTCAATCGCACGACTGGACCATTAGCATGGTTCAGTTGTGCGACTAAAGCATGCGACTGAGTCAATCACACGACTGAAGGTTGAGTCGTGCGACTGAGTCCAGTATGTCATGCGACTGATCCAGTCTCTGGTTCAGTCGTGCGACTGGTCCATTAGCATGAAGTATTCATGCATATGAATCCTTAGCATGGTCCATTCGCATGAAAACTTCATACGACTAAGTTTGAATATGTTTCTCAATCGTTACTTAACTAAGATCTATTCAAACAACCACAAACCTATATAGTTAGTTCAATATGTGTTAATAAATAATAAACGTTGAAGCATACACTGAAACATTTAACATTAAGATCATCAAGCACATATTTTGTTTCATTCAACTCATACATTTCATTTACATTTAGGACATGACTGACATATTACATTAAGATCGTAAACTAGGTACATATGTATCAACATCTTTTCACAAGGAAGTCTGGGAATGACATTTTTCTCGTTCAAGTCTATGTTGATGACATCATATTTGGTTCCTCAAATGATCAAATGTGCAAGGAATTTGAGAGCATTATAAAGAAAAAAGTTTAAGATGAGTACATGGGAAAAATGAACTTTTTACATGGAATTCAGGTGAAGCAGATGAAGGAAGGGTTATTCATAAATCAATCTAAGTATGTCAATGATATTTTAGAAAGATTTAAGATGAAAGATTGTAAGCCTAACAAAACACCCATACCCAGAAACCATAATCTTTGTCCTGACTTTAAGGGGGAGGATACTGATCAACATCAGTATAGGGCAATCATTGGTCTCTTAATGTATCTCATTGCTAGTAGACCCGATATCATGTTTGCTACATGCATTTATGCAAGATATCAGGCTGTTCAAAGGTTTCTCACTTAGCTGTTGCCAAGAGAATGCTTAGATGTCTCAAAGGCGCACCAAAATCGGTCTCTGGTATCCAAGGAACACCAACTTCAATCTCTATGGCTACATAATAGTGACTATGGTAGATGCAATATCAACAAGAAATCCACATCATGAGGATGCCAATTTCTTGGTGGAAGGATAATATCATCGCAATGCAAAAGCAATCCTGTGTCTCAACATGTACTGCTGAAGTTGAATACATTGCTGCTGCAAGTTGTTGTGCACAGCTACTATGGATTCAAAATCAGATGATAGACTATGGATTCAACTTCATGAGCACTCCTATCCATATTGACAGCAAGAGTGCTATCTCGATTACTGAAAATCCAATGAATCACCCCAAGTCAAAAAACATCGAAATCAGGTATCATTCATTAGAGATATTCATGAGAAAAACATAATTAAGTAGTCAAAGTTGACTCAAATGAATTATATTCTGATTTGTTCACCAAAGCATTTGATGAACAAAGATTTAAGTATCTTATTATGACTATTGGGATGATAAACATTGACTAGTATATCTCATTGAAAAACCTTTCGATTTTAAACGTGTCCTGTCTTTGTCAAATACAATCTAAGCTCGGTTACAATAAGTTATTCTTCAAAAATTGACTAAGTATAAGTACTTCCAAAGAGAAATTTACCTCGGAAGATTTCTTCATTATGTTCTGAAGGTAACTTTCTCAAATATGGCTTTATCTTCCGAAGAGCTTTCAGTCTTGGATGTATATCTTGTCTACTTTCGAAGCTTGAAAACTTATTCATTCAGAAGACCTTCTTACTCTCGGAAGTAAATTTATTTACCTTCAGAAGTAAGTATTGGCTTTGGAAGAAGAAACCCTTCAGAAATACTTTTACCCTCGAAAGAAGACTCTACTTTGTAACGGAAACCTTGGGCCCCACACTGTAAAAAGCAAGGATTTAATTAATGATATCATAATCTTTTAATAGTTTTTAATCTTACTACCCCTATCACACCTTACCCCAAACCATCACTTCACCTTATCCGTCCACCACTTCACCCATTTAAATATTTCCGACTCACTACTTTACTCTTTACCACTTTACTGCCCAAAAAACCTCCTCATCTTCAACCTACCCTGCTTCAAACTTGCTTCCTCTGTTCTTACCTACAATGGAACTTAACCCTCGACATAACTAGGTCACACTCCTTGACTCAACCAAGGATGCTGACTTTCGGCTCTCATCTCCTTTCTCACCCAATCTACCTACTACACCGCTTTCACTGTGAACCCCACTGTTTATTTGAACCATATGGAGGAATTTTGGGGCAATGGTCAAATTGAAACCTTAAATGGAGTTAGGGTTATACGATCGAGCATATGTGGCCAAGAGTTGATCATATTAGAACAACCTATCAGGGAGCATCTAGAGCTTCACAGATGAAGGCACCCCTATAGAATTCCCCAAATCAGACCTTGATGACACATATACCTAGACGGGATATGGTGGAGATGTAAGCAGGTCTACAGTTTACAAGTTTAACTTCTCATACAATTGGGAGTTCCTGCTTCATGTTGTTCTCCACTGCTTGTCAAACAAGTCCGGGGGATGGGATCAAATCCCATATGAACTAGGGTGTCTAGTTCATGTATTGGTGAAAAGCCTTCGCTTCAACTACTCAAGGTTTGTGCTGACCAACCTTATGGGGAACCTATAGAGGAACACATTCTTCATGTATCCCAGTTTCTTCGCACATTATCAACTATGAGTTAGACCAGAGTCAGCTTGTTTGTGCAGCTACTCTGAATGTCTCTCATATAAGGCCAATAGTCTTCAAAGTCTTGAAGAGAGTCTCCACCAACTTCACTAGAAGACACATTGAGCTTCTTCCTAGTATGAATGAGCCAATGGCTCTTGGTGACATCCCTGTTAACCCCATAGGTGATGAGCCCACACCAGAAACTACCCTTACTTTGCAAATATACATGCTCACCCCATCAAAATCATTTATCAGAGACGTCCCAAACGAACCTTTGTTCAATCTCCTCTAGTTGAACAGGTTCCCCTTTTCTATCCAAAAAGGCTAGAGTGGAAACATGGGCTCCCACTCAGTCTGAGGTCCCACCTTCCTCACCATTAACCTTAATATAGGCATTGGGTCTCCTCAGTCTCAATCCTATGAGCCGAAACCCAAACTGAAAACCCCTAGGGTGAATCTCTATATTCCCCTAAGCAGCCTAAAAAGGACAGCCCCACCATAGGGCTCAATGCCATTAGACATTGATCAAGGTCCCGAGTCAATAGGAATAACTATTATATCCCTTACTAGACCTATTGATAGGTTCTGATGAAGAGATTATGTCTTTCCAAGGCAATGAAGTTGATCCACAACACCCTTTAAAGGATCAACTAAGCCTAAAGAGACCTCTGATCTCTATCCCACATCAAAAGACCCAAACTGAGGTGAGTCCCATTGGAGTGGAGGGGACTCATGTAGATTCAGCTGTCACTACTGCAGGTGCCTCATTGGTCCCTCGGGATAATGGTAACATTGCTATGACTAAATCTACGGCAACCAAGCATTCTGATGACTTTTTAAGGGACATCAATATGCATGGGAAACCAGGGCGCCATGAAACCACTTTTGGTGCTAAGGATGAACATACAAGGGTATGTTACCTCATCTCCCCATGATTTTTTTCAAAAAATATTAGGGAAGTATTCAAGTCACCGTAAATGACCTACTTACTAAAGTCTCCACCTTGAATTCAGGGTCAAGACTCTAGGGAGAGGTCCACCACTCAGCAACTTGAGATTGAAAATCTCTGGGCTAAACTAGCTAAGAAACAGACTGAGAGATTTGTTAGGCATGTACCAATCTAGGTATCAATGAATTCTTCCTCTAGCTCATCTAGCTCTCAAGACGATCCTACCAAAAAGGGGGAGAAAGTTCAGAGACAATCACACATGGCATCCACCAGCTCAGCCATCTCAATGCTCTCTTCAAGATATCTTATTCAACATTCAAATGTTTTCTCAGAGCCTCCTCCGATCATCCTCCAGGTGGACCCAAGACTGCTTAAATATCTAAACAGGTTTCTAGCCTTGTTTCTTATGGGATCTTCCATGTGGCAGCCAGGTCCAGATGTTTCTGTGGCCTACTTTGGGGCTAAAGAGCTTCAGAGGCTGAATACACCTTCTACTACTATTAATGGAGTGGTCAACCTAAAGTCCATATGGAACCTGAGATTGATTTCGAAGGGGGAATGGAAACTAATGGCCTAACAACCAAAACAGTATTGTATTGCCATAGACTTCCAAAGGTGAAGTCAAAGTTGCGAAAGAACAATTTCAATCTTCCGAAGCTGAGATGGAAGATGCAGAAGGGCTTTACCTTGTCCGATGATCTTATCATCACGGATGCAATTATGGAACTAGTATCTAAGGTGAATAGTGAGGACTTTCTCAAGTTACCTATTACTCAAACACCTTCATCATCAATGCTTCAGCCACCACTCAACAACCTGAACACTTGCTCAAGAATCTCCAAAGTCTAAAGCTTCTAAAGATCTCAAGGAAAAGGAAGCTGACTATGGAAGAACTTATAGAAGAGCAAGGTTTGAAAAGTTAAGAAGAAAAGGAAGACTCCCCTCAGGGAAACTACTAGCTGCAAGTAGCAAAGTAGCTGTAGCCAACCAAGAGGCAGTCAAGAATCAGAAAAGAGTGGAAGTGATTGATAGACTTGTCAAGCTGGCAGCTGCAAATGAAGACGTACTCCTCGTGCCACTTGAGGAGCTGATTGAGTTGGAGAAGGGAACCTTGCTTATAAGAGAACAAGAAGAAGTAGCAAGGTTGGTCTTCGAAGAAGAAAACTTAAGGAAGTATGAGGAAGCTAATCAATAGCTTAGGAGTGATAGGATAGCTTTCCTAAACTCTAGAGGATTCTCTCATGAAGAACTTGCTCCACTTGACAATGACATGATCCTGTTGCTTGTAAACAAAGAATAGTATCAAAGGAGAAGGAGAGAAAGAAGGCCTTTAGGGAAAAACTAAAGGAGAAAAAGAAGAAGGAAGATGATGCTCAGCTTGCAACCATGAAGAAGTATGGGGACAAAGCCTGGATGAAGGACTATCTCAAGGCCCAAGGCTTCTCAGGCAGGCAGGTTGGATCTAAGTCTGTGAAGACCCTGCAGCGTATTGCCAGTGAGATCAAGGCTGACATACGCTCAGGAAGAAGGAAAGATATGTCTAGAAGAGTACAGGGGATGACTTTCACATCTACTCCACAATCACAAAATTAACTTGAAACAATCCCTTTCCCTTTCCCTATTAAGACCGAACCAACCTCTGAGCCTTACACCCCTGAACCCACATCATCACCCTTACCCACTTCCTTACCCACTCAATCCAAACAACCACCAAAACTACCCATCCTCAAACCTAAAATCTTACCCAGAACCCAATCCTTATCCACCAAATAACTACCCAAGTCATCCCCGCATACAACTAAGCCTTTTTCCTTAGAGTAATTTAAAGAAATCAAGAGAAAGCTCATCAACTGCATATCATTGAGCGATATCTCCTGTGAGGAGGAGTCTATCAAACTAACTTACACTGATAACTCCTCAAGTTTCCTCACAAGAGAGAAATTCCTTGATCTCCCAAGAGGAACATTGAACCAGGCTGTCAAACTCCTTGGCCTCAACTTTGATTCACTAAATGATGAAGAGAAGAAGCTTAGAAGAAGGCTGGTGACTCTGCTAGATACAAAGAAAGGTGACAAGATTCCCAGTTAGCGTCTTGTGCCAAGAAAAAAGGTCATCCAATGGTGGTTCGATGACTACTCTCACAACTTTGTTATGGAGACAGAGAATGGAGAGAACAACAGGCTAAATGCTCCTTCTCTACTACACCAAGCATATTTGATATAGCTGAGTTAGTAGAGAAGCCATTCTCCAATCTCTTCAACACTGACATAGCTGCTCATATCAAAAATCATCTGAGTAGCCTTCATCTTGCTGAGCTAACTGGAAAAGCTAAGATTGAAAAGGAGTTGAAGCTAAGAGAGAAGGAAGACAAGGAAAGGTCAACCATAAAAGGCAAAGCCTTTTTACAAATGTTGGAAAGCCCGGATTTGGAACCAATAGTTAGATGGGAGTATGACTATAACTCTCGTTAACTAACTCTCTTCAAAAGGACTCAGCAGAGGGTACACATCATCCAAAGTGATAGACTAGATCTCTTATCTACGAATGATTTCTACAAACTTCTCAGCACTACTTCTAGGAAAAACAAAGAAATAGACAAGTGTCTACTTTCCCTGGTGCTGAAAGTTTTGAGAAGCAAGAACAAGTGAGGTTTTGGTAGCATCAGCCTAGGGGAGATTGTTGGATCAAGTAAGGTTGGTGCAACAAAACCAAACACTTAGACTTTTTGAGTACAACAAATGAGGAACTTTCAAAGACAACTTCAGCACTTCCGAAGACATCTGCTAAACTTCCGAAGACAAGTCTAAGGAACTACCGAAGATAAGCTTCAGCTTCTGAAGACAAAGTCTCTACTCTTCCGAAGCTTAACACTTGGAAGAAATGAAGACTACAACTTTCGAAGTATGAAGTCCCAAGGAAGCCTAAAAAAAGTAGCCACTTCCGAAGTATAAGTGGCTTCGGAAGAATAAGTTCTTCTGAAGCCAGTTAACCTTCGAAAGTAGCTACTATGAACCAGTGGACATAAGTATGGTCTCTCTGATACTCCGCTGCAAATCTCTGAGATACTGCATGGCACTATCCCACGTCCATGTAGTTGACCAATTTTATTCCACTATTCACACCTTATCAGTTAGTATAGTTACCAACTTTAGTCGGTGACAAAAGGTAAGTCATGGACATATCATGACTATCATATCTTAGATAATACTTTATCTAAGATACCTTAAATTTAGCTTTGTAGTATTTGCTTTAGTCTAAGGTTTCCAGCTGGTATCAAAGTATATCCGACTGTAGGTAGTAGTATATATAGTTTCTCATTGTAACTCATGTATTATGCTTGTAAGAGTCTTGTAAAACTTTGAGTTGAGAAGTAATATATACAAATATCTTGAAAATTATTCTATTGTGTTTACTTTTATGTACTTAGTATATTACCATGAACTCTTAGAAGGATTCTGATTCATCACAAACCCGGGTGTTACTTAGTGAGTTTGAGTGAACAATACTAGTGTTGACTGTCAAAACCGATCCTACATTGGTCAACCTAAGGTCCATATTGAACCTGAGATTGAATTCGAAGGGGATATAAGGATAGATTGCCAGCAACTGAAAAAGTTGGGACAGATAGTGAAATGCCACTAACTTTAGAAGTTGAAGTCAAACCTGTAGAAAAAGTATTTCAAACATCCGAAGCTAAGATCCAAACTTGAAACGCACTAGTTTTTTTTAAATACTTTAACCACATGTATTTGAGTTTAGGTCCCAGTTCACAACAAAATTTCTCACTCATAGTGACATATCATTTCACAATATATATAAAACATTACAAGAAACATAAACGTTTTACAAACTTTTAATACAATATTCATTATATTAAATATTAACGAGAGTAGGGTTCCTTCGTCAGTCCAATCTCGTCCGTGAAGCTTTAACCATTTATTGGTGCTTTTCCTAAAATCATTTAAAATATATTTTTATTAGCTTTCGCTAAGTAAGTACACCTCTATTTCAAAAAACATATTTTATCATTGGAATTAAAATCCAAAAATCTTTATTTACTTAATCCTCTTTTACTTCTTAGAATCAACACCCGAATTCCTTATGGTACTTTAAACCCTTTGATTATCATTAATCATCTCTTTTATATATGTGGAGTTCAACACCCAAACTCCTTGGGATTTCAAAACCCGAAATCCTTACAATATTTAACTCCTCTTTTTATATATGTGTGGAGTTCAACACTCGAACCCTGGGATTTCAACACCTAGAATACTTACATATATTAATTCATTTTTTATATATGTATGGAGTCAACACCCAAAACCCCTTGGGATTTCAAACACCGAAATCCTTACAGATAGGATCTCAGCATCTAGTTTGATCGATTCGAATGATTTCAGCAGCGGAATAGAGTACCAACTAGCACAATTCGAGCAAGAATACCAAAGATATAGCAATGAACAGAATTAGTTATAGAGAGAGAAGTTTCTGCAAAAGGAATATTTCATTCAATCACACGCTTTGGCATGGCTTTCGCAAAATTACAATTTAGGTCATTCTTCCTTATATAAGGAAAGATGACGTAGGCTGATGTCACTTGATAGTGACATCTAACCGTTATTAACAAACTATGAAACACTAAAACTACTGAAGATGTCAAGCAGCTGACATCTTCTTACAAGAAGCTAAGTGTTTACTTATTACAAAACTACTGATAAGAAACTACTGAAACTACAACGACTGAAGAACAAGCTCTTCAGTCGTTTTACAAAACTACTGAAAGTAAAAACATAAAACTACTGAAAACACAACTACTGAAGAAGTACTCTTCAGCTGTTGTGACAAACTACTGAAACTTCAGCACTTGGTCTTCAGACTTGAACTTCAGACGTTTCATCAGCTGATGACTTCAGTAGATGTCATCAGCTGATGTCTTCAGTCTTTGTCTTCAGACTTTGTACATCAGTTGTTGATCTTCAGCACTTGTGGACTCTTCAGCTGTTGAACTTCAGTACTTTGGTCTTCAGCTTCAGCACTTGTATTCTTCAGCTGTGACCTTCAGTACTTTGGTCTTCAGCTTCAGCACTTGTGTTCTTCAGCTGTTGGACTTCAGCACTTTAGTCTTCAGCTTCAGCACTTGTGTTCTTCACTGTTGAGCTTCAGCACTTTAGTCTTCAGCTGTTGAAGTCTTCAGTACTTGATCTTCAGCTGTTGAAGTCTTCAGCACTTGTCGAACTGCTGATGAAGCCTTCAGCAGTTGTTGTGATATCATGTGGGACTTAGAGGTTTTCTGATCTTGGCTCATTGGTTCTTTTGGTCCAACAAACTCCCCCTGAACCAATGCAGCCAAAACCTCTAATTGATTTATTTTCCCACTTATTGTTGGCAGAATGGTTGGTCTTTTTCCTTCTTGATCAGTTGAGAAGATGACCCATATAAGCACTGGCCTGGGAATGAGTCTCTGATGATTTGGTTGGCAATGTATGGATGGGAGCTCTGTATTGGGGAATTGGACACTGAGCTGTTCCCCCATCCATGAGACTCACTTCCCAACTATGAGCTTGTAGGATTCCCTGGTGTAGGCCTCCAAAAATACAATTTGTTCCTCCATGGTGAGCTCCTCTGCCTCACCATCGAAGAATCCTTCTGGCCCATAGTACTCAGACAGGAATTTGACCTGTTTTCCATTTTTGAGTACCACTGTTGTAATCTGTCTGTAAGCAAATTCATCAGGATGATGACCTTCTAACAGCAGTGGTAACTCATCCTTTCTGATCTCATTCAGCCTCTTATACACCAGCCCCTTTTTGATCATTCTGTTCTCCAGCATCTTTTGTGGGGGCATGTTTGAGGTGTAGGCTTTTTGAAATCTTCCAGGATTCCCAGGGTGAGACTACAGGGCTAAGGAGATCACTTCATCTACATCTTTTTCACTTGCCCATTGTATCTCTGAGGGATATTTTCTTTTGTATTCTATGAGCCACCCTGGGATCAGGCCAAATTCTTACTCTTTCTTTCACATACTGAAAAGTATGTCTAAGAGTATAAATCCTCTGAGCTTGTTTTTTCATATTAATGATGGAGGAAGTGGCTGCATATGCTTTATCTACTCTCCTCAATAACTCTTCATCGTGCAATTTGTGTTGTTCTTCTTCTTCCAATTTCACTTTGATTGCATCTCTTTGTTGCTCATGAGTTATTGCAAGAGAGAGATCTTTGGCCTTAGGCAACTGCAGAACAGCTGAGATCGGCAGCCTGTCTTCATCATCATCTTCTTCTTCTTCCAGCCTTAACACCTTTCTCTTCTTCTGCTTAGGTGCATCATCGGCTGTTGGTTTTGAGGGTAAGGGAGTTGGTTTTGTGGGTTGTAGTTGTGGTTGTTTGGAGAGGGAATGTTGACAGGCTGAGTTAGCATTTTGGAGGTGAGTGTGGCTTTTGAGTGTTTGGCTAGCTCAGTCCTGCTCCCTGCTCCTGCTTCATTCAAAGATTCTATTACTAATCCCTTAGTATATGCCTCAGACGAACAGATCTTAGAGGTTATGGCCAAGATGCTGTCCCTGGTCCATGATTTTATTTCGATCAATGATCTCCCAAGGTATTTGCTGATAAATCTGATCATGATCTCAAGTCTTCTCTATCCATTGTGCTGTAGCTGGCCCATCTTTGTTGAATCTCTTCGATCTCTAATCTTCTTATTTCAGAGTCCAGCTTTTCAGTATTGAAACCTTGCCTAAACAGCTGATCAATGATATTGTCCATTGATCTGCTGTGTTCAGCATCAGCCTCTTTAACCATTTCATTCAAGTTTCTCTTTTTCAGCACTTTTTTTTCTTATATGTGACATGAAAGTCCTTTTGACTTTCATGTACTTTCTCCTTTTCAGCTCCCTTCTCATTCTCATTCTCCTTCTTTCTCGGTCTCATACACACAGTCCTTCTCTATTTCCACTTCTTGTCCTTCTCTTTCTCTTTCTCCTTCTCCATCCTCTTTCTTTTAGCTTTCACTGCTGGAATCTCCCCCTTTTGGGTGCATTGGTTTTAAGGGTTTGATCAGCAGAAAGCTTTTGGCTCAGTACATCCTCCACCATAGGTTGTAAGACAGAAGAAAGTCTCTCATCAACAGTTTTAATGACAAGTTCAGTTATCTGCGGTGTGATGAGAGATAGGGGATTTTGAGGGATAGCATCCATTTGCTCAGGGGGGTTTTGGTCCTGAGAAATGGTGCCAGAAACAGAGGCAGGTGGCTGAGATTCTTTGAGTGGCTGTGTGTTTAAGTGACCTTCAGAGGAAGGTGCCATCTGTTGGGTTGATGTGGTGGCAGATGGTCTTTCTCCTGAGAGAGTTGGTCAAGTAGTTTTTGCAGCCTACTGACTTCCTCCTCTAGGATTATGTTCTGGGCAAGAACATCATAAAAGAAGCCCAGGTCATCATCAGCAGATGCTGAATCACCTGACCTCCTGCTTGTAGCAGGATGTACATGCACTGGGTGTAGACCAGATGTAGCATGTGCCCCTTTGTCTTGGAACTGGGGACTTCCAGCCTCAGGACTTTGTCCTTCATCAGCTGTTGCCTCTGGTGAGGTCTTAGTTATGTTACCAACCTCAGTCTGATCATATGCTGATTCAGAAGAGGTGGCAGCCTCACCAGATGTTCTGATCTCCATATCCACACCAGGAGATAGAACATTTAAACCCGGTGCTGTGGGTTGTCAGAAGCATGTGTATCCTCTTCCTCAATTGTTGTTGTTCTCCCCTTTGTTGGTGGTTGTAGGGGAGGAGGAGAGGCATGCAGCTGAGTCAGCACATTAGCAATTATAATGGTTGGACTTTGGGGGGCATTTGCATGGGGAGAGGGGATAGAAGCTGATTGCATCGGGGAGAGGGATGCTCTTCAATGATAACCTCCTCAAGTGAGAGAGGTCTCAGTAATGTGGTTCCCCTGAAGTGGTTGCAACAGGATCCTTTTGAGAGGATACCTGGCTGTTGCTGTTGAGTCTTTAACACTACTGGAGGGTTTGAACCAGTAGGTTATCCTGTTTGGGTGGTACAGGAGCATCATCAGGGGACTCATCTCCCTGATTAGCTTGTTTGGGTTTGGATTTTGGCTTGGTGGGGACTTTGGATCTGGCAGTTGAAGCTGTGGGTCCCTTTGCTTGGGTTTGAGCAAACGGGCAGCTTCTTTGAGAGATTGGTCGGAGTTATCTGGGAGTATACCTCAGCTAGAACAGCTGGTGCAGGGACTCCAAGGCCAACAAGGCCATCAGTTTGTAATTCATTTAAAATTATGGCCATCAGAAACCTGGGATATAATAGCCATCTGTTTCCCACAGGTTTCTGTGCCAGATCTTTGATTTCTAGAAACACAATTTGTGAAAAATTTAAAGGTTGGTGTTCTAGAATTGAATATAATACCTGTTGCCACCGGGAAGACATTTGATCCCATGAGGATGTCTTCGAGGCTAAGCAAACATTCACCATATGAAATATCAGTCTTCAGCATCAGGGAAGTTCTTCTTCAGTATGGTAGCAGCTCGAAGATTTCCGTCGTACCCATTGTTGATGAAGGACATATCAGTTGTGCCCTTCGGGTACTCAGTCACAACAGTAGCATCTTGTAAATTTAGCACTCGACGAATGCTATCAGGTGTAACCTCTACTTGTTTTTGGTGACCAATGACCGAACAGAAATTTGGCCGGAAGGCACATCAGTGTGAACGTAGGCATTGGACCAAAACTGACTTAGTGACTCTGGGTAGATGGTCGAGTTTAAGAGCAGAGCAGTACTATACTGAGAATCAGCCATTAGGTCTATGGCGTGATCAAACTTTGTCCAGAAGGCCGATTTCGTGAGGTAGGCGACGCAATTATGTCTGGGTTTTAGACTCATGGTTGCCATTTTTGAGAGTATGAAGGTCAGAAGAACGGCTAATGAACGTTTGAGAAGAAGACAGGTATTTATAGGGTGGGATAGGAAAAGGCTGAAAGAAAACTACTGAAGGTTTTGGTGTGGTCATCAGCTGTTTGAAACTACTGATGACGTGGTATTAACCTTCAGAGGTTTAAAACGACTGACAGTGGTGGTGTTGTCATCAGGTGTTATAAAACAACTGAAGACTTGGTTTTGACCATCAGACGTTGAAACAGCTGAAGTCTTGGTGTTAACCATCAGTATTTATGAAACTACTGAAGGTCGTGGTTTTGACTTCATATGATGTAAACAACTGAGGACTTGGTGTTTGTCATCAGTAGTTGTGAAACTACTGAAGACAGTGGTTTTGCCATCAGTTGTTGTAAACAACTGAAGACTTGGTATTAGTTATCAGTAGTTGTGAAACTACTGAAGACTGTGGTCTTGCTTCAGTTGTTTAGAAACAGCAGTTGTAGAAACAACTGAAGAGAAATTACTCATCAGCTGTTTTCGTCAATTCTTAGCTTTTCAGCTGTTTCATACTGTCCTCAACACTTACTCATCAGACTTTTCATCTGCTTTTCAGGTGTTTCATAGGACGTCAGTACTTATCTGTTTTTACTGATTTCAGTAGTTGTAACTACATCAGTAGTTGTAACTACATCAGTAGTTTAGAACAGATAAAGTACTTCAGTACTTGTGAGGCATTTAGCCTTCAGTAGTTATAAAAACTACTGAGGGTAAAAGAACTCATCAGTACTTATATGTGACATGGTTACCAATGATCATCAGTACTTATTACTGAGATCATCAGTAGTTGTCACTTATTCTAGCTGCAGCATACCAAGCCTTAACACCAGGTTGTGGAAAGTTGAACTATCCAAAGGCTTAGTAAAAATGTCTGCAAGCTCATCAGCACTAGGCACAAACATAGGATTAATTAGACCCTTTTCAAAACAATCTCTTATAAAATGATGTCTAATTTCTATATGTTTGGTCCTAGAGTGCTGGACTGGATTTTTGACAATGCAAAGAGCTGAAGCACTATCCATTAATAACGAAGTCTTAGTCTCTGTAATGCCATAATCCAAAAGTTGATTCTGAAGCCAGAGTACTTGGGATGTACAACTTGCAGCAGCAATGTACTCGGCTTCAGCAGTGGATGTAGCAACAGATGTTTGTTTCTTACTCTGCCAAGAAATCAAACAGTTTCCTAGGAATTGACATCCACCAGAAGTTGATTTCCTGGTTAACTTACACCCTGCATAGTCACTATCAGAGAGAAAGCAACTAATTTGCAAGAGTGCCCAGTGGAATACCATAAACCTAGAGATTGTGTACCTTGCAAATATCTAAAGATCCTCTTGACTGCAATCAGATGAGACTCTTTAGGTGCAGCCTGAAATCTAGCACAAACACATGTAGCAAACATAATTTGTCTAGAAGCTGTTAAATACATCAAGGACCCAATCATACATCTGTAAAGCGTTTCATCAACAGCTTTACCTTTCTGATCAATATCCAATTGTGTGGTGTTGCACATGGGAGTAGAACAGGGCTTACAGTTTTGTAAATCAAACTTATTTAAAAGATCTTTTGTATATTTAGACTGATGAATGAAAATTCCATCAGCTTTTTGTTTGATTTGCAAGCCTAGAAAGAACTGTAATTCTCCCATTGCACTCATTTCAAACTTCCTTTGCATTAATTTTGTAAAATCATCACACAACTGGGGATCAGAGGATGCAAATATAATATCATCAACATAAATTTGAACAAGTAGCTTATGCTGATCCACCTTCTTAATAAATAAGGTTTTATCTATGGAGCCTCTAGTGAAATTATTTGGCAGAAGAAAGTTAGATAATGTCTCATACCAGGCTCTAGGAGCTTGTTTCAACCCATAAAGAGCCTTATCAAGCTTGTATACCCATTCTGGGTGTTTATTATCCTCAAAACTGGTGGTTGACACACATAAACTTCTTCTTTTATTTTACCATATAAAAATGCACTTTTAACATCCATTTGAAAAACTTTAAGATTGTGGAGTGCAGCATAGGCTAAGAACAATCTAATTGCCTCCAGTCTGGCTACAGGGGCAAAGGTTTCATCATAATCAATACCTTCTTCTTGTGCAAAACCCTGAACAACAGTCTGCCTTGTTCTTAACAATAAGCCCATTTTCATCTGTTTTATTCCTAAACACCCATTTAGTGCCTATTGCACACTACCTGGGGAAGAGGAACAAGCTCCCACACTTGCTGCTTTTTGAACTGAAGAAGCTCAAGCTGCATTGCTTCAACCCAGCCATTGTCTCTAAGTGCAACATGATAATTCTTTGGCTCTAGCTGACTGATGAAGAGAGCATAGAAGCAGAAATTGGACAATTGACTTCTGGTTGAAACTCCAGCATTGATATCACCAATGATTTGAGACATTGGGTGATTCTTCAGCTCTGATAAACAATGAGATCAGTGCAAGTGTTTGTAGAACCTTCAGCAGCAACAGATGTTGATGTAGACTCTTGAAACCATGTAGATGGTGGCAACTCAAATGAAGTTGAAGATGCAGAAATCTCATCAGCACTTGTTATGGTGGGATGAAGCTACTGAAGCTACAGGAGCATCAGGTTTAGAGGACACAGGCAGTTGGTCACTAAACCTGAAGAGGTGAGTACTGCTATCATCATCATCATCAGCACCAGCAGTACCATCAGTGGTGAACTGTTGACAGGAGCAACAGCAGGAGTTTGATAAGGAACATATTGCAGTATGTCCAAATCAAATAGCTCCACAGGGCTTTGTGGAATCTTGTCCTTTGGAGATTCATTAAACTTAACATGTAGAGTCTCTTCAACCATCTTTGTTCTGCAGTTGAAGACTCTGTATGCTTTGCAAGTTGATGAATAACCAACAAAGTACCCTGCATCCACCTTAGGATCAAATTTTTGGAGTTGATCCCGTGTGTTGGGAATGAAACAAGGACACCCAAAAGCTCTGAAGAATGAAATTAGGGGCCAAATGATGAAGAACTTCATATGGAGTCTTCATCAACCTCTGATTTACTAGAACTCTATTCTGTACATAGCAAGCTGTATTGACAGCTTCAGCCCAAAAAGTCATTGGCAGTCCAGAATCAGCCAACATGGACCTTGCAGCTTCGATAAGGGTCCTGTTCTTCTCTCCACTACTCTCATTTTGTTCAGGAGTTCTTGGAATGCTAAACTGCCTCTTGATTCTCTTTGAGAGGTAGAACTCATCAAGTGTATTGTTTCTGAATTCTGTTCCATTATCACTTCTAATACACTTGACTGAGAGGGAATACTGCTTCTCAAATACACAACACAAAGTTGATAATCTTCTGAGCTGCCTCATCCTTTGAATGCAAGAAGAAAGTCCATACAAATCTGGAGTAATCATCCACAATTACCAGACAGTATTTCTTCTTAGCCATACTCATCACTCTCACAGGACCAAAGAGATCCATGTGAAGAAGCTGTAAGCAAGCAGTGGACTTAGGTTCTTCTATGGAAGGAAATGAAGCTTTGTGCTGTTTTCTTTTAAACAAGCAGTGCAGTTATCTTCACATTTGAACTCCTTCATAGGCAGTCCCCTTACTAAACCATGGTTTATCAGCTGATTTATGTTTTTGAGATTAACATGACCCAGCCTTCTATGCCATAGAGTAGATTCTTGAGGGGAAGCCTTGGAAAATAGGCAAGGATGGCCTTTGAGATCTATTTTCTTGGAAAGATCTAAGGCATACACTCTTCCTGTCCTGTTGGCCTTCAGGAGTGTCAAGATCAGTGATCACAAGTTTGATGTAATATAGCGTAACGCAGCGGAATAAGAACAAGAATAGACAAATTGTAGCAAGAATTTGATACTCGTATGCATTAAGAACAAATATGGTTATAACGAGAGAATATATTTCTGTAATAAGGAATGTTTCTATAATATCGAATATTTCTAATCAAATCATTCATTTATTACAATAGGTTGACACTCCTTATATAGAGTGCAATCGCTGCTGTTATCACGGGAAAGTGACAACTGGCAGATCTATTACAAAAATAACTAACTCTTAACAAACTACTGAAATGTTCACAACTACTGAGAACATATCAGAGTGTTAAGTACAAAATAAGAAAATACTGATAAGAAACTACTGAAACTACAACGACTGAAGAACAAGCTCTTCAGTCGTTTTACAAAACTACTGATAAATATAAAACTACTGAAAGGTAAACCGTCACAACTACTGAAGAAGACCTCTTCAGCTGTTGTGACAACGTCTGATACTTTGGTCTTCAGCACTTGTGTCTTCAGACTTTGTTTTCAGCACTTGTGTCTTCAGACTTTGTCTTCAGCACTTGTGTCTTCAGACTTTGTCTTCAGCACTTGTCTTCAGACTTTGTAATCAGCTGTTGTCTTCAGCTTTTGTGGTCTTCAGTAGTTGTTATGACGTCTGTGGGACTTAAAGGTTTTTCTGATCCGGCTCATTGGTTCTTTTGGTCCAACAAACTCCCCCTGAACCAATGCAGCCAAAACCTTTAACTTTATTGAGGTCCCACTTATTGTTGGCAAAATGGTTGGTCTTTTTCCTTCTTGATCAGTTGCGAAGATGACCCATATAAGCACTGGCCTGGAAATGAGTCTCTGATGATTTGGTTGGCAATGTATGGATGGGAGCTCTGTATTGGGGAATTGGACACTGAGTTGTTCCCCCATCCATGAGACTCACTTCCCATGTATAAGCCTGTAGGATTCTCTGGTGTATGCTTTGAGAAACATAATTTGTTCTTCCATGGTTAGGTTCTCGGCTTCACCATCAAACAATCCTTCACGCCCATACAGCTCTGAGATATACTTGGCCTGTTTACCATTTTTGAGCTCATTGTTGTAATCTGTCTGTATGCAAACTCATCAGGATGAGTCCCTTCAAGTAACAGACTGAGCTTATTTTGTTTGAAGTTCTCAAGCCTCTTGTAGACTAACCCTTTTTTAATAATTCTGTTCTCTAGCATCTTTTGGGGTGGCTGTTTAGTCTCATAGGCCTTCTTGAAATCCTCTACAATCTCCCAGGGTGAAACTACAAGGACCACTGTGATCTATTCATCTACGATCCTTTTTACTTGGCCCTTGTATCTCGAAGGAATGTCTTTCTTTACAATCCTGTGAGCCACCCTAGGATCAGGCCATACTCTCACCTTTTCCTTCTGATATTGAAATGTGTTGGCAAGGGTGTACAACCTCAGAGCTTCTTTCTTCATACTTATTATTGATGACGAAGCAACATAAGTTTTGTCGATGCTTTTCAACATTTCATCATCATGAAGCCTTTGTTGCTGTTCTTCTTCAATCTTTACTCTCACAGCTTCCATCTGTGAGGTGGGAGTGATGGGCATGGGTTTGGCTTTAGCCAATGTTAGGACTGCAGATAGAGGCAACCTATCTTCTTCCACATCATCATCATCTTCTTCTTCTTCTAGCCTCAACACCCTTCTCTTCTTCTTCTTGGGTGCATCATCGGCTGTTGGTTTAGAGGGTAAGGGAGTTGGTTTTGTGGGTTGTGATTGTGGTTGTTTTGGAGAGGGAATGTTGACAGGCTGAGTTAGCATTTTGGAGGTGAGTGTTGCTTTTGAGTGTTTGGCTAGCTCAGTCCTGCTCCCTGCTCCTGCTTCATTCAAAGCTTCGACTACTAACCCCTTAGTGTATGCCTCAGACGAACAGATCTTGGAGGTTATGGCCAAGATACTGTCCCTGGTCCATGATTTAATCTCAATCAATGATCTCCCAAGATATTTTGCAATGAATCTGATCATGATCTCTAGTCTCTCTCTTATAATGCATCATAACTTGCCCATCTTGAGTTAATTTCTTCAACTTCAAGTCTCCTGATATCTGAGTCAAGTTGTGCAGTATCGAACCCTTGTGTATAGAGTTGATCAATAATGGCATCCATTGATTTACTATGAATAGCATCTACCATTTTGATCATCTCATCGAGTTGGAGCTCTTTCTCTTTTCCTTCACCCTTCCTCTTCTTATATGTGACATGAAAGTCTTTGTGACTTTCACTCACTTGATCATTTTTGGTTCCCTTCACAGACTCCTCTTCCTTCTCAGTTTCCTTTTCTTTTAGTTTGCTCTTCCTCTTTGCTTTCACTGACTGACTCTCTCCCTTTTAGGTTTCATTGGTTGCAAGGGTTTGAGTAGCAGAAAGCCTTGTGCTCACAATCTCCTCCACCAGGGGTTGTATGATTGAGGGAAGCCTCTCATCCAAGGTTTTGATCACAATGTCTGTGATCATTGGGGTGATGAGAGGTAGGGTTGCTGAAAGATAGCAACTATTTGCTCAGAGGGGTTCTGTCCCTGGGAAGCAGTGCCAGAAACAGAGGCTGGTGGCTTGGAGTTTTGAGTGGCTGAGTGTTTGGGAGACCTTCAGGTGAAGGTGCCATCTGTGGGTTTATGTTGGTGGCAGATGGACTCGCTTCTTGAGAGAATTGGTCAAGTAGTCTTTGTAGTCTACTGACTTCTTCCTCAAGAATTGTGTTCTGGGCCAGAACATCATAAAAGAAGCCCAGGTCATCATTAGCAGATGCTGAATCACCTGACCTCCTGCTCGTAGCAGGATGTACATGCACTGGGTGTAGACCAGTTTTAGCATGTGCCCTTTTTTCTTGGAACTGGGGACTTCCAGCCTCAGGACTATGTCCTTCATCAGCTGTTGCCTCTATTGAGGTCTTAGCTATGTTACCAGCCTCATTCTGATCATGTGCTGATTTAGAAGAGGTGGCAGCCTCACTAGATGTTCTAATCTCCATATCCACACCAGGAGATAGAACGTATAAACCCCGGTGTTGTGGGTTGTCAGAAGCATAGTGATCCTCGTCCTCAATGGCTGTGGTTCTCCCCTTTGTTGGTGGTTGTTGGGGAGGAGGAGAGGCATGCAACTGAGTCAGCACGTTTGCAATGATAATGGTTGCGCTTTGGGGGGCGGTTGCATGGGGAGATGGGGTAAAAGCAGTGTGCACCTGGGGAGAATGGTGCTCTTCAATGGAAATCTCCTCAAATGAGGAAGATCCCAGATTTGTGGGTACCCCTTTTGTGGTTGCTGCAGGCTCCTTTTGAGAGGAATCCTGAGCGGCTGTGGCTGGTGAAGTCCTTGTATCCACTAGGGGGTTATAACCAGTGGATATAGCCTGCGTTTGTGTTGCAGGGGCATCCTCAGGGGACTCATTTCCCTGAGTAGCCTTTTTGGTCTTCTTTTTAGTGGGTTTGGTGGGGACTTTGGATTTGGAGATGGTGGCTGTGGGTTCCAGCTGCGTGGGTTTGCGCAACTTGGCAGTCATTTTGAGTGATTGGTCAGAGTTGTGCCGGGAGTATACTTCAGGCAATACAGCCATAGCAGGGACTCCCAGGCCAACAAGTCCCTCAGCTTGAAGCTGGTTTTTAATTATGGCCATTATGAACCGAGGATATAATATCCAACGGTTAGCAGTTAGTTTTTGGGCCATATCCTTGAGCTCTAAAAATAGTATTTCAGAAAAATTTAAAGGTTGTTGCTCAAGGATGGAGTACATTACCTGTTGCCACCTTGTGGACATTTGATCCCATGATGAAGTCTTGGAGGCAAGGCATACATGGTGGGCAAATGATTGATCTGTTGTGCCCTTTGGATAACCAATGATCATCAGTGCTTATTACTGAGATCATCAGTAGTTGTCACTTATTCTAGCTGCAGCATACCAAGCCTTAACACCAGGTTGTGGAAAGTTGAACTATCCAAAGGCTTAGTAAAAATGTCTGCAAGCTCATCAGCACTAGGCACAAACATAGAATTAATTAGACCCTTTTCAAAACAATCTCTTATAAAATGATGTCTAATTTCTATATGTTTGGTCCTAGAGTGCTGGACTGGATTTTTGACAATGCAAAGAGCTGAAGCACTATCCATTAATAACGGAGTCTTAGTCTCTGTAATGCCATTGTCCAAAAGTTGATTCTGAAGCCAGAGTACTTGGGATGTACAACTTGCAGCAGCAATGTACTCGGCTTCAGCAGTGGATGTAGCAACAGATGTTTGTTCTTACTCTGCCAAGAAATCAAACAGTTGCCTAGGAATTGACATCCACCAGAAGTTGATTTCCTGGTCAACTTACACCCTGCATAGTCACTATTAGAGAAAGCAACTAATTTACAAGAGTGCCCAGTAGAATACCATAAACCTAGAGATTGTGTACCTTGCAAATATCTAAAGATCCTCTTGACTGCAATCAGATGAGACTCTTTAGGTGCAGCCTGAAATCTAGCACAAACACATGTAGCAAACATAATATCTGGTCTAGAAGCTTTTAAATACATCAAGGACCCAATCATACATCTGTAAAGTGTTTCATCAACCACTTTACCTTTCTGATCTGTATCCAGTTGTGTGGTGCTGCACATGGGGGTAACAGGGCTTACAGTTTTGTAAATCAAACTTTTCCAAAAGATCTTTTATGTATTTGGACTGATGAATGAAAATTCCATTAGCCTTTTGTTTGATTGCAAACCTAGAAAGAACTGTAATTCTCCCATGGCACTCATTTCAAACTTCTGTTGCATCAACTTTGTAAAGGCAACACAACTGAGGATCAGAGGATGCAAAAATAATATCATCTACATAAATTTGAACAAGTAGATTATGCTGCCCAGCTTTCTTAATGAATAAAGTTTTATCAATGGAGCCTCTAGTGAAATCATTTTCCAGAAGAAAGTTTGATAATGTCTCATACCAGGCTCTAGGAGCTTGTTTCACAACCATAAAGAGCCTTATCAAGCTTATACACCCAATTAGGATGTTTATTGTCCTCAAAGCCTGGTGGTTGACATACATAAACCTCTTCTTTAATTTTCCCATACAAAATGCACTTTTGACATCCATTTGAAAACTTTGAGTTTTGGATAAGCAGCATAAGCTAAAAACAATCGAATTGCTTCCAGTCTGGCTACAGGGGCAAAGGTTTCATCATAATCAATACCTTCTTCTTGTGCAAACCCCTGAACAACCAGTCTGGCCTTGTTCTTAACAATAAGCCCATTTTCATCAGTTTTGTTCCTAAACACCCATTTAGTGCCTATTGCACACTTACCTGGAGGTAGAGGAACCAGTTCCCACACTTGCTGTTTCTTGAACTGAAGAAGCTCAAGCTGCATGGCATCAACCCATCCATTGTCCTTTAAAGCAATGTGATAATTCTTTGGCTCTTGCTGACTGATGAGAGAGCATAGATGCAGAATTTGACAATTGACTTCTTGTTGATACGCCAGCAGTGATATCACCAATGATTTGAGACATAGGGTGATTCTTCAGATCTTGATACACAATGAGATCTGTGCAAGTGTTTGTAGCAGGTTCAGCAGCAACAAATGGTGATGGTGAATCATTTCCTTGAAACCAATCAGTGGATGGTAATTCAAAGGAAGTTGAATTTGAAGAAATCTCATCAGCATTGTTGTGGATGGTGCTACTGGAGCTACAGGAACATCAGGTCTAGCTGAATCAGGCAGTTGATCACTAAACCTGAAGAGGTGAGTACTGCTATCATCATCGTCATCATCACCAGCAGTACCACCAGGTGGTGAACTGTTGAGAGGAGCAACAGCAGGAGTTTGATAAGGAACATATTGCAGTATGTCCAAATCAAATAGCTCCACAGGGCTTTGTGGAATCTTGTCCTTAGGAGATTCATTAAACTAACATGTAGAGTCTCTTCAACCATCTTTGTTTTGCAGTTGAAGACTCTGTATGCTTTGCAAGTTGATGATAACCAACAAAGTACCCTGCATCCACCTTAGGATCAAATTTTTGGAGTTGATCCCGTGTGTTGAGAATGAAACAAGGACACCCAAATGATCTGAAGAATGAAATTAGAGGGGCCAAATAATGAAGAACTTCATATGGAGTCTTCATCAACCTCTGATTCACTAGAACTCTATTCTGTACATAGCAAGCTGTATTGACAGCTTCAGCCCAAAAAGTCATTGGCAGTCCAGAATCAGCCAACATGGACCTTGCAGCTTCAATAAGGGTCCTGTTCTTTCTCTCCACTACTCCATTTTGCTCAGGAGTTCTTGGGATGCTATACTGCCTCTTGATTCCCTTTGATAAGTAAAACTCATCAAGTGTGTGGTTTCTGAATTCAGTACCATTGTCACTCCTCACACACTTAACTGGTAGGGAATACTGCTTCTCAATGTAACACAAAGTTCATAATGGACTGGGCAGCCTCATCCTTTGAATGCAAGAAGAAAGTCCATACAAATCTGGAGTAATCATCCACAATTACCAGACAATATTTCTTCTTAGCCATACTCATCAGTTTCACAGGACCAAAGAGATCCATGTGAAGAAGCTGTAAGCAGGCAGTGGACTTAGGTTCTTCTATGGAGGGAAATGAAGCTTTGTGTTGTTTTCCTTTTAAACAAGCAGTCTTCACACTTGAACTCCTTCATAGGCAGTCCCCTTACTAAACCATGGTTTATCAGCTGATTCATGTTTTTGAGATTAACATGACCCAGCCTTCTATGCCATAGAATAGATTCTTGGGGGGAAGCCTTGGAAAATAGGCAAGGATGGCCTTTGAGATCTATTTTCTTGGAAAGATCTAAGGCATACACTCTTCCTGTCCTGTTGGCCTTTAGGAGAGTGTGTTCATCCAGCACCTTATCAATCAAACTTAGAACTTTGGATGACAGAATCCGACAGTTCTGACTGGTGAAAAGAGCAACATGGCCTTTGTCACACATTTGACTGACACTCAAGAGGTTGTACTTGAGATTTTCCACATGGTTAACATCATCAAACTTTATTTCCCCATTGGAAACAAAGCCTTTGCCGATGATGAACCCTTTGCATCATTGCCAAATGACACAAACCCCTTCCTTCCTTGAGAGTAGTCATTAAGAAGTGATCTGTTTCCTGTCATATGCATGGATCCTCCACTGTCTACATACCAGATGCCTCTGAGGTATGTTGGACAACCCTGCACAATACAACAAATTAGTTAGATTTTGAGACCCAAACCTTTTTGGTCTTGGGCCTGTTCTCATCACCAGATGGTAAACTAACATGTTTGTTGGAAACAACAGCCTAAGAGGAAGAAACTGGTGAAGAAAATGAACCTTTGGCTTGGACCTCCTTTTCTGTGGTTTCAACATAGGAACATCTAATTGGTTAACTCTTCCCAATAGATGTTGAACCATCATAACCAGCTGTGTCTGATTTTGTGATAAGGCTTTCAGCCCTTCAGACACATTGGCATTAGAGTTTGATAAGTTCCTATGTTGCACCATCTTCTTTTGAGCAATCTCAACTGTTGCCTGTTTAACCTCTTCCTTTTTGGATTTCTGTTTGGACTTAAGGGTTACAGGATTTGATGCTGCTGGTACAAATGTGGCTCCAAACTCAGTTTTCATTTTAACCATTTTCTCTTGAATTTATTCTTTATGTTTGAGTTTGGATCCCCTTTTGTACCAACAATCATCTGTAAGATGATTGAACAAACCACATACTTCACATGGTTTCTTCTTCATCTTATGATGATCATCAACTAAAGAGGATGAAACTACTGAAGACTTGCTCTTCAGTACTTTGGAAGCATTATTTGCTTTCTTGACTTCCTTTTTAGTAGTCTTCAAACTCTTTCTACTTACAGCTTTCTTCTCTTTAGTGCTGACAGTAGTTGCAGTTTGCACTTCAGGTGTTAAATCTTGCTCTCCAATCCTTTCAGGACTTTCAGAAAAACTCCTGAGTTGATCATCTCTTTTATCATGTGAGTGTCAGCAGTAGAACCATCAACATCAACTGATGGGTTCTGAGAGGGCTTAGTGCTGACTTCAACTTTTGATGATGCTCTATCAAAAAGTAAATCACATGATGAGGTGGATTGGTTATTGCTTTCTCCATCAGATTTCACTTCTGCTCTTGAAGCAAAATCTGTAGGAGGAGCAGTGTGATTGTAACCAATACCAAACTTCACATTGGAAGCAGATTGCTTACTAAGAAGCATTTCAAAACTTTGCATGATTGTACCCATCGATCACACTCTACCTGGGTGACTGCAAGGGTTTCTTTGAGACTTCTCTGGTCATCCAGAATAACCTCTAGCCTAGCCTTTTCATCATTTAATTGGCATTTAAGCTTATAAATCTCATCATTTTTACTATTAAGAGCAGACTCAAACTTAGCTTTTCTTTTGGAAATGGTTTTCTCAAACTCAAGTTTTTGATTTATTAATGCTACATTTGCCTCTCTAATGGAGACAAAGGCAACAATGCATGATTCAGAACACAACTTGGCTTTAGCCTCTGAAGATACCCGAGTTACCTGTGATGATGATACATTTGAGCAGGAACCCTTAGTAGACTCCAGGGCCATGAGAGCCAGATTCCCAAAAGGACTATCACCACCATGTTAACCAGCACTTGTGAATAGTTGTTCATGACCAGACATGTCATCTGGTAAACTGCTCCAGTCAACACCTCCAGGGGTGAAGAAGCTGTGTTGTTGAGGTTGATGAGAATGAGATGGTTGAGGTTCTGGTAGTGCATGAGGTTGTGGTACTATAGGAACTTGAACTTGATTTGACTGTGGCATGTAATAACAGGGGTAAGGATATTGCATTTGACCCTGAGGAACAAAATATGTAGGAGATTGTGGTTGAGAATGATGACTAGAATTGACAGGATGTTGCCCTCTGTGGTGTTGACTATTGCCAGGGAAAGTCACAAAAGGTGCAGAGGAATTAGATCCGGATGATCTGCATTCTCTAGCAAAGTGTCCAAGCCCGTGGCATTTGTGACACTTCAACTTACTCTTGTCAAAACCAACTTTGGTTTTGCCAGAGAGTCCTGGGAACTTTCTTCCAGTTCTTTTGTAGAACTTCTGAGATCTGATATTTATCAAGGCCATTTGGCTCAAAATATCCATCTCTTCTAAGTCATCATCAGCAATCCCCTTGAGATCATCCATGATGAAGCATAGATTGTCATTGTTACATCCAGTAAACTGACTATCAACACTCACAAATGCAGAATCAGAAGTGTTTGAAAAGAAATCAATATGCTCATCATACTAGCATTCAGATGAAGCATATTCTAACTCATGACCAACCAAGGCAGTGTTGCCTGGTACAAAGTCTTCAGTGACCTTTCCAGATGAAGACAATTTTCATTTCTGTTCTATCTCTCTCTCAAATGTGAGCAATTTCCCATGGAGTTGGGTGAGAGATAGTTTGTCCAAATTTGCACTGGAGCGTAGGACAATAGTATATGTGTCCCATCTCTCAGGCAGTGATCTGAGAAATCTGTTATTCATCTGGCTATTGGTGTACTCATGTTTGACCATTTTTAATTCAGAGATCAAACAAGAGAACCGCTTGAACTGTTGAGTCAGTGTCTCACCCTCCTATGAGAGAATGTCTCATATTGTTGGGCAAGGATTTCTCTATTATTTGCCAAGACCTCATCTGTTCCTCCAAATTGTTCTTTCAAGGCATTCCAGAGGTCATGGGCAGTTTCATGATGCATTAGCCCAGAATAGATTTCATTAGGCAGTGCCATGGCTAGAATTCCATGGGCTTTTGCATCAATCTCAAACAACTTCTTTTCCTCATCTGAGTATTGCTCCCTCCTCTTCGGAACCATTTGATTGGTTTCCGGTTATTCACCATAGGCTTGTGTGGACCATGTACCACTGATGTCCAACAACCTGCGCTGTTAACAGACAGGTGATGGAGCATTCGTCATTGCCATATGTTATACTCATTCCTAACCAGCATTGGAGGCTTGGTTGAGGAACCAGTATTGTGAGGATCATTGGAAGGAGTAGTCATTTTGAGTCCAAATACAATTTAATTCAAGCTTTTAAACATTTTTATAAAGACCACAACAGACTCAATGAAAACCAAGAGAAAATCTCAGGATGAATGACCAGAAAACACAGAAAATTCAATCTCTATAACCGTTTCTTGCAAAACACAAAAATGCTAATTCAATCAAACTTGGATCTTGAATAGCAGTTTCAATGATCAATTATTAGATCGATCAATGATTAACCTGCTCTGATACCATTTGTCAGGATCAGTGATCACAAGTTTGATGTAATAGAGTGTAACGCAATGGAATAAGAACAAGAATTAGACAAATTGTGACAAGAATTTGATACTCGTATGCATTAAGAACAAATACGGTTATAACGAGAGAATATATTTCTGTAATAAGGAATGTTTCTATAATATCGAATATTTCTGATCAAAGCATTCATTTATTGCAATAGGTTGACACTCCTTATATAGAGTGCAATCACTGCTGTTATCACGGGAAAGTGACAACTGGCAGATCTATTACAAAAATAACTAACTCTTAACAAACTACTGAAATGTTCACAACTACTGAGAACATATCAGAGTGTTAAGTACAAAATAAGAAACTACTGATAAGAAACTACTAAAACTACAACGACTGAAGAACAAGCTCTTCAGTCGTTTTACAAAACTACTGATAAGTATAAAACTACTAAAAGGTAAACCGTCACAACTACTAAAGAAGACCTCTTCAGCTGTTGTGACAACGTCTGATACTTTGGTCTTCAGCATTTGTGTCTTCAGACTTTGTCTTCAGCACTTGTGTCTTCAGACTTTGTCTTCAGCACTTGTGTCTTCAGACTTTGTCTTCAGCACTTGTCTTCAGACTTTGTAATCAGCTGTTGTCTTCAGCTGTTGTGGTCTTCAGTAGTTGTTATGACGTCTGTGGGACTTAAAGGTTTTTCTGATCCGGCTCATTGGTTCTTTTGGTCCAACAAGGAGAGTGTATTCATCCAACACCTTATCAATCAAACTTAGAACTTTGGATGACAGAATCTGACAGTTCTGACTGGTGAAAAGAGCAACATGGCCTTTGTCACACATTTGACTGACACTCAAGAGGTTGTACTTGAGATTTTCCACATGGTTAACATCATCAAACTTTATTTCCCCATTGGAAACAAAGCCTTTGCCGATGATGTAACCCTTTGCATCATTGCCAAATGACACAAACCCCTTCCTTCCTTGAGAGTAGTCATTAAGAAGTGATCTATTTCCTGTCATATGCATGGATCCTCCACTGTCTACATACCAGATGCCTCTGTGGCATGTTGAAGAACCCTGCAAAACACAACAAATTAGTTAGATTTTGAGACCCAAACCTTTTTGGTTTTGGGCCTGTTCTCATCAACAGATGGTAAACTAACAGGTTTGTTGGAAACAACAGCCTGAGAGGAAGAAGATGGTGAAGAAGAGGAATCCTTTGGCTTGGACCTCCTTTTTTGTGGTTTCAACATAGGAACATCTAATTGGTTAACTCTTCCCAATAGATGTTGAACCATCATAACCAGCTATGTCTGATTTTGTGATAAAGCTTTCAGCTCTCCAGACACATTGGCATTGGAGTTTGATAAGTTCCTATGTTGCACCTTCTTCTTTTGAGCAATCTCAGCTGTTACCTCTTTAACCCCTTCCGTTTTGGATTTCTTTTTGGACTTAAGGGTTACAGAATTTGATGTTGCTGGTACAAATGTGGCTTCAAACTCAGTTTTCATTTTAATCATTTTCTCTTTAATTTCCTCTTTATGTTTGAGTTTGGATCCTCTTTTGTACAACAATCATCTGTAAGATGATTGAACAAACCACATATTTCACATGGTTTCTTCTTCATCTTATGTTGATCATCAACTAAAGAGAATGAAACTACTGAAGACTTGTTCTTCAGCACTTTGGAAGCACTATTTGCTTTCTTGACTTCCTCTTTAGTAGTCTTCAAACCCTTTCTACTGACAGTTTTCTTCTCTTTAGTGCTGACAGTAGTTGGAGTTTGAACTTCAGGTGTTAAATCTTGCTCTCCAGTCCTTTCAAGACTTCCAGAAATAACTCCTGAGTTGATCAATTCTTTGATCATGTGAGTGTCAGTATTTGAACCATCAAGATCAGCTGATAGGTTCAACGAGGGAATAATACTAACTTCAACTTCTGATGGTGCTCTATCAGAAAGTGAATCACATGATAAGGTGGATTGGTTATTGCTTTCTCCATCAGATTTCACTTATGCTCTTGAAGCAAAATCTGTAGGAGGAGCAGTGTGATTATAACCAATGCCAAACTTCACATTGGAAGCTGATTGCTTACTAAGAAGCATTTCAAAACCTTTGCATGATTGTACCCATCGATCACACTCTACTTGGGTGACTGCAAGGGTTTCTTTGAGGTCTTTGTACTTTTCTAAAAGTACCTCTTCCCTAGCCTTATCATTAGTGATTTGGCTTTAAGTTTATAAATATCATCATTTTTCTCTTTAAGCATAGACTCAAACTCAGCTTTTCTTTTGGAAATGATCTTTTCTAGATCTATGTTCTTATTAATTAAAGCTACATTTGCTTCTCTAATAGAGGCAAATGCTGCTATGCATGTTTCAGAACATAATTTGGCCTTAGCCTCAGAGGATACCTGTGATACCTGTGATGAAGAGGCATTTGAGGATGATCCACCTACAGACTCCAGAGCCATAAGTGACAGATTCCTAAAAGGACTGTCACACCATGTTGACCAGCACCTGTGAACAGTTGTTCATGACCAGACATGTTATCTGGTAAAGTGCTCCAGTCAACAACTCCAGGGGTGAAGAAGCTGTGTTGTTGAAGTTGAGTAGGTTGATGAGATTGAGATGGTTGAAGCTCAGGAAGAACATGTGGTTGTTGAGTAATGGGTGCTTGAACCTGACTGGTTTGTGGCATGTAATAACAAGGGTAAGGATATGGCATTGGACCCTGAGGAACAAAATATGCAGGAGATTGTGGTTGAGAATGATGACCAGAATTGACAGGATGTTGCCTCTGTGTTGTTGACTATTGCCAGGGAAAGTCACAAAGGGTGCAGAAGAATTAGATCCAGATGATCTACATTCTCTAGCAAAGTGTCCAAGCCTGTGGCATTTGTGACACCTCAACTTACTCTTGTCAAAACCAACTTTGGTTTTGCCAGAGAGTCCTGGGAACTTTCTTCCAGTTCTTTTGTAGAACTTCTGAGATCTGATATTTATCAAGGCCATTTGGCTCAAAATATCCATCTCTTCTAAGTCATCATCAGCAATCCCCTTGATATCATCCATGATGAAGCATAGATTTTCAATATTACACCCAGTAAACTGACTATCAACACTCACAAATGCAGAATCAGAAGTGTTTGAAGAGAAATCAATATGCTCATCATATTGGCATTCAGATGAAGCATATTCTGACTCATGACCAACCAAGGTAGTGTTGCCTGGTACAAAGTCTTCAGTGAGCTTACCAGATGAAGCCAGTTTCCTTTTTGCTCTATCTCTTTTTCGAATGTAAGCAGTTTCCCATGAAGTTGGGTGAGAGATAGACTATCCAGATTTGCACTGGAGCGTAGGACAATGTATATGTGTCCCATCTCTCAGGCAGTGATCTGAGGAATCTGTGGTTCATTTGGCTTTTGGTATATTCATGTTTAACCATTTTCAACTCAGAGATTAAACATGAAAACCGCTCAAACTGCTGAGTCAGAGTCTCACCCTTTCTATGAGCAAAAGTCTCATACTGTTGGGCGAGGATTTCCCTGTTGTTTGCTAAGACCTCATCAGTGCCACCAAATTGTTCTTTCAGTGCATTCCAAAGGTCATGAGCAGTTTCATGATGCATACGCCGGAATAGATTTCATTAGGGAGTGCCATGGCCAGAATTCCATGGGCTTTAGCATCAATCTCAAATAACTTCTTGTCCTCATTAGAGTATTGTTCCTTCTTCTTCGGAATCAACTGATTTGTTTCCGGATGATTCACCATTGGCTTATGTGGTCCATGTACCACAGATGTCCAACAACTTGAACTATTGACAGACAGGTGATGGAGCATTCTTCGAAAATTCAGACAAATTCAAGATAAGCAAAACAAATTTAGCTCAAAACCACTAAGAATCTCAATTAAAATAGCCAAAAGCGACAGAACTTCAATCTCTATAACAGATTCATGCGAATTTGCTAGTTCGATCAAACTTATAGAAAATGAGCAGTTTCAATAATCAATTGTTAGATCGATCAATGATTAACCAGCTCTGATACCATTTGATAGGATCTCAGCATCTAGTTTGATTGATTCGAATGATTTCAGCAGCGGAATAGAGTACCAACTAGCACAATTCGAGCAAGAATACCAAAGATATAGCAATGAACAGAATTAGTTATTGAGAGAGAAAGTTTCTGCAAAAGGAATATTTCATTCAATCACACGCTTTGGCATGGCTTTCGGAAAATTACAATTTAGGTCATTCTTCCTTATATAAGGAAAGATGACGTAGGCTGATGTCACTTGATAGTGACATCTAACTGTTATTTAACAAACTACTGAAACACAAAAACTACTGAAGATGTCAAGCAGCTGACATCTTCTTACAAGAAGCTAAGTGTTTACTTATTACAAAACTACTGATAAGAAACTACTTAAACTACAACGACTGAAGAACAAGCTCTTCAGTCTTTTTACAAAACTACTGAAAGTAAAAACATAAAACTACTGATAAACACAACTACTGAAGAAGTACTCTTCAGCTGTTGTGACAAACTACTGAAACTTCAGCACTTGGTCTTCAGACTTGAACTTCAGACGTTTCATCAGCTGATGACTTCAGTAGATGTCATCAGCTGATGTCTTCAGTCTTTGTCTTCAGACTTTGTACATCAGTTGTTGATCTTCAACACTTGTGGACTCTTCA
This sequence comes from Flaveria trinervia, assembly GCA_025506515.1. Classification (NCBI taxonomy): domain Eukaryota; kingdom Viridiplantae; phylum Streptophyta; class Magnoliopsida; order Asterales; family Asteraceae; genus Flaveria; species Flaveria trinervia. The sequence continues at coordinate 16,795,356 of CM046454.1, read as the reverse complement.
GCTGTTGAACTTCAGTACTTTGGTCTTCAGCTTCAGCACTTGTATTCTTCAGCTGTTGACCTTTAGTACTTTGGTCTTCAGCTTCAGCACTTGTGTTCTTCAGCTGTTGGACTTCAGCACTTTAGTCTTCAGCTTCAGCACTTGTGTTCTTCAGCTGTTGAGCTTCAGCACTTTAGGCTTCAGCTGTTGAAGTCTTTAGTACTTGATCTTCAGCTGTTGAAGTCTTCAGCACTTGTCGAACTACTGATGAAGCCTTCAGCAGTTGTTGTGATATCATGTGGGACTTAGAGGTTTTCTGATCTTGGCTCATTGGTTCTTTTGGTCCAACACTTACATATATATAACTCCTCTTTTTATATATGTGTGGAGTTCAACACCCGAACCCCTTGGGATTTCAACACCCGAAATCCTTTCATATATTAACTTCTCTTTAAACTATCAATACTTATACTTGGACCCGTAAACATATAAATATTTTCTTCATAATCATGTTTCTCATAATAAATAAATGTTAGGATCGTGTACCGGACGAATACTAACAGATTTACGAGTATACCGAATCAAATAGTGCGAAATCCTATATGACTGGCGATCCAATCAGTGAGAACGCACGTAGAATCAACTAAAGATTGAATATAAGCATTAAGAACGATTAGCAGTCGATCTACTGTGATCTATAAAGTTGGAACATGTTATGAGAGGTCTCTGGACGGCTAGGGTACGTGTAGGTATCAAAATATTCAAAGTGTCTCGTTTTTCCATGATTTAAGTGGTATTTATAGGTTAGGGTTTCTCAATCGTGCGATTGGACCATTTGCATGGTTCAGTCGTGCGATTGAGTCATGCGTGTTGATACATGTATGTCCCTAGATCATGATATGAAATGTAATAGATCTTGTTTGTCTGATTCTGATATGTAATTTGATATGATGATATTGGTTGGTTGTGATTTGTAATGACTAATATTTCATTAATGAGTTGATATTAAATAGGTTAATTAGGTTTGTGGTTGTTAGAACTATTACACTAATGTTTATTAATTAATACATTCAAACTTAACTTAATGAAGTTCTCATGCGAATGGTCCATGCGAATGAACCATAAGCATGAATAACTTCATACGAATGACTCAGTCGCACGACTGAACCAGGAGACTGGATCAGTCGTATGATTGTAACATAAGATTGGCTCAGTCGCACGACTGACCACTTAGTCGTGCGGATGAATCAACTGCATGGTTCAATCGCACGACTGAACCATGCTAATGGTTCAGTCGCACGATTGAATAATACCAACCTATAAATACAACCCAATTCATGAAAAATAAGAGCTTTTGATTAATTACGATTCCAGACGTAGCCTAGTCGTCCAGAAGCCTCCTAATTCGTTCTCCAAGTTCATAGAACACTTTAGATCGTTTCCCAATTGATTTCTAACGTTAGTTTCAAGTCTTGATTGATTCTTCGTGTGTTCTCACTGATTGGATCGCCAATCAAATAGGATTCTGCACTATTTGATCTAGTTTACATGCTAATCTCTAGGTATTTCATTCAAATACCAGGTCCTAACAAGTGGTATCAGAGCACGAGGCTCTTGATTACGTGTGATTCAATCAATATTGATAAAAAGCTTGTGTTTTTGCACTAAAAACGCAATCTTTAGTGTCAAAAGTGATCTTGGACGTTCCCTGCTCATCGAAGTTTGGTTTCTACGGACTTAGGCAATTAGACCTTGCGAAAGTTCGAATTTTTACGGCTAAAACACGTTTAACCTAGAAATTTTCGCAAAACAGCAGCTTCAGTCGCACGAGTGAGCCATTCGCACGATTGGACCTCATTCGCATTGCTCATACGCACGATTGGACATAGTCGCATATCCATTCGTACGATTGAACCTTTCGGGCATACTATTCATACGCATCAGATTCATTCGCACGACTGAGCTAATCACTTAGTTCAGCCGCACGATTGAACCAGGCGTAGAGTTCATACGCACGACTAGACCATTCACACCTTTCAGTCGCCCCAGTGACAATTTGTTTTATTAGACTTAAAGTTATTAGACTTAAAGTTATTCGCAATGGAAGATCACATGTCAGCCTTTACTGCTGGAAAGGACTCTAGGATACAGAACCTGCTGTTGCTTGAGAGTGAGGTGCGTAATCATAATAAACCACCAAAGCTTTGGACGTTAGATGAGTTTCCCCACTGGAAACAACATTTTGAGATCTACCTCAACGGAGTGGATCCGAATCTGTGGGAAGCCATCGAGATTGGATATAGTACACCGGTGGGAGCTGATGGAGTTAAGCTAACATTAGGAGGAATGACGGACATGCAGAAAGTCAAATACAATGCAGAAAAAAGAGTTTATGCATTGATAACACAATCTATTCCTAAAGACACATTCCACCAGTACTCAGAAAATAAGCAGTCCAAGAAACTTTGGGATGAGCTAGAAAAGAGGTACGACGGGAATGCTTCGTTGAAGGCGATCAAGGCTAAGGAGTTAAAGAAGGAATTCGATAACTTCTCATCGATGGGAAATGAGAGTTTGGATGATGTTATAGATAGATTCTACCATCTGATGAGTGAACTGCATACACATGGGGTGGCTACTACCATGGAAGAGAAAGTTACTAATTTTGCAGACGGATTGCCTGAAAAGTGGGCTTCATTCGTGTCTAATCTTAGACAGAATGGAATGCTGGCAAAACTGGATATTAATGACTTCATTCTTAAGTTGCGAGAAGAGTCACTTAGGATGAAGTACAGAGCTCAGAAGTCTTCATACAATTAAAATCCAGCCTTATACAATGCCACGCCTCAAGCTAAGACATCTGGAGCACCTCTCCAGACTGCATTTGTGTCTAGCTCATCGGGTCCTTCACATACATCTCCTTCAGGATCAGACACATCGGAACTTTCTTGTTCCCACTATATTGGATCCGAAGCAAGTGCTACTAAACTGAAGACCGAGAATATCGGAAATGTGAGAGTGGAAGTAGCTCGAGAACACATGGATCTTTTGGCTGCAATGGTCCATTCTTATGATGAACTTGTTGCTGGGAAGATAGGAAACTACCATTTGGCAGACGAGGACTACGAGCAGGTGGACGAAATGGAGCTTGAGAGGATGGATATAATGTGGGCTTTTTCATTAGTGCTGTCCGGAGGGCAAAGAAGTTTGTAAAACAAACCGGACAGAACTTGGTAGCTACTAAGGATACCACATTTGGCTTTGACAAGAGCAAAGTGACCTGCTTCAACTGTGGAGAGAAGGGACACTTCAAAAGAGAATGTGTCAAGCCTAAGAAGACGGGTAACGGGAACCCATTCTCGTCCGTCACTCGTCAAGACAAGCAAGCTACCAGTTCTACTTCATCAAGCAAGGATCCAAAAGCCTTGACTGCTCATGATGATAAAGGACAGGATTGGAGCTTTAGATTTGTCTCACCAGGGGAATCAAACATTGCAAGTGTAGAAGATATTGACATGATTCCGCTAGTGAAAGAGATCTAGCAGTTGAGATAGCGATGTCACATAGTGAAGAAGCAACTGCACCCGAGGTCAGTTACCAGCCTAAAGAGGAGACTACCAGGTCACGAGAAAAGGACAAAGAACAGACAAGATCAATCAGCTTCTACCTCTGCTCCTCCAAGTGATGAAACCATGATACAAGATAAAAGTAAAGATTAGATGTTTATGTATTTATCTTCTTTTGTAGTTGAATCATGTAATTGAACACAATGTATTTAATGCTTATATTACTTTAATGCCTTTCTATTTGATTAGTTACTAATGATTTATGTGTGGAATGTTTAAATCAAACAGATCAATATTACCAAAGAGATGAGTTTGATATTGCTCCCCTTCAGCAGGTTAAGTCTCAGCTAACAATGATTCTTGATCTGCAAGGGATTGTCAGGAGGTCAGTGAATTATACCCCTGAAGAAGGGGAAATAATTCATGATCTATCAAATGAGCAACTCGTAGAGCTTTTCGAGCTAAATCTAGATGAGATAGTAAAAGATGCTCCAACATGCGATTTGACTAGTGACGAAGAGCTCAACGATGTTGATGATGTAGAGATCGAAGATGTCACTACCGAGGAGTACTCTCAGTACGCTGACAATGAGGGCAATGTGGTCCCCAATCTGGGTGAATCCCTTGTCAGTGATACTATTGAGGTGTTGAACTATATGGAGCAAGAAACAGAGAAAGCAGAAGACACAGCCCAAGCCTCAAATGATGATGTCGACATTCGAAAGGCTGAGTGGGCTGCATGTTTTGAAGAAGTTAGAGCCCAACGTACTACACCAAAGAAGGATTCCCACACCAAACTCTATAGAGTCAAGAAACATCACAAGGTGTCAGGAAGGATCATAGCATGGGCGTATTTTGAGGATCTTAACGTATATGCAGTTAAGAGAGAACAGGGCATAGAGTACTTCAGATTCCCACATGATCTGAAGACTCTACCAGGTTTTGAGCTCAACCAGCTGGCCAAACTAAAGCTTTTGTATGCTGACCCGAGGAAGATGTCAGGCTGGTTCGAGGCTGCCCTAAAGAAGGAGTACCACACCAGGTGGGTTAACTTCAGACCCCAACAGCCTACTAGGTATATCAGAAGGTCTGAGGTTGATTCCATTACTGGCAAGCCTAAAATAGTGTTGAAGTGGAATCCTCCGCGCACAATGTCAAGAATCCCACTCAGGGAAATGCCACAGGATTTCACTCCACATTTTAAGTGGTGGTACTATGATTGGAGAACAGCTGAAGCGGTCATAGTCTTAAGCAAAGAGGGACAAATGGATACTATCAGGATATTCGACCCAATGTGGCTTACAAACTTGTCGGAAAATGATGTCTATACGCTATACAAGTGGCCACTGTTCTATGATACGCAAGATATTGTACAAGCCCTCCAGTTCCAGAACGTTATACGACTCTGCTTCGTGTTTGACATTCACACGGGAGTCACAAAAGAGGAGAAGTACAAGAAATACAAGGAGGTTATGCAGAAAACAAGAGATTAGAGAGATCTAGGTCCAAGGGGGAGTTTGTTGATACATGTATGTCCCTAGATCATGATATGAAATGTAATAGATCTTGTTTGTCTGATTCTGATATGTAATTTGATATGATGATATTGGTTGGTTGTGATTTGTAATGACTAATATTTCATTAATGAGTTGATATTAAATGGGTTAATTAGGTCTGTGGTTGTTAGAATTGTTACACATAATGTTTCTTAATTAATACATTCAAACTTAACTTAATGAAGTTCTCATGCGAATGGTCCACGCGAATGAACCATAAGCATGAATAACTTCATACGAATGACTTAGTCGCACGACTGAACCAGGAGACTGGATCAGTTGTATGATTGTAACATAAGATTGGCTCAGTCGCACGACTGAACACTCAGTTGTGCGGATGAATCAACCGCATGGTTCAATCGCACGACTGAACCATGGTAATGGTTCAGTCGCACGATTGAATAATACCAACCTATAAATACAACCCAATTCGTGAAAAATAAGAGCTTTTGATTAATTACGATTCCAGACGTACCCTAGCCGTCCAGAAGCCTCCTAATTCGTTCTCCAAGTTCATAGAACACTTTAGATCGATTCCAAATCGATTTCTAACATTAGTTTCAATTCTTGATTGATTCTTCGTGTGTTCTCACTGATTGGATCGCCAATCAAATAGGATTCCGCACTATTTGATCTGGTTTACATGCTAATCTCTAGGTATTTCATTCAAATACCAGGTCCTAATAATGCGGTTGATCCATTCGCATGACTGAGTGTTCAGTCGTGCGACTGAGTCAATCTCATGTTTCAATCATGCGACTGATCCAGTCTCCTGGTTCATTCGTACGACTGCTTCATTAGCATGAAGTTGTTCATGCGTATGGTCCATTAGCATGGGCCAATCGCATGAGAACTTCACATGATTAAGTTTGAATATGTTTCATAGTCATGAATTGATTTAGATATTATTCAAACAACCACAACTTATATAGTTAAGTCAATAAGCGTTATTACATACCAACCAATGAAATATTCAACTTTATATAAGCACAACCACATATTGTATTTCATTAGGTACCCGTATAATTACATATGTGTAAGAAAATACAAACATATTACATTAAGTTCAGAAACTAGGGACACATGTATCTACAAACTCCCCTTTGGACCTAGTTTCGTCTAATGTCTTACATCCTTCATGAGTTCCTCAAACTTCTTGTACTTCTCTTCTCTAGTGACTCTGGCATGTATCTCAAAAGCAAAATAGAGTCTTATAATGTTCTGAAATTGTAGAGCTTGTACAATATCTTGAGAGTCATAGAATAATGGCCACTTGTATAATGTATAAAAATCATCTCCAGACAAGTTTGTAAGCCACATTGGGTCAAACACCCTCATGGTTTCCATTACACCATTCTTATTCAAAACTATGACTGCCTCTCCTATCCTCCAATCATAGTACCACCATTTGAAGTGTGGAGTGAAGTTCTGTGGCATTTCCTGTAGAGGAATCTTAGACATTGTGCACGGAGGACTCCACTTCAGCATTATTTTAGGTTTTTCTAGTAATGGCATCAACCTCAGACCGTCTGATATACCTTATTGGCTGTTGAGGTTTGAAGTTGACCCATCTGGTGTGGTACTCTCTTTTTAGAGCTGTTTCAAACCAGCCTGCCATTTTGCGTGGGTCAGCATATAGCAATTTTAACTTTGCTAACTGGTTTAGCTCAAATCTAGGAAGAGTCTTCAGGTCATGTGGGAACCTGAAGTACTCAATCCCTTTCTCACATTTAACTGCATAAACGTTGAGATCTTCAAAGTACGCCCATGCTATGATTATTCCCGACACCTTTTGATGTTTCTTCACTTTGTAAGCTTGGTGTAGACAATTGATATTGAAGCACTGCGTTAGGCTTGTATTTCTTTAAAGCATGAAGCCCACTCAGCCTTTTTGATATTGACTTTAGCTTTTGAGGCTTGGGCTGTATCTTCTTTCTTGTCAATCTCTTCTTCCATTCTATCCAGAGTCTCAAAAGTTTCACTTACAAGGTTGTCTCCCAGATTGGGAACAACATTACCCTCAGTGTCAGTGTACTCTGGATAGTGTTGGTCCGTGACATCTTCTATCTCGATCTCATCAACATCGTTGAGCTCGTCGTCACTTTCCACATGGACTGTTGGAGCGTCTTTCACGATCTCATCTGGATTGAGTCGGAATATTTCAGCAAGTTGCTCATCTGTGAGATCATGAATTATCTCTCCTTCTTCAAGAGTGTAATTCACTGATCTCTTGACTATTCCCTACAGATCAAGAATCATCGTGAGCTGAGTCTTGATCTGTTGGAGGGGAGCAACATTATATTCATCTCTTTGATAGTTTAGATCTGCTTGATTTAAAACATGTAACACATCACCATTAGTCAACAATCAAAGCAGTAAACATCAACAATAAATATCAACATTAATTACATTAATTTGATACAAGATTCAAATACACATGATTTAAATAACATAAACAACTAAGCATTACTCTTGTCTTGTATCATGTGCTCCTCTGCTGACGAGGCTGAAGTGGAGGCACCTTGGTTCTGAGCTCTCTTGGTCCTCCTTTCACTTGCAGATGTGGCACCCGCAACAGAAGTATCATCCTCTCCATCATCATCATCATCAACATCATCACCGGCATCAGTATCCTCCCTTGATCATCACCATCATCATCATCATCATCATCATCACTGTCATCATCATCACCAACATCTCCATCTCCTTCTCTGATCTTTAAGGGCTCATCCTTTGATCCTTTGAGCCTCAGCATGATGATCTTGTTGGTCGCCTCCAACTCCTCTATCCATTTTGCTTATTGGACATGTTACTCCTAGAGTTGGGACATCTCTGAGCTCTAAGCACCATCTGCTGTGCCTGCTGCTCTATCAGTTGTGCCTGCTAAGACATCTGCAGAGATTGTGCAACAGTAAGTTCTACTAGCTGACGAATCTGGGCAGTCTTCTCGTCATCGGCTGCCAACAACTTTAGCACCATGCGGTTAAGTGCCGAGAGCTGTTCCTCTACCCCACTAGGAGGTAGAGAGGATCCAGATGGATAGGAGGGGTAAGATGACGGTCCTACATGGTGGCTAGTGGTGGTGGTGGTGGCAGTGGTGAAGATTGAAGGTGGTATAGATGAAGGTGGTGGTGGAGTGGTTGTGGTAGTGGTGTGTGAGGTGGTAGATAAGGTGGTGGATAGAATGGTGGTAGTAGGTGGAGTGGTGGTAGTAGTGGTGGTGGTGATGTCATCCTCCTTCTCTTCTTCTTCAAACCATGGGGCTGAGCCATCCTTTTCTTCCTCGAGCCCCTCGAGGTGGATGCTCCCCCTGGAACACTGCTGGGCTGATCGGAGCATAAGTAGGATCAGTGTCAGCCTCCCCAGACTCGCCAGGGCATCCTCCAACCTCCCGAATACCTTGGTCAGTGGCAACCACCCTACTCCCTATAGTCTGAGTCAAAGGCTCCTCGTCTGTCTCCTCCTCCTCATCAAGATGAAAGTCCTGATGGAACCCTGCAGCCTCTATTCCACCTTGGGTGGATGCTGGAGATCCTATGTTAGTAGTGGGGGCCCTCAGTTGAGTGGGCCCTACATCTCCATCATGACCACCGGCATCATCATCAGAGTCATCCTTAGGGAGCTCCAGTTGCTCCACATCCGAGTCACTGTCTGCGTGGCGCCATTTACGCCTCCCTGGCGCCACGTAGTCCACCTTGGCCAGACGGCCGATGAGTCTCTTTATCAGGGGTTTGACCTGCTTTACCCGGCATACGACCTAGTGTCGTATCATCCATGATCTCCAACGACACAGTGTCGTGGCTCTCCTTGGGCAGTGTGGACAGCTTCTCATCAAAGATCATTTGTAAAAACCTAGGGTACATGCAGAAACCCTCTTTACCCTTTTCCTTCAAATTCTCTATCAAGTAGGTGAATATTATGCTAGAAAAACTGAAAGGGTGGTTTAGTACCAGTGCCACATAGGCATTTTGAATTTGGTCTGAAAGATCATCAAACCCACCCCTTCGCGACGTCAAGCACTTGAGGATGACATGTGCCAAGTACTTGTACTGGGGACATAGGTTGCTCTTGTTGAGCACCCCTGCATTAATATCCCTATCATACTTCATCCTCAAGAAGCACCCTCTCACCGTCAGTGGGTGAAGTCTGGTGGGGTGTTCTGCATCATCACCCAACCCAAGTACTCTCCTGATATCCTCGACAGTGACCTTAATATCCATCCCAAAGTAGAGCTCCTGATGCTGTACGGCTCATGAGAGCGGTCAACCGTTGCTCCCTCCCAGAAGGCCTGCTGAATAGACCTGAAGGGAGCGCATGGTGTAGATATTGCCTTGTGGATCCTAGATCGCTAGAGGAAAGCGATGATCACCGCAAACTCAACATCATTCCGAGTCGTAGAATCTAAATGAGCACATATGTTGTGCTTGGGGTTGATGGACCATCTGTCCGCCATCAATCTGTAACACAAGACACATAGACATTAGATAACCACACAACACAAATCAGTTCCAGTAAACTTGGTTGAATTCATTCTGGTTCATTCATGCGATTGAACCATGCGACTGTGCTTAGTCGGTTGACTTGGCATGCGACTGGATTCAGTCGGGTGACTAAGCAGGCGACTGAGTTCAATCGGTTGACTGAGCCAGCGATTGGTTCAGTTGGCCGACTGAGCTCATTCGTATGATCCATTCGGCCGATTGAGCCATTCGACCAGCTCAATCGTGCGATTGGAGTTCATCCTGGCGTCTAGTCGCATGACCTACTGTTCTGTTGACTGTGATTCGATTTTTAACAAATTCTTGAAATTAGACGTCGTGTAATAGTTCTTTAGACTCACATTCATTATACTAATAACCTAATAACCTTTATTTCAACATTTTACTTGGTTTAGTTAGGTTATTAGTCAATTTAAGGTCTGGGGTCTTGTTAGGGCCAATTTCTTGATTTTGAAATCTAATCGAAGGAGTTTTTGGCATAATCACACTGCATTTTACCTGTATAATTAATAACGAAGGCCAGAATATGAGAATAAGCAAGATATTTGGGTCAGATGAAAATTTGGCAGAGTAACGGTAGGCTGCGCGATTTCAAGGCGATTGGGGTGATGAGTTGAATGCGATCGACTGTGGCCCTATTTATACTGAATCTGATTTCAATCGGCCGACTGGACCCATTCGCTTGGTTCATTCGGGGGAATGGACCTCAGTCGTGCGATTGGCTCAGTCGATCATATTCAGTCAGCCGACTAGATTTCAGTCGTGCGACTGACTCATTCGCACATTTCTATTCGGTCCACTGGCTCATTCTGATAAGCCATTTGGGTGAATGGTTCATACTCATGTGCCATTCGGTTGTTTAGTGCATGAGTATGGTCCATTCGTACGGTTGGTCCATACTCATGGTCTAGTCGTGCGATTGGATCATACTCATGATTTTGACTTTATGACCATTTCTCACTTAAACCCTTTTTTAACTTTTGATTAAACTTTATGAGCATTTGATCATCTCAGACATGATCATATTAACTTGAAAAACTTTTGACCACCTCAGACGTGATCCGTTTAAGCAATTTGTCACCTCAGACGTGACTGATTTTACCTTTGAAAACACATGTGGTCACTTCAGACGTGACCCTTTTAGATGATGAAATCCCCTATTGAATTCCATGGTGTAGTCCGATATCAAACAAACTGAATTTGACTAAATTTAGACAAAGTAAAAGACTTAAACTTAATACAAAACTAAACTTGTTTTTGACTTTTTGTGTGAGGTGTAAATCCTAAGATAGAAATCTAATGGATTTGGTTCTGGAATAAGCAACTTCAATTTATTTTGACCATAACTGGACCAATTCAATTTGGAATGATACAGGCAAGTCAAATCATTTGGGATATGTTACCAACACCTTTTGATGCTTAATTCTGGTTTTCCATCTAGAGTCGTTAGCAAGTTTAGGAAATCATACTATTACTATTAGATCCCACCTTGATTTGGACTTTCAAGAATTGCAGCCACAATGATTGTCAGTATACTAGTCCTCTTAAATCCATACACAGACTTTTGACACAGATTGGTGATTGTTTAAGGTTTGATTATTTCAACAAGCATTTGTGGATCCCACACTTATATGGTAATCAACATTACTCAGGAGATTTTTGAGCGGTCTCAGGGTAGTTTTCAAGAAGAAACTATTCTTAGAACTTTCAGAGACAAGCCAAGCCTCAGGTCAGTGCCACCGCACAGCAGAGAGGTGGCAAACAACAATGAAGTCTAGAATATATAGGTTATGCTTATCCTCAGGTCAGTGCCACCGCACAGCAGAGAGGCACATAACCTATCTTCTTGTTTGAGCAATTTTAACCTTTTTGCATAGTTCTCACCAACAACATAAGTTATTAGTTTGATTGCTTTTGCTCATATTTTGGTCTTACGCACACATTTGTGGCATTTATTCTGCTCGTCACCCCTTATTGGAATTTTGTTGATTGTGTTAACCAGGGATAAGATGATAACCCACAGCTTGTTGAACAACTTATTTTGTTCTTGAGATCACCAACAATGTCTAATCTTCTTTTGTGGTGAAACTACCGACATATCATCTGTGGTCTAACAACCTCTAGGTCTACTTTCTTTGTGTACCTTAGTAGTAGCTATTTGTTGGACCAAAAGAATCAATGAGCCAAGATCAAAAAACCTCTAAGTCCCACATGATATCACAACAACTACGGAAGGCTTCATCAGCAGTTCGACAAGTGCTGAAGACTTCAACAGCTGAAGAATGCAAGTGCTGAAGCTGAGGACCAAAGTACTGAAGTACAACAGCTGAAGAGTTCACAAGTGCTGAAGATCAACAACTGATGTACAAAGTCTGAAGACAAACACTGAAGACATCAGCTGATGACATCTACTGAAGTCATCAGTTGATGAAACGTCTGAAGTTCTAGTCTGAAGACCAAGTACTAAAGTTTCAGTAGTTTGTCACAACAGCTGAAGAGTACTTCTTCAGTAGTTGTGATATCAGTAGTTTTATGTTTTTACTTTCAGTAGTTTTGTAAAACGATTGAAGATCTTGTTCTTCAGTCGTTGTAGTTTCAGTAGTTTCTTATCAGTAGTTTTGTAATAAGTAAACACTTAGCTTCTTGTAAGAAGATGTCAGCCGTTAGACATCTTCAGTAGTTTTAGTGTTTCAGTAGTTTGTTAAATAACGGTTAGATGTCACTATCAAGTGACATCAGCCTACGTCATCTTTCCTTATATAAGGAAGAATGACCTAAATTGTAATTTTGCGAATGCCATGCTGAAGCGTGTGATTGAATGAAATATTCCTTTTGCAGAAACTTTCTCTCTCTATAACTAATTCTGTTCATTGCTATATCTTTGGTATTTGTGCTCGAATTATGCTAGTTGGTACTCTATTCCGCTGCTGAAATCATTCGAATCGATCAAATTAGATGCTGAGATCCTATCAAATGGTATCAGAGCAGGTTAATCATTGATCGATCTAACAATTGATCATTAAAACTACTCATTTGCTCTAAGTTTGATCGAACTAGCAAATTCGCACGAATCTGTTATAGAGATTGAAGTTCTGTCGCTTTTGGCTATTTTAATTGAGGTTCGTAGTGGTTTTGAGCTAAATTTGTTTTGCTTATCTTGAATTTGTCTGAATTTTCGAAAATGGCTACACCTTCTAATGATCCACACAATACTGGTTCCTCAACCAAGCCTCCGATGCTGGTTAGGAATGAGTATAACATTTGGCAACGAAGAATGCTCCATCACCTGTCTGTCAATAGTTCAGGTTGTTGGACATCCGTGGTACATGGACCACATAAGCCAATGGTGAATCATCGGAAACAAATCAGTTGATTCCGAAGAAGAAGGAACAATACTCTGATGAGGACAAGAAGTTGTTTGAGATTGATGCTAAAGCCCATGGAATTCTGGCTATGGCACTGCCTAATGAAATCTATTCTGGGCTTATGCATCATGAAACTGCTCATGACCTTTGGAATGCACTGAAAGAACAATTTGGTGGCACTGATGAGGTCTTAGCAAACAACAGGGAAATCCTCGCCCAACAGTACGAGACCTTTGCTCATAGAAAGGGTGAGACTCTGACTCAGCAGTTTGAGCGGTTTTCATGTTTAATCTCTGAGTTGAAAATGGTTAAACATGAATATACAAAAGCCAAATGAACCACAGATTCCTCAGATCACTGCCTGAGAGATGGGACACATATACAATTGTCCTACGCTCCAATGCAAATCTGGATAATCTATCTCTCACCCAACTTCATGGGAAACTGCTTACATTCGAAAGAGAGATAGAGCAGAAAAGGAAACTGGCTTCATCTGGTAAGCTCACTGAAGACTTTGTACCAAGCAACACTGCCTTGGTTGGTCATGAGTCAGAATATGCTTCATCTGAATGCCAGTATGATGAGCATATTGATTTCTCTTCAAACACTTCTGATCTGCATTTGTGAGTGTTGATAGTCAGTTAACTGGGTGTAATAATGACAATCTATGCTTCATCATGGATGATCTCAAGGGGATTGCTGATGATGACTTAGAAGAGATGGATATTTTGAGCCAAATGGCCTTGATAAATATCAGATCTCAAAAGTTCTACAAAAGAACTTGAAGAAAGTTCCCAGGACTCTCTGGCAAAACCAAAGTTGGTTTTGACAAGAGTAAGTTGAGGTGTCACAAATGCCAAAGGCTTGGACACTTTGCTAGAGAATGTAGATCATCTGGATCTAATTCTTCTGCACCCTTTGTGACTTTCCCCGACAATAGTCAACAACACAGAGGGCAACATCCTGTCAATTCTGGTCATCATTCTCAACCACAATCTCCTGCATATTTTGTTCCTGAGGGTCAAATGCCATATCCTTACCCTTGTTATTACATGCCACAAACCAGTCAGGTTCAAGCACCTATTGCTCAACAACCACATGCTCTTCCTGAGCCTCAATCATCTCAATCTCATCAATCTCCTCAACCTCAACAACACAGCTTCTTCACCCCTGGAGTTGTTGACTGGAGTAGTTTACCAGATGACATGTCTGGTCATGAACAACTGTTCACAGGTGCTGGTCAACATGGTGGTGAAAGTCCTTTTGGGAATCTGGCACTTATGGCTCTGGAGTCTGCAGATGGATCATCCTCAAATGCCTCTTCATCACAGGTATCACAGGTATCCTCTGAGGCTAAGGCCAAATTATGTTCTGAAACATGCATAGCAGCATTTGCCTCTATTAGAGAAGCAAATGTAGCTTTAATTAATAAGAATATAGAGCTAGAAAAGATCATTTCCAAGAAAAGATGAGTTTGAGTCTATGCTTAAAGAGAAAAATGATGAGATTTATAACTTAAATGCCAAATCACTGATGATAAGGCTAGGGAAGAGGTACTTTTAGAAAAGTACAAAGACCTCAAAGAAACCCTTGCAGTCACCCAAGTAGAGTGTGATTGATGGGTACAATCATGCAAAGGTTTTGAAATGCTTCTTAGTAAGCAATCTGCTTCCAATGTGAAGTTTGGCATTGGTTATAATCACACTGCTCCTCCTACAGATTTTGCTTCAAGAGCAGAAGTGAAATCTGATGGAGAAAGCAATAACCAATCCACTCATCATGTGATTCACTTTCTGATAGAGCACCATCAGAAGTTGAAGTTAGTATTATTCCTTCGTTGAACCTATCAGCTGATCTTGATGGTTCAAATACTGACACTCACATGATCAAAGAGTTGATCAACTCAGGAGTTATTTCTGGAAGTCCTGAAAGGACTGGAGAGCAAGATTTAACACCTGAAGTTCAAACTCCAACTACTGTCAGCACTGAAGGAAGAAAACTGTCAGTAGAAAGGGTTTGAAGACTACTAAAGAGGAAGTCAAGAAAGCAAACAGTGCTTCCAAAGTGCTGAAGAACAAGTCTTCAGTAGCTTCATTCTCTTTAGTTGATGATCAACATAAGATGAAGAAGAAACCATGTGAAATATGTGGTTTGTTCAATCATCTTACAGATGATTGTTGGTACAAAAGAGGATCCAAACTCAAACATAAAGAGGAAATTAAAGAGAAAATGGTTAAAATGAAAACTGAGTTTGAAGCCACATTTGTACCAGCAACATCAAATCCTGTAACCCTTAAGTCCAAACAGAAATCCAAAAAGGAAGGGGTTAAACAGGTAACAGCTGAGATTGCTCAAAAGAAGAAGGTGCAACATAGGAACTTATCAAACTCCAATGCCAACGTGTCTGAAGAGCTGAAAGCTTTATCACAAAATCAGACTCAGCTAGTTATGATGGTTCAACATCTATTGGGAAGAGTTAACCAATTAGATATTCCTATGTTGAAACCACAGAAAAGGAGGTCCAAGCCAAAGGATTCCTCTTCTTCACCATCTTCTTCCTCTCAGGCTGTGTTTCCAACAAACTGTTAGTTTACCATCTGTTGATGAGAACAGGCCCAAAACCAAAAAGGTTTGGGTCTCAAAATCTAACTAATTTTTTGTGTTTTGCAGGGTTCTTCAACATGCCACAGAGGCATCTGGTATGTAGACAGTGGAGGATCCATGCATATGACAGGAAACATATCACTTCTTAATGACTACTCTCAAGGAAGGAATGGGTTTGTGTCATTTGGCAATGATGCAAAGGGTTACATCATCGGCAAAGGCTTTGTTTCCAATGGGGAAATAAAGTTTGATGATGTAACCATGTGGAAACTCTCAAGTACAACCTCTTGAGTGTCAGTCAAATGTGTGACAAAGGCCATGTTGCTCTATTCACAAGTCAGAACTATCGGATTCTGTCATCCAAAGTTCTAAGTTTGATTGATAAGGTGTTGGATGAATACACTCTCCTGAAGGCCAACAGGACAGGAAGAGTGTATGCCTTAGATCTTTCCAAGAAAATAGATCTCAAAGGCCATCCTTGCCTATTTTCCAAGGCTTCCCCTCAAGAATCTACTCTATGGCATAGAAGGCTGGGTCATGTTAATCTCAAAAACATAAATCAGCTGATAAACCATAGTTTAGTAAGGGGACTGCCTATGAAGGAGTACAAATGTGAAGATAACTGCACTGCTTGTTTAAAAGGAAAACATCACAAAGCTTCATTTCCCTCCATAGAAGAACCTAAGTCCACTGCCTGCTTACAACTTCTTCACATGGATCTCTTTGGTCCTATGAGAGTGATGAGTATGGCTAAGAAGAAATACTGTCAGGTAATTGTGGATGATTACTCCAGATTTGTATGGACTTTCTTCTTGCATTCAATGGATGAGGCAGCTCAGAAGATTATCAACTTTGTGTTGTATGTTGAGAAGCAATATTCCCTCTCAGTCAAGTGTATTAGAAGTGATAATGGAAAAAAATTCAGAAACAATACACTTGATGAGTTCTACCTCTCAAAGGGAATCAAGAGGCAGTTTAGCATTCCAAGAACTCCTGAACAAAATGGAGTAGTGGAGAGAAAGAACAGGACCCTTATTGAAGCTGCAAGGTCCATGTTGGCTGATTCTGGACTGCAATGACTTTTTGGGCTGAAGTGTCAATACAGCTTGCTATGTATAGAATAGAGTTCTAGTAAATCAGAGGTTGATGAAGACTCCATATGAAGTTCTTCATCATTTGGCCCCTATAATTTCATTCTTCAGAGTGTTTGGGTGTCCTTGTTTCATTCTCAACACACGAGATCAACTCCAAAAATTTGATCCTAAGGTGGATGCAGGGTACTTTGTTGGTTATTCATCAACTTGCAAAGCATACAGAGTCTTCAACTGCAGAACAAAGATGGTTGAAGAGACTCTACATGTTAAGTTTAATGAATCTCCAAAGGACAAGATTCCACAAAGCCCTGTGGAGCTATTTGATTTGGACATACTGCAATATGTTCCTTATCAAACTCTGCTGTTGCTCCTGTCAACAGTTCACCACCTGATGGTACTGCTGGTGCTGATGATGATGATGATAGCAGTACTCACCTCTTCAGGTTTAGTGACCAACTGCCTGTGTCCTCTAAACCTGATGCTCCTGTAGCTTCAGTAGCTTCATCCACAACAAGTGCTGATGAGATTTCTGCATCTTCAACTTCATTTGAGTTGCCACCATCTACATGGTTTCAAGAGTCTACATCAACATCTGTTGCTGCTGAAGGTTATACAAACACTTGCACTGATCTCATTGTTTATCAAGAGCTGAAGAATCACCCAATGTCTCAAATCATTGGTGATATCAATGCTGGAGTTTCAACCAGAAGTCAATTGTCCAATTTCTGCTTTTATGCTCTCTTCATCAGTCAGTTAGAGCCAAAGAATTATCATGTTGCACTCAGAGACAATGGCTGGGTTGAAGCAATGCAGCTTGAGCTTCTTCAGTTCAAAAAGCAACAAGTGTGGGAGCTTGTTCCTCTTCCCCTAGGTAAGTGTGCAATAGGCACTAAATAGGTGTTTAGGAATAAAACAGATGAAAATAGGCTTATTGTTAAGAACAAGGCCAGACTGGTTGTTCAGGGGTTTGCACAAGAAGAAGGTATTGATTATGATGAAACCTTTGCCCCTGTAGCCAGACTGGAGGCAATTAGATTGTTCTTAGCCTATGCTGCACTCCACAATCTTAAAGATTTTCAAATGGATGTTAAAAGTGCATTTTTATATGGTAAAATAAAAGAAGAAGTTTATGTGTGTCAACCACCAGGTTTTGAGGATATAAACACCCAGAATGGGTATACAAGCTTGATAAGGCTCTTTATGGGTTGAAACAAGCTCCTAGAGCCTAGTATGAGACATTATCTAACTTTCTTCTACAAAATAATTTCACTAGAGGCTCCATAGATAAAACCTTATTTATTAAGAAGGTGGATCAGCATAAGCTACTTGTTCAAATTTATGTTGATGATATTATATTTGCATCCTCTGATCCCCAGTTGTGTGATGATTTTACAAAATTAATGCAAAGGAAGTTTGAAATGAGTGCAATAGGAGAATTACAGTTCTTTCTAGGCTTGCAAATCAAACAAAAAGCTGATGGAATTTTCATTCATCAGTCTAAATATACAAAATATCTTTTAAATAAGTTTGATTTACAAAACTGTAAGCCCTGTTCTACTCCCATGTGCAACACCACACAATTGGATATTGATCAGAAAGGTAAAGCTGTTGATGAAACGCTTTACAGATGTATGATTAGGTCCTTGATGTATTAACAGCTTCTAGACCAGATATTATGTTTGCTACATGTGTTTGTGCTAGATTTCAAGCTGCACCTAAAGAGTCTCATCTGATTGCAGTCAAGAGGATCTTTAGATATTTGCAAGGTACACAATCTCTAGGTTTATGGTATTCCACTAGGCACTCTTGCAAATTAGTTGCTTTCTCTGATAGTGACTATGCAGGGTGTAAGTTACCAGGAAATCAACTTCTGGTGGATGTCAATTCCTAGGCAACTGTTTGATTCTTGGCAGAGTAAGAAACAAACATCTGTTGCTACATCCCTGCTGAAGCCGAGTACATTGCTGCTGCAAGTTGTACATCCCAAATACTCTGGCTTCAAAATCAACTTTTGGATTATGGCATTACAGAGACTAAGACTCCGTTATTAATGGATAGTGCTTCAGCTCTTCGCATTGTCAAAAATCCAGTCCAGCACTCTAGGACCAAACATATAGAAATTAAACATCATTTTATAAGAGATTTTTTTGAAAAGGGTCTAATTAATCCTATGTTTGTGCCTAGTGCTGATGAGCTTGCAAAAATTTTTACTAAGCCTTTGGATAGTTCAACTTTCCACAACCTGGTGTTAAGGCTTGGTATGCTACAGCTAGAATAAGTGACAACTACTGATGATCTCAGTAATAAGTACTGATGATCATTGGTAACCATGTCACATATAAGTACTGATGAGTTTCTTTTATCCTCAGTAGTTTTTATAACTACTGAAGGCTAAATGCCTCACAAGTACTTAAGTACTTTATCTGTTCTAAACTACTAATGTAGTTACAATACTGATGTAGTTACAACTACTGATGTAGTTACAACTACTGAAATCAGTAAAAACAGATAAGTACTGACGTCCTATGAAACACCTGAAAGCAGATGAAAAGTCTGATGAGTAAGTGTTGAGGACAGTATAAAACAGCTGAAAAGCCAAGAATTGACGAAAACAGCTGATGAGTAAATTCTCTTCAGTTGTTTCTACAACTGCTGTTTCTAAACAACTGAAGCAAGACCACAGTCTTCAGTAGTTTCACAACTACTGATGACTAATACCAAGTCTTCAGTTGTTTACAACAACTGATGGCAAAACCACTTTCTTCAGTAGTTTCACACTACTGATGACAAACACCAAGTCCTCAGTTGTTTACATCATATGAAGTCAAAACCACGACCTTCAGTAGTTTCATAACTATTGATGGTTAACACCAAGACTTCAGCTGTTTCAACGTCTGATGGTCAAAACCAAGTCTTCAGTTGTTTTATAACAACTGATGACAACACCACCACTGTCATTCGTTTTAAACCTCTGAAGGTTAATACCACGTCATCAGTAGTTTCAAACAGCTGATGACCACACCAAAACCTTAGGTAGTTTTCTTTCAGCCTTTTCCTCTCCCTACCCTATAAATACTTGTCTTCTTCTCAAACGTTCCATTAGCCGTTCTTCTGACCTTCATACTTTCAAACATGGCAACCATGAGTCTAAAACCCCGACATCACTGCGTCGCCTATCTCACGAAATCGGCCTTCTGGACAAACTTTGATCACGCCATAGACCTAATGGCTGATTCTCAATATAATACAGCTCTGCTCTTAAACCCGACCATCTACCCAGAGTCACTCAGTCAGTTTTGGTCCAATGCCTACGTTCACACTGATGTGCCTACCGGCCAAATCTCTGTTAGGTCATTGGTTAACCAAAAACAAGTGGAGGTTACACCTGAAAGCATTCGTAGAGTGCTAAACTTACAAGATGCTGCTTGTGTGACTAAGTACCCGAAGGGCACAACTGATATGTCCTTCACCAACAATGGGTACGACGGAAATCTTCAATCTGCTACCATACTGAAGAAGAACTTCCCTGATGCCGAACGATTAATATTTCATATGGTGAATGTTTGCTTAGCCTCGAAGACATCCTCATGGGATCAAATGTCTTCCCGGTGGCAACAGGTATTTTATTCGATTCTAGAACACCAACCTTTAAATTTTTCACAAATTGTGTTTCTAGAAATCAAAGATCTGGCACAGAAACTTGTGGGAAAAAGATGGCTATTATATCCCAGGTTTCTGATGGCCATAATTTTTAATGAATTACAAACTGATGGCCTTGTTGGCCTTGGAGTCCCTGCACCAGCTGTTCTAGCTGAGGTATACTCCAGGCATAACTCCGACCAATCCCTCAAAGAAGCTGCCCGTTTGCTAAAGCCCAAGCAAAGGGAACCCACAGCTTCAACTGCCAGATCCAAAGTCCCCACCAAGCCAAAATCCAAACCCACACAAGCTAATCAGGGAGATGAGTCCCCTAATGATGCTCCTATACCACCCAAACAGGATAAACCTACTGGTTCAAACCCCCCAGTAGTGTTAACGACTCAACCAGCCACAGCCGCACAGGTATCCTCTCAAAAGGATCCTGTTGCAACCATTTCAGGGGAAACCACATTGCTGAGACCTCTCTCACTTGAGGAGGTTATCATTGAAGAGCATCCCTCTCCCTGGATGCAATCAGCTTCTATCCCCTCTCCCCATGCAAATGCCCCTCAAAGCCCAACCATTATAATTTCCAATGTGCTGACTTAGCTGCATGCCTCTCCTCCTCCCCTACAACCACCAACAAAGGGGAGAACAGAGGATGAGGATCCACATGCTTCTGACAACCCACAGCACCGGGGTTTAAACGTTCTATCTCCTGGTGTGGATATGGAGACCAGAACATCTGGTGAGGCTACTACCTCCTCTGAATCAGCATATGATTAGACTGAGGCTGGTAACATTCTTAAGACCTCACCAGAGGCAACAGCTAATGAAGGACAAAGTCCTGAGGCTGGAAGTCCCCAGTTCCAAGACAAAGGGGCACATGTTACTACTGGTCTACACCCAGTGCATGTACATCCTGCTACAAGCAGGAGGTCAGGTGATTCAGCATCTGCTGATGATGACCTGGGCTTTTTCTACGATGTTCTTGCCCAGAACACAATGCTAGAGGAGGAAGTCAGTAGGCTGCAAAAACTACTTGACCAACTCTCTTAAGGAGAAAGACCATCTGCCACCACATCAACCCAACAGATGGCACCTTCCTCTGAAGGTCCCTTAAACACACAGCCACTACAAAATTCTCAGCCACCTGCCTCTGTTTCTGGCACCATTTCTCAAGACCAAAACCCCCCTGAGCAAATGGATGCTATCCCTCAAAATCCCCTATCTCTCATCACACCGCAGCTAACCAAATTTGTAATTAAAACTGTTGATGAGAGACTTTCTTCTGTCTTACAACCCCTGGTGGAGGATGTACTGAGCCAACAACTTTCTGCTACTCAATCCCTTGCAACCAATGCACCCAAAAAGGGGGAGAGTTCAGCAGTGAAAGCTAAAAGAAAGAGGATGGAGAAGGAGAGAGAGAAAGAGAAGGATAAAGAGATGGAAAAAGAGAAGGATTGTGTGTATGAGGCCGAAAAAGAGAAGGAGAATGTGATTGAGAAGGGAGCTGAAATTGAAAAAGTACATGAAAGTCAAAAAGATTTTCATGTCACATACAAGAAAAAGAAGAGTGCTGAGAAAGAGAAGAACTTGAACGAAATGGTTAAAGAGGCTGATGCTGAACACAGCCGATCAATGGACAATATCATTGATCAACTGTTTAGGCAAGGTTTCGACACTGAAAAGCTGGATTCTGAAATAAGAAGATTAGAGATCGAAGTGATCCAACAAAGATGGGCCAGCTACAACACTATGGATAGAGAGAGGCTTGAGATCATGATCAGATTTATCAGCAAATACCTTGGGAGATCATTGTTCGAAGTAAAATCATGGACCAGGGACAGTATCTTGGCCATAACCTCCAAGATCTGTTCGTCTGAGCATATACTAAGGGTTTAGTAGTCGAAACTTTGAATGAAGCAGGAGCAGGGAGCAGGACTGAGCTAGCCAAACACTCAAAAGCCACACTCACCTCCAAAATGCTAACTCAGCCTGTCAACATTCCCTCTCCAAAACAACCACAACCACAACCCACAAAACCAACTCCCTTACCCTCAAAACCAACAGCCGATGATGCACCTAAGCAAAGAAGAGAAGGGTGTTGAGGCTTGTGGAAAGAAAGAAAATGATGATGAAGAAGATAGACTGCCGATCTCAGCTGTTCTACAGTTGCCTAAGGCCAAAGATCTCTCTCTTACAATAACTCCTGAGCAACAAAGATGCAATCAAAGTGAAATTAGAAGAAGAAGAACGACACAGATTGCATGATAAAGAGTTATTGAGGAGAGTAGATAAAGCTTATGCAGCCACTTCTTCCATCATAACATGAAAAAATAAGCTCAGAGGATTTATACTCTTAGACATACTTTTCAGTATGTGAAAGAAAGAGTAAGAATTTGGCCTGATCCTAGGGTGGCTCATAGAATACAAAAGAAAATATCCCTCAGAGATACAGTGGTCAAGTCAAAAAGATTGTAGATGAGTGATCTCCTTGCCATTGTAGTTTCACCCTGGGAAATCCTGGAAGTTTTCAAAAAGGCCTACACCTCAAACATGCCTCCACAAAAGATGCTAGAGAACAGAATGATCAAAAAGGGCTGGTGTATAAGAGGCTGAATGAGATCAGAAAGGATGAGTTACCACTGCTGTTAGAAGGTCATCATCCTGATGAATTTGCTTACAGACAGATTACAACAGTGGTACTCAAAAATGGAAAACAGGTCAAATTCCTGTCTGAGTACTATGGGCCTGAAGGATTCTTCGATGGTGAGGTAGAGGAGCTCACCATGGAGGAACAAATTGTATTTTTGGAGGCCTACACCAGGGAATCCTACAAGCTCATAGTTGGGAAGTGAGTCTCATGGATGGGGGAACAGCTCAGTGTCCAATTCCCTAATACAGAGCTCCCATCCATACATTGCCAACCAAATCATCAGAGACTCATTCCCAGGCCAGTGCATATATGGGTCATCTTCTCAACTGATCAAGAAGGAAAAAGACCAACCATTCTGCCAACAATAAGTGGAAAATAAATCATTAGAGGTTTTGGCTGCATTGGTTCAGGGGTTTGTTGGACCAAAGAACAACCAATGACAAGATCAGAAAACCTCTAAGTCCCACATGATATCACAACAACTGCTGAAGGCTTCATCAGCAGTTCGACAAGTGCTGAAGACTTCAACAGCTAAAGAATACAAGTGCTGAAGCTGAAGACCAAAGTACTGAAGTACAACAGCTGAAGAGTTCATAAGTGTTGAAGATCAACAACTGATGTACAAAGTCTGAAGACAAAGACTGAAGACATCAGCTGATGACATCTACTGAAGTCATCAGCTGATGAAACATCTGAAGTTCTAGTCTGAAGACCAAGTACTAAAGTTTCAGTAGTTTGTCACAACAGCTGAAGAGTACTTCTTCAGTAGTTGTGATGTCAGTAGTTTTATGTTTTTACTTTCAGTAGTTTTGTAAAACGACTGAAGAGCTTGTTCTTCAGTCGTTGTAGTTTCAGTAGTTTCTTATCAGTAGTTTTGTAATAAGTAAACACTTAGCTTCTTGTAAGAAGATGTCAGCTGTTAGACATCTTCAGTAGTTTTAGTGTTTCAGTAGTTTGTTAAATAACGGTTAGATGTCACTATCAAGTGACATCAGCCTACGTCATCTTTCCTTATAAAGGAAGAATGACCTAATTGTAATTTTGCGAATGCCATGCCGAAGCGTGTGATTGAATGAATATTCCTTTTGCAGAAACTTTCTCTCTCTATAACTATTCTGTTCATTGCTATATCTTTAGTATTTGTGCTCGAATTGTGCTAGTTGGTACTCTATTCCGCTGCTGAAATCATTCGAATCGATCAAATTAGATGCTGAGATCCTATCACTATTTTGGCTATCATTTTTCCTTTTATATTGCTCAGAGTACACAGACTTATACTTTGAACTTTGCATCTTATTTTATTTAAACTTTTAAGTCCCAAGTGGTTTGTACCTATGTACTATCTTTTCCAAAGTCATTGAATCGGTATTACAGATACGATCTACTTTCTATCAGCTAGCCTCTCCTCCTCCCTCGTTTTTTTGTTAATGTTACTAACTAACCTATTCTCCCGCTAAAATTCAAAACCGTAACCGATTTACGCTTTTTAGGATTTTAATAGGTGTCAAAATAATGTCAATTTAATAAAAATACTTAAAGTTAAACAAATAAATAAAGAAAATAAAAATTAAAAGAAAAATGGACAAAACGTAACGGACTACACATGGTCATCATCGGGAATTACACCACTTTTTCTTTATAACGTCGTTGACCTCTAACAAATATAGAAAACGTGGTTTATCAAAAGCCTTTGTATAGAGGTCAGCGCGTTGAAAATCAGTATTTATTTTAATCACATCGATTAGGTTCTTTTCAAAGCAATCACGTATAAAGTGATATTTTATGCCGATGTGTTTGGTCTTTGGATGTTGGACTGGATTTTTAGTTACTGCAATTACAGCAGAGTTATCAACAAATAGGAGTAGAAGAGAATTCAAACTGTAGTCCCGCATTTGCTGTTGAATCCATATGATTTGTGAACAGCAACTTGCAGCAGCAACGTATTCGGCTTCACAGGTGACAAAGCAACCGAGGTCTGCTTCTTACACTGCCAGGTCACTAATCTCCTCCCAAATAATTGACATCCCGCTAATGTAGACTTGTAGTTCATTTTGCAGCCACCGTAATCCGAGTCACTATACGCTGTTAGCTCGAAGTCATCGTCATGAGGATGCCATAACCCAAGTGTTGGAGTACCCTTCAGATAACAAAAGATCCTTTTGACCCTTATTAGATGGTTAACTTTTGGCTTTGCCTGATATCTTGAACATAAACATGTCGCGTACATGATATCAGGTCTTGAGGTAGTGAGGTACATGAGAGATCCAATCATTCCTCAGTACATTGTGGCATCGACTAGATCACCATTCTCGTCGGGTGTTACATCATGGTTTGTAGCAAGTGGAGTCCCAGCTAGGGAAGCATTCTCCATGTCAAACCGGCTGAGGATATCTCCTACATACTTTGTCTGATGTAGGAAAATCCCTTTTGGTGTCTGATCAACCTGTAACCCGAGAAAGAATTTCATCTCTCCTATGGCACTCATCTCAAACTCAGCCTTCATTATTGCTTCAAACTCTTTACATAGATCTTCGTTCTTTGAACCAAACATTATGTCATCTACATTGATTTGGACAAGTAGTAAATCTCCATTCTTTTCTTTTATGAACAGTGTACAATCAATGACACCTCTGCAAAAACCATGTTTCACTAGGTGAGTCGAGAGTTTCTCATACCAGGCTCTAGGAGCTTGATGAAGCCCATATAGAGCCTTGTCGAGTTTGTAAACTCTGTCCCAATGAAATGGATCCTCAAATCCCTCGGGTTGACTGATGTACACTATCTATCTGATTCACCATGAAGGAATGCACTCTTCACATCAAGTTGATAAACTCTAATCTTCATATACGATGCGTAGGCAAGGAAGATACGGATTGCTTCTATTCTTGCCACGGGTGCAAACAGTTCATTGTAGTCAATGCCCTCGACTTGTCGAAATCCTTGGACAACAAGTCGAGCCTTGTTTCTGATGATCATGCCTTGATCATCTTTCTTGCATTTCAAGACCCATTTTGTGCCAATGACCTTAGCACCTTTAGGTCTATCCACCAGCGTCCATACACCTAACTTCTTGAACTGAAGAAGTTCTTCTTGCATGGCACTCACCCATGCCTCATCATTCAGGGCTTCACAAACATAATTTGGCTCAAACTGAGACACAAAGCAACGATATGCACTGTCATGAAGATAGCCCTTTTCCATCACCGAGGCATAATCAGCTGAATACAACTGGTTTCTAGTCTAAACTCCTAATCTCACATCTCCAATGACATTATCCAAAGGATGATACACATTTAGTCGTGATCCAGGTGTGGTTGGAACAACTACCTCATAATCAATATTATGAACATTTGGTTGAGTATCTAAGGCAGTAGGAGTCTGAGGTTCCAAAGACGCAGAGGCATCAATGTCAGATGCTTGTGGACTTGCAGTAGTAGGAACCTGTTCCTCCTGGTTGTTCTGATCAGTCTCCATAGCTTCTTCATCAGAGGAAGAATCACTATCTTCAGGTACTCCCCCTGAGTTGTTAGATGTAGATTCATGAGATGGTGTCTTTAGAACATCATACATCATATTTGTTGCTAACTCATCATCAGAAGTGGAGAGTGGTATGTTGAAGGACTTGAAGAATCCATCATAGTCGAAAAAGAAGGCGAGTCTTTTTCTAGCAGGTGGTGTGGTGTATCTCTGAACATCAACATTATACCACACTTCTACTTGACTCGTAGAGTTGTTGTAGACCCTCTTGTGCGGTATGTTGTATCCTAGAAAGATACCTTCATCAGCCTTCTTGCTGAATTTTTCCTCCTGAGTCTTCTTCAGCAGGGTGCATGTAAGGCTTCGTTCCCGGGATGCTTACAGCTGGTAATTCACTGCACATAAAACATATACTTTTCATTTAATCATCAAAACATTGCAACGGAAACATAGAACAAATGGCATTTCATTTCATCATAAAAACTTTTGCAAAATAATGCATCGTTTGTCGGTTACAAAATTACATTGTTTTATTACATCACAAAAGCTTTAAATAAATGGATGCCATCCAAAAGAGCTGAGCAGCCGCCTCGTGCCATCCTTAGCAATGCTCACCTGCCAACTGGAAAATACATAAAAGTCAGTGTTGCTGAGTGAGTTCTAGTTTTATAGCAAAATATACTTTTCTTTCATAAAACCATCCTTTCTTTTAAAATCATATTATACTTTACATTCGTTCATGATCATACATCGTACGTACATACAGATAATATAATTATTATCTTCGTCATTCTTTCGTTCATACTTTCATTCATTCATAATTACTTCTAGTGACATGTACATTACCCCGAACATTGTGCATGAAGCGGGTAACTGGGCCTGAGGTCTCTCATAGACCTCGAACATTGTGCATGAAGCTAACTCCAGTACCTAGGGCAAGTACATTCACCATTTATCTTTTCTCTTTCATTCTGGATCAATGCCATATGCTATACCCTGAACATTGTGCATGAAGCTGGTAATTGGCCTGAGGTCTCTCATAGACCTCGAACATTGTGCACGAAGCTGACTCTAGTACCTAGGGCAAGCGGTAAGGATCCCATACGTATGGTCAATCACACGGATTAGACCCCAGTGTGCATCCTTCTGGGGTAGCTAACCCGCACACAGTTGAGCTAACACCCTTTATTGGGTGTGAACCTCCATACATTTGCTTGCAAGCCTTTCTTACATTCATTCATTAATGCATGCATTCATTCATCATGTTCCTCTTTCATTATCTTTCACTTTACGTTATATAATACTTCATTCATTCATTCATTTATTCATATCACGTAAAGTCATAGGAAAGATACTTATACATCATCACAAGGAACATAAACATATCATTCATAAATCATCATGCAGGGCATCATACATACATAACATACATCATGCATAACCATGCAACATCATCATCATCATCATAAGCATCAAGCACACATCATTACATGCCCATCATACCATCTATGACCCCATAAGTCAACATTCATAACCCTCGGGAATCTCCTAGGTCAAAGCCTACATTACCTCTTTTTTTTCCCAAAAAGTCATAATTTTACTAAGTGTTCACCCGCATTTCCTATAGTCATCCGAATTTCCTACAGTTCATCCGCATTTGCTACAGTCCATCCGTATTTGCCTTATCGTTCATCCGCATTGGATTTACTTCATTTGCATTTGTCATCCGCATTAGCCTAACTCCTCCGCATTTCCATACTTAGTCAAATGCTCATCCGCATTAACTCACTTCATCCGCATTGACTTACTTTGCTCATCCGCATTCCATACTTAGTCAAATGCTCATCCGCATTGACTCACTTCGTCCGCATTGACTTACTTGCTCATCCGCATTTCCATTCATAGTCAAATGCTCATCCACATTTCCGTACATAGTCAAATGCTCATCCATATTTCCTGCACTTAGCCAATGCTCATCCGCATTGACTTCATCCGCATTGACCTACCCGTTGGTTAATGTTCATCCACATTTACTTCCACACACTTAGGCAGATTTAAAAACTTATCAAGTGGGTCTAAAACATCAGATTCAATTTCCATGCACCATTCATCATGTTCTAAGCTCAATTCTTATCCTCTAAGCCTTAGAAACACAATCATACATCATCAAGCATTAACAAAGTCACACATTACATCATAACATCATCATACACACATTCAAGCATACGGGTTCGAAACCTAGTTTAATAAAACATACATTCATGCATTTCCAGCCCCAAAATCAGTTAAAATCAGTAAAAGAGGGGTCCTAGATTTCACCTTTGCAGCTATTGAGTATGGCTTCTTCCAAACTCGTTTGCAAATTGAATTCAACCGCTAGAAACCCACTTGAATTCGAACTCTTTCTTGTTCTTCCTTCAAAACTGAGAACTTGCTGCTCTTTCTCTCTCTAAAACCCGAAAATCAGAGGTGTATGTGACATATGGGCGGCCATACCACCTTTTACACCCACTTTTCAAACATTTAGTCCTGTTGGACACTTTTTACCCCTAGACTTGGGTTTTATTTCTTTTCCTTCTTTTCTTTCACTTTATTCTTCTCTTCTTTTGACTTTAATATAACCGGGTGTTACAAGTCCACCCCCCTTATATAGGTTTCGTCCCCGAAACATGTTATTCCTCAAAGAATTATGGCTAATGCTGCCTTATCTCTTCTTCAGTCTCCCACGTAGACTCAGATCCCTTCATGTGCTTCCACTGCACACGCACAAGGGGAACCACTTTATTCCTCAGCCTCTTTTCCTTTCGATCAATGATTGCCACTGGTTGCTCCACATAATTGAGCCGTTCATCTACTTCGATATCCTCCAATGGAACAATCATGTCTTGATCAGCTAAGCACTTCCTTAGATGAGATACATGGAAAGTCAGATGAATCCCACTTAACTCGGTCGGTAGTTCCAACCTATAGGCCACCTCTCCTACTCGAGAAATGATTCGGAAAGGGCCTATGTATCTGGGCTCAACTTGCCCCGCTTTCGGAAACGAATAATACCCTTCCAAGGTGAGACCTTCAACATAACCGGTCACCCACCTGGAACTCAATCGGTCTATGTCGTATATCGGCATACGACTTCTGTCTATCTTTGGCTGCCTTCATGAAGGCTTTAATCTTCTTAAGCTTCTCAGTCATAGCCTCGATTACCTCGATGCTCCCCAATTCCTTTTGACCAATATCACCCCAACAAACGGGTGTTCTGCATCTCCTACTGTATAACATCTCATATGGTGGCATACCAATGGTGGCATACCAATGCTGGCATGATAGCTGTTGTTGTATGAGAACTCGGCTAACGGTAAGTGGTCATCCCAACTTCCTCCAAAATCAATCACACACGCCCGAAGCATGTCTTCCAATGTCTGAATAGTCCTCTCTGACTGACCATCAGTTTGGGGATGATAAGTTGTACTAATATGTAACCTCGTCCCCACAGCGTCGTGGAATTTCTTCCAGAATTTAGATGTAAACCGGGTGTCACGATTAGACACAATGGACACCAGCACACCATGACGAGTTACAATCTCCTTGATGAACAGGTCAGCCAACCTCTCGGATGAATAAGTGTCACGGATCATAGGAAGTGAGCAATCTTCGTCAGACGGTCCACAATCACCCATATGGCATCGTACCCTTTAGGAGTACATGGCAGCTTCGTGATGAAATCCATGGTGATGTGCTCCCGCTTCTATTCCGGTATTTCCAAAGGTTGGATCTTCCCATACGGCTTTTGATGCTCGGCCTTCACTTGCAAGCAGGTAAGGCACTTACTCACATACTCCCACCACGTCACGCTTCATACCCGGCCACCATAATCTTCCATCATGTCTTGATACATGTTTGTGACACCAGGATGAATGGAGTATCGAGTCTTATGAGCTTCATCCATTATCTTCACCCGTAGATCCCCAAAACAAGGAATCCACACATGACCGAATCGGGTTCTAACACCAAGTGTGTTTTCACCCAATTCCCCAACCAGACCTCTCATTCTTTCAGAGTTAAGATGATCTTCTTTCAGTGCCTCATCTTGAAACTCTCTGACTTGCTTCATCACATCAGAGGTCATGATCAGCTGATATGCTTTCACCCGAATCGGCTCGAGCCTTTCTTTTTGGCTAAGGGCATCCGCCACCACATTGGCCTTGCCCGGATGGTAGTGGATCTCACAATCATAATCCTTTATAAGTTCCAACCACCGTCTCTGCCTCATGTTTAGATCCTTCTACTCGAAGAAGTATTTCAGGCTCTTGTGGTCAGTGAAAATGGTGCACTTCGTCCTGTAAAGATAGTGCCTCCAAATCTTTAGTGCGAAGACCACGGCTGCTAGCTCCAAGTCATGAGTAGGGTAGTTGACCTCATGAACCTTCAACTGTCGGGACGCATAGGCTATAATCTTCCTCTCTGCATCAACACGCACCCCAACCCCGAGTAGGAAGCATCTGAATAAACCACCAGATCTTCGCTTCCATCGGGTAATGACAGAACAGGAGCTTGAGTCAATCTCGCCTTCAATTCTTCGAATGCCTTCTCTTGAGCTTGACCCCATACGAACTTCACATCTTTTCAAGTCAACTTGGTTAGTGGAGAAGCGATCTTGGAAAAGTCTAGAATGAAACTTCTATAGTATCCCGCCAAACCCAAGAAACTACGAATCTCGGATGGCGTCTTTGGTGACTTCCATTGCATAGCCGCCTCCACTTTCACCGGTCCACCATAATCCTATCGGGATTCACCACATACCCAAGAACTGAACTTCACGCAACCAAAATGTACACTTGGAGAATTTGGCATACAGTTTCTCCCTTCCCAATGTCTCCAGAACGTCTCGAATGTGACCGGCATGCTCAACCTCGCTTTTCGAATAAATCAGGATATCATCAATGAACACAATCACTCATTTATCCAACATCGATCGACACACATGGTTCATAAAATCCATAAAAGCAGCCGGCGTGTTGGTCAACCAAAAACATGACAAGAAACTCGTGGTGACCATAGCGCGTGTGAAAAGCTATTTTAGGGATATCTTGCTCCTTCACCTTCAACTGATGGTAGCCAGATCAAAGATCTATCCTTGAAAACCAACTGGCACCCTAAAGCTGATCGAACAAATCATCTATTCTCGGTAAGGGGTATCGGTTCTTCACCGTTAACTTGTTCAGTTCGCGGTAGTCAATGCACATCCTCATACTACCGTTCTTCTTCTTTACAAACAGGACCGGAGCACCCCAAGGAGAGATACTCGGTCAGATAAACCCCTTGTCAAGCAGCTCTTGCAATTGCTCCATCAACTCTTTCATCTCTGTTGGGGCCAATCGATACGGTGCCTTGGCAACAGGTTGGGCACCTGGTATCAGGTCAATCCGGAACTTGATCTCACGGTTAGGTGGCACTCCTGGTAAGTCTTCTGGGAACATGTCTGGAAAGTCACACACAACGGGACATCGGATAGTTGTGGTGTTGGCGTATCCACATCCTTTACATAGGCCAAGTAGGCTCTACATCCACGCCTCATACACTTTCCCGCCACCGCCATTGAAATTACCTTCGGAATCGTAGTCACCCGATCACCATCGACCGTCACCGAACTGCCGTCAGGCGTTGTCAAACAAATCATCTTCTTACGACACACAATGTTCGCCTCGAAGTCTGCTAACCAATCCATCCCAAGAACCAAATTGAAACCACCTAAGGTCATCACGAACGGTCTAGCAGGAAACCTATGACCTTCTAGCTCCACGTAACAGCCCTCTAACATCTCAGAAATCCTGGTAGACTTACCTATGGCAGTTTCTACATCAAAGGGCACCTCAATATGTCTACTACTAACAGGCAACTTAGCATAGAAAGCAGCATAAATAAAACTCTTGCTAGCACCAGAATCAAATAGCACAGAAGCTAAAGTTTGGTTCACCAGAAACATACCGGACACGACATCAGGGTCCGTTCTAGCTCCCTCCTGTGTCATTGTGAATGCTCTAGCAACAGTCACTAGCCATATGACTAGGCTTCCCACACTTGAAACAAACATTCGACCCCCATCTACACTCGCCACCGTGCTCCTTCCCACACTTTTTCAACCCTGCACTTGAGGTGACCACATGGCGGTCGTCCACTCGAGCCTTCTTGTTACTCGTCGAGGCACCACCCCGACCAAAACTCTTCCCTTTCCAGTTTCTATCACCTCCACCCTTCCGATTACTTTCAGTCACCACCACCACAATCCTCTCATCATACAGTCTTCCCACTAAATCCACCGCTGACGTAAACGTGCTTGGTCGGGCGGTGATAATGTGCCTGCGAATATCCGTTGGCAAACCCTAAATATACCTCTTGATCTTCGGAGATAGAGGTGTCACCTGATCCGGCACCAGACGTGCCATTTCATTGAACTTTGTGGTGTACTCTTGGTGTGTCATCGTTCCTGACTCCAGTTGCAGAAACTCCCTCTCGACCTTATCCATTTCTCGATGAGGACAAAACTCCTCGATCACCAACTTCTTCATTTCGGACCATTCATTCTCCCGATCATCCAACTACCCTCGGCTTGGACTATGTTGTCCCACCAGCACAGAGCCGAATCTACAAAAAAGCGGGTAGCGAACTTAACCTTCTAGTCCTCTTGGCACTCGCTGATATCAAGTACAACCTCCATTTCCCTCACCCACCGGTGAGCAGCAGCAACAATGTTGTTTCCATCAAACGTAGGGGGCTTGCATCTCATGAATACCCCGTAGTTACAGCCTCGTACTACCTCCCGCACAGGCTCTGCTTCTTCCTCTTCTTCCTCTTCTTCCTCTTCTTCCTCATCATTAGACGGAACCATCTCAGTCTCGGGCTGTCTTCTTTCGCCCGTAGGTCCACTCCTTTCCCTTCTCTCTCCCTCTCTAACTACCTTTATCACTTTGGTCACCACAGACGGTAGGATCATCTGCATGACTTGATGCACTTCTTCCACAACTGCCTCCTTCATTGATGCTCTCAGGTTAGCACTCTCATCTCCGCCCTTTGGATGAGGGGTTTCTGGTTCTTCATGAACCACCTTTTTGGCACTAGGCCTTCCTCTCTTAACCCGTGGTTCAGCACCATGTCCACCGGCACGTGAAGCTTTAGATGATCTACCACCGGCCATCCTCTAACTCACACTGAAAGATATAAACACTAATACGGTCATTCAAGGAAACGGCCTAGTTTATGGCAAGTATAGTAAGTCCCTAATTATAGTGGCCAGTTGTGATTAGCCACTTACTTTACTCTTCATACCCCAAGCATTACCTGTCCTGACTACATCAGTATTTAAATCTACATACAACACATAACCACATACCATGCGCACATAAAACCAGTTAACATTACGAAAATACGTGATGGCACGCAACTACTCAGATTGGCATCCCATTCTCATTCCATCTCATTCTCAGTTTAAGTTAAGGTTTATTTTGAAATTTTACCCATTTCACTTAAACTTTGGCTCTGATACCAACTTCTAAGGCCCCGTTCCCAGGACTCTTACAGCTGGTAATTCATAGCACATAAAACATATACTTTGCATGTAATCATCAAAACATTGCAGCGGAAACATAGAACAAATGGCATTTCATTTCATCATAAAAACTTTAGAAAAATAATGCATCATTTGTCGGTTACAAAATTACATTGTTGTATTACATCACAAAAGTTTTAAATAAATGGATACCATCCAAACGAGCTGAGCAGCCGCCTCGTGCCATCCTTAGCAATGCTCACCTGCCAACTGGAAAATACATAAAAGTCAGTGTTGCTAAGTGAGTTCTAGTTTTATAGCAAACCATACTTTTCTTTCATAAAACCATCCTTTCTTTTAAAATCATATTATACTTTACATTCGTTCATGATCATACATCGTACGTACATACAGATAATATCATTATTATCTTCCTCATTCTTTCGTTCATACTTTCATTCATTCATCATTACTTCTAGTGACATGTACATTACCCCGAACATTGTGCACGAAGCAGGTAACTAGGCCTGAGGTCTCTCATAGACCTCGAACATTATGCATGAAGCTGACTCCAGTACCTAGGGCAAGTACATTCACCGTTTATCTTTTCTCTTTCATTCTGGATCAATGCCATATGCTATACCCTGAACATTGTGCACGAAGCGGGTAACTGGGCCTGAGGTCTCTCATAGACCTCAAACATTGTGCACGAAGCTGATTCTAGTACCTAGGGCAAGCGGCAAGGATCCCATACGTATGGTCAATCACAAGGATTAGACCCTAGTGTGCATCCTTCTGGGGTAGCTAATCTGCACACAGTTGAGCTAACACCCTTCATTGGGTGTGACCCTCCATACATTTGCTTGCAAGCCTTTCGTACATTCATTCATTAATGCATGCATTCATTCATCATGTTCCTCTTTCATTATCTTTCACTTTACATTACAAATACTTCGTTCATTCATTCATTCATATCACGTAAAGTCATAGGAAAGATAATCATATATCATCACAAGGAACATAAACATATCATTCATACATCATCATCCAAGGCATCATATATACATAACATACATCATGCATAACCATGCAACATCATCATCATCATCATAAGCATGAAGTACACATCATTACATGCCCATCATACCATCTATGACCCCATAAGTCAACATTCATAACCCAGGGAATCTCCTAGGTCAAAGCCTACATTACCTCTTTTTTTCCCAAAAAGTTAGAATTTTACTAAGTGTTCACCCGCATTTCCTATAGTCATCCACATTTCCTACAGTTTATCCGCATTTGCTATAGTCCATCCGCATTTGCCTTATCATTCATCCGCATTGGATTTACTTCATCTGCATTTGTCATCCGCATCAGCCTAACTCCTCCGCATTTCCATACTTAGTCAAATGCTCATCTGTATTAACTCACTTCATCCGTATTGACTTACTTTGCTCATCCGCATTTTCATACTTAGTCAAATGCTCATCCGCATTGACTCACTTCGTCCGCATTGACTTACTTGCTCATCCGCATTTCCATTCATAGTCAAATGCTCATCCACATTTCCATACATAGTCAAATGCTTATCCACATTTCCTGTACTTAGCCAATGCCCATCCGCATTGACTTCATCTGCATTGACCTACCCATTGGTTAATGTTCATCCGCATTAACCCTTTCCATCCGTATTTACTTCCACACACTTAGGTAGATTTAAAAACTTATCAAGTGGGTCTAAAACATCAGATTCAATTTCCATGCACCATTCATCATGTTCTAAGTTCAATTCTTACCCTTTAAGCCTTAGAAACACAATCATACATCATCAAGCATGAACAAAGTCACACATCATATCATAACATCATCATACACATATTCAAGCATACGGGTCCGAAACCCAGTTTAGTAAAACATACATTCATGCATTTCCAGCCCAAAAATCAGTTAAAACCTGTAAAAGAGGGGTCCTAGAACTCACCTTTGCAGCTATTGAGTATGGCTTCTTCCAAACTCGTTTGCAAATTGAATTCAACCGCTAGAAACCCACTTGAATTCAAACTCTTCTTGTTCTTCCTTCAAAACCAAGAACTTGCTGCTCTTTCTCTCTCTAAAACCTGAAAATCAAAGGTGTATGTGACATATGGGCGGCCATACCACCTTTTACACCCACTTTTCAAACATTTTGTCCTTTTGGACACTTTTTACCCCTAGACTTGGGTTTTATTTCTTTTCCTTCTTTTCTTTCACTTTATTCTTCTCTTCCTTGGACTTTAAAATAACCGGGTGTTACAGTGCACGGAGCGCCAAACGGCTCGAGATACTCTAGATTAGGTTTACGTCGTTGTAGTAACTCGTAACACGTCTTTCCATGGCGTTTAACTACTAGAACTCGATTTAGCATGTAACACGCATTTGCAACTGCTTCATTCCAGAATTGGATAGGCAGTTTTGAGTCTACTAGCATCATCCGTGCTGTCTCTATGAAGCTGCGATTCTTCCTTTCAGCAACGCCATTCATTTGAGAAGTGTAAGCAGAAGTGAACTGATGCACAATTCCCTTTTCCTTGCAGTAAGCCTCCATCCATTGATTCTTGAACTTGGTTCCGTTGTCTGAGCGCACTTGATGTACCTTCAACTTATATAGAGACTCCAGAGTAGTTACTAACTCCTTGAATGAATCAAATGTTTCTGATTTGGATTTCAGAAACATCACCCAAGTGAATCTTAAGTAGTCATCAGTAACTACATAGCAGTACAAGTCGCCTGCGATGCTTCTTGTACTGACTAGACCAAACAGATCCATGTGAAGAAGTTCAAGAGGAAGTTCGATAGAATGAACTTTATTTTCCTTATGAGACTTATTCGTCTGTTTGCCCTTCTTGCACGCAACACAGAAATCCGGAAGTTGGAAGTTTTTGACGTTAACTGCTCTCACTATATCATTCGGGATCAACTGATTCATCTTCAGTGGATTAATGTGTCCCATTCTCCTATGCCAGGAGATGGATTCCTTCTCAGTAGCTTTTGAGAAGAAGCACTGAACTTCATGATCCGTTGTGGAGGCCTTTGATAGATACAAGACATAAAGGTCCTTATATCTTGAGGCAGACATTAATACTTGATCCTCCGGGATGACGTAGTCCTTTTTCAAGACATAGCACTTCTTGTTGTCAAATACTACCTTAAAGGCTTTATCAAAAATTTGAGAAACAGAAAGCAAGTTATTTTGCAGTTATAAACGTAGTTTACCTTGTCAAACTTCACTTTCTGATTACCTACTTCCCTTGAGCTGTGATGTACCCACCTTTGTTTCTTGCAAATGAAATATGACCTCCTTTTATCTATTTGATGTTTGATAAGAGATCCCTGTTCCTTGTCAGGTGCCTGGATGCTCCGCTGTCTATAATCCACGTGTTGGTTTTAGCACTATATCGAACACCCTGCACATTCAATTTGAAAACATTAGTTCAGGTTAGGGACCCAAGCCTTCACTGGCTTGGGTTTCCCAGAGGCATCACACATCATAAAAGTAACCCATTGACCATTCGAGGGTGAGGGAAGCTCAGATGTCTCTTGTTCTCATTATCAGACAATGAGGTTGATTTCTCCTTCCATAAGCCAGCTTTGTGTAAGGCTTGTTTATGATAAACAGACGACTGGCTAATGTGTTGAACTTTAGGTTCGCTATCTCTTTTAGGTGGCGTCAGTGAGTTCCTCTTAAAAGAGCTAGGTTTTTGTTCAGGGAGTTCAACTTTCCTCCTTGCTGTCTAATAGTAAGGACAATGAGATGCAACTCTCCATAATTGTAGCATGATCTGCTTTCGACTTTACAATTTAACTATTTTTGTGGAGATGTATATGACATCTGGGTGACCTTAATTTGTTTGGGTTTTTGACTCTGCTTGTTTAGATGTTTTGTCTGGTTTAACAAAGTTAATTGCTTTAACATTTTTAACATCTTTTTCTTTTCTATTTTCTGGACTTTGACATGATGCACGTGATTGTTTAACATTACTGGTCTTTTTAGGTTCAGATTTGACAATTGTTGAACCAGACTTTATATTAACCTTTTCAAACTCTTTGTCCAGATTAATGCAAGGCATTTTACCTTTTGCCTTTGAAGTGGCCTCCTTTTGTTTAGTGCCAGATTCATTTGATAAACATGTGGAATCTGGATCACTTACAAGAGGAGTGGATACCACATGATCCTTGATTGGATTGTATTAAGTGGTTTATTTTTAGTGTTCATCAAGGTCTCACGTGGTGGTGGAACCACTTTATAACCCAAACCCTCCCTATTATTACGTTCTCTCACTAAGTGTTGGACTATGTGTGAAGAACTAGTCCAACTATGCAGTTTTTGTTTTAGGGAATTTACTTCTAGTTCTAAAACTACCTTTTGTTTCTTAGTGTGCTCTAGGGAGTTTAGATAGTACCTAATGTCATTACCTTGGTTAAAGGCTATAACTTCTGTTTCCCTAAGTTGTTTGTTCAAAAGGTCTATCTTTCTTTCTTTGTACTATGCTCATTTTATTTTAACACTCGGTTAGCTTCAGTGCACAGTTCCAAGTCCTTTACTAAGTTATCATTATGATCTAATAACCTAGTAAATTTTGAATCAATGTTTCCCCTAAATTTATTACAATCAGAACAAGCATGATTATTAAAAAGTTGGTCAGTAGTACTTACCTGAGCGGTTTTAGAAGAATCAACTATCAATGCAGAATCTGGTGTTTCTGGAGCTGGTGATTCTGACGTTGTCGCAGTTCTCCTTCTTCAGGCAGGTAGTTAACCACTAGTGCAGTATCTTCTGAGTTTGACATCGCAAGTTCGACTGCTATATCTCCTTCACTGGTAGAGTCATCATCTATATCCTCCACACTAGCGATATTAGATTCTCCTGGTGAGACAAACCGAAAGCTCCAGTCCTGTACTTCATCATCATGAGGTCAAGGCTTTGGGATCCTTGCTTGATGAAGTAGGACTGCTAGCGGGTTTCTCCTGACGATTGAAGGAGGAGAAAGGATTCCATTGCCAGTCTTCTTTGGATTACACACTCCCTTTGAAGTGCCCTTTCTCTCCACAATTGAAGCAGGTTACCTTGGATTTATCAAAGCCGAAGGTAGTGTCCTTAGTCGCAATCAAATTTTGTCCGGTCTTTTTGACAAACTTCTTAGCTCTCTGGACTGCACTGGCTAAGGCCCACATTATGTCCATCCGCTCCAGCTCTATCTCATCCACCTGCTCATAATCCTCATCTGCCAGGTGGCAGTTTCCAACTTTAATTGCAATTAGTCCATCATAGGAGTGGACTACTGCAGCTAAGAGATCCATGTGCTCTTTAGCTACTTCAACTGTCACATTGCCGAAGTTCTCGGTCTTCAGCTTTGCTGCATTTGCTTCAGGTGCAATGTATTGGGTACCAGACAACCCTGACATTTCTGACCCTGATGTAGAGGTGGTGAAGGACCAGAGGCGCTGATACAAAAGTTGTCTGAAGAGGTGCTCTAGATGTTTTGGCTTGAGGTGTCGCTTGTACAATGCTAGATTCTGATCATAAAAATATTTTGAGCTCTGTATTTCATCCTCAGTTCTTCTTGTCTCAGTTTCAGAATGAAGTCATTGATATCTAACTTCGTTAGCATACCATTCTGTCTGAGATTGGAGACAAATGATACCCATTTCTCCGGCATCCCATCTGCAAAGTTGGACACTTGTCCTCCATTGACGCCGATACTCCATGAGTGTGCATCTCACTCATCAAGTGGTAGAACCTGTCGATAACATCATCTAAGCTTTCTTTTCCCATCTAGGAGAAGTTGTCAAACTCCTTCTTTAAAGCCTTAGCCTTTATGGCCTTCAATGATGCATTTCGTCATATCTTTTCTCCAATGCATCCCATATTTTCTTTGCTTGTGTATATTCCGAGAATTGATGGAAAATATCCTTCGGAATTGACTGTGTGAGCAAAGCATAAACCTTCATTTCTGCATTGTATTTCACCTTTTGTCCGTCAATCATGCCACCAAGTGTGAGTTTGACACCATCAGCTCCTACAGGCATGCTGTACCCCGTCTCTATAGACTCCTATAGATTTGGATCTATTCCATTTAAGTAGATCTCTAAACGTTGCTTCCATTATGGTATTCGTCTAACGTGATTAGCTTTGGGGGCTTGTTGTGATTCCCCACTTCATTCTCCAGTAGTAGTAAGTTTTGTATACGTGAGTCTCTCCCTGCTATGAATACCGAGTATTGGTCTTCCATTGCTATTAACTTTAACCTTAAACCAAACTATTGTATTAGTGTGAATGAAGGTGTGCGATTGGGTTATTTGGGCGATTGAACTATGTGGATGGTTCAATCATGCGACTAAACTAATGCGGATGACTCAGTCGGTCGAATGAACTAATGCCGTTGAACAATGCGAATAGACTTCTCAGTCGATGGTGGGAGTACGAATGAATCCAATCATGCGTATGGGGGATGCGTATGACCTCAGTCGTGCGATTGAGTCAATCGTGCGACTGAACCTGCTGGATTTCGAAAATTCGTAGGGTTAAGGTGTTTGAACGCAAAAACACGAATTTCTTGCTAACCCTAATTGCCGTATGCCCAAAAAAACTTAACTTTACGATCAGGAGACGTCTAAAACCCGATTTGACACAAAAAATTGTGTTTTGAGTGTAAAAACACAATTTTTATATAAAAACGATTGAATCAATGTAAATCTAGAGCCAAAGCTCTGATACCACTTGTTAGGATCATGTACCGGACGAAAACTAATAGATTTACGAGTATACCGAATCAAATAGTGCGGAATCCGATTTGACTGGTGATCCAATCAGTGAGAGCGCACGTAGAATCAATTAAAGATTGAATCTAAACATTAAGAACGATTAACAATCGATCTACTACGATCTATGAAGTTGGAACAGGTTGTGAGAGGTCTCTCGATGGCTAGGGTACGTGTAGGTATCAAAATATTAATTTCCACGATTTAATTGGTATTTATAGGTTAGGGTTTCGCAATCGTGCGACTAGACCATTTGCATGGTTCAATCGTGCAATTGAGTCATGCGGTTGATCCATTCGCACGACTGAGTGTTCAGTCGTGCGATTGAGTCAATCTCATGTTTCAATCATGCGACTAATCCAGTCTCCTGGTTCATTTGTACGACTGGTTCATTAGCATGAAGTTGTTCATGCGTATGGTCCATTAGCATGGGCCAATCGCATGAGAACTTCACATGATTAAGTTTGAATATGTTTCATAGTCATTAATTGATTTAGATATTATTCAAACAACCACAACCTATATAGTTAAGTCAATAAGCGTAATTATATACCAACCAATGAAATATTAAACATTATATAAGCACAACCACATATTCTATTTCATTAGGTACCCGTACAATTACATAGGGTATACAATACAAACATATTACATAAGTTCAGAAACTAGGGACACATGTATCTACAATAAACATATATCACATGTATTTAGACATGTTTCATCTCCACATAATACATACAAACACATAATAAATAACACATAT
Organism: Flaveria trinervia; assembly: GCA_025506515.1. Taxonomy (NCBI): domain Eukaryota; kingdom Viridiplantae; phylum Streptophyta; class Magnoliopsida; order Asterales; family Asteraceae; genus Flaveria; species Flaveria trinervia. The sequence continues at coordinate 16,753,814 of CM046454.1, read as the reverse complement.
ATCATGTAATTAAACGTATAACAAAAATTAGTTATAGGTTAGTGTACTTACCTCTTAACTCGCTATGAATATATTGCAATTTTATCACTTCTCCGCGTAACTTACTTCTAACACTTGACAAGTCTTCTTTCCTTCTTTGTTATTCCTTTCAATGTATGTTTTCTTCAATATTACCAAAGATTTTGAACAAACTAACATAGTGAGAATATATATACTATATATATATTTTTAACCGACTTCAAAATCTTCCCCGTGAAGGTTTCACAAAAGTCAACATAACTTTTAAATTTTGCCACGTACATAGTGAATCATGCTTTGGATGCACATACATATATTTGACTAAATAATATAAAAACTTGCATTCCAAATTTATCCATTGTGTCTTTGTTTTCTTATTATTTTTTTAAATATATATATATATACGTAGTAAGTATGGATTTATACAGAACATTCTAGAAGTTTTTAATTCCTTCATTATGAAGTATTTTAAAAGCTCAATTTTACCCACTTAAATATTATTATCCAAGTTTATTTTACCACTTCTACTTACAGGCGCACATTCACTTGTATATAAATCTTATTATTATTATTATTATTAATTGTTTTGTTAAACGTCATACAACTCAATAATAATTTGATCAAAATTAACTCGTTTAACAATATTCAAAATGTATATTTCAAATATTTTATTTTTATTCACAAAATGGGATTTTAAACTCTCCTCCACTTATTTAGGTTTCGTCCTCGAAACCTATTTATACCTCGAATAATTCGGGGTATATTTCTTCATTTCATTCTCGGCTTCCCATGTGGTATGAGAACCATGTCGATGTTTGCACTGTACTTTTACTTGTTTTATTTCTTTATTTCGTAATTTTTTTAACTTTACGATCAAGAATCGCCACCGCCTTTTCTATATAGTTAAGCTTTTAATCCACCTCTATATCATTCAACAACATGTATGTTGCTTCATCAACCAGGCATTTTCGTAAATATGACACATGAAATGTGTTATGTATTCTGTTTAATTCGTCATGTAATTCCAGACGATATGCCACCTGCCCTGCACGAGCAATAATTTTAAACGGACCGATAAAGCGTGGACTTAGCTTGCCACGTTTACGAAAATGAATCACCCTTTCCATGGAGAGACTTTCAACATAACATAGTCTCCCACTTGAAATTCAATTGGTCGTCTATGTTCAGCATACAACTTTTATCGACCTTGAGCCGCTTTTAAATGCGCTCTGATTGGATCAATCTTTTCATTTGTCGCCTCTACCACTTCTTTATTAGCAAGTTCTCTTTGACCTACCTCTCACCAACATACAGGAGTGCGACATTTCTACCATAAGCATTTTGAACGGGGGCATTCCAATGTTTGAATGAAAACTATTATTATAAGAGAACTCTGCTAAAGGCAAATATTTATCCCAACTGCCACCAAGATCAATAATACATGCACGTAGCATATCTTCGAGAGTTTGAATTGTTCTCTCGCTTTGCCCATCGGTTTGTGGGAGATATGTTGCGCTAATTAATAATTTGGTGCCCATACCTTCATGAAATTTCCTCCAAAATCTTGAGGTGAAACGTGTGTCTCTATCCGAAACAATAGATAGTGGCACACCATGCCTTGAGACCACCTCATTAACATACACTTCCGCCATTCGTTCAGACGAATAGTTTTCTAGAATGGGTATAAAGTGAGCACTCTTTGTCAAACAATCAACGATTACCCATATTGCATCATATCCCTTGGCAGTTTTAGGAAGTTATGTCACCAGATCCATCGTAATATGCTCCCACCTCTATAATGGAATTTCTAGTGATTGCATTTTACCATATGGCTTCTGATGTTCAACTTTGACTTGTAGCAAGTGAAGCATTTTTTCACATATTTAAAAAATCTCTTTTCATTCTAGGCCACCAATACTCGTCTTAAAATCGTATACATCTGGTTGCACCTGGATGAATGAGTACTTTGATTATGCGCCTTATCAAGAATCATTGTTTTGACTTTACAAGTCCAAGGAATCCAAATTCGTCCAAAACGAACTTTAATTCCTTTATCATTCTCCTCAAGTAGATGGATTTGACCAATAATCCTTTTGCTTTTTAAATTTTCCTCTTTCAATGCCTCTGATTGTGCAACTTTAATTTGACCAAACAAGTCTATATTCACATTAGTTTAGATGACTTTACTTTAATCGGAGTGTAACTCTCCTTCCAGCTTAAAGCATCAACTACAACGTTAGCTTTACCCAGATGATAAAGTATCTCACAGTCATAGTCCTTGACAGTTCTAACCATCTTCGTTGCCTCATATTCAATTCTTCTGGTCAAAGAAATATTTCAGACTTATGATCAGTGTATATAGTGCACTTCATATCATACAAGTACTGCCTCCATATTTTCAATGCAAATACAACTGCTGCCAGCTCAAGATCAGGGTTGAATAATTTGCTACATGTGACTTCAATTGATGTGAAACGTAAGCTATTACCTTCCCTCTTTGCATAAGAACTGTAAGGCCCGTTCCCGGCACCTCACAGTTGGTCAATCACAATAGTTAGAACACAACACATTATAATTATACAAACTTAAGCAACGAAAATAATTTATCAAAAACCATTCATTTCATTTTAAACATTGTTGTTAAGCAATACCATCATTTAACTATTTGCAAAAGAATTGTTTTACTGCATTACAAAACAATGACAACATAGAATATGAATGGATGTCAGTCATTTCCTGCCAAGTAGCTTCACCCTCGTGCCATCCTCAGCAATAATTACCTACCAACTGAAAATATATAAAAGTCAACGTTGCTGAGTGAGTTCTAGTTTTAAAGTAATAAAATACTTTCTATATGTTGTATATGAAAAATACTCTTTTCTGTAAAATACAACTCTGTACTGTATATGCGAGCACGCATTAACTATATGAACAATTACTGTTTGTTCTCTTTACTTTATGCCTTGTCTGTTCTGTAACTTTTATCTTTATCTTTCACTTTTGTATGGACCAATGAGCAATGCCCCAACTATATGCGCGATGGTAAACGAGTGATGGGCATATATCCCTCGAAAAGGTCAACTATATCTCTTGAAAGGGTCAACTGTATCCCTCGAAAGGGTTCTGTGTACTGTGTACAAGGCCGACCCAATCACCCAGGACACCCTACAAAGGTCCTGCCAATCTCAATTGATTGGCCCTGTATGCATAATTGGGTAGCTAACCCGCAACACAGTTGAGCTAACGACAACATGGTCGTGTACCTCCTGTAAGCTTGCAAGACTTGTTAACATTTTCATTAATGTTCCTCTTCTTTTCTTTATTGCTCTTTCTATTTATTATTACGATATACTTTACGTTACAATAATAAACATACCACGTAAAGTCACATACTATAAGTAGTAATAATAATTAACAATAATAATAAGGAACAATCATAACCATGCATGAAACATCATCATAAATAAGCCCCAGACAACCCTCGGTCAAAACCCTAAAAGCACAGACTCCCATAAAATTCTGTAAAAATTCTAAGTGCTTAGGCGCTTTGGCACTATTGGGGCGCATGAGCCCTGTTTGGGCGTTTCATCACTATGTAGGCGCATCAGCCAACACTTAATCATTTTATCACTTAGGCGCATGAACTATTCAGGCGCATGGGCATTATTCAGGCGTATGAACACTTAGGCGCATGAGCCACTTGGGCGCATGGGCACTATTGGGGCACATGGCCCTACACTTAGTCATTCGGCTAACATTTCCAAATGCATGGACTACTGTTCAGGCGCATGGGATATACTTAAACATTTCTAAGGCAATCTTCAGGGCCATGAGCCTTATCTAGGCGCATGGACCTCTTGTGTAACATGTTCCCAGTATGTTTTCAAACCCAATCATCGAACCCATATGTTCTAAGCTTAACATGGCCATTATAATAGGAATAACCTATAAGCATTCAAGAATTAACATCCAACATGCACCATACGTACAGGTAAACATACATAAACTTTGAAAATTGTTTTTAATACATGTTCAGCCCCAAAGATAGTTTAAAACAAGTAAAAACTGGGGTCTAGAACTCACCTAGAGCAACTAGGGTGTTTTCTTCCTTTCTAACCTGCTTGCAAATGAGTTCAAACACCTAAAAACAACACCAAACACACACCCCGAGCACATACACAACCACATAAGCACATAAGCATGTAACCAGGATAAAAACCGTTCAAAACACTTAAAAACCACGAATTCTTACCTTGAATTCAATTCTTCTTCTCTTCTTTTCTTCAGCCGAGAGTTCCTCTGCTCTCTCTCTCTCTAAAACCGAAAGAAAATGGTGATGTGAAGTGAGGGTGGGCGGCCATGCCCACCTTTACACCAACTTTTTCAAAGATTGTCCCTTTGGACACTTTTAGTCCTTCCCCTTAGACTTTAATGCTTTTCTTTCTCTTATTCTTCATGTGTTGTCTTTTTAAAATAACCAGGTGTTACCAGAACACAACCCAATCTGACACGTGGGGCATCAGAATAAAGTATGAAATCTTCAATTCCTTCCGGTAGTGCCGAGACCGGAGATTTAGTTAACTTTTCTTTCAAATTTGGAACGCCTTTTCTTGTTCTGGGTTCCATTCAAATTTGGAATTCTTTCGAGTTAGCTTTGTCAACGGGGAAGCTATTTTCGAGAAATCCTTAATAAAACACCAATAATAATGGCTAAACCCAGAAAGCTTCTGACTTCAGTTGGGGTCTTAGGAGGTGACCATTTCATAATAGTCTCTACTTTGGCAGGATCCACCAAAATACCCTCCGCATTCACCACATGACCCAAAAATTGGACTTCTCGAAGCCAGAACGCACATTTAGAAAATTTTGCGTATAACTTCTCTTTTCTTAGTACATTGAGAACCTCACGAAGATGTTGAGCGTGATCTTCTTCGGTTCGTGAATAGATGAGAATATCATCGATAAGAACCATGACAGAACGATCAAGCATAGGCTTACATACTTGATTCATGAGATCCATGAAAACTGCTGGAGCATTCGTTAGACCAAATGGCATCACAACAAATTCGTAATGCCCATAACAAGTACAAAAAGCTGTTTTAGATACATCTTTTTCTCGTACCTTAACTTGATGATAACCTGACCTTTATCGATCTTTGAAAACCAGCTAGCGCCTTGTTGTTGGTCAAAAAGATCATCAATTCTAGGCAAAGGGTACCTATTCTTGATGGTCAGCTTATTCAATTCACAGTAATCAATGCACATACGCATGCTACCGTCCTTCTTTTTAACAAACAATATAGGTGCACCCCAAGGTGAAACACTTGGGTGAATGAAACCTTTATCCAACAGATCTTCGAGTTGAGACATCAACTCCCTCATCTCGTTTGGTGCCAGTCGATATGGAGATTTAGCCACAGGTTTAGCTCCAGAAACTAAATCGATTTTGAATTTGATTTCCCTTGTTGGTGGAACACCTGGAAGCTCGTTAGGAAACACGTCAGGGAAATCCTTAACTACAGGGACTTCATCAATTTTTTTCTCTTTCATTTCTTTATCAGCCACGTAGGTTAGAAATGCTTGATGTCCATGATTTATGTAATTCTTGGCTTTCGCCATTGAGCATACAATTATGTTGTTCTTTCTTTCTCCATAAATACAAATTTGTTCTCCTATTGACGACATAAATTGAACAATCTTTCGATTGCAGACTATCGACACGTGATGTTGGGACAACCAATCCATCCCAATAATTACATCAAATTCCTTTAACTCTATTGGAATTAAGTCAATATCATATTCTTCTCCTTGAATATTTACTTTACATTTTCGACATATTTCAGATACGTAAAAACTTTTATCGCTAGTAATGTCGACTTCTAACATGTGTACCAATTTACTTCTAACAAAAGAACTATGGCATGCAAACTTTATAGATACAAAAGATCTACTAGCCCCAGAATCAAATAACATATGTAGGAGGGAATTGACTAGAAAGGTACATGTGACAACATCAGGTTCAACCTTTGCTTCTTCAGTAGTGATTTGAAAAGCCCCGACTCGTGGTTTTGGAGCTTCCAATTGTTTCAAGTTCTCTAAGGTCCTCAATCCTTCCGTAGCTTTGGCAACCCTGGTTTTCAACTCTGGGCAATCATTTCTCATATGAGCCGGCTTATAACAGTTATAACATAAGTTTACATGGCTCATACACTGTGGTGCGGTATGCCCCGGTTTCCCACATTTATAACAAATTGGTTTCTTATAATGACATTCTCCCAGGTGTCTCTTCCCACAAAACTGACAATTACTAGACTCCTTGATTGAGCCAAATCCTTTGACAGGTTTTGAAAATTTTGCTTTCTTCATTGGTGCTACAGGAATGACACCCACAACCTTCCGTTTTCCATCTCTTTTTGCTTGTCTTTTTATTTCCATTTCTCGTTCACGAGCCCAATTAAGAAGCTCCTCAAGACTTCAATATTTTGATGGAGAAATAAATTCTCTGATTTCTGTTTTAAGGATGAGATGAAACGGAGTCATCCATATTTCTTCAAAAGTGAATAGCGAAGGGCAAAACTTCGCTTTATCATAGAATATTCCAAAGATTTCATCCACAGTCTCATTGCCTTGACGCATATGAAGAAGTTCTTCAGTGATACGATCGATTGCAACATGAGGACTGAAATGTTTTAGGAATATTGGTTTGAATTCTTCCCAAGACATACTTCTGATTCTATCTCTCCCCTTTCTTCTTCTCAACATATCCCACCAGTCTTTAGCTCTTTCACAAAATTGGTTTGTCGCGAACATCACTTCATCGCACGGGTCGCAATGACACGTATCAAAGATATTCTCCATGGATGTTCTCCACCTTTGGCTAACCAAGGTCAATTTCACCTTTGAATTGCAAGGGTTTACAAGCCATGAAGTCTGTATACGTACAGTGACGTTTTCCGACTATTATTGGCGCTGCTTCCATATTATTCATAGGTTTTGCTATAATCATTTCATTGTTTCTACAATTTTTCTTCTAGCATAATTCCAAGAGAATTTTTCATTTCAGCTAGAAGATATGGGATGTTGGCTTCAAATTCCTTTCCTACTTCAATGGCAATTTGTCTACGAATTTCTTTAGGTACAAGCGTTGTATTATTATTAAGACGAGATAAATACACTGATCTTTCTAAAGCATTATCTACATGCATTTCAGTGTTACGACTTCCCTCGCCTTGTATAGCATTCTTCCCTCTTTCACCCGCCTTATATCTCTAAACAATTTATTTATTTCATGTTATTTTTATTCTATCGAATTCTCTAATACAAGTACATATTTAAGACCTTAATTCTCCTAATGTTATTGTTAAGACAAACAGTATATCAAAGACCACAAAGTATCATATATGCATTAATAACATAGTACACATACACATATCATTTTATGCATATATACTCCCCATCCCCACACTTACTCTTTGATGTTTTCAATACAATATGATCTTTGGAATTTCACAATGATTTGATATATTATCCTCATACCGGCCAGGTATGAAAATAATATATTATACTCATTATAATTTTCCAAATAACATATCATATCTCAAACATACAAATTCAGTGTACACATATTTTCTCATATGTTTTCATAAAGCACCAATACAAACTCCCCATTTATCTGCTTCCTCGGACCGCCTCTAGACTGAACCCCCTCGTTTTACTATCAGTAGGACTTATGGTTCGAGTCTAAGTATTTCTTTTTATATACTTAAATCTCTCGAACCGTGCTCTGATACCAACTTGAAACACACCAGTGTTTTTTAAATACTTTAACCACATGTATCAGAGTTTAGGTCTCAGTTCACAACAAAATTGTCACTCGTAGTGACATCATTTCATAAGATATATAAAAACATTACAAGAAACATAAATGTTTTACAAACTTTTAACACGATATCATTATATTAAATATAAACGTGAGTAGGGTTCCTTCGTCAGTCCAGTCTCGTCTATGAAGCTTTAACCATTTATTGGTGCTTTTCGTGAAAATATTTAAAACATATTTTTATTAGCTTTCGCTATGTAAGTACACCTCTTTATCTTCAAAGCATATTTTTATTCATTGGAATTTAACATCCAAAATGTTTATTTGCTTAATCCTCTTTACTTCTTTAGATTGAACACCCGAATTCCTTATGGGTTTATTTTTAACCCTTGAGGATCATTAACTCATCTTTATATAGTGGAGTTCAACACCCAAACTCCTGGGATTTCAAAACCCGAAATCCTTACATATATTTAACTCCTCTTTTTATATATATGTGGAGTTCAACACCCGAACCCTGGAGTCCAGTCTCGTCCGTGAAGCTTTAACCATTTATTGGTGCTTTTCCTGAAAACATTTAAAATATATTTTTATTAGCTTTCGCTAAGTAAGTACACCTCTTTATTTTCAAAGCATATTTTTATTCATTGGAATTTAACATCCAAAATGTTTATTTGCTTAATCCTCTTTACTTCTTTAGAATTGAACATCAGAATTCCTTATGGGTTTATTTTTAACCCTTGAGGACATTAACTCATCTCTTTATATATGTGGAGTTCAACACCCAAAGTCCTTGGATTTCAAAACCCGAAATTCTTACATATATTTAACTCCTATTTTTATATATGTGTGGATTTCAACACCCAAACCCTTTGGGATATCAACACCCGAAATCCTTACATATATTTAACTCCTCTTTTTATATATGTGTGGATTTCAACACCCGAACCCCTTGGGATTTCAACACTCGAAATCCTTACATATATTTCACTCCTCTTTTTATATATGTGTGGAGTTCAACACCCGAACCCCTTGGGATTTCAACACCCGAAATTCTTACATATATTAACTTCTCTTTAAACTATCAATACTTATACTAGGACCCGTAAACATATAATATTTTTTTATAATCATGTTTATCAAAATAAATAACATATATCATATGTATTTAGACATGTTTCATCTCCACATAATACATACAGACTCATAATAAATAACACATATATCGTGTAATTAAACATATAACAAAAATTAGTTATGGGTTAGTGTACTTACCTCTTAACGCGCTATGAATATATTGCAATTTTATCACTTCTCCACGTAACTTACTTCTAACGCTTGACAAGACTTCTTTCCTTCTTTGTTATTCCTTTCAATGTATGTTTTCTTCAATATTACCAAAGATTTTGAACTAACTAACATAGTGAGAATATATATACTATATATATTTTTTTAACTGACTTTCAAAATCTTCCCCGTGAAGGTTTCATAAAAGTCAACATAACTCTTAAATTTTGCCACGCACATAGTGAATCATGCTTTGGATGCACATACATATATTTGACTAAATAATATTAAAACTTGCATTCCAAATTTATCTACATGTCTTTGTTTTCTTATTATTTTTTAAATATTTATATACGTAGTAAGTAAGGATTTATACAAAATATTCTAGAAGTTTTTAATTCCTTCATTATGAAGTATTTTAAAATCTCAATTTTACCCACTTAAATATTATTTATTCAAGTTTGTTTTAACACTTCTACTTGCAGGCACACATTCACTTGTATATAAATCTTATTATTATCATTATTATTGTTATTATTATTATTATTATTATTATATATTATTATTTTATTATTAATTGTTTTGTTAAACGTCATACAATTCAATAATAATTTGACTCAAAACTAACTCGTTTAACAATATTCAAAATGTATATTTTAAATATCTTATTTTTATTCACAAAACGGGATGTTACAAAACTACGAAAAGACTATACTCTCTGTCTGATGATCTAATTGTTACAAATGCAATTCTTGAACTAGCATCTGAGGTAAATAGTGAAGACTTTCTCAAAACACCTCTCACTCAAACATCATTATCATCATCACAGGCTCAAATTACCACCTACCAACCTGAAACCTCTGCGCAAGAACCTATAAAGTCTAAAGCTTCTGAAGACGTTAAGGGTAAAAGAATTTGACTACGGAAGAACTACAAGATGAAGAAAGGTCGGAAAAGCTTAGAAGAAAGGTAGGCTTCCCTCTGAGAAACTATTAGCTACAAGTAGAAAAACAATTGTAGTTAACAAGGAGGCTATCAACAATCAGAGAAGGGTGGAGATTATTAATAGGCTTGTCATTCTAGGTGCAGCTAGTGAAGATGTTCTCCTCTTAGCACTTGAGGAGTTGGTGGAGTTAGAGAAGGCAACCATGCTGCAGATAGAACAAAAAGAAGCAGCAAGGTTGGCCTTAGAAGAAGAAGAACAGAGAAAGAATGAGGAAGCTGAACAACAACTTAGGGATGAAAGGATAGCTTTTCTAAGCTCCAGAGGATTCTCTCTTGAGGAAGTTGCTCCTCAAAATAATGATACGGTCTTGTGGCATTTCAAAAAGGAACAAGATCAAATGAACAAAGAGAGAAAGAGGGCTTCGATGGAAAAGCTGAAGGAGAAGAAAAAGAAGGAAGACGAAGCTCAACTTGCAGCTATCAAGAAGATGGGAAAGGAAGCCTGGATGAAGGATTACCTCAGAGCCCATGGCTTCTCTGGCAGGAAAGTTGGCCCAATGTCCGAGAAGACGCTGCAGTAACATGTTAATGACATCAAGGTTGATATTCGCTCAGGAAAAAGGAAGAAGATGTATAAAAGAATGCTTGGATGACTTCAAAACCTATTTTGCAACCACAACCTCAATTAGAACCAACCCCTCTTCCTTTCCCCATCAAAATGTAAGGCCTGTTCCCGGGACGCTCACAGCTGGTCAATCATTGCACATAAAATATATAATTACATTAACTTTACAAAAATCATGCAGCAAAAACACTTTAAACAAACATTTCATTTCCTTTAAATAAACACTTTTGCAAAATAATACATCGTTCTTTATAAAATATAGTTCGTTCGTATTACAATGCAAAAACGTTATACAAAAGAATGTCATCCAAAAATGCCAAGTAGCTGCCCCGCGCCATCCTCAGCAATGCTCACCTACCAACTGGAAAATGCATAAAAAAGTCAGCGTTGCTAAGTGAGTTCTAGTTTTATTAAAACATTGCATTACCTTCCATTCGTTAAAATATTTTCATTACTATCGCACGTGATCACCATCGTACATACATCAAGGTAATCATTATTATCTTCATCATCGTTCGTTTCGTACATTTCGCACGTTTCGCACATTTCATACTTATCACACTTTTCGTACATTATTATCTTTCACTTCTATCTAGGTCCTGTCATGTGGTTAACCCCCCTCTAGAGCACCAAGCAATTCATCTAGGGTTAAGCGAAAAGGACCCCATATCGCACGTATCGAGTGGTCACTAGGACAGACTCCCCCTGTGTGTGTGAACTCTTATGGGTTAGCCAAGATCGCACGCTGTATAACACACAGTAAATAGGAAATCGCACGTATTGGAGCAGTCACCAAGACTAAACTCTTACTGTGTGTATGAACCTTTATGAGTTAGCCAAAATCACACGCTGTAGACACAAACAGTTGAGCTAACAACTCTCAACGAGTTATGAACCTTCTTTATTTGCTTGTAAGGCTTTTCATTCGTTCCTTCATTATGTTCCACTTTCATTATCTTAAATCTTTCACTTCATTAAGATAATACTTTACGTTCATTATCAATATCACACCATGTAAAGTCACGTCATCATATGTAATAAGGAAGATAAGAAAACATATCATACATAACATACATAGCATACATAATCAACATACATCAACAACAACATACCTAGCATCAATCATACATCATCTTAAACATCATGCATCGCACACCCACATACATAAACATATGTATTTCAAGCATAATCATCACAAGACATAACTGACCCACCGCGGGACAGCGGGGGTTCGGGGGCGGCAGCCCCTGATAGCAGGGTTCTAGGGGCAGCAGCCCTTAGTGGGGTCCAAGGGGCAACGCCCCTGGTTGGGGCGGTGTTACCAGGTCAGCGTGAAAATTTTTTATTTTAACACTTTTATATAGCACATTTCGTCATAGAAAAATCGATCTTCCCGTTAAAACCTCTTAAAATCTTGGCTATTTAAATCGTATATTTAGTATGCATTTCCAGACCCAAACTAGTTTAAAACCTTTAAAATAGGGGATCTAGAACTCACCTATACTCGATGAGTAGCTTCTCAATCAAGCTTTCAAAGCAAGGGTTGCACTGCACAGCCTGCAGATAAGCTAACACTCAAAGGAGTTAATTTCTTCCTAATTTTGCTACTAATTTCGCTGCAAGATCAGCAGTTTCGCTGCTAGTTTCGCCAGCAGTTTTGTTGCTAGTTTCGGTGGCATCTTCGCTGGCAGTTTTGCTGGCATCTTCAGTTTCGCCCAACTTTCGTTGGATAATCATGTCTGCGAAACTACCTGCGAAACTATAGTTTCGCAAGAAGATCCACAGTTTCGCTGGACGAGTACCTAATTTCACTGGATGAATGCTCAGTTTCGCAGAATGGGCTGAAAAGTACGAACAACCATTTTTGACCCAAAACTTCAATCTTTTACACCCAAAACCTTGGTTATCACCCAATAAGCTTTATCTAAGCTTCTTACATGTTTTCTTGCACAAAAACATGGGTTTTGGGTGAATCTTTGCCACTTTTAAAACCCAACCCTAGAATCTGGGTTTACATCAAAAGCAATGATTAAATGATGTTTCTTACCTGGATTCTTGGTGTTTTCTTGTTGTATGGATGCCCACGAACACCAATCTTCAATCCCGAGATCAACCGGGCCTTGAATCTTTAATTCTCTCTACTTTCTCTATCTACTCTCTCTCTCTCTCTCTCTAGAACTAGAGTGTTGAGTTTGCAAATAAGAGCTGCTCAAGCTGAGCCATTTATATATACTGGGCGTTCCCGGGACCTTAAATGCGCCAAACACATAACCACAAAGTCTTCTCGGTCTAAAACCCATATCCATCTTATTTTCATTAAATGATATCGTCTAAGCCCATTATTATTATTTAGCTCGCTTAGACATTATTCGGGGCGTTACACAAAACCGAACCAACCACTAGACCTTATACTCCTGAGCCCACACCATTATCCATACCCTCTCCCACACCAATTCCATCAAAACAGCCACCTCCACTATTTCTCCTTAAACCAAAAACACTCCCCAGAACCCAGCCATCATCTACCCAAAAGCCACCCAAGTCATCCTCTCAACCTTCTAAACCTCTAACCTTAGAAGAGTTTAAGGAGATCAAGAGGAAGCTCATAAAATGTACTACACTGAGTGATATCTCTTGTAAGAAGGGGTCCAACAAGCTAACCTTCATTAATGGCTCCTCATGTTTCCTCACAAGAGAACAGTTCCTTGATTTGGCTAGAGGAACACTGGACCAGACTCATATACTCTTGGTAACTAACTCTGACTCTCTTGAAGAAGAAGAAAAAAAGCTAGGAAAGAAAGTTGGTGACTCTACTAGACACTAGAAAGGAAGACAAATTACCATCTCAACCTCTTGTTCCTAGGAAGAAAATAGTCTAGTGGAGGCTCAAAGACTATTCTCATAACTTTTTTGTGGAAAGAGAGAATGGTGAGATCAACAAGCTTAATGCCTCCTCTCTACTACACTTAAGCAGATTTGATATTGTTGAGTTAGTAGAAAAACCATTCTCCAATCCTTTCAACTCTGGGATAGATGCTCACACTAGAAATCATCTGAGCAGTCTTTATAGTACACTCTTCTGATGTATAAGTGTTAACCTTTGAAAGAACCTACTACGAACCAGGGGACATAAGTATGGTCATTCTGACATATCCACTACAACCTATGGAATACTACATGGCACTTTCCCACGCCCATGTAGTTGCCCATACTTTACTCCATTGTTCATTCTCTATTAGTTAGTTTAGTTATCAACCTTAGTAGGTGATAAAAGGTAAGTCATGGACTTGTCATGACTACCAAATCTTAGATAGTATTTTATCTAGGATACCTTACCTTTAGCAATGTAGTATTTGCTTTAGTTGTAAGTTTCCAGCTGGTATCAAAGTATAACCAGTTGTAGATAGTAGTATATATATTTCTCATTGTAACTCTGTAAACATGCTTGTAAGAGTCTTGTAACACTTTGAGTTGATAAGTAATATATACAAGTATCTTGAAAAACTATCTTCTTGTGTTTGTCTAATTAGTATATTACTATCAACTCTAAGGGATTTAGCATCATCAAACCGAGTGACTTAGTGAGTTTAAGAGGTAATACTTGTGCGGAGTTACACAAACCAATCCTGTAGTTAATGGAGAAATTATCACCACAAATTACCATCTTGATTATTATTGAGTTGTTAACAACCGGATCATAATGAATGAACAGCACTGAAAGTAAATAGCGGTTTTTAGCCACATGTATATGCTTTAGCATTTGTTTCATAAGAATCATATCTTATACTTTATTGTAAGAGCATAAATGAAATAAAATAGTTAATTTTTATACTTTAAGCATGAATTTTCATAGGGTGTCTTAATTCATGTGTAAAATATCATTCTGTATTTTTTTCACTTTTATTATAAAAGATAAAGGTAAATATTAAAATTATAAAACATACAATATGCCCTTAGAAAAATATTAGTATTATAGTTATTATAAATATGAAGATATATATAAGTTATATACTTAAATATTGAAATAAAATAAAATTTAATTTAAATAGTATTTAGTTATAAAAACATAATTAGTAAATATAAATTTAAATGTCAAATTATAGTATCATAAATAAAATAAAATTTAATAAGTAAATTAAATAATAGCATATTATTAAATATGATATTTACAATGTTTATTAAATGTATGAAAGAGACAAGGTAAATATGTCAAGGTATATAAGATTAATGGATAAATTTACCATATTGTCTCAAAAATATCTTAAAATCGTAATCAATTTCGTATTCTACTTCTCTTAACTACATTGCACTCATTTGTAAATGTTGCTTTAAAACTTTTATGTTTGTCAAAATCAAATCTCTATACAAAGAGATGTATTATTTAGTAGTATAGATATAAGTATTTAAATAAAATAATACTTAATTCATATAGTATTTAGTTATAAAATATGATTAGTAACTATAAAAAATTTAAATGTCAAGTTATATTATTATAAATAATATAAAGTTCAATGAAGTGAATTAATTAACATCACATTATTAAATAATGTATTAATAATGTATAATAAGTAATACAATAATTATAAGAAGTTAATTAAATATGGGCAAAAGTGAAACTACTACATAAAACATTTGTACTTTATAATTAAAATGTTGTATATGTGTTTTACACTTTTAATGGAATTACTGTATTATCCTTTTAATATGTATTATATAGTAGTATAGATATATAGATGTGTGCTATATATGCATATTATGTGTGTGGTGTAATAAATCTCTAATATATATAATTAATTGCATGCATTTGGGTTTTGTCTTATTATAGGGTTGTATGATTTTATATAGATATTCTCTTGTATATCTAAACAACTCTTGCAACTTTCATAGATTCAATTTGATAATTTTTAGATTTAGTTAGTTTGTTGGAACAAGAAGAAGGCTTGTGCAACCAAAACCAAATCACTTAGACTATCTTGGTGCATCTAATAAAAGACTTCCGAAGTCAAGTATTGAACTTCCGAAAGAAATAGAGTTCTTCCAAAGAAAAAGTGAAAGTTCAACTTCCGAAGACAAACTCTACTTCCGAAGACGAAGTGTTCACTTCCGAAGATCAAGTCTTAGAAGAAAAGATCAGAAGTGAACATCCGAAGTATGAAGAATAGAAGAAGTCCATCAAGCCTCGGAAGAAGTAGCGTCTTCCGAAGTATAAGTGGCCTCGGAAGAACTTGTTCTTCCGAAGCCATTTATCCTTCGGAAGACACTACTATAAACCAGTAGACATAATTATGATCTCTTACACTCCGCTATAGACCTCTGAGATACAACATGGTGTTTTCTCAAAAGCCATATAGTTGACCATAATTTATTCTACTGTTCACCTTTATTAGATAGTACAGTTGCAAACTTTAGTTAGTGACAAAAGGTAAGTCATGGACATGTCATGACTACCATATCTTATAAAAGACTTTATCTAAGATACCTTAAACTATATCTTTGTAGTACTAGCTTTAGTTAGAGGATTCCAGCTCGTATCAAAGTATATTCGGCTGTAGGTAGTATTGTACATAGTTTCTCATTGTAACTCATGTGATATGCTTGCAAGAGTTGTAATACTTTGAGTTGAGAAGCAATATATGCAAGTACCTTGAAAATTATCTCTTTGTCTTCTTGCTACCTATTATATTACTATCAACTCTTAAAAGAGACTCTGCTTCATCTAATCCGAGTGTAGTATAAGTGAGTTTGAGAGAAAAACCAAGTGTTAAGTGATAAAACCGATCCTGCAATTGGTATCAGAGCTTGTTAGGCTCTTGATTTTGAGATCTTACCATCCTAATCAACCTGTTCTTCACTCCTCCTTACACCACACTCAATATGGCCCTCAACAAGTCTGAAGAAATGGGAACCATGACTAAAGCTCCCATCATACCCCTGAAAACTTCAGGTAATGGAATGGACGCATGGAAGGCTTCATCAGGCATCAAGACAGCAAGATGTGGTATTCTATTGTTAATGGCCGTATAAACCCAAGGTGGCGGCCCTAGTGGAAACGGTGCTATGATAGAGAAAGCCGATGAAGATTACTCTAATGAGGACCGGAAGAAAATGGACATTGACAGCAATGCATTGACTATTCTTATGACTGTAATACCCAACTCCATCATGGTGGGGGTTGTGCATTGCAAGTCAGCCAAAGAACTGTTTGATGCACTTGCTCAAATGTACTCTAGCTCCAATGATTCCAAGAAGGACTCACTGAAGTAGTAGTTTGAGAACTTCACCTACATTGCTGGAAAGACTCTCAGTCATCAATATTTCAGGTACATGGATCTCATTTCTTCCCTTCAGTCTGTGAGAATTACTCCTGAACTTAGAGACCTCACAAGAAAGTTCATGAGTGCACTCCCTAATGAGTGGATGTTTTACTATGTCTCTATCAAGAGAACAGAAAATCTGAACATCCTCAGCATGACCAAACTCTATGGCATCCATGATGGATACCGTTTGGAGATGGAGAGCAAGAAAGGCCATCAAACAAGCAGACCCCTGAGTCTTCCTGCTAGCAACGCTTTGATGGTTGCTGAAGGCTCAGTACCCAGACAACCTCAACAGTACCTGACTTACACCCAGCAGTCATCCGGCACATCCGGACCATACATTACATTTCTTGAGACTCCAAGGTCTCAACAGGCTCAGCATAGTTCCTTTCAGGATAGTTGTGCCTTTGTCTGAGGAAGTGAACACTCTAGTGATTTTTAGTATTGCTTTGATGATCTAGAGTGCTTCAGTCCAGATGATATGGAGTATGTGGACATAGTCCAACAAATGGCTCTCTTAACCTACAGAGCAAAGAAGTTCTTCAAGAGAACTAGAAGGCAATTTCCCTAGAAACCAACCAACAATAAATTTGGTTTGAAAGAACTAACGCCAAATGTTACAACTGTAACCAGCTTGGTCATTTTGCAAGGGAATGCAAGGCTCCCAAGTTAACTCCGGGAACCCAATAGGCCTCCACACATCCTTCTACATCAAAGCCCACAATCCTTCTACATCAAAGTCAACAGAGACAGCTGCAATGGCTTAAGAAGTTGACTGCAGCTTTATGGTACAGGATGTGACTCCTGCTCAAGCACTCATGGCAGGTCCAGTTGACAATAAGGTATATGAACATCTCTGTACTCCTACATGCATTGCTAAGGTTAAACTGTATCAGGACTATAATATAGAGATTAAATCCGATATTGAGTCTCTAAATATTTTAAAATCTGATTTTAAAAGGGCTGAATCTGACTATCAAAAAAATTAAAGAGTTGGAGAAAACTGTGTCCTTGTTAAAACATGAACATACAAACTATAAGACTCGAATAAAGGATTTGATATCCAAATTGTTTGAGGCTCAAGCCCAGCTTGTCACTGTTGAGGCTCAAGTCAGGAAGTATGCCATTTCTAAGCAAAGCTTCCAAGCTATTATTGCATCATCCTCTCACTCCAATTCTGTTATCAAAACAAAGGAGGGTTGGGGACCAATGAAATTGCTCCACCACACTCTATGAGTCCATTAGACAACCAAGGTGTCGTACTGAAGAGCAAGAGGTCCCATCTACTGACCCATCTTCACTTGAGTTGAAGAATGATGCAATAATAGAGGCCACCACAGGGAAGGAATAGGTAAATCAACCCACTTCTCCCAGTAATGATCAAATCCTAACCACCAAAGCCAAAAGAAGCAGAGCTAAAGTAGCAAGAAGAACTGCCAAGAAAGTGGCTGAGTCTAAGCTAATGATTGATCCAAAACAAAAGGGTGTATTCATCTCAACTGGATTCCAGGTGGTAGGTAACTCTAATTCAGAAAAGGGGTGTAGTACCAACACTTATGTCCTACCAAAGGATCAGAAGTTAAAGGGAAAGGCTGATGAAGAGAAAAAGAACAAGAAACAACAATTCTCAAGTTCCTAGAAAACTAACATTGCATGCATAATATGTGGTCTGCAAAACCACATGGCCAAAGATTGTTATTACAATCCTGCTAGCACACATTATGCAAATAATGTTAAAAGAGAAGGAGTCTTGGAAGGTTTCCTTATTTGGACCCTATCAAATGGTCCAAGTGATGAAAAAGCTGGTTTCCGAAGCAAGGTTGCTTTCGGAAGAAAGTCTTTCTTCCGAAGGGAAAATGGCTTTGGAAGCTAAAACAGTCAAAAATCATAAAAGCAAAGAGTTCCCTTGAAACCATCCCAGAAAAAGACTACTTCGGAAGAAAAGGTGGTGAAGGCTTCTTCCGAAAAGAAAGAAGCTTGGGAAGAATGTCATACTGCAAAAGCTTCAACAAGCTCATCCTCCATGATCAAGCAAAAGATGGATTGGAAGATCAAGAAGATGTTGCAGCCCAAACCTCTTCTTCAAAGACAACAATTGAACCCCCATGCTTAAAATTTGGTTTAATTATGTCACTATCATTGGAAGAACCCATGACCAACAAGGCTTGGATTTCCAATCAAAACTAATTACCTCATCTTGTGTGCAGGAACATCCATATGACAAGAATAACAATGTTTGGATTGTGGATAGTGGATGCTCCAGGCACATGACAGCGAACAGATCTCTCCTTCAACAACTTCAACATTATGATGAGGGTCCTGTCCAGTTTGGAGGTGAGGCCGGAGGATATATTTCTAGCAGAGGAAGTATATGAAATGGAAAACTAAAAGTTGACAAAGTTAACTTTGTCAAACAGTTTGAACATAATTTGTTAAGTGTTTCTCAGTTTTGTGATCAAAAGCATCAAATGCTCTTCACAGAACATGAGTGCATTATTCTCAAACCTTGGATGACAATTCCTTCGGAATTGGAGCTTCTTAGATCTCCAAGGAAAGGGGATATTTACAAGCTTGATATAAACAATGCTTCCTTAATAGGTGAAGTTTCATGCTTTCATTCCAAAGCTGAAGTGATGAGTCAACACTTTGGCATAAACGAATGTGTCATGTAAATTTTAAGACAATGAATAAGTTGGCTAAAAATAACTTGGTACATGGTTTGCCTAAAAAGGAACTTTTCTGCAAAGATAACTGTGTTGCATGCCTGAAAGGGAAGCAACACAGGGCATCTCACAAATCCAAAGTTGTTAACTCCATCACCACTCCATTACACTTATTGCACATGGACCTATTTGGCCCTACAAGTATAATGAGCATTGGAAGGAAATCATACTGCCTTGTGATTGTTGATGATTTTACAAGATTTACATGGGTATTCTTTTTAAGATCTAAAGATGAAACTACTAAAATGTTAAAATCTTTTATTCTTAAAATAGAAAATCAAATTGATCAGAAGGTGAAGATAATTAGAAGTGATCAAGGGACTGAGTTTAAGAACCTGTTCTTGACTTATTCTGTAACTCAAAAGGATTGCCAGACAATATAGTGCTCCTAGAACTCCTCAACAAAATGGTGTTGCTAAGAGGAGGAACAGGACACTTATTGAGGTTGCTCGAACTATGCTGATTCCAACTACCTCTAACATTCTGGGCAGAGGTAGTAAGCACTGCATGCTATGTGCAGAACAGGGTTCTTGTAGTTAAGCCACATGGAAAAACCACTTATGAGCTATGGAACAAGAGGCCCCATTCATTGGCTTTCTAAGATCATTTGGCTGCAGGTGTACCATACTTAACACAAAAGACAATTTGGCTAAATTTGCTAAAAATTCGAATGATGTTATCTTTGTTGGATACTCTTCAAGCTCCAAAGCTTATAGAGTATACAACATCAAAAATCAACAATCTGAGAAATCATCCAATATTGTTGTCAATGAGCACACTCCTTGTGTTAAGGGGAATGGCCCTGATCATATTTTTGACATTATATTGTTTCCAAACTATTCTAAACCATCTTATGAGAATGTTTCAGCTGGAACAGGTTCTCAAAGTAATTCTGATGCTGATCAACTATTTGAGCTACCCAAACCTCTTCCAAATTCTCCAAGAGCTGCAACAAATCAAATTCCCATTATTGGCAGATCTGATAGTATAACCATCTCAAGGGATAATGGAGCTTCAACCAGTGATTCACTTGTTGACCCTCAAACTTCTTCAGGTGACATTGCACAACACCAAGATGATGACAGTAGCATCTTGAAGGTTCAGGAAACGGTTAATGCTACTTCACAGCCAACAATTGATGATGTTTCTCATTCATTCAATCAGTCCTCATTGAATGAGTTTGAAATAGCAGCTGGACAAAGTGTTCAAGCTCCTGAGCAAAATATGTCTGATCTGGATCTATCTTTGCAACTGGAAGTGATTCCTCAACTAAGGATTCATAACACTCATCCAGCTGAGAACATCATAGGGGATGTCTCTGAAGGTGTGATAACAAGAGGATAGACTCATCATGGGAATGTTTGCTTGTACTCATGCTTCTTGTCCCAAATGAAACCCAAGAAGGTAGAAGATGCCTTGAAAGATAGTAGCTGGGTTGAATCGATACAAGAGGAGCTCCTTCGATTCAAGAGACAAAAGGTTTCGAACCTATGTCCACTACCATCTGGTCAAGTACCTATAGGTACTAAATGGATTTTTAGAAACAAGAGAGATGACAGAGGCTTGATTATCAAGAACAAGGCAAGACTAGTGGTTCAAGGAAACACTCAAGACCATACTGATGTCTTTGCACCTGTTGCAAGACTTGAGGCAGTTAGGATCTTCCTTGCTTATGCTGCATCCAAGAATTTCACTGTCTATCAACTTGATGTCAAGTGTGCCTTTCTATATGGGGATATAGATAGGGAAGTCTATGTGTGCCAGCCTCCAAGATTTGAAGACCCACAACACCCCAACTATGTGTGCAAATTGGATAAAGCTCTATATGGGCTGCACCAAGCACCTAGGATGTGGTATGAGACTTTGTCTTAGTTTCTTCTGAAGAATGGTTACACTAGAGGTACCATTGATAAGGCTCTCTTCATAAGGAAGTCCGGAAAGGACATCTTGCTTGTTCAAGTCTATGTTGATGATATCATATTTGGTTCTTCAAACAACCAAATGTATAAACACTTTGAAAGCATCATGAAGAAGAAGTTGAAGTTGAGTTCCATAGGAAAAATGGACTTTTTCCTTGGAATTCAGGTGAAGCAATTGAAGGAAGGGTTTTTCATCAATCAATCAAAGTATGTCAATGACTTCTTTGAAAGATTTGAAATGAAAGATTGTAAGCCAGCCAAGACACCCATACCTAAAAACCATAATCTTTGTCCTGACTTTGATGGGGAGGATATTGATCAACATCAGTATAGGGCGATTATTGGTTCTCTGATGTATCTCACAGCAAGTAGACCTGATATAATGTTTTCAACATGCATCTGTGCAAGATATCAGGCTGCTCCAAAGGTGTGTCATCTAGCTACTACCAAGAGAATCCTCAGACAGCTCAAAGGAGCACCTGAATTAGATCTCTGGTATCCAAGGAACAGCAATTTCAATCTCTTTGGCTACTCTGGCAGTGACTATGGTGGCTGCAACATTGACAAGAAATCAACATCAGGTGGATGTCAATTTCTTGGTGGAAGGATCATCTCATGGAAGTGCAAGAAACAATCATGTGTCTCTACATCAACCGCTAAAGCTGAATACATTGTCACTGCAAGTTGCTATGCTCAACTGCTATGGATTCAAATCCAGATGTTAGACTATGGATTCAACTCTATGAGCACTCCTATCCACATTGACAACAACAATGTTATCTCTATCACTAAAAATCCTGTGAAGCACTCCAAGACAAAGCATATTGATATAAGGTATCATTTCATTTGAGATATTCATGAGAAAAATCTAATTAAGCTAATTAAAGTTGATTCAAATAAATAATATGCTGACTTGTTCACCAAAGCTTTTGATGAACAGAGATTTAAGTATCTCATTACAGCTATTGGGATGATAAACATTGATTAGTCTATCTCTTTTGAAAACCTTTTTAAATATGTAATTTTTATGTCAATACAATCTAAGCCCTGTTACAAAAGGTCTCTCTCTGAAATTTTCACAAGTATAAATTCTTCCGAAGAGGAACTAACTCTCGGAAGATGTTTTACATATCTTCCAAAGCAAATTCCTCCCAGAATAATTTTCTTCTCGGAAGAGTTTCTAGTCTCAGAAGAAGCGATTGATTACATATCAGAACTACTTCGAAGCTTATAAAACTCTCCATTCAGAAAGCAATCTTTACCTTCGGAAATAGAACTTTACCCTCGGAAGTGAGAATTGCATTCGGAAGACAAATTACCTTCGGAAATTCTTTGTACTAGGAAGAGAGATTTTACTATGTAACGGAAATATTTTGGGCCCCATACTGTAAAAGGTAATGATTTTGTTAATGATGTCAGATTATTTAACTAAACTAAACCTTACTGCCCCTATCACATCATCACCTAAAACATCACATCACCTTATCCTTACCCCATAAACCGCCATTTCACCTCATTTAAATAATCCCAACTACTTACTTTCATCTTCTTAGCATATTTTACTACCCTAAAAAGCTTTCTTCATCTTTAATTTACCCAAGTTCAAACTCTTCTACTTTCACCTTTCCTAAATGGCACTTAACCCTCAGCACAATCAAGTCACACTTCTTAATTCTTCAAGAGATGCTGACTTCTCTGATATGATTTCTTTTCTTACCCAATCATCTTATGACACCACCCTGACTATTAACCCTACTGTTTATTCCAATCATATGGCTAAATTTTAGGAAAATGGTAAGATTGAAACACTAAATGGG
This sequence comes from Flaveria trinervia, assembly GCA_025506515.1. Taxonomy (NCBI): domain Eukaryota; kingdom Viridiplantae; phylum Streptophyta; class Magnoliopsida; order Asterales; family Asteraceae; genus Flaveria; species Flaveria trinervia. The sequence goes on along the minus strand of CM046454.1, from coordinate 16,730,344 downwards.
GTTCGGGTAATAAGATCAAGCGTTTGTGGCCAGGAGTTGGTCATTACTGAACAACTCATCAAAGAGCATCTCGAGCTTCATGATTAGGGGGCACCTACAGAGTTTCCCAAAGCAGATTTGAACATAACCTACATTCAAATAGGATATGGTGGAGACGTTTGCAGGTCTACAGTCTACAAGTTCAACTTCTCAGACAACTAGAAATTCCTGCTACATGTCATTCTTCATTGTTTGTCCAACAAATCTGGGGGATGGGATCAAATCCCAGATGAACTAGGGTGCCTAGTTCATGGAATGGTGAGAAGCCTTAGATTCAAATACTCAAGATTTGTGCTGACCAATCTCAAAGGAAATCTCCAGCAAAAAACATTCTTCATGTATCCCAGATTTCTTCAGCACATAATCAACTGTGAGCTGGACCAGAGTCAGCTTGTCTATGCAGCTACTCTGTCTGTCCCTCAAATGAGGCCGACCATCATCAAGACTTTGAAGAAAGTGTTCACCAATTTCACTGGAAGATACACTATCCTGCTTCTAGGTATGACTGAGCAAATAGCTCCTGGTGACATCCCTGTTAACCCCACAGGTGATGAGCCCACACCAGCATCTGCCCTCCACTGCCAAATCTACCTTCTAACCCCATCACCATCACATATCAAAGACGCCCCAAACGAACTGTAACATATCGTATTTTTTGTTGAATTAAAAGTTAAGTGTTATGTTCTTGCAAGGGCTATTTAGGTTATTTATGAAACGTGAAGGGCTATTCATGCTTGATTTCTTGTTTAATTTAAAGTTTCTAAGCTAGTTAAATAATAACAATGGTTGTAATAATAATAACAAAGATAATTATAATAATAATAATAATACGAATATTAATGCTAATAATAATAATGAATAACAATAAAAATAATCATAATAATAATAATAATAGTAATAGTAATAATAATAATAATAATAATAATAGTAATAGTAATAATAATAATAATAGTAATAATAATTTATAGAAATTATTAACTTAAAAGTGTATAAAACTTAATTAAGATTGGGGGGTTGTTTTTGTCATTTTATAAACTTTCAAAAACAAGGTTTGTGCATAAAATATTAACTTTTAAACCCCAGGGACCAAAATGGTAAAATTGGAAACACAACCCAGCCCTTTTTCTCTCCCTCACCCCATTTTTCCGGTCGTTGCTAGCAAGCCCCAGCGCGGCTCCGGTGATCCCCCAAACCAACTTTTAACCCCTGAATTTTACGCCTAATCAATTCTAATCACTCCCTGAAACCGATTCGAACACTTGATGAGCCTTAATTCGAGATTAAAGGTGTCAATTGAGCTTGGTAACCGCTCGACATTAACGCTTTAACCGTTCGTCAATTAAACTCTAATAATAACCAAATAAAGCAAACTTAAAGAATCATCTAACTACCCTTAAACTATCCTCAACTCCAATTTCTCCTGAAAAGCACACAAACATCAAAATCGATCTGCACTTCTATCGCGATCTGCAACTGAGTGTTCATCACCATCTGAACGTTTTACACTTCAATTAGTAGAGGGCTTAGAACCAAGAATTTCACCCAAATCTTCACCTGAAGTTAATTTGGTTAACGACAACAATTTCACATCAAACAAGATCAAGCTTCGGTCACGTCTCACCTGCATCTGTTCCCATTAATTTAAGCATCATTATTAGTTGAGTCCATAGACTCGAAATCACATGGGGATCAAAAGCCCCAATGTTGATTTCATTACCAGAAGTGAATTGATGATCAATTTGGTTGTGTTTGAATTAGGGTTCATACGGATTGGGGGAAACTTCTTCACTTGAGACTTAAAAGAATTTGGAACCAAAGTAAACCAAGGTTGTGGCCCTGGTTCACTAGTTAAGATCTTGCCCCTTCCACCATGAGGTCCCGGGTTCGAACCCGGGCACCCTTATTTATATTTTAAGGCTTTTTAGCCCTCAAATTAATTATAGAAAATTTTTAATAAATATAAAAATAGTTTTGTAAACTTTAAATACTTTTATAGACACCAAATAATTTTTTGAATTTTTATTATATTTAAATAATTAAATAACTTTTTAATACCTTTTAACAAAGGTTATTCTTGGTTTAATTCTATTAACATGGATTTCAAATAATAAATAATAAATTAGTATTGGTCCAAATGTTACCTTTTAAAATCATAATTATTTTAAAATGTTTATTTAAATTTTATATTTAAACTTTTTAGTTGTTACAAATGGCTTAATTTTATTTTCTCTATTATAATACATAAGTGGTAAATTTCGTTATTAAATATTTAACGTACTTACAAAAATCTTCAAATTCCACCTAAAACCCTAGTTCTCGTTAATACGTTGAACTTATTATAATTAAACTTAAATCTTATAAATATATATATTCTTAGGTATCTCGTGAAGGATTACGTTGGAACGACATCTATTTATTATTCTTATTAATCCTTATTTTATTGGTCATGTGAGTTTCCTTGCCCCTTTCTACATTATTTCACACCATTTTGGGGTGAAACATGTTAATCTTATCAAAATACACTTGTAAACGTTTAAATCTTGCAAAGCACTTGCAATTCATATTTTTATTTGTCATGGTTATTTGTGTTGTTGTAAGTCTTATATGAAATACATATTTTGTTTACAATCATTAACTATCGACGTCTTAGATATGTGGGCCTGAGAAGCCTATTTGTTACTAAAGCCGATGCATTGTCGGCTCCTAATGACGTAAGACTTGTTCATCATGGGAACCAAGTACATTTATCCAATCATATAAACTTGTAATAAAGTCAAGGTTTGGTTGTAGCTATATGTGTTCTATAAACTTGCTAACTCATAACCTATGATAGCTACTTGTAACCTTTGATATATTATGTATATAAACCCTTGGAAACTCACCAACTTTATAGTTGACCCCTTTATTTATAACATGTTTCAGGAAACGTGGATGTTTGAAGTCAACTTTTGAAGCTTGCAATAAACTAGGATTTGGACCTAGTTAAAAGAATAAAATTATTATATTATGTTTAGTTTTGTTTGAAACTATTTCATGTTTGAGACATATGATTGTATTTACATTTGAAACTTATAATATTATTATTTTCATTTAAAAATAGCGTTATATGGTTATGAACAATCTTAATCCTCATATCTCAACGATTACGTCGTCAAGGTTGGGGTGTGACACGAACCCTTGTTCAATCTTCTCAGATTGAACAAGCTCCTCCTGTGCAATCCAAAAAGACTAGAGTGGAACTATGGTCTCCCACTCAGTCTGAGATCTCACCATCCTTCACCATTGACCTCAATATGGGTTTTGAGTCTCCTCAGTCTCAAACCCATGAGCTCACCACCCAAGCTAAAAGCCCTCAGGGTAAGTATCTATATTCCTCTGAGAAGCCACAAAGGGATAGCTCCACCATAGGCACAATGCCTGTAGACATTGATCAAGGTCCGGGTCATTAGGTTTAATCTCTATATCATTTACGAACCTTCTTTTCAAAACTGATGAAGAGATTATGTCCCTTCATGGCAATGAAGTTGATCTACAACACTCTCTCAAAGACCAACAAAACCTAGAGAGACCTCTTATCTCTAGCAGCAAGCCTTTACTGAGGTGAGTCCCGATGATGTGGAGGGGACTCATGCAGATTCAGCTGCCACTACAAAAGATGCCTCAATGGACCTTCTGGACAGTAGTAACACTTCTGAGACTGAATCTATGGCAACCATGCCTTTTGATGACTCTGAAAGAGACATCACTACGCAAGGGAAACCAGGGTGCCAAAAAACCAATCTGGTGGTGAGGATGAACATACTAGGTAAGTTACCTCATCTCCCCATGATTCTTCAAAAGAAGATGAGGGAAGACGGCAACTCACCATTCAAGACCTGCGTTCTAAAGTCTCAAACCTTGAATCCAAGGTTAGGACTTTAGAGGACAGGTCCGCCACTCAGTAACTTGAGATTGAAAATCTCAAGGCTCAACTAGCTAAGAAACAGATTAAGAGATCTGTTAGGCATGTACCCATTCAGGTCTCATTAACCTCTTCCTCTAGCTCATCTATCTCTCAAGATGATGCTACCAAAAAGGGGAGAGTGTTCAAAGACAAACAACTAAGGAACCATATAGCCAAACTTTAACCTCCCAATTCTCGGCTCCTATTACAACTTTCTCTGAGCCATCTCAAGTCGTATTGCAGATTGACCATAGGATGCTTAAAGATCTCTACAGACTCTTCTCCAAGTTCTGTTGAGATCCTCTCTTGATCAGCCAAGCCCTGATACATCAATGATGTATTTCGGAGCTGAAGAACTTCAGAGGCTAAGTGCACCTTCTACTACTGTGAAAGAAGTTCGTCAACCTAAGGTCCACATGGAACCTGAGATTTAATTCGATGGGAAAATAAGGACTGATGGCCTAGCGACTGCAACAGATGGGACAGAATCTGCACCCCTCAAACTTCCGAAGCTGAACTTAAAGCCTCGGAACTGAAACAGGGGGTGCAGATTCTGTCCTATCTGCTTCAGTTGCTGGGCCATCAGTCCTCATTTCCCCTTCGAATTGAATCTCAGGTTCCATGTGGACCTTACGTTGACCAACTTCTTCCACAGTGGTAGAACGTGCATTTAGCCTCTGAAGATCTTCAGCTCTGAAATGCATCATTGTTGCATCAGGGCTTGGCTGATCAAGAGAGGATCTCAATAGAAACTTGGAGAAGAGTCTGTAGATATCTTTGAGCATCCTTTGGTCAATTTGAAGTACGACTTGAGATGGCTTAGAGAAAGTTGTAATATCAGCTGATAATTGGGAGGTTAAAGTTTGGTTCTGTGGTTCCTTAGATGTTTGTCTCTAAACACTCTCCTTCTTTTTGGTAGCATCTTAAGAGCTAGATGAGCTGGAGGAAGAGGTCAAGGAGACCTGAACAGGTACATGCCTAATAGATCCCTCAATTTGTTTCTTAGCTAGTTGAGCCTTGAGATTGTCAATCTCAAGTTACTGAGTGGCAGACCTTTCTTCTAAAGTCCTAACCTTAGATTCAACATTTGAGACTTTAGATAGTAGGTCTTGAATGAAGAGTTGCATACTTCCCTTAACTTCTTTTGAAGAATCACGGGAGATGAGGTAACATACCTAGTATGTTCAGCCTCACCACCAGATGTGATTTCTTGGCACCCTAGTTTCCCCTACTTAATGATGTCTTTTTCAGAGTCATCAAAAGGCATGGTTGCCGCAGATGTAGTCTAAGAAATGTTACCACTGTCCATAAGATCCATTGAGGAACCTTCTGTAGTGGCAGCTGAATCTGCATGAGTCCCCTCCACATCAGTGGACTCACCCCAGTAAGAGTTTGCTGATGGGGGCTAGAGATAAGAGGTCTCTCTAGGCTCTGATGATCTTGGAGGGGGAGTTGTATATCAACTTCATTGCCATGGAGGGACATTATCACTTCATCAGTTTTAAAGAGAAGGTTAGTGAAAGATAAGGAGCTTTTTTAGGTGATGGTGATGGGAGGAGAAGGTAGTGTTGGCATTATGGTTGCAGTTGCTGGTGTGGATTCATCGCCTGTGGGGTGAACAGGGATGTCACTAGGAGCTATTTGCCCAGTCATACTAGGAGGTAAAGAAGTGTACCTTCTAGTGAAGTTGGTGGATACCTTCTTCAATGTCTTGAAGATGGTTGGCCTCATGTAAGGGACAGGCAGAGTGGCTGCACAGACAAGCCAACTCTGGTCCAGCTCACAATTGATAATGTGTTGAAGGAATCTGGGATACATAAAGAATGTTTCCCTTTAGAGATTCCCAATAAGATTGGTCAGCACAAATCATGAGTAGTTGAAACGGAGGCCTCTCACTAGTCCATGAACTAAGAACCCTAGTTCATACGGGATTTGGTCCAATCCCCATATTTATTTGACAGACAGTGAAGGACAACATGCAGGAGGAACTTCCAGTTATAGGAGAAGTTGAATTTGTAAACAGTCGACCTGCTCATATCTCCACCATATTCTGTGAGGATGTAGGTGTTGTCTAAATCTGCTTTTGGGAAATCTATGGGTGCACCCTTATCATGAAGCTCGAGATGCTCCCTGATAAGCTATTCAGTGATGACCAACTCTTGGCCACAAATGCGAGATCGTATCACACGAGCCCCATTTAGGGTTTCAACCTGACTATTTTCCTAAAATTCAGCCATTTGATTGGAGTAAACAGTGGGATTAATAGTTAGGGCTGTGTAATAGGATGATTGTGAGGAAGGAGATGATTTCAAAGAAGTCTGCATCTCTTGAAGAATCAGGAAGTGCGACTTGGTTGTGTTGAGGATTTAGGGCCATTGAGAAAACGTGAAGGTAGAAGAGTTTGAGCTTGGGTGAATTGAGGAGAAAGGAAACTTTTAGGGCTGTAAAAATTTGTGGTAAGAAGACGAGAATGAATAGTTAGGATTATTCAAAAGAGGGTGAAATGGCGGTAATAGGGTTAAGATAAGGTGATTTGATGGTTTAGTGGATGAAGTGAAAGGGGCGGTAAGGTTTAATTTAGTTAAATAATCTGACATCATTAACAAAATCTTTACTTTCTACAGTGTGGGGCCCAAAAGATTTCCGTTACACAGTAAAATCTCTCTTCCGAATACAAAACATTTCCGAAGGTAACTTGTCTTCCGAAGGTAAAAGGTTACTTTTGAGAGTAAAGATTGCTTTCCGAATGGAGAGGTTTTGTAAGCTTCAAAAGTAGATCTGATATGAAATCAATCACTTCTTCTGAGACTAAAAACTCTTCCGAGAAGAAAAATTATCCTTGGAGAAATTTTGCTTCGGAAGATATGTAAAATGTCTTCTGAGGGTTAATTTCTCTTCGGAAGAAATTTATACTTAGAAAATTTCAAAGAGATCTTTTGTAACAAGGCTTAGATTGTATTGACATAAGACATTACATATTAAATAGGTTTTCAAAAGAGTTAAGCTAATGAATGTTTATCATCCCATTAGCGGTTATGAGATACTTAAATCTTTGTTCATCAAAAGCTTTGGTGAACAAATCAGCAAATTGTTCATTTGAATCAACTTTGATTAGCTTAATCAGATTCTTCTCGTGAATATCTGTAATGAAATGGTACCTGATATCAATATGCTTTGTCTTGGAGTGCTTCACTGGATTTTTAGTAATGGAGATAACACTATTGTTGTCAATATGGATAGGAGTACTCATAAAGTTGAATCCATAGTCTAACATCTGATTCTAAATCCACAGCAGCTGAGCACAGCAACTTGCAGCAGCAATGTATTAGCTTCAGCAGTAGCTGTAGAGACACATGATTGCTTCTTGCATTGCCATGATATGATCCTTCCACCAAGAAATTGACATCCTCCTGATGTTGATTTCTTGTCAATGTTACAACCACCATAGTCACTGTCAGAGTATCCATAGAGATTAAAATAATTGTTCCTAGGATACTAGAGACCTAGTTTAGGTGCTCCTTTGAGGTATCTAATGATTCTCTTGGTAGCAGCTAGGTGAGACACCTTTGGAGCAGCCTGGTATGTTGCACGGATGCAAGTTGCAAATATAATATCAAGTCTACTGGTTGTGAGATACATCAAAGAATCAATAATCGCCCTATACTGATGTTGATCAGTATCCTCCCCCTCAAGGTTAGGACAAAGATTATGGTTTCTGGGTATGGGTGTCTTGGCTGGCTTACAATCTTTCATCTCAAATCTTTCTAATATGTCATTGACATACTTAGATTGATTGATGAAAAACCCTTCCTTCAGTTGCTTCACCTGAATTCCAAGGAAAAAGTCCATTTTTCCTATAGAACTCATCTCAAACTTCTTCTTCATAATGCTTTCAAAGTCCTTACACATTTGGTCATTTGAAGAACCAAATATGATGTCATCAACATAGACTTGAACAAGCAAAATGTCCTTACCAGATTTCCTTATGAATAAAGTCTTGTCAATGGTTCCTCTGGTGTAGACATTCTTTAGGAGAAACTGAGACAGAGTCTCATACCATAGCCTAGGTGCTTGGTGCAGTCCATATAAAGCTTTATCCAATTTGCACACATAGTGGGGGTGCTGTGGGTCTTCAAATCCTGGAGGCTAGCATACATATACTTCCTTATCTATATCCCCATATAGAAAGGCACACTGAACATCAAGCTGGTAGACAGTAACATTCTTGGATGCAGCATAAGCAAGGAAGATCCTAACTACCTCAAGTGTTGCAACAGGTGCAAAGTCATCAGTATAACCGATTCCTTCCTCTTGAGTGTATCCTTGAACTACCAGTCTTGCCTTGTTCTAGATAATCAAGCCTCTGTCATCTGTTTTGTTCCTGAAAACCCATTTAGGGCCTATAAGTCCTTGACCAGATGGTAGCGGACATAGGTTCCAAACCTTCTGTCTCTTGAATTGAAGCAGCTCCTCTTGCATCGATTCAACCCAGCTACTATCTTTCAAGGCATCTTCCACCTTCTTGGGTTCCATCCGGGATAAGAAGCATGAGTACAAGCAGATATTCCCATGATGAGTCTGCCTTCTTGTTCTCACACCTTCAGAGACATCTCAAATCATGTTCTTAGCTGGATGAGTGTTGTGAATCCTTAAACAAGGAATCACTTCCAGTTGCAAAGATAAGTCCATATTAGACATATTTTGCTTAGGAATAGGAACACTTTGTCCAGCTATTGTTTCAAACTCATTCAATGAGAACTGATTGAATAAATGAGAAACATCATCAAGTGTTGGCTATGAAGCAACATTAACAGTTGCCTATTCCTTTAGAATGCTACTTCCTTCAGCCTGGTGTTGTGTTGAATCACCTGATAAGTTTTGAGGATCAGCAGGTGATTCACTGGCTGAAGCTTCACTATTCCTTGATATAGTCATACTATCATATTTGTAAATAGTGGAAGCTTGATTTGTTGCAGCTCTTGGAGAACTTGGAAGAGGTCTGGGTAGCTCAAACAGTTGATCAGCATCAGCATCAGCACTATTTTGAGCGCATGTTCCAACTGAAACATTCTCACAAGAAGGTTTAGAATAGTTTGGAAACAATATAAATCAAAAATACGATCAGGGTCATTCCCCCTAATACAAGGAGTGTGCTCATTAACAACTATATTGGATGACTCCTCAAATTGTTGATTCTTGATGTTGTATACTCTATAAGATTTGGAGCTAGAAGAGTATCCAACAAAGAGCATCATCGACTTTTTAGCAAATTTTTCCAAAATGTCCTTTGTGTTAAGTATGGTACATTTGCTGCTAAAGGACCTTAGAAAGGCAATGAACAGTGGCCTCTTATACCATAGCTCATAAGGGGTTTTTCCATATGGCTTAACTATAAGACCCTATTCTGCACATAGCATGCATTGCTGACTGCCTTTGCCCAGAATGTTAGAGGTAGTTTGAAATCGGCTAACATAGTTCGAGCAGTCTCAATAAGTGTCATGTTCCTTCTCTCAGCAACACCGTTTTGTTGAGAAGTTCTGGGAGCACTGTATTGTCTGGAAATCCCTTTTGAGTTACAGAATGAGTCAAGAATAAAGTTCTTAAACTCAGTCCCTTGATCACTTCTAATAGTGATCAATTTGATTTTCTATTTTAAGAATAAAATATTTTAATGTTCCAGCGGTTTCATCTTTAGTTATTAAAAAGAATACCCATGTAAATCTTGTAAAATCATCAACTATCACAAGGTAGTATGATTTCCTTCCAATGCTCATTATACTTATGGGACCAAAAAGATCCATGTGCAATACGTGTAATGGAGTAGTAATGGAGTTAACACTTTTGGATTTATGAGATGCCCTGTGTTGCTTCCCTTTCAGGCATGCAACATAGTTATCTTTGAAGAAAAATTCCTTTTTAGGCGAATCATGTACCAAGTTATTTTTAGCCAATTTGTTCATTGTCTTAAAATTTACATGACACATACGTTTATGCCAAAATGTTGACTCATCCTAGTTTGAGGATAATGCACTCATGTTTTGTGAAAAGTATTTGATGCTTTTGATCACAAAACTAAGAAACACTTAACAGATTGTATTCAAGCTGTTTGACAAAGTTAACTTTGTCAACTTTTAATTTACCACTGGATATACTTCCTCTGCCAGAAATATATCCTCCGGCCTCACCTCCAAATTGGATAGGACCTCCATCATCGTGTTGAAACTGTTGAAGGAGAGATTTGTTCCCTGTCATATGCCTGGAGCATCCACTGTCAACAATCTAGACATTGTTGTTCTTGTCATATGGATGTCCCTGCACACAAGAAGAGATTATTAGTTTTTAGTGGAGACCCAAGCCTTTTTGGTCTTGGGTTCTTCCGAAGATAGTGACATAATTTAACCAAAAGTTAAGTATGGGGGTTCAATGGATGTCTTTGAAGAAGAGGCTTGGGTTGCAGCATCTTTCTTGATCTTTCAATCCATCCTTTGGTAGGTCATCGAAGATGTGCTTGTAGAAGCTTTTGCAACATGACATTCTTTCGAAGCTTCTTTCTTGTCGGAAGAAGCCTTCACCACCTTTTCTTCTGAAGCAGTCTTCTGTTGCGATGGTTTCAAGGGAACTTTCTTTTTCTTTAGATTTTTAACAGCTTTTACTTCTAAAACCATTTTCCCTTCGAAGAAGGATTTTATTCCGAAGACAACCTAGCTTTAGAAACTAGCTTTCCCATTTTCATCAATTGGACCATCTGATAAGATCCAAATGAGAAACCTTCCCTGACTCCTTCCTTCTTAACATTATTTGCATAATGTGTGCTAGCAGGATTGTAGTAACAATCTTTAGCCATGTGGTTTTGCAGACCACACATTATGCATGCAATTTTAGTCTTTTGGGAGCTTGTAGGTTGTTGTTTCTTACTCTTTTTCTCTTTGTCAGCAACCTTTCCCTTCAACTTCTAATCCTTTGGTAGGACAGGAGTGCTGGTACTACACTCCTTTCCTGAATCAGAAGTACCTACCACCTAGAATCCAGCTGAGATAAAGACATCCTTTTGTTTTGGGTCAATCATTAGCTTAGACTCATCCACTTTCTTAGCAGTTCTTCTGGCAGGTTTAGCTCCGCTTCTTCTAGCTTTGGCGGTTAGGGTTTGATCTTCACTAGGGGAGGTGGGTTGATTTACCAGTTCCTTCCCTGTGGTGGCCTCTATTGTTGCATCATTCTTCAACTCATGTGAAGATGGGTCAGCATATGGGACCTCTTGCTCTTCAGTACCACATCTAGGTTGTTTTATAGACTCATAAGAATATGGTGGAGCAATTTCATTGGTCCCTAACCATCTTTTATTCTGATAATAGATTTTGGAGTAGGAGGATGATGCAATAATAGCTTGGAAGTTCTGCTTAGAAATAGCATACTTCCTGGCTTGAGCCTCAACATTGAGCCTCAAACAATTTGGATATTAAATCCTTTATTTGAGTCTTGTAATTGGTGTGTTCATGTTTTAATAGGGAAACAGTTTTCTCTAACTCTTCAATTTTCTTTTGGTAGTCAGATTCAGCTCTTTTAAAATCAGATTTCAAAACATTTAAAGACTTAATATCAGAATTAATTTCCATATTGTAGTTCTAATATAATTTAACCTTAGCTATATAGGCAGGAGTATAGAGATGTTCATATACCTGGTTATTATCTGTTCCATCCATAAGAGCTTGAGCAGGAGTTACATCCTTTACCATAAAGCTCCAGTCGACTTCTTGAACCATTGCAGCTGTTTTAGTCGACTTCCTAGTGGGTTTGATGTAGAGGGATGTGTAGAGACCTGTGGGGTTCCCGGATTTGATTTGGGGGCCTTGCATTCCTTTGCAAAGTGACCAAGTTGGTTATAGTTGTAACATTTTGCCTTGGTTTTGTCAAACCCAAACTTGCTGGTAGTTGGGTTTTGAGGGAATTGCCTTCCAGTTCTCTTAAAGAACTTCTTCGCTCTGTAGGTTAAAAGAGCCATCTGTTGGATGATATCCACATACTCTGCCTCGTCTGGACTGAAACACTCTAGATCATCAAAATAGTATTGAAAATCACCAGAGTGTCCACTTCCTAAGACAAAGGCACAGCTGTCCTGAAAGGAACCGTGCTGAGCCTGTTGAGACTTTGGAGTCTTAGGGAAAGTGATGTACATTCCAAAAGAGCAGGATGGTTGCTGGTTGTATGTCAGGTATTGTTGAGGTTGTGGGGGTACTAAGCCTTCAGCAACCATTAAAGCGTTGCTAGCAGGAAGACTCAGAGGTCTGCTTGTTTGGTGGCCCTTCTTACTCTCCATCTCTAAACGGTATCCATCAAGGATGCCACAGAGTTCAGTCATAGTAAGAGTGTTCAAGTTCTCTGTCCTCTTGATAGAGACACAGTAGAATGTCCACTCATTTGGAAGAGAACTCATGAACTTTCTTCTGAGATCTCTAAGTTCAGGAGTGATCTTCACAGACTGGAGAGAGGAAATAAGATCCATGTAACTGAAATGCTACTGGCTGAGGGTCTCTCTAGCAATATAAGTGAAGTTCTCGAATTGCTGCTTCAGTGAGTCCTTCTTGGAGTCATTTACATCTGAGCAAGTGCCTCAAACAATTCTTTGGTAGACATACATTGCTCAAACCCCACCATGATGGAGTTGGGTATTGCAGTCATAAGAATGGTCCTTGCATTGTTGTCAATGTCCATCTTCTTTTGGTCCTCGTCATAATAATCTTCAATAGCCTTTTCTATCATGGCATCGTTTCCACCAGCTGCTACCACCTTGGGTTTATACGGGTCGTTGACAATGGAGTTCCACATTTTGTTGTCTTGGTATCTGATGAAGCCTTCCATTCTTCTGCTCCAAGACCTAAAGTTTTCAGGAGTAATGATGGGAGCTTTGGTCATAGTTCTCATCTCTACTTCAGAATTGTTAAGGGCCATTTTGAGAGAGTTGTAAGAAGGAGTGAAAAACAGGTTGATTTGGATGGTTAGATCTCACAATCAAGAGCCTAAAAATCTCTAATACCAATTGCAGATTAGTTTATGTCACTAAACACTTGGTTTTTCTCTCAAACTCACTTAAACGACACTCAGATGAAAGCAAAGTCTCTAAGAGTTGATAACAATATAATAATTAATAATCAAACACAAGAAGTAATTTTCAAGGTACTTGCATATATTGTTTCTCAAATCAAATGTTACAAGACTCTTACAAGCATGCTGTTATGAGTTACAATAAGAAACTATATATAATACTACCTACAGCCGGATATACTTTAATGCCAGCTAGAATCCTCTAACTAAAGCTAATACTATAAAGCTATAGTTTAAGGTATCTCAGATAAAGTCTTATCTGAGATATGGCAGTCAGGACATGTCCCTGACTTACCTTTTGTCACCAACTAATGTTGGTAACTTGTACTAACATAAAAAGGTGAACAAGTGGAATAAAGTACGGTAAACTACATGGCTCTTTGAGAAAATGCCATGCAGTATCAAAGGTCTGCAATGGAGTGTCAGAGACCATACTTATATCCACTGGTTCATAGCATGTCTTCCGAAGGTTAAATGGCTTCGGAAGAACAAGTACTTCCGAAGCCACTTATACTTTGGAAGAGGCTACTTCTTCCAAGGCTTGAGGACTTCTTCTTTTCTTCATACTTCAGAGGTTATCTTCTGATCTTTTCTCTTATACTTGAACTTCGGAAGTAAGTACTTTGACTTCAGAAGTAGAGTTTGTCTTCGGAAGTTGATACTTTGCTTTATCCTTCGGAAGAACTCTACTTCCTTCGAAAGTTCCACACTTGGCTTCGCAAGCCTTTGTAAGTAACACCAAAATATGTCTAAGTGATTTGGTTTTGGTTGCACCAGCCTTCTTCTTGATCCAACACTCCTTAAACGATGAAGAGAATAAGCTGAGAAGAAAGCCGGTGACTCTGCTCGATAAAAAGAAAGGGGACAAGATTCCTAGTCAGCCTCTTGTGCCTAGAAATAAAGTCATCCAGTGGAGGTTCGATGAAGCCTCTCACAACTTTTTTGTGGAGAGAAAGAATGGAGTAAGCAACAAGCTGAATGCCTCCTCACTACTACACCCTAGCAGATTTGATATTGTTGAGTTAGCAGAGAAACCATTCTCCAATCTCTCCAACTCCAAAACTGCTGCTCACATCAGAAGTCACCTTCGCAGCCTTCATCTTTCTAAGCAGACCACAAAAGCAAAGATTGAAGAGGAGTTGAAACTGAGAGAAAAGGAAGACAAGGAAAGGTCAACCACCAAAGGCATAGCCTTTCTACAGATGGTGGAAGACCCTAAATTGGAACCAATAGTTAGATGGGAATATGACTACAGCTCCCATTAACTAACTCTTTTTAGAGGGACCCAAAAGAGGGTGCATGTATTCAGGGTGATAGACTGGATTTTCTGTCAACTAATGATTTGTACAAGCTTCTCAGCACTACTTCTAGGAAGAACAAAGAAATAGATAAATATCTACTTTCCCTGGTGCTAAAAGTTTTGAGGAGCAGGAACAACTGAGGTTTTAGTAGCATCAGCCTAGGGGGAGTTTGTTGGAACAAGAAGAAAGCTGGTGCAACCAAAACCAAATCACTTCGACTATTTTGGTGCATCAATGAAAAGACTTCCGAAGTCAAGTATGGAACTTCCGAAGGAAAAAGAGTTCTTCTGAAGACAAAGTAAAAGTTCAACTTCCGAAGACGAAGTGTTCACTTCCGAAGATCAAGTCTTAAAAGAAAAGATCATAAGTGAACTTTTGAATTATGAAAAACAAAAGAAGTCCATCAAGCCTTGGAAGAAGTAGCCTCTTCCGAAGTATAAGTGTCCTCGGAAGAACTTGTTCTTCTGAAGCCATTTAACCTTCATAAGACACTACTATGAACTAGTAGACATAAGTATGGTCTTTGAGACTCCATTGCAGACCTTTGAGATACTGCATGATGTTTTCTTAAAAGCCATGTAGTTGACCATACTTTATTCTATAGTTCATCTTTATTAGATAGTATAGTTGCCAACTTTAGTTAGTGACAAAAGGTAAGTTATGGACATGTCATGACTACCATATCTTAGATAAGACTTTATCTTAGATAAGACTTTATCTAAGATACCTTAAACTATAGCTTTGTAGTATTTGCTTTAGTTAGAGGATTCCAGCTGGTATCAAAGTATATCCGGTTGTAGTAGTATTATATATAGTTTCTCATTATAACTCATGCGATATGCTTGTAAGAGTCTTGTAATACTTTGAGTTGAGAAGCAATATACGCAAGTACCTTGAAAATTATCTCTTTGTATTCTTTGCTACTTATTATATTACTATCAACTCTTAGAAGAGACTCTCTTTCATCTGATCTGAGTTTAGTATAAGTGAGTTTGAGAGAAAAACCAAGTGTTAAGTGACAAAACCGATCCTGCATAGTTATTTATCATGTAAACATTATTTGTCTTTATATGGATTTAATTAGTTTAAAGAGTATTTTATAAAGGTTCCTATTATTTTTATAAGTTTCTTATCTTACTAATATTTTATATTATCAAACATGGTTGAGGCTTTATTAAATATAACTTTTTATATATTCTTAATTATTTAGTTTTTTTAATTCGCATAATTGGGTTCATACATTACCTTCAAATAATTGCTCGATATACGAGTATGTTTAATTTGCTTACTCATCGTGCCAAATCTAAATTGTTAGGTAATAAGGTCCATTTATACTCGCTCATAGTTTAATAATCTAAATGGAAAATAGTTTAGCTAACCCACCGGGCCCATGGTCCATTAATGTCGGTAGATCACGAACAATATCATAATGTAGCCCAATGGCCCATTAAAGTTTTGTGGGTCAAGCCTATTTAGCATTGTAGCCCAACAACCAATTTAAAGATTGATGGGCCCAAGCACATTAAGGTGAGTGTGTACATATGGTTTGGAATCCAATCGTGTTAGGCTCACTTCATGGGCCTCCATTGTGATCATTGTGTGGCCCGTTAAGGCTTAAAAAATTCCTTTGCTTTGCTTTCATAATTCCTTTGCTTTTTGTTGGTCACGGGTCGCCAACACCTATTCATCCCACTTCATTTTTGAAGTGTTGCTGGTTCGTGAGGGTTGCGGCGGTGCCCACTTCGAAAGTTGCCCCTACTTGGCTGCTTTTGTTGTTGTTGTTTCAGTTACCATTCAACAATCACCGAGGTCAAGGTTTTTATTGTTTGAGTTTTGTTATAACTTAATTGAATGTAACCATCTAGGACTTTTAGTTAGGAATTTAGGATCTAGGGCATTTGATTGTTATATTTTTTAAGAATGATTAAAGCTTTACTTTTTAGCTATTTTTAAACTAATGACCGAATGTTGATTTATGTAGAATTTAGATTGATTTATCATGGGAAAGGAAAAAACTATTGATATAGCTTTTTTTCAAAAGAAATGTTGTTAATAAAGAATCTGATTATGTAAATCAAGAGAAACGTCAAAAAAACTCAACTAGTGAGCCAGAACAACATGAAAATCAACAAGATCATCATGCTTTCAAAATTCTATTAGCAAATGCTAATGAGGTGAATCTTAATAATCTAGAAAGAGATACGGCTAAACGAAGACAAATATGAGATTATCTGGTTAGTTCTAGAGAAGAAGTAAGACAAGCTTATCTAATTTTGGCACCTCTTCAAGTTCATCTTAAAGAGTATCCTAAAGATCGAAAAAATTGTAGATTCTAATATTCTTGGTTCAAGATTTTCCCTATTTGGTTAAAGTATTATCCAACAACAAATGCTTCGTATTTCCTTCTTTGTTATTTGTTTAATGATAAACCAAATGTATTGGAATTGATTGAAATAAAATCAAGAAGAAGACTAAATCAACTTGGGACTTTAGGAAGACCTGGTGATACAAATGGGGTTCTCATTTTAACTCTGTTTGCAGTTTACTTAAGATGTTTGATGTCACTCGTGTTGTTCTTCGGGGAATAATTGAATACTTACCCCATACTACTTTTTCTCAACATGGAGATGTTGATGCAGCTTATAAATACTCGCAATCGTTTGAGTTTTTATTATTAACTTGATAAAAGAAGTAATAGGAAAAACTGACATGTTTTCTCAAGCATTACAAAATAATTCCCAAGATATTCTTAATATCATGAAGTTAATTTCATCAACAAATAATAGTTTGGATGATTTTAGAAACAATAGATGATATTCTTTCCTTGGAGAAGTTACATTTTTCTTTGAAAAATATCAAATTAAAATGTCGGATATGAACACTTCATATACTTCTACTCGGTATCGGTCTCGTAAAATAGATCTTCATGTTACTTTTGAACATTATTACCGAGTAAATATGTGTATATCCACATTGGATAAATGGTTATATGAGTTAAATAGTAGATTTAATGAGCATGTAATGGAGTTATGGTCTCTTACTTTAACTTTAGTATCAAAAGAGATTAGTGTTCATCAGATTTGTTTTCTTGTTGATATATTTTATCCTGAAGATTTTACGAACAAAAAGAAGATTTAGTTAAAATATCAATTGGAGATTTTTAATGTTGAAAAGACAGAAAATATCAAGCTAAGAGGTTTATCAAATATTTCTGATCTATGCAAAAGTTTTGCTGAAACTAAGAAACGTAAGAAATATTAATTGGTTGACAGAGTGATTCGGCTAGTCTTGACACTTCTTGTTTCTACTGCAACAACATAAATGAGATTTTCAACGATAAAAATATTCAAAAATTATTTTCATAATAAAATGTCAGATGAATATCTTGCAAATGTTAAGTGATTTATATAGAAAAAGAAATATATGAAAGCTTTTATTTAGAATGCATAATAGATGATTTTAAAGATCTTTAAGGTCGTCGAGCTGAGTTGTAATTCTTCTTTCAGGTACTCATATTTCTCTCGCATCATTATTAAATATCTTTTTTTATTTTTATGCGTAAGGTTGGTCCTTTAAATGAAAAATATAATTTAGATATATAGTTTTTTATTGTTTGACCCAACCCCATGACCCGAACCGAATTTCCGACCGGACTACAAAGACATATGACCTCAAAATTAGGTGAAAATAACTTCACAAAAGTATTATTTTTTTCATATTTAGTTTGGTGAGTCTAGATCGACTATGGGTGATTATGCCCACCCTGGAAGTCCAATAAGCAACATGCCACTTTGTCGAAACATCTCCCACAAATTTAATTCCAAGCATGTACATGAATTGTTTTAGCAGATGCATTATTATCTTTTTTTATCTGAAAATGGAGAAAATTTGTTTGTAAGTTAAAAGTTTTCCTTGAAACTTTAATTTTACGGTATACTATCGTCTAGTACATGGCAAATTAAAAATAAGATGTATATTAATTGTATTAGTAGATTGGTTTGAAATTTTAAATAGTAAGAAAATATATTAATTCAAATGTGTAACCAGCCGTGCAATGCGGGGTTCTTTACTGGAGGATTGATGAAGTAATAGAAAACGAGCACTGCAATATAAATTATCGCTATCGTCACATCGCACGGGTTTTCTACTGGTATGTGTGTGTATATGTATATACACACACACTTATACATACATGGGAGAACTCAAATGAAAATCATGTTTATAATTGAAAATAGTAAAAAACATAAGTTGCGTATATGTAACTCATACAAGTTACTTAGTAATTCATACAAGTTACATATATGTAACTCGAATGGTCAACATCTTCATTCTTTAAGGTTTAAATTATAAAACATATAATGACCTAAATAATAATGTTTTAGTTTACTCAAATACACTTTAGAATATTAAAATATTTAACTAATTGATAATTATGTGATTGGCTAGAGGTGATTTCATGGTTTTCAATTATAAATATAGTTTTTATTTGATCCTTATCTCCTATATATAGATATATATGTATGTATATATACATATATGTATGACGTTTATATTGTTACAAAAGAATTATTTCTTACACGCAAGTTATTTAAAATACGAAGGAAATATGTATTATTTTCATACAAGAAGGCGTATTTGACACATGATTTAGATAATAATATCTACATATTTATATAAGGATAAGGTTATTATGTATGAGTTCAAGACACGTTTAAGTATGGGCGAGGTTATATGAAAACATTAAACCGACGTAAAGTTAAAAATTAAGTCTTTAAGCGAGATTAAGTTCATTACTCGTGTTTCATGCATAGAGTTGATTTTTAAAGCTCAAGTAGAATATATTACTTTATAGCATTCAGGTTGGACCATCTACTAAATTATGTTGTATATCAAATGAGTATTCGTAACCCTGGCTTCATTTTACTATTTGAGGGAAACTGTCACACCCCGAGAATTGCAGCGGAAGGTCACGAAATGTGGTGATAGCGGAAGTTGGAGTTAATCCAACAATTATAGTTAAACGTGATTAATAATACCGTCGATTATGTAAAACCATACATTTAACGTTCTAAACAAAGTCATGACAGTACTTTTCAGTAAAAAGTTGTACAACTCGAGATTAGATGCAATACATTGTCTTTTATTCATTAATCTAATAATACTTAAGAACATTTGAAACATTTGACTCTTCAAATACTTAGCTCGAAAATTCCACACAGAGCTTACCTATAATCCTGAAAAGCATGAAGGGTAAAAAAATTCAACATAAGGCGATCGGGATTTTCAATCTTATAAACAATCAGTTTCAAAATAATATGATGAAACAAGATATAATATACTCAACATAGACTAGCTAGGTACTATAATTAATTCAGGTCATAAGTTCATAATCAAACCAAGAAACACATCGTTGCCCCTTGTAACATCCGGTTATTTATCTATTTTGAGGTCGACGAAGAAAGAAAAGAAATAAAGTACAAAGTCGAGGGACCAAACTCACCAACGAAGGAAAGTTGGAAATGTGGTGATATTTGTAGGGAGAGGGCAACCATACTCTCCCCACACTCACACATTTCAGCCACAAAGAAAGAGATGAGAGAAAGAAGGGAGAAAAGAGAGAAAAGGTTGGTTTGAGTAGGGTCAATCGGGCAAAATCGTTGAGAAACTAGTCAAATCGAAGGTCTACTTCTCGGTGTCGTTTGTATGAGTTCTAGGACCCCTCTTTTACGAGTTTTTGAATAATTTTAGGGCTGGAACACATCTGAAAACCCTTTTTGTAGTTTTTGGGTATAAACCCGTTTTTTATGCGTATGATACGTTAAAGTTGGTTTTCGGGCTTGTGTCTGCTTGAATGGTGTTGTGGTATGCATATTTACGGTTTAAGATGGTCAATTTGGGCTTAAAATGGGTTTGGATGAGCTTGGAGGTCGAAAATGGCAGATTGGGTTCGGGATGAACTGCATTCTGCATCAGCTAGGGCTAGGCGACCGATTGGAGGCCATACAGCCGAATGAGGAGCGATTGGGGTCCATTCGCACGAATGGGAGTTCATTTGCACGATTGGGTCCGGTCGCATGGGGAGTCATGCGACTGAGGGTCGAGTCGCATAAGTGCTCATCCGCATTAGTTCCATTCGTATGAGGTCCATCCACATTAGTTCCTTCGCACGATTGGGTGTTCATTCGCATGAGTGTTCATCCGCATTGGTTCATTCGCATGATGTTCAGTCGCCTAGAGGCCATGTGACTGAAGGGTGTCCATACCCTCAAATAGGGCTGTTGCACCCAAAGGAAAGTGTAGTTTGACTTCTGACTGTCGGGGGAAGTGCAGATGTATGTTTTGACGTAAAGGTTCCCGTAAGATCATGTAAGATGATGGTTGAGGCCTTAGAGAGCATGTTGGGCATGATGATGATGATGTTGCATGATTATGCATGTTATGTATGTATGATGTTGCCTTGTATGATGTGATGACTATATGTTATGTTCCTTGTTATGACATATGTTTATCTTTACGTGGCTTTACGTGTTATGTAAATGAACGAACCGAGAGTATTATATAACGTAAAGCAAAAGATAATGAAAGAGGAACATGATGAATGAATGCATGCATTAATGAAGAATTGAATGTAAGAAGGCTTGCAAGCAAATGTATGGAGGTGCACACCCGATGAAGGTGTAAGCTTAAGGTGTGCGGGTTAGCTACCTCGAAGGATGCACACTGGCGTCCAATCTTTGTGATTGACCATATGAATGGGATCCTTGCCGCTTGCCCTAGGTGCTAGAGTCAAATTCGTTCACAATGTTTGAGGTCTATGAAAGAGCTCAGGCTCAGTTACCCGCTTCGTGCACAATGTTCGGGGTATAGCATATGGCATAGACCCAGAACGGAAGAGAAAAGATAAATGGTGAATGTACTTGCCCTAGGTACTGGAGTCAGCTCCGTGCCTAATGTTCGAGGTCTATGAAAGACCTCAGGCCCAGTTACCCACTTTGTGCATAATGTTCGGGGTAATGTACATGTCACTGGAAGTAATGAATGAACGAATGAAAGCAAGAATGTATGGAAGAATGAAAGTTAATGTATAGATGATAAAGATAATAATGATGTTATTTGTATATGTATGATGTATGATCGCATGAACGTAAAGTATGGTTTTAACAAGAGAAAAGTATGTTTTATTTATAAAACAAGAAATCACTCAGCAACGTTGACTTTGATGTGTTTCCAGTTGGCAGGTAATAGTTGTTGAGGATGGCACGAGGCGGCTACTCAGCTCTTTTGGGATGGCATCCATGTTTATAATGTTTTTGTGATGTAATGCAACTTGGATTTTGTAATCGAATTACGATGTATTATTTTGCAAAACCTTTTATAATGAAATGAGATGTCTATTTTGTCATTTCCGCTGCGATGTTTTATAGATGTTATATGAAATTATATATTTTATGTGCGATGAATGACCAACCGTACGCGTCCTGGGAACGGGGCCTTACAAGTTGGTATCAGAGCCAAAGTTTAAGTGAAATGGATAAAATTTCAAAATAAACCTTAACTTAAACTGAGAATGGGACGGAAAGGGAATGGGATGCCAATCTGAGTAGCTGCGTGCCATCAGGTATTTTCGTAATGTTAACCGGTATTATGTGCGCATGGTATGTGGTTATGTGTTGTTTGTGGATTTAAATACTGATGTTGTCAGGATAGGTAATGCGCGGGGTGTGAAGAGTAAAGTAAGTGGCTAATTAGAACTGGCCATTGTAATTAGGGACTTACTATACTTGACATAAACTTAGTTGTTCCCTTGAATGACCGTGTTGGTGTTTGAATCTTTCAGTGTGCGTGTGATGGCCAGTGGTAGATCTTCGAAAGCCTCACGGGGTGGACGTCATGGTGCTGAACCGTGACCCAAGCGAGGGAGACCCAGAGTTGAGAAGATGGTTCATGAAGAACTAGAGACCCCTCATCCGGAGGGTGGCGACGAGAGCGCCAATATGAGAGCCTGAGTGAAGGAGGCTGTTGTTGAAGAAGTTCATCAAGTCATGCAGACGATCTTACCGTCTGTAGTGACTGAAGTTATCAAGGCTATATGAGAGGGGGAAAGAAAGGAGAGAAACAGGTCATCGGGAGGACGGGAACAACCGGAGCTGGAAATGATTCCCTCTGATGATGAGGAAGAGGAGGAAGAAGAACATGCGCCGGAGGCGGCACGAGGTGTAACTATGGGGCATTTATGAGATTCAAGCCCCTAACTTTTGATGGTAATGGTACTGTTGTTGATGCTCACCGGTGGGTGAGGGGAATGGAGGTTGTACTTGATATCAACGAGTGCCGAGAGGACCAGAAGGTGAAGTTCACTACCCACTCTTTTGTGGACTCAGCTCTATGTTGGTGGGACAATATTGTCCAAGCTAAGGGTAGCAGAGCCATTGGGAGAATGAGATGGTCCGAACTGAAAAAGATGGTGATTGAGGAGTTTTGTCCTCATCGGGAAATGGACAAGGTTGAGAGGGAATTTTTGCAAATAGAGGAGGGAACGATGACACACCAAGAGTACACCACAAAGTTCAATGAAATGGCACGTCTAGTGCCGGATCAAGTGACGCCTCTATCACAGAAGATTAAAAGGTACATCCAGGGTTTGCCAGCAGACATTCACAGGCACATGATCGCCGCCCGACAGAGCACATTTAGGTCAGCGGTGGATTTAGCAGGGAGATTGTATGATGAGAGGACTATGGTGGTGGTGGCTGAAAGTATTTGGAAGGGTGGAGGTGATAGAAACTTGAATGGGAAGAGGTTTGGTCGGGGTGGTGCCTCGACGACTAACAAGAAGGCACGGGTGGACAAACGTCGGGTAGCCACACCGATATGGGATCGAAAAAGTGTGGCAAGTGTGGGAAGGAGCACGGTGGTGAGTGTAGATGGGGATTGAATGTTTGTTTCAAATGTGAGAAGCCTGGTCATATGGCTAGAGATTACAGGGGTGTGAGGTGTTTCAACTATGTAGAAAGTGGTCATATGGGTAAAGATTGTAAGAAGCCAAGGGCTGAGGGTTCCGGGGCGAAGAAGACGGGGAGTGAAGGACCAAGGGCGAGCACCAGGGCATTCACTATGACACAGGTGGACACTAGGACGGACCCTAATGTTGTGTCCGTACGTTTTTAGTAAACCAAACTTTAGCTTCGGTGTTATTTGATTCTGGTGCCAGTAAAAGTTTTATTTCTGCTGCTTTCTGTGCTAAGCTGCCTGTTAGTAGTAGATATGTTGATGCGCCCTTTGATGTAGAAACTGCCATAGGTAAGTCTACCAGGATTTCTGAGATGATAGAGGTTGTGACGTGGAACTAGAAGGTCATAAGTTTCCTGTGAGACCATTCGTGATGACCTTAGGTGGTTTCGATTTGGTTCTTGGGATGGATTGGTTAGCAAACTTTGAGGCGAACATTGTGTGTCGCAAGAAGATGATTTTTCTGACAGCGCCTGACGGGAGTTCGGTAACTGTCTATGGAGATCGGGTCGCGACGATCCCGAAGTGATATCAATGGAGGTGGCGGGAAAGTGTATAAGGCGTGGGTGTAGCGCCTATTTGGCCTATGTAAAGGATGTGGATACGCCAACACCACAACTGTCTGATGTACCAGTTATGTGTGATTTCCCAGACGTGTTCCCAGAAGATTTATCAGGAGTGCCACCCGATTGATAGATCGAGTTTTAGATTGATCTGATACCGGGTGCCCAACCTATTGCCAAGGCACCATATTGGTTGGCTCCGATAGAGATGAAGGAGTTGATGGAGCAGTTGCAAGAGCTGCTTGATAAGGGGTTCATCAGACCGAGTATCTCTCCTTGGGGTGCTCCGGTCCTGTTTGTGAAGAAGAAAGATGGTAGTATGAGGATGTGCATTGACTACCGTCAGCTGAACAAGTTGACGGTAAAGAACCGATACCCCTTACCAAGAATAGATGATTTGTTCGATCAGCTTCAAGGTGCCAGTGGTTTTCAAGGATAGATCTTCGACCTGGTTACCATCAGTTGAAGGTGAAGGAGCAAGATGTCCCTAAAAAAGCTTTTGGTATGCGCTAGGGTCACTACGAGTTTCTTGTCATGTCTTTTGGTTTGACTAATGCACCAGCTGCTTTTATGGATCTGATGAACCGTGTGTGTCGGCCTATGTTGGATAAATCAGTGATTGTGTTTATTGATGACATCCTGATTTATTCGAAGAGTGAGATTGAGCATGCCGGTCACATTCGGGAGGTTCTGGAGACGTTGAGGAGGGAGAAGCTGTATGCAAAACTCTCCAAGTGCGCGTTCTAGTTGCGCGAAGTTCAGTTCTTGGGTCATGTGGTAAATCCCGATGGGATTATGGTGGACCCTGCTAAGGTGGAGGCAGTGATGCAATGGAAGTCTCCTACGCCATCCGAGATTCGTAGCTTCTTGGGTTTGGCGGGCTATTATAGAAGGTTTATTTAAGACTTTTCTAAGATTGCTTCTCCACTAACCAAGTTGACCCGAAAGGATGTGAAGTTTGTATGGGGTCAAGCTCAAGAGAATGCCTTCGACGAATTGAAGGCGAGATTGACTCAAGCTCCTATTTTGTCATTACCCAATGGAAGTGAAGATCTGGTGGTTTATTCCAATGCTTCCTACTCAAGGTTGGGGTGCATGTTAATGCAAAGAGGGAAGGTTATAGGTTATGCATCCCGGCAGTTGAAGGTTCATGAAGTCAACTATCCTACTCATGACTTGGAGCTAGCAGCCGTGGCCTTTGCACTAAAGATTTGGAGGCACTATCTGTACGGAACGAAGTGCACCATCTTCACCGACCACAAGAGCTTAAAGTACTTCTTTGAGCCGAATGACCTGAATATGAGACAGAGACGATGGTTGGAGCTTATAAAGGACTATGATTGTGATGCCCTTAGCCGAAAGGAGAGGCCCTTAGCCGAAAGGAGAGGCCCGAACCGATTCGGGTGAAAGCATATCATCTGATCATGAACTCTGATATGATGAAGCAAGTCAAAGAGTTTCAAGATGAGGCACTGAAAGAAGATCTTCTTAACTCTAAGAGGATGAGAGGTCTGGTTGGGGAATTTGGTGAAAACACACTTGGTGTTAAAACCCGATTTGAAGGGGTGTGGATTCCTCGTTTTGGGGATCTATGGGTGAAGATTATGGATGAAGCTCACAAGACTCGATACTCTATTCACCCCGGTGCCACGAAAATGTACCAAGATATGAAGAAAGACTATTGGTGGTCGGGTATGAAGCGTGATATGGTGGAGTATGTGAGTAAGTGCCTTACTTGCTTACAGGTGAAGCCCGAGCATGAAAAGCCATATGGGAAAATCCAACCTTTGGATATACCGGAATGGAAGTGGGAGCACGTCACCATGGACTTCATTAAGAAGCTGTCGTATACTCCGAAAGGGTACGATGCCATATGGGTGATTGTTGACCGCCTGACAAAGAGTGCTCACATCCTACCGATCCGCGAGACATATTCATCTGAGAGGTTGGTTGATCTGTTCATCAAGGAAATTGTAACTCGTCATGGTGTGCCGGTGTCTATTGTGTCTGATCATGACACCCGGTTTACATCCAAATTCTAGAAGAAATTCCACGACGCCATGGGGACGAGGTTACATATTAGCATGACTTATCATCCCCAAACTGATGGTTAGTCGGAAAGGACCATTTAGACATTGGAAGACATGCTTCGGGCATGTGTGATTGATTTTGGGGGATGTTGGGATGACCACCTACCGCTAGCCGAATTCTTATACAACAACAGCTTTTATGCCAGCATTGGTATGCCACCATATGAGATGCTATACGGTAGGAGATGCCCAACACCCGTTTGTTGGGGTGATATTGGTCAGAAGGAATTGGGGAGCATCGAGGTAATCGAGGCTACGACTGAGAAGCTTGAGAAGATCAAAGCCTTCATGAAGGCAGCCAAAGATAGACAGAAGTCGTATGCCGATAAACAACGCAGACCGATTGAGTTATGTTGAAGGTCTCACCTTGGAAGGGTATTATCTGATTCAGAAAGCGGGGCAAGTTGAGCCCGAGGTACATAGGCCCTTTCCGAATTATTGCTCGAGTAGGAGAGGTTGCCTATAGACTAGAGTTACCAGAAGAGTTAAATGGAATTCACCCAACATTCCACGTATCCCATCTAAGGAAGTGCTTGGCAGACGAAGATATGATTGTTCCATTGGAAGATATCGAAGTAGACGAACGGCTTAATTATGTGGAGCAATCAGTGTTAATCATCGATCGAAAAGAGAAAAGATTGAAAAATAAAGTGGTTCCTCTTGTGCGTGTACAGTGGAAGCATGGGATGGGATCCGAGTCAACGTAGGAGATTGAGGAAGAAATGAGTCAGTATTATCCATGCTTGTTCGAGGAATAACAGGTTCAAGGACGAAACCTATTTAAGGGGGGGTGGACTTGTAACACCCGGTTATTTATCTATTTTGAGGTCGACAAAGAAAGAAAAGAAATAAAGTCCAAAGTCGAGGGACCAAACTCGCCAACGAAGGAAAGTTGTAAACGTGGTGATATTTGTAGGAAGAGGGCAACCATACTCTCCCCACACTCACACATTTCAGCCATAAAGAAAGAGAGGAGAGAAAGAAGGGAGAAAAGAGAGAAAAGGTTGGTTCAAGTAGGGTCAAGCGGGAAAAATCGTTGAGAATCGAGTCAAATCGAAGCTCTACTTCTCAGTGTCATTTGTGTGAGTTCTAGTACCCCTCTTTTACATGTTTTCGAATAATTTTGGGGCTGGAACACATATGAAAACCCTTTTTGAGTTTTTGGGTATAAACCCGTTTTATGCGTATGTGTGTGTATGATACGTTTAAAGTTGGTTTTCGGGCTTGTGTGTGCTTGAATGGTGTTGTGGTATGCATCTTTAAGGTTTAAGATGGTCGATTTGGGCTTAAAATGGGTTTGGATGAGCTTGGAGGTCGAAAATGGCAAATTGGGTTCGGGATGAACTGCATTCTGCATCAGCTAGGGCTAGGCGATTGACTGGAGGCCATACGGCCGAATGAGGAGCGATTGGGGTCCATTCGCACGAATGGGAGTTCATTCTCACGATTGGATCTAGTCGCATAGGGAGTCATGCGACTGAGGGTCGAGTCGCATAAGTGCTCATCCGCATTAGTTCCATTCGTATGAGGTCCATCCGCATTAGTTCATTCGCACGATTGGGTGTTCATTCGCATGAGTGTTCATCCGCATTGGTTCATTCGCATGATGTTCAGTCGCCTGGAGACCATGCGACTGAAGGGTGTCCATACGCCCGAATAGGGCTGTTGCACCCGAAGGAAAGTGTAGTTTGACTTCTGACTTTCGAGGGAAAGTGCAGATGTAAGTTTTGATGTAAACATTCCCGTAAGATCATGTAAGATGATGATTGAGGCCTTAGAGAGCATGTTGGGCATGATGATGATGATGATGTTGCGTGATTATGCATGTTATGTATGTATGATGTTGCCTTGTATGATGTGATGACTGTATGTTATGTTCCATGTTATTACGTATGTTTATCTTTCCGTGGCTTTACGTGTTATGTAAATGAATGAACCGAAAGTATTATATAATGTAAAGCGAAAGATAATGAAAGAGGAACATGATGAATGAATGCATGCATTAATGAACAAATGAATGTAAGAATGCTTGCAAACAAATGTATGGAGGTGCACACCCGATGAAGGTGTTAGCTCAACGATGTGCGGGTTAGCTACCCCGAATGATGCACATTGGGATCCAATCTTTGTGATTGACCATATGAATGGGATCCTTGCTGCTTGCCCTAGGTGCTAGAGTCAGCTTCGTTCACAATGTTCGAGGTCTATGAAAGACCTCAGGCTCAGTTACCCGCTTCGTGCACAATGTTCGTGGTATAACATATGGCATTGATCCGGAACGGAAGAGAAAAGATAAATGGTGAATGTACTTGCCCTACATACCGGAGTCAGCTCCGTGCCTAATGTTCGAGGTCTATGAAAGACCTCAGGCCCAGTTACCCATTTCGTGCACAATGTTCGGGTAATGTACATGTCACTAGAAGTAATGAATGAACGAATGAAAGCAA
This sequence comes from Flaveria trinervia, assembly GCA_025506515.1. Classification (NCBI taxonomy): domain Eukaryota; kingdom Viridiplantae; phylum Streptophyta; class Magnoliopsida; order Asterales; family Asteraceae; genus Flaveria; species Flaveria trinervia. The sequence continues at coordinate 16,701,853 of CM046454.1, read as the reverse complement.
GAATGTATGGAAGAATGAAAGTTAATGTATAGATGATGAAGATAATAATGATGTTATCTGTATATGTATGATGTATGATCGTATGAACGTAAAGCATGGTTTTAACAAGAGAAAAGTTTGTTTTATTTATAAAACTAGAACTCACTCAGCAACGCTGACTTTTTGTGTTTCCAGTTGGCAGGTAATAGTTGCTGAGGATGGCACGAGGCGGCTACTCAGCTCTTTTGGGATGGCATTCATGTTTATAATGCTTTTGTGATGTAATGCAACTTGGGTTTTGTAATCGAATTACGATGTATTATTTTGCAAAAGCTTTTATAATGAAATGAGATGTCTATTTTGTCATTTCCGTTGCGATGTTTTATGGAAGTTATATGAAATTATATATTTTATGTGTGATGAATGACCAACCGTAGGCGTCCCTGGAACGGGGCCTTACACCCCTCAACAGTCCTAACATATAAATTCCCTCACAACAATCTGAACTAGGTTTTTTCAAGATTTTCATAAAACAACCATTTTCATACAACCTTTAAGTGGGTGAACTAGGTTTTTTCAAGATTTTCATTTTGATCTAACTAGAATACATTGAGAGAGGAGTGAAAGTTTCTAAATGTGGTGATGAGATTGTGGTGGCCGAAAGAGAGAGAGGGGGGTTGTCAGTCGCGGGGGTGGTGATGGTGCTCGTGGTGGCGACGACGTTTGATGGTAATGGTGATGGCGATGGTGGTTGATGGTGATGATGATGGTGACGGTGGTTGATGGTGATGATGATGGCGACGGTGGTTGATGGTGATGATAATGGCAACGGTGGTTGATCGTGATGATGGTCGCGACCGGGGTGGGGCGCGCTACGAAGGTGGCGATCGTGGTCGATGGTAGTCGACGGTGGGGTGGCGGTGTGGTGAAGGCTGTAGTGAGTGCAGGCGGTGGTAGGGTGCAGGCGGCAGTGGGATGGTGGTGACCGATGGGTGTGTGGTGGAGAGAGTGAGGAGATGAAGGGTTATGTATAGTGTGCGTAGGGATTTTGTAGAGATTGGATGACTTAGTTGTCATCCATGCACTCTACACCCAATATTATTATTATTAATAATTTTCTTAATTTTTATTATTATGTTTGTTATTATTATTAGTATTGTTTGTTTATTATCTTCCAACGTAGTGGTTAACCGGTTTCAAGGTTTGTTAAAATCGTTAACATGGGTTTTTAAACTAACCAGGTATATATTATAAATAATCGTAATTTATTACTAAAATGGTTTCGAGCATCAACCTGATTTGACCGGGTGTCACAGTCTTCCCTCGTTTAAGAAATTTCGTCCCGAAATTTTTATGTTGTTGAATTTGCATCAGGTTTGGATTTGAACAGGTGAGGGTATTTTTGTTGCATTTGGTCCTGACGTTCTAAAGTAAATTCAGGCCCTCTTCTAGAGTTCCATCGGACTTTAACTAATTTGATTTGACTCCATCTGAGTTTTTGAATTTTCCAATCCAAGACTTCTATTGGTTCCTCGACAAAGTGAAGTTTGTTGTCGATACAAACTTCGTCTGGTGGAATTACTAGAGATTCATCCATCATGCATTTTCTTAGATTAGACACGTGGAACACATTATTCATATTTCCAAGTTCCTTTGGTGTTTGAGTCTGTACGCAACCTTCCCAATCCGTTCCATGATTTCAAATAGTCCTATGCATCGTGGGTTAAGCTTCCCTCTCTTACCAAATCTCACAATGCCCTTGCATGGAGATACCTTTAAGAACACTCTGTCACCGACCATGAATTCCATGGTTTTCTTTGGTTATCTGCATAACTCTTTTGTCGACTATTAACGACCTCCAGTCTATTTCTGATCTGAACAATCTTGTTTGTTTTCTCTTGTATAATTTATGGTCCTGTTAATTATCTTTCCCAATATATGCCCAACATAGAGGCGAACGACATTTCCTTCTGTATAGTGCTTCAAATGGAGCGGCTTTGATGCTAGTGTGATAACTATATTTTACGAAAATTCAGCTAATGGTAGGTGAGTATCCCAATTTCCGCTAAAATCAATCACACATGCTCTTAATAAATCTTCTAGAGTCTGAATGGTTCTCACCCTGGCCGTCTGTTTGTGGGTGATAGGTCGTGCACATGTCTAGTCGAGTACCCATGCTTCATGTAAGGATTGCCAAAATCTCGAGGTAAATCGACTATCCCTATCATATATGATCGAAACTGGTACACCGTGGTGAGACACCACTTCTTTGATGTATAAATTTTCCAATTTGCTCATGTTGTACGTCTCTTTCATAAGTAGGAAGTGTGCAGATTTTGTCAGTCGATCAACAGTTACCCAAATTGTATCATAACCACTTGATGTTCTGGGTAATTTTGTCACAAAATCCATGACAATGCATTCCCATTTCCATTTCGGAATCTCTAGTTTTTGCAGAAGTTCAGATGGTTTCTGATATTCTGCCTTTACCTTGGAGCAGGTCATACATTGGTTAGCATATGAAGCTATGTCTCCTTTCATATTAGGCCACCAGTAGAATTCCTTTACATCGTGATACATTTTGTCGTTCCCCGGGTGAATTGAGTACCTTGATTTATGTGCTTCATCGAGAATCACTTTGTGTAAACCTTCATACTTCGGGACCCATACTCGATTTGTCCAATGCATCAAATTATTGGAGTTAGGTGTTAACTCCTTGATCATTCCTCGCAGACCCTCACTTTCCAAGTTTTCATCCTTTAATGCTTCAAGCTTAGCATCATGAATTTGGTTAATAAGGTTCGAGTGTACGGTTAATTCTAACGCTCGTACCCGTAGAGGTTTTTCTCTTTCTTTTCTACTAAGTGCATCTGCCACGACATTTGCTTTGCCTAGGTGATATGGGATATCATAATCATTTAATAACTCTACCCAGTAGTGTTGCCTCATATTTAAATCCTTCTGATTAAAATATGTTGTAGACTCTTGTGATTAATGTATACGATGCATATGGTTTCATACAAATAATGTCTCCAAATTTTAAAAGCGAAAACAACAGCTCCTAGTTCTAGATCATGGGTAGTGTGATTCTTTTCATGTGCTTTCAATTGTTTGATGCATAAGCAATGACTTTATCTTTCTGCATCAATACACATCCAAGACCTAATTGAGAGGCATCACAATACACTATAAATCCCTTTGTTCCATTTGGTAGGGACAGTATGGGTGCACTACACAATCTTTGCTTTAATAACTGAAAGCTCCTTCCTGATCCTTGCTTCATTCGTATTTTCTATCTTTTCAAGTTAGTAGGGTCAATGGTTGGGCTAGCTTTAAAAAGTTTTCTATAAATCTATGATAATACCAGCTAACCCTAAGAATTGTCGTACTTTCGTTGGAGATTTGGGGGCTTCCCAATTTCTGACTGCTTCAACCTTTGTCGGATCCACGTGGATACCCTTTTCATTAATAACGTGCCCGAGGAATCAAACTTCTCAAAGCCAAAACTCACATTTAGAGAATTTTTCATATAGCTTTTCTTTCTTTAATATGTATAGGATTAGCCTGAGGTGTTGCTCATGTTCTTCCTTGGACTATGAATATATAAAAATATCGTTGATGAATACTATCACAAACCTATCCAAGTAGGGCTTACAAACCCTATTCATGAGATCCATGAATATAGCAGGTGCGTTAGTCAACCTAAATGGCAATACTAGAAATTCGTAATGACCATAACGCGTTCTGGGGCTGTCTTTAGGACGTCCTCTTCTGCTATTAGCAATTGGTGATATCTAGATCGCAAATCGATCTTTGAATAGTAGTTGGATCCTTGGAGTTGATCGAACAAGTCATCGATTCTTGGTAATGGATACCGATTTTTAATAGTAAGCTTATTTAATTCTCAATAATCGATACACATTCTGAAAGATCCGTCTTTCTTTTTGACGAATAGAACCGGTGCTCCTCAAGGAGAGAAACTTGGTCGAATGATTCCTTTGTCTAATAACTCTTGTAGTTGTTTTGACAATTCTTACATTTAAGAGGGTGCCAGCCGATATGGTGATCGAGCTACAGGTGTGGCTCCGGGTATCGGATCAATTCAAAATTTAATTTGTTTTTGTGGAGGTAATCCCAATAAATCTTTGGGAAATACTTCTTAGTATTCCCGCACGACAGGAATGAATTCACCTCGCTCCTCATTCTTAGTGTCAATGGCTTTCACTAGGACGGCGGGATATCCTTCACTCAAGTATCCATAAGTTTTCATGACACTTACAATTTTAAATTGGGGTTTTCCTTTTTCTCTTGTATAATTAGAAATTTCCCGTAGGAGTTGGCAAATAAATAATCTTCTCAAAACATACTATCTCAGCATGATTTCGAGAGAGATAGTCCATTCCAATAACCACGCCGAAACTTCCAAGATTGACAGGTAATAGGTTAGAACTAAAGAGACGATCATTAAGTTGTAACGTACAGTTTTTAGTTAATTCGTTGGATTCTATTTTCTTTTCGTTAGCTAGCTCAATATATATTTCTTACTTAGCTTACATGGTTTAATGCCCAATGATGGTTCGAATTCTTTGGACACGAAACTTAGATCAGCACCAGTGTCAAACAAAATGGAGGCATAATGATTATTAATAAGAAACGTACCGTTAATCACTGACGATTCCTGACGTGCCTCTTTAGCATTCATTTCAAAAGCTCTCCCTCTGGCCCTAGGTCCATTCAACGTTGGGTAGTCTTTCTTGAAATGTCCAATTACACCACATTCATAACAAGCACGATTGTTTCTAGTTATCTTTTTGTCAGGTTTTGCTCGGAAATTTTGGCTCAAATGTCCAAATTTATGGCAAGAGTACAAACTCTATAATCACCATTGTGGGAGTATCCACAATTGATGCAATTCCCTTGAGTGGGTGAACTAAGGTTTTTTAAGATTTTCATCTTGATCGTCATGCATGAACAAATATTAACAATCCAATACAATACCTTGAGCAACTAGAGAGTTGTAACCCCACACAATGTAAGCACAAACTTTGTCTCTTGATAAACACTTTGGGTTCTAGCCTAAGATCTAACTAGAATACATTGAGATGAGTGAAAGTTTATAAAGTCGGTGGTGAGATTGTGGTGGCCGAGAGAGAGACAGGGGGTTGTCGGTCGCGGGGGTGGTGATAGTGCTTGTAATGGCGACGGTGGTTGATGTTGATGATGATGGCGACGGTGGTCGATGGCGATGGTGGTTGATGGTGATGATGATGGCGACGGTGGTTGATGGTGATGATGGTCGCAACCGGGGTGGGGCCGCGACGAAGGTGGGGGTCGCGGTGGATGGTAGTCGATGGTGGGGTGGCGGTGTGGTGCATGCAGCGGTGAGTGCAGGCGGTGGTGGGGTGCAGGCGGCGGTGGGGTGGTGGTGACTGACGGGTATGTGGTGGTGATGTGGGGAATTGAAGAGAGTGAGAAGATGAAGGGTATGTGTAGTGTGTGTAGGGATTTTGTAGAGATTGGATGACTTAGTTGTCTTCCATGCAATCTACACTCAATATTATTGTTATTATTAATTTTCTTAATTATTATTATTACAATTATTATTATTATTATGTTTGTTATTATTATTAGTATTGTTTGTTTATTATTTTCCAACGTAACGGTTAACCAGTTTCAAGGTTTGTTAAAATCGTTAATGCTGGTTTTTAAACTAACCGGGTATAATATTATAAATAATCGTAAATTTATTATTAAAACGGTTTCGAGCGTTGACTTGATTTGTCCGGGTGTCAAAGAAACACATTCGTAAAATGCTTAAGTTTACATACAGAACTACATATATTTGCTTGCTTTATATTTTCTACTAGTTACATAATATATATTACATGTAGCAAGGAATTATCACACTAAACTTGTTATTTACACCACCGACTAACTCATTGATTAAAGTTAACATTTTAATATATAGTAAGGTTGGAGTTTGAGGGTTTGGAGATATCATGCCACATCTATCACACCACACCACACCACCCCACACCACACACACCACACCACACCACACCACACACCCCAACCCCATATCAACCAATCAAAATATGTCAAATCACATCACACCACATCTACAAACACTATTTTTTTAATTTAAAAATTATTTTTTAATTAAAATAAATTGCACATTATAAATAAAAAATACATTAAATAAAAAAATAAATTTAATAATATGGCAATATTAAAACTGAAAACTACAAATTAAACTTCCACCACGTATCCAGCCATTTGATGTTTCCGTTCAATGACGTTCTTCAATATTGGTTCGGGGACTTCTCCTAATACTTATTGAGGTGGGTTTTGATAAGGGTTTGAAATGTTTAGTGTATTAAAAAATTGTGTGGTGGGTTTTGAATTGGAGTGTAGTTGGCCTTAGACGAGTTTGGGGGGATTCTAAAGATTTTGAAACTAATGAGTGGTATGCGGTGTTGGTGGGTAACGATTGTGTAGAATCGCCGATCACCTTTGACCGACTGCACCTTTAGTCAATATTGTTAGGCTTTGTTTCGGATTTTGAGGATTTTTTGTGGGGTTCATTTTTTTTGTGAATTTGTATATATAATATAGAAGTATTTGCAATTATGTAAATTTTATGATTTGGGTTTTAGTATTTAGAATGTATTTTTTATAAATGGCATATAAAAGTTTTGGTGGGTGGGCTAGGGGTAGGGGGGGGCTCACATGGTCGAAAAAGTCCATCGACAACGGTCAAAATGTTTTGTTTTGTGGTGATGTGACAGGCTCCAAAGCGTGGACCGGTGCGGGATTTTGCCGCGTGGTGCTGGCTTCCGCAGTGACCAACGACACTGGCTTAGGTCGTGCAAACCATAAAACATTTTAATGATTATTTTTCCACCGACAACTGTTGATACATGTTGTCCCTAGATCATGATATGTGATGTAATAGCTTGTTTGGTATGATTAATGAACTGACATTGATAGTCTGTTGGTTATAATGTTAATAGTTCATTAATGAGTCGTGACGAATTGATTGGGTTTATGATTACTTAAATGGTTGCACATAATGTTATATTAATTAAAACATTCAAACTTAACTTAATGAAGTTCTCATGCGAATGGCTCATGCGAATGGCTCATGCAATGACCATACACATGAATACTTCACACGATTGACTCAGTCGCACGACTGAACCAGGAGACTGGATCAGTCGTACGACTGTAACATAAGATTGGCTCAGTCGCACGACTGAACACTCAGTCGCACGAATGAACCAACCGCATGGTTCAATCGCACGACTGAACCAAACTAATGGTTCAGTCGCACGATTGAATAGTGCCAACCTATAAATACAACTCAATTCGTGAAAAACAGGGACACTCGATCAAGTACGATTCCAGACGAACCCTAGCCGTCCAGAAACCTTCCAAATCGTTCTCCAAGTTCATAGAACACATTAGATCGATTCCTTATCGATTTCTAACGTTAGTTTCAATCCTTGATTGATTCTTCGTGTGTTCTCACTGATTGGATCGCCAATCAAATAGGATTCCGCACTATTTGATCTGGTTTACATGATCTCTAGGTATTTCCGTCAAATACCAGGTCCTAACAAGTGGTATCAGAGCTATTGGCTCTTGATTACGTGTTGATTCAATCAAGATTGCATAAAAGTTTGTGTTTTTGCACTAAAAACGCAATCTTTGGCATCAAAAGTGATCTTGGAAGTTCCCTGCTCATCGACGTTTGGTTTCTACGGACTTAGGCGATTAGAACTTGTGAAATTTCGAATTTTTACGGCTGAAACCCGTCAAACCTAGAAATTTTCGCAAAACAGCAGCTTCAGTCGCACGAGTGACTCATTCGCACGACTGGACTCCATTCGCATTGCTCATACGCACGATTGGACCTAGTCGCACCCTCATTCGGCCGACTGAACCGTTCGTTCGCATAGCTCATACGCACCAGATTCATTCGCACGACTGAACCAATCGCCCAGTTCATTCGCACGATTGAACCAATCGCAGAGCTTATACGCACGATTAGCTCATTCGCATCCTTCAGTCGCATCAGTGAAAGTTTGTTTGATTAGATTATAAGTTTATTCGTCATGGAAGATCAGATGTCAGCCTTTACTGCTGGGAAGGACTCAAGGATACAGAATCTGCTGTTGCTTGAGAGTGAGGTGGGGAATCACAATAAACCACCAAAGCTTTTGACTTTAGATGAGTTTCCCCACTGGAAACAACGTTTTGAGATCTACCTTAATGGAGTAGATCCTAATCTGTGGGAAGCCATTGAGATAGGTTATAGTACACCAGTGGGAGCTGATGGAGTTAAACTAACATTAAGCGGGATGACAGACGCACAGAAAGTAAAGTACAATGCAGAGAAAAGAGTTTATGCATTGATCACTCAGTCTATCCCCAAAGACATATTCCACCAGTATTCAGAGAACAAGCAGTCCAAGAAACTGTGGGATGCGCTAGAGAAGAGATATGATGGTAATGCATCATTGAAGGCAATCAAGGCAAAGGAGTTAAAGAAGGAATTCGATAACTTCTCATCAATTGGTAATGAAAGTTTGGACGAAGTCATAGACAGATTCTACCACTTGATGAGCGAATTGCATACACATGGAGTGGCTACTACCATGGAAGAGAAAGTAAGCAACTTCGCAGACGGGTTGCCTGATAAGTGGGCTACATTCGTGTCTAACCTGAGACAGAATGGAATCCTTGTAAAGCTGGATATAAATGACTTCATTCTTAAGTTGCGAGAAGAAGCACTAAGGATGAAGTATAGAGCTCAGAAGTCTTCGTACACACAAAATCCAGCTTTATACAACGCCACGCCTCAAGCTAAGACATCTGGAGCACCCCTCCAGCCTGCTTTTGTGTCTAGCTCGTCAGGTCCTTCACATGCTTCTCCTTCTGGATCAGACACGTCTGGGTCATCATGTACCCATCATATTGGATCAGAAGCAAACGCTACCAAACTGAAGATCGAGAACCTCGGTAATGTGACCGTGGAAGTAGCACGAGAGCATATGGATCTCTTAGCAGCAGTGGTTCATTCATATGGACTTGTTGCTGGGAAGATTGGAAACTGCCATCTGGCAGATGAGGACTACGAGCAGGTGGATGAGATGGAGCTTGAAAGAATGGATATAATGTGGGCCTTAGCAAGTGCTGTCCGGAGGGCGAAGAAGTTTGTGAAAAAGACTGGACAGAACTTGGTAGCTACTAAGGACACCACCTTTGGCTTCGACAAGAGTAAAGTGACCTGCTTTAACTGTGGTGAGAAGGGGCACTTCAAAAGAGAATGTGTCAAGCCAAAGAAGACGGGGAATGGGAACCCGTTCTCATCCTTTACTCGCCAGGACAAGCAAGCCTCTAGTTCTACTTCATCAAACAAGGATCCAAAGCCTAACTGCTCATGATGATGAAGGACAGGATTGGAGTTTCAGGTTTGTCTCACCAGGAGAATCTAACATTGCCAGTGTTGAGGATATTGACGATGATTCTGCGAGTGAAGGTGATATAGCAGTTGAGATTGCAATGTCACATAGTGAAGAAACAACTGCAGCCGAGGTCAGTTACAAGCCAAATGAGGAAGTTTCCACATCAGAGACAGAAAAGCCAGAATCACCAGAACCAGAATCATCTGATGCTGCACTGATGGCTAACTCTTCTGACCCAACTCAGGTAAGTACCACTGACCAAATTTTTAATAACCATGCTTGTTCTGATTGTGACACTTTTAGAATAGCATAGATGAAAATTTGCTAGGTTATTAGATCATAATGATAACTTAGTAAAAGATTTACGTCTGTGCACTGAGGCTAATAGAGTACTAAAACAAAATGAGCATAGTTATAAAGAAAAGATAGACCTATTGACTAAACAACTTAGGGAAACCGAAGTAGTGGCTTTTAACCAAGCAAATGACATTAGGTACTATCTAAACTCCCTAGAAGACACTAAGAAACAAAAGCAGTTCTAGAAGTCGAAGTTAATTCATTAAAACAGAAACTGCATAGTTGGACTAGTTCTTCACACATAGTTCAACACTTAGTGAGAGAAAGGAATAACGGGGAGGGATTAGGCTACAAAGTGGTTCCACCACCACCTGAGACCTTGATGAACACTAAGTCTAGACCAGTAAATAATAACCCCATCAAGGATCATGTGGTGACCACTCCTCTTGTTACTGATCCAGACACCTCATGTTCATCTACTGAATCTGGTCAGAAACAAAAGGAGGCCACTTCAAAGGCAAAGGGTAAATTGCCTTGTGTTAACCTGGAAAATGAATTTGAAAAAATTAATTTAAAGTCAGGGTCAATAGAGTCAAATCAGAACCTAAAAGGACTTCAAATGTTACTTTTTCACATGCTTCAAGTCAAAAACCAGTTAACCAAAAAGTAAAACAGGTTAAATCAGTAAATTTTGTTACACCAGAGAAAACATCAAACATCCAAGAGTCAAAAACTAAAGTGATTGATGTTACTAAAGTGTCACGCACTTCTCCACAAAGAAAGTCTACTCATAAAGTTGATAGCAGGTCATGCTACAACTGTGGAGAATGTGGACACATTGCTTCCTACTGTCATTTCTATCAGACACCTAGGAAGAAGATTGATCTTCTGGACTCTAAACCTAGGTCTTCTAAGCGGAGTTCTTTAACTCCACCTAGAAGAGCTAGTGAACCTAAAGTCCAACCTGTAAGCCAGACGCCTGTTTATCATAAACAGGCATTGCACAAATCTGGCTTATGGAAAGAAAAATCCACCTACGTGTCTAATACTGATAAAGAAGGAACCTGAGCTACCCTCACCTTCTAAGGGTCAATGGGTGGAGTTTATGATGTGTGATGCCTCTGGGAAACCCAAGACAGTCAAAGCTTGGGTTCCTAACCTAAACTGATTCATTTACTTTGTATGTGCAGGGTGTTCGATATAGTGCTGAGACTAACACGTGGATTATAGACAGCGGAGCATCCAGGCACATGACAGGAAATAGAGCCCTTTTATCTAACGTCAAACAAATAAAAGGAGGGCATGTTTCCTTTGCAGGAAACAAAGGAGGCTATATCACAGCTCAGGGAGAAGTGGGAAATCAGAAAGTTAAGTTTGATAAGTGAACTACGTTCAACAACTTCAGAACAACTTACTTTCTGTTTCCCAAATCTGTGATAAAGGATTTAAAGTCATCTTCGATAACCAGAAGTGTTACGTGCTGAAGAAAGAATATATGATCCCAGAGGACCAAGTTCTGATGACTGCTTCAAGATATAAAGACCTTTATGTCTTGGATCTGTCAACAGCTGCCACAACGGATCATGAGGTTCAGTGTTTTTATCTAAAGCTACTGAGAAGGATTCCATCTCCTGGCATCGGAGAATGGGACACATTAGTCAAAGGAAGATGAATCATTTGATTCAGAAGGATTTAGTTAGAGGAGTGAATGTCAAGAACTTCCAACTTCCTGACTTTTGTGTAGCTTGCAAGAAAGGCAAACAGACAAAGAAGTCTCATAAGGAAAAGAAAGTTCATTCAATAGAACTTCCTCTTGAGCTTCTTCACATGGATCTGTTTGGTCCAGTTAGTACAAGGAGCATTGCAGGCGACGTGTACTGTTATGTGGTCACTGATGACTACTCAAGGTTCACTTGGGTAATGTTTCTGAAATCAAAATCAGAAACTTTGGAGACATTCAAGGAATTAGTAACCACACTGGAATCACTCTACAAGCTAAAAGTTCGACAAATACGCTCAGACAACGGGACAGAATTCAAGAATCAAGGGATGGAGGCATACTGCAAGGAAAAGGGAATTGTGCATCAATTCACTTCTGCCTACACACCTCAGATGAATGGCGTTGCTGAGAGAAAGAACAGGAGTTTGATAGAGACAGCCCGGACTATGCTGGCAGACTCGAAACTGCCTATCCAATTCTGGAACGAGGCAGTGGCAAATGCGTGCTATACACTGAATCGAGTCCTAATAGTCAAGCGCCACGGAAAGACATGTTATGAGCTACTTCAAAGACGCAAACCGAATTTGGAGTATCTTGAACCTTTTGGCGCACCGTGTACACTTCTGAAGAAGACACAAGAAGGAAAATTCAGCGAGAAGGCAGTTGAAGGAATTTTTCTAGGATACAACATACCGAACAAGCGAGTTTACAATAACTCAACGGGTCTTGTAGAAGTGTGGTGTAATGTCGACGTTCAGAGATATACCACACCACCTACAGGCAAAGGACCTGCATACTTCTTCGATTATGATGGATTCTTCAAATCCTTCAACATCCCTCTCTCTCCCTCGGATGATGAGTTAGCTACTAGGATGATGTATGATATTCTAAATACTCCATCTAGCACACAGGGAGAGTCATCTACTCAGTCAGAAGGGGTAGTCGATGAAAGTGACTCCTCCTCTGAAGATGAAACTGAAGCAGATGACCAGAACAGTCAGGAGGAACAGGTTCCAGTTCCTGAAAGTCCACAAGCATCCACAAGTGATGCACCCTCGACTTCGGAACCTCAAACTCCAACCTCCTCAGATGCAGACCAAAATGTTCACAATCTTGGTTCGGAGGTGACTGTGCCGACTACTCCAGGATCACGACTAAACGTCTATCATCCCCTTGACAATGTTATTGGAGATGTCCGATCAGGAGTACAAACCCGAAATCAGCTATACTCAGCTGATTACGCCTCAGTTATGGAGAAGGGTTACATTCATGATGGTGCTTATCGATGTTTTGTCTCGCAGGTTGAGCCAAAATATGTCAGTGAAGCACTAAATGATGAGGCGTGGGTGAGTGCCATGCAAGAAGAACTTCTGCAGTTTAAGAAGTTAGGTGTATGGACTCTGGTTGATAGACCTAAAGGTGCTAAAGTCATTGGCACCAAATGGGTACTAAAATGTAAGAAGGATGACCAAGGAGTCATTATCAGGAACAAAGCTCGACTGGTGGTTCAAGGTTTTCGCCAAGTCGAGGGGATTGACTATAATGAGGTGTTTGCACCCGTGGCAAGGATGGAAGCTATTCGTATCTTCCTTGCCTATGCCTCGTACATGAAGATTAAAGTCTACCAATTAGATGTGAAGAGTGCATTCCTTCATGGGGAAATCAGGGAAACAGTCTATGTAAGTCAACCCGAGGGATTTGAAGACCCTTATCATCGGGATAGAGTTTACAAGCTCGACAAAGCTTTATATGGGCTTCATCAAGCTCCTCGAGCTTGGTATGAGAAACTCTCGACTCATCTTGTGAAACACGGCTTTCGCAGGGGAGTCATTGACTGTACACTGTTTATTAAAGAAAAGGATGGTGACCTACTGCTTGTACAGATATATGTTGATGACATAATCTTCGGGTCAAAGAACGAAGAGTTATGCAAAGAGTTTGAAGCAGTGATGAAGAAAGAGTTTGAGATGAGTGCGATGGGGGAGATGAAGTTCTTTCTCGGGTTACAGGTGGATCAAACACCTAATGGGATCTTTCTACATCAGACCAAGTATGTAGGAGACATTCTCAGTCGCTTTGACATGGAGAATGCTTCTGCTGCTGGGACTCCACTTGCTACGAATCATGATATAGCACCTGATGAGAATGGAGATCTTGTAGATGCCACTATGTACCGAGGAATGATTGGATCTCTCATGTATCTCACTGCCTCAAGACCTGATATCATGTATGCTACATGTTTATGTTCCAGATATCAGGCTAAACCTAAGGTCAATCATCTGATCGGGGTCAAAAGGATCTTTCGCTATCTAAAGGGTACACCCACACTGGGGTTGTGGTATCCTCATGATGACGATTTTGAGCTCACAGCGTATAGTGACTCGGACTATGGAGGCTGCAAAATGAACTACAAGTCTACATCAGCAGGGTGTCAATTCTTTGGGAGAAGATTAGTTACATGGCAGTGTAAGAAGCAGACATCGGTTGCATTGTCAACCTGTGAAGCCGAATATGTTGCTGCTGCAAGTTGCTGTTCTCAAATCATTTGGATTCAACAGCAAATGCGGGATTACGGTTTGAAATTCTCGTCTACTCCTATTTTTGTTGATAACTCTGCTGCAATTGCAGTAACCAAAAATCCGGTTCAACATCCTAAGACCAAACACATCGGTATTAAATACCACTTCATAAGAGACTGTTTTGAAAAGACTTAATAGATGTGGTTAAAATTAATACTGATTTTCAACGTGCTGACCTCTATACAAAGCCTTTGATAAACCACGTTTTCAATACTTGCTAGAGGTCAACGGCGTTAAAAAGAAAAGTGAGGTAATTCCTGATGAGAATAATGTGTAGTCCGATGTAGTTTCGTTAAAGTTTATTTTATTTTATGTTATCTGTTTTTTTTGTTTCTTTTGTCTGTTATATTTAAACTCATGTTATTTTGCTGTTTATTAAAATCCAAAAATAATTAAATCCGAAATGATTTTAGTATTTTAGGGGGAGAATATGTCAGCAAGTTAATATTAAAAAAAATGAGGGAGAGGGGTAACTAGCTGAAATAAGGTAGATTGTGTCTGTGATACTGATTCAATACCTTTGGAATATGATAGTACACAGGAACAAATCAAGAGGGATTTTAAAATTTAAGGTTTGAAAAGATGCAAAAGTTCAAAGTATAAGTCTGTGTAGTCTAAGCAATATAAAAAGGGAAAATGATAGAAAACTGGCAACTCCTAAGGTGACACAGAGAAAGTAGACTTAGAGGCTGCTAGACCACAAATGATATGTTGGTAGATTCAACACAATAGACAATTAGACCTGATTGGTGATCTCAAGATCAAACTAAGTTGTTCAACTGACTGTGGGCTTCCATCTTATCACTGGTTAACACAATCAAATATATTCCAATAAGGGGTAATGAGCATTTAAATACCACAAAAGTGTGCGGATGACCATAATTAGAGCAAAGCAAGAAAAATGAAAGACAAATGCAATAAAGCTAATGACTTATGCTGTTGGTGCATATTGTGTCAAATAAAATAAGCTGCTCTAACAAGGAGATAGGTTGTGTGCCTCTCTGCTGTGCGATGGCACTGACCTGAGGATAAGCATAACCTAGATATTCTAGAATTCATTGTTGTTTGCCGCCTCTCTGCTGTGCGATGGCACTGACCTGAGGACAGGCTTCTCTTTGAAAGCTCTAAGAATAGTCTCTTCTTGTAATAATACCCGTACCGCTCAAAACCTCTGAGGAATGTTGATTACCATATAAGTGTGGGATCCACAAATGTTAGCTGAAATAATTAAACCTAAATCAGTCACCAGTCTGCGTCAAAAGTCTGTGTATGGATTTAAGTGGACAAACATACTGACAATCTTAGTGGCTACATTCTCAGAGTTCAAATCAATGTGAAAATCTAAGAGTTTCAGTATGATTTCCTTAAGTTGCTAACGACTCTGGATGAACACCGAGAATTTAAGCATCAAAGAGTTTTAATAACAAGTCCCAAATGATTTGATATTCCTGTATGATTCCAAAATTGAGTTGGTCCAGATATGATCAATCTAAGTTAAAGCTGTCTACTCCTAATCAAATCCCTTAGATTTCCATCTTAGGGTTTTATCTCTCACAAAAAGTCCAAAAATAAACTTTAGTTGTGTAGTTAGTTTAAGTTCCTATGTTTATCTTTTAATTTGTGTGTCTGTCGGACTACATCAGGGAAATCAGAAGGGAATTAACTTACCTAAAAAGGTCATGTCTGAGATGGCCACATGGTTTTCAAAATTTAAAAGGTCACGTCTGAAGTGACTGAATTGGTTAAGAGCTTACAATGTTATTATCAAAAGTGAAAAGGGTCTTAATAGTAAATGTTCAAAATGACTGTAACTCACAAAGTGTGACCCATTCGCACTAGTGGATCATGGTTATCGACCAACTATGCGAATGGCTTCCAATCGGCCGAATGGACATGAAATTGATCCATTCGACCGAATAGAAGGGGAGAATGAAACAGTAGACCGACTGAGGCTCAGTCGGTCAACTAAAGAGGCGAATGAAGGAGACCGAATGAGTCAGTCGACCGACTGAGACTCAGTCGGCCGACTGAATGCGATTGACTAGGCCAATCGTACGACTGAACTCAGTCGCCCGATTGAACTGAGCGAATGAGGCCAGTCGGCCGAATGAACCTAGGTTCAGTATTTAAGGGTCTCAGTCGATCGCATCTCACTCATCACTCCCATAGCACCCCAAATCGCGTTCTTTACCGTTACCCTGTCAAAATTGCCACAGATTCTGATATACATTGCTGTTAAGATTCTTACATTCGAGTGACGTTTTACAGGTACACTACTCCTTGAATCCTACCAAAATCAGCACATTACCGACCTACAATAGCGACACTGGATTGAATCAAGAACCGAACTGTGAAATGACCTAATCACCTATGTAAATGAAGCAAAATGTTAAAATTGAGTTTAATAGGTTATTAGTGACAAGTAGACGAGGCTAATGGACCATTAAACACTGTTAAATGACTTAGATTGGTCAAGATTCGACCCACAGGCGATCGAACAGTGGGGCAAGCGACTGGTCGTTCGAATGAACTCCAATCACGATTGAACCTTACGATTGATCATTCGACCGACTGAACCACCCGAATGAGTCCAGTCGCAGATTGCATGCAATCGCATGTCTCAAACAGCGACTGACTTCATGTCGCATGATTCATTCGCACGAATGAATCAAAATGACTTTCAACTTTACACTTAGAACAGAATTTTCATGTCTTATGTACTAATGGTTCTATGTCTTGTGTGTTTCAGGAAAAATGGCTGACCGATGGTCTCTTAATCCAAAGCACAACATATGTGCCCATTTGGACACACACACGGAACGGGGCCAAGTTCTCCGATATTATAGCCTTCCTCAAACGTTCACGGATACATAAGGCTATATCTACGCCCTGCACACCTTACAAATCACTACACCAGGCATTCTGGGAGAATGCCTCAGTGGATCGTTCTCGTGAGCCATACAGCATCAGAAGCACCATTTTGGGTCAAGCTATCGACATTACCGCCACGGACATCCAAAGAATCCTAGAGTTGGGGATGACTCTACTCACCCCACTAAGTTACATCCATTGACTGTGAGAGGGTGTTTTCCTCCGAATCAAGTATGCGGGGGACATTAACTCAGGGGTGCTAAATAAGAGCAACCTGTGCCCACAATACAAATATCTGGCACATGTGATTCTTAAGTGCATCGCTTCGAGAAGGGGTGGCTTCGATGACCTATCAGATCAGATACAGAATGCCTTCGTGGCTCTGGTGCTGAACCACCCTTTCAGCTTCTCTAATATGATCTTTGCTTATTTGGTAGAGAACATTGAAACAAAAGGAAAGAAGGTTTTTGTATGTATCCACGATTCTTCAGATGATATTCATGAGAAGCTGCCTCAGCTCCCCAAGGAAAGTCACGATGCAGTGACTTTGGAACTTATGGATGACACTACTTGGGTAGGATGGTGGTATACCGGGGCAAGCAAGTTAAGCCCCAGGAAAAGAGGCTGATTGGCCACTTAGCAGATGAAAGTTATGTGGCACCGGGGAGACGCCAATGGCGTCACGAGGACAGTGACTCCGACGTGGAGCCAATTGTCCTCCCTACTGATGATTCAGAGGAGGATGACAGTGGGGATGATGCTATTCCATCCAGAGGCACTGTGTCTGATTCTGTTCCCTCTGTGTCTGTCTCACCTGCTGAAGTAACTGAGTCAGCAGGATTTCATCAAGATTTTGTTCTTAACGATGAAGATGAGGATGAATCTGATGAGGAGCCACTGACCCGAACTGTGGGAAGGAAAGTTGTTCCCACAGAACATGGGTTGAGGTTGTTGGTGAACAACCGAGAGGCTCCGGAGATACAGAAACTGATCCAACTTATGCTCCGGGGTCCTCAGGCGGGATTGAAGGGGGAGCATCCACCTCGAAGGGAACGAGGAGAAAACGGATGGCTCAACCCCATGGCCAGAAAAAGAAAAGCGTAAGGTAACCTTATCACTACCACATCCACCATACCTTCCACCACTACCACCTCTGCAGACACACCATCCACCACCATACCTTCCCCCACAGCAACAACAGACCACCATACCGACCACCACAAGCCAGACCCCAGCCACCACTACATCATTCACCCCACACTCACCACCACTATCATCCAGACCTGACCCGATATTCACCACCTCCACCACCACCACTAGCCACCAACCGAGCCCTCTCCTACCCCTCACACACCTATAGATCTCCTCTACCTCCAATCGGGGTAGAGGAACAGCTGTCAGCTTTAAATAGAATGGTGTTGCGATTGCTGGCGGCTGATGAGGAAAAGACCACTCAGATCCGCCAGCTTACCGACCTGACTGCTGCACAATCGCATAAAATTGCAGAGCAGGATCGAGTAATTGAGGAGCAGGCCCAGCAATTGGCTGCTCAGAACACTCAGTTGGACCAACTCCGAGCTCAAAGTGTCGCAGCAGGTAAGCAAATAGAGGAGTTGGAAAAAGCTAAGAGGACCATTTTGCTAAAATTGAAAGGATCAAAGGAGGAACCTCTAAAGATAAGGATGGAGACAGATAGAAGATGATGATGATGATGATGATGATGATGATGATGACAGTGATCTGATGAAGAGAAAACCGAAGAGTGGTGTGCAGATGAAGAGACTGAAGAAGGAGAAGCAGCTGAATCTGTCTCACTCCCCGGGCAAGAGAAGAGAACAAAGAACAGACAAGATCAGTCAGCTTCTGCTTCTGCACCTTCACATGAAGAGACTAGCATTCAGGATAAAAGTAAATAGTGGATGTTTATGTATTTAATTACTTTTGTATTCTGTATTGAAAAACCATGTACTAAATGTTTATATTAAGTTAATGCATTTTGTTTGATATATTACTAATGATTTGAGTGTGAAATGTGTAAATCAAACAGATCCAAAGTACCACAGAGATGAGTTTGATATTGCTCCCCTTCAACAGGTCAAGTCTCAACTCACAATGATTCTTGATCTGCAAGGGATTGTCAGAAGGTCAGTGAGTTATACCCCTGAAGAAGGTGAAATAATTCACGACCTATCTAACGAGCAACTGGCAGAGATGTTCAGACTCAATCCTGATGACATTGTCAAGGATGCTCCAACAGTTGATTCAACCAGTGACGACGAACTACATGACGTTGATGAAGTTGAGGTTGAAGATATTGCTGCTGAAGAGTACCCTCAGTACGCTGACAACGAGGGTAATGTGGTCCCCAATCTGGGTGAGTCCCTAGTCAGTGATATGTTTGAGGTACTAGACAAGATGGAGCAGGAAGCAGGAAAGACCGAAGGAACAGCCAAGCCTCAAACGATGACGTATACATTCGAAAGGCTGAGTGGGCTGAATGTTTTAAAGAAGTCAGAGCCCAACGTGCTGCACCGAAGAGGGATGCCTACACCAAGTTCTACAGCGTCAAGAAACATCTTACGGTGTCAGGCAGGATTATAGCATGGGCATATTTTGATGATCTTAACGTTTATGCCGTTAAGAGGGAAAAGGGCATAGAGTACTTTAGATTTCCACATGATCTAAAGACTCTACCAGGATTTGAGCTCAACCAGCTGGCCAAATTGAAGCTGTTGTATGCTGACCCGAGAAAAATGTCAGGCTGGTTTGAGGCTGCCCTAAAGAAAGAGTACCACACCAGGTGGATTAACTTCAGACCTCAACAACCTACAAGGTATATTAGAAGGTCTGAGATGGATGCCATTACTGGAAAACCTAAGATTGTGTTGAAGTGGAGTCCTCCTCGCACTATGTCGAGAATCCCTCTCAGGGAAATGCCACAGGACTTCACTCCACACTTCAAATGGTGGTACTATGATTGGAGAACTGCTGAAGCTGTCATAGTTCTGAACAAAGGGGATCAAATGGATACTGTCAGGGTATTCGACCCAATGTGGCTAACCAACTTGTCTGCTAATGATGTCTATACATTATACAAGTGGCCATTGTTCTATGACACACAAGACATTGTACAAGCCCTCCAGTTCCAAAATGTTATACGACTTTGCTTCGCGTTTGATATTCACGCGGGAGTCACACAAGAGGACAAGTACAAGAAATATGAGGAGGTAATGAAGAAAACAAGACATTAGAGAGATCTAGGTCCAAGGGGGAGTTTGTTGATACATGTTTGTCCCTAGATCATGATATGTGATGTAATAGATCTTGTTTGGTATGATTAATGAACTGATATTGATAGTCTGTTGGTTATAATGTTTAATAGTTCATTAATGAGTCGTGATCGAATTGATTGGGTTTATGATTACTTGAATGATTGCACATCATGTTATATTAATTAAAACATTCAAACTTAACTTAATGAAGTTCTCATGCGAATGGCTCATGCGAATGAACCATACACATGAAGAACTTCACACGATTGACTCAGTCGCACGACTGAACCAGGAGACTGGATCAGTCGTACGACTGTAACATAAGATTGGCTCAGTCGCACGACTGAACACTCAGTCGCACGAATGAACCAACCGCATGGTTCAATCGCACGACTGAACCAAACTAATGGTTCAGTCGCACGATTGAATAGTGCCAACCTATAAATACAACTCAATTCGTGAAAAACAGGGACACTCGATCAAGTACGAATCCAGACGAACCCTAGCCGTCCAGAAACCTTCTAAATCGTTCTCCAAGTTCATAGAACACATTAGATCGATTCCTTATCGATTTCTAACGTTAGTTTCAATCCTTGATTGATTCTTCGTGTGTTCTCACTGATTGGATCGCCAATCAAATAGGATTCCGCACTATTTGATCTGGTTACACGTGATCTCTAGGTATTTCGTCAATACAGGTCCTAACAACAACTAATGCTCTAATAAGACATTAACAAGTTGCATACCATATAAGTTCTAGTAGAATTGCATTTACCCTTGCTATAAAAGTCCACTAACTGCTATTAAGTTTGATCGAGTCGAACTAAGAATTCATTAACTATTTTTCATTCGACACTTTTTAGCATTTTCAAGCAATAGCTAAAGCTATCATGATTGCGTTCAAAAAAGACTACATTTCGAGATTTCAGTTGTACTTTGTCTAGAACTATTTTATAAAAAATTTCAAATACGTAAAAAATTAAACATTTTGTAACGTTTTTTATTTGAACTTAATATAATTTTAACTTTTTTTTGAAAGCAATGTTCTTTTTTTCTAACGACAAATGTACGATTATTTCAGAGGATACGTTTTATTTTAATCGGGTCTACATATCTGTTTCTCAGCCATAACCACACCCCAAGTCTCTCAAAAGAAAACTCGTTACTATTAAACCTTTGACTCAACTCTATGTATTTGTTTAAAGGTGAAACTTAATTCATGACCTTCCTTTATTTATATATCATAGATACCTCACTTTAATAATTAAGATAAACAGTATTCTCTAATATTCAGTTTTATAACATTCCTATGTTTCCGCTTAATAGGAATGCGATAAGAGGTAAAACCACAACCGCAACTCAGTCAAGTCAAAATTCTACTTAAACTAAAAGTAATAATTAATACAAGAACTAAATTTCAGACAACTTTATTCTTCAATCTAATTCAGCAAACTAAATATATTTTTTTAATACTCGAGGTTAGTTTATGCAAATTAAAATGGTAAAAGAGAAAAAATTACTTTATAGAATAGAAAATGGACATGTTGCCTGATCACCATAACTGACCAAGTTCAAGGGAAAATACACTCTTTCCTTATTCATGTTCAACTCAAGGCATTGGTTTATCAAAAATCACAAACAAAATCGCTGTCATCTTCATATCAAGGACCTTACTTGAGTTTTGCAAATAGCTTAGGTGCAACCTGCAACCAAGTCAGCCTCAGTATTAGAAAACCCGGGTTATGCTTAACGGGTCACCTTTAAAAGCATAGATAACAATGAAATGTGTCAATCAGGCTTGAGCTCACCAAAGTGTTACTCAAATGTTTTCAACTCTTAAATGAGTTTCTATTTGTTAACAATTTAGTATGCTCAGTAATATTTAATGTGTCTACTTGTTTTGACCTGTTACCCAACCAGCCCAACGTCCTCCTTTCATGGCCTCTGCACAGATTAATTCCACAAAGAAGGCAAATGTACAAGAGATGACGAGAATAGGCTTACACATCGGTCAACACACTGCCAATAATCAAAGTACTGTCCGGTGCAATGTTTGTGGCCCGTTTCATCAGCCTCAACCCTTTTCACACATCCCTGCAAAATTGTAACAAACTAGATTAGAAACATCTTTGAGCAACTCAAATATGTTGATTACACCAAACAAAATACAGAAATTTTTGTTGACCAATATTTTGTTATAAAATAAAATGGGAAAATAGGTAAAATCAGACAAAACAGCTTAAAAAGACATGACAACCATAGTCCAATGCAGTATATCAATCTATTGAACATCCTAAATAGTTAATTCAAAAAATCAATCATTACTGAAGCAATCGAACTTCTGATCATAATTGACTCCCTGTTGTCAATAGCGGCTATAGCGATCGCTATAGCGCGCTATGTAGCGACGCGACCATCCCTCGCTATTTGCAGATAGCGACTGCATAGCGGAATTTTTTATTTATTTTTATGTTTTTCTGATAAATATGAGATTTAGATGATTAGTAATAGAGTGTCTTAGTTATTTTGGGGATGTTTGCTTAGATTTTCTACTACTTTATTGCTAAACATGGTTATTTCTTAAATGTAAACCATTCTCACATATTATTCTACTTAATCGCTAAACACGAAATAGCGGTCGCTATTTACCACTATTCGCTACATAGCATATAGGTGGCTTGTCATTATTACCGCTATTCGCTATTGATAACTATGAATTGACTACATTATAAATAAAAAATTGATTGAAAGTGTTTCGGTCTAGCAAACCCGAGCCAACCAGGATCGAGCCTTACCAAAAAGTACTCATTTCACTTGCTACCCATTATGTTCATTCTAATCAGTTATCACAAAAAAATGTCCTCCTTGCAAATTTGTTCACCTCCAATCCACAATTATAAAACCCTGGTGGCCCACAAGGCGCTTGTGTACACCCTCCCACACCATTTTTAGGTGCTCAGACGCATCTTCAAGCCAAGTTCCGACCCAATTCCAGTCAAAGTTTCGTCAGGTCCGAAATAATTACACTAACCCTAAACAAGCATAGAATAAACCTAAAACAGCCCAAACTAGCTCAAAACAAGCCCAAAGTCCTAAAATATGTCTATAACCCCTAAAATGGTGCTTTATACTGTGTCTCGCTTAAAAAACCTCGCTTTTTAAGCGCCTTGCACCTAGGCAACGCTCACCCTTTGCACCTTGAGTGCGCCATGAGTGCACCTTTGACAACTATGAAACCAATCCAAAAAAGGAAGAACAAAAAGTGGTGGATCTCAAAAAGGAAGTCTTGGGCACACCTGATATGGAATGTGCGAAGACTCAACAATATTTTGAGAAACTGGTAGCAAGAATGCAAGATATGGAATTATAAACCAAAACAGTGTAAAACTTTTTATACTTACAAAATTTGAAATTTTGCATATAAAATTTCATCCAAATAATTCCGAATAATCCCTAGTCGGTACCTCTCGTCCTAACTAGCGCCTAGCGATTTTTACAACCATGCTCTTCGATAGTGATCAACATGGAATTGAGAGAAAATCTTTGAACACCTCATATACGTGCATGTTGGCAATACATATACACCTACTTGCATTGCTAATGTTGCAGTGAATATGATTTATCTTCTACCTGAAAATGAATAAATGATACAGCTATACACAACTATACATGACCTTAGGCTTTAAGTGGTCTATCATTTTCTTTATCTGCATTTTATAGGTATCATATTCTTCTTATAAACACAATAAAATGTATTCTTTAGCAATTTTAGACGAGTTCGCTTTCCTTCCACCCCCAATACTAATAAGTAACCATGGGTCAACCCAGCTTCAATGCCCGCAATTTCCAAATTGGTTCGCGATGTACCAAATCGGAATTCGTAATCGGACCGGTCGCTACTGCAATTGTGATTCCAAATCGTTGGTACGACGATCCAATTAACTAAGAAATCATGACTTCTTACTGATGGTATGCCGATTCCATGAAGCTTGAAACCGTGAATTTAGGGCGTATGAATTCAAGAAACCATGTTTCTGATTTGCGGGTAATTAGATATTGACGACTACCATGAATGAATCGGCGATTCTTCAATTACAAACAGGTGTTCCAAATTCCCAACAATCAATCTTTACTTTTCACAGAGGATCCATTAAAGCCTACAATCTGTATAAACTGATGACCAGTTTTATCTTCAACCGTCCAATTTGTGTTTCTTATGTTATATTTCATCCAATTTCTCTAATGTCTTTTGGGAGAAAAAAAACATAATGTAGGTTGTTTCATGTTTAGAAGCAGGTGTCGAGAGCTTTATTAGTATTGTTCTTGTATTTGGAGTCTTTGCCTACTTGAAATTGGGTTGTAATTGTTCTCAGTAATCATAGCAAGCCGCAGTGAAGTTGTGTTCTAGCTTACTATTAATTGCAGATTCTATCAAATAATACATACTCATCAAACACACATAAAAATAAAAGAACCTTATTGTAGCTAGAAGAAACCAATTACTTGCAATCAAACATTTGAGACATCTTACTAAGTCAAGTAATTTATAAGTAAGATCTTAGATATATTCAAATTCGAAACCTATTACATAGCCATTTCATTTTATTTTAATTCAAGGAGATACTAAAGACCGATTTATCGTCAAATTGAATGGTATTCCTCTACGCTAAATTGTCTCTTAATATTTATCTCAGATTGAAACCCATTTTGACAATGCCCATGACATGACCATAAATACAAATCAACTTTAGATGCTAGCATACTATTGACTTCAACTATTTAGCAGACATTCAAATTGGCAAAAAAAAAGGTAGGAGCATATAGAAAAACTGCAGACGTGAACTCAGATGCAAGTGAATATATGAAATACAAAATTTGAAATTATAGGTATATTAAAAAAAACCTGATAGTCAAGCCAAGCTCTAACACACTTGGGCTTGCACAAATCTTCAAAATACTTCTTCTGGTCAACCGGTTCCTCATCCGACCTTAAGTGAAGAAACAAAGGTGCACATAAACAAAAGCTCAAACACAAAACAATGGCAAATCTCTTAAGTGTCAAATACATGATCCAAACAAAACTAAGTATAAGAAGTATATTATGTCCCACAACCTCAAGATAGAGGTAAGTTTTGCCACCCTACTCGTTTGGTCAGATTTCACTAAGTAAGTTTGTTTGTTTGTAACCTCTAGATAAAATAAACTCGGAGACAAAAAAATATTAAGTTTCTTTAGTTGCAACACCTTCTGCCTCTAAAAATCACTCACACAAAACATCTAGAACTCAAATTCATGCTTTAAAAGCCAGAAGTGAGTGAGTTACTACTAAATGATCATCTTACAGAAAAATAAAAATAACAAAAGTTAATCGTTGCAAATTCTCTAGCTTCCTATGACGGCAGTTTAGAACAGCACACAAGAACACATACAAACAAACTTGTATGAACAGTACAAAAACTAATGTTAGAGAAAATTCAATAAACTGAAAGAGGGATTACTCACATAATGATAGGCAAGTATAAAACAGGAACAGCTGAAAGCAAGCACGTCAAATGAATCACCTGCAAGGACGCTGTATTCGATCATCGATTCAAACATGTGTGAAATGAAACCCTAATTGACAGATCGAGTGAATAGAGGGCAGATCTAATGGAGATTATAATTATTATTAATGGAGAAGATGAATGAAGATATGTATATTACCGTGAAAAGGGGTGGGGGGTGTTGAAGGAGTAGCCGTCGACCAAAGATGAGGGCGAGAAAAAGGATTAAAGGATCCTTTTATTCCTTGCGTCACCTTGTGCAACGGAAGGTTTTTTATTTTTGTTTTTTTTTTATTTTTTAATTTTCACCTTATAACAACTAACTTTATTTTTCAATTAAGGAATATTTGATAGCATATAAATTAATTTTTTCATTGTCCGAATGATTTAATATTTAATCGTTCATTTTATTTGTTTTCCAAAAAAATATCTAATTTTTTTTAAATGATTAAACATTATATTAATGTTGAATGGTTAAAAAGTTTAATGCTGAATGATAAAAAAAAATTATCTAAATTGGTCAGACATTTACTCTCAATAGTTAAACGATATACTATCTCTTCATAATTCAGGCATCTTAATGATTCAGACCTTTGAATAGTTAATACTTAATGGTTCAGACTTTTAAATAATTAAACATTTAATTATTCAAAAGTTACCAAACAACCCTTAACTTTTATATTAAATACAATCAATTATATAATTCACCAATAAATTTCTCTAATTGCACCCTATTCTAATTTATAATTACACCCTACCCCAATAAATTAAAGGTTATTAAATTTTAATAATTTAAAATTTTAATTTATTAATAAAGGATTAATTCTAACTCAGGAGATGTTTATAGACATTTTCAACTTAAGTTTATCTTTTTCCAACGATTTCTTACTAACTGAGAGTTAATTTTGTGAGTGTTTTGATGAAACGGACTGCTTATGTGTTAAAACATTTACATGAAAGTTGAAATCTACTATTAGGTTCGTCAATCGAAAACTATTACACCCTGAAATCCATTAATTCCAACTCTTGATCTGAACCACTTGACGAGAACATTGCCATATTTCAGGTGATGATGGAGGCTAGACACCGAAAAACAAACGTGATGAAGGCTAAGCGGTGGTAGAGTTGAAAAATGACTCAAAATTAGCATCATCTAATAAAAAAAACTAACAATGATTAATTTTCAGTTAGTAAGATATCGTTGAAAGAAAGTAAGGTCAAAGTTAGAAGTGTCTATAAATATTTCTGAGTTGAATAATCCCGACTAATAGATGAAACTTTAGATTATTAAAATCCAATAACCCATATATTAATTACATTTGACTATAATTTAATCAATCAAAGTTTAGTTTCATAAAAAACAAGATTGACCAACTATATATACAAAATAAAGAGTTAAATTCGGTTTTGCTCTCTAATGTTTGATAATAATAATCATTTTCCTCCAAAAGATTAAAAACACTAATTTACCTCCAAAAATTCTAAGTTGTTTAATTCTATCTAAAAGTTTCATCAATTGTTTAACTTGATACAATATGATGAAACTTTTAAATTAAAACTAAAATAACTTATGAAACTTTTGAAGGTAAGTTGATTTTTTAATCTTTCGAATAAAATTTGTTACTTTTATCAAACCTTAAGAAGTAAATTAAAATTAACTTTAATATAAAAATTAAGATGATCATCTTTAATACACCACCTTAGGATGACAATTTTAATTTTAATTTTATATATATGTAGCTTGTTGAACCCTTAAAAGGATCACACATACCAACTTAATGAGTGATTTGATGATTGCTCTACTAAAATCCCTCAAGTCCAAGAAGAAATGCGGATGAAGAATCTGCTGAGAAAAACAAAGTATTGTCTCCCGCATTTGTCAAATGCGGAAGACATAAAACAATACGGACAAGTATTTGTTCTTCCGCATTGACAAATGCGGAAGACCAAGAATGAATGCGGACAAGTATTTACTCCTCCGCATTGACTAATGCGTAAGACTAAAAGTGAATGCGGACAAGACTTTGCTCATCCGCATTGACAAATGTGGATGACCGAACAAATGCGCATAAGTATTTGTTCATCCACATTAACCAATGCGGATGACCAACATACTAATGCGGTTGATCAAGTGAAGAAATGTTGATCAAGTTAACTCATCCGCATTTGTCAATGCGGATGAACAAGCAAAGATGCAGATGAAGACTTAGACTAGTTCTGATGTAATAGGTCAGGGGTAGTTTAGTCATTTTGTAAAAGGCATCTTGTCTGCCTATAAATAGAATAGATACCTCGTACATGAGGTGACGCCTGATAGATAGAGTTTTTTTTTGTTGTAATTATTCTTAGTAATTCATCAACTTTCATATATCAATACAAAATCATTTATGAGTATTTTTCTTGCATTGAATGTTCTTTGATTGTTTGTTTCCACCACTTATTCACTGACTTGATTACCATATTTGATTCACAGTAAGAATCTTACTCTTACTCAACCCTAGTAAATTGGTATCAGAGCTTTGGCTCTCGATTCTCTTTCAGATCTACGAAAGAACCGAATAGAATTCGATTGATCTGGTAATCGAGTTGCTAGTAGAGTATATCATATTCTCTACTTAGTAAAGAGCAGAAATTACTCTTGTCAACACATACGCACCAAAATACTCACAACAGCAAGAAACTCAATACCATCTCAGATCTCTGAAATCCGTTTAAACTATTTGGACTAGTTGGACTAATCAATCCTAAAAATCATCTAAATCTACATTATACCAGTTAAACACATAGTTAAAATGGATTCTAATAGCTATTCAAAACTTGGTCATACACCTAAACCTCTAATGCTTAAACATAAATCTAAGTTTAAACAGTGGAAAATCAGGTTTAGGAATTACATCACAGGTGTAGATCCTGATTTCTGGATATCAATATGCAAGGGGCGACACATCCCTGTTACTCTGTCTACAGATCAAGCTGCAATATACAGAACTGCTAGAATACCCATTGAAGATCTGACCTTAGATGAAGAAGACTACAAGAAAATCAAGATAGATCTCAAATCCTACTCAATTCTGACTCAAGCACTTAAGATGGATGTGCTGAAAAGATTGGAGAAGTATGGAACTGCAAAAGCTGTGTGGGATGCACTCAAAATCATGTGTGAAGGAAGCAGTGAAGTGGCTGAACTCAACAAAGACAAGCTTGTTAATCAGTATGAAACATTCCACCATACCAAGGGAGGATCAATATCTAAACAACTGCACAGATTTATACAGTTAGTAAATGACTTGGAAATCATGGGAGTCACTTACAAAATTAAAGAATTAAACATAAAGATGCTTCACAGTCTCCCTTAAAGCTGGAAACAGAATGTAACCATGCTGAAAATACTCTTGATCTTGAGAGTACTACTCTAGACATCATGATAGCCAAAATTGAAGCTTTAGAACTTGATGAAAGAAGCAGAAATCTTGGTGGACCTAGAGTGATTGAGGCCTAGAAATTTTTTAGAACTTGATGAAAGAAGCAGAAATCTGGTGGACCTAGAGTGATTGAGGCCAACAAATTTCCATCAGAATCTCATTTTATGGAAAATGCATTCATCACTGAGGAGGATGATTTTATCTCATCTAGAGATCAAATGAACAATACTGGGTTCATTGCAACTCCACCAATCAATCATCTTTCAACCTCATCTCAACCTCCTAGAGTCACTGCTGCTCCTCAAACTCCCAGAGTCAATACTGTTCCTCAAACCAATCCTGAAGACTCAAGATCAGAAGAACAAAATGCAACTTAAAATGCATTTGTTGCAAGCTTTGAAGCCTACTTGGGAGGAAGACTCACTTCTGCTCATCTCATTCAAGAAGATCTAGAGGAAATGGATCCAGATGATGTGGAAGAAATGGATCTACAATGGCAAATGGCCATGATTGCAATGAGAACTAAGAAATTCTTCAGAAAAGGAAGAAAGCTAAGCCTGAATGAAAATACAAAAATTGTATATGATAAATCCAAGGTGAAATGCTTCAACTGTGGCATGGTTGGCCACTTCTCAAGAGAGTGCAATGCCCCCAAGAGAAACAACTATCAAAGGAACTCTCCAGGTCAATCATCCTCATAGCCTAACTCAAGCTTTCACTCAAGCAACCAACAACAGCAGTATCATCAACACCAATCATATCAGAATCCACCCCAACTGACAAATCAAGCTCATGGAAGCAGTCAGTCTTCAGAGTGCTCTAGTGATAAAGCAAGATGGAGTTTGTGACTGGAGTGTGTATGCAGAGGAAGTCAAGCCTCAATTTCAAAATCATGCTCTTATGGCTCACATCAATGATGGACCATCTCCAATGCCTACTGAGGTAAAATCTAATCTTTGTAGTGAAAAATGCATTAATGAATTGCAAGGGTATAGGGAGCATAATCACAAACTGGCTGATAAAATCAAAGAAGAAAAGGTAAAGTCAGAGATGATGAAGAGAGAAATAAAAAAACTTTGAAATCAAAATTAAATCTCTCATCTCTGACATAGAAAAACTGCATGGTGAGAAACACTCTTGCAGCTGAGAATGAGCTACTTACTGAAAAGTTAGCTCAATCTAAGGCTCAACAATCTATGACTGAATTGAAACTTGAAAAGTTTCAAATGCCTTCAGTCAAGCTGTAAGAGATGCTGGATTCCCAAAAGGATCCAAAGGACATGACATGGATTGGGTATAATTCATGTCCTCCACCATACAATGACAACTACACTGTCATGCCTGAATTTGTCTCACTCTGTGAAGCAATTGAACCTAAAACTATGGAACCTATAACTGTAGTGAAACAGGTGACAAATCCTCAAAACAAACCTGATGTTTATATTGAAACCAATGAGGATAAAATCAAGTTAGGTCACCCAATCAAAATCAAAGAGTGCTCAGACAAGACAGTGAGTGTCATGAAACCATCAAGCCTTGTAAAAGCAATTGTACCTTTTATAAAATTCATACCATCTGTTTTACAAGGCAAAAAGAAATATGTCAAGACAGTGAAACCCACTACTGAGAGTAAGTCTGATAATGAGATTGTATCTCCACAAAATTCAAGCAAATCAGAAAAGGTTTCACTGCATTAGAAATAAACTGTAACACTGAGTTCAACACATAAAAATTCATCAGACCCTCAGTCTTCAAGATTAAGATAGGGAGTTGGGTTTGATATCTGTAACAAGGAACATGTTGACCAGTTTGAGAAAAAAGTAAGAAAAAGGTTGAAGAAACAAAAACAACCCAGACAACTAAACAAAAGTAGTATTGTGAAGCAAACTACTAAAAGGGCTGATTCTGATTCATCACCTAAAGAAAAGAAAGTGACTCATCAAAACAAAATATCAGCTGAGTCACATAAGAAAAATCTAATTCAAGAAACAAACAAATGTATTATGACATTTGTGAAATGTTCAATCACAAGACAGATAAATGCTTCTTTAATCAATATTGCTCTATCTGTGATATGAACAATCACTCCACCAAAAACTGCTATTTCAACAAGTATTGTTCAATCTGTGACATGAACAATCATAATACATCTGATTGTTACTTCAATCAGAAGGGTTTGAGAATTCCCCAACACAAGTCCATCTCAAAAACATCTACTGTGATGCACTCTGTCAGACCTCATCTTCATAATACTCAATCTAGGACACCTAGATCAACAAATGAAAGAAATAATTTGAAGGAATTGAGGAAGGGTCAAAGAAATCATCTCACAATGAAACACAAACTTGACCTTCCTAAGCAAAAACCTACTTTTGATAATGAAAAAGGGGCTAAATTTTTACAAAGAAATAGAGACCAACGATTTCATTATTCATCTTAATCCTTAGTAGATGTTGATGAGACGACTCAACCAATTCATACCAATAATCTCCAGAACACCTCCATCCAAATCATAATTTAGAGGGAAATACCACGAGGTCACTATCATGAATAGGATCGGGAAACCCAAGACCATCATGGCTTGGGTTCCTTATTCTAATTAGTTCTTTTTGCTTGCAGGTTCATCCACACAGGTCTAATAGCCTATGGTACGTAGACAGTGGATGCTCCTGACACATGACTGGAGATCGTTCCCTCCTTCATGACTTCAAGCACATACAGGAACTACTGTGGCATTCAGTGGAGATTCAGAAGGTGGTAGAATTACAGGAGAAGGATCTATGACAAACGGGATGCTGAGCTTTGACAGAGTGAACTACTGTGAACAACTGAATTTCAATCTGCTAAGCGTGTCTCAGATCTGCGACAAAAAAATATTCCACTCACTTTACAAACACTCATTGCTACATTTTGAAACCTGGATTTCAGATCCCTGAAGAATGGGTTGTCTTAAAGACTCCAAGGAAGAATAATACATATGTCTTAAACCTGTGTTCTGCATCACCTAAGGAAGAAACATGTCTTTTGTCTAAAGCATCATTTGATGAGTCACAGCTTTGGCATAGATGTTTGGGGCACACTAACTTTAAAAATATGAACAAGTTAGTCAAAGAAAACCATGTCATTGGTCTTCCTAAAAAAGAATTCAATTATTGATCAATGTTCAGCGTGCCTCAAAGGAAAACAACACAAATCGTCTCACAAAACCAAGCTGGTGAACACTAACAATACTCCATTGAAGCTACTTCACATGGATCTATTTGGACCAACTCATGTAATGAGTATAGGAAAGAAACAGTATTGTTTAGTGATCATTGATGAATTTTCTCGATTCATATGGGTGTTCTTCCTACTTCATAAAAACGAAGCATCTCAAATCATTCAAGAATTTATCACTAAAATTGAAAATCAACTTGATCTTAAGGTCAAAATAATAAGAAGTGATAATGGTACTGAATTCAAAAATGAAAATATGAGTTCCTTTTGTGCAACCAAAGGCATTGCTCATCAATTTAGTGCAGCTAGAACTCCTCAACAAAATGGGGTAGCTGAAAGGCAAAATAGAACATTGATTGAAGCAGCAAGAACGATGCTAGCCGATGCTAAACTACCAATCACCTTCTGGGCAGAAGCAGTTAACACATCGTACTTTATGCAAAATCAAACTCTGATTGTTAAAGAAAGTAACATGAAACCTTATGATTGATCTTTCATAGGAAACCATTTATTGGATTCCTCAAATAATTGGTTGTCCAGTCTCAATATTAAACACCCGAGCCCATTTGGGAAAATTTTCATCCAAGTCTGGTGAAGGATTCTTTGTAGGTTATTCTTCTGTCTCAAAGGCTTATAGAGTGTTCAATCCTAGATTGAACATTATTGATGAATCTACAAATGTTCAATTCAAGGAACATTCGTTTCCCAAATCTACAAATGGTCCTGACTGGTTGTTTGATATTGACACGTTTACAAAATCATTTGACCAATTTCACTAGTCTGATGCAGGAAAATACATTCAAGTGATATTTCATCGTCTATAGAAAGAAGAGATAATTATCCATTGATTCCACCTACATTTGATGAACACATGAATGAAGATGTTCCTCTTCAAATTGATCCTATCAGAAAACTATCACAAAACCTTAGTGTTTCTTCTGAAGAAGGTCCCAGCCTGGTATCATCTCACTCAGATGACTTGTCAAATGAGATCAGAAATCAAAAACAGGCTTCTCATCCAGTTGAAACACAAGATACATCAAATGATGCAAGCAATCTCAGTGCTACTGAAGATGTAGCAGTTACTGAAACATAAGTTAACAATCTTCATAATTTAACAACAATACAAGATGAATGTGCCTCTGACCATAATGAACTAAATGTCTCCAATCTTGATGTAACTATTGCTGGTGACACCATTCTAACCACAAGAATACACAAGAATCATCCAGTTGAAACATTATTAGTGATCTTAATGAGAGGGTGACAAGAAGCAAGTCCAGTATTGCAAACATTTGTTTGTTCTCATGCTTTCTATGCCAAATAGTACCTAAAAACATCAAAGAGGCCTCCAAGACAATAGTTGGATTGAAGCAATGCAGGAAGAATTGCTCCAATTCAAGAAGCAAGAAGTATGGCAGCTGGTAGATCTTCCCGAAGGACAATACCCTATCAGTAGCAGATGGCTGTACAGGAACAAGATTGATGATAGAGGGATCGTCATCAGAAATAAAGCAAGACTAGTGGCACAGGGATACACTCAAGAAGAAGAATCGACTACGACGAAGTGTTTTCTCCTGTTGCCAAACTAGAAGCAATCAGAATCTTTCTTGCATATTCTGCGTCCATGAAATTTACTGTTTATCAAATGGATGTAAAGTGTGCCTTCCTGTATGGAAAGATTGCTGAAGAAGTCTATGTGAGTTAACCACCTGGCTTTGAAGATCCATATTTCCCTCACAGAGGTTACAAGCTTGACAAAGCTCTGTATGGTCTTCATCAAGCGCCAAGAAAGTGGTATGAGACTCTATCATCCTTTCTTCTTGAACATGGGTATGAAAGAGGAAAGATTGATCAGACTCTCTTCAGAAGAAAAAGAGGAAAATACATGTTGTTAGTCCAGATCTACGTGGATGACATTATATTTGGCTCGACAAACAAGCAACTCTACAAGAATTTGAAGACCTTATGCATTCAAAGTTCCAAATGAGTGATATGGGGGAACTCACCTTCTTTCTAGGGGTGCAAGTCCAATAAACATCAGATGGAATCTTCATAAACCAATCACAATATGTAGAAACCATGTTGAAGAAATTTCACTTTGCTGAGTGCCAGTCTATCAAAACTCCCGTGGATACTAAAGTGAAGATTGGACCTGACCATGAAGGCAAATTAGTGGATCAGACTCACTATCGATCAATGATAGGTTCACTTATGTATCTAACAGCCGGTAGGCCTGACATTATGTTTGGTGTTTGTGTGTGTGCCTGATATCAAGTTGATCCAAAAGAATCACATGTGAACGCAGTCAAGAGGATATTCAGATATCTGAAGGGCAAGCCAGCTCTTGGGTTATGGTATCCAAAGGAAGGAGAATTTAATCTCCATGCTTACACAGACATGATTATGGAGGATGCAACTTCAATAGAAAATCCCCTTCTGGCGGTTGTCAATTTCTTGGTCCCAGACTAGTATCCTGGCAATGCAAGAAGTAGACAAATGTATCTGTGTCCCAACAGAAGCTGAGTATATTGCTGCATCAGCATGTTACTCTCAAGTTCTCTGGATTCAAAACCAAATGCTTAATTATGGTTTTAACTTCTTGCACACACCAATTTCTATTGACAACACAGCTGCTGTCTTTATAACTAATAATCCAGCTCAGCACTCAAAAACAAAACTTATTGAGAATAGATATCATTTTTGAGAGACTGTGCTGAAAAAGTTTTAATCAAATTGATTCAAGTACCAATTGAAAATTAATTAGCTGATTTGTTTACCAAGGCATTTGAACCTAGTAGGTTTGAATTTCTGGTTCAGTCAATTGCCATGATTAACCTTAAGTAAAAACCATGAAAAACATCAAAAAAAATTTTAAAACATCTGAAAACCACAAAAAGAAATCAAGTTTGATGAAGAAAAGAATTCTCTGGGAAATGAAATAATTACAGTCGTTATATCATTCACTGTGCTTAATTTCAAAATATAAAAGACTGAAATGACTTACCAGATATGTTGGTAGGCTCAACTTGGAAGAAAAGATACATGCAGTGATGATTAAAGACTTATTCAATTGTGAAACACTCATCACAAAGTACAGGTATGTATTGGCTTATCTAAATGCATGTGTGTGTAGTAGCCTAAACACACCAGGTAATGATACTTTATGAATCTCATTCACCACATCATGTTTCATCTTTGTTTTGCTGAGCAAAGACATGATGAAACTTGCACATAGTGCAGATGTTATGATCCAAAAGATTCCCAATGTGGAACACATCCAAAATTGGATGAATTAACAAAGTAATACATTCCAAGTGAATGAACAAAAGAATCCTATCATGGATCACCTTCTAAAGTGAAGTGAAAAGAATCCCAATATGGATCAACATGAAAAAGGATCAAATTAAAAGAATCCTAATGAGGATCAGTGAAAATGAGATTTCATAACTTAAGTAACCTGGTAAGAAAAGCTGTGAAAAAGTTCTACCATGCATTGTATAAGGAGGGTTGATCATTTCAGGCTTATGTGTGTGAGCTACACATTGAATAATTAAATCAACCAAAACATGATAAAAGTCATTTGCATCAAGATATCAACCAGGTATGAGTTTAAGAGGACAAACATACCTTCAATCTTCAAGTTCATGATCATGTCCATCTAATCATAAAGGATGCACTAGTGTAATGTAAGACTGATATGATCCCAACAAAGAGATTATTCTCTTCATTATTAATAATAATCAAAATAATATTCAAAAGGTTTTAATCTTTAAAGTTTCTATCCAAATGTGGATATAAACTTTAGGGGGAGTAATTTAAAATTCTTGAGTAAGTCCAAATTTATTAACTTAACTTTGAAAAACAAAACAAAAGAATCTTGGTTAGTGTTGTTGCAATAAGTCATACAATTATATCTCAGCTTATGCAGATTCTTAGAAGCATGATAAGTCCAAGATCTGTTAAAATTGGGAAACTTGTATCAATTATGACATACAAGTCAATCCAAGCAAGAATTGACAACTTCAACAGTCAACTTCATAAGAAAAATCAATCAAGGACACATCTTCATAAGATGAATAATCAATTCAATCACATTAACTTTTGATTAAGTTCAAAAGCTAATGCAGGTATGTGCATTGGTTAATGCGGGTGAAGGTAACCCATGCATGTAACTAATGCGGGTAACAGTATAGTTTCAAGTGCAACTAATGCGGACAATGATTTTACTCTACCGCATTAGTGTGTGAAGTAAATGTGGAATTTGTTCTACTGCATTTGCTACAGGAGTCAAATGCGGATCAACATATCTCTCGCATTTGCTACAGTGCAATGCTGACCAAGTGTTGTCAACCGCATTTGGTATAGTCGCACAAATGCTGATTGACTTTGCTCCATCGCATTTGCTACTGTGTACAAATACGGATAGTATAAAACAAGTAACAACTCTACCTCATTTGTTACAGTGAATGCTGATGAACATAATCACAAGTTATTCTTCCGCATTTACTACAGCACAAATGCGGATAGTCAAAGGTTTCAAGTTCTAACTTCCATATTTGCAACAGTACACAAATGCGAAAAGAATAAAAAATAATAAGAAACAAAACTTCCGCATTTACAACAGTAGCCAAATACGGACAGTCAAAGTCAAAGTTTGTCTTCCGTATTTGCTACAGTTAACAAATGCGGATGAACAAAAGTCAAACATAAATTCTTATCATCATGAAAATCTTGATATTCATGTTCGTTGTAAGAACAGAGCTTGTTGAAAAATTGAAACGTTTGAAACAAATCAATGAAACAATATCTCATTAATGGTTCAAACATAGAAACTATGATTGTTAAATAACAAACTCACCATTTGCTATGACAACAATGCAACAGAAATGACAAGCAGTCATTCTTGTCCATTTAAAGCAAAACTGATAACTAACACACATGTCTCTTCTGCAGATTACATACCAAATCTTACGTGGAGCAAGCTCCATAATGTCAACGGTTATTTAAACCCTGTTGTGCCTGAAGCTGAAGGACATAGAGATATGATAAGATTCTTATCTACCACAAGGGTAGCATATGCCATGACTGTGAGACCCACATCTATGAGAATCTCATCAGGTCCTTCTAGGATTTAGTTGAGGTAGTTAAAGCTAATGGTGTGAGAACATTAACTAGGAGAATCAACAATGAGCTCACTTTGAGATCACTGAAGATTCTATTAGAAGATGCCTACAACTTGGTGATAATGCTAATGATCCTCTGGAGCTAGATGATGAAGAAATAACCACATTTTTTGCTGAAATTGGTTATAAAAGAGGTTATAAAGCAAAACCGATTGTTAAAGGATTAGTGGATCTACCTTGGAGATTCCTAATTCATATGTTCCAACACTGTCTGTCAAAAAGAAAAACAGGATGGAATGACATTCCAGTCCTCACATCCTCTGCAATTTGTGCTCTCTGCACCAACAGGCCGTTTAATATATCTGCATATGTTTTCAATGGCCTGATTTCAAACATCCAAGAAGGAATAAGATACAAGTTTCTGATGTATCCAAGATTCATTCAATGTCTAATCAATGAATCATTCCATGACATTGTTAATGAAGAACGTGTACTTGATATTCCTCACTATGATGCAAGATCCTACAAATACATCAAGAAAAGGGACCCAAGGAACTTTTACAGTGGTGCTCACTCACCTCTTCTTCCTTGGATGATTCAGCAAGTAAATCAAGCAGGTCAAGCACAACCATCACCACAACCAACACCACAACCAACTCCACAACCATCACCACAACCATCACCACAACCATCACCACAACCATCACCACAACCATCACCACAACCATCACCACAACCATCACCACAACCATCACCACAACCATCACCACAACCAACTCCACAACCATCACCATAACCAACACCACAACAATCACCACAACCATCATCACAACCAACACCACAAACAACCCCTCAACCTTCACTTATATCACCTCATCATCAATCTCCAATATTACCACCACATCAATCACCTATGTCACCATACCAACCTTTGCCATCATCTCATGATTACCTTGTTGAAGTTGAAGGATCAACAAGTGCATCTAAATCATCCAAATCATATTCTGATGAGGAGGATCACCATGATCAAATCCGTGCAAAGAAAGCACCTTCTGAGGCTGCTCCTTCAGAGAGCTATACTGAATCTAATATCAACAAGCCTAATGAAAAGGATGAACTAATATCTAAGCTCTTACAGAAAGTGGAAAGGATGGAAAGGACTTTAAATAGGAGAGCTAGAATCATTAATGATAGAATTTTAGAGCTTGATGAGAAAAAGAATGAATTGAAAGAGCTAAAAGAAAAATATGAAGCTGAAAGAAAAGAAAAAGACAAAGAGATTGAGTACTTAAAAGCTGCACTAAACCATTCTAGAGAAGAAGTCAGTGGTCATGTGGACACTCTTGTTATTCAAACCATAGCAATGGAGGAATAAGAGAATATCATTGAGGAACAAGCAGAAATCATTCTAGTCTTGAAAAAGAGCTTCAAAGACAAAACAAAAGAATCTCTAAACTAGAACTGATAATTGAAATTCAAAGAAGTAAAGTGGATGAGGAAAAGAAAGATGAAGAACAAGAAAAGGTTGATAAGGATGATAACAAGTTTGTTTCTGAAAATGAAGAAAAAGAAGGTGACACAAGTCAAACAAAGCTTAAGGAACAAAGTCTAGAAATAGTGGTATACTCTGGAAACACAGATGATTCTCACACTGAGAAAACTGAATTTGAAGAACTTTTTAGTGCATTAGATAGTTTTTCATCTGAAAAATTCAGTATAGATGATGAATTTTGGGAATTTGTAAATAATCAAAGGACTGATTCAAAGCCTATTGTATTCATCCCTAAGTCACCAGTTCCTTTGGAGAAGGAGTTGACCATGCAGATTGTCCCTGTTGTGTCTTTATCTGAAGAGCAGAAAGAAACAATAAGAGAGATGTATGAAAAAGAAAAAGAAAAGGAAAAAGAAAAAGAAAAGAAGAGGAGGAGAGAATTGAACTTAATGATCAAGAGCCAATCACACCTGAACAAGTACCTGAAGTAGTAGAAAAAGCTGAAACTTCAAGCCCTCAACTTCAAACTTACTCAAGAAAAAAAATATTTAGATGAAAAGGCTAAGGGTAAGAGACCAGTGGTTGAAGAAGAAACATTTAAGAAACAAAAAGATGACCCCAGAAGTCTGGCAGCAATTGCTGAATTTCTGGAAGAGCATGAGCAGGCTAAAGCTCAATTGAAGAAATTAGCTCGTGTACTTGATTTAGAAAAAGAAGAGATTGCTGGTGGATATGATGCTGAAAATGATGTTCATATGGAAAATCCTATGAAACAGAACATGCATTGGAAGAAATGGTGTCCAAAGCCCAAACTGATGACTTAATGATCAAAGCTATGTTTTTGATCAATCAAGGATATGATCTAGATGAAGTATTTGGAATGACATATGAAGGAATGAAAGAAGAGGAAGATAAAGTGAAAAGGCTGCTTGATCCAAACATTGAAACAGAATATGAAAAAGCAATCACCAAAGATGCTCCAATGCATAAAGAATCTTCTATGAAGAAATCAACCGGGTATGAAGGACTATCTCTCAAGTCAGGGGTTCACAAGAAGGAGGATTGGAAACAAGAAAACCAACTCATTAGGGGCTGCAACTCTTCAACTGATTAATGAGAAGAATTCAGAGGGGTGTGTACTCCCAAGGGTAAAGTTGATCAAAAGATAATTGCTTGGAAGTATGACAATACATGGAATATGTTCATAGTAAAAAGGATCTCAGGGCTAGTACAATTCTTTACAGAGTACTCCGCCCTGGAGATCCATGATTTGAAGGAACTAGCTCAACTTGAACTGATCAATCATGCAGCTATGTTCAGGGGATATGAATTTGAGAACATACTTAAGATGTTCAGAAGAACAATAGCTTCAATTCATTAAGACAATATGCATGAGAAAAGATAAAACAATTTGTCATTCCCTTTAAGAAGAAGAAAAAGATGCAAGCAGAAGAGATTGTATTCCCTGAGCTGAAGGTGAAGCCAACAAAATCACTAAAGAGGAAAATAGTTTCTGGTACTCATTCCTCCACACCCATCTCAAATGTGTACTATGATGAGAAAACCTATGAGATGGTAATTGAAAGGAAGTGGGGAGGAAAGGAGGGAGCTGAAATCAGATTATTCAGTGGATATGAGGTTAGATTGCTTGATGAATCATACATCCACTACATATACACCAGACACTTCAGGGAATTAAATAATAAATTGGGGGAGTTAGATATGCACTTCTTTCTAAAGTGCATCAAGCTGCTAAAGCTGGCCAATGATCAGATAAGAGCAAAAGGAGACAAAAGAAAGAAGAAGAAGACACCATTGCAGCTTGGGAATATTGTAAAACTTGAGGTTGATGTGGGGGGAGCTTACTGATTCATAGAGATGGACTTTCTACAATTTCTATTTGGGAGCCTATTTCACTGAAGAAACTACCAATAGAAGCCATGTACAACATGAGCAAGATGAAGATTCATGTGCTAAGCAGAGACAAGATATCATAAGCAATAGATTTCGTGAATATGATCAAAGCAATATTGGATCCTACTAAAGTTGCATTCATTTTATCCCCAGAAGACCCATCAGAATCCTCATAACATCAATCACCTCCCAAACATTAAGGAAAACTAGGCTGTAAATCCTTAGGGGGAGTATTGTTGGACCCTTGAAAGGATCATACATGCCAACTCAATGGGTGATTTGTTGATTGCTCTACTGAAATCCCTCAAGTCCAAGAAGAAATTCGGATGAAGAATCTACTGAGAAAAACAAAGTATTGTCTCCCGCATTTGTCAAATGTGGAAGACATAAAACAAATACGGATAAGTGTTTGTTCTTCCGCATTGACAAATGTGGAAGACCAAGAATGAATACGGACAAGTATTTACTCCTCCGCATTGACTAATGCGGAAGACTAAAAGTGAATGCAGACAAGACTTTGCTCATCCGCATTGACAAATGCGGATGACCGAACAAATGCGCATAAGTATTTGTTCATCCGCATTAACCAATGCGGATGACCAACATACTAATGCGGTTGATCAAGTGAAGAATGCTGATCATGTTAACTCATCCGCATTTGTCAATGCAGATGAACAAGCAAAGATGCAGATGAAGACTTAGACTAGTTCTGATGTAACAGGTCAGGAGTAGTTTAGTCATTTTGTAAAAGGCATCTTGTCTACCTATAAATAGAATAGATACCTCGTACATGTGGTGACAGCTGATGGATAGTGTTTTATTTTGTTGTAATTATTCTCTATAATTCATCAACTTTCACATATCAATACAAAAGCATTTATGAGTATTTTTCTTGCATTGAATGTTCTTTGATTGTTTGTTTCCGCCACTCAATCACTGACTTGATTACCATATTCGATTCACAGTAAGAATCTAACTCTTACTCACCCCAGTCATAGCTAGTCAATCTTGATAATTATAGTCAAATGTAATTAATATATTATGACAGATTGTAATTAAAAAATAGGATAGGCCGCATTAAAAAAACCCATATATCTAAAGTTGATACCTTTAATCTCATAGTTGGCCACTTTCTTGTTTCGATTTTCAAAATACTTAACCCAACACAACCCGAGGATATCAATACATTTGACCACTAAACCAATTGGCTCAACCTCTTCTCATTGGCCACCACTGATTAGCTTCATATTCTTGTAACAATAGGGTACCTTATTAAAAGCAAGGGGTCGTATAATCCAACTAGTTGAACTGGAAACCAGGTATATCACCAGCTTATTTTAACCATGTAAGGGCTCGTTCCCAGGATGCTTACAACTAGTCAATCATTATACATAAAACATAAAACATATATTTAAGTTTACTAAAACAACACAGTGGAATAATTTACAATCATTTCATTCATTGCTTTTGCAAAATAATACAACATTCATAATAATTACAAAACATCATTTGTTCGCATTACAATTCAAAAACATTATCGTTTAACAAAATGGATGCCTTTCAAAAATGCGAAGTAGCCGCCCCATGCCATCCTCTGCAACATTTACCTGCCAACTGGAAACACATAAAAGTCAGCGTTTCTGAGTGTGTTCTAGTTTTACAAAAACAATATATTACCTTTCATGCGTTACAACATTTTCTTTACTATCGCACATGATCACACATCATACGTACAATAAGGTAATAATTATTATCTTCCATCATTGTTCATTTCGTACTTATCGAATGTTTCGTACATTTCTCACTTTTTGTACTTTTATTATCTTTTCACTTCTATCTAGGTCCTGTCGTATGCTTAATCCCCCTCTTGAGCACAAAACCATATCATTTGGGGTTAAGCGACAAGGACCCCATATCGCACATATCGCACGTATGGAGTAGTCACATAGACTAACTCTCCCTGTGTGTGAACCCCTAAGGGTTAGCTAAAATCGCACATTGTAAACACATAGTTGAGCTAACAACTCTCAATGAGTTGTGATCCTCCTTTCTTTTGTTTGCAATACTTTTCATTCATTTATTATGTTCCACTTTCAATATCTTAAACCTTTTGCTTCGTTAAGATAATACTTTACGTTCATTAATATAATCACACCATGTAAAGTCACATCATAATACGCAATAAGGAACATAAGAAAAAATATCATACATAAACATAGCATCATCCACATCATCATACAAATCACAAAACACATCACCCATCATCATAAGTCAACTTACACCACCCCTAGGAACATCCCAAGTCAAAGCCTAACTCTTCACTTTTCCTAAAATTCTAAAAAATATTCTAAGTCTTAGGCGCGTGGGCCTGGGCGCATGGGAACACTTAGGCGCATGGGGTAAAATTGTGCAGGGAAGTGTGGGCGGCCATGCCCACTTTATGCACCAACTTTTATATTTTTTGTCCTTTTTACACATTTAGCCCCTCAACTTGGGTTAAATTGTGTTTTATTTCTTTTATTCACATTTATTCCTTCTTTCTCGTCTTAAAAAATACCTGGGTGTTACCAGTCCAACCCCTTATATAGATTTTATCCCTAAAACCTGTTATTCCTCAAACAAATATGGGTAATGCTGTCTCATCTCTTCTTCAGTCTCTCACGTAGACTCAGATCCCTTCTTGTTCTTCCA
Source organism: Flaveria trinervia (assembly GCA_025506515.1). Lineage (NCBI taxonomy): Eukaryota > Viridiplantae > Streptophyta > Magnoliopsida > Asterales > Asteraceae > Flaveria > Flaveria trinervia. Next base: position 16,658,261 of record CM046454.1, on the reverse strand, counting down.
CTGTACACCGACAAGTGAAACCACTTTATTCCTTAATCTTTTCTCCTTACGATCAATGATTGCCAATGGTTGCTCCACATAATTGAGCCTTTCATCAACTTCAATATCCTCTAGTGGTACAACCATATCCACGTCAGCTAAGCACTTCCGTAGATGAGATATATGGAATGTTGGGTGCATTTCACTTAACTCATCGGGTAACTCCAACCTATAAGCCACCTCTCCTACTTGAGCAATGATTCAGAAAGGCCCTATGTATCCCGGGCTCAACTTGCCCTGCTTCCTAAACTGAATGATACCCTTCCAAGGTGAGAGTTTCAACATAACTCTATCACCCACCTAGAACTCAATCGGTCTTTGGCTCTTGTCGCCATACGACTTCTGCCCATCTTTAAATGCCTTCATGAATGCTTTGATCTTTTCAAGCTTCTCAGTCGTAGCCTGATCACCTCGATACTTCCCAACTCTTTCTGACTAATATCACCCCAACACACGGGTGTTCTACATCTCCTACCGTATAGCATCTCTGCAGGACCGGTGAAGGGTGGTTACTTACAACACAAGAACACAAAGAGGAGAGTAACTTAACTTAACCAAACAGTGAGAGTCGATTAACCACAATAGATGATACAAAGAACACAAGTAAGTATGAGATAGAATAAGAGAACAAGATACACAAGGAGATGGTTTTCAAGATTGTAGTATATTGCTTTCTCAAGTTCTATTATAAGTGTTACAAAGGATAAAGGAAAGTTACAAGTACTTGAGATACATATACTACATCCTATAGCTGACCGTACTTTGAAGGCCAGCTGGATACAATTGACTAGACACAAAACAAAATCAATTGTAGAGTCAAAAGGCAGATTGCCTTTTGACTTGTGACTATGACATGCCATAGCTCACATCCTAATATATTACAAAAAGGATAAGGTACATGAAATAGAAAGTTACAGACTCAAGACCTCAATGTATAGTTACCAAAAGCATGGACCTTTTCACCAACTCATGTAAGTTGGTGACTTTACAGAGTCACAGCGGAAAGGGGTCCAACTTTATGGAAAAATACATCAGATAAATCATGTGTGTTAAAAGTCTTCGGAAGAAATCTATCTTCAAGTGTTGGCTTCGGAAGACTTTGTCTCTGAAGCTTCAAAAGACTTCATCTTTGGCTTCGGAAGATATTGGTCTTGGCTTTGGAAGATTTCACACTTAAAATATTTCTGTTGCATGAGTGAAACTTCCGAAGCATTCTTATTCAATGTACTTGTGCAGCATGCAGGAGAGACTTTGGGTGTTTGGGTTGCATCAGTCTCTTCATATAATCTCTACAAACTCCCCCTAGGCTGATGCTACCAAAACACTAGTAGACTTCAGATATTGATACTCCTCATCAGAATAATGACCATATCTTTCTTCATGAGATGATCAGGATCCCTCAAACTGTCAAAGTGTCTCCTCATATCAAAGAGATCATGTAGAGGCAAATTGAACATGTCTTGACAAGTGTAGATGTCTTAATTGCCTTGATCTCTAATGACATGCCATCTTTCTGGAGTTGTGGTGTATGTCCAGGACAAGATGGGTCTTCCTGATGCTAGAGGAGCTGTTTGGATAGGAGTTGATGTAGCATCCTCTGGCTGCACATCCTCATGATGTTCTGACTCATCCTGAGGTTCAGAAAAGGATGCAACTTTCTTCTTCTTTGGCTTTGGCTTTGAAGCCATCCTTTTCTTTCTCCTTTTACTTTTAACTAAGAATACTGGCCTGCAACACCTATTTGATCTTCATTGTCTTTCTTAGTCGGGTCTTCTTCTCTCATAGGTTCAAAAGGAGAGGGAGGTTGACCTTGCTGTGGATCAGAAGATGAAGCTTGCTGAGATTCAGCAGGAGGTTCAGGTTGTGTTGTCTCAGGTTGTTTAACCTTCACCTCCACTTCAGGTGGAGCTTGACTTGGAGGGGAGTGTAAGTCAATCAGCTCTCCACTATTTATCTTCTGCTTGATCACCCCGATATGCTCATCCATAGTAGATAGAGACATAGGGCCAAGTCTCCTTCCAGAGAATCCATACAGCTTCAAGAAGCTCATCATCCTATGCATGTCTGCAGACTTCTTCATGCTCTTCTGGATGATGGCTCTTGACTTAGCAGCTTCTTCCCTTAGTTTCCTTTTGGTTGTCCTTCTTTCCTTGACTATCTCCAGTTCAAGTTGTTTGAGATACATAAACTTAGCATAGTCATAGGATAAGGGAAGAAGTGTTTCTGCCTGATATATGCCTGTGGCACTCAGGTAGTTGATGATCTTGATCCTGTCTTCTTCTTTACCTACCTAAGGTTCTTGTTGAACCACATCCTCATATGCAGGACTTTCTTAAACTGGGGAGAGAGTAGGCACATGCTTATATAGTCTTTTCTTTCTTCTGTCTTCTTTCATTTGAACTAGTAGCTTATCATCTTCTGCCTCTTTCTTCTTCTTTGACCTTTCCATGTCAACCAGTTTATTTAGTTCCTCCAAGGGGAGAGAAATGACATTGTCAATGTCATAGTTCTTGATCTGCAAGTAGTGATCCTGACTTCCCTTAACTCATCATCCTAAGTGTTTGGTCTGGAGGCAGCCCTGATTGCACTTTCCATAATTCTTGCAGACCCAAAAGAGGAACTTTCACCCCTCAGCTTCCTTTTCCTCTCTCTCTCCTCCTCCTCAATCTCCTTAGATGTCATATTTCTTTTCCCTTTGTCACTCACAGACCTTTATGACTCAGGGTGGAGAGAGCTTTGGCCTTCATTGCTTGATGTAGCTTCTGAGCTCTGGCCAAAGTGTAACATCCGTCACCTAAAGGTCCGTCAATTAACGTGATTATCCGTTAACTTTTCTTTGATCATTCATCCTCATCTTTATTAACTCCTTGTGTGGATATCCTACTTGCTTTATTATCTTTGTGCTTGTGTTTCCTTCGTGAATGTGTGCTATGCTCAAAACTTTTATAAATTCATCATTATTATCACTAAATATATCATTTTTATATAAAATTATTGTCATTAATAAAACCATTTTTAAATACCAATTATAATTAAATACATTTTTAACATTAATATAACAAACATTTTTAAAGTCGTTTTCCACCGAAACAAACTTTGGGAACTCGGGGGCTAAGTGCAAGGACTAAAATTGACATTTTGCAAACTTGGGCTGGATATATAAACCCCATTTTTTCCAGCCCTAATTCCATCTTCTTCACTTCTTCTTCTTCATTTTTCTTCTTCACTCTACAACTTCTTCTTTGCACCAAAACCGCCCCGTTTTGTCTCGTTTTCATCGTCTAGACTTCATCTACAACCTAGTCTAGTCCATCCTTGCAGGTAGACGACCTTGGTTGTCCCTTTCTTGCTCGTTTTACTGCTGTCCATTTCTAGGGTTTCGGGTGTTCGGGTCCAACCCGAACACATGTGGTCGCGTGGGTGCGTGTGATGTCTTTCTACGTGTTCTTCTTGTTTGTGTATGTTTGTTGTGTGTTTCTGGAAGTCCTAATGGTGTAAAACCCATGCACGGAGCAGCCAGAGGCTTCTCTGCACTTCTGCAGTCGCGATTCTGCTGTTTGGGCGACTGGGTCGATCATGCGACTAAGCCGTGCCACTGGATGATTCGTGCGACTGAGTCGTGCGACTGTGTGTATGTGTGCGATTGAGTCATGCGGATGAATGACGTGTGCGATTGAGTCATGCGGATGAATGATGTGTGCGATTGAGTCATGCGGATGAATGTGTGCGATTGTGCGTGCATCGCACGACTGAGTGCCAGTCGCACGAATGGAGGTTCAGTCGTACGAATGAAGCTGATTCGTACGAATGAAGGTTGATTCGTGTGTATGGAGATTGAGTCGTGCGATTGGGTGCTGTGTGGTACGACTGAATGCCAGTCGTGCGAATGAAGGTTCAATCGTACGAATTAAGCTGATTCGTACGATTGAGGGTTGATTCATGTGAATGGAGTGTTGAGTTGTGCGTCTGGTCCTGTTATGCGACTGAAGTTGTTATCTGTGTGTGAATTCCTTCTCGTATGTCATGTGATGATAAGGTAACATCAACACAATTGTCATTGCTCGACCACAAAGATTAAAGTCAACGCTATCAAGGCTATAAATACTATTCCAAATCAAATCAATCTAACATTTTACAATTATCAACAACCAATTTATGACTACTAATATTTAACAAATATTTCTCTTATAACAATGAATCTTTTAAACAATACCACCGGCAATGACGACGGTTTCTAGTACTTGGATCAACATAACATCTAATACGTGTGTCAGCTTGCGTGTGTGTTACGCACGACCGAACCGATACAACCCGAACCGACTTAACATTTCTATTTACTTTATACATATCATTAATGCTTAACAATAACTGTCAATAGGTGTTTGACTATTCATTACATACAACACTTGGGAAACTTTGATCACTCATACTTACCACTTATCAAGTGAGTTTCGTGGCCCTTTTTATGCTTATACAACTTTTCAATCATTTACAAACTTGGGGGAAAAGTATGCTCATCCACTTTTCATGCTGTACAACTTACATACAATTTACATACGTGGAATCAACATGATACTGTTTTGTGAGTACTTATCTAATACATGCTTGGGTCTGCTGTGTGGTTCTTTCTTTACAACCATTTAATTCCAGAGTGGGAACCGACGGTTAGGTATTGGTAGTACTACTGGGTTGACATTGGTTGGTATACTAGTTAGTACCAACCCTAGCCAGGAACGGGCCTTGGGTGAATATATTCCGACAAGATTTTGTGTGTACGTCGTTAGGTTTGGTTGTAAGCTCATGTCATGTGATTTTGCTTACTTATAACTGTATTCACGGTATTCTGCAACAATTATTATACAGCATCAATTACTTATTTACATTTAAACCTGCGAGCTCACCAACAATTTTGTTGACCATTTTGAGCATATCTTTTTAGGTGATCATGCTAATTGAAGATCTAGGTGTGCTGCCTTAGTGGAGACCCTAGGATGCATTTTGAGACTAAACATTGTCCTTTGGAACTTTGTTGTAGTTGCTTTAAACATCATACTTTTGTAAATTGTTCCCGGGTTATGGGAAATACATTACAATGTTATCTTTTTGTTTGTGTGAATCATTTAACATGTTTATGCTTATGGCTATGTTGTCGTGAATATTGACTAAACACGACATAAGTCTCCTTTGTGTCAGGTGTCGTCATGACACGCTTTGTCATCATTTATTATATTGCATCTCTATCTCTTACCATGTGTTATGATGATCCTGTCTCGTTACATCCCCGTGTTTCCGCTCTCAGCGGGGGTGCGACACAAAGAGAGGTTGAGAAGCACCTTTAGCAGCAGGTGTCTCAAAAAGGGTATGGATCTCTGCAATAGTTGATGTTGATGGGACGAGGCTCTCAGGTTCTGCCACTAGGCCTTCAGTCAAGGTTTCTCCTATGAAACTAATCTTAGGGTCTGCCTCAACATCCAGTTGATCGATGGCATTGCCTGATTGCCTTAGTCTTCTTCTGAAGTTGAACTTTGTAGTGATCCTGTCTTGGATTCTTTAAGCCAGCCTGTCAGCTTGTCTTGATTGGCTTGGATTGACAAGTGGCATATTGACTAGATATACCTTCATAGAAGTTTAAGGTCTGAAAGTTGAAGATCTCTTGCTGCCCTTGAACTCTAAGAATGATAAGAGCTCTTCTGTTGCTATCATACCTTCACCCAATGATATGATTTGAAGTTGGTGGATATGACAAAGCCCTCGGTATCCCTCCTCAAACAGACTCTGTATGAAGGAGTCTATAGAGTCCATATATGTGAACTTGAGGAAGTGCTGAGTGTGCACAATTGCAAGTGAGGATGGTGAGTCCTCATTGTCCACACTCTCTGAAGAACTCCTAGGTTTTGTGATTGTAATGACTTTCTCCCCCTATTTGGTAGCATCACCCACTTGCATAGGTGAGCTAGGAGTTAGGTCAATCACACTCATATGTTCTTGTGTTCCTGGTTGAGCCTCTCTTAAAGGTCTCCCAACTAGTTTTTCCTTAAGATAATAAATCTCAAGTTGTTGATCATTGACCCTATTTTGCAAGGTAGTCACTTGAGATTCAAGGTGACTAACCTTGGAGACTAAATAGGTGCATGTTTTAGACAGTTTTTGCACCTTTAGTCTTAGATTCCCCTCATCTTCATCAGAAGAATCATTAGCGGATGAGATGATTAGAGCAGAGTCCTCTCTCTCATCACCAGCTTTAGGTTCTTGGCTGCTAGATTTCCTTTGCACACTAGCAGCCTCAGTTGAGGAGTCGGTGGGTTGAGTTGCCATGGTTGAGGTCTTAATGATGTAATCACTTGCAAAAGTGAGAGCCTCTTCCATATGGAAATCCTGAACAAATTCAGAAGTGTCCACCTCAGTAGTAGGTGACTGATGTGGGATAGAAGTAGGAGACTCAGGAACACTCATCTCTCTTTGAGTATGGAAAAGAAGAGAGAATCATGGTATTAACTGCAAAACCTAAGTCTTCATCAGTATAGAAGTCGAGGATTAGGATTGGTGGTTTAGATCTAAAGGCTAGGGATGGTAACTGTCCCCTGAAGGTTGATCACTTGAGTGTTGAGACTCAGAGTGATGGCTTAAGGCATTTGGCTTATGAGCTCATCAGGTTGAGCATGAGGAACCTCATCACTGAATTTTGAATGAATGGGAGTGGTTTGCTCCTTAAGAGAAGTGGGAGCTCCAGTGTCCACTTCTTCCTATATAGGTAATTATATGGGGCCCTGCACAACCGAATAGTCTATATAGGGGTTCGTTTGTGTTTTCTTTGGTAGGTGAGGGTGATTTATGGTTGTAAGGTGGTTGGGAAGTAGAAACTATGGGTTCAACACTAGCTTGTGCTGCTAGGTTGTCACCTTGTGCATGAGCTTTAACATTTTTAGGACAAGGTTGTTTCCACCCCAGAGAACCCAACAGTGGGCTTTCTCAGTATTTTAAAGATGCCAGGCTTCATCTGTTCCAGTTTAAGAATATTACCTATTCCCCTTAACTGTGAGCCCAGTTCACAGTTAAGAATGTATTGAACATATCTAGGGAACATGTAATACTGTAAGGAGTCCAAGTTTGCAAGCAGATTAGTATAAACAAAGTAAGAATACCTGAACTTGACCCCCTTAACCATCCCGTGGACAATGAAGGAGAGATTCTCAAGAATCTGGTCCCATCCACCATGCTTGTTTGATAAGCTATGGATAACCACATGGATCAAGAATTTCCATTGAGATGAGACATTCCTTTTCGTGAAGGTCTTGACAGAGTAGTCTCCCTCATAGTCCATCTACATGAAGGACTAGTTAACAACTTCCTTGGGAAAGAACACCTCACCTTCTTTATCATCCAGCTAAATATGCATGTTGATGATGGCCGGAGTGATAAAGATTGTTCTCCCCTTCATTGTGTCAGACAACGCCTTCTCCCCGTCCATTACGACCCTCTTGGCAGGTCTTCCAAAATTCTAATAGTTGATCCTCATAAAGAGTAGGATCAATGGTTAGGAGGTGAAGTAGCTAGATAGAGTTAAGAAACAACAAACCTCTGAGAAATGAGGATCTTTCTCAGAGTGTAACAGAGCAACTTGGTTGTGTTGCCTATGTAACTGCATGGAGAAGTTAGGATCATTTCTGCGGTTAAGGTTGGCCATAATGAGAAAGCTTAAAAATGAAGAAAGAAGGAAGAAAGAAATTTCAGAGAGAAATTTGTGGTTTTAGGTTTGGAGGAAGAAGAAGATGATAGAAAGAGGGGGAAACCGTTGGTTTTTATGTGAAAAGGGATTTTAGAGAAAGTTTAATGAAAGAGGATAAACTTTGAAATCCGGATGGCGGTCCCACCTCGGAAAAAGTAGTTTACTTTTGCTCAAAAGTAGTTTTCTTGGAAGTCAAAAAGCTTCCGAAGGTAAATTATCTTCAAAAGTTTTAATGAAAAAAGCTTTCGAAGCTAAAAGACATCGGAAGATTTTCCTAAGAGTTGTGAAAATTTTGCTTCAAAAGAAAAATTAAGATTTGAATGCTTTGTCCAGATGAACAAAGCTTCCAAGAGTTAATTTTCTTTGGGAGAGAATGGTCCTTGAAAACATATAAGTGTCTGAGACAAATATTTAAGCTTCGGAAGATATTTCAGAAATTTCTTTCAAAGGTAATTTTCTTAGACAGTTATTTGTTTTGAAGGCATGATTTTCTTCCGAAGATAATATATCTTCCAAAGGATCATAAACTTTCAAAAATCTAAGGAAAGTCTTAAAAAAGATTTTCATCCAAGGAAAACATGAGCTTATGAAAGTGATGAACTAAACAACTTAGGACACACAGATTTTAAGAAATAATAAGAATTAGTTTTAATAAAAACCTACTCAAAGTTTTTTCATTCTAATAGCTGATATAAGATATTTAAATCTTTATTCATCAAAAGCTTTTGTAAACAGATCAACATATTGTTTATTTGTGTGGACTTTGACTAGTTTAATTAATCCATTTTCAAAATTATCCCTAATTAAATGATACCTGATGTTGATGTGTTTGGTCCTTGAGTGCTGCACAGGATTTTCTGTGATAGAAATAGCACTGTTGTTGTCTATGTGAATGGGAGTCTCCTTGAAGTTTAATCCATAGTCAAGCATCTGATTCTGAATCCATAGCACTTGAGCACAGCAGCTTGCAGCAGCAATGTATTTAGCTTCAGCAGTTGATGCAGAGACACATGACTGTTTCTTGCGTTGCTATGAGACAACCCTTCCACCAAGAAAATGACATCCCCCAGATGTAGACTTTGCAGTCATGTTGCAACCACCATAATCACTATCTGTATATGCATACAGATTGAAGTCAGAATTCTTAGGATACCATAGACCAAGTGTTAAAGCACCTTTAAGGTATCTTAGAATCCTTTTGATAATGATAAGGTGAGACATCTTAGGGTTGGCTTGATATCTTGCACAAGTACATGTAGCAAACATGATATTAGGCCTGCTAGTTGTAAGATACAAAAGAGACCCAATCATAGCCATGTAAAGGTGTTCATCCACACACTCCCCCTCAAGATTAGGTCCATGGGAGTGGTTTCTTTCTATGGGTGTCTTAGCAATCTTACAATCCGTCATGTTAAACCTCTTAATTATGTCTTGAACATACTTTGACTGACTAATGAAGATGCCATCTTCAACTTGCTTCACTTGAATTCCCAGAAAGAAATTGAGTTCCCCCTTGGCACTCATTTCAAATCTGTCATTCATCAGCTTCTCAAAGTCTTTGCAGGGCCTTGGATTAGTTGAACCAAAGTTGATGTCATCTACATACACTTGAACTAGCATCAAGTCATTTCCCTGTCCTTTGATGAAGAGAGTTCCATCTATAGTACCCCTCCTGTATCCATGTTTGCAGAGATACTGACATAGAGTCTCATACCATTTCCTAGGTGCCTGATACAGCCCATAAAGAGCTTTGTCAAGCTCGCAGACATAATCAGGATGATCAGGATCTGCAAAACTAGGTGGTTGTTTTACATATACCTCTTCATCAATCACTCCATAAACAAAAGCACACTTCACATCAAGATAATATACCTTGAAGTTCTTGGATGCAACAAATGCCAGGAATATCCTAACTTCCAGTCATGCTACAGGAGCAAAGACATCAGTGTAGTCAATCCCTTCTTCTTGTGTGTACCCTTGAACAACTAGTCTAGTTTTATTCTTGATGATGATGCCTCTATCATCCTTCTTGTTTCTAAACACTTATTTGGTTCCAATGGTATTCTTCCCATGAGGAAGAGGACAAAGGTTCCAAACTTTCTGCCTTTGGAATTAAAACAACTCATATTGCATAACTTCAACCCAACTTCTATCCTTTAGAGCCTTATCAATTTTCTTTGGCTCTATCTGGGATAAGAAACAAGAGTGAAGACAAACATTTGCTTCATGGCTTTGTCCTCTTGTTCTTACCCCTATGACAACATCTCCAATGATGTTTGTGGTGGGGTGAGACTTGTGGATCCTTAGCTGAGGGATCACAACAAGTTGTTGAGAGAGATCTAAATTTGAAAAATTTAGATATGACATAGATGTTTCTCCCACTACATCAGCACACTTATCAAGCGAAACTTGATCCAATGAGTGTGTGACATCATTGATGTTTTCATCTAAGGAGTCGTTATCAACATCAAGAAATTCCTGATCACTGTCACCAACTCCATTGTTTTCTTCTACATTTGAAGTATCTTCATCTGGTTGTAGAGCCTTTGAGCTTGAATTTTAAGGCATCCCGGATGTATCAACTGAGTTTGTCATTGCGGTGCTGATAGATACTTCATTTGCAGAAGTAGTTACAACTAGAGCTGAAGATATATGACTTGAAGATCTTCTCAGCTCAAATCTTTGGTCAGGATCACCTATTGATAATATATCTGCAGATCTTGAAACAGTCGTGTTCATTTAAAACAGTTGGTAACTAAATCAAGATCAAACAGCCAATCAGGACCAGAACCAGCTACACAGGGTGTGTGTTCATTGAAAGTCACATTGGCTGACTCCTCAACAAATCTAGTTCTGAGATTGTATACTCTATAAGCTTTAGCTTGGGAAGAGTATCCAATAAAGTGTCCATCATCTGATTTCTCAACAAACTTGGCACTTTGATCTTTGGTATTCAAGATGGTGCAAGGACATCCAAATGACTTGAGAAACCAATGAAAGGTTTCCTCTTATGCCAAAGTTCATAAGGAATCTTGCCATGAGTCTGAACCACTAAAACTCTATTCTGCACATAGCAAGCAGTGTTGACTGCCTCTGCCCAGAAGGTGATAGGCACCTTAGAGTCAGACAACATGGTTCTTGTAGCTTCAATCAATGTCCTTTTTCTCCTTTCAACAAGTCTATTTTGTTGAGGAGTCCTCGGAGCACTGTATTGTCTTATAATACCTTTTTTTATCACAAAATGTATCAAGGATTTGGTTCTTAAATTCAGTTCCTTCATCACATCTTATGATTTTGACCTTGTGATCAGATTGATTCTCAATCTTTAGGATGAAATTCTTCATAATCACAAGAGTCTCATCCTTAGTTCTAAAGAAGAAGACCTAAGTGAATCTTGTAAAGTCATCTGTGATCACTAAACAGTAAGAGGTCCTTCCTAGACTTATTACACTGGTGGGGCCAAAGAGATCCATATGTAACACGTGTAGGGGTGTTGTGATGGAGTTTCTTTCCTTAGGCTTGTTAGATACCTTATGTTGCTTCCCTTACAAGCATGCAACACAATGATCATCACTTGTAAACTCTTTCTTTGGCATTCCATTTACCAAATCATTCTTAATTAGTTTATTCATGTTCTTAAAGTTTACATGGAACATTCTTTTATGCCATAGGAAAGACTCATCACTATTGGCTTTAGACAGAAAGCATGAAACTTCTCCAGAGGGAGAGGTTTCTTGCAAGTCCATCTTGTACATGTTCCCTTTCCTGGGGGCTTTAAGCAAAATATGCACATGAGGAATGACCACCCTGGGCTTGAGAACAATGCACTCATGCTCAGTAAAGAGCATGTTATGACTCTGATCAAAAAATTGGGATACACTTTGAAGATTATACCCAAGCTCCTTGACAAAGTTTACCTTTTCAATGTTGAGCTTACCATTTGTGACCTTACCCCTTCTAGAAATGTAACCTCCTTCATCTCCTCCAAAAGCAACTGGGCCTCCATCAATCCTTCAAAGTTCTGGAGTAGTGACCTATTGCCTATCATGTGCCTGGAACAGCCACTGTCAATGATCCAGACATTCTTGTTTGTCTTGAGTTGTCCCTGCACAAAGAAAATGATTAATTACATTTGGAAAGCCAAGCCTTACTTGTCTTGGGATCACTAAGAGAAATAGAAGGTAATGCAATAGTAATAGATTCTATGGTTGTGCTTTGAGGATCTTGAGCTGTTGTTGATGGAAAATTTTCAGTCATTTGGTCATTCTTAGACTTCACACCACCTTTGGAAGCTTGGACTTGACCTTCAATACTTTGAAAGCTTTTGAGACTTCAGAAGTTTTGATGACTGGACCTTCGGAAGATTCTACAGACACTACAGCAGACTTTAGTGCTTCGGAAGTATTCCTCCTTCCGAGACCAACTTTTCTTCTGAATGCAAACTTCCACATGCCTTCTTTATAGTTTTGGAGCTTCTGAAGGAAACAAGTTTTCCTTCTGAAGCTTGAATATTCTTGCAACTCTTGGAAGTCCTTGTCTTGGTCATGTGAAGAGTACCTTTAGGATTGTATGGACAATCCTTAGCAAGATGAGCAATACTTTCACACATAACACACTCCATTTTCTTCTTCCCAAGAGCCTTCAGCTGAGAACAAGACTATTCTTGGAGTTGGATGGTCCAGGCTGTGTAGGAGTGGTACACAACAGATCAGCCTTCTTCTTAGTACTAAGATGATTCGAACATGAACCAGAAGTCTTAGCAGAAGAGTTTAGGCTGATGTCTTAAGTCTTTACTACTTCAAACCTTGCAGAGATAAAAACTTGTTTCTGCTTAGAGTCAAAAGTAGCCTTGATCTCTTGAGCCTTCCTAGATTTTCTTTTGATCTTTTGGATCACGTTCTTTCTCATTAACTTGGTTATCACAATCTTCTTTTTCTCCTCTTAGGATAGTGGCCTTCTTAGAATCCTCCTCTTCACTCTTCTCAGAGGAATTCTTCACTATCACTTCATCATCCTCTTCACTCAAAAGATCTATGAGAGGAAGCTCATCTTCACAAGTTCCACACTTGGGTGATCTTACAGACAAGATTGTGTGTGGAAAAGCTATCTCATTGGATCCCAGTCCCTGTTTGTTTTGATAACAAACCTTGTTGTGCAGGGATAAGGATATCATGTTCTTGAAGGTCTCTTCTTCAAGAACACACTTTTCTGCCCTGGCTTTGCTGATCACAAGTTCAGCCTAGCACTCAGTTAGCTTCATTATGAGATCCTTAATCTGAGTCCTAAAATTTGTATGCTCATGTTTTAGAACTGAAATAGTTTTCTCTAAATCCTCCATCTTTAGTTTATAATCATTTTTAGACTTTCTAAAATCAGCTTTTAAGATGTTTAAGGACTCAAGATCAGATCTTATTTCTAAGTTGTAGGACCTGTATCTGTTAACTTTAACAATGCATTCTGGGGTACATAGATGTTCCAATACCTTGGCTTCATCATGATCTGCCATCAGTGCTTGGTTTGGAGAAGCATCTTCCACCTGAAAGCTCCAGTCAAAGCCTCCTTCTTCAACATCATTAGCAACTTGCTGGTTTGGCTTGTCATTCTGGATAGCTTTATCAGTGTAGTTTGGTCTGGACTGTGTTTGGCCACCATTTGTTCTAGGTGCCTTACACTCCCTGGGAAAGTGGCCCATCAAGTTACAGTTGTAACACTTGACTTTGCTTTTGCCCAGCCTAATCTTTTCACTGGTTGCACTACTTGGAAACTTCCTTCTAGTCCACTTGTAGAACTTCTTGGCTCAGTGAGTGAGAAGAGCCATCTGCTGGACTATCTCCATGTACTCCAGATCATCTAGGTGGATACATTCTAGATCTTCAAGGGTGAAAAGAAAGTTGCCATAACGTTTATCAAAAGACACAAAGGCTTGAGAAGAACTTGTCTCTTGGAATGGGCTTCCTTGAGTGTAGTTCTCCCTTGGTGTCTTAGGGAAGGTGATGAAAGGACCCTTTGGTGAGTTGTCAGGGTAGCATATGAGATGATGTTGGGGTTCTATGCTATCCCTTTCAACCACATGAAAGGCTGAACCCATTTGATTGTTAGAGTTTCCAGATGAACCTTTCATGTTCATCTCCATCTAGTAACCACTAAGAATCCCATATAACTCTATCAGAGTGAGAGTTTTCAGGTTCTCAATCCTCTTGATAACCGCACAGTAATGTGCCCATTGCTTAGGAAGTGAGGACATGAACTTCTTTACAATGTCTCTGTTCTCAGGAGCAACTCCTCCACCCACTAGGGTATCCACAATCTTAACATACCTGAAGTATTGCTGAGTCATGGTTCCACCTGCTTTGAAGGTGAAGTTTTCAAACTACTGCTTCAGGAGATCCTTCTTGTTCTCCTTTGCTTTAGAGGAACCCTCATACATCAGTTTCAATGCATTCCACAGCTACTTAGCTGTTTTGCATTTCTTGAAACCTCTGTACACAGAGTTAGGAAGAGCAGTCTAAAGGGCTGTCATGGCTTTCTAGTCAATCTCTACTCTCTTCCTATCTTTATCGGAGTAGTCAGCCACAACCTTGGGTATCATACCACCACCAGTAGTAGAAGAGGTGCTTGATATGTATGGTCCATTCTCAACAGATTCCCATATTCTTGAATCTAGAGACCTGATGAAACCTTCCAGTCTTTGGCCCCAGGTGTCAAAGTCATCAAGAGTGATTAGTGGGGATTTGTTCATGCTTCTAGTGTCCATATTAGTTTTGGAAATGGCCGCCATTTGAAAAGTTGAAGTATTTGTGTGTGTGAGGGATTTAAAGATGGTGAAATGTTATATCAAGAGCCTGGAAAGATTTGATACCAAATGTGGGACCGGTGAAGGGTGGTCACTTACAACACAACAACACAAAGAGGAGAGTAACTTAACTTATTCAACCAGTGAGACTGGATTAACCATAATAGATGATACAAAGAACACAAGTAAGTATGAGACAGAACAAGAGAACAAGATACACAAGGAGATGGTTTTCAAGATTGCAGTATATTGCTTTCTCAAGTTCTATTACAAGTGTTACAAAGGATAAAGGAAAGTTACAAGTACTAGAGATACATATACTACATCCTACAACCGACCATACTTTGAAGGCCAGTTGGATACAATTGACTAGACACAAAACAAAATCAATTGTAGAGTCAAAAGGCAGATTGCCTTTTGACTTGTGACTATGACATGCCATAGCTCACATCCTAATATATTACAAAAAGGATAAAGTACATGAAGTAGAAAGTTACATATTCAAGACCTCAATATACAGTAACCAAAAGAATGGACCTTTTCACCAACTCATGTAAGTTGGTGACTTTACAGAGTGGCAGCGGAAAGGGGTCCAGCTTTATGGAAAAGTACATCAGATAAAGCATGTGTGTTAAAAGTCTTTGGAAGAAATCCATCTTCAAGTGTTGGCTTCGAAAGACTTTGTCTCTGAAGCTTTGGAAGACTTCATCTTTGGCTTCGGAAGATATTGGTCTTGGCTTCGGAAGATTCACACTTAGAATATTTCTGTTGCTTGTGTGAAACTTCCAAAGCATTCTTCTTCAATGTACTTGTGCATCATGCATGAGTGACTTGGGTGTTTGGGTTGCAACAGCCTCTTCATATAATCTCTATAATCTCATAATGGGGCATACCAATGCTGGCATGATAACTATTGTTATATGACAACTCTGCTAACAGTAAGTAGTCATCCCAACTTACTCCAAAGTCAATGACGCATGCCTAAAGCATATCTTCAAGTGTCTAATGGTTCTCTCCGACTGGCCATCCGTCTGCGGATGATAAGTCGTGCTAATGTGTAATCTCGTCCCTATTGCATCATGAAACTTCTTCCAAAACTTAGATGTAAACCAAGTGTCACGATCAGAAACAATAAACACTGGCACACCATGACGAGTTACAATCTTTTGATGAATAGATCCGCCAACCTCTTGGATGAATATGTCTTGCAAATCAGTAGAATGTGGGCACTCTTTGTCAAACAATCAACTATCACCCATATGACATTATACCCACTCGCAGTACGCTAACTTTGTGATAAAGTCCATAGTGATATGCTCCCACTTCCACTCGGGTATATCTAAAGGTTGGATCTTCCCGTGCAGTTTCTGATGTTCAGCTTTCACTTGCAAGCAAGTAAGACACTTACTTTGCTACATCGTGCTTCATATCCGGCCACTAATAATCTTTCTTCATAATTTTGACGCATCTTTGTAGCACTGGGATGAATAGAGTATCGAATCTTATGAGCTTCATCCATTATCTTTCCATGTAATTCCCCATAATGAGGAATCCACATCCACCCGAATCGGGTTCTAACACCATGAGTGTTTTCGCCCAACTCCGAGACCATACCTCTCATCCGTACAGAGTTAAGACGATCTTATTTCAACACCTCGTCTTGAAACTCTTTGATCAGCTTCATCACATCTGAGGTTGTCACTAACTGATAAGCCTTCACCCGAATTGGCTTAGGTTTCTCTTTTCGTTGAGGGCATCCGCCACTACGTTGGTCTTGCCCAGATGGTAATGGATCTCACAATCATAATCCTTTATGAGCTCCAACCATCGCCTCTGCCTCATGTTTAGTTCCTTTTGCTCAAAGAAGTACTTCAAGCTCTTGTGGTCTGTGAATATTGTGCACTTCGACCCGTATAGGTAGTGCCACCAAAGCTTTAGTGCAAATACCACTACTGCTAGCTCCAAGTCATTAGTAGGATAATTAACCTCATGAACTTTTAATTATCAGGACGTGTATGCTATCACCTTTCCTTGTTGCATCAACACACAACCCAAACCTGAAAAATGTTGTAAAAATCGCTAGGCGCTAGTCGGGTGGCAAGGTAAGGACTAGAGATTAATCAGGAGTAATTGGGATTAATCGGATTGGGATTTTTACAGATAATTTTCAGTTCTATATATAAATACACACATTTTTTATGTAAAATTAATAAAAAAAGTTTAGTTTCATATATAAATTAACATATTGGGCCGGAATTTCCAGATTTTAGCCGGACTTTTCAATTTTTGGCCGGAATTTTTGATCTTCTGTCGAAAGTCGTCGGAACCCTACCGGAATTTCGCTGGAATTACTGGTTTTTGGCCCATTAAGACCACCTAGGTCCGATTTTGACCTCCGTTCTCCGCCTAGCGATTACTTGGCCGATTAGCCAAAAATTCCTAGGTGAAGGGTCGATTCCCGATTATCGATGATTAATCCCGATTTTTGCCATCATTAAATTCTTGTAAGGACCATTGTTGCCATATGTGAAACTTATGGGCCATTTATGCTTATTTTCTTTTTACTTTTAATCTTTTAGTTTGAAGGTTAATAATGTAATTATTACTTAATAAATAATTATAATAATAATAATAATATAATAATAATGATATTGTCATTAATAGTTATAATTTGTAAAAATTTATTAAAGTTAGAAATGTTTAAAACATTGATTTAAAAGTCAAGGAGGCCTATTTGCTAATTTAGAAACTTTAATAACAAAGTTTGGGCATAAAATAATAACAACTTAAATTACAAGGACCAAATGTGTAACTTCAAAAGTTACACCCCAACCCCGCCCATTTTGAGCCCGATATTCCGGCGGCCATTCTGGCCATCGCCGACGAGCTCCGACAAGCTCGTTTATCCTTTTTCAAACATTTTTAAGGCTAGTAAAAGGCACCAATCAAAACATTTTAGTATCGCGAACTCGAACCTATGGTCTAATGGGTCACTACATTCAGCATTAAAGGGTATTAAACCAAAAATTAACATCACAAATGGTTCATAACTGTTCAACGTACAAAATGTGTTGATTAATAAAATTAAATGATTAGAAACGTTCGAACAATCAATTACAAACTTAATACATCGTTTAAATTGAATTAAACCATTGATTAAACAAGTTTTGGTAACCGACATAATCGAACAGAACTTGAAGCTCGTTCGACACTTTAACGAGCAAATCAAACCTATATAACAGGGGGCAATTACTCCTTTCGACCCCTTTAAACTCTCTGTAAACGCAATTCGTAAATCATTCACTCAAACATTCAATTGCTAATAACCTGTTCATCGTGAGTAACCGAGACAAGTTCAAAGCTTAAGCACTACAAGTCGATCATAATCGGGTGAGTTTAATACATAAAACTACCCAATTACACATAGGGATCAAAAGCCCTAAGGTTAATTGGGTTGAAACTCTTGAATCACTGCTCAATTTGAGTCAATTGAATCTAGGGTTCATATTATTTCGAGGTAGATTGTGTTTAATGTTTTTAAGATTTAGAACCATGATAAACCGCGGCTAAGGCCTTGGTGTAGATACATGTGTACCTAGTTTAGGAGCTCAAACGTCAAATGTCTTTCATGTCTTACGTATATGTAACAGAATAGGTATGAATGAAATGTAATGTGTTGGTGATGCTTATAATGTTTAATATTTCATTGTTTATTGTGTGATAACACATATTGAATTAACTATATAGGTTTGTGGTTGTTTACATAGTTCTTAGTCAATAATGATTGAGAAACGTGTTTAAACTTAATCGTGTGAAGTTCTCATGCGAATGGACCATGCTAATGGACCATACGCATGAATACTTCATGCTAATGAACCAGTTGCACGACTGAACCAGGAGACTGGATCAGTCACACGATTGTGACATGAGATTGACTCAGTCGCATTACTGGACCTTCAGTCTTGCGAATGGATCAACCGCATGCTTCAGTCTTACGACTGAACCATGCAAATGGTTCAGTCGCGCAAATGGAAAACCCTAACCTATAAATACCACTTAATTCGTGGAAAAACGTAACAATTCGAATCCCTACGCACAATATCATACCCTAGCCGTCCAAAGACCCAAAAAAACCTGTTCCAAGTTCATAGATCGCAGTTAATCATCTTACAATCGTTCTTAACGTTTTGATTCATTCTTAGATCGATTATACTTGCGTTCTCACTGATTGGATCGCCAATCAAATATGATTCCGCACTATTTGGTTTGGTATACACGTAAATCAGTTAGTACTCCGTACTTAAACAGTCCTAACAAGTGGTATCAGAGCTTTGGCTCTTGATTTGCGTATGATTCAATCGATTTTGATATAAAAATCGTGTTTTTCACTCAAAAACTTAATCTTTTTGTGTCAAATAGTTTTTTCGACGTCTCTAGGTTAAAAGTTAACGTTTTTCGACATACGACAATTAGGGTTCGTGATAAATTCGTGTTTTTGCGTCAAAGTGTTCAAAACCTTCGTTTTTGCAAAAACAGCAGCCTTCAGTCGCACGATTGACTCAATCGTACGACTGAACCCATTCGCACCTCTCATACGCACGATTGGCTCAGTCGTTCATCCATTCGTACGACCGAACTCATTATTTTCATTGTTCATCCGCACCTGTCCAATCTCCTCATTAAGCCATCCACATTTGTTCAATCGCACGATTGAACCATCCGCATTGCTCAATCGTACGAATAGGCCAATCACATTCTTTCATTCGCATAAGTACAACAGTTTGTTCTAAAATCCAAGTAAATAGAAATGGAAGATCAGTACTCAGCGTTCACCGCGGGTAGGGATTCACGGATCCAGAATCTATTGCTTCTGAAAAATGAAGTGGGGAATCACAATAAGCCTCCAAAGCTCATAACGTTAGATGATTACCCATAATGGAAACAAAGGTTCGAGATATACCTAAATGGAGTAGATCCTAATCTGTGGGAATCAATTGAGATAGGGTATAGCATGCCGGTTGGTGCAGATGGAGTTAAACTTACCTTAGGTGGCATGACCGATAGCCAAAAGGTAAAGTACAATGTAGAGAAGAAGGTGTATGCTCTATTAACTCAGTCGATTCCTAAGGATATATTCCATCAGTTTTCTGAGAACAAGCAAGCAAAGAAGCTATGGGATGCTCTGGAAAAGTGGTATGACGGGAATGCATCGTTAAAAGCTCTAAAGGCTAAGGCTTTGAAGAAGGAGTTCAATAACTTCTTATCAATAGGTAAGGAGAGTTTGGGTGACGTTATAGACCGCTTCTACCACTTAATGAGTGAGTTGCACACTCATGGGGTTGTTATGTCCATGGAAGATAAGGTGTCGAATTTTACAGATGGATTACGAGAAAAGTGGGTTTCATTTGTGTCAAACCTCAGACAGAATGATATGCTGGCGAAGTTGGATATTAACGATTTCATTCTGAAGCTAAGAGAGGAAGAGTTAAGGATGAAGTACAGGTCTCAAAAGGCATCATATGATTAGAACCCGTCCCTTTACAACTCAACTCCTCAAGCAAAAACGTCTGGAGCGCCACTTCAAACGACATTCGTGTCGAGTTCAGCCACTCCGTCTCAAGCCACTACTTCAGGATCTGACATGTCAGGCTCGTCTTGCACCCAATATATAGCACCTGAAGCCAATGCTACAAAATTGAAGATCGAGAATCTTGGTAACGTGACTGTAGAGGTAGCAAAGGAGCATATGGATCTCTTAGCAGCTGTCGTTCACTCCTATGACGGTCTAGTTGCGGGGGAAGATTGGAAACTACCATCTGGCAGATGAAGACTACGAGCAAGTAGACGAGACTTAGCTGGACAGAATGGATATCATGTGGGCATTGGCAAGTGCTGTCCGGAGGGCAAAGAAGTTTGTTAAGAAGATAGGACAGAACCTGATTGCCACAAAGGATACAACCTTTGGTTTTGACAAGACCAAAGTTACTTGTTTTAATTGTGGAGAAGGGGCACTTCAAACGTGAACATGTTAAGCCCAAGAAGACAGGTAATGGTAATCCATTCTCATCCTTCAATCGTTAAGATAAACCCACAAGTATTCCTACATCGTCAAGCAAGGATCCTAAGGCCTTGACTGCTCAAGATGACGAAGGGCAAGATTGGACCTTTCGATTTGTATCTCTAGGAGAATCCAACATTGCATGTGTTGAGGGTTTGGATGACGACTCTGCAAGCGAAGGTGATATAGCAGTTGAACTCGTGATGTCAAACAATGAAGAAACTACAAATGTGGTTGATCACATGAATGAAGAGGGTTCAAGCACAAAATGTTTAGAATCACCAGCACCAGAAGAGTCAGACTCTGCTACGATGGTTGATTCAATCGAATGTTCTCAGGTATGTACCAAAGATCAATTGTTTGATAGTCATGCTTGCATTGAATGTAATAAATTTAGAGAAAGCATAGACTCAAAATTTGCTAGGTTATTAGATCATAATAATAGCTTAGTAAATGATTTACAACTGGGCACAGAAGCAAACCGGATTTTAAAACAAAATGAGCACAGTTATAAAGAGAGAATAGAACTGTTGAATAAACAACTAAGGGAAACCGAAGTTGTGGCCTTTAACCAAGAAAATGACATTAAGTTTTATTTAAACTCCCTAGAAGAAACTAAGAAACAAAAAGTAGTTTTGGAAGTCGAAGTAAACTCATTAAAACAAAAACTGCACAGTTGGACTAGTTCTTCTCACATAGTCTAGCACTTAGTGAGAGAACGCAACAATGGAGAGGGTTTGGGTTACAAAGTGGTTCCACCCCCACATGAGACCTTGTTGAATGCTAAATGCAAACCAATAAATAACAACCCAATCAAGGATCATGTGGTGTCCACTCCTCTTGTAAGTGATCCAGATTCCACAAGTAATTCCATTGAATCTGTCACTAAACAAAAGGAGACCACTTTAAAGTCAAAAGGTAAAATTCCTATTGTTAATTTGGATGAACGATTTGAGAAGGTTAAAGAAAAGTCTGCTTCAGATACGTCTAATTCTGAACCCAAAAAGACCAAACAAGTTAACCAAACACGTGTATCATGTCTAAGCTAGATAAACAAAAGAGTAAGATGTTAAAAAGTTCAAACAATTAATTTTTTTAAACAAGATAAAACATCTAAACAAGAAGTGTTAAAACCCAAACAAATTAAAGTCATACGAGTGTCACACACTTCTCCACAGAAATAGTTATACCAACATGTTGAAAGTAGATCATGCTATAATTGTGGAAAACATGGACACATCATGTCTAATTGTCCTTACTATAGACACCAAGGAAGAAAGTGAACTTCATGCTCCTAAATCTAGTTCTTCTAAAAGGAGTTCTATGACCCCACCAAGAAGAATAAATGAACATAAAGTTCAAACCATAAGCCAATCGTCTGTTTATCACAAACAGGCCTTACATAAAACTGGCCTATGAAAAGAAAAATCCAGTTCAATGTCTGATAATGAGAACAAGAAGACGAATGATCTTCCCTCACCCTCAAACATCAAACCAGAAAGGAGGTCATGTTTCATTTGCTGGAAACAAAGGAGGTTACATCACCGCTCAAGGGGAAGTGGGAAACCAGAAAATGAAGTTTGATAAGGTAAACTATGTTCAACAACTTCAAAATAATTTGCTTTATGTATCCCAAATCTGTGACAAAGGCTTTAAGGTAGTATTCGACAACAAGAAGTGCTATTTTCTAAAAATAGACTATGTGATCCTGGAGGACCAAGTCTTAATGTCAGCTTCAAGATATAACAATCTTTATGTCTTGGATCTATCAAAGGCCTCCACAACGGATCATCAAGTTCGGCGCTTCCTGTCAAAGGCTACAGAGAAGGATTCAATCTCCTGGCATAGAAGAATGGGACACATCAATCCACGGAAGATGAACCACTTGATCCAGAATGATCTAGTGCGAGGAGTAAACGTAAAAAACTTCCAACTACCGGATTTTTGTGTCGCCTGCAAGAAAAGCAAACAGACTAAGAAGTCTCATAAGGAAAGAAAGTTCATTCCATAGAACTGCCTCTTGAGCTTCTTCACATGGATCTGTTTGGTCCAGTCAGTACAAGGAGCATCGCCGGCGACTTATACTGTTATGTAGTTACAGATGACTACTCAAGATTCTCTTGGTAATGTTTCTAAAATCCAAATCTCAAACATTTAAGTCACTCAAAGAGTTAGTAACTACTTTGGAGTCTCTCTACAAGCTGAAGGTAAGACAAGTACGCTCAGACAATGGCATTGAGTTTATGAACCATGAATGGAGGAATTCTACAAAGAAAAGGGAATTGTGCACCCGTTCACTTCTGCCTACACTCCACAAATGAACGGAGTTGCTGAGAGAAAGAACCGCAGCTTGATAGAGACAGCACAGACAATGCTAGCAGACTCGAAACTACCCATCCAAATTTGGAATGAGGCAGTTGCCAATGCATGTTACACTTTAAATCGGGTTCTGGTGGTAAAACGTCATGGTAAGACGTGTTACGAGTTACTTCAATGACGTAAACCAAATCTAGAGTACCTCGAACCGTTTGGTGCACCCTGCACCCTTTTGAAGAAAACTCAGGAAGGAAAGTTCAGTGAGAAGGCTGAGGAAGGAATTTTCCTAGGTCACAACATACCAAATAAGAGAGTTTACAACAACTCAACGGGTCAAGATGAAGTGTGGTGTAATATGGACGTTCAGAGATACACTACCCCCAGCTGAAAAAGGACCCACATTCTTTTTCGATTATGATGGATTCTTTAAGTCCTTCAACATCCCTCTCTCCACTCCTGAAGATGAGTTAGCAACCAAGATGACATATGATGTCTTAAACACACCTCCCCTAGACTCAACAACATATGGTTCACAAGGCCAGTCTTCTAGTAACTCAGGGGGAGCACTGAAGGTAAGTGACTCCTCTTCGGATGATGAAGAAGTGGAAAACATTCAGGTGGATAGGGAGGAACAGATTCCTACTACTACAAGTATACACGGATCAGATGTTGATGCCTCTAACATACTCCCACTGCCTCAGATACTGAACCTGTGGTTCATAATCTGGATAATGAGGTAGTTGTACCCACCACTCCTGGATCTCGACTAAATGTTTATCATCCTCTAGACAATGTCACAGGGGATGTACAATCGGGAGTACAAACAAGAAATCAGTTATATTCAGCTGATTATGCCTCAGTCATGGAAAAAGGCTACCTTCACGATGGTGCTTATCGATGTTTTGTGTTTCAATTTGAGCCAAAATATGTAAGTGACGCCTTAAATGATGAGGCTTGGGTGAGTGCCATGCAAGAAGAACTTTTTCAGTTCAAGAAGTTAGGAGTATGGACTCTAGTGGATAGACCTAAAGGTGCCAAGGTCATTAGCACTAAATGGGTTTTAAAATGCAAGAAGGATGACCAAGGGGTCATTATCAGAAACAAGGCTCGACTAGTAGTTCAAGGATTTCAACAAGTCGAGGGGATTTATTACAATGATGTCTTTGCACCAGTGGCAAGAATGGAAGCCATTAGTATCTTCCTAGCCTATGCATCGTATATGAAGATTAAAGTCTATCAGCTTGATGTGAAGAGTGCATTTCTTCATGGTGAAATCCGAGAGACAGTGTATGTCAGTCAACCCGAGGGATTTGAGGATCCGTATCATCGGGATAGAGTTTACAAGCTAGACAAGGCTCTATACGGGCTTCATCAAGCCCCCAGAGCATGGTATGAGAAGCTCTCGATTCATCTTGTGAAACACAGGTTTCGAAGAGGAGTGATTGACTGTATATTGTTTATCAAAGAGAAGGATGGTGACTTACTGCTTGTATAGATTTATGTTGATGACATAATCTTCGGATCCAAAAACGAAGACTTGTGTAAAGAATTGAAGCAGTAATGAAGGCAGAATTTAAGATGAGTGCCATAGGAGAAATGAAGTTCTTTCTTGGGTTACAGGTGGATCAGACACCTAAGGAATTTTCCTACATCAAACCAAGTATATAGGCGATATCTCAATCGGTTTGATATGAAGAATGCTTTGGCAGCCGGGACTCCACTTGCTACAAACCACAATGTGGCACCCGACGAAAGTGCCGATCTGTTGATGCCACCATGTACTGAGGAATGATCGGATCTCTCATGTACCTCACCGCCTCACGACTAGATATTATGTAACTTTACTGCTATTGCCGTCACTAAAATCCGGTCGAACATCCTAAAACCAAACACATCGGAATTAAATATCACTTTATACGTAATTGTTTTGAAAAGCATTTGATCGATGTTGTTAAAATCAATACGGATTTTCAACGCGCTGATCTCTACACAAAAGCTTTGATAAACCACGTTTTCTATATCTATTATAGGTCAATGACGTTAAAAAGAAAAGTGACGTGATTCTGACAATGACAGTACTTAGTCCGACAAGTAGATTTCATTTTTACTTTTATTTTAATTTAATTTTATTTTATGTTATTTCTTCTCCTATTAAAATTCTAAATGCAAACTTTATCGGTTTTAGAATTTTAGGGGGAGAATAGGTTACGGTAGTAGTATTAAATTTAGTTGTTTTAATTTTAGTACCATAAAAAACGAGGGAGGAGGACAGTCTACCTAAGAGTAATAGATCGTATCTGTGATACTGATTCAATGACTATGGAAAATGATAGTACACAGGAAACCAATAGTTTGGATTTTAAAATAAGAATTATTAAAATGCAAAATTCGAAGTATAAGTCTGAGAAGTCTAAGCATAATAAAAGGAAAAATGATAGTAAACTAGCTACTACTAAGGTAACACAAAGAAAGTAGACCTAGGGTTGCTAGACCATTAGATGACGTGTCGGTAGATTCAACACAATAGATAAGTAACCTCGTTGGTGATTTCAAGTTCAAACTAAGCTGTTCAACAAGCGTTGGGGTTATCATCTTATCCCTGGTTAACACAATTAACAAAGTTCCAATAAGAGTTGATGAGCAAAATAAACGCCACAAATGTGTGCGGATGACCATAATATGAGCAAAGCACATGAAAAATGCAAAAAGCAATCAAGCTAATAACCTATGTTGTTAGTGCGATCTGTGAAAAAAGAATAAAATTGCTCAAACAAGAAGATAGGTTGTGTGCCTCTCTGCTGTGCGGTGACACTGACCTGAGGATAAGCATAACCTAAATATTCTAAAATTCATTGTGTTTGCGCCTCTCTGCAGGATGAGTGGCACTAACCTGAGGCTTAGCATCTCTTTGAAAGCTCTAGAATAGTTTCTTCTTGAATATTACCCGTAGAACGCTCAAAAATCTCTTGAGGAACGTTGATTACCATATAAGTGTGGGATCCACAAATGCTTGTTGAAATAATTAAACCTTAAATCATCACGAATCTATGTCAAAAGTCTGTGTATGGATTTAAGAGGACAAGTATACTGACAGTCATCGTGGCTGCAACTCTTGAAAGTCAAAATCACTGTGTGCACCTTGTGGCACTAGTATGATTTCCTAGACTTGCTAATGACTCTTGATGAATACAAGAATCTTGCATCAAAAGGTTTTGCTAACATGTCCCAAATGATTTGATTTACCTGTATGATTTCATATGAATCGTTCCACTTATGGTTAAAATAACTTGAAGCTGTCTGTTCGAGAAATAAATCTGTTAGTTATCTATCTTAGGATTTCCACCTCACACAAAAATTACAAAAATTTGTTTTAGTTTTGTCCTTTAGTTCTAGTTGTTCATTGTTTAATTTTTGTTAGTTTAGTTGTAAACGTCAAACTATACATTGGAATTCTGTCTGGGATTTAATCACTCAAAAAAGGGTCACGTCTTAGGTGACCAAATGGGTTTTCAAAGGTTAAAAGGATCACGTCTGAGGTGATCAAAGGTTCTCTAAGTTAAATGGTCATGTTTGTGATGATCGAATGCTCGAAATGTTTTATCAATAGTTAAAAAGGGTTAAGTGTTAAATGGTCATAAAGTTAAAATCATAAGTATGAGCCCATTCGCACGACTAGACCATGAGTATAGACCAGTCATACGATGGACCATACGTATGAGCCCATTCACATGACTGGACCATGAGTATGGACCAGCCGTACGATTGGACCATACGTATGAGCCTATTCGCACGACTGACCATGAGTACGGACTAGCCGTACGATTGGACCATACGTATGAGCCCAATTGCATGACTAAACCACACGCATGGCCCAGACGTGCGATTGGACCATAAGCATGAGTAACCTCACACGATTGGTTCACAAAATGAACCAATCGCATGAATGGAGGTGACCGAAGACACTGTCGCACGACTGACATCTAGTCGCACAACTGAAGGTGACTGACTATGCCAGTCGCACGACTGATCCTCAGTCGCACGAATCACTTCTGTGACTGGGTCAGTCACATGACTGGAGGAAATCCTAGTATAAAGGAGGGGGAGTCGTTCGCAGTCATCATCACTCCCAAATCGCCCCCAAATCGCACGACTATACCGTTACGCTGCCTGATTTTCTTGTGACTATTCTAGACTACTGATTGTTGTGTACTGACGATTTCTAGTGATTATACAGGTAATGTGCGATGTAATCCACTCAAATGTCCATCAAATCATTCCCTAAATCGACTGAATTGAGCCCTAAATTTAACCAAGACTTAGTTTGCCTAAGAAACCAATAAAACTAAGTACATTGTTCAATTAAAGATTATTAGGTGTTATGTCGGTCATTTGCGAGACTAATGAGCCAAACCATGACGTCTAACATTAAGTTTTGCTCAAAATTTGAATTTGAATTGAAAAAACAGTCTGTCATGCGAATAGACACCCCGATGAACTTCAATCGCACGACTGAGCTGGGCGAATGGCTCAATCGCACGACTGAACCATGCGTATGAGTTCAGTCGCACGACTGGTGTAAACGCATGGGATAGCAAATGACTAATCCCAGTCGCATGCTCAGTCGTACATACGAGCTCAATCGCACGACTTGATCTCAGTCGCACAGTTCATTCGCACGAAAGAACAGAAGATTTTAAGTCAAATGAATCAAAGTGTTACTCATTAACACTCATAATGTTTATTTACATTGTGTAATAGATGGCGAGTCGTTGGACTATGAGCACAAAGCATAACCTTTCTGCTCATCCGGATCTGACCTCACGGAACGCAGCTAATTTCTCTGGCATTATTACATTCTTACGGAGATAGAGGATCTTCCGTGCTATATCGACTCCGTGCACCCCGTACCGCTTAGTTTAGCAGGCTTTCTGGGAAAGCGTGTGGTCGACAGATCCTCAGAGCCCCACTGTATTAGGAGCTCCATTTTTTGTCAGGCTATAGAGATCATTGAGGACGATCTCAGGACAGTTTTGGAGTTTGGAGACGATGCTGACTGTCCTACACGACTTCACCCACTGACTGTACGAGTCTATTTCTGCGGGCCAAGTACTCAGGGGATATCAACGTAGGTGTGCTCAACAAGAGCAACCTGTGCCCCCAATTAAGTACTTGTCCCATGTGCTACTTAAGTGCATTGCCTCAAGGAAGGAGGCTTTGATGAGCTATCTGATCAGATTCAGATAGCCTATGTGGCGTTGGTGCTGAAACATCCGTTCAGCTTCTCCAGGATGATCTTCACCTACCTGATGGAGAACATCGAGGTGAAGGGAAAAGAGGGCTTTTTCATGTACCCTCGCTTTATGCAGATGATTATTGACCAAAAGCTCCCTTCGCTGCCAAAGGAGAAGGAGGATGTCGTGGTGCTCTTGGTGATGGACGATACCACCTTGGGCAGGATGAAGGTGTACAAGGGGGAAGCAGGTGAAACCCCCTGTCAGGCGGCTGTTTGGGTATCTGGCCCGTGAAGACTACGTGGCGCCGACACGAAGGAAGTGGCACCATGATGACTGCGACTCTGACATTGAGCAGATTGTGCTCCCTGCTGATGCTTCTGATGATGACAGTGGTGATGGTGGAGACACTGGCCCCACTCCATCTAGGGCCACCACTACAGATGTTACACCTCCACCACCCACTCATGGAGAAGCTGATATAGCTGGATTCCATCAGGATTTTTGTCCTGATGAGGAGGAGGACGAGGAGGATGAGGAGTTGACTCGGATGGTGGGCAGTAAGGTGGTTGCCACCGAATGAGGGATTCAGGCGGTTGGTGGATGCCCGGGAGAGTCTGCGGAGACTAAGACTGATCCTACCTACACCCCAGCTCAGCCCAGCATCCCAAGGGGAGCATCCTTCTCGAGGGGTTCAAGGAAAAAGAGGATGGCTCAGCCCCATGGGATGAAGCACAAGAGACGGAGGTACACGCTGATCACTGCCTCTTCCCCCACTGCCACCACAACTACCACCACCACTACCTCACCTACCACCACTACTACCACTCCACCCACCATTACTACCACACCTCCACCTACCACTACCTTAGCCAACACCACTACTACCACTCCACCCACTCACATACCACCACCCATATTCACCACTGCCACCACTACCACCACCAGCCACCAAGCAGGACCATCATCCCACCCATCATTCACTTTAGGATCATCTCTGCCCCCTATTAGGGTAGAGGAACAGCTGTCAGCACTCAACAGATGGTGCTGAAGCTGTTGGCAGCTGATGAAGAGAAGAGTTGCACAACTACGTCAGCTTGCGGAGCTTAATGCTACCAAGCTCAGCAGATATCTCAGCAAGCTCAGCAGATCGCCTAACTCAAGGAGCAAAATGACCAATCAGCTAAAAGGATTAGGAAGTTAGAGACTACAAACAAGACCATCATGCTAAGGCTCAAAGGCACTAAAGATGAGACTCTCAAGATCAGAGAGGGAGATAATAATGATGATGAGGATGAGGATGATGAGGATGAGACAGACAAAGGAGGTGATGATGGAGCAGGAGAGAAGAGGGAGGAGATGATGAAGAGGAGGGATGATGCAGCTGCATCAGATGCCACACACGCTAAAGAAAGACGCTCCAAGAAGGCACAAGATGGGAGCCTTGTCTTCAGCCCCGCCTACAGAAGAGCCCATCATTCAAGATAAAAATCAACCATGTCAGCAAGACCAGTATGATGTTACTCCCTTACAGCAAATCAAGTCTCAATTCACTATGATACTTGATTTGCAAGGGATTGTTAGGAGGTCTGTGAGTTATACTCCTAAAGAAGGAGAAATAATTCATGACCTTACTGATGAGCAACTTGCGGAGATGTTCTGGCTAAATCCGGATGAAATTGTCAGGATGCCCCTACTGTTGACGTGGCTAGTGACGACGAGCTTAATGAAGTGGATGAAATAGAGATTGAAGATGTCACAGCTTAGCATTATCCAGAGTATGCTGACAGAGAGGGAAATGTAGTCCCCAATCTGGGTGACACTCTCGTCAGTGATACGTTTGAAAAACTGGATCAGATAGAGCAAGAATCAAGCCCAAGCCACAGATGTTGATGTCAACATCAGAAAGGTTGAATGGGCAGCTTGTTTGGCAGAGATCCGAGCCCAACGCACTGCTCCAAAGCTAAGTGCCTAGACCAAGCTCTACAAAGTGAAGAAGCATCTAAAGGTGTAAGGAAAGATTATAGCATGGGCATATTTTGAGGGTCTAAATGTCTATGCTGTCAAGAGGGAGAAAGTAATAGAGTACTTCAAATTTCCACATGATCTGAAGACTCTCCCTGGGTTTGAGCTCAACCAGCTGGCCGAACTAAAGTTGCTATATACTAACCCAAAGAAAATATCCGGCTGGTTTGAGGTTGCATTGAGAAAAGAGTACCACACCAGGTTGGTTAACTTTAGACCTCAACAACCAACGAGGTACATCAGAAGGTCTGAAGTTGATTCCATTACTGGAAAGCCAAAGATAGTGCTGAAGTGGAGTCCTCCGCACACAATGTCAAGAATCCCTCTAAAGGAAATGCCATAGGACTTCACTCCACACTTTAAGTGGTGGTACTATGATTGGAGAACAGGTGAAGCTGTTATAGTCTCGCAAAAAGAGGAAAAAATGGTTACTATTTGGGTATTTGACCCAATGTGGCTAAGTAACTTGTCTGCTGATGACGTATACACATTGTACAAGTGGCCACTGTTTTATGATTCACAAGACATTGTACAAGCCCTCCAGTTCTAAAATGTTATAAGGATCTGTTTCCCATTTGAGATACATGCTGGAGCTACAAGAGAGGAGAAGTATAAGAAGTTTGAAGAGCTGATGAAGAATGTTAGACAATAAAGTAAACTAGGTCCAAGGGGGAGTTTGTAGATACATGTGTACCTAGTTTAGGAGCTCAAATGTAAAATGTCTTTCATGTTTTACGTATATGTAATAGAATTCGTATGAATGAAATGTAATGTGTTGGTGATGCTTATAATGTTTAATATTTCATTGTTTATTGTGTGATAACACATATTGAATTAACTATATAGGTTTGTGGTTGTTTACATAGTTCTTAGTCTATAATGATTAAGAAACGTGTTTAAACTTAATCATGTGAAGTTCTCATGCGAATGGACCATGCTAATGGACCATACGCATGAATAATTCATGCTAATAAACCAGTCGCACGACTGAACTAGGAGAGTGGATCAGTCGCACGATTGTGACGTGGGATTGACTCAGTCGCATGGCTGGACCTTTAGTCGTGCGAATGGATCAACCGCATGCTTCAGTCGTACGACTGAACCATGCAAATGGCTTAGTCGCACAAATGGATAACCCTAATCTATAAATACAACTTAATTGTGAAAAAACGTAACAATTCGAATCCCTATGCACAAAATCGTACCCTAGCCGTCTAGAGACCCAGAAAACCTGTTCCAAGTTCATAGATCGCAGTTAATCATCTTACAATCGTTCTTAACGTTTTGATTCATTCTTAAATCGATTATACTTACGTTCTCACTGATTGGATCGCCAATCAAATAGGATTCCGCACTATTTGGTTTGGTTTACACGTAAATTAGTAGTACTCCGTACTTAAACAGTCCTAACACTTGGTTCACTAGTTACACACTTACCCTATCAAACAAGAGGTCCCCAGTTCAAACCCGGGAGCCTCATATAATTTTTTCAGGCCTTTTGGCCTTAAATTAAAAATAGATTTTTTTAAAATTATAAAAATAATTTTATAAACTTTGTTTTTTTTTAAAAGCATTTAATATCTTTTGTGTAATTTATTATAAAAATACCTTTATGTTTTATTTAATATTCTAGTTAGTATATTTTTACAAAATTTAGACTTTAAATACTAGTTTAATTTACACAAACTATGATTTCAAACATTGCTTTTAAATTATTGTTTAAGTTGTGTTCATTTTATGTAGTTATAAAACTTTATTTAAACTTTATAAATATTACAAAATGATTATAAATGTTTTTTTTTTTCATTTTTTTATATATATAAAATATAAATATATGTTTCCTAATAAAATATAAATGAGTTTCAATTGTTGAACATAATTATTTGACAAAGCCCCAAACATAAAATTGAACTATAGTCCATGTTAATTCGTTAAACTCATTTCAATTAAATTATAATCTTGTAAAAATATATTTATTTAGATGCATTGTGAAGGACTACATTGAAACAACGCTTGTTATTATTTCTTATTAATCATACATTATATACTTATTGATCATGTGAGTATTTCTATACCCTTTTTTATATTTTCGCACTTTGGGGTGAAACATGTTACATTATAACCATTGCACTTGTAAAACGTTTGATTTTTGTAAATTTTGGCAATTCACTTGTATGTTGTGGTTAGTTGATCTTTGTAGCGACCATGTAATGTCGATTATATGTACAATCATTAACTCTTGCTAGCCCGGTGACGTCATAGATCTATGGGCCTGACAAACCTGCTTGGTTAATCCAAGTACACTTAGCTAATCGTATATACTTGTAAAACGTTTTAGACTTGTAAAAATCTATCAAGGTTTGATTGTGTATTCTTTCTTACATCCCCAATTACTTTGTTCTCTAACTTACAACATGAATTGTCATCTTTTATATATTTATGTATTGAAAACTATGGAAATCTCACCAACATAATGTTGACCTTTTATTTTTAACATGTTTTAGGAAACGCTCAAGTATGATTACTACTCTTGAAAGCTTATCACATCTAGGATTGGACCTAGAGAAATAAATGGATGAACTTGTCACATTTAACTTTTATATATGATGTTATCTTTGTTTGAGAATTATACTTGTAACGTTGCAATTGAAACTTATGATTAATATTTTTGGATTTAATAATAGCGTTATATGGCTGTAAACGATCTTAACTCTCACACCTTGATGTTTCCGCCGTCAAGGTTGGGGTGTGACAGATTGGTATCAGAGCCATAACTATAGGGATTTAGGTTATTAGAAATGGTGACCTAGACTATAGTTTATGCATAAATCTTATAGAATAATATTATTATTCTTGTAAAAGTATATTGTTTTGCATGCTACATAATGCTATGTCATACTTATGTGCAACTTGATGCCTTAGCATAGGATTGCCTTGTAATTGTTAAAACATTGTTACTTGTCTCCCTAAACTTAACTTTGACTCTTTGATTCTCCCCGAACACGAAATCTCTTAATCTTATTCTCGGCAACACGTGAAATCGTATACTTATGCCTATGACTTGGATCCTTAGACTTATGTCTAATCTATATAAATCTCATCAAGGTTTTGGTTTCATGAACCTAAGGAATATTGTGTGACACATAGACACTTGTATCCTGGATTTCCTGGCAAAAAGCCTTTGGGCTAAGGCAAGCATTTCGCATAAATCCTTCGGGACTAGTCATGCTTACCTGCGGGTTTCTGGGATGAGTTATAAACTATGGTCAATATACACAAGTTTCTAAGGCAATGGGTCAATTCACCTTGACGTGTCAATGTTTCCTAAGGGTAATGCGTTACCAAATGGAATCATTCTGTGTACCTTACAACTCTTAGCTTGTCTTTGTTCAAACTACTATCCTTTGTTATCTTCATTCCCGTAACTAACTCATTTTGTATATCCAGCATGTCTCGCCACCATGGAAAGCGTGGAAATTCCGACCGTAAGCTAGCCACCATGATTGCCGGCAAATGCCTGCCGTCATCCCGACCATTGTCGCTGAACTTAATAGCAACCTAATGGCTAATAGCAACAACAACACCAATAGGAACAATAGCGGTGCTCATGGAGAGAATAGCAACAATCAACAAGGGAACACTCGCACGTGCACTTTCAAACACTTCAACTCGTGCAACCCACTAGTTTTAGTGGAAAAGAGGGAGCCACTGGACTTCTCAAGTGGTTGAAAGTATGGAAAACACGTTCATCGTTAGCGAATGCCCCGACAAGTTCAAGGTTCATTATACTACAAGTGTCCTTCAACAACGGGCACTCACATGGGGAATAGTGAAAAGAGAAACCGTGGGGCTGAGGTTGCATTGGCATTGCTCTGGGAAGAATTTAAGGATATCATGATTCAAAAGTTCAGCCCGAGGAGCGAGTTGCAAAAGCTAGAGGAAGAGTTCTGGAACCTCAAACAAGATGGTGGAATCACTTAGCTTATTCCACCCGGCATCATGAGTTGAGTATGCTCCTACCACACATGGTGGACACCGTGCCTCGTAACATTGAGAAATTTATCAAGGGGGTGCCACCTCAAATTCAAGATGCCGTGATGGGTAGTAGGCCCACAACTTTGGAGGAGGCAATCACTATCACAACACAGCTCACCGAGAATCATATTAGAGCTGGCACTATGTCGGCAAAGGGTTCCCAGTCTACTGTGAAGGTGACACCCGAGGCAACAAAGGAGGCAAGGGACGAGTCATCTTCTCAAAACAAGAAGCATAAGTTCACCCCGATGCCCAACTACACTGTGACTGCACCCGATACTCCTAAAAAACAAATGGTGGTTACAAATCAAGCCCCGTGGCTAGAGCTTATACGGTCCATATCCTATGTGTAACACATGCAAGTACCACCATGCGAGCAATATTCCATGCCGAGTCTGCTCGTTGTGTGGGAAGTATGGTCATTTCATGGCTACTTGTCTTCGTGCGCCAAAAAACACTGCAATGCTTACCAACCGAACCTGATATAACCGTGACAAGCTTGGTCATATTCGTCCGCAATGTCCTCGCAATGCGGGAACTGTGCCACCGGCTCGTGGAAGAGATTTCAACATCAATGCCAATCAGCCCAAGCCAACAACGACATGGTGAATGGTACGTCGTTGAACTTCTTTTAATCGTTTCTTGTCTTGTAAAAATTCCTATTTTTGTTCATCTACCATTAATAGGTTGTTACCAAACAGTATGTATCTTGTAAATAGCCATTATGCTTCCGTATTGTTTGATTCAGGTGCGGATAGGAGTTTCGTGTCCTTGGAATTCGAGCCTATACCTTCTAAACCGCGTGTTAATCTGGAAAGATCCTTCACGGTTGAAGTCGCCGATGGATAATATATCGTCGTTGACGTCGTAATACGCGATTGCACCTTGAGCCTTAACAAACACGAGTTCTTCGTCGACCTTATTCCTATGCAATTGGGAAGTTTTGATGTTATCATTGGCATGGATTGGTTAGCCAAGCATCATGCAGAAATTCTATGCTTCGAGAAATGCATTCGAATTCCTTTACCGACGGGTGATACTTTGAAGGTCTTTGGGGAGAAATCATCCCAAGGACTCAAAACTACCTAGCTTTCATGGCGTATGTAGTTAACACGAAAGTCAAGGGTAAGCTACTGAAAGACATTCCTGTTGTGCGAGAATTTCCCGAGGTTTTTCCCGAGGATCTTAAGGGACTACCTCCCATGCGAGAAGTTGAGTTCAAGATTGACTTAATCCCTGGTGCAAACCCTATGGCTAAATCACCTTATCGTCTTGCACTGTCTAAAATGCAAGAACTAGCTAGTCAACTGCAAGAGTTGACCGATAAGGGATTCATTCGTCCTAGTTCATCACCGTGGGGTGCACCTATACTGTTTGTGAAGAAGAAGAATGGTTCATTTCGTATGTGCATCGACTATCGAGAACTCAACAAGCTTACCATCAAAAACTGATACCCTCTTCCTCGAATCGATGATCTCTTTAATAAACTTCAAGGAGCAACTCAATTCTTAAAGATCGATCTACGTTCTGGGTACCATCAATGACGTGTTCATGATGATGACATTCCAAAGACCGCTTTTCGTACTCGATATGGACATTACGAGTTCATGGTTATGCCTCTTGGCTTGACCAATGCACCTGCTGTGTTCATAGATCTCATGAATCGAGTATGTAAACCGTATTTGGATAAGTTTGTGATCGTGTTCATTGATGACATTCTTATTTATTCCAAGATGAAAATCGATCACGAGACGCACTTGCGACAAGTTCTTGGACTTTTGAAGAAGGAGAAATTACACGCAAAGTTTTCGAAGTGTGAATTCTGGTTAGAGGAGGTTCAATTCTTAGGGCATGTGGTGAATAGCCAAGGAATTCACGTTGATCCTGCTAAAACTGAAGCTGTGAAGAATTGGTGTATTCCCACAACACCAACGAAGGTTTGTTCTTTTCTGGGGTTAGCGGGATATTACCATAGGTTCATAGCGAATTTTTCGAAGATTGCTAAACCATTAACAGCGCTAACCCGAAAGAATCGACTCTTTGAATGGGGACCCGAGCAAGAAGAGGCTTTTGAGACATTGAAACGCAAGTTGTGTAACGCTCCTATTCTCACACTTCCCGATGGGAACGATGACTTTATCGTGTATTATGATGCTTCTAATCAAGGTCTTGGTTGTGTTCTCATGCAACGAGGCAAAGTCATAGCATACACGTCGAGGCAATTGAAGGTTCATGAAGTGAACTACACAACCCACGATCTTGAACTTGGTGCTATGGTTTTCGCTTTGAAGATCTGGTGACATTATCTTTATGGGACACAATTCATAGTCTACACAGATCATAAGAGTCTCCAACACATGTTCAACCAAAAGGATCTCAACATGAGACAAAGATGATGGATTGAGTTGATTAGCGATTACGACTGTGACATTCGCTATCACCCTGGAAAGGCGAATGTTGTAGCCGACACACTGAGTCACAAGGTCCACAATAAGACTGTCTCGCTCCAAGAAATCTGAGATCGAAGGCAATGGTTTGATAAGCTAGGAGAATTTGATACTGAGATTCATGTGGATGTCAACGAGGCTACTATCATACTGCAAAACATAAGGGTTGGTAGTGATCTCGAGTTGTGCATTCGCAAAGCTCAACAAGCAGCGTTAACCGACGAAAGGAAAGATGAAGATTTGATGTCTAACGTTCAGTCTCAACCGGAGACAAAACCGAACGGCATGTGGTACTTCTTGAATCGACTTTGGATCCCGAATCGTGATAACCTTCGACACTTCATTATGAACGAAGCTCACCAAACTCGATATTCCATTCATCCTGGCTTCGATAAGATGTACATGGACCTTTGTGGTCAATATTGGTAGCCTGGAATGAAGAAAGATATCGCGTCTTATGTTTCCAAGTGTCTCACATGTGCAAGAGTCAAAGCCAAGCATCAATGACCAAGTGGTTTACTTGAACAACCCGAAATCCCTATGTGGAAATGGGAACATATATCCATGGATTTCATAAACCAATTACCTCGTACTCCTCCTGGTCATGATAACATATGGGTCATTGTTGACTATTTGACCAAGACGGCACATCATATCCGACCGAGACGCTCGTTTCACTTCGCACTTTTGGTCGTCTATGCAAGAACTCTTGGGTACTTAATTGGATTTAAGTACGGCTTACCATCCTCAAACTGATGGTCAAACCGAACGAACAATTCAAACCCTCAAGGATTTGCTACGACTATGTGTCCTTGACTTTGGTGGTGATTGGGATACATATTTACCGCTCGCGGAATTTCGTATAACAATAGTTATAACTCGAGTATCAAGATGGCACCGTTTAAAGCACTCTATGGTCGTAAATGCCGATCATCGATCTGCTGGACAAACATTGGTGAAAATTTCATTATGGTCCTGAACTTATACAAGAAATGACCGATAAAGTCTCCACAATCTGCAAGAACCTTGAAGTGGCAAGCAGTCGACAAAAGAGTTACGCCGATAAGCGTTGTAAGCCGTTGGAGTTCCAAGTTAGCGACATGGTTCTTCTTAAGGTTTCACCGTGGAAAGGTGTTGTTCACTTTGGAAAGAAGGGTAAACTAGTTCCAAGATTTGTAGGACCTTTCAAAATCCTGAAAAGGGTTAGGAAAGTGGCTTATAAACTGGAACTACCTTTCGACCTTAGTGGGGTAAATCCTATGTTCCATGTCTCAAATTTGAGAAAGTGTTTGGCCGGCGAGAGTCTACATGTTCCACTGGAAGACATTCAGATCGACGAGTCATTTCACTTTGTTGAGAAACCTGTTGAAATTATGGATCCATCATGAAGAAAACTAGAACCACAACTACTCCAATTGTCAAGGTTCGTTGGGAGAATAAGTGTGGAGCTGAGTTCACTTGGGAGCGTGAGGATCATATGAAGGACAGATACCCACGCGCCTAGTTCATTCGTAATTTCGGGACGAAATTCATTTAGGTTGGGAAGACTGTATCATCTTGTATTTTTGAATTAATTAAAAGCTTGCATCGTTAAATTCTTGTAAGGGCCATTGTTACCATATATGAAACTTATAGGCCATTTATGCTTATTTTCTTTTTACTTTTAATTCTTTAGTTGAAGGTTAATAATGTTAATTATTACTTAATAAATAATAATAATAATAATAACAATAATAATAATAATAATAGTAATGATATTAATAATAAATAAGAATAATAACAATAATAATGATATTGTTATTAATAGTTATAATTTGTAAAAATTTATTAAACTTAAATATGTTTAAAACTTTGATTTAAAAGTCAAGGGGGCCTATTTGCTAATTCAGAAACTTTAATAACAAAGTTTGGGCATAAAATAATAACAACTTAAACTACAAGGACCAAATGTGTAACTTCAAAAGTTACACCCCACCCCCGCCCATTTTGAGCCCGAAATTCTAGCGGCCGTTTCGGCCATCGCTGGCGAGCTCCGGCGAGCTCATTTGTCCTTTTTCAAACGTTTTTAAGGCTAGTAAAAGGCACCAATCGAACTGTTTTAGTATCGCAAACTCGAACCTATGGTCTAATGGGTCACTACATTCAGCATTAAAGGATATTGAACCAAAAATTAACATCACAAACAGTTCATAACCGTTCAACGTACAAAATGTGTTGATTAATAAAACTAAACGATTAGAAACGTTCAAACAATCAATTACAAACTTAATACATCGTTTAAATTGAATTAAACCATCGATTAAACAGGTTTTAGTAACCAACATAATCAAACAGAACTTGAAGCTCATTTGACACTTTAACGAGCAAATCAAACCTAGATAACAGGGGGCAAATACTCCTTTCGACCCATTTAAACTCTCTGTAAACTCATTCATAAAACATTCACTCAAACAATCAATTGCTAATCACCTGTTCATCGTGAGTAACCAAGACGAGTTCAAAGCTTAAGCACTACAATTCGATCATAATCGGGTGAGTTTAATACATCAAACTACCCGATTACACGTAGGGATCAAAAGCCCTAAGGTTAATTGGGTTGAAACTCTTGAATCACTCCTCAATTTGAGTCGATTGAATCTAGGGTTCATATGATTTGGAGGTAGATTGTGTTTAATGTTTTTAAGATTTAAGAACCATGATAAACCACGGCTAAGGCCTTGGTTCACTGGTTACACACTTACCCTATTAAACAAGAGGCCCCCGGTTCAAACCGGGGAGCCTCATATATTTTTTCAGGCCTTTAAATTAAAAATAGATTTTTTAAAAATTATAAAAAATAATTTTATAAAATTTGTATATTTTAAAACCATTTAATTATCTTTTTGTAATTTATTTATAAAAATACCTTTATGTTTTCATTTGATATTCTAGTTAGTATATTTTTTATAAAGTTTAGACTTTAAGTACTAGTTTAATTTACACAAACTATGATTTCAAACATTGCCTTTAAATTATTATTTAAGTCGTGTTCATTTTATGTAGTTATAAAACTTTATTTAAACTTTATAAATATTACAAAATGATTATAAATGTTTTTTTTTCATTTTATATATATATAAAATATAAATATATGATTCTCAAGAAAATATAAATGATTTCCAATTGTTGAATATAATTATTTAACAAAGCCCCAAACATCATATTGAACTATAGTCCATGTTGATTCGTTAAACTCATTTCAATTAAACTTTAATCTTGTAAAAATATATTTACTTTAGGTGCATTGTGAAGGACTACATTAAAACAATGTTTGTTATTATTTCTTCTTAATCATACATTATATACTATTGATCGTGTGAGTATTTCTATACGCCTTTTTCATATTTTCACACCTTGGGGTGAAACATGTTACATTATAACCATTGCACTTGTAAAACGTTTGATTTTTGTAAACTTATGGCAATTCACTTGTATGTTATGTCATAGATCTATGGGCCTGACAAGCCTGCTTGGTTAATCCAAGTACACTTAGCTAATCGTATATACTTGTAAACATTTTAGACTTGTAAAAATCTGTCAAGGTTTGATTGTGCATTCTGTCTTATATCCCTAGTTACTTTGTTATCTAACTTACAACATGAATTGCCATCTTTTATATATTTATGTATTGAAACTATGGAAATCTCACCAACATTATGTTGACATTTTATTTTTAACAAGTTTCAGGAAATGCTCAAGTATGATTACTAATCTTGAAAGCTTATCACATCTAGGATTGGACCTAGAGAAATAAATGGATGAACTTGTCACATTTAACTTTTATACATGATGTTATCTTTGTTCGAGACTTATACTTGTAACGTTGCAATTGAAACTTATGATTATTATTTTTGGATTTAATAATAGCATTATTTGGTTGTGAACGATCTTAACTCTCACACCTCGATGTTTCCGCCGTCAAGGTTGGGGTGTGACAGTAAATCAGGATATCATTAATAGACACGATCACTGATTTATTCAACATCGGCTGACACACTCAATTCATCAAGTCCATAAAAGCAGTTGGTGTGTTAGTTAAACCAAAAGACATAACAAGGAACTCGTAGTGTCCATAACACATATGAAAAAGCTGTTTTAGGAATATTGTGCTCCTTCTCCCTCAACTGATGGTAACCAGATCAAAGGTCTATCCTTGAGAACCAACTGGCACCTTGGAGCTGATCAAACAAGTCATCAGTCCTCGGTAATGGATATTGATTCTTTATCATCAGTTTATTTAGCTCACGGTAGTCGATGCACATCCTCATACTACCATCTCTCTTTTTCACGAACAGGACTGGGGCACCCTATGGAGAGATACTCGGTCTAATGAACCCTTTATCAAGAAACTCCTGTCACTGCTCCATCAATTCCTTTATCTCGGTCGGAGCCAACCGATACGATGCCTTAGCAACAGGTTAAGCACCTGGTAGCAAGTCAATCTAGAACTCAATCTCGCGGTTCGGTGGCCACCTGGTAAGTCTTCTGGAAACACGTCCGGAAAATCACACACAACCGGTACATCTCACAGTTGTGGTGTTGACGTATCTACATCCTTCACATAAGCCAGGTAGACACTACATCCACGCCTCATGCACTTTCCCACCACCGCCATCGAAAGCACTTTCGGAATCGGAGTAACTCGATCACCGTAAATCGTCACCGAACTCCCGTTAGGCGCTGCTAGTTGAATCATCTTCTTACGACATATGATGTTCGCCTCATAGTCCGCCAACCAATCCATTCCTAGGACTACATCTAAACCACCTAAGGTCATCACAAACAGTCTAGCAGGAAACATATAACCTTCTAGTTCTATGTCACAACCTTCTATCAGATCAACAATCTTGGTAGACTTACCTATGGTAGTTTCTACATCAAAGGGCTTATCTATACTGCTACTACTAACATGCAATTTAGCATAGAAAGTAGCAGAAATAAAACTCTTACTAGTACCAGAATCAAATAACACAGAAGCAAGAGTTTGGTTTACTAGAAATGTACCTGACACAACATCGGGGGTCCGTCCTAGCCTCCTCCTGAGTTATCGTGAATGCCCTGGTGCTCGCCTCTACCCCTCTGTCTCAGTCTTCTTCCCTACCCCAAAACTCTCCACCCTCAGCTTCTTGCAATCCCTACTCAGATGGCCGTTTTCTCCACAGTTATAACACCATATAACACCATACTCTCTCGCCATATGACGAGGCTTCCCATATTTGAAGCAGATGTTTGATCCCCATTTGCATTATCCCGAATGCTCCTTCTCGTATTTACCACATCTCCTTAACACCGCACTGGGTGTGACCACACGCCAGTCGCCCAGCTTCGTAACCTTATTGTTTGGAGTAGCTCCACTACTTTAACCGTTTCGCGTTCCAGTTTCGGTCGCCACCACCCTTCTTGCTCACATCTGCCACCACCACCTCCCGCTCATCGTACAACCTGCCTAGCAAATCAACCACCGACCTAAACATGCTCGTTCGGGCGGCGATCATGTGCCTGCGGATATTCATCGGCAAGCCCTAGATATACCTCTTAATCTTTCGTGACAGAGGCGTCACCTGATTCTGCACCAGCCATGCCATCTCGTTGAATTTAGTGGTGTACTACTGGGGCGTCATGGTTCCTACCTTTAGTTTCAGGAACTCCCTCTCCACCTTATCCATCTCCCGATGAGGACAGAACTCCTTAATCACTATCTTTTTCAACTACGCCCACTTCATCCTCCCGATAGCCCTGCTACCCTTAGCTTGGACAATATTGTCTCACAACATAAGGTTGAGTCCATAAATGAATGAGTGACAAACTTCACCTTCTAATCCTCCTAACACTCGCTGATATCAAGCACAACCTCCATCTCTCACACCCATCGATGGGCAACAACAGCAGTGCCATTGCTATCGAAAGTCGGGGGCTTGCATCTTTGAAAGGCCCCATAGTTATAGCCTCGTACTACCTCCTGCACAGACTCTTCTTCCTCTTCCTTATTAGTGGAGTCAACCTTCTCAGTCTCCAGTTGCTCTCATTACTTTCTTCTTCTCTCACAGCCTTGATCATTTCGGTAACCACAGACGGTATGATCGTCTGCATAACCTGGTGGCACATAGCTACTTGGACTGGCATCCCTTCCCTTTGTCCCATTTTTAGTTTAGGTTTCTTTTTAAAATATTAACCCGTTTCATTTAAACTTTGGCTCTGATACCAACTTGTAAGGCCCCGTTCCTGGGACGCTTACAACTGGTCAATCATTGCACATAAAACATATATTTAAGTTTACTAAAACAACGCAATGGAATAATTTAAAATAATTTCATTCATTGCTTTTACAAAATAATATAACATTCACAATAATTACAAAACATCGTTTATTCGCATTACAATGCAAAATCATTATTGGTTAACCAAATCAATGCCTTCCAAAAATGCCAAGTAGCCGCCCCGTACCATCCTTAGCAACATTTACCTACCAACTAGAAACATATAAAAATAAACATTGTTGAGTGATGTAACACCCTGAAAAGTCAAAACGAGTATCAAGAATAATGGGCTTAATTAGTGGGTATTTAATAAAGGAAGGAAATGGGTTATGGGCTAAATTAGGCTTATGGGCAAGAGCCTAAGTGATTAAGGGTCCATAATCAGCCTTTAACCCATCTAACCAGCCACCATCTCCCTTATTTGAACCCTAGCCTCCCAAATTTGTAGAGAGAGAAAGTAGAGAGAGAAAATGAAGAAAACTCAAGATTTGGAGCTTCAAAGGTTAAGAGATTGAAGATCTGGGTGGTGGAGCATCAAACCATAAGAAAGGAGCAACAAATCCAGGTAAGAATCAGCCTTTAAACCCTTCTGTAGATCAAACCTGGATTCTAGGGTTTTGGGTTTTGAAAAGTTGCAAATAATCGCATAAAGATCACATTTTTATGTATCACAACATGTAAAAATCTTAGATATAACCTCATGGATGATAAACTAAGATATTGGACGTAAAAAGTTGCGATTTTGGGTTAAAAATGGGATGGTTCGTACTTTTATGTGATCTGCGGAACAGTCTGTGCATCCATGAATTTGCATATTCAAGTTGCGAAACTGTGGGTTTTCTGCGAAACTATAGTTTCGCAGATAGTTTCGCAGCCATGGAATTCCAACAAAAGTTGGGCGACATTGCCATGCGAAACTGGCAGCGAAACTGCATGACCATTGAAGGGTATGCAAATACAACACAACAACACAATGAGAAGAGTTGCTTAGAACACTTAACTAATCAAACAGTGAAACTGGTTAACCTCTTGTAATGATGCTAAGAACACAAGTAAATATGAGACAGAACAAGATAGCAAAAATACACAAGGGGGTAGTTTTCAAGATTGCAGTATATTGTTTTCTCAAGTTCTATTACAAATGTTACAAAGTATACTTAGAAAGTTACAAGTACTTGAGATGCATATACTACATCCTACAACCAGCCATACTTTGTAGGCCAGTTGGATACAATTGACTAGACAACAAACAAAATCAAATGTAGAGTCAAAAGGCAAATTGCCTTTTGACTAGTGACTATGAAATGCCATAACTCACATCCTAATATATTACAAAAAGGATA
Organism: Flaveria trinervia; assembly: GCA_025506515.1. Classification (NCBI taxonomy): domain Eukaryota; kingdom Viridiplantae; phylum Streptophyta; class Magnoliopsida; order Asterales; family Asteraceae; genus Flaveria; species Flaveria trinervia. Next base: position 16,613,952 of record CM046454.1, on the reverse strand, counting down.
AAGTACATAAAGTAGAAAGTTACAGACTCAAGACCTCAATATATAGTAACTAAAAGCATGGACCTTTTCACCAACTTATGAAAGTTGGTGACTTTATAAAATTGCAGCGGAAAGGGGTCCAGCTTTATGGAAAAGTACATCAGATAAAGCATGTCTTCAAAAGTCTACGAAAGAAATATGTTTTCAAGTGACTTTGTATTTGAAGCTTCGGAAGACTTCATCTTTGGCTTCGAAAGATGTTGGTCTTGGCTTCGAAAGATTTCACACTTAGAATATTTCTGATGTTGGTGTGAAAATTTCGAAGCAATCTACTTCAGTACACTATACATTCATGCAGGAGAGACTTTGGGTGTTTGGGTTGCATTAGCCTTTACATGTAATCCTTACAAACTTCCCCTAGGCTGATGCTACTAAAACACTTTGAAGACTTTAGATATTGACAGTCCTCATCAGGATAATGACCATCCCTTTCTTCATGAGATGATCAAGATCACTTAGACTCTCAAAATGTCTTCTCATATCAAAGAGATCATGTAGAGGCGAATTAAACATGTCTTGCCATGTTTAGACATTCTCAATGCCTTTATTTTTATGACAAGCCATCTTTCTAGATTTGTGGTATATGTCCATGATAATATGGGTCTTCCTAATGCTAGAGGAGCTATTTGAATTGGAGTTGGTGTAGTATCCTCTATTTGCACATCCGCTCGATGTTCTGAATCATCTTGAGGTTTGGAGATGGATGCTTCTTTCTTCTTCTTCATTTGCTTTGGCTTGGAAGCCATCCTTTTTCTCTTATTTGAACCTTTTAACTGAGAAGACCGGCCTGTAGCACCTGATTGATCTTCTTTGTCTTTCTCAGTTGGGTTTTCCTCTCTCATAGGGTCAGATTGAGAGGGGACAGAACCCTGCTATGGATCAGAACTGGAAGCTTGCTGAGGTTCAGCAGGAGATCCAGGTTGTGTTGTCTCGAATGGTTCAACCTTAATCTCTACTTCTTAAGGGACCTGACTTGGTGGGGAGTGTAAGTCAACAAGTTCACCTCTTTGAATCTTCTACTTGATCACTCTGATATGCTCATCCATAGTGGACAGAGACATAGGACCAAGTCTCCTTCCGGAGAATCCATGCAACTTCAAGAAGCTCATCATCCCTTGCCTATCACCAGTCTTCTTCATACTTTTCTGATGATGGCTCTTGACTTTGCAGTCTCTTCCCTTAACTTCCTTTTGGTGATCTTTCTCTCTTTGACTATCTCAAGTTCAAGTTGTTCGAGGTGCTCAAACTTAATATAGTCAAAGGGTAAGGGAAGAAGTGCAATAGCCTGATAGAGGCCTGTGGCACTCAGGTAGTTGATCATATCTTTTTCTTTGTCTACCTGAGGTTCTTGTGGCAGCACATCCTCTTGCATAGGACTTTCTTGAACTAGGATGAGAGAAGGCACATGCTTGTATAGTCTTTTCTTTCTCCTATCTTCTTTGATAAAAAGTAGCTTTGCATTCTCTATCTCCTTTCTTTTCTTTAACAATTCCTTGTCAGCCAGTTCATTCAACTCATCTATGGGGAGAGAAATGATATTATCTATGTCATAGTTCCTAGTCTGCAGGTAGTTGATCCTGACTGCCCTCAACTCATCGTTTTGAGTGATTGGTCTGGGGGCAGCCTTGATAACAAACTCCATGAGCCTTGCAGACCTAGTAGAGGAACCTTCTCCCCTTAGCCTCCTATTCCTCTCTCTCTTTCCTCCTCCTCAATCTCCTCAGAAGTCATTTTTCTTTTCCCTTTGTCACTCACAGACCTTTGTGACTCAGGGTGGAGAGAGCACCTTCACCAACAGGTGTCTCAAAAGAGGTATGAATCACTACAGCTGTTGATGATGAGACAGGGCTCTCAGGTTCTACCATTGGGCCTTCAGTCAAGGTTTCCCCTATGAAGCTAATCTTAGGGTCTGCCTTAACATCCAGTTGACCGATGGCATTGCCGATTGCCTTAGGCTCCTTCTGAAGCTGAACTCTACAGTGATCCTATCTTGGATTCTTTGAGCCAGCTTGTTAGCTTGTCTTGATTAGCTTTGGTTGACAAGTGGCATGTTGATTAAATCCAGACTGCCATAGAAGTTCAAGGTCTAAAAATTGAAGACCTCTTACTATCCTTGAACTCTAAGAATGATGAGGGCTCTTCTTTTGTTATCATACCTCCACCCAATAATGTGATTTGAAGTTGGTGGAGATGACATTGCCCTTTGTATTCCTTCCTCAAACAGACTCTGAATATAGGAGTCTATGGAGTCCACATCAATGTGAACTTGAGGAAGTTGCTAAGTATGCACAATTGCAAGTGAGGATGGTGAGTCGTCAATGTTCATACTCCCTGAAGAACTCCTAGGTTCTATGACTATAATGACTTTCTCCCCTTTTTTGGTAGCATCACCCTCTTGCATAGGTGAGCTAGGAGTTAGTTCAATCACACTCGCAAGTTCTTGTGTTCCTGGTTGAGCTCCTCTTAAAGGTCTCCGAGCTAGTTGTTCCCTGAGATAAGAAATCTCAAGTTGCTAACCATTGACCCTAGTTTGCAAGGTAGTCACTTGAGTTTCAAGATGACTAACCTCGGAGACTAAATAGGTGAATGTTTTTGTCAGTTTTTGCACCTTTAGTCTCAAATTCCCCTCATCTTCATTAGAAGAATCACTGGGGGATGAGATGATTGGACCAAAGTCCTCTCTCTCATCACCAACTTTAGGTTCTTGGTTGTTGGATTTCCTCTGTGCACTGGCAGCCTCAGTTGAGGTGTCAATGGGCTGAGTTACCATGGTTGAGGTCTTAATGATGGAATCACTTGCAAAAGTGAGAGCCTCTTCCATATGGACATCCTGAACATGTTCAAAAGTGCCCACCTCAGTAATGGGTGACTGATGTGAGCTAGATATAAGAGACTCATGAGCACTCGTCTCTCTTTAAGGAGTGGAAAAGAAGAGAGAATCATGGTACTCACTGAAACCTAAATCTTCATCAGTATAGAAGTCAAGGTTGGGAGTTGGTTGGTTTAAGTCCAAAGGCTGGGGATGGTAGTTGTCGCCTAAAGGTTGTTCACTTAAGTGTTAAGACTCAGAGTGAAGGCTTAAGGCATTTGGGCTTGTGAGCTTATCAGGCTGAACATGAGGAACCTCAGCACTGATCTTTGAAGGAATGGGAGTAGTCTGCTTCTAAGGAGAAGTGGGAGCTCTAGTGTCCACTTCTTCATGTGTGGGTGAGTATATGGGGGCCTGCACATACTGAATAGTCTGAGTAGGGATTCGTTTGTATTTTCTTTGGTAAGTGAGGGTGATTTGTGGTTGTTGTGGTGGTTGGGAGGTAGAAGGTGTGGGTTCAACACTAGCTGGTGCTACTAGGTTGTCACCTTGAGTAATGAGCTTTAACATTTTTGGGACAAGGGCTGTTTCTACCCCAGAGAAACCAACAGTGGGCTTTGTCAAGATTTTAAAGATGCTGGGCTTCATCTGTCCTAGTTTAAGAATATTACCTGTTTTACTTAACTGTGAGCCTAGTTCATAGTTTAAAATGTATTGAACATATCTAGGGAACATGTAGTACTTTAAGGAGTCCAAGTTTGCGAGTAAATTTGTATAAACAAACTGAGAGTACCTGAACTTGACTCCCTAGACCATCCTATGAACAATGAAAGATCTTCAAAAATATGGTCCTATCCTCCATGCTTGTTTGACAAGTTGTGGATAACAACATGGAGCAGGAATTTCCATTTCGATGAGACCTTCCCTTTCCTGAAGGTCTTTATAGAAAAATCTCCCTCATAATTCATCTACTCGATGCAGTGGTTGACAGCCTCTTTGGGAAAGAACACCTCACCTTCTTCGTCATCTAGTTGAAGATGCATGTTGATGATGGCCGGAGTGATGAAGACTATTCTCCCTGCATTGTGGCAAACAGTGCCTTCTCCCCATCCATAACGACTCTTGGCAGCTCTTCCAAATTTCAAGGAGATGATCCTCATAGAGTGTGGGATCAATGGTATGGGAGGTGAAGTAGTTGGATAGAGCTAAGAAATGACAAACCTCTGAGAAATGTGGATCTTTCTTGAAGTGTAACAGAGCAACTTGGTTGTGTTGCTTATGTAATTGCATAGAGAAATTTGGTTCATTTCTATAGTTAAAGTTGGCCATTTTGAGAAAGTTAAGGATGAAGAAAGATGAACGAAGTAATTTCAGAGAGGAATTTGGGGTTTAGGTTGGAGGAAAGAAGAAGATGATAGAAAGAGGGGGGAACCGTTGGGTTTATATGTGAAAAGGATTTAAGACAAAGTTAATGAAAGAGGACAAACTTTGAAATCCGAACGTCGGTCCCACCTCTGAAAAAGTAGTTTGCTTTTGCTCAAAAAGTAGTTTTCTTGGAAGTCAAAAAGCTTCCGAAGGTAAATTATCTTGGAAGTTTTAATGAAAAAGCTTCCAAAGCTAAAGTGACTTCGAAAGAATTTTCTAAGACTTGCGAAAAATTTGCTTTGGAAGAGAATTAAAACTCGGATGCTTTGTTCAGAGGAGCAAAGCTTCCTAGAGTTAATTTGCTCGGAAGAAAATGGTCCTTGAAAACACATAAGTGTTTGAGACAAGTGTTAAACTTCAGAAGATATTGAAAAATTTCTTCCGAAGGTAAATTACTTAGACTGTTATTTGTTTTGAGGCATGAGTTTCTTCCGAAGGTAAAAATATATCTTTTGAAAGATCAAAATTTTTCAGAAATCTATGGAAAGTCTTTAAAAGGTTTTCATCCAAAGAAAACAAGATGCCAGGATCAGTGATCACAAGTTTGATGTATTAGAGCGTAACGCAACGGAATAAGAACAAGAATTAGACAAATTGTAGCAAGAATTTGATACTCGTATGCATTAAGAACAAATACGGTTATAACGAGAGAATATATTTCTGTAACAAGGAATGTTTCTATATATCGAATATTTCTGATCAAATCATTCATATTACAATAGGTTGACCTCCTTATATAGAGTGCAATCGCTGCTGTTATCACGGGAAAGTGACAACTGGCAGATCTAGTACAAAATAACTAACTCTTAACAAACTACTGAAATGTTCACAATACTGAGAACATATCAGAGTGTTAAGTACAAAATATAAAACTACTGATAAGAAACTACTGAAACTACAACGACTGAAGAACAAACTCTTCAGTCGTTTTACAAACTACTGAAAAACATAAAACTACTGATGAGCACAACAACTGAAGAAGTATTCTTCAGCTGTTGTGTCAAACTATTGAACAGATAAAACAATAAAACTACTAAAAGGTAAACCGTCACAACTACTAAAGAAGACCTCTTCAGCTGTTGTGACAACGTCTGATACTTTGGTCTCAGCACTTGTGTCTTCAGACTTTGTCTTCAGCACTTGTCTTCAGACTTTGTCTTCAGCACTTGTCTTCAGACTTTGTCTCAGCACTTGTCTTCAGACTTTGTCTTCAGCACTTGTCTTCAGACTTGTCTTCAGCACTTGTCTTCAGACTTTGTCTTCAGCACTTGTCTTCGTACTTGTCTTCAGCACTTGTCTTCAGACTTTGTCTTCAGCACTTATGTTCAGACTTTGTAATCAGCTGTTGTCTTCAGCTGTTGTGGTCTTAAGTAGTTGTTGTGACGTCTGTGGGACTTAAAGTTTTTCTGATCCGGCTCATTGGTTCTTTTGGTCCAAAAAACTCCCCCTGAACCAATGCAGCCAAAACCTTTAACTTTATTGAGGTCCCACTTATTGTTGGCAGAATGGTTGGTCTTTTTCCTTCTTGATCTGTTGAGAAGATGACCCATATAAGCACTGGCCTGGAAATGAGTCTCTGATGATTTGGTGGAATGCAATGTATGGATGGGAGCTCTATATTGGGGAATTGGACACTAAGCTGTTCCCCATCCATAAGACTCACTTCCCATGTATAAGCCTGTAGGATTCTCTGGTGTATGCTCTAAGAAACATAATTTGTTCTTCCATGGTCAGGTTCTCAGCTTCACCATCAAACAATCCTTCACGCCCATACAGCTCTGAGATGTACTTGGCCTGTTTGCCATTTTTGAGCTCAACTGTTGTAATCTGTCTGTATGCAAACTCATCAGGATGAGTCCCTTCAAGTAACAGACTGAGCTCATTTTGTTTGAAGTTCTCAAGCCTCTTGTAGACTAACCCCTTTTTAATAACTCTGTTCTCTAACATCTTTTGGGGTGGCTGTTTAGTCTCATAGGCCTTCTTGAAATCTTCTACAATCTCCCAGGGTGATACTACAAGAACCACTATGATCTCTTCATCTACGATCCTTTTTACTTGGCCCTTGTATCTAGAAGGAATGTCTTTCTTTACAATCCTGTGAGCCACCCTAGGATCAGGCCATACTCTCACTTTTCCTTCTGATATTGAAATGTGTTGGCAAGGGTGTACAACTCAGAGCTTCTTTCTTCATACTAATTATTGATGAAGAAGCAACATAAGTTTTGTCGATGCTTTTCAACATCTTATTGTCATGAAGCCTTTGCTGCTGCTCTTCTTCAATCTTTACTCTCATAGTTTCCATCTGTGAGGTGGGAGTGATGGGCAGGGTTTGGCTTTAGGCAATGTTAGGACTGCAGACAGAGGCAGCCTATCTTCTTCCACATCATCCTCTTCTTCGTCTTCTTCTAGCCTCAACACCCTTCTCTTATTCTTCTTGGGTGCATCATCGGCTGTTGGTTTAGAGGTAAGGGAGTTGGTTTTGTGGGTTGTGGTTGTGGTTATTTTGGAGAGGGAATGTTGACAGGATGAGTTAGCATTTTAGAGGTGAGTGTGGCTTTTGAGTGTTTGGCTAGTCCTGCTCCCTACTCTTGCTTCATTCAAAGCTTCCACTACTAAACCTTTAGTGTATGCTTCAGACGAACAGATCTTGGAGGTTATGGCCAAGATACCATCCTGGTCCATGATTTAATCTCGATCAATGATCTCCCAAGATATTTTGCAATGAATCGATCATGATCTCTAGTCTCTCTCTTTCTAATGCATCATAACTTGCCCATCTTGAGTTAATTTCTTCAACTTCAAGTCTCCTGATCTCTGAGTCAAGCTGTGTAGTATCGAACCCTTGTCTATACAGTTGATCAATAATGGCATCCATTGATTTACTATGTGTAGCATCTGCCATTTTGATCATCTCATCGAGTTGGAGTTCTTTCTCTTTTCCTTCACCCTTCCTCTCTTATATGTGACATGAAAGTCTTTGTGACTTTCACCCACTTGATCATTTTCGGTTCCCTTCACAGACTCCTCTTCCTTCTCAGTTTCCTTTTCTTTCAGTTTGCCCTTCTCTTTGCTTTCACTGACTGACTTCCCCCTTTTTGGTTGCATTGGTTGCAAGGGTTTGAGTAGCAGAAAACCTGTGCTCATAATCTCCTCCACCAGGGTTGTATGATTGAGGAAGCCTCTCATCCATGTTTTGATCACAATGTCTGTGATCATTGGGGTGATGAGAGGTAGGGATTTTCTGAAAGATAGCAGTTGTTTGCTCAGAGGGGTTCTGTTCCTGAGAAGCAGTGCCAGAAATAGAGGCTGGTGGCTTGGAAGTTTTGAGTGGCTGAGTGTGTGGGAGACCTTCAGGTGAAGGTGCCATCTTGGTTTATTGTGGTGGCAGATTAAACTTGCTTGTTGAGAGAATTGGTCAAGTAGTCTTTGTAGTCTACTGACTTCTTCCTCAAGAATTGTGTTCTGGGCCAGAACATCATAAAAGAAGCCCAGGTCATCATCAGCAAATGCTGAATCACCTGACCTCCTGCTTGTAGCAGGATGTACATGCACTGGGTGTAGACCAGTTTTAGCATGTGCCCCCTTTTTCTTGGAACTGGGGACTTCCAGCCTCAAGACTATGTCCTTCATCAGCTATTTCCTCTAGTGAGGTCTTAGCAATGTTACCAGCCTCATTCTGATCATGTGCTGATTCAGAAGAGGTGGCAGCCTCACTAGATGTTCTAATCTCCATATCTACACCAGGAGATAGAACGTGTAAACCCCGGTGCTGTGGGTTGTCAGAAGCATGGTGATCCTCGTCCTCAATAGCTATGGTTCTCCCCTTTGTTGGTGGTTGTTGGGGAGGAGGAGAGGCATGCAGCTGAGTCAGCACGTTTGCATTGATAATGGTTGGAATTTGGGGGCGGTTGCATAGGGAGATGGGGTAAAAGCAGTGTGCACCTGGGGAGAATGATGCTCTCAATGGCAATCTCCTCAAGTGAGGAAGATCTTAGATTCATGGGTACCCCTTTTGTGGTTGCTGCAGGCTCCTTTGAGAGGAATCCTGAGCGGCTGTGGCTGGTGAAGTCCTTGTATCCACTAGGGGGTTATAACCAGTGGATATAGCCTGCATTTGTGTTGCAGGGGCATCCTCAGGGGACTCATTTCCCTGAGTAGCCTTTTTTGTCTTCTTTTTAGTGGGTTTGGTGGGGACTTTGGATTTTGGGTGGTGGCTGTGGGTTCCAGCTGCGTGGGTTTCACAGCTTGGCAGCCATTTTCAGTGATTGGTCAGAGTTGTGCAGGGAGTATACTTCAGGCAGTACAGCCATAGCAGGGACTCCCAGGCCAACAAGTCCCTCAGCTTGAAGCTGGTTTTCAATTATGGCCATTATGAACCGAGGATATAATATCCAACGGTTAGCAGTTAGTTTTTGGGCCATATCCTTGAGCTCTAAAAATAGTATTCCAGAAAAATTTAATGGTTGTTGCTCAAGGATGGAGTACATTACTTGTTGCCACTTTGTGGACATTTGATCCCATGATGAAGTCTTGGAGGCAAGGCGTACATTTACCATATGAAATATGAGACGTTCGGCATCCGGGAAATGTTTCTTCAGTATGGTAGATGCACTCAGGTTACCCTGGTATCCATGGTGGGCGAATGATTGATCTGTTGTGCCCTTTGGATAACCAGTTAGGAAAGTGGCATCATCCAGATTAAGGGTTTGGCGAAGAGTGTCTGGAGTGATGACCACTTTTTGCCATGGACAAACGATTGAAGAGACTCTGTGTCATTCTCCTCAGAGACCAGAGTGACGTTTGTCCAGAATTGGTTAAGGGATTCGGCATATATGGTGGGATTTACCAGAAAAGCCGTTTTGTAGGGTGACTGAACCATTAAATCAATGGCGTTGTGAAACTTGGTCCAGTATGGCGATTTTGTGAGATGTGCGACACAGTTGTGTCGAGGTTTTAGTTGCATGGTCGCCATTGATGAAGAGAGGGTAGAGAGTTTTTGAACGTTAGTTTGAGAAGAGAAGATAAAACTCTGAAGGTGGGATAAGGATTTAAAGGGTCGGGTTAGAAAACGACTGAAGGTTTTGGTGTGAGTCATCAGTTGTTGAAACTACTGATGACGTGGTAGTAACTTTCAGACGTTGAAACAGCTGAAGTCTCTGATTTAGTCATCAGTAGTTATAAAACTACTGAAGACAGTTTTTGACTTCAGGTGATGAAACAACTGAAGACTTGGTATTAGTCATCAGTAGTTGTGAAACTACTGAAGACTTTGGTTTTACCATCAGTTGTTGTAAACAACTGAGACTTGGTGTTAGTCATCAGTAGTTGTGAAACTACTGAAGACATGGTATTGCTTCAGTTGTTTAGAAGGAAACAACAGTTGTAGAAACAACTGAAGAGAAATAACTCATCAGCTGTTTTCATCATTCATAGCTTTTCAGCTGTTTCACACTGTCCTCAACACTTACTCATCAGACTTTTCATCTGCTTTTCAGGTGTTCATAGGTCATCAGTACTTATCTGCATTTCTAACATCAGTAGTTGTGGCTACAACAACTGTTGTGACTACATTCAGCTATGTACTACATCAGCTGTTTTAAACAGATAAAGTACTTCAGTACTAGTGAGGTATGTAGCCTTCAGTAGTTATAAAACTACTGAGGGTAAAAAACTCATCAGTACTTATATGTGACAATATGAACTAATGATCATCAGTACTTGTGAGCTGAGATCATCAGTAGTTGTCACTTATTCTAGCTGCAGCATACCAAGCCTTAACACCAGGTTGTGGAAAGTTGAACTATCCAAAGGCTTAGTAAAAATGTCTGCAAGCTCATCAGCACTAGGAACAAATTTTGGATCAATCAGACCTTTTTCAAAACAATCTCTAATAAAATGGTGTCTGATTTCAATATGTTTAGTCCTAGAGTGCTGGACAGGATTCTTGACAATACAAGAGTTGAAGAGTTGTCCATTAACAATGGGGTCTTGGTCTCTGTTATGCCATAATCCAATAGTTGGTTTTGAAGCCAGAGTACCTGAGATGTACAGCTTGCAGCGGCAATGTACTCTGCTTCAGCAGTTGATGTAGCAACTGAGGTCTGTTTCTTGCTCTGCAAGAGATCAAGCAGTTGCCTAGGAATTGACATCCACCAGAAGTTGATTTCCTGGTCAACTTACACCCTGCATAGTCACTGTCAGAAAAAGCAACTAATTACCAAATGTCTAGTAGAATACCATAAACCTAGAGATGGAGTGCCTTGCAGATATCTAAAGATTCTCTTGACTGCAATCAAATGAGACTCCTTAGGTGCAGCCTGAAATCTAGCACAAACACATGTAGCAAACATAATATCTGGTCTAGAAGCTATTAAATACATCAAAGACCCATCATACATCTGTAAGTGTTTCATCAACCACTTTACCTTTCTGATCTGTATCCAGTTGTGTGGTGCTGCACATGGGGGTAGAACATGGCTTATAGTTTTGTAAATCAAACTTTTCCAAAAGATCTTTTGTATATTTGGACTGATGAATGAAAATTCCATCAGCCTTTTGCTTGATTTGCAAACCCAGAAAGAACTGTAATTCACCCATGGCACTCATTTCAAACTTCTGTTGCATCAACTTTGTAAAGGCATCACACAACTGTGGATCAGAGGATGCAAAAATAATATCATCTACATAAATTTGAACAAGTAGATTATGCTGCCCAGCTTTCTTAATGAATAAAGTCTTATCTATGGAGCCTCTAGTGAAATTATTTTCCAGAAGAAAGTTTGATAATGTCTCATACCAGGCTCTAGGAGCTTGTTTCAACCCATAAAGAGCCTTATCAAGCTTATACACCCAATTAGGATGTTTATTGTCCTCAAAGCCTGGAGGTTGACATACATAAACCTCTTCTCTAATTTTCCCATACAAAAATGCACTTTTGACATCCATTTGAAAAACTTTAAGGTTTTGATAAGCAGCATAAGCTAAAAACAATCAATTGCTTCCAGTCTGGCTACAGGGGCAAAGGTTTCATCATAATCAATACCTTCTTCTTGTGCAAACCCCTGAACAACCAGTCTGGCCTTGTTCTTAACAATAAGCCCATTTTCATCAGTTTTGTTCCTAAACACCCATTTAGTGCCTATTGCACACTTACCTGGAGGTAGAGGAACCAGTTCCCACACTTGCTGTTTCTTGAACTGAAGAAGCTCAAGCTGCATGGCATCAACCCATCCATTGTCCTTTAAAGCAATGTGATAATTCTTTGGCTCTTGCTGACTGATGAAGAGAGCATAGAAGCAGATTTGACAATTGACTTCTTGTTGATACGCCAGCAGTGATATCACCAATGATTTGAGACATAGGGTGATTCTTCAGATCTTGATACACAATGAGATCTGTGCAAGTGTTTGTAGCAGGCTCAGCAGCAACAGATGGTGATGGTGAATCATTTCCTTGAAACCAATCAGTGGATGGTAATTCAAAGGAAGTTGAATTTGAAGAAATCTCATCAACATTTGTTGTGGATGGTGCTACTGGAGCTACAGGAACATCAGGTCTAGCTGAATCAGGCAGTTGATCACTAAACCTGAAGAGATGAGTACTGCTATCATCATCATCAGCAGCACCAGCAGAACCACCAGGTGGTGAACTGTTGACAAGAGCAACAGCAGGAGTTTGATAAGGAACATATTGCAGTATGTCCAAATCAAATATCTCCACAGGGCTTTGTGGAATCTTGTCCTTTGGAGATTCATTAAACTTAACATGTAGAGTCTCTTCAACCATCTTTGTTCTACAGTTGAAGACTCTGTATGCTTTGCAAGTTGATGAATAACCAACAAGTACCCTGCATCCACCTTAGGATCAAATTTTTGGAGTTGATCCCGTGTGTTGAAAATGAAATAAGGACACCCAAATGCTCTGAAGAATGAAATTAGAGGGGCCAAATGATGAAGAACTTCATATGGAGTCTTCATCAACCTCTGATTTACTAGAACTCTATTATGTATATAGCAAGCTGTATTGACAGCTTCAGCCCAAAAAGTCATTGGCAGTCCAGAATCAGCCAACATGGACCTTGCAGCTTCAATAAGGGTCCTGTTCTTTCTCTCCACTACTCTTTTTGCTCAGGAGTTCTTGGGATGCTATACTGCCTCTTGATTCCCTTTGATAAGTAAAACTCATCAAGTGTGTTTCTAAATTCAGTACCATTGTCACTCCTCACACACTTAACTGGTAGGGATACTGCTTCTCAACGTGTAACACAAAGTTCATAATGGACTGCGCAGCCTCATCCTTTGAATGCAAGAAGAAAGTCCATACAAATATGGAGTAATCATCCACAATTACCAGACAGTATTTCTTCTTAGCCATACTCATCACTCTCACAGGACCAAAGAGATCCATGTGAAGAAGCTGTAAGCAGGCAGTGGACTTAGGTTCTTCTATGGAGGGAAAGAAGCTTTGTGCTATTTTCCTTTTAAACAAGCAGTGCAGTTATCTTCACACTTGAACTCCTTCATAGGCAGTCCCCTTACTAAACCATGGTTTATCAGCTGATTTATGTTTTTGAGATTAACATGACCCAGCCTTCTATGCCATAGAATAGATTCTTGAGGGGAGCCTTGGAAAATAGGCAAGGATGGCCTTTGAGATCTATTTTCTTGGAAAGATCTAAGACATACACTCTTCCTGTCCTGTGGCCTTTAGGAGAGTGTGTTCATCCAACACCTTATCAATCAAACTTAGAACTTTGGATGACAGATGCCGACAGTTCTGACTGGTGAAAAGAGCAACATGGCCTTTGTCACACATTTGACTGACACTCAAGAGGTTGTACTTGAGATTTTCCACATGGTTAACATCATCAAACTTTATTTCCCCATTGGAAACAAAGCCTTTGCTGATGATGTACCCTTCGCATCATTGCCAAATGACACAAACCCCTTCTTTCCTTGAGAGTAGTCATTAAGAAGTGATCTGTTTCCTGTCATATGCATGGATCCTCCACTGTCTACATACCAGATGCCTCTGAGGTATGTTGAAGAACCCTGCAAAATACAACAAATTAGTTAGATTTTGAGACCCAAACCTTTTTGGTCTTGGCCTGTTCTCATCAATAGATGGTAAACTAACATGTTTGTTGAAAACAACAGCCTGAGAGGAAGAAGCTGGTGAAGAAAAGGAATCCTTTGGCTTGGACCTCCTTTTCTGTGGTTTCAACATAGGAACATCTAATTGGTTAACTCTTCCCAATAGATGTTGAACCATCATAACCAGCTGTGTCTGATTTTGTGATAAGGCTTTCAGCTCTTCAGACATATTGGCATTGGAGTTTGATAAGTTCCTATGTTGCACCTTCTTCTTTTGAGCAATCTCAGCTGTTACCTGTTTAACCCCTTCCTTTTTGGACTTCTTTTTGGACTTAAGGGTTACAGGATTTGAAGTTGCTGGTACAAATGTGGCTTCAAACTCAGTTTTCATTTTAACAATTTTCTCTTTACTTTCCTCTTTATGTTTGAGTTTGGATCCCCTTTTGTACCAACAATCATCTGTAAGATGATTGAACAAACCACACACTTCACATGGTTTCTTCTTCATCTTATGATGATCATCAACTAAAGAGAATGAAACTACTGAAGACTTGCTCTTCAGTACTTTGGAAGCATTATTTGCTTTCTTGACTTCCTCTTTAGTAGTCTTCAAACTCTTTCTACTGACAGTTTTCTTCTCTTCAGTGCTGACAGTAGTTGGAGTTTGAACTTCAGGTACTAAATCTTGCTCTCCAGTCCTTTCAGGACTTCCAGAAATAGCTCCTGAGTTGATCATCTCTTTGATCATGTGAGTGTCAGCAGTGGAACCATCAACATCAGGTGATGGGTTCTGAGAGGGCTTAGTGCTGACTTCAACTTTTGATGATGCTCTATCAAAAAGTGAATCACATGATGAGGTGGATTGGTTATTGCTTTCTCCATCAGATTTCACTTCTGCTCTTGAAGCAAAATCTGTAGGAGGAGCCGTGTGATTATAACCAATACCAAACTTCACATTGGAAGCAGATTGCTTACTAAGAAGCATTTCAAAACCTTTGCATGATTGTACCCATTGATCACACTCTACCTGGTTGACTGCAAGGGTTTCTTTGAGACTTCTCTGGTCTTCCAGAATAACCTCTAGCTTAGCCTTTTCATCATTTAATTGGCATTTAAGCTTATAAATCTCATCATTTTTACTATTAAGAGCAGCCTCAAACTCAGCTTTTCTTTTGGAAATGGTTTTCTCAAACTCAAGTTTTTGATTTATTAATGCTACATTTGCCTCTCTAATGGAGACAAAGGCAACAATGCATGATTCAGAACATAACTTGACTTTAGCCTCTGAAGATACCTGAGTTACCTGTGAAGATGATGCATTTGAGCAGGAACCCTCAGTAGACTCCAGGGCCATGAGAGCCAGATTCCCAAAAGGACTGTCACCACCATGTTGACCAGCACCTGTGAACAGTTTTTCATGACCAGACATGTCATCCGCTAACTGCTCCAGTCAACAACTCCAGGGGTGAAGAAGCTGTGTTGTTGAGGTTGAGGAGGTTGATGAGATTGAGATGGTTGAGGTTCTGGTAGTGCATGAGGTTGTGGTACTATAGGAACTTGAACTTGATTTGACTGTGGCATGTAATAACAAGGGTAAGGATATGTCATTTGACCCTGAGGAACAAAATATGCAGGAGATTGTGGTTGAGAATGATGACTAGAATTGACAGGATGTTGCCCTCTGTGTTGTTGACTATTGCCAGGGAAAGTCACAAAAGGTGCAGAGGAATTAGATCCAGATGATCTGCATTCTCTAGCAAAGTGTCCAAGCCTGTGGCATTTTGACACTTCAACTTACTCTTGTCAAAACCAACTTTGGTTTTGCCAGAGAGTCCTGGGAACTTTCTTCCAGTTCTTTGTAGAACTTCTGATATCTGATATTTATCAAGGCCATTTGGCTCAAAATATCCATCTCTTCTAATTCATCATCAGCAATCCCCTTGAGATCATCCATGATGAAGCATAGATTGTCATTATTACACCCAGTAAACTGACTATCAACACTCACAAACGCAGAATGAGAAGTGTTTGAGGAGAAATCAATATGCTCATCATATTGGCATTCAGATGAAGCATATTCTGACTCATGACCAACCAAGGCAGTGTTGCCTGGTACAAAGTCTTCAGTGAGCTTTCCAGATGAAGACAGTTTTCGTTTCTGTTCTATCTCTCTCTCAAATGTGAGCGATTTCCTATGGAGTTGGGTGAGAGATAGTGTGATTATAACCAATACCAAACTTCACATTGGAAGCAGATTGCTTACTAAGAAGCATTTCAAAACCTTTGCATGATTGTACCCATCGATCACACTCTACCTGGTTGACTGCAAGGGTTTCTTTGAGACTTCTCTGGTCTTCCAGAATAACCTCTAGCTTAGCCTTTTCATCATTTAATTGGAATTTAAGCTTATAAATCTCATCATTTTTACTATTAAGAGCAGACTCAAACTCAGCTTTTCTTTTGGAAATGGTTTTCTCAAACTCAAGTTTTTGATTTATTAATGCTACATTTGCCTCTCTAATGGAGACAAAGGCAGCAATGCATGATTCAGAACATAACTTGACTTTAGCCTCTGAAGATACCTGAGTTACCTGAAGATGATGCATTTGAGCAGGAACCCTCAGTAGACTCCAGGGCCATGAGAGCCAGATTCCCAAAAGGACTGTCACCACCATGTTGACCAGCACCTGTGAACAGTTTTTCATGACCAGACATGTCATCCGGTAAACTGCTCCAGTCAACAACTCCAGGGGTGAAGAAGCTGTGTTGTTGAGGTTGAGGAGGTTGATGAGATTGAGATGGTTGAGGTTCTGGTAGTGCATGAGGTTGTGGTACTATAGGAACTTGAACTTGATTTGATTGTGGCATGTAATAACAAGGGTAAGGATATGTCATTTGACCCTGAGGAACAAAATATGCAGGAGATTGTGGTTGAGAATGATGACTAGAATTGACAGGATGTTGCCCTCTGTGTTGTTGACTATTGCCAGGGAAAGTCATAAAAGGTGCAGAGGAATTAGATCCAGATGATCTGCATTCTCTAGCAAAGTGTCCAAGCCTGTGGCATTTTTGACACTTCAACTTACTCTTGTCAAAACCAACTTTGGTTTTGCCAGAGAGTCCTGGGAACTTTCTTCCAGTTCTTTTGTAGAACTTCTGATATCTGATATTTATCAAGGCCATTTGGCTCAAAATATCCATCTCTTCTAATTCATCATCAGCAATCCCCTTGAGATCATCCATGATGAAGCATAGATTGTCATTATTACACCCAGTAAACTGACTATCAACACTCACAAACGCAGAATGAGAAGTGTTTGAGGAGAAATCAATATGCTCATCATATGGCATTCAGATGAAGCATATTCTGACTCATGACCAACCAAGGCAGTGTTGCCTGGTACAAAGTCTTCAGTGACTTTCCAGATGAAGACAGTTTTCGTTTCTGTTCTATCTCTCTCTCAAATGTGAGCGATTTCCTATGGATTTGGGTGAGAGATAGTGTGATTATAACCAATACCAAACTTCACATTGGAAGCAAATTGCTTACTAAGAAGCATTTCAAAACCTTTGCATGATTGTACCCATCAATCACACTCTACCTGGTTGACTGCAAGGGTTTCTTTGAGACTTCTCTGGTCTTCCAGAATAACCTCTAGCTTAGCCTTTTCATCATTTAATTGGAATTTAAGCTTATAAATCTCATCATTTTTACTATTAGAGCAGACTCAAATCAGCTTTTCTTTTGGAAATGGTTTTCTCAAACTCAAGTTTTTGATTTATTAATGCTACATTTGCCTCTCTAATGGAGACAAAGGCAGCAATGCATGATCAGAACATAACTTGACTTTAGCCTCTGAAAGACCTGAGTTACCTGTGAAGATGATGCATTTGAGCAGGAACCCTCAGTAGACTCCAGGGCCATGAGAGCCAGATTCCCAAAAGGACTGTCACCACCATGTGACCAGCACCTGTGAACAGTTTTTCATGACCAGACATGTCATCCGGTAAACTGCTCCAGTCAACAACTCCAGGGGTGAAGAAGCTGTGTTGTTGAGGTTGAGGAGGTTGATGAGATTGAGATGGTTGAGGTTCTGGTAGGCATGAGGTTGTGGTACTATAGGAACTTGAACTTGATTTGATTGTGGCATGTAATAACAAGGGTAAGGATATGTCATTGACCCTGAGGAACAAAATATGCAGGAGATTGTGGTTGAGATGATGACTAGAATTGACAGGATGTGCCCTCTGTGTTGTTGACTATTGCCAGGGAAAGTCACAAAAGGTGCAGAGGAATTAGATCCAGATGATCTGCATTCTCTAGCAAAGTGTCCAAGCCTGTGGCATTTTTGACACTTCAACTTACTCTTGTCAAAACCAACTTTGGTTTTGCCAGAGAGTCCTGGGAACTTTCTTCCAGTTCTTTTGTAGAACTTCTGATATCTGATATTTATCAAGGCCATTTGGCTCAAAATATCCATCTCTTCTAATTCATCATCAGCAATCCCCTTGAGATCATCCATGATGAAGCATAGATTGTCATTATTACACCAGTAAACTGACTATCAACACTCACAAACGCAGAATGAGAAGTGTTTGAGGAGAAATCAATATGCTCATCATATTGGCATTCAGATGAAGCATATTCTGACTCATGACCAACCAAGGCAGTGTTGCCTGGTACAAAGTCTTCAGTGAGCTTTCCAGATGAAGACAGTTTTCGTTTCTGTTCTATCTCTCTCTCAAATGTGAGCGATTTCCTATGGAGTTGGGTGAGAGATAGTTTGTCCAAATTTGCACTGGAGCGTATGACAATAGTATATGTGTCCCATCTCTCAGGCAGTGATCTGAGAAATCTGTTTTCATCTGGATATTGGTGTACTCATGTTTGACCATTTTTAATTCAGAGATCAAACCAGAGAACCGCTCAAACTGTTAAGTCAGTGTCTCACCCTTTCTATGAGAGAATGTCTCATATTATTGGGCAAGGATTTCTCTATATTTTGCCAAGACCTCATATGTTCCTCCAAATTGTTCTTTCAAGGCATTCCAGAGGTCATGGGCAGTTTCATGATGCATTAGCCCAGAATAGATTTCATTGGGCAGTGCCATGGCCAGAATTCCATGGGCTTTTGCATCAATCTCAAACATTTCTTATCCTCATCTGAGTATTGCTCCCTCCGCTTCGGAACCATTTGATTGGTTTCCGGGTTATTCACCATAGGCTTGTGTGGACCATGTACCGCTGATGTCCAACAACCTGCGCTGTTAACAGACAGGTGATGGAGCATTCGTCGTTGCCATATGTTATACTCATTCCTAACCAGCACTGGAGGCTTGGTTGAGGAACCAGTATTGTGAGGATCATTGGAAGGAGTAGTCATTTTCAGTCCAAATACAGTTTAATTCAAGCTTTTAAACGTTTTTACATAGACCACAACAGACTCAATGAAAACCAAGAGAAAATCTCAGGATGAATGACCAGAAACACAGAAAATTCAATCTCTATAACCGTTTCTTGCAAAACACAAAAATGCTAATTCAATCAAACTTGGATCTTGAATAGCAGTTTCAATGATCAATTATTAGATCGATCAATGATTAACCTGCTCTGATACCATTTGTCAGGATCAGTGATCACAAGTTTGATGTATTAGAGCGTAACGCAGCGGAATAAGAACAAGAATTAGACAAATTGTAGCAAGAATTTGATACTCGTATGCATTAAGAACAAATACGGTTATAACGAGAGAATATATTTCTATAACAAGGAATGTTTCTATAATATCGAATATTTCTGATCAAATCATTCTATATTACAATAGGTTGACACTCCTTATATAGAGTGCAATCGCTGCTGTTATCACGGGAAAGTGACAACTGGCAGATCTAGTACAAAAATAACTAACTCTTAACAAACTACTGAAATGTTCACAACTACTGAGAACATATCAGAGTGTTTACAAAATATAAAACTACTGATAAGAAACTACTGAAACTACAACGACTGAAGAACAAGCTCTTCAGTCGTTTTACAAAACTACTGAAAAACATAAAACTACTGATGAGCACAACAACTAAAGAAGTATTCTTCAGCTGTTGTGTCAAACTATTGAACAGATAAAACATAAAACTACTGAAAGGTAAACCGTCACAACAACTAAAGAAGACCTCTTCAGCTGTTGTGACAACGTCTGATACTTTGGTCTTCAGCACTTGTGTCTTCAGACTTTGTCTTCAGACTTTGTCTTCAGACTTTGTCTTCAGCACTTGTCTTCAGACTTTGTCTTCAGACTTTGTCTTCAGCACTTGTCTTCAGACTTTGTCTTCAGCACTTGTCTTCAGACTTTGTCTTCAGCACTTGTTTTCAGACTTTGTCTTCAGCACTTGTGTTCAGACTTTGTAATCAGCTATTGTCTTCAGCTGTTGTGGTCTTCGGTAGTTGTTGTGATGTCTGTGGGACTTAAAGGTTTTTCTGATCCGGCTCATTGGTTCTTTTGGTCCAACACAAGAGCTTATGAAAGTGATGAACTAGATAACATAGGACACGTAGATTTTATGAAATAATAATAATAATTAGTTTTTAAAAAAAACCTACTCAAAGTTTATCATCCCAATAGCTTATATAAGATATTTAAATCTTTGTTCATCAAAAGCCATTGTAAACTGATCAGCATATTGTTCATTTGTGTGAACTTTGACTAGTTTAATTAATCCCTTTTCAAAATTATCTCTAATTAAATGATACCTCATGTTGATGTGTTTGTCCTTGAGTGTTGCACAAGATTCTCTGTGATAGAGATAGCATTGTTGTTGTCTATATGAATGGGAGTCTATTTGAAGTTTAATCCATAGTCAAGCATTTGATTTTGAATCCATAGCACTTGTACACAACAGCTTGCAGCAACAATGTATTCACCTTCAGCAGTTGATGTAGAGAGACACAAGATTGTTTCTTGCATTTCCATGAGACAACCCTTCCACCAAGAAACTGACATCCCCTAGAGGTGGACTTTGTAGTCATGTTGCAACCACCATAATCACTATCTGTATAAGCATACAGATGGAAGTCAAAATTCTTAGGATACAAACGATCAAGTGTTGAAGCACTCTTGAGGTATTTTAGAATCCTTTTGACAGTGATAAGGTGAGACATCTTAGAGTTGGCTTGATATCTTGCACAAATACATGTAGCAAACATGATATCAGGCCTGCTAGCTGTAAGATACATAATAAACCCAATCATAGCCCTGTAAAGGTGTTCATCCACACACTCCCCATCAAGATCAGGTCCAAGTGAGTGGTTTCTTGCTATGGGTGTCTTAGCAATCTTACAATCAGTCATGTTGAGTCTCTTGAGTATGTCTTGAACATACTTTGACTGACTAATGAAGATGCCATCTTCAACTTGCTTCACTTGAATTCCGAGAAAGAAATTAAGTTCCCCCATGGCACTCATTTCAAATTTTTCCTTCATTAGCTTCTCAAAGTCTTTGTAGAGCTTTGGATTAGTTGAACCAATGATGATGTCATCTACATATACTTGAACTAGCATTAGGTCATTTCCTTTTTCTTTAATAAAGAGAGTTCCATCTATAGTACGTCTTCTGTATCCATGTTTACAAAGATACTGAGATAGAGTCTCATACCACTTCTTGGGTGCCTGATGCAGCCCATAAAGAGCTTTGTCAAGCTTGCACACATAATCAGGATGATCAGGGTTTGCAAAACAAGGAGGTTGTTTGACATACACCTCTTCATAAATTACCCCATATAGAAAAGCACACTTGACATCAAGTTGATAGACCTTGAAGTTCTTGGATGCAACAAATGCCAAGAATATTCTAACAGCTTCCAGTCTTGCTACAGGAGCAAAGACATCAGTGTAGTCTATTCCTTCTTCTTGTGTGTATCCTTGAACAACTAGTCTAGCTTTGTTTTTTATGAAAATGCCTCTATCATCCTTATTGTTCCTAACACCTATTTGGTTCCAATAGTATTCTTCCTATGAGGAAGAGGACAAAGGTTCCAAACTTTCTGTCTTTTGAATTGAAGCAGCTCCTCTTGCATAGGTTCAACCCAACTTCCATCCTTCAGAGCCTCATCAATATTCTTTGGCTCTATCTGGGATAAGAAAGAAGAGTGAAGACAAAAATTTGCTTCATGGGTTTGTCCTCTTGTTCTTACCCATGTGTCACATCTCCAGTGATGTTTGTAGTGGGATGAGACTTGTGGATCCCTAGCTGAAGGATCACAACAAGTTACTGAGAGAGATCTAAATTAGAGAAATTTAAATTTGGCATTGATGTTTCTCCCACCACATCAGCACACTTATCAAGAGAGACTTGATCCAATTAGTGTGTGACATCATTGATGTTGTCATCTATGGAGTGGTTGTCAGCATCAATAAATTCTTGATCACTATCACCATCTCCATCATTTTCTTCTACATTTGAAGTATCCTTATTTAGTTGTGGAGCCTCTGAGCTAGAATTTGCAGGCATCCCAGATGTATCAGCTAAATTTGTCATTTTAGTGCTGATGGAAACTTCATTTGCAGAGTTAGTTACACCTGGACCCGAAAATGTGTTAGTTGAAGGTCTTCTTAGCTCAAATCTTGGGTCAGGATCACCATTTATGACCTTTCCCCTTCCAGAAATGTAACCACCTTCATCTCCTCTAAAAGCAACTGGCCCTCCATCAATCCTTTCAAAGTTTTGGAGTAGTGACCTATGGCCTGTCATGTACCTGGACTAGCCACTGTCAATGATCCAGACATTATTGTTTGTCTTGAGTTGTTCCTGCATAAAGAAAATGATTAGTTACATATTGAAACCCAAGCATTATTAGTGTTGGGCTGTTAAAAGAAGTAGAAGGTAATGCAATAGTAATAGATCCTTTAGTTGTGCTTTGAGGATCTTGTGCTGTTGTTGATGAAGAACATTCAGTCACTTGGTCTTTCTTTGACTTCCATACCACCTTTGGAAGTTTGGACTTGACCTTCAACACTTCGGAATCTTTTAAGACTTTGGAAGTTTTGATGACTGGACCTTTGGAAGATTTGCAGACACTGCAGCAAACTTTAGCGCTTCGGAAGTATTCCTTTCTTCCGAGACCAAATTTTCTTCCGAAAGCATTTTTCCACTTTCCTTATTCTTTGACTTGGAGCTTTCGAAGGAAATAGATTTTCCTTCCGAAGCTGAAATTTTCTTAGAGCTATTGGAAATCCTTTTCTTGGACATATGGATAGTACCTCTTGGATTGTATGGACAATGCTTAGCAAGATGAGAGATACTTTCACACATAACACATTCTATTTTCTTCTTCACAAGAGCCTTCTTTTGAGAACAAGACTGATCTTGATCACATCACTTCTCCACCCTCATCATTGCGGATGCTGAGACAGTCTTGTTGGTTGAGAACTGTTCTTGGAGTTGGATGGTCCAGGCTGTGTAACAGTGGTACACAACAGATCATCCTTCTTCTTGGTGCTGAGATGATTTGAACATGAACCAGAACTCTTAGCAGAAGAGTTTAGGTTAATGTCTTCAGTCTTTACCACTTCAAATCCTACAGAGATAAAACGTGTTTCTGCCTAGAATCAAAAGTGGCCTTGATCTCTTAAGCCTTCCTAGCTTTTCTTTTGCTCTTTCTAATCAAGTTTTTCCTCATAGACTTGGTCATCACAGTCTTCTTCTTCTCCTTAGAAGGATAGTGATCCTTCTTAGAATCCTCTTCTTCACTCTTCTCAGAGAAATTCTTCACTATCACTTTTCATCCTCTTCACTCGAAGGATCTATGAGAGGAAGCTCATCTTCACAAGTTCCCCACCTAGGTGATCTTACACACAAGATTGTGTGTGGAGGAGCTATCTCACTAGATCCCAGTCCTTGCTTGTTTTGATATCACACCTTGTTATGTAGGGATGAGGATATCATGCTTTTGAAGGTCTCTTCTTCAAGAACACATTTTTCTACCCTGGCTTTACTGATCACAAGTTCATCCTGGCACTCAGTCAACTTGGTTATGAGATCCTTGATCTGGGTACTAAAATTTGTGTGCTAATATTTTAGAACTGAATGGTTTTCTCTAAGTCCTCTATCTTTAGTTTATAATCACTTTCAGACTTTCTAAAATCAGCTTTTAAGATGTTTAAGGACTCGAGATCAGATCTCATTTCTAAGTTGTAGGACCTATATGTATTAACTTTAGCAATACATTCAGAGGTACAGAGATATTCCAATACCTTGGCTTCATCATGATCTGCCATCAATGCTTGGTTTGAAGAAGCATCTTCCACCTGAAAGCTCTAGTCAAAGCCTCCTTCTTCAATAGCAATTGCAACTTGCTGCTTTGGCTTGTCATGTTAGTAGATTTATTACTGTAGTTTGGTATGTATTGTGCTTGGCCACCATTTGTTCTTAGTGCCTTGCACTCCCTGGAAAAGTGGCCCATCAAGTTACATTTGACTTTGCTTTTGTCCAGTCCAAACTTTCCACTAGCTGTATTGCTGGGAAACTTTCTTCATGTCCGCTTGTAGAACTTCTTGGCTTTATGAGTGAGAAGAGCCATTTGCTGGACTATCTCCATGTACTTTAGATCATCTGGATGGATGCAGTCCAGGTCTTCAAGGGTGAATAGAAAGTTATCTCTACTTTCATCAAAAGACACAAAGGCTTGAGAAGAACTTGTTTCTTGGAATGGGCTTCCTTGAGTATAGTTCTCCCTTGGTGTCTTAGGGAAGGTGATGAAAGGACCCTTTTGTGAGTTGTTAGGGTAGCATATGAGATGATGTTGGGGTTCTATGTTGTCCATTTCAATCACATGAAGGGCTGAACCCATTTGATTGTTGGAGTTTCCAAATGAACCTTACATGTTCATCTCCATCTAGTAGCCACTGAGAATCCTGTTGGACCAAAAGAACCAATGAGCCAAGATCAGAAAACTTCTAAGTCCCACATGATATCACAACAACTGCTGAAGGCTTCATCAGCAGTTCGACAAGTGCTGAAGACTTCAACAGCTGAAGACTAAAGTGCTGAAGTTCAACAGCTGAAGAACACAAGTGCTGAAGCTGAACAGCTGAAGAACATAAGTGCTGAAGCTGAACAGCTGAAGAACACAAGTGTTGAAGCTGAACAGCTGAAGAACACAAGTGCTGAAGCTGAAGACCAAAGTACTGAAGTACAACAGCTGAAGAGTCTACAAGTGCTAAAGATCAACAACCGGTGTACAAAGTCTGAAGACAAAGACTGAAGACATCAGCTGATGATATCTACTGAAGTCATCAGCTGATGAAACGTCTGAAGTTCAAGTCTGAAGACCAAGTACTGAAGTTTCAGTAGTTTGTCACAGCAGCTGAAGAGTACTTCTTCAGTAGTTGTGATATCAGTAGTTTTATGTTTTTACTTTCAGTAGTTTTGTAAAACGACTGAAGAGCTTGTTCTTCAGTCGTTGTAGTATCAGTAGTTTTATGTTTTTCAGTAGTTTAGTAACTGATAATACTTAGTATTTTTGTAAGAGATGTCAGCTGTTTTGACATCTTCAGTAGTTGTGTTTCAGTTGGAATAATTCTGTTAGATGTCACTATCAAGTGACATCAGCAGACGTCACATCTCTTATATAAGAGGTATCGACCTAATTGTAATTGTGACATTCCGTTACCACGAAAGCGAATATTGAATGAAATATATTTGCAGAATTCTCTCTATCTATAACCGTTTTTGTTCTTCATTGAATATCTTTTCGTTCTTGTGAATTGGCTAATTCATTGTTAGATTTCCGCTGCTATACTCTCTAATCAATCAAACGTAGATCACTGATCCTAACAAGTGGTATCAGAGCGGGTTAATCATTGATCGATTTAACAATTGATCATTGAAACTGCTAATTGATATCTATGTTTGATTGAATTAGCATATTCGCAAGAACTGGTTATAGATTATTGAATTTCTGTCACTTTCGTTCATTTATTTTGAGATCTCTCTTGGTTCAATGGTTGTTGTGTTTTGTTCTAAAACTGTTTTAGCTTAATTGAATTTGATTGAATCTGAGATGAGTACTCCTTCTAGTGATCCTCACAATACCGGTTCCTCAACCAAGCCTCCGATGCTGGTTAGGACCGAGTATAACATATGGCAGCGAAGAATGCTTCATCACATGTCTGTTAACAGTTCAGGTTGTTGGACATCTGTGGTACATGGACCACATAAGCCTATGGTGAACAATCCGGAAACCAATCAAATGGTTCCGAAGAAGAAGGAACAATACTCTGATGAAGATCGGAAACTGTTTGAGATTGATGCTAAAGCCCATGGAATTCTGGCCATGGCACTGCCTAATGAAATCTATTCAGGGTATGCATCATGAAAGTGCTCATGATCTCTGGAATGCCCTGAAGGAACAATTCGGTGGCACAGATGAGGTCTTAGCAAACAACAGAGAAATCCTTGCCCAACAATATGAGACATTCTCTCATAGAAAGGGTGAGACACTGACTCAACAGTTTGAGCGTTTTTCCTGCTTGATCTCTGAGCTGAAAATGGTGAAACAGGAATACACCAATAGCCAAATGAAAAAGGTTCCTCAGATCACTGCCTGAGAGATGGGACACATACACTATTGTCCTACGCTCCAGTGCAAATCTGGATAGCCTATCTCTCACCCAACTTCATGGGAAACTGCTTACATTCGAAAGAGAGATAGAGCAGAAGAGGAAACTGTCCTCATCAGGAAAGCTCACTGATGACTTTGTACCAGGGAATACTGCCTTGGTTGGTCATGAGTCAGAATATGCTGCATCTCAAAGCAATTATGATGAGCATATTGATTTCTCTTCAAATAGTTCTGATCATGCATTTTGGTATTGAGAGTCATTCTGGCAGTAATAGTGACAATCTATGCTTCATCATGGATGATTTGAAAGGAGTAGCTGATGATGATCTAGAAGAGATGGATATTCTGAGCCAAATGGCACTGATTAATATCAGATCTCAGAAATTCTATAAGAGAACTGGCAGGAAATTTCCTGGACTCTCTGGCAAAACCAAAGTTGGTTTTGACAAGAGTAAGTTGAGGTGTCACAAATGCCAAAGGCTGGGACACTTTGCAAGAGAGTGTAGATCAACTGGATCTAACTCTTCTGCACCCTTTGTGACTTTTCCTAGTACTAGTCCACAAAACAGAGGGCAACATCCTGCTGGTTCCGGTCATCATTCACATCCTAGATCTCCTGCATACTTTGTTCCACAGGGTCAAATGTCATATCCTTATCCCTGCTATTATATGCCTCAACCAAATCTTGTTCAAGCTCCAATTGCACAACAACCACAAGCATTTCCTGAACCACAACCTTCCCAATCTCATCAACAAACTCAACCTCAACAACACAGCTTCTTCACCCTAGGAGTTGTTGACTGGAGCAGTTTACCAGATGACTTGTCTGGTCATGAACAACTGTTCTCAGGTGCTGGTCAACATGGTGGTGACAGTCCCTTTGGAAATCTAGCTCTTATGGCTTTGGATTCTGCTGATACTTCATCCACTAATGCCTCTACACCAAAGGTATCACAGGTATCCTCTGAGGCAAAAGCCAAATTGTGTTCTGAAACTTGTATAGCAGCATTTGCATCTATTAGAGAAGCAAACGTAGCTTTAATCAACAAGAACATTAAGCTAGAACAAATAATTTCCAAAAGCAAAGCTGAATTTGAGTCTGTGCTTAATGATAAGAATGATGAGATTTACAAACTTAAATGCCAAATAACTGATGATAAGGCTAGGGAAGATACTTCTAGAGAAGTATAAAGATCTCAAAGAAACCCTTGCAGTCACCCAGGTAGAGTGTGATAGATGGGTACAATCATGCAAAGGTTTTGAAATGCTTCTTAGTAAGCAATCTGCTTCCAATGTGAAGTTTGGCATTGGTTACAATCACACTGCTCCACCTACAGATTTTACTCCCAGAGCAGAGGTAGAATCTGATGGTGAGAGTAATAACCAATCCATTTCTTCATGTGATCTACTTTCTGATACAGCACAATCAGAAGTAGAAGTCAGCACTAAGCCCTCTCAGAACCTATCAGCTGATGTTGATGGTTCCACTGCTGACACTCACATGATCAATGAGTTGATCAACTCAGGAGTTAATTCTGAAAGTCCTGAAAGGACTAGAGAGCAGGATTTAACACCTAAAGTTCAAACTCCAACTACTGCCAGTACTGAAAAGAAGAAAACTGTCAGTAGAAAGAGTTTGAAGACTACTAAAGAGGAAGTCAAGAAAGCAGACAATGCTTCCAAAGCACTGAAGAGCAAGTCTTCAGTTGCTTCACCCACTTTAGTTGATGATCAACATAAGATGAAGAAGAAACCATGTGAAGTATGTGGTTTGTTCAATCATCTTACAGATGATTGCTGGTACAAAAGAGGTTCCAAACTCAAACATAAAGAGGAAATTAAAGAGAAAATGGTAAAAATGAAAACTGAGTTTGAGACCACATTTGTATCAGCAACATCAAATCCTGTAACCCTTAAGTCCACAAAGAAATCCAAAAAGGAAGGGGTTAAACAGGTAACAGCTGAGATTGCTCAGAAGAAGAAGGTGCAACATAGGAACTTATCAAACTCCACTGGCAATGTGTCTAATGAGCTGAAAGCTTTATCACAAAATCAGACACAGCTGGTTATGATGGTTCAACATCTATTGGGAAGAGTTAACCAATTAGATGCTCCTATGTTGAAACCACAGAATAGGAGGTCCAAGCCAAAGGATTCCTCTTCTTCACCATCTTCTTCCTCTCAGGCTGTTGTTTCCAATAAACCTGTTAGTTTACCATCTGTTGATGAGACGAGGCCCAAAACCAAAAAGGTTTGGGTCTCCAAAACTAACTGATTGTTTATTATTGCAGGGTTCTCCAACATGCCAAAGTAGCATCTGGTATGTAGACAGTGGGGGATCTATGAACATGACTGGGAACAACTCTCTTCTTCATGACTACTCTCAAGGAAAGAAGGGGTTTGTTTCTTTTGGCAATGATGCTAGGGGTTACATCATTGGAAATGGCTTTGTCTCCAATGGAGAAATAAAGTTTGATGATGTTAATCATGTGGAAAATCTCAAGTACAATCTCTTGAGTGTCATCAAATGTGTGATAAAGGCCATGTTGCTCTTTTTCACCAGTCAGAACTGTAGGATTCTGTCATCCAAAGTTCTGCATTTGATTGATAAGGTGTTGGATGATCACACTCTCCTGAGAGCCAACAGGACAGGAAGAGTGTATGCCTTAGATCTTTCCAAGAAAATAGATCTCAGAGGCAATCCTTGCCTATTTTCCAAAGCTCTTCTCAAGAATCTAAACTGTGGCACAGAAGGCTGGGTCTGTTAATTTCAAAAACATGAATCAGCTTATCCACAATAGTTTAGTTAGAGGCTTACTAATAAAGGAGTTCCACTGTGATGAAACCTGCACTGCTTATTTTAAAGGAAAACGCACAAAGTCTCATTCCCTCCTATTGAAGAGCCTAAGTCCACTGCCTGCTTGCAATTACTGCATATGGATCTATTTGGTCCTATGAGAGTGATGAGCATGGCAAAGAAGAAATACTATCTGGTTAATTGTGATGATTACTCCAGATTGTATGGACTTTCTTTCTACATTCAAAGAATGAGGTTGCTCAGAAGATTATTCCTTTTTGTTGTATATTGAGAAGCAGTTCCCTTCCAGTCAAGTGTATTAGGAGTGACAATGGAACTGAATTCAGAAACCATACACTTGATGACTTCATCTTTCAAAGGGAATCAAAAGGCAGTTTAGCATACCAAGGACTCCAGAACCAAAATGAGTGGTGGAGAGAAAGAACAAGACCCTAATTGAAGCTGCAAGGTCCATGCTGGCTGACTCTGGTTTGCCACTGACCTTTTGGGCTGAGGCTGTCAACACAGCTTGCTATGTGCAGAATAGAGTCTTAGTAAATCAGAGGTTGATGAAGACTCCATATGAAGTTCTCCATCACTTGGCTCCTGATTCATTTTTCAAGGCATTTGGGTGTCCTTGTTTTATTCTCAACACAAAGGATCAACTCCATAAATTTGATCCTAAGGTGGATGCAGGGTTTTGTTGGTTATTCATCTATTTGCAAGCCATACAGAGTCTTCAACTGCAGAACAAAGATAGTTGAAGAGACTTTGCATGTGAAGTTTAATGAATCTCCTTTGGACAAGATTCCACAAAACCCTGTGGAGTTGTTTGATTTGGACATACTGAAATATGTCCTTATCAACCTCCAGCTGTTGCAGATCCTGTGGATAAATCATCTTCTGCAGCATGTCTCCACCTGGTGGTATTGATGATGATGATGATGATGATAATATCAATACTCACCTATTCAAATTTAGTAACCAACTCCCTGTGTCTGCTAAATTGATGTCCTGTAACTTCAGCAGTTCCATCCACAACAAATGCTGATGAGATCTCTGTTTCCTCTACATCTTTTGAGTTACCATCTAATTCTTGGTTTCAAGAGTCTGCATCAACATCTGCTGCTGCTGAAGGTCCTACAAACACTTGCACAGATCTCTTGATTATCAAGAACTAAAGAATCACCCAATGTATCAGATTATTGGTGATATCAATGCTGGTGTTTCAACAAGAAGTCAATTGTCTAACTTCTGCTTCTATGCTCTCTTCATCAGTCAGCTAGAGCCAAAGAAATACCATGTTGCTTTGAGAGACAATGGATGGGTTGAAGCCGCAGCTTGAGTTACTTCAGTTCAAGAAACAGCAAGTCCTTATCCCTGCTATATATGCCTCAACCAAATCCGTTCAAGCTCCAATTGCACAACAACCACAAGCATTTCCTGAACCACAACCTTCCCAATCTCATCAACAAACTCAACCTCAACAACACAGCTTCTTCACCTAGGAGTTGTTGACTGGAGCAGTTTACCAGATGACTTGTCTGGTCATGAACAACTGTTCTCAGGTGCTGGTCAACATAGTGGTGACAGTCCCTTTGGAAATCTAGCTCTTATGGCTTTGGATTCTGTGATACTTCATCCACTAATGCCTCTACACCAAAGGTATCACAGGTATCCTCTGAGGCAAAAGCCAAATTGTGTTCTGAACTGTTTAGCAGCATTTGCATCTATTAGAGAAGCAAATGTAGCTTTAATCAACAAGAACATTGAGCTAGAACAAATAATTTCCAAAAGCAAAGCTGAATTTGAGTCTGTGCTTAATGATAAGATGAGATTTACAAACTTAAATGCCAAATAACTGATGATAAGGCTAGGGAAGAGATACTTCTAGAGAAGTATAAAGATCTCAAAGAAACCCTTGCAGTCACCCAGGTAGAGTGTGATAGATGGGTACAATCATGCAAGGTTTTGAAATGCTTCTTAGTAAGCAATCTGCTTCCAATGTGAAGTTTGGCATTGGTTACAATCACACTGCTCCACCTATAGATTTTACTCCCAGAGCAGAGGTAGAATCTGATGGTGAGAGAAATACCAATCCATTTCTTCATGTGATCTACTTTCGATACAACACAAATCAGAAGTAGAAGTCAGCACTAAGCCCTCTCAGAACCTATCAGCTGATGTTGATGGTTCCACTGCTGACACTCACATGATCAATGAGTTGATCAACTCAGGAGTTAATTCTGAAAGTCCTGAAAGGACTAGAGAGCAGGATTTAACACCTAAAGTTCAAACTCCAACTACTGCTAGTACTGAAAAGAAGAAAACTGTCAGTAGAAAGAGTTTGAAGACTACTAAGAGGAAGTCAAGAAAGCAGACAATGCTTCCAAAGCACTGAAGAGCAAGTCTTCAGTTGCTTCACCCACTTTAGTTGATGATCAACATAAGATGAAGAAGAAACCATGTGAAGTATATGGTTTGTTCAATCATCTTACAGATGATTGCTGGTACAAAAGAGGTTCCAAACTCAAACATAAAGAGGAAATTAAAGAGAAAATGGTAAAAATGAAAACTGAGTTTGAGACCACATTTGTATCAGCAACATCAAATCCTGTAACCCTTAAGTCCACAAAGAATCCAAAAAGGAAGGGGTTAAACAGGTAACAGCTGAGATTGCTCAGAAGAAGAAGGTGCAACATAGGAACTTATCAAACTCCACTGGCAATGTGTCTGATGAGCTGAAAGCTTTATCACAAAATCAGACACAGCTGGTTATGATGGTTCAACATCTATTGGGAAGAGTTAACCAATTAGATGCTCCTATGTTGAAACCACAGAATAGGAGGTCCAAGCCAAAGGATTCCTCTTCTTCACCATCTTCTTCCTCTCAGGCTGTTGTTTCCAATAAACCTGTTAGTTTACCATCTGTTGATGAGACGAGGCCCAAAACCAAAAAGGTTTGGGTCTCCAAAACTAACTGATTGTTATTATTGCAGGGTTCTCCAACATGCCAAAGTAGCATCTGGTATGTAGACAGTGGGGGATCTATGAACATGACTGGGAACAACTCTCTTCTTCATGACTACTCTCAAGGAAAGAAGGGGTTTGTTTCTTTTGGCAATGATGCTAGGGGTTACATCATTGGAAATGGCTTTGTCTCCAATGGAGAAATAAAGTTTGATGATGTTAATCATGTGGAAAATCTCAAGTACAATCTCTTGAGTGTCAGTCAAATGTGTGATAAAGGCCATGTTGCTCTTTTCACCAGTCAGAACTGTAGGATTCTGTCATCCAAAGTTCTGCATTTGATTGATAAGGTGTTGGATGATCACACTCTCCTGAGAGCCAACAGGACAGGAAGAGTGTATGCCTTAGATCTTTCCAAGAAAATAGATCTCAGAGGCAATCCTTGCCTATTTTCCAAAGCCTCTTCTCAAGAATCTAAACTGTGGCACAGAAGGCTGGGTCATGTTAATTTCAAAAACATGAATCAGCTTATCCACAATAGTTTAGTTAGAGGCTTACTAATAAAGGAGTTCCACTGTGATGAAACCTGCACTGCTTATTTTAAAGGAAAACAGCACAAAGTCTCATTCCCTCCTATTGAAGAGCCTAAGTCCACTGCCTGCTTGCAATTACTGCATATGGATCTATTTGGTCCTATGAGAGTGATGAGCATGGCAAAGAAGAAATACTGTCTGGTAATTGTGGATGATTACTCCAGATTTGTATGGACTTTCTTTCTACATTCAAAGAATGAGGTTGCTCAGAAGATTATTCACTTTGTGTTGTATATTGAGAAGCAGTAATCCCTTCCAGTCAAGTGTATTAGGAGTGACAATGGAACTGAATTCAGAAACCATACACTTGATGACTTCTATCTTTCAAAGGGAATCAAAAGGCAGTTTAGCATACCAAGGACTCCAGAACAAAATGGAGTGGTGGAGAGAAAGAACAAGACCCTAATTGAAGCTGCAAGGTCCATGCTAGCTGACTCTGGTTTGCCACTGACCTTTTGGGCTGAGGCTGTCAACACAGCTTGCTATGTGCAGAATAGAGTCTTAGTAAATCAGAGGTTGATGAAGACTCCATATGAAGTTCTCCATCACTTGGCTCCTCTGATTTCATTTTTCAAGGCATTGGGTGTCCTTGTTTTATTCTCAACACAAAGGATCAACTCCATAAATTTGATCCTAAGGTGGATGCAGGGTATTTTGTTGTTATTCATCTATTTGCAAGCCATACAGAGTCTTCAACTGCAGAACAAAGATAGTTGAAGAGACTTTGCATGTGAAGTTTAATGAATCTCCTTTGGACAAGATTCCACAAAACCCTGTGGAGTTGTTTGATTTGGACATACTGAAATATGTTCCTTATCAACCTCCAGCTATTGCAGATCCTGTGGATAAATCATCTTCTGCAGCATGTCTTCCACCTGGTGGTATTGATGATGATGATGATGATGATAATATCAATACTCACCTATTCAAATTTAGTGACCAACTCCCTGTGTCTGCTAAATTTGATGTTCCTGTAACTTCAGCAGTTCCATCCACAACAAATGCTGATGAGATCTCTGTTTCCTCTACATCTTTTGAGTTACCATCTAATTCTTGGTTTCAAGAGTCTGCATCAACATCTGCTGCTGCTGAAGGTCCTACAAACACTTGCACAGATCTCATTGATTATCAAGAACTAAAGAATCACCCAATGTATCAGATTATTGGTGATATCAATGCTGGTGTTTCAACAAGAAGTCAATTGTCTAACTTCTGCTTCTATGCTCTCTTCATCAGTCAGCTAGAGCCAAAGAACTACCATGTTGCTTTGAGAGACAATGGATGGGTTGACGCCATGCAGCTTGAGTTACTTCATTTCAAGAAACAGCAAGTCCTTATCCCTGCTATTATATGCCTCAACCAAATCCTGTTCAAGCTCCAATTGCACAACAACCACAAGCATTTCCTGAACCACAACCTTCCCAATCTCATCAACAAACTCAACCTCAACAACACAGCTTCTTCACCCTAGGAGTTGTTGACTGGAGCAGTTTACCAGATGACTTGTCTGGTCATGAACAACTGTTCTCAGGTGCTGGTCAACATAGTGGTGACAGTCCCTTTGGAAATCTAGCTCTTATGGCTTTGGATTCTGCTGATACTTCATCCACTAATGCCTCTACACCAAAGGTATCACAGGTATCCTCTGAGGCAAAAGCCAAATTGTGTTCTGAAACTTGTTTAGCAGCATTTGCATCTATTAGAGAAGCAAATGTAGCTTTAATCAACAAGAACATTGAGCTAGAACAAATAATTTCCAAAAGCAAAGCTGAATTTGAGTCTGTGCTTAATGATAAGAATGATGATATTTACAAACTTAAATGCCAAATAACTGATGATAAGGCTAGGGAAGAGATACTTCTAGAGAAGTATAAAGATCTCAAAGAAACCCTTGCAGTCACCCAGTAGAGTGTGATAGATGGGTACAATCATGCAAAGGTTTTGAAATGCTTCTTAGTAAGCAATCTGCTTCCAATGTGAAGTTTGGCATTGGTTACATCACACTGCTCCACCTATAGATTTTACTCCCAGAGCAGAGGTAGAATCTGATGGTGAGAGTAATAACCAATCCATTTCTTCATGTGATCTACTTTCTGATACAACAAATCAGAAGTAGAAGTCAGCACAAGCCCTCTCAGAACCTATCAGCTGATTTGAGGTTCCACTGCTGACACTCACATGATCAATGAGTTGATCAACTCAGGAGTTAATTCTGAAGTCTGAAAGGACTAGAGAGCAGGATTTAACACCTAAAGTTCAACTCCAACTACTGCTAGTACTGAAAAGAAGAAAACTGTCAGTAGAAAGAGTTTGAATACTACTAAAGAGGAAGTCAAGAAAGCAGACAATGCTTCCAAAGCACTGAAGAGCAAGTCTCAGTTGCTTCACCCACTTTAGTTGATGATCAACATAAGATGAAGAAACCATGTGAAGTATGTGGTTTGTTCAATCATCTTACAGATGATTGCTGGTACAAAAGAGGTTCCAAACTCAAACATAAAGAGGAAATTAAAGAGAAAATGGTAAAAAATAACTGAGTTTGAGACCACATTTGTATCAGCAACATCAAATCCTGTAACCCTTAAGTCCACAAAGAAATCCAAAAGGAGGGGTTAACAGGTAACACTGAGATTGCTCAGAAGAAGAAGGTGCAACATAGGAACTTATCAAACTCCACTGGCAATGTGTCTGATGAGCTGAAAGCTTTATCACAAAATCAACACAGCTGGTTATGATGGTTTCAACATCTATTGGGAAGAGTTAACCAATTAGATGCTCCTATGTTGAAACCACAGAATAGGAGGTCCAAGCCAAAGGATTCCTCTTCTTCACCACTTCTTCCTCTCAGGCTGTTGTTTCCAATAAACCTGTTAGTTTACCATCTGTTGATGAGACCAGGCCCAAAACCAAAAGGTTTGGGTCTCCAAAACTAACTGATTGTTTATTATTGCAGGGTTCTCCAACATGCCAAAGTAGCATCGGTATGTAGACAGTGGGGGATCTATGCACATGACTGGGAACAGCTCTCTCTTCATGACTACTCTCAAGGAAAGAAGGGGTTTGGTTCTTTTGGCAATGATGCTAGGGGTTACATCATTGGAAATGGCTTTGTCTCCAATGCAAAATAAAGTTTGATGATGTTAATCATGTGGAAAATCTCAAGTACAATCTCTTGAGTGTCAGTCAAATGTGTGATAAAGCCATATTCTCTTTTCACCAGTCAGAACTGTAGATTCTTTCATCCAAAGTTCTGCATTTGATTGATAAGGTGTTGGATGATCACACTCTCCTGAGAGCCAACAGGACAGGAAGAGTGTATGCCTTAGATCTTTCCAAGAAAATAGATCTCAGAGGCAATCCTTGCCTATTTTCCAAAGCCTCTTCTCAAGAATCTAAACTGTGGCACAGAAGGCTGGGTCATGTTAATTTCAAAAACATGAATCAGCTTATCCACAATAGTTTAGTTAGAGGCTTACTAATAAAGGAGTTCCACTGTGATGAAACCTGCACTGCTTATTTAAAAGGAAAACAGCACAAAGTCTCATTCCCTCCTATTGAAGAGCCTAAGTCCACTGCCTGCTTGCAATTACTGCATATGGATCTATTTGGTCCTGTGAGAATGATGAGCATGGCAAAGAAGAAATACTGTCTGGTAATTGTGGATGATTACTCCAGATTTGTATGGACTTTCTTTCTACATTCAAAGAATGAGGTTGCTCAGAAGATTATTCACTTTGTGTTGTATATTGAGAAGCAGTATTCCCTTCCAGTCAAGTGTATTAGGAGTGACAATGGAACTGAATTCAGAAACCATACACTTGATGACTTCTATCTTTCAAAGGGAATCAAAAGGCAGTTTAGCATACCAAGGACTCCAGAACAAAATGGAGTAGTGGAGAGAAAGAACAAGACCCTAATTGAAGCTGCAAGGTCCATGCTGGCTGACTCTGGCTTGCCACTAACCTTTTGGGCTGAGGCTGTCAACACAGCTTGCTATGTGCAGAATAGAGTCTTAGTAAATCAGAGGTTGATGAAGACTCCATATGAATTTCTCCATCACTTGGCTCCTCTGATTTCATTTTTCAAGGCATTTGGGTGTCCTTGTTTTATTCTCAACACAAAGGATCAACTCCATAAATTTGATCCTAAGGTGGATGCAGGGTATTTTGTTGGTTATTCATCTATTTGCAAGGCATACAGAGTCTTCAACTGCAGAACAAAGATAGTTGAAGAGACTTTGCATGTGAAGTTTTATGAATCTGCTTTGGACAAGATTCCACAAAACCCTGTGGAGTTGTTTGATTTGGACATACTGCAATATGTTCCTTATCAACCTCCAGCTGTTGCAGATCCTGTGGATAAATCATCTTCTGCAGCATGTCTTCCACCTGGTGGTATTGATGATGATGATGATAATATCAATACTCACCTATTCAAGTTTAGTGACCAACTCCCTGTGTCTGCTAAATTTGATGTTCCTGTAGCTTCAGCAGTTCCATCCACAACAAATGCTGATGAGATCTCTGTTTCCTCTACATCTTTTGAGTTACCATCTAATTCTTGGTTTCAAGAGTCTGCATCAACATCTGCTGCTGCTGAAGGTCCTACAAACACTTGCACAGATCTCATTGATTATCAAGAACTGAAGAATCACCCAATGTATCAGATTATTGGTGATATCAATGCTGGTGTTTCAACAAGAAGTCAATTGTCTAACTTCTGCTTCTATGCTCTCTTCATCAGTCAGCTAGAGCCAAAGAACTACCATGTTGCTTTGAGAGACAATGGATGGGTTGAAGCCATGCAGCTTGAGTTACTTCAGTTCAAGCCATGCAGCAAGTGTGGGAACTGGTTCCTCTTCCCCAGGTAAGTGTGCAATAGGCACTAAATGGGTGTTTAGGAATAAGACTGATGAAAATGGGCTTATCGTTAAGAACAAGGCTAGACTGGTTGTACAGGGGTTTTCACAAGAAGAAGGTATTGACTATGATGAAACCTTTGCCCTTGTAGCCAGACTAGAGGCAATCAGATTGTTTTTAACCTATGTTGCATTCACAATCTTAAAGTTTTTCAAATGGATGTCAAAAGTGCATTTTTATATGGTAAAATAAAGGAAGAAGTTTATGTGTGTCAACCACCAGGTTTTGAGGATAATAGACATCCTGAATGGGTGTATAAACTTGATAAGCTCTTTATGGGTTGAAACAAGCTCCTAGAGCCTGGTATGAGACACTTTCCACTTTTCTTCTTAAGAATAATTTCACTAGAGGCTCCATTGATAAACTTTGTTTATTAAGAAGGTGGATCAGCATAAGCTACTTGTTCAGATTTATGTTGATGGTATCATTTTTGCATCTTCTGATCCCCAGTTGTGTGATGATTTTACAACATTAATGAAAAAGATGTTTGAAATGAGTGCAATGGGAGAATTACAGTTCTTTCTAGGCTTGCAAATTAAACAAAAGGCTGATGGAACCTTTATTCATCAGTCAAAATATACAAAAGATCTTTTGAATAAGTTTGATTTACAAAACTGTAAGCCCTGTTCTACTCCCATGTGCAACACCACACAACTGGATGCAGATCAGAAAGGTAAAGCTGTTGATGAAACACTTTACAGATGTATGATTGGGTCCTTGATGTATTTAACAGCTTCTAGACCAGATATTATGTTTGCTACATGTGTTTGTGCTAGATTTAGGCTGCTCCTAAAGAGTCTCATTTGATTGCAGTCAAGAGAATCTTTAGATATTTGCAAGGTACACAATCTCTTGGTTTATGGTATTCCACCGGACACTCTTGCAAATTAGTTGCTTTTTCAGATAGTGACTATGCAGGGTGCAAGTTAACTAGAAAGTCAACTTTTGGTGGTTGTCAATTCCTAGGCAACTGTTTGATTTCTTGGCAGAGTAAGAAACAAACATCTGTTGCTACATCAACTGCTGAGGCCGAGTACATTTCTCCTGCAAGTTGCACTTCTCAGGTACTCTGGCTTCAGAACCAACTTCTGGATTATGGCATTACAGAGACTAAGACTCCATTATTAATGGATAGTGCTTCAGCTCTGTGTATTGTCAAAAATCCAGTCCAGCACTCTAGGACCAAACATATAGAGATCAGACATCACTTTATTCGGGATTGTTTTGAAAAAGGTCTGATTGATCCTAAGTTTGTGCCTAGTGCTGATGAGCTTGCAGATATTTTTACTAAGCCTTTGGATAGTTCTACTTTCCAAAACCTTGTGTTAAGGCTTGGTATGCTGCAGCTAGGATAAGTGACAACTACTGATGATTTTAGTAAAAAGTACTGGTGATCATTAGTAACCATGTCACATATAAGTACTGATGAGTCCTTTCACCTTCAGTAGTTTTTATAACTACTGACGGCTAAATGCCTCACAAGTACTGAAGTACTTTATCTATTCTAAACTACTGATGTAGTTACAACTACTGATGTAGTTACAACTACTGATGTAGTTACAACTACTGAAATCAGTACAAACAGATAAGTACTGACGTCCTATGAAACACCTGAACAGCAGATGCAAAGTCTGATGAGTAAGTGTTGAGGACAGTATGAAACAGCTGAAAGGCTATGAATTGACGAAAACTACTGAAGAGAATTTCTCTTCAGTCGTTTCTACAACTGCTGTTTCATTCTAAACAACTGAAGCAAAACCATGTCTTCAGTAGTTTTATAACTACTAATGACTAACACCAAGTCTTCAGCTGTTTACAACAACTGATGACAAAACCACTGTCTTCAGTAGTTTCACAACTACTGATGTCAAACACCAAGTCCTCAGTTGTTTCATCATCTGAAGTCAAAACCATGGTCTTCAGTAGTTTCTAACTGCTGATGCCTAAAACCACGACTTCAGCTGTTTCAACGTCTAATAGGGTAATACCATGTCAACAGTCGGTTTAAAATGACTGACGACTAACACCACACCCTTCAGTCATTTTCTCACCCCTACCCTATAAATACCTATCCTCTTCTCTAATGTTTCATTAGCCGTTATTTTCTGAACTTCTCTCTCTCAAACATGGCGACCATGAGTCTGAAACCATGATATAACTGTGTTGCTTACCTTACAAAGTCGGCTTTCTGGAACAAATATGATAATGCCATTGACTTAATGGTGGATTCCCCATATCGCACAACCTTTCTCTTGAATCCAACCATTTACCCTGAATCCCTCAGTCAATTCTGGTCAAATGCTTTTGTTCATACTGATGAGTCTACCGGTCAGATCTCTGTTCGGTCCCTTATCAACCAGAAACCAGTGGTCGTTACAGCCGACATCATTCGTCAGGCATTACACTTACACGATTCCACCGCTGTGACTGCATACCCAAAGGGCACAACAGATATGTCCTTTAGCAATCATGGGTATGAAGGTGATCTTCGAGCTACAACCGTTCTAAAGAAACATTTCCATGACGCTGAGAAAGTCATTTTTCACATGGTAAATGTCTGCTTAGCCTCCAAGACATCTTCTTGGGATCAAATGTCATCCCAATGGCAACAGGTATTGTATTCTATTCTAGAACACCAACCGCTAAATTTTTCTGAAATCGTGTTTCTAGAAATAAAGAACTTGGCTCAGAAACCTGTGGCAAACCGATGGCCATTATATCCCAGGTTTCTGATGGCCATTATTTTGGATGAATTAAAATCTGATGGCCTTGTTGGCCTTGGAGTCCCTGCACCAGCTGTTTTGGCTGAGGTATACTCCAGGCACAACTCAGACCCTACACTCAAACAAGCTGCCCGAATGCTAAAGCCCAAGCACAGGGAACCCACAGCTTCCTCCATCAGAACCAAAGTCCCCACTAAACCAAACCCAAAACAACCAAAAACAGCTATTCAGGGAGATGAGTCCACTGAAGATGCTCCTGCACCACCAACGCAGGATATACTTGCTGGTTTAAACCCACCAGCAGTATCAGAGACTCTACCAGCCATAGCCGCTCAGGATTCCTCTCAAAAGGAGCATGTAGCCACCACATATCTGGGATCTTCCTCACTTGAGGAGATTGCCATTGAAGAGCATCATCCTCCCCAGGTGCAAATTGCTTCTACCCCATCTCCCCATGCAACCGCCCCCCCCCCCCCCAAAGTCCAACCATAATTATTGCAAATATGCTGACTCAGTTGCATGCCTCTCCTCCTCCCCAAAAACCACCAACAAATGGGAGAACCACAGACATTGAGGAAGAGGATCAACATGTTTCTGATAACCCACAGCACCGGGTTTACAAATTCTATCTCCTGGTGTAGATAGGGAGATTAGAATATCTAGTGAGGCTGCCACCTCTTCTGAATCAGCACATGATCAGAATGAGGCTGGTAACATTGCTAAGACCTCACTAGAGGCAACAGCTGATGAAGGACATAGTCCTGAGGCTGGAAGTCCCTAGTTCCAAGAAAAAGGGGCACATGCAAACTGGTCTACACCCAGTGCATGTAAATCCTACTACAAGCAGGAGGTCAGGTGATTCAGCTTCTGCTGATGATGACCTGGGCTTTTTCTATGACGTTCTAGCCCACAACACCATCCTGGAGGCTGAGGTAAGCAGACTACAAGAACTGCTTGCCAAGAAGTCTCAGGATGTAAGTCCATCTGCCCCCACCAACCCATAGATGGCACCTTCCTTTGAAGGTTCCCCAAACACTTTACCCTCTCACTTCACTGAGCCTCCAGCTTCTGCTTTTGGCACTATCTCTCCGGGACAGAACCCCCCAGAGCAGATGGTTGCTGTATTCCAACAATCCCTACCTCTCATCACTCCCATTCTCAATGACATTGTTTATAAAGCCATTGATGAGAGGATTTCCTCAAGTCTACAACCACTCATTGATGATGTTGTGCAAAAGAAACTTTCTGCGGTACAAACCCCTGCCACCAATGCATCCAAAAAAGGGGAGAGTACTGCAGTGAAAGAAAAGAAGTGAAAAAGAACTAGGATGAGAAGGCACAAGAGAAAACCCAGGGGTTGGAAAAAGAAAAGCAACAACAACTGATCACTTACAAAAGAAAGAAAAGTGCTGGTGATCAAACTAATGCTGAAGAAAAATCCTTGGAAGAGCTGGTAAAAGATGCAGATGACACACACAGCCGATCCATGGACAAAATCATTGAACAACTCTTCAAGCAAGGCTTTGATACAGCCACATTAGACAGTGAGATCAGGAAGTTGGAAGTAGAGGAAATTCAAACCAGATGGGCTGGGTATGATGTACTAGAGAAAGAGAGATTGGAGATCATGATTCGATTTATAGCCAAATA
Organism: Flaveria trinervia; assembly: GCA_025506515.1. Taxonomy (NCBI): domain Eukaryota; kingdom Viridiplantae; phylum Streptophyta; class Magnoliopsida; order Asterales; family Asteraceae; genus Flaveria; species Flaveria trinervia. The sequence goes on along the minus strand of CM046454.1, from coordinate 16,572,320 downwards.
CTTAGGAAGATCTTTGATGAGATTCGTTCATGGACCAGAGACAGCATTCTGGCTATAGCCACCAGAATCTGTTTGTCTGAGCAATTTCATAAGGGAATTATCATTGAAGCACTTGATGAGGCTGGGGCTGGAAAAAGGTTTGAAATGGCAAGACTTACAAAGGCCAAAATCACAACCAAAATGCTTGAACAACCTTCCCTATCACCCACTCAAAAACAGCCTACCCCTCAAATCTCCAAACCAATCTCAAAGCCCAAATCAAAACATCCTAAATCTTCAAAACCAATTCCTTTACAAACCAACCATCATCAGTGATGCACCTAGAAGGAGGAGAAGGGTGCTGAGGATAGAAGAGATGAAGAAGAAGAGGATGAAGATGATAGTCTGCCACTCTCTGCTGTTCTAAGGCTACCAGAACCCAGGAGTCAACCCATGATCACACCTGACTCTCAAAGGGAAATGGTTAGAGTCAAAATAGAAGATGAAGAATAGCAGAAGCAGCACGATGAGCAACTACTGAAGATGGTTGACAAGGAATTTCCTCAGTCATCATTATACAGGCATGAAAGGGCATGCTCAGAGGCTGTACACTCTCAGACACACATTTCAGTATCAGAAGGAGAGAGTGAGAGTATGGCCAGACCCCAAGGTGAGTTCTAGAATCCACAAAAGATCTATTCCACACAGATACAATGGCCAGGTTAGAAAAAACAATAGACTCTACAATCATGTTGGCCATTGTAGTCTCACCATGGGAAATAATCGATGAATTCAAGAAGGCTCATCAATCAAAAATGACCCCTCAAGCCTTACTGGAAAACAAGATGATCAAAAAGGGGTTATTATATAAAAGCTTGAAGACATCAAGAAGAGTGAGCTCCAGTTACTCCTTGAAGGCACTCATCCTGATGAATTTGTCTATAGGGAGGTACTACTGTGGAGTTGAAAAATGGCAGGACTGTGAAGTACTTATCTGAGTACTATGGTCCAGAGTTCTCTTTGAAAGAGGAGTAGAAGAACTCTCCAAGGAGGAACAAGTTGTTCTCCTTGAGGCCTATGTTCGAGAGTCATACAGACTCATAATGGGGAAGTAAATCTCATGAATGGGATAACAACTCTGTGTCCAGTTCCCCAAAACAGAGTTCCCATTCATACTTGCCAAACAGATCTCTGAGATTCTTCCCAGGCCAGAGCTTATATGGGTCATCTTCTCTACTGATCAAGAAGGAAAAAGACCAACCATTTTGCCAACAATAAGTGGTAAAATAAATCAATTAGAGGTTTTGGCTGCATTGGTTCAAGGGAGTTTGTTGGACCAAAAGAACCAATGAGCCAAGATCAGAAAACCTCTAAGTCCCACATGATATCACAACAACTGCTGAAGGCTTCATCAGCAGTTCGACAAGTGCTGAAGACTTCAACAGCTGAAGACTAAAGTGCTGAAGTTCAACAGCTGAAGAACACAAGTGCTGAAGCTGAACAGCTGAAGAACACAAGTGCTGAAGCTGAACAGCTGAAGAACATAAGCTGAAGCTGAACAGCTGAAGAACACAAGTGTTGAAGCTGAACAGCTGAAGAACACAAGTGCTGAAGCTGAAGACCAAGTACTGAAGTACAACAGCTGAAGAGTCTACAAGTGCTGAAGATCAACAACCGGTGTACAAGTCTGAAGACAAAGACTGAAGACATCAGCTGATGATATCTACTGAAGTCATCAGCTGATGAAACGTCTGAAGTTCAAGTTTGAAGACCAAGTACTGAAGTTTCAGTAGTTTGTCACAACAGCTGAAGAGTACTTCTTCAGTAGTTGTGATATCAGTAGTTTTATGTTTTTACTTTCAGTAGTTTTGTAAAACGACTGAAGAGCTTGTTCTTCAGTCGTTGTAGTATCAGTAGTTTTATGTTTTTCAGTAGTTATAGTAACTGATAACACTTAGTATTTTTGTAAGAAGATGTCAGCTGTTTTGACATCTTCAGTAGTTGTGTTTCAGTTGGAATAATTTTGTTAGATGTCACTATCAAGTGACTCAGCAGACGTCACATCTCTTATATAAGAGGTGTCGACCTAATTGTAATTGTGACATTCCGTTACCACGAAAGCGAATATTGAATGAAATATATTTGCAGAATTCTCTTTATCTATAACCGTTTTTGTTCTTCATTGAATATCTTTTCGTTCTTGTGAATTGGCTAATTCATTGTTAGATTTCCGCTGCTATACTCTCTAATCAGTCAAACGTAGATCACTGATCCTAACAAATCCCATACAACTCTATTAGATTAAGAGTTTTGTTGACCCAGGGTGAACACACTTGAATCAATCATGAAGAATTAGATCAAAATATGATTATCCCAATCAAAACCCCTTTGATCTTCAATTAGATTGCATATAATTTATACAAAGTTGAAACCCCAATCATTGGTCATTCATCCAACACTAATGACAATTAACCTATTTATAGTGTAGACTAATATTCATTAATTGCACTTAACTCCCTAGACTTAGGCTAGTTAATACAAAATTACATATCAAGCACAAAAATGACTAAAAACAAGATAAAATACATTTTGTTCACACAAAATATATTTATTACAATATAACTCCTAGTCATCTAAATCTTCAATGTCTCGTCTCCGTTCTCATCTCGAACGTGTCGGGTTTGAATTTTGTGTTGACTTTAATCGTGACATTGAATTTTGTTGACTTTCACTATGTTGATAATACAGACTATCTTTTACAACTCCAACAATACTTCCCCTTATCCTATCATTATCAACGTCTTCAAATGAAATCAGCACCGAGAAGTCAACAATAGAAAGATCTTCAAATTGAAGCTTTTCGAATCTAATTAGAAAGATTATTCATCTCATAAACTCCCCCTATTTATATGTTCCCCCTTTTTGAGTGCAAGCTTTGCAAGGATATTGGAACAGCTTTGCCAAATCTCTAATCTTGAGTGCTTCAGAAGATGTAGGAGGAGGATTCCTAGCTTGGTATCTTCTGCAAACTTGAGGAACAAGTTCTCTGATCAGGTACACTCCTCAACTGATGATCGGCCATCACTTACAACAATAATCTGAAACACAATCTCAAACACAATCTCGGCATTTCTAATTGGATCATTTCATTTTAACAAAATAAACTCGTTTTATCTTTGTGTGAAAAACAAGCGAACCCGTGTTCGTTGGTGCGCAATTTCTGTGCAACGCATGGAAATGATAAAATTGTAACATAATAATATGAAAGACCTAAAAGAATTTTAAAATGAAAATTTATTATAATATTTTTTTATCTATTAAATTTTTCATTTTTTTATATAACCGATAACTAAATCGATCATGAGATCACATCCTCAAGATATACTTTAGCACAAAGATGAATTTAATCATCGACAAGCAATGAGATCACATTGATAACTGAATCTAATCACAGTCTTTGAATGATTTTAAAATTCTCAAACAGATCAATAATGATTGCGGATATACTTGTCCACTTAAACCCATGCCCTATCCTTTTCAACAAGCAACAGATGATTCGTTAAGGTTCGATTAAATACTTTAGAATGCTAGGACCCCACAATCATTTGGCAAAAACCCTCACCCAACCTCAGGATTTCTTGAATTTTGTTACGATCTTTATAAAACAAGGCGTTTGCATTAGTGTGCAAGTGATTATCAACAGAATATTGCATTCTGTGTTGAATTTATCGTTTAGATGATTTGAGACTACTTAGACCAAAATGGTGAGAGCTCCAGGTCTATACTCACATATAACAAAGGAGATGACCATTTAATCATGTGCCGATGAGAGCTCTAGGTCAGTACTATCGTACAGCAAAGGAGATCATCACTCCAGGTCAGTACTTCCGTACAGCAGGAGCAGATTAGCACAAACACAAGACACATAAATACACCAAACATGACTCAATGATATGGATAATATGATTTGTATCATGGTGTGTGAAAGATTAATTCTCAATCCAATTTTTGTTGGGACCCAGTTTTTGTGTTGGCCAAAATGATTGTGTAAATCCAGGCGTCCTTAAGCATATATGTTAATTTAAATCACTATGTTATTGTCTACTTTATTCTTTAGACTGAGTCTACCAAGCATATCATTAAAGAATCTATTTGTTTTTCTATAATTTGCAATTAAAAATAAGATGTAAATCAAATAACAGCATCAGTTACAATTATTTGTCATTTTGAAGTGCAAGTCATGCAAGAACAAGTATTTCAAGATGATATACAATCATTTCTCAGTCATCTCAAATCAAGTTCCTAGTTCTTTTTTACTTTTTATGTATTACTTATATACTCTCCCCCTAAGTATTTATTTTTGTAAGCCCTTTTTTAATTTTTTTATATATTTTTTATTTTGTATTTATAAAACTGTACAAAAATAGAAATTTACCGAAGAAGGTCTTCCAAACTACACTGATATGAATATAAGAAATGAAATCTCAAGAAATATGTAGTGATTGTGAAGTGACAACGGTGATTGTGTAGATAAAAATCTAGATTATGAATAAAATACCGTAACCTTAACATGTTTGTTCCGCCTCAAATTAAATTAGGAACAATCTCTGTCAGTAAACCGGATTACTAACAGTCCTCCTGAATTGTTTCTGCACTCATTAACATATTAGTTTGAAAGGGGAACCCAGGCCATCGTAGTCTTGGAAGTTCCTTTTTCATCAATATAAGAAACCTGCTTCTACACACAACCATTTAAACAATCTGGGAAATCTGTACCCTTCTTTTTAATTTGCCAAATTTGTTTTGGTTTAATTAATTTGGATTTGAATGAATTAAATTTGGAAATCATTTCCGTTTAAGACCGGAAGGAAAAGAATCTGGGTTTGAACCTTTGGTCATTTTTATCTTTGTATCATGTGAAACCAGCTTCACATGAAAAGGTTTGGATGGAGGGTTTTTCATCCAACCATTGAAAGATGTGTGCTTTTTACCTCTTCATCCAGAGAAGCAACCCGTGTTGCCTTTACCATCTGGAACATTCTTGGTAGACTTACGGCTGGAGAAGCAATTTGGTTTGCCTTCACCATTTGAAGCAAGTCTTTGAGGGTACTTATTTTCCACATGACCTTCTTTTCCACACTCAAAACAAGCCTTGAAAGGCTTTTGATGCTTGACTGACCCGAGTGAAGTATTTGGATTGGAGATTGCTTTGAGGTTGTTACAGATTCTTGCTTGTTCTGAAGTTTCCCGTGCTGAGCAGTTAATGATATCTTTACTGATTGATTGGGTTGTTTTGTAGTTGGAGATGAGATCTGTATAGGTCTTGATTCAACTTTTGGAAGCTTTTGATACTTGACAATGTCAGGAGATATCTTGATATGTGAGGAAGCAACACGCTCCTCTGTGTTTGATTCATCATCTGAGCTTATCCAGTCTCGTATACACAGATCTGCTTCCAAAGGATCTTGATTGACACCTCCTATTGTGTTGGGTTCGGTTATAGGATTTTGATTGCCTAACGATTCAAAAACTGTTCCTACTTTGACAAACCTGACAGGAACAAACGAAGGAATGTTTCCTGTTTTAAATTTGTTGAAGAAGGTTGGAGAAGTAACTGATAATGGTTTGGGAATATCAGAAGTGGAATCATCATTAATCTTCTTATAGACCCCTGCCTGAGGAATCCCAAACCTACAGGAGAATCCTACACATCTCTAACCTCTTTAAGATTAACGCTGCTTAATCCTACATTTAAATGATTAGTTTCTACAGCTTCAATCAAATCATTTGTTGAATGAGGTCTGGGGATTGGTGAATAACATAAAGTAGGAGGTAGAACTGAATTAAATATAGTTTCACCATCAGATTTATATCCAATCCCATGTTTTAACCTGTTGGTTTTGTCACAATAAAACAAGCTAGTTTAACCATTTTAAACTATAAAAATGCAGCGGAATATAGGTTAAATATATGGTTTATAATCTGAAAATTTTACCATTTTAACCACAAACAAAAACCCAAGAATAAGGATCAACATGTATGTGAAATAATATGCTATCAACAAGACATAAAAACCATAGGGTGTTCATAGAATCAACCTTTCTTGAACGAAATGTTGTAGATGAATAGATGAAAGTGATGATGTTCTTGAATGTGTAGCCTTCAAAAGGAAGACCTCAAGCTTGTATACCCACAAGCCAACAAACACCTAATCTTGTTAGGTAGAAGAGCACCAAGATGAACTCCCTTTTGAACAATCCAAATCAGCCAAGAAGATCTTGAAGTGCAGCCAACAAAATCAAAATTTCAGCCTCTTCTTTCTTCTTGAATCCAAAATCTCTTGTTCTTAGAAAGAGTTTTGGCTTTGTGTGTGTTAGAGAAAAGTGTAGGTTATGGTTGTGTGAATGAGTGAGTTAAGTCTTGCAAAAGCCAAGACAAAGAAAAGGTTCCCAATGGCCATATGGGCAGCCAAAATGTCCATCGAAATGGGATTTCCCCCATTTGAAACTCTTGTAAAATCACTCTTTCAACTATAAGTTTTTATAAAATTAAAACCCCCTTTTAGTTTTATAACAATGACACACTTTTATTTGATATTATTTAACCAACTTAAATAATGAAACAATAATATCTCATGAACAAACTATCCATATAATGTTGTTCTGTTACAAAGAATGTTTTTAGAAAACCCATTTTCAAAATTGGTGTCAATGTTTATTTGTATAATCTCACCAACAAACAAACATTTATTGGTGTTTGTATAGCTTGTTATTGGGTATGATCTAACTTGGATCATAACGTACTAACCACATGAATCTTGTATGTGTCTTGGGCATACAAGATCCAACATTACCCGCGCCCCTTGTTATTTAGCAATAAGCTCATCCTTTTTCATGTGTGAAAGGGTCCATTTATCAAGCTTCGTTTCAAACTTTGTCTTTTCAAATTGAGCTAAAACAACCCTTTCTTTTGAAAATATTAATTTCAATGTTACGCTCCAAAATGGTTCTTCTTAAATGATCATTTTCGGCCAATGCTTTATTAAGTTTCCTTGAAAACGCAATTTCATTTTTCTTTAATTCCTGATTGATTAGTTTTAATTCTTTTTCATTTTCAAATAACAATCTGTTTTCCTTATAAATCCCCAATAATCGGATTTTGCAAGATGAAGAACACATATCCTGAATAGTCTCATAAAGAAGATCCATAATAGTTCATTTAGCAGCTAAGCTCTTCTCACAGTTGCAAACCCTTGTGATTTTTTGTTGTTCCTCTTCTTTGACCTTCAGCATCTCGTCAGCCACATATTCTTTCTTTTTGTTATAAGCTATTCTAGCCTTATCATCATTAGTTCTCATAGACTCCGGATTACTATCATTGTCAACTCTCAAAGTTTCACAGTTCTCTTCAATAGTTTCTCTTATTTCAAAATTTAAATTCGAATCAGTTCTCAATAACTTCAATTTTTCAATCATCTCTGTTTTGTAATCAAGTATACTTGTTACAGAAGAAACAACATCAGTATTAGCGTGTGGTTTGATGTGGGAACACGGCTTGCTGAAATTTGTTTCTTTGGATATCCAGCTCGAGAGATTTTAGTCTGTTGATCATATCCATAAGTTTTGTGTCGACATAACCTCTTTCTTGTTTCAAAATTTTAACTTGATAATTCCATGCAGACGGAAAAGAGTCTAGAAGCTTTTGAATCTGTTCATGATTATTGAGATCTAGAACATACTTCTTTAGATTATTTGCTACCTTTAAGAATTGATCAATCAAATCTGACAATTTTTCTTTCTTCATTCCTACAAAAGAGTCAAATCGGATTTCTACCGTTGTGAGATTATCTGATTTAAAGTCTTCCGAAGATGACATTATTTTAAAATTTTTGAACAATTAAACACCCCAAAAATATTTTTCCCAAAAATTGTAAAATAATTCTCCCCCGGTAAAAATATTATTTTTAAATGTCATGCTATACAATCTTAGCAACTAGGGTCAAGCTCCCAGGTCAACTTTTTTTTATTTTTTTATAAATCTTTTAAAATCAATGAAAATATCTTTATCGGGATGAAGTCAATTAATCCCAACTAGGGGGAAAGTCATCTTTAACATTCGAATTTCACTGAAGAAATGATAATTTCGCCGAAATTATAGTTTCGCAGAGCTAGTTTCATTGTGAACTCTAGTTTCGCTGAGCCGACAGTAGTTTCGCTGGAAATTTCGGTAGCAGTTTCGCTAGCCAAATGCCTAAAACAGCTTAGTTTCGCCGACAAGTTCGCACGAAACAAGCTTGAACTTTCATTCAATGATACTTTCGGCATCAATTTCGCTTGGAAATCACCCACAAGCATTATTGAACTTTCGTTCAATGAAACTAGTTTCGCAGGACAGCAGAAAACAACTTCAATGAGGATAACCCAAGTAGTTTCATTGGAAGAACTCGTAATTTTGCTGGATGACCTAATAATTTTGCTGAATGAATCTGAAAAGCTTTTTCAACACGAAATCAATCTGAAATCATCAAAAACTCAATGGATTTGAGATCTGATGATTAACAGAGTTTCCCCAACCAACAACCAATTAAATTCAAGAAAATTCCATATCAAATACACATGAATTTGATCTAAAATTGATGAAAACTTGATATTGAACAAAAAAACCAAAACCTCAACTTCTCTCTCTAAAAATCTTCAAATCTTCAGTGAATTTGATCTAAAATGGCTCTGATACCAAATTATAAGTCCAGGATAATCACACTTGAATCAAATCATGAAGAATTAGATCAAAATAAATCAAAACCCCTTTGATCTTCAGTTAGATTGCAAAAAATGTGTTTACAAATAATCCCTCAATCTATTGCTCATGCAACCATTAACCAACACTAATGACAATTAACCTATTTATAGTCTAGACTAATATTCACTAATTGCACTTAAATCCCTAGACTTAGGCTAATTAATACGAAATTACATATTAAGCATAAAAATGACTAAAAACAAGATAAAATATATTTTTTTCACACAAAATATATTTATTACAATATAACTCCTAGTCATCTAAATCTTCAACGTCTCGTCTCCATTCGTCGTCTCGAACGAGTCGGGTTTGAATTTTGCGTTGACTTTGATCGTGACGTTGACTTTTGTTGACTTTCACTATGTTGATAATATAGACTATTTTTTACAACTCCAACAATACTACTTCCTATAGCTGGCCATACTTTGAAGGCCAGCTGGATACAATTGACTAGACAACAAACAAAATCAAGTGTAGAGTCAAAAGGCAGATTGCCTTTTGACTAGTGACTATGACATGCCATAGCTCACATCCTAATATATTACAAAAAGTATATAGTACATAAACAGAAAGTTACTGACTCAAGACCTAAATGTAAAGTTACTAAAAGCATGGACCTTTTCACCAACTTATGAAAGTTGGTGACTTAACAGAGTGCAGCGGAAAGGGTCCAGCTTTATGGAAAAGTACATCAGATAAAGCATGTCTTCAAAAGTCTTCGGAAGAATTGTGTCTTCAAGTGTAAGCTTTGGAAGACTTTGTCTTTGAAGCTTCGGAAGACTTTGTCTTTGAAGCTTCGAAAGACTTCATCTTTGGCTTCAGAAGATGTTGGTCTTGGTTTCGGAAGATTTCACACTTAGAATATTTTTGATGCTGATGTGAAACTTTCAAATTAAATTACTTTAGTACACTTGTGCATGCATGCAGGAGAGACTTTGGGTGTTTGGCTTGCATTAGCTTTTACATTAATCCTTACGGAAACTGTCAGCGAAACTGCTTTTCTAGCAGCAAAATTAGAAGCGATTTAGGCAGAAATTAACCCCTTTAAGTGTTAACTTATCTGCAGGCTGTGTAGTGAGGTCCTAGCCTAGAAAGCTTAGTTTAGAAGTTAGTCTCGGTATCCAAGTGAGTTCTAGATCCCCTTATTTATAAGTTTTTCCATGTTTTAGGGTTATTATGCATACTAAATATGTTTTTAAATGAACAATATTTCATAAGGTTTTAAAAGGAAGATCAATTTTTCTATAAGAAAATGTGTTATATAAATGTTTAAAAATAAATTTTTTTCGCGCTGACTTGGCAGCCCGGCCCCAGCCATGGGCGTTGCCCCTTGGACCCCACTAGGGCTTGCTGCCCCTAGGACTCCGTTGTTAGGGGATGTCGTCCCCGAACCCCCACTGTCTCGCGGAGGGTCGGTTATGTTTTATGATGACTAGTACTTGGCATTTTGTATACTTATTAAGTTAAGTATAATATATTAAAGTGGATAATGATATTAATGAAAAGTGAAACTCAATGAATGTTACCCTCAAGCATGTACGGTGATGAAAAGTCTTGCAAGCACTATGATAGACTTCACTTACGTGAGTCTGATGTATGATGACTGATCCGTATTCATGAGCGGGCTATGTGCCTTGCAGTGTGGATCAACTGTCTGGGGTTAGCTACCATGATGATGTGTACCGACAGGGATCGACATTCGTTGTCGATCAACATAGAGCTCTTGCTTTGTGCAATCTCGCTAATGATGAAGTGAAAGATAATGAAAGAATGAAAGATAATGAACATGACTATTAAGATGTTATGTATTATGATGTATGCATGGTCGTTATATGATGGAAAAAGTTTATATTTTCTTATAGTAACTAAAACTAGAATTCACTCAGCAAAGTTGACTTTTATGTATAATAGTTGGCAGGTAATTATTAATGCTGAGGATGGCACCAGGGAGCTACTTGGAGAACAATGGATGGCATTCCTGTTTACGAAATCTTTTATTGTAATTAAGAAAAAGTACTATGTTTTATTTACAAATAAAAGACAAATGTATGAGTACAATATGATTTCCAAGTTTTAAATGAATGTCTAATTATTTTTGATGTGTTGTTTTGTTATTAAAATGATTTTATGCTATGATTAACCAACTATGAGGCTTCCCGGGAATAGGGCCGTACAAGTTGGTATCATAACCAAAGTTTAAGAGAAATAGAGTAAGTAGTTTTGAAAACTAAACTTAAACTGAAAATAGGACCCAATGAAGGATGCCAATCCAAGTAGCTATGTGCCATCAGGTAAAAGTTTTCAACTAAAACTGGGATTATGTGCATGTGCTGTATGTTCTATGTGCTTCTAGATTTGAATACTGACATGTGTTAGGATAGTGATTGCTTCGGACAGGAGAGTAAGGTAAGTAGTTAATCACACTTGGCCATTGTAATTAAGGACTTACCCTACTTATAATGATCTGGGACATAATCTTTGATAACCATTTTGGTGTTTGAATCTTATAGGAATTAGCTATGGTTGGTAGCAAATTAGGGAAGGCAACTCGAGGAGGTGCTTGTGGCGGGCGTACTACAGAGCCACGTGTCACCCGAAGCAAAACTAAGGCTCCCGAGACTATTCATGAGGAGTCAGACCTCCATATTCACCCAGAGGGTGAGGGATCAGCCACCCTCAAATCCACTGTAAAGGAGGCTATCGCTGATGAAGTCTACATTGTCATGCAAAATGTCTTACCCTCGGTGGTGACCGAGGTGATCAAAGCAGTCAAAGATGGAGAGAAAGAGAGAATGCGGGTAAGAAGGGGAAGGAAAATGAGAAGCATTCTGGAAGTTCCACTCGGAGGATGGAAGAATCTAAAGAGGAGCCATCAAACCCTAAGGTGGTAGTCCATGATGACGACAATGATGAGGAGTCTGAGAGAGAGACGACTAGGGGGTGCAACTATGTAAGGCCCCGTTCCCGGGCACCTCACAGTTGGTCATTCATTACACTTAAAACATGTCAAAACGTACGTATATTTTGCAGCAGAATTTAAATCTTTCATTAATAACTAAAAACATATCATTTACAACGTTCGTTTTCATCTCAAAATACAATGACATGTCAAAATACGGATGCTAGCCTCAAAACGCTCCCAGTAGCTTATGCATCCATGCCTGCAACTCCTCAGCATCAACAAATACCTGCCAACTATCATGCACACAAAAGTCAGGGACGCTGAGTGAGTTCTAGTTTTATAATAAAATATACTTTTCTTTGCTAAAACCGTTCTTTACTTTTCTTTCAAAAGCATACTATACCTTACAATCATTCGTGATCATGCATCATACGTACATACAGATAATATCAATATTATATTTGTCATTACATTCATTAACTTTGTCCGTTCAACGTACTACATTATCGTTCACTTCTCTTTCTAGATCCGGTCAGACTTTACCCTCTTCGTGGCACTCAGCCACGATTACTGAGGTCGAATGACAAGGATCCTGTTGAGTACTTTATTACGATAATTCATTAACATTCATTCATCTCTTCGTTCTTTCATACATTATCTTTCGTTCATTACTCTTTATTACTCGAATCTTGTCTCGTGCAATATCCCGGACTTATGCTCGAAAACTGATGCTGTGCCGGGGCCTGCTCACAAACCCCCAACTCATGTCCGAAGACTGACACAGCATGGGATACGTGACAAAGATCCCATATGAGCCAATCACAGGGATTGAACTCTATCCAAGTCTGTTGCAACACAAAGTCGCTCACCTCATTATCTCGTCTCATGCAATATCCCCGACTCATGTTCGAAGACTGATACTGTGTCAGGGCCTGATAAACAAACCCCTGACTCATGTCCGAAGACTGACACAGTATCGGGATACGTGACACGGATCTCATCATATGTCACTTTCGTCATATGCAATACTCCTGACTCATGTCCGAAGACTGATACTGTGCTGGGGCCTGCTCACAAACCCCCGACTCGTGTCCGAAGATTGACACAGATTGGAGTATACAATCTGTATCCTGTCTCATACAATACCCCCGACTCATGTACGAAGACTGATACTGTGTCGGGGCCTGCTCACAAACCCCCGACTCATGTTCGAAGACTGACATAGTGCAAGGATACGCGACAAGGACCTCTTTCGAGTCTGTTGTGACACAGAGTCGCTCACCTCATACCTATGCTTGCAAGCCTTTCCATACTTTCACTTTTATTCATTTATTCATGCATGCATTCATTCATTACGTTCCTTTTTTCATTATCTTCCACTTTATGTTTCATAATACTTTGATTACATTCATTAACGTTCAACACAAAGCCAAGGGAGACATACATACATAATAAGGAATATACATAAACAAACACCATCACCATACAGGCAACATCATACATGCAAAACACACATCAAACATAACCATCACATCATAACCAGGCCTATCTCCCCTTTTTACCCCTTAAAAACCACTTAGAAACCTTAAGTCCAAATCTGGGCGCATGGGCATAAAAATTCTAAGTGTAAAACAATCTGGGCGCATGGGCATTATATGGGCGCTTCTGCCCTGTTCAGGCGCATGGCACCTATTCAGGCACATCACCAACACTTAGCCGTTTCAATCACTTTGGACGCATGGCACTATTTAGGCGCATGGCCAACACTTAGCCGTTTCAATCACTTTGGACGCATGGCGGTATTTAGGCGCATTGCCAACACTTAGGCGCATGGGCCACTATTTAGGCGCATGGCCAACACTTAGACGCATGGCCAACATGCTGGGCGCATGGGCCACTGTTTAGGCGCATGACCCAGTCTTGGGCGCATGGCCAACACTTAGGCGTCTCGCCACTCATGCTAGACGCATGGGCCACTGTTTAGGCACATGAGCCATCTCTGGGCGCATGGACCACTGTTCATGTTCATCAGAACATTCTGAAATATTTTCTATGTTATCAACATCACCCGACTATCATTCTAATCATACCCAAACACAGATCTAACATACTAAGGCCATCTACGCATGCTAAACATCATCACTAACCCATAATCATCACTATAACATACATACATACATCATTTCGAACATAAAGCTGTAAACCCACGGTTTCTTTCAAAATGTTTACTTAGTATGCATAATAGCCCCAAATCAGTTGAAAATCAGTAAAAGAGGGGTTCTAGAAACTCACCTTAAGCAGCCTTTGAGCAACACACTTCGAGTTCGAGACCAACCTTCGATTCAGCTCTTGAATCCCAAAAACAAACACTAAACAACCAGAACTCAGTCAAGAACTCGAAACCAGCTGAAACCAAGCTCATATAAGAGAAGACTTACCTTTGAAGCTGCTTCTTCCACTTTCTCTCTCTAGAACGGGGCTTCTCTTTCTTCTTTCTTCTTTTTAGCAGATTGAAGAAGATGAAGAAGAAATAGGCAACCATGCCCCCTGCAGGATCGGGTTTGTCTCTTAAACACTTGGATTTCTCTCGAACTCACTTATAGAAACACTCAATTCAGATGAAGTAAAGTCTTTTACAAGAGTTGATAATAATATAATAAGTAGTAAAGGAATACAAAGAAATTAATTTTTCAAGGCACTTGTATATATTACTTCTCAACTCAAGATATTACAAGACTCTTACACGCATGATATATGAGTTACAATGAGAGACTATATATACTAGATCCTATAGCCGGATATACTTTGATACCAGCTGGAAACCTAAGACTAAAGCATATACTATAATGCTAAAGTTAAGGTATCTTAGATAAAGTATTATCTAAGATATGGTAGTCATGACATGTCCATGACTTACCTTTTGTCACCAACTAAAGATGGCAACTGTACTAACATAAAAGGTAAACAGTGGATTAAAGTATGGTCAACTGCATGGCTTTTGAGAAAACGCCATGCAGTATCTCAGAGATTTGCAGCGGAGTGTCAGGAAGGCCATACTTATGTCCACTGGATAATAGCAGTGTTTTCCGAAGGTAAGTTGGCTTCGGAAGAACAAGTTCTTCCGAACCCACTTATACTTCGGAAGAGGCTTCTATACTTCTGAGGCTTAAGGACTTCTGTACTTCAGAAGTTGACTTCAGATCTTTCTTTCTATGTCTTGAACTTCAGAAGTAGGTTCTTTATCTTTGGAAGTTGGAACTTTTCCTTCAGAAGTAAGCTTTACACTTTGTCTTCGGAAGATCTCCTTTTTCCTTCGAAAGTTCCATACTTGGCTTCGGAAGTCCTTTATTTGTTGTACCAAAATCTTCTAAGTGACTTGGTTTTGGTTGCGCCAGCCTTTCTAGATCCAACAAACTCCCCCTAGGCTGATGCTACCAAAACCTCACTTATTCCTGCTTCTCAAAGCTTTCAACACTAGGGACAAAAGATATTTGTCAGTCTCTTTGTTCTTCCCGGAAGTGGTACTGAGAAGCTTGTACAAGTCATTGGTGGATAGGAGATCTAGTCTATCACTCTGAATGACATGTACCCTTTGTTGTGCCCCCCTGAAAAGAGTTAGTTGACGGGAGTTATAGTCATATTCCCATCTAACTATGGATTCTAGTTTAGGGCCTTCAACCATTTGTAAAAAGGCTTTGCCTTGGGTTGTTGATCCCTTCCTTTCCTCCTCCTCTCCCAGTTTCAACTCTGCTTCAACCTTGCTTCTAGCAGTTAGCTCGGCCATGTGAAGGCTGCCTAGATGATTTCTGATATGGGCAGCTATCTCAAAGTTTGAAGGGTTGGAGAATGTCTTCTCTGCTAACTTAGCAATATCAAATCTGCTTAAGTGTAGCAGAGATGAGGCACTCAGCCTGTTGAGCTCTCCATTCTCTCTTTCAACAATAAAGTTGTGAGAAGAGTCTTCGAACCTCCACCGGATGATCTTCTTTCTAGGTGCAAGAGGTTATCTTGGCACCCTATCGTTTTTCTTCGTATCTAGTAGAGTCACGAGCCTTCTCCTTAACTTTTTTCTTCCTCATTCAAAGTGTCTGAATTGAGGCCAAGGAGATTTGTGGCTTGGTCCAATGTTCCTCTCGGCAGATCAAGAAATTGATCTCTAGTGAGGGAACTTGAGGATCCGTTAACATAGGTCAATTGGACAGAATCCTCCTCACAAGAGATATCGCTCAGAGTTGAACATTTTATGAACTTTGTCTTGACTGCTTTGAATTCTTCTAAGAAGAGATGTTTAGAAGGCTGAGGGGATGGTTTAATGGGTTGATGGGTAGGTTGAGGTGTTTGGGTTCTGGATAGAGTTTTGGGTTGGAGGATAGGAAGTTTAGGTGGTTGAGGTGAAGGAGTTGGTAGGAGTGATGGTGTAGGTTCATGGGTGTATGGTTCAGTGGTTGGTTTGGTTTTGATGGGGAGTGAGAAGGGTATGGTTTCAGGTTGTGGTTGGGTTTGGAGTTTGGGTTGAGTGGTTGCTTTGAGGTTATCCCCTATCCCCTTCTGTACATCTCCTTCCTCTTCCCCATGCGAATATCAGCTTTAATGTCACTAACATGTCGCTTGAGAGTCTTTTCTGACATAGGACCCACCTGCCTGCCAGAGAATCCATGAGCTTTGAGATAGCTTTTCATCCAGGCTTTCTCACCTATTTTCTTGGCAGCGGTCAGTCCTGCTTCCACTTCCTTCTTCCTTCTTCTTCTTCTTCAAAAGCTTTTCCCTTTCAGCTCTCTTTCTCTCTTTCTCTATTTGATCTTGCTCTTTGTTGAAGAGCCATAAGATCGTATCATTGTTATGTGGAGATAATTCTTCTTGAGAGAAACCTCTGGAGGTTAGGAAAGTTATCCTGTTTCTCCTGAGCTGTAGATCAACTTCTTTTTCCTTTCTCTCCCTTTCTTCTTCCAAGGCCAACCTTGCAGCTTTTTCTTTTTGCTGTTTTAGGAGCAAGGTTGCCTTGTCCAGCTCTATTAGCTCCTCTAATGGTAGCAGGAGTGCATCCTCAGTTGCAGCTTCTAGACTAACAAGTCTATCGATAATCTCTACCCTTTTTGGTTGTTGACTGCCTCCTGGTTGGCTGCAGCTGCTTTGGTACTTGCAGCTAACAGTTTTCCAGTTGTCAGCCCACCTTTTCTTTTGATTTTCTTCAACCTTTCTTCCTCTGAAGCTCTTCCAAATTCATATTACTCTTTCCTTTGATGTCTTCGGAGTACTAGACTTTGGGGTTCTTGGATAGAAGATTCAGGTTGAGTAGTAGAGATGGGAGCTGGAGTTAATGCAGATGTTGGAGCTAAAGGTTGAATGAGAAAATCCTCTCTATTAACCTCATATGCGAGTTCTAGAATTGCATCTGTGACTATTAGATCATCGGATAATGAGAATAGTCCTTCCGTAGCAACAATCTCAACTTCGAAAGTTTGAACTTGTTCTTCCAAGGCTTTGAGTTGTGCTTGGAAGTCTGTGAAAATGCACTATATGTCCCAACAGTTTCAGTTGTTGGGCTATCAGTCCTTGTTTCCCCTTCGAAGTTAATCTTAGGTTCCACTTGGACCTTAGGTTGACCAACTTCCTCAATAGTGGTAGAAGGTGCATTTGACCTCCGAAGCTCTTGAGCTCCGAAGTAGATCACAGACATATCAGGGCTTGGCTGTTCTATGAGAGATTCCAATAAGAACTTGTTAAAGAACCTATTGAGATCTTGGAGCATCCTTTGATCCACTTGAATAACAACTGGAGGAGGCTCAGGGAAGATTGAAGCTTGTTGCACAGATATTTTGATCTCAAGGAAGTGGGAGCTTGACTTTGGGTTTCCTCTTGTCTTTGACTTTGTCTCTGAACACTCTCCCCCTTTTTGGTAGCATCATCCTGAGAGCTTGATGAGCTAGAGGAAGAGGTCAAGGAGACCTGAATTGGTACATGCCTAACAGACCTCTCAATTTGTTTCTCAGCTAGTTTGGCCTTGAGAGTTTCAATCTCAAGTTGCTGAGTGGCAGACCTATCCTCTAAAGTCTTAACCTTGGATTCAAGATTTGAGACTTTAGAAAGTAGGTCTTGGATGGTAAGTTGAATTCTTCCCTCATCTTCTTGTGAAGAATCATGGGGAGATGAGGTAACATACCTTGTATGTTCATCCTCACCACCAGATATGGTTTTTGGGCACCCTGGTTTCCCTTGCTCAAAGATGTTTTTTCAGAGTCATCAAAGGGCATGGTTGCTGTAGATTCAGTCTCAGTGATGTTACCACTGTCCTGAGGATCCATTGAGAATCCTTTAGTAGTGGCAACTGAGTCTACATGAGTCCCCTCCACATCAGTGGGACTCACCTCAGTAAAGCTTTGCTGATGTGGGCTAGAGATAAGAGGTCTCTCTAGGCTCTGTTGATCCTTGAGAGGGTGTTGTAGATCAAATTCATTGCCCTTAAGAGACATAATCTCTTCATCAGTTCTAATTAAAAGGTCAGTAAAGGATATGGAAGTGAAACCTAATGACCCGGACTTTGATCAATATCTAAAGGTATTAAGCCTGTGATAGGGTTGTCCCTTTTTGGCTGCTCAGGGGAGTATAGAGACGCACCCTAAGGGCTTTCATCTTGAGTTGTGGGCTCATGGGTCTGAGACTGAGGAGACTCAAGACCCAGATTAAGGTCAATTATGAAGGATGGTTGGACCTCAAGCTGAGTGGGAGCCCTTTGTTCCACTCTAGCCTTTTTGGGTAAAACATGAGGAGCTTGTTCAATCAGAGAAGATTGAACAAGGGTTCGTTTGGGACATCTCTGATAAGTAAAGGTAATGGTTGGAGAAGGTAGATTTGGAAAAGTGGGGGTAGTTGCTAGTGTGGGTTCATCACCTGTGGGGTTAACAAGGATGTCACCAGGAGCTGTTGGCTCAGTCATACCTGGAAGAAGTGCAGTATCTCTTCCTGTGAAGTTGGTGGACACTCTTTTCAAAGTCTTGAAGATGGTCGGCCTCATTTGAGGAGCAGACAGAGCAGTTGCACAGACAAGCTTGCTCTAGTCCAGCTCGCAGTTGATTATGTGCTGGAGAAACCTGGGATACATGAAGAATGTGTCCTTCTGAAGATTTCCCATGAGGTTAGTCAGCACAAATCTTGAATAGTTAAAGCGGAGGCGTTTTACTAACCCATGAACAAGGCACCCAAGTTCATATGGGATTTGATCCCATCCCCCAGATTTATTTGACAAGCAGTGAAGGACCACGTGTAGCAGGAACTTCCATTTGTAGGAGAAGTTAAATTTGTAGATAGTTGATCTGCTAACGTCTCCACCATATCCCATTTGGAGATAAGAACTGTCCAAATCTACATTGGAGAAATCCGTTGGAGCGCCCTCATCATGAAGCTCTAAATGCTCCCTGATGATCTGTTCAGAAATGACCAACTCCTAGCCCGATCGAATGACACGAACCCCGTTTAGGGTTTCAATCTGACCATTTGCCCAAAATTCAGACATATGGTTTGAGTAAATTGTGGGGTTACAATTAGAGCGGTGTAGTAGGAAGATTGGGTTAGAAAGGAGATGATATCTGAGAAGTCAGCATCTCTTGATGAATCAAGAAGTGCGACTTGGTTGTGCAGAGGGTTGAAGGCCATTTGGAAAGTTGAATGGGGATGATTTGTGCCGGGTAAAGTTGAGTAGGAGAAATTTTTAGGGCTGTAAAATTTGCAAGTAAGATAGTGAAAGTGAACAGTCGAGATTATTTAAAAGATTGTGGAAAGGTGGTAATGGGGGTAAGGATAAGGTGATGTGATGTTTTAGTGGATGAAATGACAGTGGCGGTAAGGTTAAAATCAGTTAAATAATCTGACATCATTAACAAAATCTTTGCTTTTTACAGTGTGGGGCCCAAGAAATTTACGTCACACAGTGAAATCTCTCTTCGAGTGTAAAACGTTTCCGAAGGTAACTTGTCTTCTGAAGGCAATTCTTACTTCCGAAGCCAAATCTTTGTTTCCAAAGGTTAGAGTTGCTTCCGAATAAAGAATTTGTAAGTTTCGGAAGTAGATCTGATGTACAACCAATCGCTTCTTCTGAGGCTAAAAAAATTTTCGAGAAGAAAGTTATCCTTTGAGAATTTTTGCTTCGGAAGATATGAGAGTGTCTTCCGAAGGTTAATTTCTCTTCGGAAGAATTTACACTTAGAAAATTTCAGAGAGAATTTCTTGTAACGGGGCTTAAATTGTATTGACACAAGACTTACATATTAAAAAGGTTTTCAAAAGAGATCAGATTAATCAATGTTTGTCATCCCAATAGATATTATGAGATACTTAAACCTTTGTTCATCAAAAGCTTTGGTAAACAGATCAGCATATTGTACATTTGAATCAACTTTGATTAACATGATTAGATTTTTCTCATGAATGTCTCTAATGAAATGATACCTGATGTCAATGTGCTTAGTCTTGAAGTGCTTCACCGGATTTTCAGTAATGGAGATAGCACTGTTGTTGTCAATATGGATAGGAGTAATCATAAAGTTGAATCCATGGTCTAACATCTAATTTTGAATCCATAGCAGTTGAGCACAGCAGCTACAGCAACAATGTATTCAGCTTCAGCAGTTGATGTAGAGACACATGATTGTTTCTTGCATTGCCATGAGGTGATCCTTCCACCAAGAAATTGACATCCTCCTGATGTTGATTTCTTGTCAATATTGCAGCCTCCATAGTCACTGTCAGAGTATCCATAAAGATTGAAATCCTTGTTTCTGGGATACCAGAGACCTAGTTTAGGTGCTCCTTTGAGGTATCTGAGGATTCTCTTAACAGCAGCCAGGTGAGACACCTTAGGAGCAGCCTGATATCTTGCACAAATGCAAGTAGCAAACATGATATCAGGTCTACTTGTTGTTAGATACATCAGAGAACCAATAATTGCCCTATACTAATGTTGATCAGCATCCTCCTCCTCAAGGTCAGGACAAAGATTATGGTTTCTGGGTATGGGTGTCTTGGCAGGCTTGCAATCCTTCACCTCAAATCTTTCTAAGATGTAGAGACATATTTAGATTGATTAATGAAGAACCCTTCCTTTAGTTGCTTTACCTGAATTCCAAGGAAAAAGTCCATTTTTCCCATGGAGCTCATCTCAAACTTCTTCTTCATAATGCTCTCAAAGTCCTTGCACATTTGGTCATTTGAGGAACCAAATATGATGTCATCAACATAGACTTGTACGAGCAAAATGTCCTTTCCAGACTTTCTGATGAAGAGAGTCTTGTCAACGATACCTCTAGTATAGCCATTCTTTAGAAGAAACTGAGACAGAGTCTCATACCACAGCCTAGGTGCTTGGTGCAGCCCATATAGAGCTTTATCTAATTTGCACATATAGTTCGGGTGTTGTGGATCTTCAAATCCTGGAGGTTGGCATACATAGACTTCCTTGTCTATAATCCCCATATAGAAAAGCACACTTGACATCAAGTTGGTACTGTGAAGTCCTTGGATGCAGCATAAGCAAGGAAGATCCTTACTGCCTCAAGTCTTGCAACTGGTGCGAAGACATCAGTATAATGATTCCTTCCTCTTGAGTGTATCCTTGAACCACAAGTCTTGCCTTATTCTTGATGATCAAGCCTCTATCATCTCTCTTTTTTCTGAAAACCCATTTGGTGCCTATAGGTACTTGACCAGATGGTAGCGGACATAGGTTCCATACCTTCTGTCTCTTGAATTGAAGCAGCTCCTCTTGCATTGATTCAATCCAGCTACTATCTTTCAAGGCATCTTCTACCTTCTTCGGTTCCATCTGAGATAGAAAGCATGAGTACAAGCAGAAATTCCCTTGATGAGTCTGTCCTCTTGTTCTCACGCCCTCAGAGACATTCCCTATGATGTTCTCAGTTGGATGTGTTGTGAATCCTAAGACGAGGAATCACTTCCAGTTGTAGAGATAAATCCAGGTTAGACATATTCTACTCAGGAACTAGAACACTCTGTCCAGCTGTTGTTTCAAAGTCATTCAATGAGGACTGATTGAATGAATGAGAAACATCATCAATAGTTGGCTGTGAAGTAGTATTAACAGTTTCCTGTTCCTTCAAAATACTACCTCCTTCTGCCTGGTGTTGTGGTGAATCACCTGATGAGTTTTGAGGCTCAGTAGGTGACTCACTTGTTGAAGCTTCACTATTCGTTGATATAGTTAAACTGTCGGATCTGTGAATAATGGAAGCTTGATGTATTGCAGCACTTGGAGAATTTGGTCTAGGCCTGGGAAGCTCAAAAAGTTGATCATTAGCAGCAGCATCAGCATCATTTTGAGCACCTACTCCAACTGAAACATTCTCACAAGAGGGTTTAGAATTGTTTGGAAACAATTCTAAATCAAGATGTGATCAGGTCCATTCCCCCTAACACAAGGAGTGTGCTCATTAACAACTATATTGGATGACTCCTCAAATTGTTGATTCTTAATGTTGTATACTCTGTAAGCTTTGGAACTAGAAGAGTATCCAACAAAGATAGCATCATCTGACTTTTCAGCAAATTTTGCTAAATTGTCCTTTGTGTTAAGTATGGTACACCTCCTGCCAAAGGACCTTAGAAAGCCAATGAACGGTGGCCTCTTGTTCCATAGCTCATAAGGGGTTTTTCCATGGGGTTAACTACAAGAACTCTATTCTGCACATAGCATGCAGTGTTGACTGCCTCTTCCCAGAATCTTAGAGGTAGCTTTGAATTAGCTAACATAGTTTGAGCAGCCTCAATAAGTGTCCTATTCCTCCTCTCAGCAACACCGTTTTGTTAAGGAGTTTTGGGAGCACTATATTGTCTGGTAATCCCTTTTGAGTTATAGAATGAGTCAAGAACGAAGTTCTTAAACTCAGTCCCTTGATCACATCTAATTATTTTAACCTTGTGATCAATTTGATTTTCTATTTTAAGAATAAAAGATTTTAATGTTTCAGCAGTTTCATCTTTAGTTCTTAAAAAGAATACCCATGTGAATCTGTAAAATCATCAACTATCACAAGGCAATATGATTTCCTTCCAATGCTCATTATACTTGTGGGACCAAAAAGATCCATATGCAATAAGTGCAATGGAGTAGTGATAGAGTTAACACATTTGGATTTATGAGACATCCTGTGTTGTTTCACTTTCAGGCATGCAACACAGTTGTCTTTGCAGAAAAACACCTTTATTAGGCAAACCATGTACCAAGTTGTTTTTAGCCAATTTATTCATTGTCTTAAAATTTACATGACACATACTTTTATGCCATAGTTTTGACTCATCACTATCAGCTTTGGAAAGAAAGCATGATACTTCACCCATTGGGGAAGCATTGTTCATATCAAGCTTGTACATATCCCCTTTCCTGGGAGATCTAAGAAGCACCAATTCCAGAGGAATTGTCATCCCTGGTTTGAGGATAATGCACTCATGTTCTGTGAAAAGCATTTGGTGCTTTTGATCAAAGAATTGAGAAACACTTAACAGATTGTGTTCAAGCTGTTTGACAAAGTTAACTTTATCAACTATTAACATACCATTGGATATACTCCCTCTGCCAGAAATATATCCTCCGGCCTCACCTCCAAACTAGACAGGACCTCCATCATAATGTTGAAATTTTTGAAGGAGATGTTTGTTCCCTGTCATGTGCCTGGAGCATCCACTATCTACAATCCAAATGTTGTTATTTTTGTCATATGGATGTCCCTGCACATAAGATGAGATGATTAGTTTTGATTGGAAAGCCAAGCTTTATTGGTCTTGGGTTCTTCCAAAGATAATGACATAATTGAACCAAAATTTATGCATGGGGGTTCAATGGATGTCTTTGAAGAAGAGGTTTGGGCTACAGCATCTTCCTTGATCTTCCATTCCATCCCTTGGTTGATCATGGAGGATGAGCTTGTTGAAGCTTTTGTAACTTGGCATTCTTCTGAAGATTCTTTCTTTTCGGAAGAAGCCTTCACCACCTTTTCTTTCAAAGCAGTCTTCTTCTGGGATGGTTTCAAGGGGACTCTTTTGTTCTTTTGAGTCTTGACAGCTTTAGCTTCCGAAGCCTTTTTCTTTTCGGAAGAAGACTCTTCTTCCGAAAGCATCCTTGCTTCGGAAACAAGCTTTCCCCCTTTCATCACTTGAACCATTTGATATGGTCCAAATGAGAAACATTCCCTGACTCCTTCCTTTTTAACATTATTTGCATAATGTGTGCTAGCAGGATTATAGTAACAATCTTTGGCCATGTGGTTTTGCAGACCACACATTATGCATACAATGTTAGTCTTTTGGTAATTTGAGGATTGCTATTTCTTATTCTTTTTATCTTCATTAGCAACTTTTCCCTTTAACTTCTGATCCTTTGGTAGGACAGGAGTGCTGGTACTACACCCCTTTCCTGAATCAAAGTTTCCAACCACCTGGAATCCAGCTGAGATGAATATACCCTTTTGCTTTGGGTCTATCTTTAGCTTGGACTCAGCCACTTTCTTGGCAGTTTTTCTGGCTACCTTAGCTCTGCTTCTTCTGGCTTTGGTGGTTAGGGTTTGATCATCATTGGTAGGGGAGGGCATAGTTACCTAGTTCTTCCCTGTGATGGTCTCCATAGTTGCATCATTTTTTGACTCATGAGAAGGTGGGTCAGCAGATGGAACCTCTTGCTCTTCAGTACCAGACCTTGGTTGTCTTATAGAGTCATAAGAGTGTGGTGGAGCAATTTCATTGGTTCCCAACCCTCCTTTGTTTTGGTAGCAAAGTTTTGAGTGAGAGGATGATGCAAGAATGGCTTGGAAGTTTTACTCGGAAATAGCATACTTCCTGGCTTGAGCCTGAGCTGTGACAAGCTAGGCTTAAGCCTCAGTCAATTTGGATATTAAATCCTTTATCTGAGTCTTATAGTTTGTGTGTTCATGTTTTTATAGGGATACAGTTTTCTCTAACTCCTCAATTTTTCTTTGGTAGTCAAATTCACCCCTTTTAAAGTTAGATTTCAAAACATTTAAAGACTCAATATCATATTTAATCTCCATATTGTAATCCTGATACAATTTAACCTTAGCAATACATGCAGGAGTACAGAGATGTTCATATACCTTATTTTCATTTGTTCCGGCCATGAGTGCTTGAGCAGGAGTTACATCATGTACCATGAAGCTCCAGTCAACTTCTTGAGCCATTGCTGTTGTTTCAGTTGACTTTCCGATGGGCTTTGGTGTAGAGGGATGTGTGGGGACCTGTGGGGTTCCCGGGTTGGACTTGGGAGCCTTGCATTCCCTTCCAAAATGACCAAGTTGGTTACAGTTGTAACATTTGGCCTTGGTTTTGTCAAACCCAAATTTGTTGTTGACTAGGTTCTGGGGAAATTGCCTTCCAGTTCTCTTAAAGAACTTCTTTGCTCTGTTGGTTAGAAGAGCCATTTATTGGACTATGTCCACATATTCCATGTCATCCGTGCTAAAACACTCTAGATCATCAAAGCAATATTGATAATCACTTGAGTGTCCACTTCCTGAGACAAAAGCACAGCTGTCCTGAAAGAGCTTTGCTGAGCTTGTTAAGACCTTGGAGTCTCAGGAAATGTATGTATGGCCCATAAGAAAAAGATGGTTGCTGGGTGTAAGTCAGGTATTGTTGAGGCTAGGAGATTCCTGAGCCTTCAGCAACCATTAAGGCATTGCTAGCAGGAAGACTCAAGGGTCTGCTTGTCTGATGACCCCTCTTACTTTCCGTTTCCAAAAGGTAACCATCAAGGATCTCATAGAGTTCAGTCATGGTGAGTGTATTCAGATTTTCTATTCTCTTGATAGAGACACAGTAGAATGTCCACTCATTGGGTAATGCACTCATGAACTTTCTTGTAAGGTCTCTGAGTTTATGAGCAATTCCCATAGATTGAAGGGAAGAAATGAGATCCATGTACCTAAAATATTGCTGGCTAAGAGTCTCTCCGACAACATGGGTGAAGTTCTCGAACTGCTGCTTCAGTGAGTCCTTCTTGGAATCATTTGAGCTTGAGTACATTTGAGCAAGCGCATCAAACAATTCTTTGGCAGACTTGCAGTGATCAAACCCCACCACGATAGAGTTTGGAATTGCAGTCATGAGAACAGTCATAGTGTTGCTGTCAATGTCAAGCTTCTTCTTGTCTTCATCAGAATAATCTTCAACAGCTTTCTCGATCATGGCACCGTTTCCACCAGCTACTTTTGGCTTATGCGGGCCATTGACAATGGATTGCCACATTTTGTTGTCTTGATATCTGATGAAGCCCTCCATTCTTCTGCTCCAGGACCTGAAGTTTTCAGGGGTGATGATGGGTGCTTTGGTTATTGTCCCCATCTCTACTTCAGATTTGTTGAGGCCATTTTGAGTGAGGTATAAGGAGAAGTGAAAACAGGTTGATTAGGATGGTAAGATCTCACAATCAAGAGCCTAAAAAGCTCTGATACCAATTGCAAGATCAGGTTTGTCTCTTAAACACTTGGATTTCTCTCAAACTCACTTATAGAAACACTTAATTCAGATGAAGTAAAGTCTTTTACAAGAGTTGATAATAATATAATAAGTAGTAAGGAACACACAGAAATAAATTTTCAAGGCACTTGTATATATTACTTCTCAACTCAAGATATTACAAGACTCTTACAAGCATGATATATGAGTTACAATGAGAGACTATATATACTAGATCCTACAGCCGGATATACTTTGATACCAGCTAGAAACCTAAGACTAAAGCATATACTACAATGCTAAAGTAAAGGTATCTTAGATAAAGTATTATCTAAGATATGGTAGTCATGACATGTCCATGACTTACCTTTTGTCACCAACTAAAGATGGCAACTGTACTAAGATAAAAGGTAAACAGTTGATTAAAGTATGGTCAATTGCATGGCTTTTGAGAAAACGCCATGCACTATCTCAGAGATTTGCAGCGGAATGTCAGGAAGGCCATACTTATGTCCACTAGATAATAGCAGTGTTTTCCGAAGGTAAGTTGGCTTCGGAAGAACAAGTTCTTCCGAACCCACTTATACTTCGGAAGAGGCTTCTATACTTCCGAGGCTTGAGGACTTCTGTACTTCGGAAGTTGACTTTAGATCTTTCTTTCTAAGTCTTGAACTTTGGAAGTAGGTTCTTTATCTTTGGAAGTTGGAACTTTTCCTTCATAAGTAAGCTTTACACTTTGTCTTCAGAAGATCTTCTTTTTCCTTCGGAAGTTCCATACTTGGCTTCGGAAGTCCTTTATTTCTTGTACCAAAATCTTCTAAGTGACTTGGTTTTGGTTGCGCCAGCCTTTCTAGATCCAACACCCCCTTTAAAACCTTAACGTAAAAAGGTTTTGTACTTTGTACATTTTTTCCTTCCACTTGTGCAAAATTTCTATTCTTTCTATTTACTTTTCTTTTCCTTTTGTTTAAATAGAAATTTCGGGGTGTTACAAGTCTACCCCCTTAAAAAGGTTTCGTCCCCGAAACCTGTCGCTTCTCGAATAGTTATGGGTAACACTGCTTCACCTCTTCTTTGATCTTGCACTTAAACTTAGATCCCTTTAGGCTTCACTGCACCCGCATAAGTGAAACCATCATCCTCCTTAGCCTATTCTCTTCTTCTTATTAGTAATGGTCACCGGCTGCTTCTCGTGGTTGGATACTTTGTCCATCTCAGTATTCTCTAGTAGCATGATCATATCCACATCGGTTGAGCTCTTTCTTAGACGAGATGCATGAAACATCAGTTGAATTCCACTTAACTCATCGGGTAGCTCCAGTCGATGTGTCACTTCTCCTACCTAAGCAACAACTGGGAATGACCCTCTACACTTTAGTGTTAGCTTTACTCGACTCCAAACCAAGAAATCCGCTTTCCTGGTCGAAGCCTTCCTTATACTTCATTGTCGTAGGTCATCACCGAACTCTGTTTGTGCACGGTTGAGCAATCCATCTTCTTGCAACACTTGGGGTTTGAGTCATAGACTACTGATCAACTCACCCGGAGATGTATGTCTACCTACCTATGTCTGTCTTGAACAGCCTAGCAGGAACAGCGCTCTCTCTCAATTCTATCGCGCAATCCTCTAGGACATTAGGTAACCTAGTAGACTTACTAATAGCAATTCTTACATCGAAGGGCTCATCGATCTTCCTACCCCTAACGTGCAACATCACAAAAAAATAGCGACAACAAAACTACTACTAGCGTCACAATTAAAGCATAGATGCATAAATCTAAACTTGCAAGAACGTACCTGACATTACCTCGGAGTCGGACCTAGCCTCCTCCCGGTCATAGCGAAGGCTCTAGCCTTCACCCTATGTTCTCCTTCCTCGTACCGGAGCTTCCTACCCTCAACTTCTTGCAGTCTCTGCTCATGTGTCATGTCTTGCCATAGTCGTAGCATTTAGCCATTTGACAGTCCCTCGCTCTGTGGCCCTCCTTTCCACACTGAAAACAAACATTTAGTCCCCACTTGCACTCCCCCTCATGGCCTCTGCCACACTTGTTGCATATTTCTCCTTTTCTTTCTATTCTCTTCCGATCATCGTCCCTCAACGTCGTACCTCCATACACAAATCCACCATCATTGTCTCGCCTTCCTTTCCCCTTCTTAACATAGGCTCGCTCTCCCCTTCGTCTGTCATCGCCATCACCCCTCGCTCGTCGTACAACCTTCCCACCAGGTCAACGGCCGACCTAAACATGCTCAGTCGGGCAGCAATCATGTGCCTACGGATGTCCGCCGGCAAGCCCTGAATATACCTCTTGATCTTTCGCGAAAGAGGTGTCACCTGATCCGGCATCAGACGTGCCATCTCGTTGAATTTAGCGGTATATTGCTGATGTGTCATCGTTCCGCCTCCAGCTGCAGGAACTCCCTCTCAACTTTATCCATCTCACGATGAGGACAGAACTCCTCAATCACCAACCTCTTCAACTCCGGCCATCTCATCCTTCCAATAGCTCTGCTACCCTTGGCTTGGACTATATTTTCCCACCAGCACAGAGCCGAGTCCATAAAAGAATAGGCAGCAAACTTTACTTTCTGATCCTCCTAACACTCGCTGATATTCAATACCGCTTCCATCTCTCTCACCCATCGGTAAGCAGTAGCAGCAGTGTCGTTTCAATCAAAAGTTGGGGGCTTGCATCATTGAAACGCCCCATAATTACAGCGTCGTGCCCCCTCCAGCGCAGACTCTTCCTCTTCTTCCTCTTTGTCATCGAAGAAAACCGTTTCAGTCTCGGGTCGTCTCCTTTCGCCTGAAGATCTACCCCTTTCTTGTCTCTCCCCATCTTTAACAGCCTTTATAACTTCGGTCACCACAGACGGCAAGATCATCTGCATGACCTGATCCACTTCCTCTATGACTTCCTCTCTCATCGAGGCCCTCTGATTAGCATTCTCATCACCGCCCTCCTGATGAGGGGTCTCAGGTTCTTCATGGACTACTCTTTCAGCCCTAGACCTTCCTCTTGTGACCCGTGGTTTAGTACCACGTCCACCACCGCCTCCACCTCGTGAAGCTTTCGAAGATCTACCACCAGCCATCTTCTAACACACTATAAGATTCAAACACTAACGTGGTCATTCAAGGTAATAACTCAGTTTATGTCAAGTATAGTAAGTCCCTAATTATAGTGGCCAGTTGTGATTAGCCACTTACTTTACTCTTCATACCCCAAGGATTTCCTATCCCGACTACATCAGTATCTAAATCTACACAAAAGCACACAAGCCACATAACATACACACATAACACCGGTTAACGTTAACTTACAGTAAACGTTTACATAAAACCTTTACCTGCAGGCACGTAGCTACTAGGACTAGCATCCCTTTTTCTTTTAGTCCCATTCTCAGTTTAAGATTAGGTTTTTTTCAAAATATTTACCCAATTCACTTAAACTTTTGCTCTGATACCAACTTGTAAGGCCCCGTTCCCGGACATCTCATAGTTGGTCATTCATTGCACTTAAAACATTTTAAAACGTACGTATATTTGCAGCGGAATTTAAATCTTTCATTAATAACTAAAAATATATCATTTACAACGTTCGTTTTCATCTCAAAATACAATGACATGTCAAAATACGGAAGCCAGCCGCAAAACGCTCCTAGTAGCTTATGCATCCATGCCTGCAACTCCTCAGCATCAACAAATACCTGCCAACTATCATGCACACAAAAGTCAGTGACGCTGAGTGAGTTCTAGTTTTATAATAAAACATACTTTTCTTTGCTAAAACCATTCTTTACTTTTCTTTCAAAAGCATATTATACTTTACAATCGTTCGTGATCATGCATCATACGTACATACAGATAATATCATTATTATCTTTTTCATTACGTTCATTACTTTGTCTGTTCAACATACCACATTATCGTTCACTTCTCTTTCTAGATCCGGTCAGACTTTACCCTCTTCGTGGCACTCAGCCACGATTACTCAGGTCGAATGATAAGGATCTTGTTCAGTACTTTATTATGATAATTCATTAATGTTCATTCATCTCTTCGTTCTTTCATACATTATCTTTCGTTCATTACTCTTTATTACTAGAATCTTGTCTCATGCAATATCCCCGACTTATGCTCGAAAGCTGATGCTGTGCCGGGGCCTCTCACAAACCCCCGACTCATGTCCGAAGAATGACAACACCGGGATACGCGACAAAGATCCCATATGAGCCAATCACAGGGATTGAACTCTATCCGAGTCTGTTGCAACGCAAAGTCGCTCACCTTATTATCTTGTCTCATGCAATATCCCTGACTCATGTCCAAAGACTGATACTGTGCCGGGGCCTGATAAACAAACCCCCGACTCATGTCCGAAGACTGACACAGTATCGGGATACGTGACACGGATCTCATCATCCGTCACTTTCGTCATATGCAATACTCCCGACTCATGTCGGAAGAGTGATACTGTGTCGGGGCCTGCTCACAAACCCCCGACTCATGTCCGAAGACTGACACAGTACCAGAGTATATGATCTGTATCCTGTCTCATGCAATACCCCCGACTCTTGTCCGAAGACTGATACTGTGTCGGGGCCTGCTCACAAACCCCCGAATCATGTCCGAAGAGTGACACAGTACCGGGATACGCGACAAGGACCTCTTTCGAGTCTGTTGCGACACAGAGTCGCTCACCTCATACCTGTGCTTGCAAGCTTTTCCATACTTTTTCTTTTATTCATTTATTCATGCATGCATTCATTCATTACGTTCCTCTTTTCATTATCTTTCACTTTACGTTACATAATACTTTCATTACATTCATTAACGTTCAACGCAAAGCCAAGGGAAGACATACATACATAATAAGGAATATACATAAACATACACCATCACCATACAGGCAACATCATACATGCATAACACACATAATACATAAGCCATCACATCATAACGAGGCCTATCTCCCCATTTTACCCCTTAAAAACCACTTAGAAACCTTAAGTCCAAATCTGGGCACATGGGACCTTCCAGGCGCATGGTCATAAAAATTCTAAGTGTAAAACAATGCACTATTTGGGCGCTTCTGCCTTGTTCAAGCGCATGGCACCTGTTCAGGCACATTACCAACACTTAGCCATTTCAATCACTTTGGACGCATGGCACTATTTAGGCGCATGGCACTATTTAGGTGCATGGCCAACACTTAGCCGTTTCAATCACTTTGGACGCATGGCACTATTTAGGCGCATGGCCAACACTTAGGCGCATGGGCCACTATTTAGGCGCATGGCCAACACTTGGGTGCATGGCCAACACTTAGACGCATGGCCACTCATGCTAGACGCATGGGCCACTGTTTGGGCGCATGAGCCACCTCTGGGCGCATGGACCACTGTTCATGTTCATCAGAACATTCTAAAATATTTTCTATGTTATCAACATCACCCGATTATCATTCTAATCATACCCAAACACAGATCTAACATACTAAGGCCATTTACACATGCTAAACATCATCACTACCCCATAATCATCACTATAACATACATACATACATACATCATTTAGAACATAAAGTTGTAAACCCACGGTTTCTTTCAAAATGTTTACTTAGTATGCATAATAGCCCCAAATCAATTGAAAATCAGTAAAATAGGGGTTCTAGAAACTCACCTTGAGCAGCCTTTGAGCAACACACTTCGAGTTCGAGACCCACCTTCGATTCAGCTCTTGAATCTTGAAAACAAACACTAAACAACCAGAACTTCGGTCAAGAACTCGAAACCCAACTTAAACCAAGATCATATAAGAGAAGACTTACCGTTGAAGCTGCTTCTTCCACTTTCCCTCTCTAGAACTGGGGCTTCTCTCTCTTCTTTCTTCTTTTCAGCTGATTGAAGAAGATGAAGAAGAAATGGTCAACCATGCCCCCTTTAAAACTTTAAAGTAAAAAAGCTTTTGTACTTTGTACACTTTTTCCCTTCCACTTGTGCAAAATTTCTATTCCTTCTATTTACTTTTCTTTTCTTTTTGTTTAAATAGAAATTCAGGGTGTTACAAACTATGGGGCATTTCAAAGGTGCAAGCCCCCGACCTTTGACGGTAACAGCAATGCTACTGCCGCTCATCATTGGGTCAGAGAGATAGAAGCGGTACTAGAAATTAGTGAGTGCTGGAAGATCAAAAAGTTAAGTTTTCCACTCATTCTTTCGTCGACTCAGCGTTGTACTGGTGGGCCAATATTGTCCAGGCTAAAGGAAAGCGATCGATAGCCAAAATGAAGTGGTCTGAGTTGAAGGAGTTGGTGCTGGAGGAGCATTGTCCCCATCGGGAATCAGACAAGGTTGAGAAGGAGTTCTTTTATTTGGAGGCTGGGAACATGACTCATCAAGAGTATACCTCGAAGTTCAATGACCTTGCAAGACTTATGCCAGACATGGTAACACCTGCATCCAAGAAGATCAAGAGATACATGCAGGGTTTGCCCGTGGATATCAGGAGGCACATGATTATGGCTAGACCAGGCATGTTTAGGTCTGTGGTGGATTTAGCTAGGAGGTTGTACGATAAGAGAGACCCAATACCTGTACAGAAGAAGGTGGAGAAGTGGAGTGGGAACAAGAATGAAAATGGGAAAAGGTTCAGAGGTGATAACTTCAAGAGTGGAGAGAAGAGGATGAGAGTTGAGGATCAGTCAGGGAGACGGGGAAATATAGGTGAAGGAGGTGCTTGTAGAAAATGTGGAAAAGGTCATTCGGGGAAGTGTAGAGTTGGTACTAGAAAATGTTTTAAATGTGGGGGTGAGGACCACTATGCTAGGGATTGCAAGGCGGTGAAGTGTTACCAGTGTGGCGATATGGAACATGTGGAGAAAGACTGTAAGAAAGGAAAATCAGGATGATCAGGAACGGTCAAAGCTGGAGATAAGGGGAAAGGATGACAGTTTGAAGGCGAAGGAGAGGGCATTCAACATAACTCATGAGGAGGCCCGGGCAAATCTATAAGTAGTTTCTGGTAGACCATGAATATGCTTCTGTGTTCTTTGATTCTGGTGCTAGTAGGAGCTTTGTGTCTGTTGCCTTTTGTCGTTTGTTACATGATAAGAGTAGAAAGTTAGATGAGCCTTTCTATGTAGAAACAACCATTGGTAAGTCCACTAAGGTAACTGAAGTGGTTGATGATTACCTGATTGACTTAGAAGATTGTAAGTTTCCTTCTAGTTCAAATGATATGGCCTTAGGAGGTTTCGATGTGGTGTTAGGCATGGATTGGTTAGCTAGCTATGAAGCCAATATAGTATGTAGCAAGAAGGTAATTCGTCTAATAGCGCCCGATGGTAGATCTATTACGGTTCGTGGGGATAAGGTGTGTTGTGTACCGAAGGTCGTGTCGATGATCATAGCTAAAAAGTACTTGAGACGTGGGTGTAGCGCTTACTTGGCCTATGTAAAAGATATGGATGCGCCAGAGCCACAATTATCATACATGTCGGTAGTGCGCGAGTTTCCTGACGTCTTTCCTGAAGACCTGACTGGTGTGCCGCCTGACGGCGAAATCGAATTCCAGATTGATTTGCTACCGAGAGCACAGCCTGTCGCTAAAGCACCGTATCGATTAGCTCCTTCGGAGATGGTAGAACTGAGGGATCAGTTGCAAGATTTATTGGATAAGGACTTCATCCGACCTAGTATCTCTCCATAGGGTGCTCTAGTTTTATTCGTCAAGAAGAAAGACGGTAGTGTGCGGATGTGCATTAACTATCACAAGCTCAATAAGTTGACCGTAAAGAACCAATATCCGTTACCAAGGATCGACGACCTGTTCGATCAACTTCAGGGTGCCAGCTGGTTTTCAAGGATAGACCTGTAGTCTAGTTACCACCAACTGAAGATGAAAGAACAAGACATTCCTAAGATAGCGTTTCATACGTGTTATGGACACTACAAATTTCTCGTCATGTCCTTAGGATTAACCAACGCGCTAGCTGCTTTTATGGACCTTATGAATCGGGTATGTCGGCCGATGTTGCATAAATCGATAATAGTGTTCATTGATGACATCTTGATTTATTCAAAAAGTGAAGAGGAACATGCCAATCATATTCAAGAAGTATTAGAGACGCTCAGAAGCGAGAAGTTATATGCTAAGTTCTCTAAATGCGCATTTTGGCTTTGAGAAGTTCAATTTCTGGGTCATGTGGTTAATCCTGAGGGGATTAGGGTGGACCCTACGAAGGTTGAAGCAGTGATGCAATAGGAACCTCCAAAGACACCATCTGAGATTTGTAGTTTCTTAAGCCTGGCAGGTTACTATAAGAGGTTTATCCAAGATTTCTCCAAGATAGCATCTCCATTGACTAAGCTGACTCGGAAGGACGTGAAGTATGAATGGCGTATTCATCAGGAGAACGCCTTCCTAGAACTGAAGATAAGGTTAACTCAAGCCCCTGTGTTGACGTTACCTGAAGGGAACAAGGATCTGGTAGTCTACTCGGATGCGTCGTATGCAGGATTGGGTTGCGTATTGATGGAACGAGGGAATCTACGTGGAGACACAAAAAAGGATCAGAATCTACGTGGGAGACCGAGGAGGAGATGAGAAAATTTTATCCTTAATTGTTTGATGACTGATAGGTTTCGAGGACGAAACCTAAATAAGTAGGGGAGACTTGTAACACCCTGAAAAGTCGAAACGAGTCATCAAGAATAATGGCTTTAACTAGTGGGTATTTAATAAAGGAAGAAAATGGATTATGGGCTAAATTAGGCTTATGGGCAAGAGCCTAAGTGATTAAGGGCCCTTAATCAACCCTTTAACCCATCTAGCCAACCACCATCTCCCTCATTTGAACCCTAGCATCCCAAATTCATAGAGAGAGAAAGTAGAGAGAGAAAATGAAGAAAACTCAAGATTTGGAGCTTTAAAGGTTAAGAGATTGAAGATCTGGGTGTTAAAGCATTAAACCATAAGAAAGAAGCAACAAATCCAGGTAAGAATTAGCCTTTAAACACTTTTGTAGATCAAACCCGGATTCTAGGTTTTTGGGTTTTGAAAAGTTGCAAAGAATCATATAAAGGTCACATTTTTACATATGAAAACATGTAAAAAGCTTAGATATATCCTCATGAATGATA
Organism: Flaveria trinervia; assembly: GCA_025506515.1. Taxonomy (NCBI): domain Eukaryota; kingdom Viridiplantae; phylum Streptophyta; class Magnoliopsida; order Asterales; family Asteraceae; genus Flaveria; species Flaveria trinervia. Next base: position 16,537,017 of record CM046454.1, on the reverse strand, counting down.
AACTAAGATATTGGACGTAAAAAGTTGTGATTTTGGGTTAAATATGGGCTGGTTCGTAATTTTTATGCGATCTGCGAAACTGTATGTGCATCCAGCGAATTTGCATATTCAAGCTGTGAAACTGTGAGTTTTCTGCGAAACTATAGTTTCGCTGATAGTTTCGTAGCCATGGAATCCAATGAGAGATGGGCGAAACTACCATGCGAAACTGGCAGTGAAACTATCAAAGAAACTGGTAGCGAAACTGTCAGCAAAACTGCCAACAAAACTGCTTTTCTTGCAGCAAAATTAGCAGCGAATTTAGGAAGAAATTAACCTATTTAAGTGTTAACTTATTTGCAGGATGTGTAGTGAGATCCTAGCCTAGAAAGCTTAGTTTAGAAGTTAGTTTCGGTATCCAGGTGAGTTCTAGATCCCCTTATTTATAAGTTTCCATGTTTTGGGGTTATTATGCATACTAAATATACGTTTTTAAATTACCAAGATTTTATAAGGTTTTAAAAGAAAGATCAATTTTTCTATAAGGAAATGTGTTATATAAATGTTTAAAAACAAAATTTTTTCGCGCCGACCTAGCAGCCCGGCCCCAACCAAAGGCGTTGCCCCTTGGACCCCACTAGGGGTTGCTGCCCCTAGGACTTCGCTATCAGGGGATGTCGTCCCCGAACCCCCGGTGTCCCGTGGAGGGTCGGTAATGTTTTATGATGACTAGTACTTGGCATGTTGTGTACTTATTAAGTTAAGTATTATATATTAAAGTGGATGTTGATATCAAAGAAAAGTGAAACTCAATGAGTGTTAGCCTCAGGCCTGTATGATGATGAAAAGTCTTGCAAGCACTATGATAGACTTCACTTACGTGAGTCTGATGTATGATGATTGATCCGTATTCATAAGCGGGCTATGTGCCTTGCAGTGTGTTTCAACTATCGGGGGTTAGCTACCATGATGATGTGTACCGACAGGGATCGACATTCGTTGTCGATCAACATGGAGCTCTTGCTTTGTGCAATCTCGCTGATGATGAAGTGAAAGATAATAAAAGAATGAAATATAATGAACATGCTTATTAAGACGCAAATGTTTTGTATTAAGATGTATGCATGGTCATTATATGATGGAAAAAGTTTATATTTTGTTATAGTAACTAAAACTAGAATTCACTTAGCAAAGCTGACTTTTATGTATAATAGTTGGCAGGTAATTTGTTGACGCTAAGGATGGCACCAGGGAGCTACTTGAAGAACAATGGATAGCATTCCTATTTACAAAATCTTTTATTGTAATTTAAGAAAAAGTACTATGTTTTATTTACAAATGAAGGACAAATGTATGAGTACAATATGATTTCCAAGTTTTAAATGAATGCCTAAATATTTTTGTTACGTTGTTTTGTTATTAAAATGATTTTATGCTATGACTAACCAACTGTGAGGCTTTCCGGGAACGGGGCCTTACAAGTGAGTTTTAGTTTTACAAAAACAATATATTACCTTTCATTCGTTACAACATTTTCTTTACTTACGCACATGATCACACATCATACGTACAACAAGGTAATAATTATTATCTTTCATCATCGTTCATTTCGTACATATCACACATTTCGTACTTTTCGCACTTTTTGTACTTTTATTATCTTTTCACTTTTATCTAGGTCCCGTCGTATGCTTAACCCCCCTCTGAGCACAACGCCATATCATTTAGGGTTAAGTGACAAGGACCCCATATGGCACATATAGAGTAGTCACATAGACTAACTCTCCCTGTGTATGAACCCTTAAGGGTTAGCCAAGATCGCACGTTGTGAACACAGAGTTGAGCTAACAACTCTTAATGAGTTGTGAACCTTATTTCTTTTGCTTGTAAGACTTTTCATTCATTCATTATGTTCCACTTTCATTATCTTAATCTTTCGATTAGTTAAGATAATATTTTATGTTCATTAACATAATCACAGTACGTAAAGTCACGTCATAATACGTAATAAGGAACATAAGAAAACATATCATACATAAGCATAGCATCATCCATACATTCATACACATCACAAATCACATCACCCATCATCATAAGTCAACTTACATCACCCCCGGGACACATCCCAAGTCAAAGCCTAACTCTTCACTTTTTCTAAAATTCATAAAATATTCTAAGTCTTAGGCGCATGGGCACTATGCAGGCGCATGGCCTTTTGGGCGCATGGGAACACTAAGGCACATGGGAAAGGTTCTGGGTGCATGGGCACTATTGGGACGCATGACCCAACACTTTGTCATTTTAGGCAAATTTAGGCACATGAGTGCTTAGGCGCATGAGCAATCTAGGCGCATGGACACTTAGTCAATTTCAACCTATTCTAGGTGCATGGGAACTATTTGGACGCATGAGTTTTCAGGCACATGAGGGACACTTAAGCAAATTCGAACATTGGGCGCATGGGCCAAATCCAAGCACATGGGCTACCAACTCAAACTAATAACATCATAATGAGTCCCAACATCACCAATTCAATATGTTCTAAGTTTATTTCTAACATTTTAAGCATCATAATATGAACATGGCATCATCATAACATCAAGAACACCCAAAATCATAACCCACCCATAATCACACACTTTCACATATACGGGTACAAAACCCACATTAATAAAAACATTCACACATGCATTTCCAACCCCAAATCAGTTAAAACATGTAAAAAGGGGTTCTAGAATTCACCTTTGACAAACTTCCAGATGAACTTCTCAACCCGATTGCAAATTGAGTTCAATCGCCTAGAAACCCACCAAAAACACACACGCCCGAACACATAAACACACATAAGCATATAATCGAGGCATAGACCGGCCAAGAACAACTTAAAATGATGAATTCTTACCTCGAATTCGAATTCTTCTCTTCTTTCTTCAAAATCCGAAAATTTAGCTCTTCTTTTTTCTCACGCTAGAAAATCCGGTGAAAAGAAGTGTGCAGGAAAGTGTGGGCGGCCATGCCCACTTAATGCACAAACTTTTATACTTTTTGTTCTTTTTACACATTCAACCCCTCAACTTGGGTTAAATTGTGTTTTCTTTCTTTTATTCACATTTATTCATTCTTTCTCATCTTCAAAAATACCAGGGTGTACAAACCAACCAAATCTTTTATTAAATTTTGCTCAAAAGTCGAAAATTCATCTTTGGGTAATGTGGGACTGTTTCAATGTGAAGAAAAGTAGAAAAAGCTGGTATAGGCAATTTTGTAAAAAACATTATGTTTCAGTGTAAACAATACTGGATTTAAACTAAAACTCAATGCATTCCACAACTAAATATATCAATAGTTCACTTGAATCTCAAAATCCAGAGTTTGAAATTAGATTTCATAACTTATAACTATATATCGACGTCTTTTCAATAGCTACCCAGAGAATAGACTCATTTAGTCTTTGTTGATTCAATGCCTTGCAATTGTCTCCATTTCAACTCATTCAAATAAAAACAAGTCTGTACTGTATTATAATATTACTAATTATCAACTATGTTTTTGCATAAAGGTTGTACCTTAAACTTTAATGAGTGTACCCTCGTGTGTGTGTATATATATTAGTAATTATCAAATTTCTTGTGTTATCATGGATTGTACCTTAGTTTTAGTGGGTTATACCTACATTTGTTTTTTTTATCTTAAATTATTTACTTTAAACCCTAATACGTTTATATTTTGACTTTATAATTTATCACTTTCAACTTTAATCACGTATTCTTTACATCTTTTACATGTCTTTTATTATAAGTTCCAATTTAAATTTTACAAGTTAACATGCCGCAACATGTGAGCGTGATTCATTGTTTTAAACCTATTTTCCCCTGTTTATGACCGCTTTACATAGCATCGGTCCTAGATCAACTTACATTTTTTAATGTTTTACGATGCGTGTGCGTGGTTTAATGTTTCACATCTACTTTCCGTTAGATTTTATTTTTTCGTCTTTATTTATTTTTAATACAAGTTTTACGGATGTCGATGGTCGCTAACAGTGATATGACATTAGTGTTATTTAGTATGATTTTATGCTCGCGCCGCAACAAAGGAGGTTAAATACTAGCTATAACTAAACTCTACTCAACCCAACCCAATGAAACCGTTTTGATCGCTTATTCAATTGGCTCAACGTCCTCGCATTAGCCACCTCCGATTAGCTTCATAATCCTTTAACCACGGGATGAAACTAAACTTTGGTTGTTAAACAAAGCACTCAAAAGAAAGATCAATAAGCAAACATGGAGGAAAAAATGAACATGTTAGTAGATTTCTCTCTTTCTTAAAAATGATTACTAAACCATAAGCTATTTTCTTGAACTGAAAAATGGAATATAAAATGAAACAAAAACCCAGATTTCTTTGAACAACCAAAGCAATTCCCTGAGCACCTTCCATAGAAAACCCTAATTACTATTCTCTTTTGATCTCAAAACCAACCCTCTAAAGATCAGATCAAGACAACACCCAAGTCTCAGAGAGGGGTTTAAAACACAGCTTTAGTCTTTTTGGGAGGATTCCATAACATCTTGATCCAAAAGAATTTCAAGAGTCCACCTTAGTGTCAGCTGAAAACTCACCATTTTTCCCCATCAGTAAGTTAAGTGGCATCAAAGACTTCAGCTGTGTTCCTTTGAAAAAAGTCGAAGCCGTTTTTAAATTCACATACTGCATGGACAAGCATAAGGTCAACATACTATATATTAAGTAATATACTACTGAAATGGATCCTCAATGTTCATGTTTATGTTATTCCTTTGTTAAAGGTATTTAGATGTTTCACCTTACTTACGTCCCTGTAGAAAGAATTAATCTCCTCTTCTGTGAGACCGCCTTCTTCTTCTGTAGTTTCCTCCCAACCAGTGACCTCAAGAATCTTGCCTCTTCTTCCTCTGAGTACAGAATAACATCAGAGCTTGAATGAGTTTTTCCATTATCAGTAAAGTTCTCGGTCACAATACAAGCATCACTATTGCCGCTCGCATCCACCTTATTCTCACCCGAAGGTTGCACCTCGCCACCCTCATTCCCACATTTGCCAGGCTTGTCATTGGTTGACTCGAGGGGGGCATCAGGAACAGCAGATGATGCTGACTTATTTGCCATGGATTTCTTCCTCATAAGGTTAAAGAACTCATTTCGGCTCTTAGCTTGAGGGGAAGGTCTCTTCTCTAATATAGTGGACACAGAGGGTCTGCGTTCAGCAAGAGGGCTGTCTGGTAATTTACTATCTGTTGGGCTCGAGCTCTCTTTTGCAATAGAAGTAGTACCACTCCTTTCCCGTGATGGCTTAAGAACATGGAGTTTTCCAACACTTGATGATGACGACTTGGTGACATCAGCTTTCACAGATACGGGTCGGAGGGAGGGTGAGTGGTTCACAATGTGAGAACTCTGAAGCTGCGGCTGCCCCACTTTTAGCTTTGGCTTATCAGAAGAGTTCAAAGCCTAAGAAAGTTTTTAATAATTTAACAAATTATATGAAATATAAAAAGCTTCTCATGTATAAAAACCACAAGAAATAATCTGCCAAAAGGTAAACTCATGGAAAAAGCTTCAATCAATCTACCATTTAATCAACTTTTTCTTCTTACCAACATGTTTAAAAGCTTATTAATATGATTTCTAGAACTGACTACAAATGCTTTACCGACTATTCAGCTTTTATTGGTATTTATCCATATGAATTTATATGATTACAACTGAATATTTTAGGCCTCATACAGTGTTTTATTATTAGCCAATCTATTGCCAAATTTAATCAACATACTGTGTGCATTTGAAAATAAGTTCAAAAAGAGCAATTTAACAAACACAATTTTACTTATTTGTGACTCTGTGAGGGTACAATAAAAAAACTCTTTCAAATTCAAGCATGCATATATTTGTTAAATAAAACATTAATAGTATCATGAAAAAGAACCAACTTCTCAAACCTGTTTCATATGCATTAAATCAATGTCTATAAATGCTAATAAACCAAAAAACTAATATCCATTTATGATTCTAGATGTGCTTGTAAAATTGTCAAAACCCAAAAAAGGAAATATCCACAAACACATTTTCCATCAAGAACGGTATAACTTGTGTAAGGATCTATTTTTATACTCAAGATCAATCATTCTTACCAAAGCTTTAGGCATAGCTGGGGTCATGGGAATCAGCTGCCTAGATTGCTTCACAGCAAGCTCTTCAAGTCTTGGAGTTCCAACAGGCAACTGCAATGAATTAAGCATACACACATGACCACACAGTATGTTTCAAAATGTGTAATGCAAATGCATATGAACTTTGGGTGTATTTGAATGTGCAATTTGACAAAGATTATGTGATGTTAATAGTTACTTAAACAGAAACATACAATCAGTTATGAATATGATAAAACAAACTGTAGGAACTAGGATATGATGTCAGATCAGAAGTTATAATAATTAGATGTTTAAGTGTTTAAAAAGATCTGATTATTTAAGAAAACTAATAGCTACTATGAAGGAAGAGACATTTTTGTGAAATAAAGCCATATCTTATAAAACAAACTATTTGACCCGTAAATACTTATAACATAAGTAGAATCATATTATATAGACGTTTAAAATTGATAATGATTATGAATACATTTAAAATTGATTATCCAGACTGAATAAAAAGTTTCAAATAATATTAAAACAACTCCATTTGAAGTACCTGAGGAGCAGTCTGTACACAAGGACCCTGAGCCAAAGTCTCAGCCATATTCCGCCCAGCTGCCACATTTGTGGTTGCAGATATTGAAGCAGGCCCATTTGTCCCAACATTCACCGGAACCTCAGCCAGAGCCGATGTCCAAACATCACCACCATTGACATTTGAACTACCAACAGGTAAGCTCTTAATAACACTACTCAAACCTGGAGAGCGGACCCTTCTAATCTCAGAATCCACTTGTTTCTCTTCCGCCACCAAAGACGGGAAATCCCTCTCAAACGAGATTTTTCCATTATTATTACTGATTTTTTCACCTACTACTTTCCTAGGCCAAGACTCACCACGTTTTGCAGAAAGATTTGAGTGTGAACGCCTTAATCCATCTTTCTCAAACCTACTCGGCAAAATGCTAGCCAAAGGATCAGAGTGATCCCGGAACCTATTTTCGTATTTTTCTTTGTTTTTGTCCCAATCCCTCCGCCCAAAACTACTATAGGACCTTAAACGAGTTGAACCATTACTACTAGAAGGGCGACGGAAGTATGAAGAAGTTGTAGGGCACCCTGAATCATTATCACCACTGTTAACTAATGACTTTCTTCTAAGAGATACCAATGCACTTTGATCATCTATAACAACAAAATATCATACTTCAATAAACCTAAAGTAAAAAACAATGTATATAGCATCAACATTGTGCGCAAACATACATGAATAAGAAAATTACCAGAGTGCAATGAAGATTGTTGAGATGTAGTAGTCAAACTTCCACTGTTCTTTAACCATTCTGGTACAAATGTTGGCTCACTTTTTTCCATAACTAGTAGTGAACAACACACATAGGGAATAAAGAAGACCCAATGCACATTGAAGTGTTTATGATCAAAACCCTCAACACCCCCATCAAGAAAACAACCTCAGTGATCAGACCCACATCTTATATCATAAATAAGTTCAACCCACAACCTCCAAAACACCAAAACACCCTTATAAGATAAGAAAAAACATTTAAAACATCCCTTTTATGAGCAATAACTCAAGCACATTGCCCTAGAGCTCAAAACATCAGGATACCTAACACAATTACAACTAGGGTTTGGTCATTCGATATAGTAACAATACAAGGGCGAACAATCAAGAAAAGGGTGTTAATAAATTCGTAAAGTTAAGCCTAACAAATTGAAATCAGGGTAATCCAAGCCTTAATTGTGGAATTAAACGAAAACCCTAATTCTGTATTGTGAAGAGTGCGAATTACCGATGGTATTGTTATATGGAAAATAGGTCAGTTAAGAAGAGAGAAAGTGTGAAGCGGTTAGAAAGAGTATGGAGTGTGTAAAGGGAGATTAAACCGCTTTGATTTGATTGGGGGAAGAAATTTGATCTCAAAGTGCGTGCGTGTGTGTATGTGAAGGGGAAGATGAAGAATGAGATTAAAGAGGGATTGCGGAAGTTTTTTGGTTTGATTTGGTTTGTTGTAGGGGGCGATGATGGATGAAAATAGGAAAATTTGTTACCAAGTTTTAGCCCTTAGACTAACTTCCCGAGATTAACAAGGAAAAGATGTATTTAAAGGAAATAGAAGAAAAAAAAGAGAAGAAAAGAAAAGAAAAGAGGAAAAAGAAAGTAAATTACATAAATAGTCTTTGTATTAAAATTGTTTTTTAAATTTAGTCTTTAAGTATGATTTATCATAAGTTAGTTTACTAAGTATGTTTATAATCAGATTTACATATATGTAAATAACATGTCAATGATTAAATATACATATTTTTTACAAAATACTTATATTAATGGTGAAGTTTTTTACAAAAAATAATATCATGACAAAAAGTAAAAAACATTTAAAATGTGAGAAAGACATGTGATTTGAATTTGATGTTAAATGTGTGGTTAATATTAATTTTCAAAATTCTCACAAAAAAATTAGTGTTTCTTTAAATAATCCTACCCTATATGTATATATATATGTGTGTGTGTATATGTATGTGTGTGTGTGTATATATATATATAATATATATATTATATGCAATTCCAAAAAATTAAAATATATTTAAACTTAATGTTTATAATTCAAATCGATAATGTAAAAATAAGGATTTGTGAGATGATTAATATAGGGTTCAAAGGGTTAGTTAAAGTTTTAGATGCTTGATATAAGGGATTCAAAATCTCTAAATTTTTTGTGGTGATTAAGAAATTAATTATTCAAGATAAAAAAAGTAGCATTTTTATGGGAAAATTGTTAAAGGAAATTTAGGTGGAAAAATTTTTATGAGATGATAATATATGTCACCACAAGTAATCATTTATTATAAGTTAGATGTGATTATTTTTTCTTTAAATAATTTAAATTTGGAAAGATAATTAGGAGTGGATATTATAAATTAATCTTCATTTCAATTTTCTTCACCTATTTCCATAAAAAAATGGGTACAATATATATTTTTTAAGTTTTTTGTCTTGTCTCTTTTACTTCTCTTTAACAAAAAGAATCAAAACACAATGTAAGTGTTGCTGATATGTTATTGGGCATGGTGGGCTAATTTAACATGCGCAGCAGCCGAATCATCACCTTTGCATTGCAAAAGTTTGTTATGCCACTCACATACCTCACCACTACCATTTTATTACTATTATGTTTTTACACATTCTCTTCATTATTTTTACTCTATTCTTAACCATCTTTAACAATGAATCCCAACAACTCATTCGAGCAATAACTATTGCTCGTATTTTGGTTCGAATTACTTTTCACACTTGCAATTACTGTCGAGGTGTAACAGTGGAACTAATCCCTACCATCACGACCCGAGTCCTACTCACACATAAAAAGGTTCACAATCTGATTCCCAACCCACCCTCAAAACCCAAGTACAAATTGTCTCCGATTCACAAACAAAGAGGATGAATAGTAAATGGCAGCAAAATCCTAAGTAGTCCGGGACCCATTATACATAGGTCAATGGATGAGGAGATGTATTTAACCCATGCTTTCTTTGATGTTTCGAAGGATCGGAGTATTATATATTTTTTAGAAAACTCCATCTATATTGATATATTAGTATTATTAGTATGTACTTCGGTCTTTTAGATTAAGTTGTTGATTGAGGAAATAATATTAGAGATCAAACGAATTAAATGTCCACGAGAGTGCTGACTTGATTTAATACAAATGTTATTTGCTTTAATTATATTATTAACTTTAACTAGGTTAGTAACCTATGTGTTACACGGATTGACAAAAAGAAAAAGTAACACATAGGAAAATATATTGATAGTATGATATATTTAACTTATTGAACAAATAAATTAGTTCATGAATGCAGGACTATTGAAGGGTATGCATTTACAACACAATAACACAGTGGGGAGAGTTGCATAATAACACTTAACAAATCAAATAGGAAACTGGTTAAACTTATAGTAAAGATGCTAAGAACACAAGTAAATAAGAGACGGAACAAGATAGCAAAACACACAAGTGATTAGTTTTCAAGAATGTTGTATATTACTTCTCAAGTTCGATTAGAAATGCTACAAAAGCATATCAGAAAGTTACAAGTACTTGAGATACATATACTACATCCTACAACCGGCCATACTTTGAAAGCCAGCTAGATACAATTAACTAGACAACTACAAAATCAAATGTAGTGTAACATCCGTAATTTTCCGAGATAAAACCCAAACCCGAACTCATTTTGAGTTTCTAATATTAAATTATGAAATAACTTTAATGGTTCAATTACATTAAATATAAAATTTAATATTAATTAATTTGTAATAACTCATTTATTTATAATTCTTTGCATAAAGTTATAAAGGCTCATTAAGCATTTTGTAATAAATAACTAAATGGACGATCTTATTAAAATTTATTAAATGAATTTTAATAAACTTGTAAAGTTTTATTAGTAGTTAGGAATGTTAATAAATAATTTACTAGATTTATAAGTTAAAGGTTTAAATTGTAATTTTTGAAATTTAAAAAAAAAGATATTTAGCATAAAATAACAACATTATAAAAGCTCAAGGACCAAATTGTAAATTAAATTAAAACCACCCAACCCGTTTCCTCCCCCTCCTCCTCGGCCCCTTTCCGACCACCTCCGACCACTATCTCCGACGACTCCTCCAATCTTAAAACGCCCAATTGAAAACGAAATTAAACCGTCTCTTAACCTTTGTGCATCAGGTTCGAATCAAACTCCCAAATTAATATGGATTAAACACTCCTTAAACTACCTAACTTGAAACCGAAATCCACATTCAAGTCATGAACTCATCGACTTGAAACTGATCAAATAGTACTTTACCAACCGGGGGAAACGCATCAAACCGATGCTCCTAAACTAATAGAACTCTCAATTACATTTGCAACGCAACCACACACCCCATCGATTACCACCTTCACTTCAAACCTGCAACTCAACTAAAATCCGTCTTCTGAGCATCATTAAACGGAATTGATAAAGGGCTTTTGATCAGAATGACTTCAAGAACCTTTACGTGAAGTCAATTGAATTATCATCAATGTTTGAACCTCGAACCAACTTTTCTCAGTCGTGGGTATCCTTGTCACCATCTTCATCAATTCGAACTCAATAATGTAAGTTCCGCACATCATTGTACTCGGTTTAACATGGGGAAACAAAGCCCTAATGTTAATTTGGTTAACATATCCGAATTGATGTTCAATTTGACTCAATTCAATTCTAGGGTTCTTGAGTAAATTTGGGGATTTTTGCAACTAATACTTTTAAAAATTTTAATGGGACTTATTAACAAATCTGGGGGTAACCAACTCACCCCTGAATGGAAGAGGTCACGGGTTCGAACCCGGCCCCCAACATTTTAGACTTCAAGAATATATACTAATATGTTATTTAATCAAAGTAAAACTTATTGTGATAATTAATATTTTCCATAAATTATTAAATAATTTTAAAGGTAGTAAAAATTTATGATTTTAAATTTAGTCTTTTTAAAGAATAACAAAAGTTATAAAGTATTAATAATTCTTTTATGTAATTTAAATGTTAAAGATCTATTATGGTCTAAATTTAAATTATTTCAAAACATTAGGAGTTCACATGTTGAATAACTAGTTCATTATTCACTAGTTATTTAAAAAATTATTTAAATAGTTAATTATTATCTAGCCATTTTATGATTCTAAATTTAGTCTTTTTAAGAATAACAAAAGTTATAAAGTATTAATAATTCTTTTATGTAATTTAAATGTTAAAGATCTATTATGGTTCAAATTTAAATTATTTCAAAACATTAGGAGTTCACATGTTAAATAACTCATTACTCAACTAGTTATTTAAATAAGTATTTAAATAGTTAATTAGTATCTAGCCATTTAACCATATTATATCATATTAATAAATTTAGTCTATAACTTTTATTTAAACTCTTGAAATTAATTAAACAATATAATTTTATATTATTCTTCATTCCTATTTTAAGGCTTTGGATATTGTAATACTTTTATAAAAAAATCATTTAAAAGTTTTAGAAACTTAATAAAATGATCTAAATAATTATAAATTATCCTACAAGCCATTTAAATAGGTATTCAATTATCTTTATCAAATTTTAAATAATTAATTATTAAATTATTTATTTCTTTTCACACATTGTATTTACTCTTTATTAAATTAATAAATTCAATCATTGAATCTTTCATTATCATTCTTGGTCTTAAATATATTATATATATATATATATAATATATATATATATATATATATATATATATATATTTATTTAAATCAAAACGTAAACAATTGTATTATTATATTTTTTATAAAATGTAATTATAAAAACCCCCAAATTCCAGTCGAAACCCTAATTCGTATTTAGTCGTTAATCTTACCTTTATTCTAATCCTAAGACACTAAACCTTAGGTTGAATCGTGAAGAAAACGTTGGGATACATTTATCTACGTATTATTATCTTAAGTGCACTTTTGCACGTGAGTTTTCCATGTGAGTATTTCTATACCCCTTTTTATATTTTTACACTTTGGGGTGAAACATGTTACATTATACACTTTGCACTTGTAAACACGTTTGACTTTTGTAAACTTATGGCATTTCACCTGTATGTTGTGGTTAGTTGAACTTTATGGCTACCATGTAATATATATATGTACAATTATTAACTATTGCTAGCCTAGCGAAGTCATAGATCTATGGGCCAGACAAGCCTGCTTGGTTGATCCAAGTACCCTTAGCTAATCATATATACTTGTAAACGTTTGAAACTTGTAAAACTTTGTCGATGTTTGATTGTGCATTCTGTCTTACATCCCTAGTTACTTTGTTCTCTAACTCATAACATGATTTGCCATCTTTTATGTACTTATGTAATGCAAACTATGGAAATCTCACCAACTTTCAAAGTTGATCTTTTATTTTTAACATGTTTCAGGTTGCTTACTTGAAGATCTTCTTGTGCTCATATAGGACTTGGACCTATACTAATTGAAAGACTTATGCATTTGATCATATATTGATTGTTATGTTATTATTTTATTTGTCTTGTAATGTTTTAATAAATAATGACATTTAATATTATTTCAACTTAACTAGTTCCATGAGCTATAAGCAATCTCTTTCCATTCGTCCACCCCGATGATTCCGCCGTCGGTTGGAGTGTGACATGTAGAGTCAAAAGGCAGATTGCCTTTTGACTAGTGACTATGACATGCCATAGCTCATATCCTAATATATTACAAAAAGGATAAAGTACATAAAGTAAAAAGTTACAGACTCAAGACCTCAATGTATAGTTATCAAAAGCATGGACCTTTCACCAACTTATGTAAAGTTGGTGTCTCATCAGAGTTACAGCGGAAAGGGGTCCAGATTTATGTAAAAGCTACATTAGATAAAGCATGTGTTTAAAAAGTTTTCGAAAGAAATCTGTCTTCTAGTGTTGGCTTCGGAAGACTTTGTCTTTGAAGCTTCGGAAGACTTCATCTTTGGCTTCGGAAGATATTGGTCTTGGCTTCAGAAGATTTCATACTTAGAATATTTTCTGTTGTTGGTGTAAAACTTCCAAAACATTCTACTTCAGTACGCATGTGCATGCATGCATGAGAGACTTTGGGTGTTTTGGTTGCATCAGCCTCATGTTAAACTTTACAAACTCCCCGTGGGCCGATGCTACCAAAACACTTTGAAGAATTCAGATATTTACAGTCCTCATTATGATGATGATAACCATCCCTTTCTTCATGAGATGATCAGGATCACTCAGACTCTCAAAGTGTCTTCTCATGTCGAAGAGATCATGTAGAGGCAGATTGAACATGTCTTGCCATGTGTACACATTCTCAATACCTTGATCTCTGATGACATGCCATCTTTCTAGATTTGTAGTGTATGTCCAGGACAAGATGGGTCATCCTGATGCTAGAGGAGCTATTTAAATCGGAGATGATGGAACATCCTCTAGTTAGATATCCTCAGGATGTTCTGAGTCATCCTGAGGTTTGGAGAAGGATGCTTCTTTCTTCTTCTTCTTTGGCTTTGGTCTGGAAGCCATCCTTTTTCTCCTTTTTGATCCTTTTAACTGAGAAGACTAGCCTGCAGCACTGATTGATCTTCTTTGTCTTTCTCAGTTGGGTCTTCCTCCCTCACAAGTTCAGAAGGAGACGGAGTTTGACCCTACTGATGAAGCTTGCTGAGTCTTAGCAAGAGCTTCATGTTGTGTTCTCTCAAGTTGTTCAACCTTAACCTTCACTTAAGGTGGAGCTTGAATTGGAGGGGAGTGTAAGTCCATTAGCTCTCCACTCTTGATCTTCTACTTGATTACCCTGATATGCTCATCCATAGTGGACAGAGACATAGGGCCAAGTCTCCTTCTAGAGAATCCATACAGCTTCAAAAAGCTCATCATCCTCTGCCTATCAACAGACTTTTTCATGCTTTTCTGGATGATGGCTCTTGACTTTGTAGCCTCTTCCCTTAACTTCCTTTTGGTGATCTTTCTTTCTTGACTATCTCAAGTTCAAGTTGTTTAAGGTACTCAACTCAATGTAGTCATAGGGTAAGGGAAGAAGCGCGACGGCCTGATGGAGGCTTGTGGCACTCAGGTAGTGATCATTTTGATCCTATCCTTTTCTTTGTCTACCTAAGGTTCTTGTGGAACCATATCCTCTTGTACAGGACTTTCTTGAATTGGGGAGAGAGTAGGCACATGCTTGTACAGTCTTTTCTTTCTTCTTTCTTCTTTGATTTGAAGAAGTAGCTTTGCATCCACTACCTCCTTTCTCTCCTTTGACAATTCCATGTCAGCTAGTTCATTTAATTCATTTAAGGGAGCGAGATGATATTATCAATGTCATAGTTCTTGGTCTGCAAGTAGTTGATCATGACTACCCTCAACTCATCATTCTAAGTGTTTGGCCTGGGGGTAGTCCCGATAGCAGCTTCCATGAGTCTTACAGACCTAGTTAAGGAACTTTCTCCCCTCAACTTCCTTTTCCTCTCTCTCTCTCTCCTCCTCCTCAATCTCCTCAGAAGTCATTTTTCTTTTCCCTTTGTCACTCATAGACCTTTGTGACTCAGGGTGGAGAGATCTTTGACCTTCATTGCTTGGTGTAGCTTCCAAGCTCCGGTAAGAGAGAGGTTGAGATGCACCTTCACCAGCTGGTGTCTCATAAAAGGAATGAACCTCTGCAGCAGTTGATGATAGTGAGACAGGGCTCTCAGGTTCTACCACTGGGCCTTCAGTCAAGGTTTCCCCTATAAAGCTAATCTTAGGGTCTGCCTCAACATCTAGTTGACCAATGATATTGCCTGATTGCCTTAGTCTCCTTCTGAAGTTGAATTCTGTAGTGATTTTGTTTTGAATTCTTTAAGCCAACTTGTCAGCTTGTCTAGATTGGCCTTGGTTGATAAGTGGCATGCTGACAAGATCAAGACTTTCATAGAAGTTCAAGGTCTGAAAGTTGAAGACTTCTTGCTGCCCTTGAACTCTTTGAATGATGAGGGCTCTTCTGTTCTCATCATACATCCTCCCAATAATGTGATTTGAAGTTGGTGGAGATGTCATTGCCCTTGGTATACATTCCTCATAAAGACTTTGAATGTAGGAGTCTATAGAGTCCACATCAATGTGAACTTGAGGAAGTTGCTGAGTATGCACAATGGCAAGTGAGGAGGGTGAGTCCCCAATGTTCATACTCCCTGAAGAACTCCCAGGTTCTGCAACTATAATGACTTTCTCCTTCTTATTGGTAGCATCACCATCTTGCATAGGTGGGCTAGGAGTTAGGTCAATCACACTCACAGGTTCTTGTGCTCCCTGTCACACCCCAACCTTGACAGCGGAAACGTCGAGATGTGAGGGTTAAGATTGTTCACAGCCACATAACGCTTTATTAAAATGTAAATATTAATATCATAAGTCTTGAAATGAAATACAACCATAAGTCCCAAACAAATAATAAGTTCAAACATAACATAACATGATGTAACTTTTATTTCATTAACTAGGTCCAAGTCCTAGACTATAGCATACTTTATATGGATCACTTTAAACTTGAGGTTAACCTGAAACATGATAAAAACAAGAGTCAACTAAAAATAGTTGGTGAGTTTCCAAGGTTTTCATACATAATATGAAAAAGGTTACAAGTAGCAATTCATGTCATAGGTCATAAGCAAGTAAGATTATAGAACACATATCGTTACAACCAAACCTCGACTTGATAACAAGTATAAAAGATTGGCTAAGTGTATTTGGTTCCCATGATGAACAAGCATACGTCATCAGGAGCCGGCAATACCTCGGCTTTAGCACCAAATAGGCTTGTCAGGCCCAAAGATCTAAGACGTTTCCAGGCTAGCAATAGTTAATGATTGTAAACAAACTATGTATCTCATATAATCACTTACAACACACAAAAAACCATGACAAAATATAAAGATGAATTGCAAGTGCTTTACAAGTCTCAAACGTTTATAAGTGTATGATGTATAAGTATCATGTTTCATCCCAAATAGTGTAAAAAATGTAAAAAGGGGCAAGGAAAACTCACTTGTCAAATAAGTATATAATGAAGATCAATAAGAATAATATATGCCGTTCCAAGATAAAGCGTCACAAGGCACCTAAATATATAAATATTACATGATTTAGGTTATATAAGATTAACGAGTTAACATGAACTAGGGGATTAGAATTTTGGGATTTTTATAACGTTAATAAATTCTTATAAAAATATCATTTACGAAATTTATAAAATTTTATTTTTAAGGAAATTGATCCTTTGTAAATAACTTGTGATTTTATAAAATTATATTTAAATTCTATAATTATCGTGATAAAGTCTAATATTAATTTAATACCTTTAAGTATTATATAACAATCTAATTTTTATAAAAAATGTTTAATTATAACATTTGTAAATAATTTTATATTAAAATATTAAAATGTTTTACAAGAATAAATTTTTTAAGAATATTTAGTTGACTTCAAAAATATTTGAGGTTTATAAAAGTCATTTTTATAATTATTATAATTTTTCTATAATAATTTAAGGCTAAAAAAGGCTTTAATAATATATATGAGGGTGCCCGGGTTCGAACTCGGGACCTCATGTATGTGGGGGCATTGTCTTAACCAGTGAACCAGGCTTCCAGCCGCGTTAGAATTCGCGTTTTAATTATTAAATACAAACTTAAACAAAGCCCCAATTTTCACATGAACCCTAGAATATTTGATTCTAAATCGAAGTGTAATTCGATTTTGTAAATGCTTGAAATCATGGGGCTTTTGTTTCCCATGAAAAACCGAACATAAACATGTGTTTAACTTACTCGATTCGTTCGGTATTCGATGTTCACGCTATGAACCTAAGTGCGACGAGGAGGAACCGATTCAAGGTGCAATCGTCGATAAGATTCGAATTCCTTTTACAGTAAGCTTCTAGTGACACTAACGATGAGAAGCCCTCTGTTAATTGTAAGTTAACAAGCTCGGGATGAGGTCTACGGGTGTTGCAGGTTGTGACTTCGAAGGGGTAATCGAAAGTGATGCTTGTGTTGGTTTCAGGTGAAATTGAGTGTTGAGTTCGATTAGGAATAGGTATATGGTCGTTCATGTTCGATTAATTAGATTATAATTGAGATTTAATGCCCGAACGGTTATGGGTTTATGAAGCTACGGTTACTCACTCGATTGGGTATCATTCGACGTTTAAACCCCAATTATTAACCGCATTAAGGTTCGAATTAAGTTCACGTACGATTCGAAACGGTTTTTGGGTCAAAATCGTGGCTAATAGGGCCGTTTTGGCATCGTCGGAGTTCGGCCGGAGGCGCCGGCTCCTCTCGCCGGAAATACGGGGAAAACAGGGGGGAGATTTACTTTTGGTTAATTGCACATTTAGCCCCTCTAGTTATTATTTATCATTTTATGCAAAACCTATTAATGAAAGTTTCTAGTTTTGCAATTAAGCCCCAAACTTTAATTACTTAAAGTTTTAAAAACTTGTTAAGTTTAATAACTATACAATTTTATTATATTATTATTATTAACATTATTATTGTTATTATTATTCTATTATTATTACAAATATTATTATTATTATAACTTTTATTAATATTAACATTATTATTATTTAATATTTACGATTAACTTTCATAAAAACCCAATGACAATAATGAATAAGCACAAACAAAACATGGTTTTCAAAATTGACCCTAATAACCCTTGTAAGAGTAAACAAAGTTAACTTTTAGTTAACAAAAATACAAGATGTTACAGTCTCCCCAACTTAAAAGAATTTCGTCCCGAAATTAAAAGAAATGAAACTATACAAATAAGAATGGGTATCTCTTCTTCATGTGCTCCTCACGTTCCCAAGTAAATTCAGCGCCACGTTTATGTTCCCAACGAACCTTGACGATGGGGTTGTCGTGGTTCTAGTCTTCTTCATTATACCATCCATGATTTCAACAGGTTTCTCGACGAAATGCAAGGACTCGTCGATCTGAATGTCTTCCAGCGGAACATACAGACTTTCATCGGCCAAACAATTTCTCAAATTTGAGACGTGGAACACAGGATGAATTCCACTAAGGTCGGAAGGTAACTCTAGTTTATAAGCCACTTTCCCAATCCTTTTCAGGATTTTGAAAGGTCCTACAAACCTTGGAGCCAGTTTGCCCTTCTTTCCAAAGCGAACCACACCTTTCCACGGTGAAACCTTAAGAAGAACCATCTCCCCAACTTGGAATTCCAATGGCTTACGTCGCTTGTCAGCATAGCTCTTTTGACGACTTCTCGCCACTTCAAGGTTCTTGCGAATAATAGAAACTTTATCGGTCGTCTCTTGTATAAGTTCAGGACCAGTGATGAAGTTTTCACCAATGTCGGTCCAACAGATCGGTGAACGACATTTTCGACCATAAAGTGCTTCAAACGGTGCCATCTTGATACTCGAGTGGTAACTATTGTTATATGAAAATTCCGCGAGCGGTAGATGCGTATCCCAATTGCCACCAAAGTCAAGAACACAGAGACGTAGCAAATCCTCCAAGGTTTTGATCATTCGCTCGGTTTGACCATCAGTTTGGGGATGGTAAGCCGTGCTTAGATCTAATTGTGTACCCAAGAGTTCTTGCATAGACGACCAAAAATGCGAAGTGAAACGAGCATCTCAGTCGGATATGATGTGCAGAGGTACCCCATGACGACTTACAATCTTATCAACGTATATCCGAGCTAACTTTGATGTCTTGTAAGTGTCACGTATGGGTATAAAATGTGCCGACTTGGTCAATCGGTCAACGGTCACCCATATGCTATCATGTCCTCGAGAGGTTCGGGGTAGCTTTGTTATGAAGTCCATGGATATGTGTTCCCATTTCCACATAGGAATCTCGGGTTGCTCAAGTAATCCACTTGGACGTTGATGTTCGGCTTTAACCTTCGTACATGTGAGGCACTTAGCTACATAAGTCGCTATGTCTTTCTTCATTCCAGGCCACCAATATTGACCACGTAGGTCCATGTACATCTTATCGGAACCAGGATGAATAGAATAACGAGTTTGATGAGCTTCGTTCATAATAAAGGTACGAATGTTATCGCGATTTGGAATCCAAATGCGATTGGTGAAGTACATCAACCCATTGGGTTTCGTTTCCAATTGAGTTAGAAGATTATGCTCCAACTCATCCTTCATTCTTCCTTCTCGTTGAACCATTTGTTGAGCCTCCAGGATGCTAGACTCGATGTCACTATCTATTCTCAGGTTTTGTAGTAGTACCGTGGTCTCGTTGACATCTAGTCGGATCTCAGTATCGAACTCACCCAAAGTGTCAAACCATTGACGTCGATCGCGAATTTCTTGGAATGAGATCATCTTGTTGTGAATCTTTCGGCTTAGTGCATTGGCTACACCGTTTGCTTTATCAGGATGGTAACGAATGTCACAATCATAGTCACTAATCAACTCCACCCAACGATGTTGTCTCATGTTGAGATCTTTTTGATTGAAAACGTGTTGAAGGCTTTTGTGATCGGTGTAGACTATACATTGCGTACCATACAGGTAGTGCCTCCAAATCTTCAAAGCAAATACAACAACACCAAGCTCGAGATCATGAGTTGTGTAATTCACCTCGTGAACCTTCAATTGCCTCGGTGCATAAGCTATGACCTTCCCTCGTTGCATAAGAACACAACGTGAATTCCTTGGCTATTCACCACGTGTCCTAGAAATTGAACTTCCTCGAGCCAGAAGTCACACTTCGAGAACTTTGCGTACAATTGCTCTTTCTTTAACAACTCAAGAACCAACCTCAAATGCAGTTCATGATCGGTGTTGGACTTGGAATAGATAAGTATGTCATCAATGAAGACGATCACAAACTTGTCTAGATAAGGCTTGCATACTCGGTTCATGAGATCCATGAAGACAGCAGGAGCATTGGTTAAACCAAAAGGCATCACCATAAACTCATAGTGTCCATAACGAGTACGGAAAGCGGTCTTTGGGATATCACCATCATGTACTCGCAATTGATGATAGCCAGAACGTAAATCGATCTTCGAGAAAATAGCAGCTCCTTGAAGTTGGTCAAACAAATCATCAATACGAGGAAGAGGATAACGGTTCTTGATGGTAAGCATGTTAAGCTCATGATAATCGATGCACATACGAAATGATCCATCTTTCTTCTTCACGAAAAGAACAGGTGCACCCCAAGGCGAAGAACTAGGACGGATGAAGCCCTTCTCGGATAGCTCTTGAAGTTGACTAGAGAGTTCTTGCATTTCCGATGGTGCAAGCCGATATGGTGACTTAGCCACGGGATTTGCTCCTGGTATCAAGTCGATTTTAAACTCAACTTCACGCACGGGAGGTAAACCACTAAGGTCATCGGGAATACTTCAGGAAAGTCTCGTACGATAGGGACATCCTTAAGTTCTTTCCCTTTGACTTTCGTGTTGACCACGTAAGCCAAGAAGGCCATATACTTCTTGCTTAAGCACTTTCGGCTTGAGTGCAAGACATGAGTTTAAGTCCTTTGGAAGATTTTTCACCGAACACTTTCAAAGTATCACCAGAAGGTAACGGTATACGGATGCACTTCTCGAAACAAATGATCTCGGCATGGTGCTTGGCTAACCAATCCATACCAATGATGACATCGAAGCTTCCAAGTTTCATAGGGATAAGATCGATAAGAAAATCATGCGTGTCAAGACTTAAGATGCAATCCGAATAATGACATCAACGATGATCGGTTCTCCATCGGCAACTTCAACAGTAAGGGGTCTTTCTAGTCTCGTATGTGGCTTAGCAAGTATAGTTTCAAACTCTAACGAAACAAAACTCTTATCGGCTCCAGAATCAAATAGGACATAGGCATAAGTTTTATTAATAAGGAACATACCTGTTCAATTTTTTTAAGGTATTTAACGATACAGGTGAAGTATGAAATGAATCGGATCACAAAAGTTAAAGGTGGGTTAACGTACCATTCACCACATCGTTGTTTGCTTGTGCTTGGTTAGCGTTGATGTTGAAAGCACGTCCTCGGGCTTGTGGAACATTACCCACAAGACGAGGGCATTGTGGGCGAAAATGACCAGGTTCCCCACAGTTGTAGCAAACACGGTTCGTGACCACGACGGCATTGTTAGGTGCACGGTGGCAAGTTGCCACCAAATGACCATATTTACCGCATAAGGTGCAGATGCGGCATGGTTGATTTCCCGGATGATGATACCTACACGTGTTGCACATAGGCTGAGGACCAACATAAGCCCTAGCCCCAGGCACTTGTGCCACAGGTGTAGCCGCAGGTACAAGTTGTCTTTGGGGTTGTTTGGGTGCAGCCACGGCATAGTTACGTGCCGGTGTGAACTTGCGCTTCTTGTTGTTGTTGTTGTTGTAAGATGGTTCAGCTTTAGTCTCCTTAACAGCCTCGGTAGCCGTCTTCTCTACCTTCTTTGCACCCTTCACAGACATGGTGCCCACTCGTATATGGTTCTCGGTGAGTTGAGCGGTGATAGTAATGGCTTCTTCCAAGGTTATGGGTCGGCTACCCACCACAACATCTTGAATTTGGGGTGGTACACCCTTAATGAACTTCTCGATGTTGCGGGGAACAGTGTCGACCATATGGGGCAGCAGTATACTCAACTCATGATGCCTAGTTGAGTAGGCCAAATGATCACCATCATTTTGTTTCAAATTCCAAAACTCTTCTTCCAACTTTTGTAATTCACTTCTTGGGCAGAACTTCGCGATGGCGATGTTCTTGAACTCTTCCCAGGTAAGTGTTAGCACAGCTTCAGGACCACGATTTCTCTTCTCGCTATTCCACCAGGTAAGAGCCCTTTGTTGGAGCATACTAGTGGCATAACGAACCTTGAGTGCATCAGGACACTCACAATTGATAAAGGTATTCTCCATGCTTTCGAACCACTCAAGAAGACCAGTGGCTCCCTCCTTGCCACTAAAACTAGTGGGCTTGCAAGTGCTGAAGTGTTTGAAGGTGCAAGTTTGATTATTCCCGTGTTGATTGTTCCCGTTTTGGTTGTTGCTATTCTCTCCATGACCATTTCCATTGTTGCTAGCGTTGGTCATTAAGGTGCTATTAAGTTCAGCAACCATGGTCGGGATGACAGCAGCCATTTGTCGAGCAATCATGGCGGCTAACTTACGATCGGAACTTCCACGCTTTCCATGATGACGAGACATGCTGGAATATACAAATGAGTTAGATATGAGAATTGGAATAACAAGGATTAATGTTCAACAAGGATAAGGCAAAAAGTTGTAAGTCACATGGAATGGTTCCATTTGGTAACGCATTACCATTTGGAAACGTTGACACGTCAAGGTAAGTTGACCCACTCGCCTTAGAAATTTGTGTATGTTGACCATGGTTTATCACTCACCCCAGAAATCCCCAGGTAAGCATAACTAGTCCCGTAGGATTTATGCGATATGCTTGCCTTAGCCCGAGGGCCTTTTGCTAGGAAATCCAGAATACAGGTGTCCATGTGTCACACAAATTTCTTAGGTTCATGAAATCAAAACCATGATGAGATTTACATAGATTAGACATAAGTCTAAAGTATCAATTCTTAAGCATAAGTATACGATTCCACGTGTTGACGAGAATAAGATTAAGAAGTTTCATTTGTCGGGGAGAGTCAATGAGTCAAAGTTAAGTTTAGGGAGACAAGTAACAAAGTTTAGACAATTACAAGGCAACCTATGCTAAGGCATCAAGTTGCACATAAGTAAGGTATAGCATTATGTAGCATGTAACAATATATATATTTCCAAGAATATAAATATTATCCTATGAGGTTCATGCATAAGCTATAGTCTAGGTCACCATTACTAATAACCTAAATCCCTATAGTTATGGGCTCTGATACCAATCTGTCACACCCCAACCTTGACGGCGGAAACGTCGAGATGTGAGGGTTAAGATTGTTCACAGCCACATAACGCTATATTAAAATGTAAATATTAATATCATAAGTCTTGAAATGAAATACAACCATAAGTCCCAAACAAATAATAAGTTCAAACATAACATAACATGATGTAAACTTTTATTTCATTAACTAGGTCCAAGTCCTAGATTATAACATCCTTCATATGGATCACTTTAAACTTGAGGTTGACCTGAAACATGATAAAAATAAGAGTAAACTAAAAATAGTTGGTGAGTTTCCAAGGTTTTCATACATAATATGAAAAAGGTTACAAGTAGCAATTCATGTCATAGGTCATAAGCAAGTAAGATTATAGAACACATATCGTTACAACCAAACCTCGACTTGATTACAAGTATAAAAGATTGGCTAAGTGTATTTGGTTCCATGATGAACAAGCATACGTCATCAGGAGCCGGCAATACCTCGGCTTTAGCACCAAATAGGCTTGTCAGGCCCAAAGATCTAAGACGTTGCCAGGCTAGCAATAGTTAATGATTGTAAACAAACTATGTATCTCATATAATCACTTACAACACACAAATAACCATGACAAAATATAAAGATGAATTGCAAGTGCTTTACAAGTCTCAAACGTTTATAAGTGTATGATCTATAAGTATCATGTTTCATCCCAAATAGTGTGAAAAATGTAAAAAGGGGCAAGGAAAACTCACTTGTCAAATAAGTATATAATGAAGATCAATAAGAATAATATGCCGTTCCAAGATAAAACGTCACAAGGCACCTAAATATATAAATATTACATGATTTAGGTTAATATAAGATTAACGAGTTAACATGAACTAGGGGATTAGAATTTTGGGATTTTTATAAAGTTAATAAATTCTTATAAAAATATCATTTACGAAATTTATAAAATTTTATTTTTAAGGAAATTGATCCTTTGTAAATAACTTGTGATTTTATAAAATTATATTTAAATTCTATAATTATCGTGATAAAGTCTATATTAATTTAATACCTTTAAGTATTATATAAAAATCTAATTTTTATAAAAAATGTTTAATTAAAACATTTGTAAATAATTTTATATTAAAATATTAAAATGTTTTACAAGAATAAATTTTTAAGAAATATTTAGTTGACTTCAAAAATATTTGAGGTTTATAAAAGTTATTTTTATAATTATTATAAATTTTCTATAATTAATTTAAGGCTAAAAAAGGTTTTAAAAATATATATGAGGGTGCCCGGGTTCGAACCCGGGACCTCATGTATGTGGGGGCATTGTCTTAACCAGTGAACCAGGCTTCCAGCCGCGTTAGAATTCGCGTTTTAATTATTAAATAAAAACTTAAACAAATCCCCAAATTTCACATGAACCCTAGAATCATTTGATTCTAAATCGAAGTGTAATTCGATTTTGTAAATGCTTGAAATCATGGGGCTTTTGTTTCCCATGAAAAACCGAACATAAACATGTGTTTAACTTACTCGATTCGTTCGGTATTCGATGATCACGCTATGAACCTAAGTGCGACCGAGGGAGGAACCGATTCAAGGTGCAATCGTCGATAAGATTCGAATTCCTTTTACAGTAAGCTTCTAGTGACACTAACGATGAGAAGCCCTCTGTTAATTGTAAGTTAACAAGCTCGGGATGAGGTCTACGGGTGTTGCAGGTTGTGACTTCGAAGGGGTAATAGAAAGTGATGCTTGTGTTGGTTTCAGGTGAAATTGAGTGTTGAGTTCGATTAGGAATAGGTATATGGTCGTTCATGTTCGATTAATTAGATTATAATTGAGATTTAATGCCGAACGGTTATGGGTTTATGAAGCTACGGTTACTCACTCGATTGGTATCATTCGACGTTTAAACCCCAATTATTAACCGCATTAAGGTTCGAATTAAGTTCACGTACGATTCGAAACGGTTTTTGGGTCAAAATCGTGGCTAATAGGGCCGTTTTGGCATCGTCGGAGTTCGGCCGGAGGCGCCGGCCTCCTCTCGCCGGAAATACGGGGAAAACAGGGGGGAGATTTACTTTGGTTAATTGCACATTTAGCCCCTCTAGTTTTATTTATCATTTTATGCAAAACCTATTAATGAAAGTTTCTAATTTTGCAATTAAGCCCCCAAACTTTAATTACTTAAAGTTTTAAAAACTTGTTAAGTTTAATAACTATACAATTTTTTTATTATTATTATTAACATTATTATTGTTATTATTATTCTATTATTATTACAAATATTATTATTATTATTACTTTTATTAATATTAACATTATTATTATTTAATATTTACGATTAACTCTCATAAAAACCCAATGACAATAATGAATAAGCACAAACAAAACATGGTTTTCAAAATTGACCCTAATAACCCTTGTAAGAGTAAACAAAGTTAACTTTTAGTTAACAAAAATACGAGATGTTACACTCCCGTTGAGCTCTTCTTAAAGGTCTCCTAACTAGTTGTTCCCTGAGATAAGAAATCTCAAGTTGCTGATCATTGACCTTGTTTCGTAAGGTAGTCACCTGAGATTCAAGATGACTGACCTTGGAATGACAATTTTTATACCTTTAGCCTCAAATTTCCCTCATCTTCATCAGAAGAATCATTGGTGTTGGATCAAGAAGAAGGCTGGTGCAACTAAACCAAATCACTCAGACAAATTTTGGTGCTACTTACAAGGCTTCTGAAGCCAAGTGTGGAACTTCCGAAGGAAGTAGAGTTCTTTCAAAGACAGAGGAAAGATCAACTTCCAAAGACAAACTCTACTTCCGAAGTCAAAGAACTTACTTTCGAAGATCAAGTCTGAGAAGAAGAAATCAGAAGACTACTTCTGAAGTATGAAGAAAAGAAGAAGTCCTTAAACCTCGGAAAAGTAGCTTCTTCCGAAGTGTAAGTGGCTTCGGAAGTACTTGTTCTTCCGAAGCCATTTGACCTTCGGAAGACACTGCTTTGAACCAGTGGACATAAGTATGGTCTCTAACACTCTGCTGCACACCTTTGATACTGCATGATGTTTTCTCAAAGAGCCATGTAGTTAATCATACTTTATTCCACTATTCACCTTTTTATGTTAGTACAAGTTACCAACTTTAGTTGGTGACAAAAGGTAAGTCAAGGACATGTCC
Organism: Flaveria trinervia; assembly: GCA_025506515.1. Taxonomy (NCBI): domain Eukaryota; kingdom Viridiplantae; phylum Streptophyta; class Magnoliopsida; order Asterales; family Asteraceae; genus Flaveria; species Flaveria trinervia. The sequence goes on along the minus strand of CM046454.1, from coordinate 16,510,204 downwards.
TGACTACCATATCTCAGATAAGACTTTATCTGAGATACCTTAACCTATAGCTTTGTAGTATTTGCTTTAGTTAGAGGATTCCAGTTGGTATTAAAGTATATCCGGCTATACGTAGTATTATATATAGTTTCTCATTGTAACTCATAACAGTATGCTTGTAAGAGTCTTGTAACATTTGAGTTGAGAAGCAATATATGCAAGTACCTTGAATATTACTTCTTGTGTTTGATTGTTACTTATTATATTGTTATCAACTCTTAGAGACTTTGCTTTCATCTAAGTGTTATTTAAGTGAGTTTGAGAGAAAAACCAAGTTTTTAGAGACATAAACCGATCCTGCAATTGGCATCAAATGCTTTTCACAAAACATGAGTGCATTATCCTCAAACTAGGGATGACAATTCCTTTAGAATTGGTGCTTCTTAGATCTTCCAGGAAAGGGGATATGTACAAGCTGGATATGAACAATGCTTCCCCAATGGGTGAAGTATCATGCTTTCTTTCCAAAGCTGATAGTGATGAGTCAACACTTTGGCATAAACGTATGTGTCATGTATATTATAAGACAATGAACAAACTGGCTAAAAATAACTTGGTACATGGTTTGCCTAAAATGGAATTTTTCTACAAAGATAACTATGTTGCATGCCTTAAAGGAAAGCAACACAGGGCATCTCATAAATCTAAAAGTGTTAACTCCATCACTACTCCATTACACTTATTACACATAGATCTTTTTGGTCCCACAAGTATAATGAGCATTGAAGGAAATCACACTACCTTGTGATAGTTGATGATTTTACAAGATTTACATGGGTATTCTTTTTAAGAACTAAAGATGAAACTACTCAAACATTAAAATCTTTTATTCCTAAAATAGACAATCAAATTGATCACATGGTTAAGATTATTAGAAGTGATCAAGGGACTGAGTTTAAGAACTTCGTTCTTCACTCATTCTGTAACTCGAAAGGGATTGCCAGACAATACAGTGCTCCCAAAACTCCTCAACAAAATGGTGTTGCTGAGAGGAGAGACAAGACACTTATTGAGGCTGCTCGAACTATGTTAACTAATTCCAAACTACCTCTAACATTCTGGGTAGAGGTAGTTAGCACTGCATGCTATGTGCAGAACAGAGTTCTGTTAGTTAAGCCACATGGAAAAACCCCTTATGAGTTATGAAACAAGAGGCCACCGTTCATTGGCTTTCTAAGGTCCTTTGGTAGCAGGTGTACCATACTTAACACAAAAGACAATTTGGCAAAAATTTGCTAAAAAGTCGGATGATGCTATCTTTGTTGGATACTCTTCTAGCTCTAAAGCTTATAGAGTATACAACATCAAGAATCAACAATTGTGGAGTCTCTAATATAGTTGTAAATGAGCACACTCCTTGTGTTAAGGGAATGGCCCTGATCATATTTTTGATTTAGAATTGTTTCCAAACTATTCTAAACCTTCTTGTGAGAAGTTTTCAGTGGAACAGGCGCTCAAAATAATGCTGATGCTGATGCTGATCAACTGTTTGAGCTACCCAGACCTCTTCCAAGTTCTCCAAGAGCTGCAACAAATCAAGCTTCCACTATTTACAGATCTGATAGTATAACTATATCAAGGAATAGTGAAGCTTCAACCAGTGAATCACCTGTTGATCCTCAAAACTCATCAGGTGATCCAACACAACACCAAGCTGAGGAAAGTAGCATTTTGAAGGAACAGGCAACTGTTAATGCTACTTCACAACCAACAATTGATGATGTTTCTCATTCATTCAATCAGTCCTCATTGAATGAGTTTGAAACAATAGATGGACAAAGTGTTCCTGTTCATGAGCAAAATATGTCTAATCTGGACTTATCTTTGCAACTGGAAGTGATTCCTCGTTTAAGGATTCACAACACTCATCCAACTGAGAACATCATTGGGGATGTCTCTGAAGGTGTGAGAACAAAAGGGTAGACTTATCATGGGAATGTCTTCTTGTACTCATGCTTCTTATCCCAGATGGAACCTAAGAAGGTGGAAGATGCCTTGAAAGATAGTAGCTGGGTTGAATCGATGCAAGAGGAGCTGTTTTAATTCAAGAGACAAAAGGTTTGGAACCTATGTCCGCTACCATCTGGTCAAGTACCTATAGGCACTAAATGGGTTTTCAGGAACAAAAGAGATGACAGAGTCTTGATTATCAAGAACAAGGCAAGACTGGTAGTTCAAGGATACACTCAAGAGAAGGAATTGATTATTAGATGTCTTTGCACCTGTTGCAAGACTTGAGGCAGTTAGGATCTTCCTTGCTTATGCTGCATCCAAGAACTTTACTGTCCACCAGCTTGATGTCAAGTGTGTCTTTCTATATAGGGATATAGATAAGGAAGTGTATGTGTGCTAGCCTCCAGGATTTGAAGACCCACAGCATCCCAACTATGTGTGCAAATTGGATAAAGCTCTATATGGGCTGCACCAAGCACCTAGGCTGTGGTATGAGACTTTGTCTCAGTTTCTTCTGAAGAATGGTTACACAAGAGGAACCATTGACAAGACTCTCTTCATAAGGAAGTCTGATAAGGACATTTTGCTTGTTCAATTCTATGTTGATGACATCATATTTGGTTCTTCAAATGACCAAATGTGTAAGGGCTTTGAACGCATTATGAAGAAGAAGTTTGAGATGAATTCCATGGAAAAAATGGACTTTTTTCTTGGTGGAAGGCAATGCAAGAAGCAATCCTATGTCTCTACATTTAGTACTGAAGCTAAATACATTGCTGCTACAAGCTGCTGTGCTCACTTACTGTGGATTTAGAGTCAGATTTTAGACTATGGATTCAACTTTATGAGTACTCCTATCCATATTGATAACAACAGTGCTATCTCCATCACTGAAAATCCAGTGAAGCACTATATTGATATCAGGTACCATTTCATTAGAGATATTTATAAGAAGAATCTGATTAAGCTAATCAAAGTTGATTCAAATGAACAATATGCTGATTGGCGGGATCGGTTAAGGGTCACTTAACACTTAGTTTTTCTCTCAAACTCACTTTGAACACACACTCGTGTACATCTCATATCTTTGTTAACAATAAGTTAACTTCGTTTATTCTTATAAGGGTCATTTTTGCCAATTATGAAACTCATATGTTGTCTATGCGTATTCACTTTTGTCATTAAGTTCTAAAGTCTGAAGGTTAAAAATAAAATATTAAATAATATTAATTATGTTATAGCAACAATAATAAAAGTTATAATAATAATAATAATAATATTAACAAAATAGAATATAATAATAACAATTAATAATAATGATAACAATAACAATACTAATAATAACAATAAAATTAATAGTACTAAAACTTAAAACAATTAAGTTAGGGGGTTAAATTGTTAATTTTTAATACTTTAAATGCAAGTTTTATGCATAAAATGATAACTTTTCAAACTACAGGGGGTAATTATGTAATTAATAAAAAAAACCAACCACCCGCCCCTTGGTCCCGTAATTCCGGCGGCACCCTCCGGCCACCCTTCGGTCGGCTCCGGCGAGGGGTAACCCTCCAAAATCTCTTGGATTTCCACCCAAAAAACAAAACCGTTTCCAATCACTTCGGGAACTTGATTCGAACCCCATAAATCATATTAATCGAGCTTTAACACCAATTATAACACCCAAACGTTGTATAACCGAAACCATTACCAACCGTAGCCGTTCGCACATTAGAAGCAACATTAACTCAATTTAGTGAACCTGAGCAATTGTTTAACCCTCATGATTTCCATTACAAATTTCACCTGATAACATACCAAACACACATAATCGATCATCACCTTCGTCATGACATGCAACGAACGTGTTCATCATCTTCCGAGCTTCAAGTCGAAATTGGCAAAGGGCTTTGTATCGAGGGCATCAGCGAAGCGAAGCTCATAAATTTGAATTATTATACTTTGCCACTGAAGTTTCGGTTTGTAGCATCGATCTGTACACGCGACTGTTCTTGTGTGCTCTTGCATCAATTGAATTCGAATCAGGTGATTGAACACATGGGTGTGCTCGAAATACAGTGGGGAATCAAAGCCCCATAATTAACTCGAGCATTAACATCGAATCGATCTTCAATTTTGGATTTGAACAAACTAGGGTTCTTAGGTTTGGGGAAACCTTTTAGTCTGTGTTTAAAAGAATTAAACACCAAGATCTACCGCGGCTGAGAGCCTTGGTTCACTGGTTAAGTCTTGTTCCCCACATCCATGAGGTCCCGGGTTCGAACCGGGGCACCCTCATGTAATTTTTTTAAAGCCTTTTTGGCCTTAAATTAATTATAGAAAATTTATAAAAATTATAAAAATGACTTTTTATAACCCCAAATATTTTAAAGTCATCTAAATATTTCTTAAAAATTTATTCTTGTAAAACATTTTAATATTTTAACGTAAAATTATTTACAAATGTGATAATTAAGCATTTTTTATAAAATTAGATTGTTATATAATACTTAAAGATATTAAATTAATGTTAGACCTTATGTTTAAGGATTTATCATGACAATTATAGAATTTAAATATAATTTTATAAATAAAATCACAAGTTATTTACAAAGGATCAATTTCCTTAAAAATAAATTTTTTAAATTTCATAATTGGTATTTTTATAAGAATTTATTAACTTTATAAAAATCCCCAAAATTCTAATACCTAGTTCATGTTAACTCGTTAATCTCTTATTAACCTAAATCTTGTAATATTTATATATTTAGGTACTTTGTGATGTTTTATCTTGGAACGACATATATTATTCTTATTGATCTTCATTATATACTTATTTGACCAAGTGAGTTTTCCTTGCCTCTTTTTATATTTTCACACTAATTTGGGGTGAAACATGATACTTATTCTCATACACTTGTAAACCTTTAAACTTGTAAGCACTTGCAATTCATATTTTTTTCATGGTTATTTGTGTGTTGTAAGTGTTTATATGAGATACATATTCTTGTTTGCAATCATTAACTATTCCTAGCCTGGCGACGTCTTAGATCTTTGGGCCTGACAAGCCTATTTGGTGCTAAAGTCGATGTATTGCTGAATCCTGATGACGTATGCTTGTTCATAATGGGAACCAAATACACTTAGCCAATCTTATATACTTGTTATCAAGTCGAGGTTTTTTTGTAACGACATGTGTTCTATAACCTTACTAACTATAACCTATGACATGAATTGCTACTTGTAACTTTATCTTATTATGTATGAAAACCTTGGAAACTCACCAGCTATCTATAGTTGACCTTTTTTTTATCATGTTTCAGGAAATCCTCAAGTTAAAGTGGACTTTTGAAGCTTGCAATAAAAGTAGGACTTGGACCTAGTTTAATAAATAAAATGTTTATGTAATGTTTTGTTTTGTTTGGAACTTATTTCATGTTGGAGATTTATGTTTGTTATGCTTTTGAAACTTACAATTTTAATATTTACATTTAAATATAACGTTATGTGGTTGTGAACAATCTTACCCTCACATCTCGACGTTTCCGCCCTCAAGGTTGGGGTGTGACAACTCGGATGAAGGTAGTGTTAATAAGAGTTGATCAAATATAGTAAGTAATACAAAACACAGAGAGTAATTTTCAAGGTACTTGCATATATTGCTTCTCAACTCAAATATTACAAGACTCTTACAAGCTTATCTTTTCGAGTTACAATAAGAAACTATATATAATACTACCTACAGCCGGATATACTTTGATACCAGCTGAGATCCTATAACTAAAGCCTATACTACAAGACTATAGTTTAAGGTATCTCGGATAAAGTCTTATCTCAGATTTGGTAGTCAGGACATATCCCTGACTTACCTTTTGTCACCAACTAAAGCTGGTAACATGTACTTTCATAAAAAAGTAAACAGTGGAATAAAGTATGGTCAACTACATGGCTCTTTGAGAAAACGCCATGCAGTATCAGAGGTCTGCAGCGGAGTGTCAGAGACCATACTTATGTCCACTGGTTCATAGCAGTGTCTTTTGAAGGTTAACTGGCTTTGAATGAACAAGTACTTCCGAAGCCACTTATACTTCGGAAGAGGCTGCTCCTTCTAAGGCTTGGGAACTTCTCCTTTTCTTCGTAATTCGAAAGTAGTCTTTCTGAATGCTCTTCTAAGACTTAACCTTCGGAAGCATGCTTTTGATTTTGGAAGTAGAGTTCTGTCTTCGGAAGCTGATCTTTCACTTGATCTTCGGAAGAACTCTACAACCTTCGGAAGTTCCATGCTAAGCTTCGGAAGCCTTTGCATGTAGCACCAAAATTATCTAAGTGATTTGGTTTTGATTGCACCAGCCTTCTTCTTGATCTAACAAACTCCCCCTAGGCTGATGCTACCAAAACCTCACTTGTTTCTACTTCTCAAAACTTTCAACACCAAGGAGAGTAGATATTTATTTGTTTCATTATTCTTATATGATGTGGTGCTGAGAAGTTTGTACAAATCCTTGGTAGACAGGAAGTCCAGTCTGTCACCTTGGATGATATGTATCCTCTGTTGTTGCCCTCTGAAAAGAGTTAGTTGATGGGAACTGTAATCATATTTCCATCTAACTATAGGTTCCAATTTTGGACCCGCTACCATCTGTAGAAAGGCAGTGCCTTTGGTAGGAGGTCTTTCCTTGTCTTCCTGTGATAATCAGTTCCTCGAACATCTTGAACAGTCTTTTCGCAGCTTCCATTTCAGCTTCAGAAGATTTAGCTTGTTCTTCCGAGGCTTTAACTTCAGCTTCGGAAGTTGAGGAAATGCAGATTCTGTCCCGACTATTTCAGTTGCTGGGCCATCAGTCCCCATTCCCCTTCAAAATGAATCTTAGGTTCCATGTGGACCTTAGGTTGACCAACTTTTTCACAGTTGTAGAAGGTGCAGTTAGCCTCTGAAGCTCTTCAGCTCCAAAGTAAATCATTGCAGCATCTGGGCTTGGCTGATCAGTAGAGGATCTCAACAAAAACTTGGTGAGAGTCCATAGAGATCTCTGAGCATCTTGGATCGATTTGAAGTACAACTTGAGATGGCTCAGACAAGGTGATGACAGGAGTAGAAGATGTTAAGGTGATGTATGAGTCTGTAGGTCCTGAAGTGTTTGTCTCTGAACATTCTCCTCTTTTTGGTAGGTCATCTTGAGAGCTAGATGGATAGAGGAAGAAGTCAATGAGACCTGAACAGGTACATGCCTAACAGAATCTCTCGGTTTGTTTCTCAGCTATTTGAGGCTTGAGATTGTCAATCTCAAGTTGCTGAGTGATGGACCTTTCTTCTAAAGTCCTAACCAAGGATTCATGATTTGAGACTTTAGACAGAAGGTCTTTTATGAGGAGTTGCATGCTTCCCTCATATTCTTTTAAAGAATCACGGGAGATGAGGTAACATACCTAGTATGTTCAGCCTCACCACCAGATGTGGTTTCTTGGCGCCCTGGTTTCCATTGCTGAATGATGTCTCTTTTAGAGTCATCAAATGACATGGTTACACAAATTCAGTCTCAGATATGTTACCCCATGTCCATAGGGTCCATTGAGGCACCTTCTATAGTGGCAGCTGAATCTGTATGAGTCCCTTCCACATCAGTAGGACTCACTCAGTTGTGGGCTGCTGATAAGGGCTAGAGATAAGGTATCTCTCTTGGCTCTGTTGATCTTGGAGAGGGTGTTGTAGATCAATTTCATTTCCGTGGAGAGATGTTATCTCTTCATCAGTTTTAAAAAGAAGGTCAGTGAAGGATAGGGATGGTAAGCCTACTGACCCTCTGGACCTTGGTCAATGTCTACAGGCATTGAGCCTTTGGTGGGGCTGTCCCTTGTTGGCGCTCAGAAGAGTGTAGATACTCATCCTGAGGGCTGTTGGTTTGGGTGTCAGGATCATGGGTTTGAGATTAAGGAGACTCAAAACCTAAATTGAGGTTGAATGAGAAGGATGGTGAGACCTCAAACTAAGTAGGAGCCCATGTTTCCACTCTAGTATTTTTGGATTAAACAGGAGGTGCTTGCTCAATCAAAGTAGATTGAACAAGGGTTCGTTTAGGGTGTCTGGTATGTGATGGTGATGGGTAGATAAGGCAGTGTTGGCATTATGGAGGTGGTTGCTGGTGTGGGTTCATCACCTGTGGGGTGAACAGGGATGTCACCAGGAGCTATGAGCTCAATCATACTTGGAAGCATAGAAGTGTACCTTCCAGTGAAGTTGGTGGACACCTTCTTCAAAGTCTTGAAGATGGCAGGCCTCATGTGAGGGACAGTCAGAGCAGCTGCACCGGCAAGCATACTCTGTTCCAACTCACAGTTGATTATGTGTTGAAGGAATCAGGGATACATAAAGAATGTCTCCCATTGAAGATTCCCAATGAGATTGGTGAACACAAATCTTCAGTAATTGAAGCGGGGAGGCCTCTCACCAGTCCATGAACTAAGCATCTAGTTCATAAGGGATTGATCCCATCCCCCAGATTTGTTGGACAGACAGTGGAGAACAACATGCAGGAGGAACTTCTAGTTGTAGGAGAAGTTGTACTTTTAGACTATCAACCTGCTCACATCTCCACCATATCCCATGAGGATATAAGTGTTGTCTAACTTTTCTTTGTGGAATTCAGTAGGAGCTCCTTCATCATGAAGCTCGAGATGCTCCCTGATAAGTTGTTCAGTAATGACTAACTCTTGTCCACAATTGCTGGACCTTAGTACACGAATCCCGTCTAGGTTTCGACTTGACCATTTTCCCAAAATTCGGCCATTTGATTGGAGTAAATAGTGGGGTTAACGGTAAGGGCTGTGTAGTAAGATGATTTGGTGAGAAAGAAGATGATTTAAGAGAAGTCAGCATCTCTTGAAGAATCAAGAAGTGCGACTTGGTTGTGCTGAGGGTTGAGTGCCATTGGAGAAAGGTGAATGAGGATGAATTTGTGCTTGGGTAATGTTGGAGTAGAGAAAATTTCTAGGGCAGTAAAAATTTCAAGTAAGAAGATGAAATGAGTAGTAGGGATTATTTAAAAGAGGGTGGGAAGGCGGTAATTGGGGTTAGGATAAGGTGATGTGATGTTTTAGTGGATGAATTGACAGTGGCGGTAAGGTTAAAATCAGTTAAATAATCCGACATCATTAACAAAATCTTTACTTTTTACAGTGTGGGGCCCAAGAGATTTCCGTTACACAGTAAAAATTCTCTTTGAATATAAAACATTTACGAAGGTAATTTGTCTTCCAAAGGCAATTCTTTCTTCCAAAGCAAAGACTTTGCTTCGAAGGTCAGGATTGCTTTCGAATGGAGAGTGTGTATAAGCCTTGGAAGTAGATCTGATATAAGATCAATCGCTTCTTCTGAGACCAAAAACTCTTCCGAGAATAAAATTATCCTTTGAGAAATGTTGCTTCGGAAGATATGAAAATAGCTTTCGAGGGTTAATTTCTCTTCGGATGAAATTTATACTTAGAAAATTTCAGAGAGACCTTCTGTAACAGGGCTTAAATTGTATTGACATAGAACATTAAATATTAAAAGGTTTTCAAAAGAGGTAATCTAATCAATGTTTATCATCCTAATAGTTGTTATGAGATACTTAAATCTTTGTTCATCAAAAGCTTTGGTGAACAAATCAGCATATTGTTCATTTGAGTCAACTTTGATTAGTTTAATCAGATTTTTCTCATGAATATCTCTAATGAAATGGTACCTGATATCAATATGCTTTATCTTGGAATGCTTCACCGGATTTTTAGTAATAGAGATAGCACTGTTGTTGTCAATATGGATAGGAGTACTCATGAAATTGAATCCATAGTCTAACATCTGATTTTGAATCCATAGCAGTTGAGCATAACAGCTAGCAGCAACAATGCATTCAGCTTCAACAGTTGATGTAAAGACATAGGATTGCTTCTTGCATTGCCATAAGATGATCCTTCCACCAAGAAATTAACATCCTCCTGATGTGGATTTCTTGTCATGTTGCAGCCGCCATAGTCACTGTCAGAGTATCCATAGAGATTGAAGTCCTTGTTTCTGGGATACCAGAGACCTAGTTTAGGTGCTCCTTTGAGGTATCTGAGGATTCTCTTAACATCAGCTAGATGAGATACCTTTGGAGCAACTTGATATCTTGCACAGATGCAGGTAGCAAACATGATATCAGGTCTACTAGCTGTGAGATACATCAGAGAACCAATAATTGCCCTATACTGATGTTGATCAGTATCCTCCCCCTCCAGGTCAGGACAAAGATTGTGGTTTATGGGTATGGGTGTCTTGGCAGACTTACAATCTTCATCGCAAATCTTTCTAAGAGGTCAGAAACATACTTAGATTGATTAATGAAAACCCTTTTCATTTGCTTCACCTGAATTCCAAGGAAAAAGTCCATTCTTCCCATGGAACTCATCTCAAGCTTTTTCTTCATAATGCTTTCAAAGTCCTTACACATTTGGTCATTTGAAGAACCAAATATGATGTCATCGACAAAGACTTGAACAAGCAAAATGTCCTTTCCAGACTTTTTGATGAAGAGAGTCTTGTCAATCGTACCTCTAGTGTAGCCATTCTTCAGAAGAAATTGAGACAAAGTCTCATACCATAGCCTAGGCGCTTGGTGCAGCCCATATAGAGCTTTATCCAATTTGCACAGATAGTTGGGGTGCTGTGGGTCTTCAAATCCTGGAGGTTGGCACACATAGACTTCCCTATCTATATCCCCATATAGAAAGGCACACTTGACATCAAGCTGGTAAACAATGAAGTCCTTGGATGCAGCATAAGCAAGGAAGATCCTAACTGCCTCAAGTCTTGCAACAGGTGCAAAGACATCAGAATAATCAATTCCTTCCTCTTGGGTGTATCCTTGAACTACAATTCTAGATTTGTTCTTGATGATCAAGCCTCTATCATCTCTCTTGTTCTTAAAACCCATTTAGTGCTATAGGTACTTGACCAGATGGTAGCGGACATAGGTTCCATACCTTCTGTCTCTTAATTGAAGCAGCTCCTCTTGCATTGATTCAAGCCAGCTACTATTCAAGGCATCTTCCACCTTCTTGGGTTCCATCTAGGATAAAAAGCATGAGTACAAGCAGGCATTCCCATGACGAGTCTGCCCTCTTGTTCTCATACCTTCAGAGACATCCCCTATGATGTTCTCAATGGATAAGAGTTATGAATCCTAAAACGAGGAATCACTTGTAGCTGCAGAGATAGATCCATATTGGACATGTTCTGCTTAGGAGCTGGTACACTCTGTCCAGCTGTTGTTTCAAAGTCATTCAATGAGGCCTGATTGAATGAAAGACAAACATCATCAATGGTTGGCTGTGAGGTAGTATTAACAGTTACCTGTTCCTTCAAAATACTACTTTCTTCTGCCTGGTGTTGTGGTGGATCACCTGATGAGTTTTGAGGCTCAGCAAGTGATTCACTTGTTGAAGCTTCACTATTCCTTGATATGGTTAAGCTGTCAGATCTGTGAATGGTGGAAGCTTCATTTATTGCAGCTCTTGGAGAATTGGAAGAGGTCTGGGTAGCTCAAACAGTTGATCATCAACAACAGTATCAACATCATTTTGAGCACCTGTTCTAGCTGAATATTCTCACAAGATGGTTTAGAATAGTTTGGAAACAATTCTAAATCAAAGATATGATCAGGGCCATTCCCCTAACACAAGGAGTGTGCTCATTAACAACTATATTGGATGACTCTTCAAATTGTTGATTCTTAATGTTGTATACTCTATAAGCTTTGGAGCTAGAAGAGTATCCAACAAAGATAGCATCATCCGACTTTTCAGCAAATTTTGCTAAATTGTCTTTTGTGTTAAGTATGGTACACCTGCTGCCAAAGGATCTTAGAAAGCCAATGAACGGTGGCCTCTTGTTCCATAGCTCATAAGGGGTTTTTCTATGTGGCATAACAACAAGAACCCTATTCTGCACATAGCATGCAGTGCTAACTGCCTCTGCCCAGAATGTAAGAGGTAGTTTTGAATCAACTAAAATAGTTCGAGCAACCTCAATAAGTGTCCAGTTTCTCCTCTCAGCAACACCGTTTTTTGTGGAGTTCTGGGAGCACTGTATTGTCTGGCAATCCCTTTTGAGTTAAAGAATGAGTTAAGAACAAAGTTCTTAAACTCAGTCCCTTGATCACTTCTAATAATCTTAACCATGTGATCAATTTGATTTTCTATTATAAGAATAAAAGATATTAATGTTTCAGCAGTTTCATCTTTAGTTCTTATAAAGAATACCATGTAAATCTTGTAAAATCATCAACTATCACAAGGTAGTGTGATTTCCTTCCAATGCTCATTATACTTGTGGGACCAAAAAGATCTATGTGAAATAAGTGTAATGGAGTAGTGATAGAGTTAACACATCTGGATTTATAAGAGGTCCTGTGTTGCTTCCCTTTCAGGCGTGCAACACAGTTATCTTTGCAGAAAAACTCCTTTTTAGGCAAGCCATGTACTAAGTTATTTTTAGCCAATTTATTCATTGTCTTAAAATTCACATGACACATACGTTTATGCCACAATATTGACTCATCACTATCAGCTTTGGAAAGAAAGCATGATACTTCACCTGTTGGGGAAGCATTGTTCATATCCAGCTTGTACATATCCCCTTTCCTGGGAGATCTAAGAAGCACCAATTCCAGAGGAATGGTCATCCCTGATTTGAGGATAATGCACGCATGTTCTGTAAAAAGCATCCGGTGCTTTTGATCACAGAATTGAGAAACACTTAACAGATTGTGTTCAAGCTGTTTGACAAAGTTAACTTTGTCAACTTTTAACTTACCATTGGATATACTCCCTCTGTTAGAAATATATCCCTTGGCCTCACCTCCAAATGGACAGGACCTCCATCATAGTGTTGAAACTGTTGAAGGAGAGATCTACTCCCTGTCCACAATCCAGACATTGTTGTTCTTATCATATGGATGTCCCTGCACACAAGATGAGATTGTTAGTTTTGATTGAAAGTCCAAGCCTTGTGGTCTTGGTTTCTTCCAAGGATAATGACATAATTAAACCAAAAGATATGCATGGGGTTTTAATAGATGTCTTTGAAGAAGAGGTTTGGGCTGCAGCATCTTCCTTGATTTTCTAGTCTATCCTTTGGTCAATCTTGGAGGATGAGCCTATAGAGGCTTTTGCAGCATGGCCTTCTTCCGAAGCTTCTTTCTTTTTGGAAGAAGTCTTCACCACATTTTCTTCCGAAACAGTCTTCTTCTGGGATGGTTTCAAGGGAATCTTCTTGTTCTTCCGAACTTTAGTAGCATTTGCTTCTGAGGCCATTTTCCCTTCGTAAGAAACAGTTTCTTTCGAAAGCAACCTTGCTTCGGAGACCAGCTTCCCTTCTTCATCACTTGAACCGTTTAAAAAGGTTCAAATGTGAAACTTTCCCTGATTCCTTCTTTCCTAACATTATTTGCATAATGTGTGCTTGCAGGATTGTAGTAACAATCTTTTGCCATATGGTTGTGCAGACCACACATTATGCATGCAATGTTAGTCTTTTGGGACTGTGAAGGTTGCTGTATCTTGGGCTTCTTCTCTTCATGAGCAACCTTTCCCTTCAACTTCTGATCCTTTGGTAGGACAGGAGTGCTGGTATTACACTTTTCCAGAATCAGAAGTACCTAACACTTGGAATCCAGTTGAGATAAAGACACTTTTTTGCTTTGGGTCAATCTTCAGCTTAGACTCAGCCACTTTCTTGGCAGTTCTTCTAGCAGCTTTAACTCTGCTTCTTTTGGCCTTAGTGGTTAGGATTTGATCTTCACCGGAGGAGATGGGTGCTTCTACCTATTCCTTCCCTGTGGTGGTCACTATTGTTTCTTTGTCCTTTAACTCTAGTGAGGAAAGGTCAACAGTTGGAACCTCTTGCTCCTCAGTACCACATCTAGGTTGTCTAATAGACTCATAAGAGTGTGCTGGAGTAATTTCATTGGTTCCCAACCCTCCTTTGTTCTGATAACAGAGTTTGGAGTGGGAGGATGATGCAAGAATATCTTGGAAGTTCTGCTCAGAAATAGCATGCTTCCTGGCCTGAGCCTCAGCAGTGACAAGCTGGGCTTGAGCCTCAGACAATTTGGATATTAGATCCTTGATTTGAGTCTTGTAGTTGGTGTGTTCATGTTTTAAAAGAGACACAGTTTTCTCTAACTCCTCAATTTTCTTTTGATAGTCAGATTAAGCTCTCTTAAAGTCAGATTTTAAAATATTTAAAGACTCAATATCAGATCAGATTTCCATATTGTAATCCTGATAAAGCTTAACTTTAGCTAAACAGGCTGGAGTACAGAGATGTTCATATACCTGAGTATCATCTGTTCCTTCCATGAGAGCTTGAGCAGGAGTCACATCCTGTACCATAAAGCTCCAGTCAAATTCTTGAGCCATTGCAGCTGTTTCAGTTGATTTCCTAGTGGGCTTTGAGGTTGAGGGATGTGTGGAGGCCTGTGGGGTTCCCAGATTGGTCCTGGGAGCCTTGCATTCCCTTGCAAAGTGACCGAGTTGGTTACAGTTGTAACACTTTGCTTTGGTCTTGTCAAACCCAAACTTGCTGGTAGTTGGGTTTATTGCCTTTTATTTCTCTTGAAAAACTTCTTCGCTCTATAAGTTAAAAGAGCCATCTGTTGGACAATGTCCACATACTCTACATCATCTGGATTGAAACACTCAAGATCATCAAAGCAGTATTGAAAATCACCAGAGTGTCCACTTCTTGAGACAAAGGCACAACTTTCCTAGAAGGAATTGTGTTGAGCCTGTTAAGACCTTGGAGTCTCAGGAAAAGTGATGTAAGATCCAGAAGAGCAGGATGGCTGCTGGTAAGTCAGGTAGTGCTGAGGTTGTGGGGGTGCTGAGCCTTCTACAACCACTAAGGCGTTGCTAGCAGGAAGACTCAGTGGACGGCTTGCTTGGTGGCCCTTATTACTTTCCATCTCTAAATGATATCTATCAAGGATATTGTAAAGTTCAGTCATAGTGAGAGTGTTCAAATTCTTTGTCCTCTTGATAGAGACACAGTAGAATGTCCACTCGTTTGGAAGAGCACTCATGAACTTTCTCATGAGATCTCTGAGTTCAAGAGTGATCTTCACAGACTAAAGAGAGGAGATAAGATCCATATACCTGAAATACTGCTGGCTGAGGGTCCCTCAAGCAATATAGGTGAAGTTCTCGAACTGCTGCTTCAGTGAGTCCTTTTCGAGTCGTTGGAGCTTGAGTACATCTGAGCAAGAGCATCAAACAATTCCTTTGCAGACTTACAATGCTCAAATCCCACCATGATGGAGTTCGGTATTGCAGTCATGAGAATTGTCATAGCATTGCTGTTGATGTCTATCTTATTTCGGTCTTTGTCAGAATAGTCTTCAATAGCTTTTTCAATCATGGCAACGTTTCCACCAGGTGATGCCACCTTTGGCTTATACGGGCCATTGACAATGGAGTTCCACATCTTGCTGTCTTGGTATCTGATGAAGCCTTCCATTCTTCTGCTCCAAGACCTGAAATTTTCAGGAGTAATGATGGGAGCCTTTGTCATGGTTCCCATCTCTACTTCGGACTTGTTAAGGGCCATTTTGAGTGATACCAATTGCAGGATCAGTTAAGGGTCACTTAACACTTAGTTTTTCTCTCAAACTCACTTTGAAAAACACTCGGATGAAGGTAGAGTCAATAAAAGTTGATCACAATATAGTAAGTAATATAGAACACAGAGAGTAATTTTCAAGGTACTTGCATATAGTGCTTCTCAACTCAAATATTACAAGACTCTTACAAGCTTATCTTTTCGAGTTACAATAAACTATATATAATACTACCTACAGTCGGATATACTTGATACCAGCTGGGATTCTATAACTAAAGCCTATACTATAAGACTACAATTTAAGGTATCTCGGATAAAGTCTTATCTGAGATTTAGTAGTCATGACATGTCCCTCACTTACCTTTTGTCACCAACTAAAGTTGGTAACATGTACTAACATAAAAAGGTAAACAGTGGAATAAAGTATGGTCAACTGCATGGCTCTTTGAGAAAACGCCATGCAGTATCAAAGGTCTGCAGTGGAGTGTCAGAGACCATACTTATATCCACTGGTTCATAGTAGTGTCTGTACGTACATCTGTCCCTAGTTTTTGAACTTAATGTAATATGTCTTTAATGTCTTACACTTATGTAATGTTTGGGTACTTAATGAAATGTAAATGTTTGGTTGTGATTTATAATGTTTAATATTTTATTAATGAGTTGTGTACCACATATTGATTAGATTATATAGGTTTGTGATTGTTTGAATTGATATACATAATGTTATAATAATGAATACATCCAAACTTGGTTAAGTGAAGTTCTCAAGTGTCCGACTGGACCATGCTCCCCAACAGTGGTCATGTGTCCGAATGGCCATGCGACTGAGTGTCTATGTGCCTAAATAGTCAATACGCCTGAACAACTTCATGCGACTGACTTAGTCGCACGACTAAACACTCAGTCGTGCGAATGGATCAATCGCATGGCTCAATCACACGAATGAACCATGCAAATGGTTCAGTTGCCAAATGAGTAACCCTAGCCTATAAATACCACCAAATTCATGGAAAAAATGTAAGCATTGAATACACTTCGACTCCAGACGTACCCTAGCCGTCCAGAGACCTCTCTTAGAGGACTGGCTATACTACTAGTGACTTAGATCTTGTGAGAAAGCAGAAAGTCGCTAAATCATACTCCAAGTTCATAGACCGCAGTAGATCGATTCCTAATCGATTCTTAACGTTAGATTCAATACATAATTGTTTCTACGTGCGTTCTCACTGATTGGATTGCCAATCATATAGGATTCCACACTATTTGGTTCGGTATACACATTAATCAGTTAGTATATCGTCGAGTACGTGATCCCTAACAAGAGGTATCAGAGCCTTGGCTCTTGATTACATGTTAATTCAATCGTTTTTGATACAAAAAATGTGTTTTTTCACTAAAAACGCAATCTTTTTGTGTCAAACGGTGTCTTAGATGTTTCTTGACCATAAAGTTTACTTTTTCCGGCATACGGGAATTAGGGTTTGTGAAAATTCAAGTTTTTGTGGCCAAATAACGTTTAACCTACGAATTTTCAAACTTCAGCAGGTTCAGTCGCACGATTGGCTCAATCGCACAACTGAGTTCATTCGCATTCCCCAAACGCATGATTGGACTCATTCGTACCCTCACTCGTACGACTGAGAACCCTATTCGGACTATTCAGCCACATTAGTTCATTCGGCCGACTGACTCATCTGCATTAGTTCAATCGCACGATTGAACCATTCTCCTAGTTCAATCGCCCGAATAAGCCCAATCGCATACCTTCATTCGCACACATAAACAGTTTGTTTAATAGTAAAGTTAAGTGAAATGGAGGACCAGTTTTCAGCATACACAACAAGTAGAGACACTCGTATTCAGAATCTACTGCTATTGGAGAATGAAGTGGGAACTCATAATAAACCCCCAAAGCTTATCACGTTTGACGACTACCCACAATGGAAGCAACGTTTCGAAATCTACTTAAATGGAGTAGATACGAATTTGTGGGAGGCTATAGAGTCGGGGTACATCATGCTAGTAGGAGCTAACGGTGTCAAACTTACGTTAAGTGGCATGTCTGATGCACAAAATGTGAAACACAACGCTGAGAAGAAAGTCTACGCTTTGCTTACCCAGTCTATTCTGAAGGATATCTTCCATCAGTACTCGGAGTATACTCAAGCAAAGAAATTATGGGATGCGTTGGAGAAGAGGTGTGACGGAAATGCCTCACTCAAGGCCAAAGCTTTGAAGAAGGAGTTTGACAACTTCTCTTCAATGGGAAAGGAAAGCCTGGATGACATGATCGATAGATTCTACCACTTGATAAGTGAGATGCACACTCATGGAGTAACTACATCGATGGAGGATAAGGTATCCAACTTTGCAGATGGATTACTAGAGAAATGGGCTTCCTTCGTTTCAAATCTCAGACAAAATGGGATACTCTCGAAGTTAGATATAAATGACTTCATTCTGAATCAGAGAGAGGCGGAGCTTAGGATGAAGTATAGAGCCAAAAGGCCAACCATGATCAGAATCCGACTCTGTACAACGCGACTCCTCAAGCCAAGACATCTGGAGCACCACTGCAGACTGCCTTCGTCTCAAGCTCAGCAAGTCTAGCACAAGCATCTACTTTAGGGTCCGAAACATCAGGGTCGTCTGGAACCCAGTATATTATACCTGAAGCCAATGCAGCAAAATTCAAAAACCGATAACTTTGGTAACGTGATGTTGAGGTGGCCAGAGAACACATGGACCTCTTAGCTGCTGTAGTCCACTCCTATGATGGACTAATTGCTGGAAAGATAGGAAATTGCCACCTGGCATATGAGGATTATTAACAGGTGGATGAGATGGAGTTGGAACGGATGGATATAATGTGGGACTTGGCAAGTGCTGTCCGACGAGCTAAAAAGTTTGTCAAGAAGACCGGACAGAACTTGGTTGCAACCAAGGACACGACCTTTGGCTTCGACAAGTCAAAGGTAACCTGTTTCAACTGTGGTGAGAACGGGCACTTCAAACGGGAGTGTGTGAAGCCAAAGAAGACTGGTAATGGCAATCCTTTCTCGTCCTTTAATCGTCAGGACAAAGCCACATCTAGTAATTCTACTTCATCAAGCAAGGATCCTAAAGCCTTGATTGCTAAAGAGGATGAAGGACAGGACTGGAGCTTTCGGTTCGTCTCACCGGGAGAGTCCAACATGGCTAGTGTGGAGGACATAGATGACGATTCCGCCAGTGAGGGAGACATAGCAGTAGAGCTTGCCATGTCCAATTCTGAAGACACTACACCTGTGGTCAACCACCTGCCTGAAGAAGAAAAATCTACATCAACGTCAGAATCACCAGAACCAGAGACAACAGATTCTGCACACATGGCTGATTCCTCTTCAACATCTCAGGTAAGTACTACTGACCAGTTGTTTAATAATCATGCTTATTATGATTGTAATAAATTTAGAGAAAGCATAGATTTAAAATTTGCTAGGCTATTAGATCATAATGATAGCTTAGTAAAGGATTTGGAACTGTGCACTGAAGCTAATAGAGTTTTAAAACAAAATGAGCACAGTTACAAGGAAAAGATAGACCTTTTGTACAAACAGCTTAGGGAAACAGAAGTAGTTGCCTTTAACCAAGCTAATGACATTAGATATTATCTTAACTCCCTAGAGGACACTAAGAAGCAGAAAGCAGTTTTAGAAGTAGAAGTCAACTCCTTAAAACAAAAACTGCACAGTTGGACAAGCTCGTCTCATATTGTCCAACACTTAGTGAGAGAGAGAAACAACGGGGAAGGATTGGGATACAAAGTGGTTCTGCCACCACCTGAGACATTGATGAACACCAAAAGTAAACCAATTAATAATAACCCTATCAAGGATCATGTGGTGTCTACTCCTCTTGTTAGTGACCCAGATTCCACAAGTAAATCAATTGAATCTGGCACTAAACAAAAGGCGTCCACTTCAAAGGCAAAAGAAAAAAATGCCTTGTGTTAACCTGGAAAAAGAGTTTAAAAAGGTTAATTTAAAGTCAGGTTCAAACAAAGTCAAATTAGAACCCAAAAAGACTATTAAACCTAATCAATCACGAGCATCATGTCAAAGTCCAGGTAAACATGAAATAAAAGATGTAAAACCAGGTAAAGCAATTAAGTTTGTAAAACCCGACAATACATCTAACAAAGAAGTGTCTCAATCTAAACAAAATAAGGTCATCCGTGTGACACCTACATCTCCACAAAAACAAATAAATCGTAAAGTTGAAAGCAGAATTTGCTACAATTGTGGAGAGTACGGTCACATTGCGTCTACTTGTCCTTATTATCAGACACCGAGGAGGAAAGTTGAACTTCCTTCATCTAAAACCAGATCTTTTAAAAGGAACTCAGTGACGCCTCCTAAAAGGGATAGTGAATCCAAAGTTCAACCCATCAGCCAGTCGTCTGTTTATCACACACTGGCCTTACACAAAGCTGGCCTATGGAAAGAAAAATCCACCTCAGTGTCTGAAAATGAGAACAAACAGACATCTAAGCTTCCCTTAACCTCAAATGGTCAATGGGTTGAGTTTATGTTGTGTGATGCCTCGGGGAAACCCAAGCCAATGAAGGCTTGGGTTCCTAACATGAACTAATGTTTTCATTGAATGTGCAGGGTGTTCGTTATAGTGCTGAGACTAAGACGTGGATTGTAGATAGCGGAGCATCCAGGCACATAACGGGGAACATAGCTCTTTTATCAAACGTCAGAAAAATTAAAGGAGGGCATGTTTCATTTGCTGGAAACAAAAGCGGGTACATCACAACCCAAGGGGAAGTGGGAAATCAGAAAGTTAAGTTTGACAAGGTAAACTATATCCAACAATTACAAAATAACTTACTTTCTGTTTCTCAAATATGTGATAAAGGCTTCAAAGTAGTATTTGACAACAAGAAGTGCTACATTCTGAAGAAGGACTACATGATCCCGGAGGACCAAGTCCTAATGTTAGCTTCAAGATATGGGTGCTAAGGTCATTGGCACCAAATGGGTCTTGAAATGCAAGAAAGATGATCAAGGAGTGATCATCAGAAACAAGACTCGGCTTGTTGTTCAAGGATTTTGACAAGGTGAGGGTATTAAATACAATATTATGTTTGCACCAGTGGCAAGAATGGAAGCAATCTGCATTTTCCTTGCCTATGCATCGTATATGAAGATCAAAGTTTATCAACTGATGTGAAGAGTGCGTTACTTCATGGTGAGATCCGAGACACAGTGTATGTCAGTTAACCCAACGGATTTAAGGATCCATATCATCGAGACAGAGTTTACAAACTCGACAAGGCGCTATGCGGGCTTCATCAAGCTCCGAGGCCTGGTATGAGAAACTCTCGACTCATCTTGTGAAACACGGTTTTCGCAGGGGAGTCATTGACTGTACATTGTTTATCAAGGAAAAATATGGGGATTTACTACTCGTACAAATCTATGTCGATGACATAATCTTCGGTTCCAAGAACAAAGAATTATGTAAAGAGTTTGAAGTAGTAATGAAGGCGGAGTTTGAGATGAGTGCAATGGGAGAGATGATGTTCTTTCTCGAGTTACAGGTGGATCAGACACCAAATCAGATTTTCCTACATCAGACCAAATATGTAGGTGATATTCTCAGTCGGTTTGACATGGAGAATGCTTCTACAGCTAGAACTCCACTTGCTACAAACCATTATGTAGCACCCGACGAGAATGGTGATCTGGTAGATGCCACTATGTACCGAGGGATGATTGGACCTCTCATGTATCTCACTGCCTCACGACCTGATATCATGTATGCTACATGTTTATGTTCACGATATCAGGCAAAGCCTAAGGTGAACCATCTTATTGGGGTCAAAAGTATTTTTCGTTATCTGAAGGGTACACCCATACTTGGGTTGTGGTATCCTCATGATGATGACTTTGAGCTTACAACGTATAGCCACTCAGATTACGGTGACTGCAAGATGAACTACAAGTTTACATCAGCAGGGTGTCAGTTCTTTGGGAGAAGATTAGTAACCTGGTAGTGTAAGAAGTAGACCTCGGTTGCGTTGTCAACCTGTGAAGCTGAATACATTGCTGCTGCAAGTTACTGTTCACAAATCATATGGATTCAACAGCAAATGTGGGATTACAGTTTGAAATTCTCTTCTACTCCTATCTTTGTTGATAACTCTGCTACAATTGCAGTCATAAAAACCCGGTCCAACATCCCAACCAAACACATCAGAATTAAATATCACTTTATACATGATTGCTTTGAAAAGAACTTAATCGATGTGGTAAAAATAAATATAGATTTTCAAAGCCCTGACCTCTATACAAAGGCTTTTGACAAACCACGTTTTCTATATCTGTTAGAGGTCAACGGCATTAAAAAGAAAAGTGAGGTCATTCCTGAAGATGACCATGTGTAGTCCGATGCGTCTTGTAAATTTTCTTTTATTTTTCAATTTTTTATTTTATTTGTTTAATTTTAAGTACTTTAATTAAAATTGGTCTTATTTCTTTGCCTATTATAAATCCTAAAATGCTAGTCCATTACGGTTTTAAAATTTTAGGGGGAGAATAGGGTTTAGACAGTATAAAAAAACGAGGGAGGAGGAGAGGTAGCAAATAAAAATAAGATCGTATGTGTGATACCGATTCGATCTTTGGAATATGATAGTACACAGGAGCAAACCATTTGGGACTTTAAAATTTTTAATTGAAAAAGATACAAAGCTCAAGTATAAGTCTGTGTAGTCTGAGCAATATAAAAGGAAATATGATGGATAAACTAGCTACCACTAAGGAAACACAAAGAAAGTAGACCTAGATGTTGCTAGACCACAGATGATATGTCGGTAGATTCAACACAATAGATGACTAGATCTTTTTGGTGATCTCAAGATTAAAATAAAATGTTTGACTAGCTGTGGGTAACACCTTATCCCTGGTTAACACAATCAACAAGATTCCAATAAGGGGTGACGAGCAAAATAAACGCCACGAATGTGTGCGTAAGACCAAAGCATGAGCAACAGCACATAAAAAATGCAAATACAATCAAACTGATAACCTATGTTATTGGTGAGATCTGTGCAAAAAGAATTAAATTGCTCAAACAAGAAGATAGGTTATGTGCCTCTCTGCTGTGTGGTGGCACTGACCTAAGGACAAGCATAACCTATAAATTCTATAATTCATTGTTGTTTGCCACCTCTCTGCTATGCGGTGGCACTGACCTGAGGCTTGGCTTCTCTTTGAAAGTTCTAAGAATAGTTTCTTCTTGAATACTACCCTGAGACCGCTCAAAAATCTCCTGAGGAATGTTGATTACCATATAAGTATGGGATCCACAAATGCTTGTTGAAATAAACAAACCTTAAACCATCACCAATTTGTGTTGAACGTCTGTGTATGGATTTAAGAGGACAAATATACTGACAGTCATTGTGGCTACAATTCTTGAAAGTTCAAATCAGTGTGGGGACCTTATAGTACTAGTATGATTTCCTAAATTTGCTAAATGACTCAAGATGAAAAACAAGAATATATCATCAAAGGTTTTAGATAAATTGTCCCGAATGATTTGAATATCCTGTATGATTGCAAATTGAATTGGTCCATGTATGGTTTAATTGAATTGAAGCTGCCTTTTTAGAAATATAATTCCTTAGATTTACATCTTAGGATTTAACCCTCACAAAAACACAAAAGCATGTCTTAGTTTTAAGTTTCAGGTTTATTTCTTTTATTTATGTATAAAGTTTGTCAATTTTAGTTTGTTTAATATCAGACTATGTCATGGAAGCTGATAGGGAACCTTATCATCTAAATGGTCACGTCTAAGGTGACCACACATGCTTTCAAATAAAAATGGGTCACGTCTGAGGTGACAAAGTATTTTAAAAGGATCACGTCTGAGGTGATCAATGGTTTTTCAAGCTTAAAATGATCATGTCTGAGATGGTCAAATGCTCATAAAAATATTCAAAAGGTAAAAGGGTATTAATTATCGAATGGTAATAAAGTCAAACAACCTTGAGTATGACTTACTCGCACGACTGGACAATGAATATGGATCAGTCGTACGATTGGTGTACACGAATGTGTCTAGTCGCATGAATGAAGGTGACCGAATGACTCAGTCGCACAATGGATGTCTAGTCGTACGACAGAAGGTGACCGACTGTGCTAGTCGCATGACTGATCTTCAGTCGCATGAATCAACTATGCGACTGGGCTCAGTCGCACGACTGAAAGTAAACCCTAGTATAAATAGTGGAGGAGTCGGTCGCAGTTGTTCATCACTCCCTAATCGCCCTTAAATCGCACGAAGCACCGTTACTCTGCCCCATTCGTATTTAACTACTCTAGATCCTTGATTATTTCTTACTGACGGTATATAGTGATTATACAGGTATAATGCGGTGCTATCCATGATAGTGTCCATTGAATCATGCCAAAATCGGCTGAAATGAACCCTAAAAGAAACCGTGACTTACATTGACAAATAAACTAACAACACTAAGCCCATTGTGCAATAAAATGTTATAATGTGTTATGTCGGTACAATGCGAGTCTAATGAGTCTAATCATGATGTCTAACATTAAAGATTGCTCAAAAATTGATTCTAAATTGAACAGCCAGTCTGTCATGCGATGGACGATCCGAGGAACTTCAGTCGCATGACTGAGAGGAGCGAATGGCTAAACCGCACAACTGAACCATGCGTATGAGTTCAGTCACATGACTGGTGTAAATGCATGAGATTGCATACGTATGAGCCTAGTCGCATTTTCACTCGTACGTATGAGGTCATTCGCATGACTAGATCACAGTCGCACTGCTCATTCGCATGACTAGATCTCAGTCGCACAGTCTCATTCGCACGACAGAATAGAAAATTTTCAAGTTCAAATGATTCAATTTATTACTCATTGATAGATACTAATGTTTATATTCATTGTGTAACAAATGGCTAGTCGTTGGACTATGAGCACGAAGCACAACATCTGTGCTCATCTGGATCTGACATCCAGGAACACAGCTGACTTCTCAGGCATTATTACTTTCCTACAGAGATCGAGGATCTTCCGAGCCATCTCGACTCCGTGCACACCCTATCGCTCGATTCAGTAGGCCTTCTGGGAAGGCGCAGTTATTGACATGACCTCAGAGCCCCACCGGATCAGGAGTTCTATCTTTGGTCAGCCCATAGAGATCACTGAGGATGATCTTAGGACAGTATTAGAGTTCAGGGATGATGCTAATTACCCTACCCATCTACATCCACTGATAGTACGAGGCTGTTTTCTGCGGTCCAAGTACTCTGGGGACATCAACTCAGGTGTGCTCAACAAGAGCAACCTGTGTCCTCAGTTTAAGTACTTAGCCCATGTGCTGCTCAAGTGCATTGCCTCACGGAAGGGGGGTTCGATGAGTTGTCTGATCAGATACAGAACGCCTATGTGGCGTTGGTGCTGAACCATCCGTTCAGCTTCTCCAGGATGAACTTCACCTACCTGGTGGAGAACATAGAAGCCAAGGGCAAGGAGGGCTTTTGCATGTACCCTTGATTCATGCAGATGATCATTGACCAAAAGCTCCCTTCATTGCCAAAGAAGAAGGAGGATGCCGTAGCACTCGAGGTGATAGATGACACCACCTTGGGTCGGATGAAGGTATACAGGGGGAAGCAGGTAAAACCCCCTGTAAGGCGACTGTTTGGGCATCTGGCCCGAGAAGACTATGTGGGACTGTCACGAAGAAAGTGGCACCACGACGACAATGACTCTGATACTGAGCAGATCGAGCTCCTAGAAGATGATTCAGATAACGACGACAGTGGTGCTGGTGGAGATGCAGGGCACACTCAACCGAGGGCCCCCACTACTGATATAGCATCTCCAGCACCCACCCACAGTGATACTGAGGATGCTAGATTCCATCAGGATTTCCAACCTGATGAGGAAGAGGATACGAATGAGGAGCCCTTAACTCGGACTGTTGGTAGCAAGGTGGTTGCCACAGAGGGAGGGCTCTAGGCGGTTGGTGAACGCCCTGGTGGGTCGGGAGAGGCTGACACTGATCATACATATGCTCCTGATTAGCCAAGTCATGTTCCAGGGGGAGCATCCTCCTTAGGGCTCGAGGAAGAAAAGGATGGCTCAGCCCCATGGACTGAAGAAGAAGAAGAGAAGATTGACCTTCATCACCACCACCACTACTACCACCACCTCCACCACTCCACCTACCATCACTACTACCACCCCATCTACCACCACATCCACTCATCCAGCTACTACCACCACCACTGCTATCCAATCTACCACACACTCTCCACCACCACCTTCATCTATATTACCCCCAATCATCACCACTGCAACCACCACTACCACCAACCATCATGCCGGACCATCGTATTTCTCTCCATATCCATCTGGATAACCTCTACCTCCCTTTGGGGTAGAGGAATAGCTATCAGCGCTGAACCGTATGGTGATGTATCTGTTAGCAGCCGATGACGAGAAAACTGCACAGATTCGTCAGTTAGTAGATCTTACTGCTGCACAATCTCAGCAGATTTCTCAGCAGGCTCGATTGATTAATCAGCAGGCTTAGTAGATGTCTCAGCTCTAGGAGCAACATGCCAAGAATATTAAGGAGCTGGAGGCTGCAAACAAGACTATCATGCTAAAGTTCAAAGGATCCAAAGAAGAGCCCTTGAAGATCGGAGAAGGAGACGGAGACGATGATGCTGATGATGATGAGAGTGATGATGATGATGATGATGATGATGGTGATGATCACGAGGGTGATACGAATGCAGATGTTGATGATGATGCTACGGGTGCCACATCTGCTAGCAAACGGAGGACCAAAAGGACTCAAGATCAGACTGCCTCCACATCCACCCCGGTAGCAGAAGAGCAGAGGATACATGATAAGAGTAATATTTAGTTATTTTTGTTTTTAAATCATATGTATTGAATCTTGTATCATATTAATGTAATGAATGTTTATATTTAATATTGGTATTTTTGTCTTGATTATTAACTAATGATTGTTGTGTTACAAGTATAAATCAAGCAGATCCAAACTTTCAGAGGGATGAACATGATGTTGCTCCCCTCCAACAGATCAAGACTCAGCTCACGATGATTCTTGATCTACAGGGTATAGTTAGGAGATTGGTGATGTACACTCCTGAAGAAGGAGAGATCATTCACAATCTCACTAACGAGCAAATTGTTGAAATGTTCAAGATAAATCCTGATGAGATTGTCAAGGATGCTCCAACAGTCCAAGTTGAAAGTGAAGATGAGCTCAACGACGTTGATGAGATCGAGATAGAAGATGTCATGGATCAACACTATCTAGAGTACACTGACATTGAAAGAAATGTCGTTCCCAATCTAGGCGACAACCTTGTCAGTGAAACTTTTGACACTCTGGATAGAATGGAGAAAGAATCTGACAATACTAAAGATAGGGCCCAAGCCTTGGATGCCGAAGTTAATATTAGAAAGGCTGAGTGGGCTGCATGTTTTGAAGATATAAGAGCCCAACGAAGTGCTTCAAAGTCAACTGTCTACACCAAGTTGTACAAAGTGAAGAAACATCATAAGGTGTCAGGAAAAATCATTGCGTGGGCATATTTTGAAGATCTCAACGATTATGCAGTTAAACGTGAGAAAGGGATCGAGTGACTCTTCCTGGATTTGAGCTGAACCAGCTAGCGAAGGTGAAATTGCTATATGCTGATCCACGCAAGATGTTGGGTTGGTTTGAAGCAGCTCTCAAAAGAGAGTACCACACCAGATGGGTCAACTTCAAACCTCAACAGCCAACGAGGTATCTCAGACGATCTGAGAATGATCCCATTACTAGAAAACCAAAGATAGTGCTGAAGTGGAGTCTACCGCGAACAATGTCAAAGATCCCTTTACGGGAGATGCCACAGGACTTCACTCCACTCTTCAAATGGTGGTACTATGATTGGAGGACAGGAGAAGCAGTCATAGTCCTAAACAAGAATGGTGTTATGGAAACCATCAGGGTGTTTGACCCTATGTGGCTTACAAACATGTCTGCTAATGATGTCTACACATTATACAAGTGGCCAATGTTCTATGACTCACAAGATATTGTACAAGCTCTACAGTTTCAGAACGTTATACGACTCTGCTTTGCGTTTGAGATACACGTAGGAGTCACAAGAGAAGAGAAGTACAAGAAGTATGAAGAGGTTATGAAGATGGTAAGACATTAGATGGAACTAGGTCCAAGGGGGAGTTTATAGGTACATGTGTCCCTAGTTTCTGAACTTAATGTAATATGTCTTTAATGTCTTACACTTATGTAATGTTTTGGGTACTTAATGAAATGTAAATGTTTGGTTGTGATTTATAATGTTTAATATTTCATTAATGAGTTGTGAAATGCATATTGATTAGATTATATAGGTTTGTGATTGTTTGAATTGATATACATAATGTCATAATAATGAATACATTCAAACTTGGTTAAGTGAAGTTCTCATGCGTCCGACTGGACCACACGCCCTAACAGTGGTCATGCGTCTGAATGGCCATGCGACTGAGTGTCTATGCGCCTAAATAGTCAATACGCCTGAACAACTTCATGCGACTGACTCAGTTGCACGACTGAACACTCAATCGTGCGAATGGATCAACCGCATGGCTCAATCGCACGAATGAACCATGCAAATGGTTCAGTTTCCCAAATGAGTAACCCTAGCCTATAAATACCACCTAATTCATGGAAAAACGTAAGCATTGAATACACTCCGACTCGAAACGTACCCTAGCCATCCAGAGACCTCTAAGATCATACTCCAAGTTCATAGATCATAGTAGACCGATTCCTAATCTATTCTTAATGTTAGATTCAATTACATAATTGTTTCTACATGCGTTCTCACTGATTGGATCGCCAATCAAATAGGATTCCGCACTATTTGGTTCGGTATACACGTTAATCACTTAGTACATCATCCAATACGCGATCCCTAATAGTGTCTTCTGAAGGTTAACTGGCTTCGGAAGAACAAGTACTTCCGAAGCCACTTATACTTTGGAAGAGGCTGCTTCTTCTAAGGCTTGGGAACTTCTTCTTTTCTTCATACTTCGGAAGTAGTCTTCTCATTGCTCTTCTAAAACTTAACCTTCGTAAGCATGCTTTTGACTTCGGAAGTAGAGTTCTGTCTTTGGAAGTTGATCTTTCACTTTATCTTCGGAAGAACTCTACAACCTTCAGAAGTTCCATGCTAAGCTTCGGAAGCCTTTGCATGTAGCACCAAAATTATCTATGTGATTGGTTTTGGTTGCACCAACCTTCTTCTTGATCTAACATGATTTGTTCACCAAAGCTTTTGATGAACAAAGATTTAAGTATCTTATAACCACTATTGGGATGATAAACATTGATTAGCTTAACTCTTTTGAAAACCTTTTTATATGTAATGTCTTCTGTCAATACAATTTAAGCCCTGTTACAAAAGCACTCTCTGAAATTTTATAAGCATAAATTTCTTCCGAAGAGAAATTAACCCTGGGAAGACATTTTACATATCTTCTAACGCAAAATTTCTCCAAGGATAATTTTTCTTCTCGGAAGAGTTTTTAGTCTCAGAAGAAGCGATTGATTTCATATCAGATCTATCTCCGAAGCTTACAAAACCTCTCCATTCAAAAAGCAATCTTTACTCTCGGAAGTAACCTTTTACTTCGGAAGTAGGAATAGCCTTCAGAAGACAAATTACCTTCGCAAATGTTATATTCGCTACTGTGTAACGGAAATCTCTTGGGCCCCACACTATAAAAAGTAAAGATTTTGTTAATGATGTTGGACTATTTAACTGATTTAAACCTTACCGCCCCTGTCACTTCATCCACTAAACCATCATATCACCTTATCCTAATCCTATTACCACCATTTCACCCACTTTTAAATAATCCTGACTATTCATTCTCATCTGCTTACCATAAATTTTTACTGCCCTAAAAGTTTCCTTTCTCCCCAATTCACCCAAGCTCAAATTCTTCTACACTCACATTTCCTCAATGGCCCTAAATCCTCAACATAACCAAGTCACACTTCTTGACTCTTCAAGAGATGCAGACTTCTCTAAAATCATCTCCTTCCTCACCCAATCATCATATTACACAACCATAACTGTTAATTCCACTGTTTACTCCAATCAAATGGCTGAATTTTGGGATAATAGTCAGGTTGAAATCCTAAATGGGATTTGTGTAATATGATCCCGCATTTGTGGCCAAGAGTTGGTCATCACTGAATAGCTTATCAGGGAGCATCTCAAGCTTCATAATGAGGGTTCACCCACAGAGTTCCCAAAAGCAGATTTAGACAGTACCTACATCCTCATAGGATGTGGTGGAGACGTGAGCAGGTTGATTGTCTACAAATTAAACTTCTCCTACAACTGGAAGTTCATCCTGCACGTTGTCCTTCACTGTTTGTCAAACAAATCTGGGGATGGGACCAAATCCCATATGAACTAGGGTGCTTAGTTCATGGATTGGTGAGAGGCCTCCGTTTCAACTACTCAAGATTTGGGCTAACCAATCTCATTGGAAATCTACAGAGGGAAACATTCTTTATGTATCCCAGATTTCTTCAGCGCATTATCAACTGTGAGCTGGACCAGAGTTGGCTTGTCTGTGCAGCCACTCTGCCTGTCCCTCAAATGAAGCCTACCTGTTGGACCAAAAGAACCAATGAGCCAGATCAGAAAAACCTTTAGTCTCACAGACATCAAAACAACTGAAGTGGTCTACAAAGTCTGAAGACAAAGTCTGAAGACAAAGTCTGAAGACAAAGTCTGAAGACAAAGTCTGAAGACAAAGTCTGAAGACAAAGTCTGAAGACAAAGTCTGAAGACAAAGTCTGAAGACAAAGTCTGAAGACAAATTCTGAAGACAAAGTCTGAAGACAAAGTCTGAAGACAAAGTCTGAAGACAAAGTCTGAAGACAAAGTCTGAAGACAAAGTCTGAAGACAAAGTCGAAGACAAAGTCTGAAGACAAAGTCTGAAGACAAAGTCTGAAGACAAAGTCTGAAGACAAAGTCTGAAGACAAAGTCTGAAGACAAAGTCTGAAGACAAAGTCTGAAGACAAAGTCTGAAGACAAAGTCTGAAGACAAAGTCTGAAGACAAAGTCTGAAGACAAAGTCTGAAGACAAAGTCTGAAGACAAAGTCTGAAGACAAAGTCTGAAGACAAAGTCTGAAGACAAAGTCTGAAGACAAAGTCTGAAGACAAAGTCTGAAGACAAAGTCTGAAGACAAAGTCTGAAGACAAGTCTGAAGACAAAGTCTGAAGACAAAGTCTGAAGACAAAGTCTGAAGACAAAGTCTGAAGACAAAGTCTGAAGACAAAGTCTGAAGACAAAGTCTGAAGACAAAGTCTGAAGACAAAGTCTGAAGACAAAGTCTGAAGTCAAAGTCTGAAGACAAAGTCTGAAGTCAAAGTCTGAAGACAAAGTCTGAAGACAACAACTGAAGACAAAGTCTGAAGACAAAGTCTGAAGACAACAACTGAAGACAAAGTCTGAAGACAAAGTCTGAAGACAATAACTGAAGACAAAGTCTGAAGACAAAGTCTAAAAACAACAGCTGAAGACAACGTCTGAAGACTACAGCTGAAGACAAAGTCTGAAGACAACTGCTAAGGACAAAGTCTGAAGACCAAGTTCTCAGAAGTTGTCACAATAGCTGAAGTAGTTCTTTTTAGTAGTTGTGATGGTTTACTTTTGAGTAGTTTGTAATCAGTAGTTTCATATTATGTAAAACATCTGAAGGTCTTACACTTCAGATGTTATAACTTCAGTAGTTGTAATGGTAGCTTGTACTTGTTTGTTTGTGAAGGTGTCCTCAGTTGTTGTGGACATCTTCAGTAGTTTAGTTTACTTTCAGTTGTTTGTATAAATCAGTTAGCCATCACTATCAAGTGACGTCAGCTGAGGACACATTCCTTTATAAAAGGAATGTTGACCTAATTTCCTTGTAACCGAAGCATGTGCGTAAATGAAAACATTCTCTTTGCAGAAAACTTTCTCTCTCTATAACCGTCACTGTTTGATTGAATATTCATATTATTCTTGCTTAAAATTCGTCTAATTCTTGTGCTATTCCGCTGCAAATCTTAATCTAATTAATCAAACTAGATCTCGATCCTTTCAAATGGTATCAGAGCTGGTTAATCATTGATCGATTTAACAATTGATCATTGAAACTGCTCTTTTGATATCTAAGTTTGATCGAATTAGCAAATTTGCAAGAATTGGTTATAGAGTTTGGTTTTCTGTTGCTTCCGGTGAATTAATTTGAGATTCATCTTGTTTAAAACTGTGTTGTTGAGTTTTTGAGCTAGATCTGTTAAAATCTCATTGAACCTGTTTGAATTGGTGAAAATGGCTACATCAATCAATGATCCTCACAATACTGGCTCCTCAACAAAGCCTCCGATGCTTGTTAGGAGTGAGTATAACATATGGCAACGCCGAATGCTCCATCATCTGTCTGTCAACAGTTCAGGTTGTTGAAATCTATGATTCATGGACCATATAAGCCTATGGTGAGTAATCCGGAAACCAATGAGATCGTTTTGAAGAAGAAAGAGCAATACTCAGATGAAGATCTGAAACTGTTTGAAATTGATGCTAAAGCCCATGGAATTCTGGCCATGGCACTGCCTAATGAAATCTATTCTGGACTTATGCATCATGAAACTGCTCATGACCTCTGGGTTGCTCTGAAAGAACAATTTGGAGGAACTGATGAGGTCTTGGCAAATAATAGAGAAATCCTTGCCCAGCAATATGAGACATTCTCTCATAGAAAGGGTGAGTCACTGACTCACAGTTTGAGCGATTTTCCTGTTTGATATCTGAGTTGAAAATGGTTAAACATGAATATACAACAGTCCGATGAACAACAGATTCCTCAGATCCCTGCCTGAGAGATGGGACACATATATTATTGTCCTACGCTTCAGTGCAAATCTGGATAATCTATCTCTCACCCAACTTCATGGGAAACTGTTAACATTTGAAAGAGAGATAGAACAAAAAAGGAAATGGCTTCATCTGGGAAGCTCACTAGTCGATCATGAGTCAGAATATGCTACATCAGAAAGTTCTTATGATGAGCATATAGATTTCTCTTCAAATAGTGGAGATCCTGCTTTTGTTGGTGTTGATAGTAATTCAGGGTGTAGTAGATAATTTGTGCTTTTTGATGGATGATTTGGAAGGAATTGCGATGATGATCTGGAAGAGATGGATATTTTGAGCCAAAGCATTAATCAATATTAGATATAAAATTTTTACAAAAAGACAGGTAGAAAATTTCCTGGTCTCTCTGGAAAAACCAAAGTTGGTTTTGACAAGAGCAAGTTGAGGTGTCACAAGTGCCATAGACTTGGACATTTTGCAAGGGAGTGTAGATAATCTGGATCTAACTCTTCTACACCCTTTATGACCTTTCCATGCAATAGCTCACAAAACAAAGGGCAACACTCTACCAGTTCTGGTCATCATTCACAAATTCAATCATCTCTTGTATTTTGTCCCTCAAGGTCAAATGCCATATCTTTATCCCTGCTTTTACATGCCTCAGTCCAATCAGGTTCCTGTACCCACAGCTCAACAATCACATGCCCTACCTGAGCTTCAATCATCTCAATCAAATCAACAATCTCAATCTCAATCACATCAAAGCTTTTTCACACCTAGAGTTGTTGACTAGAGTAGCTTACCAGATGATCTTTCTGGTTATTCTGAACAAGTGTTTTCTGGTGCTGGTCAACATGGTGGTGAAAATCCTTTTGGAAATCTTGCTCTTATGGCCCTGGAGTCTACTGATGGTTCATGCTCAAATGCATCATCATCACAGGTACCTCAGGTATCTTCTGAGGCTAAGGCCACGTTGTGTTCTGAGTCATGCATAGCTGCTTTTGTCTCAATTAGAGAAGCAAATGTAGCTTTAATTAATCAAAATCTTGACCTAGAGAAAGTGATTTCCAAAAGAAAAGCTGAGTTTGAGTTTGTCCTAAAGAAAAAAGATGATGAGATTTACAAATTAAAATGCCAAATCATTGATGAAAAGGCAAAGGTAGAGGTCATTTTAGAGAATCATAAGAATCTCAAAGAAACACTTGCAGCTACTCAAGTAGAGTGTGAACGCTGGGTAACATCCTGCAAGGGGTTTGAAATGCTTCTCAGTAAGCAAACAGCTTCAAATGTGAAGTTTGGGATTGGGTATAATCACACTGTACCTCCTACAGATTTTACTCCTAAGACAGAAGTAAAATCTGAAGGTGAAAGCAATTCCCAAACCACATCATCATGTGTCTCATCCTCAAGTGATAATGCAAAATCAAAGGATGAAATTAGTAATAGTACCTCAACTAATCAATCTGCTGATGGTCTCACTACTGATAAACACATGATCAAAGAAAAGCTGAGTACTTCAGGTGTTGTCTCACAAAGTATTCAAAGTACTGAAGAGCAAGTAACAACACCTGAAGAACACTTCAAACCAAATGAAAACATACAAGGTTTGAGAACTGCTGAAGAGTCTATCAGGAAATCCAAAAGTACTGATAGAAAACTTCTAAAGAACAAATCTTCAGTTGTTAAAAATCCTTCAGTACTTAACATAAGTACTAAGAGGAAGAAAGTACTGAAGAACACATCTTCAGTAGTTTCATCTTCTTCAGCAGTTGAACAACAAAAGATGAAGAAAAAGCCATGTGAAATATGTGGTCTATTCAATCATTTCACTCATGAATATTGGTACAGAAAGGGTTCAAAATTCAACAATGATAAAATCATTAAAATGAAAATTACTAAAATGAAAGATGAATTTGAAACCAAGTTTGTTCCATAATCATCTCTATCTGATAACCCAAAGTTCTTACAAAAATCTAAAAAGAAGGAAGGGGTTTATCATAAAACAGCTGAATATATTCCTCATGGAATATCAAAACACCAGACTAAGTTTGTGTCTTTCAAAAAGGAGGACATGGTGAGTCACAGGAACCAATCAAAATCAAGTACTGATGTGTCTGCTGAACTGAAGGCTTTAACAACCAACCAGACACACAACTTGTTATGATGGTTCAAATCTGTTGGGGAGAGTTAACCAATAGATGTACCTGTGATTAAACCACTGAAAAGGAAAACTAAGCCAAAATCAAAGGAATCCTCTTCAGCACCATCTCCACCTTCAAAGGCTGTTAATCATGACAAATCAGTTAGTATAATATCTGTTGATGAGAAAAGACCCAAAACAAAATGGTTTGGGTCTCAAAAGCTAACTAGTGTTGTGGACAATGCAAGGTTCTTCAGCATGCCATAGAAGTATCTGGTATGTGGACAGTGGAGGATCTATGCATATGACAGGGAGCAGTTCTCTTCTTCATGACTACTCTCAAGGAAAGAAGGGATTGTATCTTTTGGTAATGATGCTAAGGGTTACATCATCGGCAAAGGCTTTGTGTCAAATGGTGAGATAAGATTTGATGATGTTAACCATGTGGAGAATCTCAAGTACAACTTGTTGAGTGTCAGTCAAATGTGTGATAAAGGGCATGTTGCACTTTTCACCAGTCAGAACTGTCGGATTCTGTCTTCCAATGTTTTGAGAATGATTGACAAGATATTGGATGAATATACTCTCCTGAAGGCCAACAGGATAGGAAGAGTATATGCCTTAGACTTATCAAAGAAAATTGATCTAAAAGGCCATCCATGTCTGTTCTCCAAGGCCTCTCCTCAGGAATCTGAACTATGGCACGGAAGGCTTGGTCATGTGAATCTTAAATACATGAACCAGCTTATCCATCATGGTTTAGTGAGAGGTCTGCCATTAAAGGAATTCAAATGTGATGACAGTTGTTCTGCTTCTTTAAAAGGAAAGCAACCCAAAGTATCATTCCCTCCAATAGAAGAACAAAGTCCACTGCCTGCTTGCAATTACTGCATATGGATCTTTTTGGTCCGATAAAAGTGATGAGCATGGCAAAGAAAAAATACTGTCTGGTAATTATGGATGATTATTCCAGATTTGTATGGACCTTCTTCTTACATTCAAAAGATGAGGCTGGTCAAATCATCATCTACTTTGTGTTGCATGTGGAAAAGCAGTATTCCCTTTCTGTCAAGTGTGTGAGGAGTAATAATGGCATAGAATTTAGAAACCACATACTTGATGAATTCTATTTCTCTAAGGGAATCAAGAGGCAGTATAGCATTCCAAGAACTCCTGAACAAAATGGAGTGGTGGAGAGAAAAAACAGGACCCTTATGGAAGCCGCAAGGTCAATGTTGGCTGATTCTGGTTTGCCACTAACCTTTTGGGCTGAAGCTGTCAACACAGCTTGTTATGTGCAAAATAGAATGTTAGTAAATCAGAGATTGATGAAGACTCCTTATGAAGTGTTACATCATTTGGCCCCTCTGATTTCCTTCTTTTGAGGATTTGGGTGTCCCTGTTATATTCTTAACACAAAGGATCCACTTCAGAAGTTTGAATCAAAGGTGGATGCAGGGTATTTTGTTGGGTATTCATCTACTTGCAAGGCATACAGAGTTTTTAATTGCAGAACATAGATAGTTGAAGAAACCTTGCATGTAAAGTTTAATGAATCTCCAAAGGAGAAAATCCCACAAAACCCTATGGAGTTATTTGATTTGGACATACTGCAATATGTTCCTTATCAGCCTCCAGCTATTGCAGATTCTGTGAATCTATCATCTTCTGCAACTAGTCATTCATTTGGTGATACAAATGCAAGGTTTAGTGATCACCTGCCTGAGTCTACTAACCTTGATGTTCCTGTAGCTTCAGCAGTTCCATCCACAACAAATGCTGATGAGATCTCTGATTCCTCTACTTCATTTGAATTGCCATCTCATTCTAGGTTTCAAGAGTCTGGATCAACATCTGTTGCTGCTGAATAACCTACAAACACTTGCACAATCTTATTGAGTACCAAAAACTAAAGAATCACCCCATGTCTCAGATCATTGGTGACATCAATGCTGGTGTTTCAACTAGAAGTCAATTGTCTAATTTCTGTTTATGCTCTCTTCATCAGTCAGAAAGAGCCAAAGAACTATCATATTGCATTAAGAGACAATGGATGGGTTGAAGCCATGCAACTTGAGCTTCTCCAGTTTCAAAAGCAGCAAGGTGGGGAACTGGTTCCTCTACCCCAAGGTAAGTGTGCAATAGGCACTAAATGGGTGCTTAGGAATAAAATGATGAAAAAGGTCAATTGTCAAGAACAAGGCCAAACTAGTTGTACAGGGGTTTTCACAAGAAGAAGGTATTGATTATGATGAAACCTTTGCCCCTGTAGCCAGACTGGAGGCAATCAGATTGTTCTTAGCTTATGTTGCTTTCCATAATCTTAAAGTTTTTCAAATGGATGTCAAAAGTGCATCTTATATGGTAAAATAAAAGAAGAAGTCTATGTGTGTCAACCACTAGATTTTGAAGATCATAAACATCCAAATTGGGTGTATAAGCTTGATAAGGCTCTTTATGGGCTAAAACAAGCTCCCAGAGCCTGGTATGAAACACTGTCTAACTTTCTTCTTCAAAATAACTTCACTAGAGGCTCCATAGATAAAACTTTGTTCATTAAGAAAGTAGACTTGCATAAGCTCTTTGTTCAAATTTATGTAGATGATATTATTTTTGCATCCTCTGATCCACAGTTGTGTGATGCCTTTACTAAGTTGATGCAACAAAAGTTTGAAATGAGTGCCATGGGAGAATTACAGTTCTTTCTGGGTTTGCAAATCAAACAAATGGTTAATGGAACTTTCATTCATCAGTCAAAATATACAAAGGATTTGTTGAAAAAGTTTGATTTACAAAACTGTAAGCCCTGTTCTACTCCCATGTGCAGCACCACACAACTGGATGCTGATCAGAAAGGTAAAGCAGTTGATGAAACTCTTTACAGATGTATGATTGGTTCCTTGATGTACCTTACAGCTTCTAGACCAGACATTATGTTTGCAACTTGTGTCTGTGCTAGATTTCAGGCTACACCTAAAGTATCCCATATGATTGCAGTAAAAAGGATCTTTAGATATTTGCAAGGAACTCAATCTCTAGGACTTTGGTATTCCACTGGACACTCTTGCAAATTAGTTTCTTTCTCTGATAGTGACTATTCAGGGTGTAAATTAACCAGAAAATTAACTTTGGTGGATGCCAATTTCTAGGCAATTGTTTAGTTTCTTGGCAGATTAAGAAACAAACTTCAGTTGCTACATCCACTGCTGAAGCAGAGTACATTGTTACTGCAAGTTGTACATCTCAGGTACTCTGGCTTCAGAATCAATTACTGGATTATGACATTACAGAGACTAAGACTCCTTTATTGATGGATAGTGCTTCAGCTCTTTGTATTGTTAAGAATCCTATCCAGCATTCTAGGACCAAACATATTGAGATCAGACATCATTTTATCAGGGATTGTTATGAAAATGGTCTGATTGATCCAAAGTTTGTGCCTAGTGCTGATGAGCTTGCAGATATATTTACTAAGCCTTTGGACAGTGCAACTTTCCAAAATCTTGTGCTAAGGCTTGGTATGCTGCAGCTTGAATGATTTGACAACTACTGATGATCTCAGTTCACAAGTACTGATAAGCATTAGTATACAGCTGTCAAAAATAAGTACTGATAAGTTTTTATCTTCAGTAGTTTTCATAACTACTGAAGACTAACTTACTTAAAAGTACTGAAGTACTTATTTGTTGAAAAGTACTGATGTAGTTACAACTACTGATGTCTGTTTTACAAGATAAGTATTGATGACCAATGAAACATCTGAAAATCAGATAATCTTCTGAGTAAGTGTTAAGGTAAAATGAAACAACTGAGATCTGTGAATTGACGACAACAGCTGATGGAATTTTACTCTTCAATTGTTTCAAACATCTGATGTTTCATTTCAAAACAACTGAAGCCAAAAACAAGTCTTCAGTAGTTTCAAACTACTGATGACTAACACCAAGTCTTCAGTTGTTTACAACATCTGAAAGTTAAGACCATGTCTTCATTCATTTTCTAACAACTAATGACTAACACCAAACTTTCAGTTGTTTTCTTTCAGCCGTTTCATATCCTATAAATACCTAACCCTAAGTTCAAACTTTTCAAAAGTCGTTTTCCGAACGTTCATCTTCCATTAATGGCGACCATGCAAATCAAACCACGACACAACTGTGTTGCCTATTTCACAAAATCGGCCTTTTGGAATAAGTTTGATGCTGCCATTGATCTGATGGTTGATCCCTGTATGAAACTGCTTTTCTTCTGAATCCAACCATCTATCCCGATACCCTTCGCCAATTTTGGACAAATGTCACTGTCCATATTGGTGAGAATGATGTCACGATCACTCTCCAGTCTTTTGTAAACCAGAAGAAGGTGGTCGTCACTCCTGCTATCATTCGACAAACCTTAGATCTGAATGATGCCACCTTCGTCACCAAATACCTAAGGGCACCACTGATCTATCATTCATCAACCATGGATATGAGGGCGACCTAAGTGCTACAACCATTCTTAAGAAGCACTTCCATGATGCAGAACGCCTAATCTTTCACATGATCAATGTTTGCCTTGCCCCTAAATCCTCTTCATGGGATCAAATGTCATTTAGGTGGCAACAGGTATTGTATTCTATCCTTGAACACAAAAGCTTAAATTTTTATGAAATTATATTTTTGGAATTAAAAGATCTGGCAATGAAACATGTGGCTAACAGATGGATATTATCCAAGGTTTTTATGGCCATAATCATAAATCAATTAAAATATGATTGCCCTGTTGGCTTGGAGTCCCTGCTGTGGTGGGTTTACCTGAGGTATACTCCAGGAACAACTCTGACCCACAACTCAAAGAGGATGCCAAACTGCTAAAACCCAAGCAGAAGGAACCCACAGCCTCATCCTCCAGATCCAAAGTCCCCTCCAAATCACAATCCAAACAAACCAAAAAGGCTACTCAGGGAGTTGAGTCCCCTGATGATGCCCCTACAGCACAAAGGCAGGATGAAACTATGGGTAGTAATCCCCCTGTAGTTTTCATGACTCTACCAGCTGAAACCGCTCAGGTATCCTCTCAACAGATCCTGATGCAACCAAAAATGGGGAAACTACATTACTAGAATCTCTCTCACTTGAGAAGATTTCCATTGAAGAGCACCATTCTCCCTAGGTGCAATCTTCTTCACCCTATCTCCCACTGAAGCCACCCCTACAAGCCCAACTGTGGTTATTGCACAAGTGCTGACTCAACTACATTCCTCTAACCCTCCCCAGAAACCTATTACCACTGGGAAAGCCTCAATAGTTGAGGGAGAGGATTATAATGTAGCTGATAACCCACAGCACAGGGATTACAGAGTTCAATCTCCTTGTGTAGAGGAGGAGATTCGAACATCTGGTGAGGCTGTCTCTTCTCCTGTTTCAGCACATGAACAGAATGAAGTTGGTATCATCTCTAAGACCTTACCAGAGGCAACTGCTAATGAAGGACATAATCCTGAGGCAGGAAGTCCCCAGTTCCAAGAAATAGGGGCACATGTGAATACTGATCTACACTCAGCACATGTTCATCCTTATTTAATCAGGAGGTCAGATGATTCAGCAAAGACTGATGATGACCTGGGCTTTTTCTTTGAAGTTCTAGCCACAACACCATTCTTGAGGCTGAGGTTTGCAGACTACAAGAACTGCTGGCCAAAATGTCACAAGAATCAAGTCCATCTGCCCATATTCACCCACAGATGGCAGTTTCTTCTGAAGCTCTCCCAAACACTGAGCCACTTCCACCACCAACAATGCCACCAGCCTCTGATTCAGGCACCATTTCTCAGGGACAGAACCGTCTGAGCAAATGGTTGCTGCCTTTCAATCCTCCTTACCTCTCATCATTTCCATCGTCACTAACATTGTGCATCAAGCCGTTAATGAGAGGCTTTCCTCAAATCTTCAAACCTTAGTTGATGGTGCTGTTTCTAAGAGACTTCTGACATTCAAACCCCTGAACCAATGCAACCAAAAAGGGGGAGTCTAAGTCAGTGAAAGCAGACAAAAGAAAACAAGTTGAAGAGGAAGAAGAAGAAAGAGAAGAAAGAAAAGGAGATGATCACCTACAGAGAAAGAAGAGTGCTGAACAGACTGAGGTGAGAAAAAGTTAGAAGAACTGATCAAAGAAGCAATGAGCAACATAGCAGATCTATGGGTAAAATCATTGATCAACTCTTCAGACAAGGTTTTGACACAGCCAAACTTGACTCGAAATCAGAAGGCTAGAGATTCAAGAGATTGAACATAGATGGGCAAGTTGGAGTGAGAAAGAAAAGGAAAGGCTGGAAGCTATGACAGATTCATATCAAAGCATTTGGGAAGATCAATCATTGAAGTGAAGTCATGGTCCAGAGACAGTATTTTGGAGATAACCACCAGAATTTGTTCTTTTGAAGTATTCAACAAAGGATTGATCATAGAAGCTCTTGATGAAGCTGGTGCTGGGAAAAGGTCTGATATGGCAAAGTTATCCAAAGCTTCACTCACAACCAAGATGCTAGAACAGCCTGCACAATCTCCTACACCAAAACAACCAACTTCACAACCCCCAAAACCAACTCCTTTACCCAAGAACCTACTCAAACCACTACTAATGATGCACCTAAGAGGAAGAGAAGGGTGTTGAGGATGGAAGAAGAAGAAGATGATGAGGATGATAGTCTGCCAATCTTAGTTGTTCTCAAAATAAAGATGCCTGAGCCCAGAAGTCAACCAACAACAATCACACCTGACATCCAAATGCAAATGGTAAAAGTAAAACTTGAAGAAGAAGAACAGCACAAACAACATGATGAGCAGCTGTTAAGGATGATTGATAAAGAATTTCCTAAGTCTTCATCCATACAAGCTATGAAGAAACATGCTAAGAGGTTGTATGCTCTCAGATTCACATTTCAATATCAGAAAGAGAGAGTGAGAATTTGGCCTGACCCGAGAGTAAGTGACAGAATTCATAAAAAGAAGATTCCAAGTAGATACAATGGCCATGTAAAGAAGATTGTAGATGCTGTGATTAT
Source organism: Flaveria trinervia (assembly GCA_025506515.1). Taxonomy (NCBI): domain Eukaryota; kingdom Viridiplantae; phylum Streptophyta; class Magnoliopsida; order Asterales; family Asteraceae; genus Flaveria; species Flaveria trinervia. The sequence goes on along the minus strand of CM046454.1, from coordinate 16,468,385 downwards.
GCTGGCCATTGTAGTGTCACCTTGGGAAATCCTTGATGACTTCAAGAGAGCTTACAAGTATAAGATGACTCCACAAACTTTACTAGAAAACAAAATGGTAAAGAAGGGGTTGATCTACAAGAAGCTTGAAGAAATAAGAAGAAATGAGCTCCAGTTGTTACTTGAAGGTACTCATCCTGATGAGTTTGCATACAGAGAAATAACTACTGTGGAGCTGAAGAATGGAAAGAATGTTAAGTAATTATCAGAGTACTATGAGCCTGAGTTCTTCTTTGAAAGTGAAGCTGAAGAACTCACAATGGATGAACAAGTTGTATTCCTTGAGGCCTATGACAGAGAGTCTTACAGACTCATCATTAGGAAGTAGGTCTCATGGATGGGGTAACAACTCTGTGTCCAATTCCCCAAGACAGAGTTCCCATTCATCCTCAGCCAATCAAACTTTCTGAAACCTCTTCCCTGGCCTGAGTTTAATTTGAAGATTTTTGAGCTGATCCAGAAAATGTTTCTGCCAATAAGTGGGACTTCAATAATCTTAAAGGTTTTGGCTGCATTGGTTCAGGGGGAGTTTGTTGGACCAAAAGAACCAATGAGCCAGATCAGAAAAACCTTAAAGTCCCACAAACATCAAAACAACTGAAGTGGTCTACAAAGTCTAAAGACAAAGTCTGAAGACAAATTCTGAAGACAAAGTCTAAAGACAAAGTCTGAAGACAACAGCTGAAGACAAAGTCTGAAGACAAAGTCTGAAGACAAAGTCTGAAGACAAAGTCTGAAGACAAAGTCTGAAGACAAAGTCTGAAGACAAAGTCTGAAGACAAAGTCTGAAGACAAAGTCTGAAGACAAAGTCTGAAGACAAAGTCTGAAAACAACAGCTGAAGACAAAGTCTGAAGACAAAGTCTGAAGACAACTGCTGAGGACAAAGTCTGAAGACCAAGTTCTCAGAAGTTGTCACAACAGCTGAAGTAGTTCTCTTCAGTAGTTGTGATGGTTTACTTTTCACTAGTTTGTAATCAGTAGTTTCATATTATGTAAAACATCTGAAGGTCTTACACTTCAGATGTTATAACTTCAGTAGTTGTAATGGTAGCTTATACTTTGTTTCTTTGTGAAGGTGTCCTTAGTTGTTATGGACATCTTCAGTAGTTTAGTTAATTTTAGTTGTTTGTATAAATCAATTAGCTGTCACTATCAAGTGATGTCAGCTGATGTCACATTCCTTTATAAAAGGAATGTTGACCTAATTTCCTTGTAACCCAAGCATGTGCATGAATGAAAACATTCTTTTTGTAGAAAACTTTCTCTCTCTATTACCGTCACTGTTTGATTGAATATTCATATTATTCTTGCTTAAATTTCGTCTAATTCTTGTGCTATTCTGCTGCAAATCTTAATCTAATTGATCAAGCTAGATCTCGATCCTTTCACTACCATCTTCAAAACTCTAAAGAAGGTGTCCACCAACTTCACTGGAAGGTACACTTCTCTACTTCCCGGTAAGACCGAGCAAATAGCTCCTGGTGACATTCCTGTTGAACCCACAGATGATGAACCCACACCAACAACTACCCCCACAATGCCAATTTCACCTTCTCCTCCCATCACCATCACCTATAAAAGACGCTGCGAACGAACTCTTGTTCAATCTACTCTGATTGAACAAGCTCCTCCTGTTCAACCTAAAAGGCTAGAGTGGAACATTGGGATCCCACTCAACCTGAGGTCTCACCATCCTTCACCATTGACCTCAATATGGGTCTTGAGTCTTCTTAGTCTCAAAACCATAATCCCACTACCCAATCAAAAAGCCCTCAGGGTGAGTATTTACACTTCTCTAAGCAGCCAACAAGGGACAGCCCCACTAGAGGCTCAATGCCTATAGATATTGACCAAGGTCCCGGGTCAGTAGGCTTAACCTCTTTATCTTACACTGACATTCTCTTCAAAGCTGATGAAGAGATAACGTCCCTCCATGGCAATGAAGTTGATCTACAACACCTCTCTAAGATCAACAGAGCCTAGAGAGACCTCTTATCTCCAGCCCCCATCAGCAAACCCTTAGTGAGGTGAGTCCCACTGATATGGAGGGGACTCATGCAGATTCAACTGCCATTACAAAAGATACCTCAATGGACCTTATGGATAGTGGTAACATTTCTGAGACTGAATCTGCGGCAACCATGCCTTTTGATGACTCTAAAAGAGACATCATTAAGCAGGGGAAACGAGCGTGCCAAGAAACCACATCTGGTGGTGAGGCTGAACATACTAGGTATGTTACCTCATCTCCTCATGATTCTTCAAAAGAAGATGAGGTAAATATGCAACTCTTCATTCAAGACCTACTATCTAAAGTCTCAAACCTTGAATCCAAGGTTAGGACTTTAGAATAAAGGTCTGCCACTCAGCAACTTGATATTTACAATTTCAAGGACCAACTTGCTAAGAAACAAATTGAGAGATCTGTTAGGCATGTACTTGTTCAGGTCTCCTTGACCTCTTCCTCCACCTCATTTAGCTCTCAAGATGATGCTACCAAAAGGGGGAGAGTGTTTAGAGACAAACATTTGAGGAACCACAGAGCCAAACTTTAACTTCCCAATTCTCGGCTCCTATTACAACTTTCTTTGAGCCATCTCAAGTTGTACTGCAAATTGATCAAAGGATGCTCAAAGATCTCTACAGACTCTTCTCTAAGTTTATGTTGAGATCCTCTCTTGATCAGCCAAGCCCTAATACAACAATGATGTATTTTGGAGCTGAAGAACTTCAGAGGCTAAGTGCACCTTCTACCACTGATGGCCCAACAACCGAAACAGTTGGGACAGAATCTACACCCCCTCAAACTTCCGAAGCTGAAGTTCAAGCCTCGGAAGAACAAGCCGAATCTTCCGAAGCTGAAATGGAAGCTGCGGAAGGACTGTTCTCACTGTCAGAGGAAATAATCATCACAGATGCAATCCTAGAGCTGGCATCTAAGGTGAATAGTGAGGACTTTCTGGATCAACCTCTTGTTCAGACACCCTCTCTGCCTCTCTCACAATCTGAATCCACTCTTCAAGAACCACCAAAGTCAAGCTCTTCAAAAGATTACAAAGGAAAGAAGAAAATGACTGCGGAAGAGCTTCAGGAAAAGGAGAAGATTGAAAAGCTAAAGAGAAAAGGAAGGCTTCCAACTGGGAAGCTGTTAGCTGCAAGTACAAAAGCAACTGTAGCCAACCAGGAGGCAGTTAACAAAAGAAGAGTAGAGATCATTGACCAGCTTATCAAGCTTGGAGCTACCAATGAAGAAACACTCCTGCTACCATTAGACGAGTTGGTTGAACTGGAAAAGGCAACCAGGCTACAATAGGAAGTAGCACGCTTGGCCTTAGAGGAAGAAAGAGAAAAGGAACAGAGGGAGGCTGACATGCAGCTTAGGAGGGAAAGGATAGCCTTCCTAACCTCTAGAGGTTACTCTCTTTAAGAGCTGTCTCCATATAATGATGAAATGATCCTATGGCTCTTCAAAAAAGAGCAGGATCAATTGGAGAAAGAGAGAAAAAGAGCTGCAAGAGAGAAGTTGAGGGAGAAGAAGAAGAAGAAGGAAGAAGAAGAAAGGGTCACTGCAACCAAGAAGATAGGTGAGAAAGCCTGGATGAAAGACTATCTCTAGGCTCACGGCATCTCTGGAAGGCAGGTGGGTCCCATGTCTAAGAGGACACTCCAATGAATAGTTAGTGAAATCAAGGCTGATATTCGTTTGGGGAAAATGAGAGAGATGTACAAAAGGGTACAGGGGATGACCTTCACACCAACCACTCAACCCCAACATGAACCAACTCCCTCTCCATTCACCATCAAAACTGAACCTTACACTCCTGAACCCACACCCTAACCTTCATCCACTTCCTCTCCTCAACCACCCAAACTACCCATCCTTCAACCCAAAATACTTACCAGAACCACTACACCACATCCTACCGAACAACCTTCCAACCATCCCCTCAGCCTTCCAAACATCTCTCCCTTGAGGAGTTTAAGGCAATCAAGACTAAGCTCACCAACTGCACAACTTTGAGCGACATCTCCTGTGAGGAAGATTTTGTCAACCTAACCTATGTTGATGGATCTTCACGTTCCCTCATAAGAGATCAATTTCTTGATCTGCCCAGAGGAACACTAAACGATGTTATAAAACTTCTAGGCCTCAACTCAGACTCATTAAATGATGAAGAGAAGAGACTAAGAAAGAAGCTAGTGACTCTACTGGATACAAGGAAAGAGGACAATATTCCTAGTCATTCTCTTGTGCCTAGAAAGAAAATAATCTAGTGGAGGTTGGATGAAGCTACTCACAACTTTGTTGTGGAAAGAGAGAATGGTGAAGTCAACAGGCTGAATGCCACCTCTCTGCTACACTCTAGTAGGTTTGATATTGCTGAGTTAGCAGAGAAACCATTCTTTAACCCCTCTAACTCTGAAACTGTTGATCACATCAGAAATCATCTCAGTAGTCTTCATCTGGCTGAGTTACTGCAAAAGCTAAGATTGAAGAAGAGTTGAAGTTGAGAAGAAAGGAAGACAATGATAGACATCCCACCAAGGGCACAACCTTTCTATAGATGTGGAGGGTCCTGAATTGGAACCTATAGTTAGACGAGAATATGATTATAACTCCCATCAACTAACTCTTTTCAAAGGGCTACAACAAAAGGTACATATCATTTAGGGTGAGAGACTGGAGTTTCTGTCAACTACGGATTTGTACAAACTTCTCAACACCATATCAGGGAAGAACAAGGAAACTAACAAGTATTTACTCTCCTGGTGCTGAAGGTTTTGAGGAGCAGCAACAAGTGAGGTTTTGGTAGCATCAGCCTAGGGGGATTTTGTTGGATCAAGAAGAAGGCTGGTGCAACCAAAACCAAATCACTTAGACAAATTTTGGTGCTACTTACAAAGGCTTCTGAAGCCAAGTGTGGAACTTTCAAAGGAAGTAAAGTTCTTCCGAAGACAGAGTGAAAGATCAACTTCTAAAGACAAACTCTACTTCTAAAGTCGATAAACATACTTCCAAAGATCAAGTTTGAGAAGAAGAAATCAGAAGACTACTTCCAAAGTATGAAGAAAAGAAGAAGTCCTCAAGCCTCGGAAGAAGTAGCTTCTTCCGAAGTGTAAGTGGCTTCGGAGGTACTTGTTCTTCCGAACCCATTTAACCTTCAGAAGACACTGCTTTGAACCAGTGGACATAAGTATGGTCTCTGACACTCCACTGCAGAGCTCTGGAACTGCATGGCATTTTCTCAAAGAGCAATGTAGTTGACCATACTTTATTCAACTGTTCACTTTTTTATGCTAGTACAAGTTACCAACTTTAGTTGGGGACAAAAGGTAAGTTAGGGACATGTCCGGACTACCATATCTCAGATAAGACTTTATTTGAGATACCTTAAACTATAGCTTTGTAGTATTTGCTTTTAGTTAGAGGATTTCAGCTGGTATCAAAGTATATCCAGCTGTTGGTAGTATTATATATAGTTTCTCATTGTAACTCATAACAGTATGCTTGTAAGAGTCTTGTAACATTTGAGTTAAAAAGCATATATGCAAGTACCTTGAAAATTACTTCTTGTGTTCGATTATTACTTATTATATTGTTATCAACTCTTATAGACTTTGCTTTCATCGGAGTGTTGTTTTAGTGAGTTTGAAAGAAAAATCAAGTGTTTAGTGACATTAACCAATCCTGTAATTAGGTGATGCTCCTCTCTCTCACCACTAGCTTTAGGTTTTTGGCTGCTGGATTTCCTCTGCTCACTAGCAGCCTCAGTTGAGGTGTCAATGGGCTGAGTTGCCATGGTTGAGGTCTTAATGATGTAATCACTTATAGAAGTGCGAGCCACTTCCATACGGATATCCTAAATAGGTTTAGAAGTATCCACCTCAGTTATGGGTGACTAATTTAGGCTAGACATAGGAGACTCAGGAGCACCCATCTCTCTTTGAGAAGCAGAAAAGAAGAGAGAGTCATGGTACTCACTGAAACCTAAGTCTTCATCAGTACAGAAGTCAAGGTTAGGAATATGTTGGTTTAAATCTAAAGGCTGGGGATGGTAGTTGTCCTTAAAGGTTGCTCACTTGAGTGTTGAGACTCAGAATGAAGGCTTAAGGCAGTAGGGCTTGTGAGCTCATCAAGCTGAGCATAAGGAACCTCAACACTGATCTTTGAAGTAATAGGAGTGGTTTGCTCCTCGGGGGAAGTAGGAGCTCCAATATCAATTTCCTCATGTATGTGTGAGTATATAAAGGCTTACATAGACTCAATAGTTTGAGTAGGGGTTTGTTTGGATTTTCTTTGGTAGGTGAGGATGATTTGTGGCTATTGAGGTGGTTGAGATGTAGAAGTTGTGGGTTCAACACTAGCTGGTGCTGCTAGGTTGTCACCTTGAGCAATAAGCCCTAACATTTTTGGGACAAGGGCTGTTTCTACCCCTGAGAAGCCAACAGTTGGCTTCCTCAAGATTTTAAAGATGCTGGGCGTCATCTGTTCTAATTTAAGAATATTACCTACTCCCCTTAACTGTGAGCTCAATTCATAGTTAATAATGTATTGAACATATCTAGGGAACATGTAGTATTTTAAAGAGTCCAAGTTTGCAAGCAGATTAGTGTAAACAAATTGAGAGTACTTGAACTTGACTCCTTGAACCATCCCATGCACTATGAAGGAGAGATCTTCAGGAATTTGGTCCCACCCTCCATGCTTGTTAGACAAGCTGTGGATAACCACATGAAGTATGTATTTCCACTTAGATGAGACCTTCCCTTTCCTAAAGGTCTTTACAGAGAAATCTCCCTCATAGCCCATTTGCTCAAAGGAGTGGTTAATAGCTTCTTTCGGGAAGAACACTTCACCTTCTTCATCATCCAGCTGAAGATGATTGTTGATGATGGCCAGAGTGATGAAGATTGTTCTCCCCTACACTATGGCAGACAGTGCCTTCTGGCAGGTCTTCCAAAATTCAAGAAGATGATCCTCATACGGAGTAGGATCAATGGTGAGGGAGGTGAAGTAGTTAGATAAAGCCAAGAAACAAAAACCTCTAACAAATTTGGATCTTTCGCAGAGTTTAATAGAGCAACTTGGTTATGTTGCCTGTGTAACTGCTTGGAGAATCAGGGTCATTTCTACGGTTAAGGTTGGCCACTGTGAGAAAGCTTAATGATGAAGGAAGTATGAACGAGGCGGTTTCAGAGAGAAATTTGGGAATTTAGGTTTGGAGAAAAGATGAAGATGATATAAAGAGGGGGAACCGTTGGGTTTATATGTGAATGGATTTACGATAAAGTTAATGAAAGAGGATAAAATTTGAAACCCGGATGTTGGTCCCACCTCTGAAAAACTAGTTTACTTTTTGCTCAAAAAGTAGTTTTCTTAGAAGTCAAAAAGCTTCCGAAGGTAAAATGTCCTCGGAAGTTTTAATGAAAAAGCTTTCGAAGCCAAAATGGCTTCGGAAGAATTTCCTAAGAGTTTTGAAAATTTTGCTTCGAAAGAGAATTAAGACTTGTACATTTTGAAGATCATGTTAGGTTGGACTCACTTTAGTATAGATGTTTACTTTACATTTTAATAGGACTTTTGTTAGTTTCATTTCGTATTTTGTTTGTAATTAGCAGTTTTGGCAGTCCAGCGAAACTGTGAGCGAATCTATACATTCGCTCACAGTTTGCTGTTTTGGTTTACCCGGCGAACTTGTGTTCTGTCGGGCGAAACTATAGTTTCGGCATGACAGTTTCGCTGGTAGCGAAACTGTCAGCGAATCTATGACTGCTATATATACTATTGTCATTTCACTTTGTACAAAGAGCTTGCAAAACCCTAATCGTGGAATTCTGTTGCAAGCTACCATTTCTAAGCAGTTACTTCATTGAAATACAATGTGCTTGTTGTTATTGAAAAAAAAAATATTGAAGATCATGTTAGGTTGGACTCACTTTAGTATAGATGTTTACTTCACATTGTAATAGGACTTTTGTTAGTTTCATTTCGTATTTTGTTTGTAATTAGCAGTTTTGGCAGTCCAGCGAAACTGTGAGCGAATCTATACATTTGCTCACAGTTTGCTGTTTTGGTTTACCCGGCGAACTTGTGTTCTGCCTGGCGAAACTATAGTTTCGGCATGACAGTTTCGCTGATAGCGAAACTGTCAGCGAATCTGTGACTGCAATATATACTATTGTCATTTCACTTTGTACAAAGAGCTTGCAAAACCCTAATCGTTGAATTCTGTTGCAAGCTACCATTTCTAGCAGTTACTTCATTAAAATACAATTGTGCTTGTTGTTATTGAGTGAGTTTGTTCATTTGAGTACCAATTATGTCTTGATTCATCATATTCACTTCTCAATTGTTATTATTTGGATTGTGTGTTTGATATTGATCAAATTATCCTATCAATTGTACTGTTCATTGATCACATGGACCAACAATATGGTATCAGAGCCTTAGTGCTCTTGATTTGTTGAGTTTTTGTGGTTTTGGTCAATATCTAGTTTCAATCATTTTTATTGGATTATCAGCTGTTTTTGGCATGGAAATTGATTGAATTATGCTTGTTCTTGATTGAGGAAGATTCTACAATCATCAGATCTCAAATTCATTGAGATTTGGATGATTTCAGATTGATTTTGAGGTGAAAAAGGGTTTTGAGATCGACCAGCGAAATTACTGTTCTTACAGCGAAACTGTCATCTTCATTCAGCGAAATTATGAGTTATTTTGGATCAGAAGTTGTTTTCTAGAGTTTCAGCGAAAGTATTCCCTTGAACGAAATTTCATTAGTGTTTTTGACCAATCATCAGCGAAATTGCTTCCGAATCTATTTTTGAACGAAAGTTCAAGCTTGTTTCCTGCGAATTTAGCAGCGAAACTAAGCAATTGTTGTCTCTTTTCAAGTGAAAGTGCTGCTGAAATTGCAAGCGAAAGTGTCTGTTTTTGCGAAAGTATCTGCGATAGTATTGTTTCAGCGAAACTGTTAGCCAAGTCACCTCTTTCAGCGAATTTGTTAGCGAATTTGTCAGCGAAATTATCAATTTTTCTGCCGAAACTATCATGTCGAAATTAACTACTCTTACACTTGCGGATCTTGAAAGTGTTGCTCCTAATAGACCTCCAAGACTCATTAATGGAGATAATTTTGAAGATTGGAAGAGATGTCTCAAAGCTTTCTTTTTCTACACAGATCATAATCAATGGGAATCGATTATTTCAGGTCCTCATATACCTACGGTTACGGTTGGTGATGTCGTTTCTCAGAACAAAGACCCATCTTCTTATACTAAAAGAGATCTGAAACTGATTGATCGTGATCAAAAAGCTTTTGGTGCTCTAACTCTCTGCTTGGCTCCAGATATCTACAATCGTTTTGCAGAGCATAAAAATGCTAAATCTCTTTATGATGCTCTCTATGAATTCTATGATGGGAATGCAGATCTGGTGAAAGACAAGAGTATTCAAGCTGAAAAGGAGTTCAATTCGTTTGTAGGATACAAGAATGAAAGTTTGACAGATCTGACAAATCGTTTCTTAACCGTCTCAAGCACTCTGAAGAAGTATGATGAAAGACTCTCCAACAGTGAACAAGTTTACAGGCTTCTCGATTCTCTTCCACCACAGTGGAGTCTTCAAGTGAGGATGCTCAAACAAGAAAGAGGTTTTACAGATTATAAGCTGATGGATATCATTAACAAGTTGAAATCTTTTGAGTTGGATATGAAAAGAAGAGAATTTAACCAGACTATGATGCCCACATCTGGTTTTTCTCAAAATGCTGCTTTGTTGTCATCCGCTGCAAACTCTCACATTCAAAATCCAATTCAAGGAGGGAGCAATACAAGTAATTTCTCGAGTGGTAGTAATCATGTTGGAAAAGAATTGGGAAATTCTAAGGTGAATGCTGAAACTTCAATTTCATCTGAAACAATGGCTCTTTTTGGAATGTTTGTTCAGAGCTATGAAGCTCTTGTTGCTGGTGAATTGAAAGGTAAAGGAATGACTATGGAGGATATGTATCAGGTTGATCCTGATGATTTAGAAGAAACTGACATTCAATGGCAAATGGCGATGTTAACTTTAAGAGCCAGGAGATTCATGGAAAGAACAGGAAGAAAGAATTTTGGTGGTCAATCATCTACCTCAAAGCTAGGATTTGATAAGTCAAAATTGAGGTGCTTTAACTGTAAACAATTGGGACATTTTAAACGTGAATGTTCATTACCAATTGTCACAGATCCTAGTAACACTGGAGTACCAAGATTGACAGCAGAGAAAGAAAAGGAAGAAGGAAATTCAAAAAAGGAGTCAGCTTTGATCTCAAACCTTGACTGGAGTGTGGAGGTGGAAGAAACAAGATCTGAAATAAATCATGCGTTAGTTGTTGAGGTTGTGGAAAGTGATGAGATGGAAGTTCATAAAGATGGATTTGTGCTGTTCAAGGAATTCAAAGGAGCAAATGAATCTTCAGTAAAGGAGAAAGAAGAGAAGGCAGATGGAGAGGAGAAAGAGGAAATTATAGGTTCAGATGAAGAAAGGAATTCAAAAGCTGCGAAAGGAAAAGAGAAGGATGATGCGGCCGCTACTGTTGAGGAAAGGAAATCAAGTACTCCAGCATGCATGTGCGATAAAGTTTTAGCTGCCGAAAGGATGGTAATGGGACTTCCTTATGAGGTAATACAGGATATGTGCTCATCTGCTTGCAAAATTAGACTTTTTGGGATTTATAAGGCTATTCGTTTGTTAATTGATAATGAAAATGATTTAAAACGAATTAATGATGAACTTAAAATGAATGAATCAAAATATTTTGTGAAATTAAATGAGGCTTTAAAAGAAACTGATCATTTAAAAAGAATTGTTTTGAAAAGAAATGTAGAGGTTAATATTTTGACTGAACGGGTTGCTCTTGCTGAATTTGAAACAAGCAAACTTCAGTCAAAGTTAGATAAATGGACTATTTCTGGAATGAAACATGATGATCTTTGTAAATCTCAACGGGGAGCAAGAATTAAAACAGGTTTGGGTTATGAAAATGTAAAGGTTTATCCTCCTCCTAGTACATACTGTTATTCTCCTATGCATGTTCCTCATCCTTCTAATGATTTAATTAAATCAGATACTGACAGTATGTCTGCAGGTTTAGTCGGGAATAACTCTAAGTACATTCGTGAAGACTACGACTATGAACCAACTAGTGGGCTTGGATGCACTAGTTCTAGTACACCTGACAATCAGCAGTCTGTTTTAGATAATAAGTCTAGTTTAAATTCAGTGTTTGTTTCTAGTTCAAATGTAACAGACTTGAATGTCTCATGTTCTCTTGATAGTTCTATTTCATCTTGTACTTCAAATCATGATAGTGATGATTTTTGTTCTGGTAATGAATGCAATGAATCTGATGTTTCTCCTAAAACAACTGAGCAACTTAAAATTAATTCTTTCGAAAAGTTCTTTTCTCAACCTATTCCATCTTTCATACCATTAATATAACATCATCAGAAAAATGTAGTTCGTCTTTATCTGACACTGGTACCAATGGTACGAGTTTTACTGATTTGTCAGAAGAATCACGTTTTGATTTTGACAAGAAGAACTTTGATTCAAATAAACAAAAACATCATGAGATGTATGAGACATTCAGTGATGTTGATTCTAGTTTGTTGAATGTGATGAGGAGATTATTATTGATCCTATTTTTACCTCATCACATCATCGACCTAGATTCAAACATCATTGTTTCAGGTGTGGTGAAGAGGATCATCTTATCAAAAATTGCCCTTTGATTCAAAGATCCTCTAATAGGAATTGTTTTGGGAATAAATTGACAAAATTGGTTAATAATTTCTTTTGTAAAAAATCCGCTTCTTTAAAAACAAAAGTTGTTCAATCTTGGGTCCCTATTGCTCCTGGTTAAATGATTTGTTAATTCATTTCAGGGATCCTCTTCAAAGATTGTACACAGTCTGTGGCATGTTGATAGCGGATGTTCCAAGCCTATGACGGGATTAAAGGATCTGTGACAATGAGGCTGCCATTGGAATTGCTAAAAACCCCATTCATCATTCCCGCACAAAGCATATTGAAACACGAATCCATGCTATTCATGATGCTCAAGAGAAGGGTTCATTAATATTATACCCATCGATACAAAAAATCAAAAAGCTAATCTTTTCACAAAAACATTTGATAAACCTCGTTTTTATGAATTGATTTCTATGCTTGGGTTAATATCTCTTTAAAAATTTTCATTTTCTATTTCTTTATTAAAAAAACATTATAACAAACATATAAAAAAAATTAATTAAAATGAAAATTCATTGATAATAATAGAAATATGAAAATAAAAATTTGGGGGAGTAATATCATTATTCTGAGATTGGAATTTAACATGATGAGAAATGATTGTATATTCTCTAAAAATTTTTATTTACATGACCAGTACTTCTATGAGAAATGATAGTAACTGTTACTGGATTCTGTTTTACATTAAAAAAAAGGAAATGGATCAGATTCTTTAACGATATGCTTGATAGACTCTGCCTGACGAATGAAGTAGACAACAGCTTTTTGATTAATTAAACTTTATGCTTAAGAATGTCTGGATTTACTCAATCGTTTTGGATTGCACAAAAACTGAGTCCTGACAAAAATTGGATTGAGAATGAATCTTTCGTTCATTTTGCTTTGTTTTGTCATCATCCTCTGCTGGTATATTTAGTGTCAAGATGTCTTGTGTCTGTGCTTATCTCCTATGTTGTACGTGAGTACTGACCTGGAGTGATGATCTCCTCTGCTGTATGATAGTACTGACCTGGAGCTCTCATCAGCACATGTTCAAATGGTTATCTCCTCTATTATATGTGAGTATAGATCTGGAGCTCTCACCATTTTGATATAATTACGTCAATCATCTTATCGATGAATTTCTCTCAGAATGAAATATTCTGTTGATAATCATTTGCACACTAATTCACAAACCTTGTTCTTTGAAGATTGATTCATAATTCAAGAAATCCTGAGGTTGGGTGAAGGTTTTTTACCAAATGATTGTGGGGTCTTGCATTTTAAAGCATCTAATCGAACCTTAAATGAATCATAAGCTGTTGTTCGAAAAAGGATAAGACATGAGTTTAAGTGGACAATTATATGAGCAATCGTTATTGATTTGTTCTAATTTCAGTTGTTTCTGTGCAGATTGTGATCAGATCTTGTATTCAGTATGATCTCATGACTGGTAGATGATTTTTTGATCATTTTTATGTTCTAAAATATTTAGAGAATGTGATCTCTGATTATTTTAGATCTCATTATTAGATGTGCTTCCTTTAAGTATTATAATTTAAAAAAAATAAAAAAAATAATAATAAATAATAAAATAAAAGGTGCGAAAGTATTCTTTCGCTAATAATTTCGCAAAGCGAAACTGCAATTTCGCTAGGTTGGCTAATAAGTTGTTAATCAGTTACCTCCTAGCGAAATTACAGTTTCACTGGGCGAAACTATAAATTCGCTAGACGAATTTATAGTTTTGCTGTCTGCGAAACTATTTGCTATATAAGTCATGTTTGCGAATTTTCTCTCATAATTTCGCACAATCGCTCAGTTTCACTTTTAGGGTTTATCCGTAACTTTTAAGGCGATTTTGACTTGTGTTTGTGATTTGGACTGATATATCTAAGTACTCATTCTTGAATGTGGGTACTTCATCCAAGGTAGGAGAGGGAACTTCTGGAGCAGCTAATACTGAAGCAGGGGAACAAGAGATCCCAAGAGAAGATGCTGGAAGAAATGAGGATGCTGATATTATTGAAGCAGGGTTTGTTAACCTACAGTTTGATTTTGATAAGGATAGTGTGGGTGAAAAAGTGGTTGTTATTGCTACCACTGAGGGAATGTCTGATAAAGGAAAAGGTTTGATTGATGAAGAGAGGAGGATGAGCAATTGGTTGATTATGATTCTGAACCAGAGTTTTATGAAGTAGATGAGATACCACTGGTGTATGTTGCTAAGAAGGGAGATGATGAAGCTGATGTGTTTGAGATGGATAAGAGTGACTGGTTGGTGAAGGAGAAGGAGGCTGAAGAACTTACTCCTTTGTTTCAAAATATGGAAGGTTTAAGCAGGATAGAGGCAGACAAGAAGATAATAAATTGGTGTTATAATCCTAGTTTAAAGATGTTTATGATTAATAGAAGAGGAGGTAATATCAGCTACATGCTCAAGAGGAAGGCTTTTAAGACCTTGCCCAAATGGGATCTGAGACGGTTAGCCATTTTGCCTTTGATTAATGCTCATTTAAGTGAAAAGGCAGTATTTCTTGAGAAGGAAATTAAAAATGGACTTAATGATAATTTTGAGTCATTTGGATACATGAAGGCTGAACGAAAAAGATCATATTAAGGGAGACTGGGAGACTGGCAAAGGGAGGATTGTTTTGAGAGTCAAACCACCAAAGACTGTAAATAGGGCAAGATTGGCTCATCCTCTTCCCCAACGTTTACAGGACTTTGAAAAGTGGTTTTATGATAATAACACTGGCGAGGCGGTGATTAGAGCCAAACACGGAAAAGAGTTTAGGGTGTTTGACCCGATGGAATTATTCAGCTTCAGTGATGAAGATCTCTTGACTCTTTGTGAAAATCATATTAAGGCAGGGGCAGGAGAGGAAACACGAAAACAGGCAAGCTTGTTTATGAATGTGGCAAACAAAATAAGAGGAGTACGGGCGGAGGTAAAGAGTTTGGCTGAAAAGGTGAGAGCACAAGATGACTTTGCCATGGATGTTCAAGACATGACCAGGCAGTTTGCTAGAGCTAGTGGTCATTCTGAGGAAGCTGGTGATGCAGGAACTAACCTTGGAGGATCAGTGGCTGAAGCTTCTAAAGATGTTGCTGCGGGAGGTGATGAAGATAGACCAACAGCAGCAGAGGAAACCGGAGCCGACGAGTCAAATCAAGAGAAGTGAAGATAGTGAGGTCCAACCTAGGGGGAGTATTGAAGATCATGTTAGGTTGGACTCACTTTAGTATAGATGTTTACTTTACATTGTAATAGGACTTTTGTTAGTTTCATTTCGTATTTTGTTTGTAATTAGCAGTTTTGGCAGTCCAGCGAAACTGTGAGCGAATCTATACATTCGCTCACAGTTTGCTGTTTTGGTTTACCCGGCGAACTTGTGTTCTGCCGGGCGAAACTATAGTTTCGGCATGACAGTTTCACTGGTAGCGAAACTGTCAGCGAATCTATGACTGCTATATATACTATTGTCATTTCACTTTGTACAAAGAGCTTGCAAAACCCTAATCGTGGAATTCTGTTGCAAGCTACCATTTCTAAGCAGTTACTTCATTGAAATACAATTGTGCTTGTTGTTATTGACTGAGTTTGTTCATTTGAGTACCAATTATGTCTTGATTCATCATATTCACTTCTCAATTGTTGTTATTTGGATTGTGTGTTTGATATTGATCAAATTATCCTATCAATTGTACTGTTCATCGATCACATGGACCAACACATTTTGTTCAAAAGAACAAGCTTCCGAGAATTAATTTGCTTAAGAAGAAAATTGTCCTTGAAAACGTAGAAGTACCTAAGAAAGGTTTTAAGCTTCGGAAGATATTTCAGAAATTTCTTCCTAATGAAAATTACTTAGGCAATTATTTGTTTTGAAGACATAAGTTTATTCCGAAGGGAAAAGAATATCTTTCGAAGGATCAAAATTTTTCAGAATCTAAGGAAAATCTTCAAAAGCTTTATCTAGAGAAAACAAGAGCTTATGAAGGTGATAACTAGCCAACGTAGGACACACAGATTTTAAGAAATAATATGAATTAGTTTTAAGAAAATCTTACTCAAATTTAATCATCCTAATAGCTGATATAAGATATTTAAATATCAGTTCATCAAAGACTTTTGTAAACAGATCAACATATTGTTCATTTGTGTTAACTTTGACTAGTTTAGTTAACCCCTTTCAAAGTTATCTCTAATTAAATGATACCTGATATTGATGTGTTTTGTCCCTCTGTGATAGAGATAACATTGTTGTTGTCTATGTGAATGGGAGTCTCCTTGAAATTTAATCTATAGTCAAGCATCTGATTCTGAATCCAAAGCACTTGAGCACAACAGCTTGCAGTAGCAATGTATTCAGCTTCAGTAGTTGATGCAAAGACACAGGATTGTTTCTTGTATTGCCATGAGACAACCCTTCCACCAAGAAATTGACATCCCCCAGATGTAGACTTTGCAATCATGTTGTAACCACCATAATCACTATCTGTATAAGCATACAGATTGAAGTCAGGATTCTAAGGATACCAAAGACCAAGTGTTGAGGCACCTTTGAGGTATCTTAGAATCCTTTTGACAGTGATGAGGTGAGACATCTTGGGGTTGGCTTGATTTTATGCATAAATACAAGTGGCAAACATGATATCAGGCCTACTAGTTGTGAGATACATAAGAGACCCAATCATAGCCATGTAAAGGTGTTCATCCACACACTCCCCCTCAAGATCAGGTCCAAGGGAGTGGTTTCTTGCTATAGGTGTCTTAGCAATCTTACAATCAATCATGTTGAATCTTTTGAGTATGTCTTGAACATACTTTGACTGACTAATGAAGATGCCATCTACAACTTGCTTCACTTGAATAACCAGAAAGTAATTAAGTTCTCCCATGGCACTCATTTCAAATATGTCCTTCATCATCCTCTTAAAGTCTTTGTAGAGCTTTGGATTAGTTAAACCAAAGATGATGTCATCTACATACACTTGAACTAGCATTAAGTCATTTCCTTGTCCTTTGATGACGAGAGTTCCATCTATAGTACCCCTTTTGTATCCATGCTTGCAGAGATACTAAGATAGAGTCTCATACCATTTCCTTGATGCTTGGTGCAGCCTATAAAGAGCTTTGCAAGCTTGCAGACATAATTAGAATGATCAGGATCTGCAAAGCCAGGTGGTTGTTTGAGATACACCTCTTCATCAATAACCCCATATAGAAAAGCACACTTGACATCAAGTTGATAGACCTTGAAGTTCTTGGATGTAGCAAATGCCAAGAATATCCTAACAGCTTCTAGTCTTGCTACAGGAGCAAAGACATCAGTGTAGTCAATTCCTTCTTCTTGTGTGTACCCTTGAACAACTAGTCTAGCTTTGCTTTTGATGACAATGCCTCTATCATCTTTTTTATTCCTGAACACCCATTTGGTTTCTATAGTAGTCTTCCCATGAGGAAGAGGACAAAGGTTCCAAACTTTCTACCTTTTGAATTGAAGCAGCTCCTCTTGCATGGCTTCAACCCAACTTCCATCCTTTAGAGCCTCATCAATTTTCTTTGGCTCTATCTGGAACAAGAAAAAATAATGAAGACAAACATTTGCTTCATGGGTTTGTCCTCTTATTCTTACTCCTTTGTCAACATATCTAATGATGTTTATGGTGGGGTGAGACTTGGGGATCCTTAGTTGAGGGATCACAGAAAGTTGCTTAGAGAGATCTAAATTAAAAAATTTTAGATATGGCATTGATGCTTCTCCCACCACATCAGCACACTTATCAAGAGAAACTTGATCCAATGAGTGTGTGACATCATTGATGTTTTCATCTGTGGAGTGGTTGTCAATATCAAGAAATTATTGATCACTATCACCACCTCCATTGTCTTCTGCATTTGAGGCTTCTTTATCAGATTGTTGAGCATTTGAGCTGGAATTTGAGGGCATCTCAGATGTATCTGTTGAATTTGTCATCGTTGTGATGATAGAAACTTCATTTGTAGAAGTAGTTACAACAGGACTTGAAGATGTGTAGCTTGAAGGTCTTCTTAGCTCAAATCTTGGATCAGGATCACCTGGTGATAAGATATCTATAAATCCTGAAACATTCTCACAAGATTTGTTAAAACAGTTGGTAACTAAATCAAGATCAAATAGCCAATCAGGACCAGAACTAGCCACACAAGGTGTGTGTTCATTGAAAGTCACATTGGCTTACTTCTCAACAATTCTAGTTCTGAGATTGTATACTCTATAAGCCTTGGCTTGAGAAGAGTACCCAATGAAGTGTCCATAATATGATTTCTCAGCAAATTTGGCAATTTGATCTTTGGTATTCAAGATGGTGTAAGGACATCCAAATGACCTGAGAAAACCAATGAAAGGTTTCCTCTTATGTCAAAGTTCATAAGGAGTCTTTCCATGAGTCTTAACCACTAAAACTCTGTTTTGCACATAGCAGGCAATGTTGACTACCTCTGCCCAGAAGGTGATGGGCAGCTTAAAGTCAGACAACATAGTTCTTGCAGCTTCAATCAGTGTCTTGTTTATCCTCTTTGCAACACTATTTTGCTGAGGAGTCCTAGGAGCACTGTATTGTCTTGTAATACCCTTTTCATCACAAAATGCATCAAGGATTTGATTCTTGAATTCAGTTCCCTGATCACATCTTATGGTTTTGACCTTGTGATCACATTGATTCTCAATATTTACGATGAAATTCTTCAGAATCTCAGGGGTCTCATCCTTAGTTCTAAGGAAAAAGACCCAACTGAATCTTGTAATCTGTGATCACCAAACAATAAGAGGTCCTTTCTAAAATCATTACACTGGTAGGGCCAAAGAGATCCATACGTAACAAGTATAGGGGTGTAGTGATAGAGTTTCTTTTCTTAGGCTTATGAGATACCTTATGTTGCTTCTCTTTTAGGCATGCAACACAATGATCATAACTTGTAAACTCTTTATTTGGAATTCCATTACCAAATCATTATTAATAAGTTAATTCATATTGTTAAAGTCTACATGGTACATTCTTTTATGTCATAGGAAAGACTCATAACTATTAGCTTTAGATAGAAAGCATGAGACTTCTGCAGAGGGAGACGTCTCTTGCAAAATCCATCTTATACATCTTATACAATACACTCATGCTTAGTAAATAGCATGTTATGACTCTGATCTTAAATTGGGATACACTCAAAAGATTGCACCCAAGCTCCTTGACAATGTTTACCTTCTCAATGCTGAGCTTACCATTTGTGAACTTGCCCATTCCAAAAATGTTACCACCTTCATCTCCTCCAAAAGCAACTAGCCTTCCATCAATCCTTTCAAAGTTCTGAAGTAGTGACCTATTGTCTGTCATGTGCCTGGAACAACCACTATTAATGATCCAGACATTTTTGTTTGTCTTGAGCTGTTCCTGCACAAAGAAAATGATTAGTTACATTTGGAAACCCAAGCCATACTAGTCTTGGGCTCATCAAAAGAAGTAGAAGGTAACATAACAGTAATAGATCCTATAGTTGTGCTTTGAGGATCTTGTGCTGCTGTTGATAGAGAACTTTCAGTCACTTGGTCTTTCTTTGACTTCCAAACCACCTTTGGAAGTTTGGAATTGACCTTCAACACTTCGGAAGCTTTTGAGACTTCGGAAGTTTTCATGACTGGACCTTCGGAAGATCCTGTTAACACTGCAGCAGACTTCAGTGCTTCGAAAGAATTCCTTTCTTCCGAGACCAAATTTTCTTCCGAAGGCAATTTTACACTTGCCTTATTTTTCATTTTGGAGCTTCCAAAGGAAACAAATTTTCCTTCCGAAGCTGAAATTTTCTTAGAGCTCCTTGAAGTCTCTTTCTTGGTCATATGACGAGTACCTCTTGGATTGTAGGGACAATCCTTAGCAATACGAGAGGTACTTTCACACATAACACATTCCACCTTTTTCTTCCTAAGAGCCTTCTTCTGAAAACAAGGCTGACTTTGATCACATCCCTTCTCCACCTCTATCTTTGTATATGCTGAGATAGTCCTTTTGGGCTGAGAAATGTTATTGGAGTTGGATGGTCCAGGCTGTGTAGCAGTGGTACACAACATATCAGCCTTCTTCTTGGTGCTGAGATGATTTGAACATGAACCATAACTCTTTGTAGAGGAGTTTAGGTTGATGCTTTCAGTCGTAACCACTTCAAACCCTACAAAGATAAAAACTTGTTTCTGCTTAGAGTCAAAAGTGGCCTTGATCTCTTGAGCCTTCCTAGCTTTTCTCTTCCTCTTTCTGATCAAGTTCTTTCTCATAGACTTGGTCATCATAGTCTTCTTGCTCACCTTAGAAGGATAGTGACCCTTCTTACAATCCTCCTCTTCACTCTTCTAAGAAGAATTCTTCACTATCACTTCTTCATCCTCTTCACTCAAGGGGTCTATGAGAGGAAGCTCATCTTCACAAGTTCCATACCTAGGTGATCTTATAGATAAGATTGTGTGTGGAGGAGCTATCTCACTAGATCCCAATCCCTGCTTATTTTGATAACACACCTTGGCATGCAGGGATGAGGATATCATGTTTTTGAAGGTCTCTTCTTCAAGAACACATTTTTCTACCCTGGCTTTGTTGATCACAAGCTTAGCCTGGCATTCAGTCAACATAGTTATGAGATCCTTGATCTGAGTCCTATAGTTGGTGTGCTCATGTTTTAGAGCTGAAATGGTTTTCTCTAAGTCCTCTATCTTTAGTTTATAGTCATTTTTTATCTTTCTAAAATCAGATTTTTAAGATGTTCAAGGACTCAAGATCAGATCTCATTTCTAAGTTGTAGGACTTGTATCTGTTGACTTTAGCAATACATTCAGGAGTACATAGATGTTCTAATACCTTGGCTTCATCATGGTCAGCCATTAGTTCTTGTTTTGGAGATGCATCTTCCACCTGAAAGCTCCAGTCAAAGCCTCCTTCTTCAATAGCAAATGCAGCTTGTTGCTTTGGCTTCTTATTTGGGGTTGCTTTGTCTATGTAGTTTGGTCTGGATTGTGTTTGGCCACCTTTTGTTCTTGGTGCCTTGCATTCCCTAGCAAAGTGGAACATCAAGTTACAGTTGTAACACTTGACTTTGCTTTTATCCAGTCCAAACTTTTCATTGGATGTATTGTTGGGAAACGTCCTTCTAATCTACTTGTAAAACTTCTTGGCTCTGTGAGTAAGAAGTGCCATCTGCTGGAATATCTCCATATATTCTAGATCAGCTGGATGAATACAGTCTAGGTCTTCAAGGGTAAGGAGAAAGCTGCCACAACCTTCATCTAAAGACACAAAGGCTTGACAAGAACTCGTCTCTTGGAATGGGCTTCCTTGAGTATAGTTCTCCCTTGGTGTCTCAGGAAAAGTGATGAAAGGATCCTTTTTGTGAGTTGTCAGGGTAGCATATGAGATGATGTTGGGGCTTTATGCTATCCCTTTCAATCACATGAAGGGCTGAACCCATTTGATTGCTAGAGTTTCTAGATGAACCTTGCATGTTCATCTCCATCTGGTATCCACTAAGAATCCCATACAACTCTGTCAAGGTGAGAGTCTTTATATTCTCAGTATTCTTGATAACAACACAGTAGTGTGTCCATTGCCTAGGAAGAGAGGACATGAACTTCCTTACAATATCTCTATTCTTAAGAGTTACTCCACCATCCACTAGGGTATCCACAATCTCAAAATACCTAAAGTATTGTTGAGTCATGGTCTCACCTACTTTTAAGGCGAAATTTTCAAACTGTTGCTTTAGGTGATCTTTCTTGTTCTCCTTGGCTTCAGAGGAACCCTCATACATCAATTTCAATGCATCCCACAACTGCTTAGCTATTTTGCATTTCTTGAAACCTCTGTATACAGAGTTTGGAAGAACAATTTGAAGGGCTATCATGTTTGATCAATCTCTACTCTCTGTCTATCTTCATCTGAGTAGTCAGCCACAACCTTGGGGATCATACCAACTCCAACTGCAGAAGAGGTGCTTGGTATGTAAGGTCCATTTTCAACAGACTCCCACATTCTTAAGTCTAGAGACTTGATAAAGCCTTCAATTATTTGGCACCAAGTGTCAAAGTCTTCAAGAATGATTAGTGGAGACTTTGTCATGGTTCCAGTTTCCATATCAGATTTGGAGATAGCTGCCATTTGATATGTTAAGTATTTTTTGTGTGTGAGGGATCCTAAGATGGTGAGATCTTATATCAAGAGCCTAGAATGCTCTGATGCCAATTGCAGGACCATTGAAGAGCATGCACTTACAACACAACAACACAGTGGGGAGAGTTGCTTAATGACACTTATATGATCAAGTAGGGAACTGGTTAACCTTATAGTAAAGATGCTAAGAACACAAGTAAATAAGAGATAGAACAAGATAGCAAAACACATAAGTGATTGGTTTTCAAGAATGTTGTATATTGCTTCTCAAGTTCTATTACAAATGTTACAAAAGCATATTAGAAAGTTACAAGTACTTGAGATACATATAATACATCCTACAGCCGGGCATACTTTGAAAGCCAGCTGGATACAATTGACTAGACAACTACAAAATCAAATGTAGAGTCAAAAGGCAGATTTCCTTTTGACTAGTGACTATGACATGCCATAGCTCACATCCTAATATATTACAAAAAGGATAAAATACATAAAGTTGAAAGTTACAGACTCAAGATCTCAATGTACAGTTATCAAAAGCATGGACCTTTCACCAACTTATTTAAAGTTGGTTTCTGATCAGAGTTGCAACGGAAAGGGGTCCAACTTTATGTAAAATGTACATAAGATAAACCATGTGTTCAAAAAGTATTCGGAAGAAATACGTCTTCTTGTGTTGGCTTTGGAACACTTTGTCTTTGAAGCTTTGGAAGACTTCATCTTTGTCTTTGGAAGATATTGGTCTTGGATTCAGAAGATTTCATACTTAGAATATTATTTGTTGCTGGTGTAAAACTTCCGAAGCATTCTACTTTACTACACATGTGCATGCATGAATGAGAGACTTTGGGTCTTTGGGTTGCATTAGCCTTATGTTAAACTTTACAATGAAGGTTATCATAATCTAATAGTATCACTTTACTACATTCAATAAAGAAAAAAAAGAGGAAAGTGGTTGAACAAAAAAGTGGTTGGGGGCTGAAGCGATGTGAGCTTAAGCGGTCGCCTGTTTGGATTTGCGGGTTTCTTCAAGAATAAGTTTGGACCATATTTGTAGATTTAGGTAAATGGATGTTTTGTTGTATCATCATCGCTACTCTACTATAGGACTCGCTTACCCCTACAATCACCTGAAAACAAGCATTTGATTATTGACGGGAGCACCGACATTAGCATGTTGATCCAAGAGCATGTTTAAGGCTTGACAGTACAAAGAGATGTTAGGGTAGTTGTCAAGTTTAGTGGTAACAAACTTATGTTCGAGGTGCATCGCCTGTGTATTCTTGTTGTGTTGAAATATATTCTGAAGAGCCACCTAAGCCTGCGCCATCATGGAGTTCGGTTTAAGGATAGTATGAAGAATTTTGTTTGAAATCATGTCGTAGATCCACTACAAGACAATCGCATCAAACCAAGCCCAAAGAGCAGGGTCATTAGTGGTTTTGGTGTCTTTGGAAGGGAGGGGGTGGCGTCAGAGGGTAAAGAGGGTTGTTCTTTAGAGGAAGAAGGGATAGGTGGGGAAGTGATTGTGGGATCTAGAAGATCGCTCACTTGGCAGGCGTGACAATGGATACAAAACAATTTTACCCAACAGTTCTACTTCCATTCTCCATCTCTAAGGTGAATGGGATAAAACTTTAGTTGTTTGTGATGACAATGGCTGGATGTAGCTTGGATTCCATTAGTGCTAGTTAGGAAGAATGAAGGAGAGGCAGAAGACGAACAAGATTGAAGCTAACGATAGGAAGGATCAGGAATGGTAATCAGATGGCTTTGATACTATGTAACATGGTAAAATACTGAATTGATTATTTATTCAAATGGCGATTACAATATATAAAGTTTATAAAAACCCTATAAACCTAATTGGGTATGTGAGCTCAACCCTAACAATAATGAATACTAAACCTTAATATCATATTCCAATAGTTATTGACTCATGTGTTTTCGTTCATATGAAAATACAAACGGGTTAGGTTAGTGGTGGTTGCTTGTGACAAATATGAGGAGTAAGGCTCCCTAGTCTTTTTAATTATATATTTCATTAATTGGTTTTTTTAATTGTCATGTATCTATAGGTTAAAGTGAATCTAACACCGTAAATGCCAAAAGGTGGCGGTGAAATTTGATTATTTCAAGATTTTAGGATTGGTGAGATTTTTCTTCATGGATAGGTGATAATTCGACCTGTGTGCCTGTAATCGTTTGATTTGGATGGTATTTTATCTCAAGCGGGTTAAAAAGAATAAACAAATAAAATGAATAAAATGTCAAAATGTACTAATTGTATGCAAATGTGTAAAATTGTTTACTAAAAAACTTAAATGCATTATGTCATAATATAGCCTTTATAATCATATTGTGTGACACTTAAGGATGAAGAATTGAGGTGAAATTTCGACATATATAAACATTGTTGATATCTTGAATTCTTGATTTCGGTAGTGAAAATTTTGACATTTTTTAAGATGATTTGCAGGGTGTTAAAGAAGTGATAAAGGAAACTTGGTGCACTTAAGGATGACTGATCCCTCATATCGAGTCCCCATGTGACACAATGCAAAACTGTCTTTCGCACCGAAATAGGCTTTAATTATGCCGTATTATAATTTGCTAAGAGTTTGTGTAAGTCACACAACTCTTTACCGATTTTATACATGTATACAATAGCTCATAATACGTTAGTCAAACCTTCACATTTGTTTTATGTCATATTTGATACTTACCACCTGCAAGATCACCATTTATCCCTAATTTAAGTTCTTAACCATACATTTAAAAAAATAATTTGATTATACATTTGACCTGATCAAAGTAAAATGATATGTTTGAACTTCTAGACGTGATCAAACTACGTCGAATCTTGGCTATGGCTAAGAAAAAACAATACAAAAAAATTCCCATTTCAAAAGCCAGCAATTTCATGGCACTTTGAGGTGCAAAACCTGGGTTTCAGGCAGGAACTAAACCGGTGGAGACCAGTTTTTTTGGAACCGGGTATTGGGCGGAACCAGGTAGGAAGTGTTCTAATAGGGGAAGACGGGGAACCAACCAGATAGAGCCATTTTTTATATTGAGTAAATATAAAGAATACAACTTTAAACAATATAAAATACATTTATTATAAAAAATAATACATTTCCTGATATCAAACACAAATTTATAAAAAAACTTGTTTTTTATTTTATTCTTCGTCTTCATCATCTTATTCGTTGGATATGACGGAACTGTTGTGAACAATACATTGCAGCGTAGGCAAGTTCTTCGTCAGATAAGCCGAAAAAGAGCCTATCATTGACCTATTCGTTGTGTACTTTTGTTTCAAGTAATATTTATTCTTCAAGGCTTGTTTGGTCTTCTACATGATCTATCATGTCTAAGTGATCATTCAACAAATGCATATCTCCAACAAATCCGGAGTGAGTCTTGCTCTTCATATAGATAATAACTTGCCATTAAGAGAAAACGTGGATTCCAAAGTTAACATAGAAGCTTGGATGGTTTATAAATCACGGGCCATGACCGGTAGAATGGAAACAAGGATTTCTTTCCTTCCATCAAGCTAAAATATCCAAAGTACGGCAAGCTTTTAGAGTCATAATGGATATAAAATCCGTTCCATAGTAACTCCCAAGCAGGGGTGGACCCAGAAATTTTTTTCTCCGAGGTCGGTTTTTTCAGTTTTCAAATAGACGTGCATATCTCAACTCAATGTTGAATTTTTAGTTTGGATCAGGTCAGGCATACAAAATACATTACAATTATATTATAAGACATTTGACAAAAATATGATTTTATTAGAAAATTAAACATATTACACTTTATACTTGTTTACGCGGCTTCATCTTTTAAAAAATATCCAATACATTTATCAATCGAAACCTTCTTAAAAATGTCTTTCTATGCAAATATTGTTTAAGGTATTCTTCTAAAAAAATTTAAAGATAATTAAAGAATGTTAATAGATTAATGAAATATGTGTTAAGTGTTTAATTAAATAAATGAGCTTCGAAATTTTATACAACATAAACCTATTGGTGATTATTCTGAGACTACTTTTCTTAACTAAATGAACTATTGTTTTAATTTTTAGTGGGTTAAACATTCCAATAAAAATAAGGTTTAGGGGTCGTAAAATATTTTATAGTGACCAGTATTAAAAAATACACAGGGTCAATAAAAAAGCCGTTAATACACATTATACATAAGGGGAAAAATCTACGGGGTCGGTTGACCCCTCCCCTTCTTTCTTAGGTCCGCCCATGCTCCCAAACTCGCTTAATGGGTGTTACCCTTATGTCACTTAGTCGTTTTAATTTAAGCAGTACATAATAGATCAAGCACCGGTTCCCTAATCGAGCTACAACCTGAACTCGATGCCATTTGACGTGAATATGTTTATGTTATGCCCATATCTTATTAATAATCATACAAGTAAATAATGTTGGAAAGAATGTTTTCTTTCGATTGAAAATTGTAGTCTTCTTCATGCATATCCAAGTGTATTCCATCTATCAAACATTCAATCTCCGTAATACTAGAAATAAGAGGTAACTTTGTAAAATAGTAACCAGCTTTTAAAAGTGTTTAAATTAAGTAACTCAAGTTTTAAAAATGTTCCAATTAAATCACTCATTTTATATTTTATACAAATAAAAGTCATAACATATTTTTTAACATGTTATACTTTTGGATTCAGTTAAAAATATTTTTTTCTATCTTTTGATGCTGATATAGAACGTTGACATAAATTTTAGGCACTTTTTTTATTTTTTTATAATTAACATGTTTTTTTATTTTTTAATATAATTTTATATATTAAAAATTCTAACTCCCATGTCTTTTCCATCATTACTTCTTGTAATAATAAAATTTGATAATGACTCGATTTGATCGTTTGAAAGTCCAATTTGAAAAAATATACATGAATGACTAAATTAGAACATTTTTGAAACTTGGTTACTATTCTGTGATATTTTCCCTAAAAATAATTTAAAGCAGTGGTACAAGTAAAATGGGTGATAGTTCTTGAAAATATTTCTAAATTTTACTTCATTTGTGTTACCATTTTTTCAACGTTTCATTTTTAATTTAAAAATAAATATAAAGCCATAAAAATAAATCTGAAATTACGTAAAGACTAGTGGGATAATAAACCCCAATAACTTGATTTTAAAAACGTCAATAAATTGGGTAATGTTTTAGTATTTTCCCGACCCACTTTTGGAATCGATACGTCTTGAAAAATCAAAAAAAAACTTTTGTGAAAACTTGATAAGGTTTCTCTTGCTTTTTCAAACATTTTATAAACAAGTCGAATTACACCGGGTATGTATCTTTTAATTAGGACCTAAACAAACATTTTCAAAATTTTTATAAACATATGTTAAAAGTCATTTTAAACTCTTCAACATTTTCAACGGTGATTCCGTCAAGTACAACCAAATTTATAATATATGCAAAACATTAAGTACGAAAAAAATACGTAGTTGCAAATCGGTTTATATTTTCAAAATTTTAGAATGTGTTTGTTCTGTTTGGTGCATTATCGAATTATATTGAAAATTTATAAATTAAAATATGTTCTAACATAATTTGAAATTTAAAACAAATACTCTCTTAAATGTGGATATGGAAAGAGTCTAAATGTAAGTGTACGTTTCATCATTTATCATAATACGCCCGATCAGCAGTGATGTAAATGTACAATTTGGGTAAACCAAGTGGTGCTAATCAAAATCACAAGTCAAGTTCACACCGGTTACTAATTTTCAAAAATCCAACTAAATCATTTTATCATTTCATCGTATTTTTAAACAATAATGTCTAAATGTATTATAAATTACGTGGGGGTATCGAGGTTAAAGCAAAGTGGGATCATGCGGAGCGATGACACAAATATATGATTCAGGTAAACCATGTATAGCCGATCAAACATTATAAGTTAAGTTCACACGGTATTTAAGTTTTCAAAAATTCATTAAATTTTAAGCATTTCCCCACATCTTCAAAAAATAGCATCTAATTATAATATGACACATGTGAGTGTAATGAGGTTAAAATGGCAGTCGAATCATATTTGTCTGGGTTGTTGAAGTGGTCAAAAGATAAAAGCTTCATAAATCATGAAATTTACTATTCGATCCTAAACCAAGTTTACATCATAATGAATACTCCACTTTCACCATCTAATCATATTTGCTCAAACCTCTGATTTTCTTTCCAAGACTTGTTAATATGTTTCTTAATGTCAAAGTTTGACTCTTTTGCTAACAAAACAACACAACCATTCAAGACTCCTAGCTGATCTTAACCATATCCCAATTACACCAAACTTTCAAGTTCCTGTTATTTAAAAGAACCAAACAATCGTAGGCTCGATTGTGGAATCTTGACTAACGGGTGATTGAGATTGGCCATAAGAAAAGTAGAAATGTAGAATACAGAAGTAAAATGAGAGCTTGTTTTGTGTACACCAATTCATCCAACATCTATTATACCAAGGAGGGAATAGTCCAAAAATATATCATAAAACCAATCACTAACGGATAAACAACGGTCAAGAAAAGCCTAGATTTTGAAAAGTAGAAAAACTAGTTTTAACCTAGTAGGGTTAGAACCGGTTTAAGTTTGAACTGTGTAGGAACTGGCTGAGAATTTTTTAAGGGGAATTGGGTAAGAACTGCTAGTTTTCTCGAGTCCAAACCGGTTCGTCTTTAGACTAAATAAGAGCATATTCTAGGTTTGGGATGGGTCCATTTCGAATGTGTAAGGCCCCGTTCCCAGACGCTTACAGCTGGTCAATCATCGCACATAAAATATGAAACATACATTAACTTTACTAAAATATTGCACATTAAAATCCATTTCATATCATTCATTAATAACAGCTTTTGCAAAATAATACAATGTAGTTAACTGTTACTGTTGGTCCAAGTGATCGATGAACAGTACAATTGATAGGATAATTTGATCAATATCAAACACACAATCCAATAACAACAATTGAGAAGTGAATATGATGAATCAAGACATAATTGGTACTCAAATGAACAAACTCACTCAATAACAACAAGCACAATTGTATTTCAATGAAGTAACTACTTAGAAATGGTAGCTTGCAACAGAATTCCACGATTAGGGTTTAGCAAGCTTACCGTACAAAGTGAAATGACAATAGTATATATAGCAGTCATAGATTCGCTGACAGTTTCGCTACCAGCGAAACTGTCATGCCGAAACTATAGTTTCGCCCGGCAGAACACAAGTTCGCCGGGTAAACAAAACAACAAACTGTGAGCGAATGTATAGATTCGCTCACAGTTTCGCTGGACTGCCAAAACTGCTAATTACAAACAAAATACAAAATGAAACTAACAAAAGTCCTATTACAATGTAAAGTAAACATCTATACTAAAGTGAGTCCAACCTAACATGATCTTCAATACTCCCCCTAGGTTGGATCTCACGATCTTCACTTCTCTTGATTTGACTAGTGGGCTCCGGTTTCCTCTGCTGCTGTTGGTCTATCTTCATCACCTCCCGCAGCAACATCTTTAAAAGCTTCAGCCACTAATCCTCCAAGGTTATTTCCTGCATCACCAGCTTCCTCAGAATGACCACTAGCTCTAGCAAACTGCCTGGTCATGTCTTGAACATCCATGGCAAAGTCATCTTGTGCTCTCACCTTTTCAGCCAAACTCTTTACCTCCGCCCCTACTCCTCTTATTTTGTTTGCCACGTTCATAAACAAGCTTGCCTCTTTTCGTGTTTCCTCTCCTGCCCCAGCCTTAATATGATTTTCACAAAGAGTCAAGAGATCTTCATCACTGAAGCTGAATAATTCCATCGGGTCAAACACCCTAAACTCTTTTCGTGTTTGGCTCTAATCACCGCCTCGCCAGTGTTATTATCATAAAACCACTTTTCAAAGTCCTGTAAACGTTGGGGAAGAGGATCAGCCAATCTTACCCTGTTTACAGTCTTTGGTGGTTTGACTCTCAAAACAATCCTCCCTTTGCTAGTCTCCCAGTCTTTATCTTTCTTTGATCTTTTTCGTTCAGCCTTCATGTATCCAAATGACTCAAAATTATCATTAAGTCCATTTTTAATTTCCTTCTCAAGAAATACTGCCTTTTCACTTAAATGAGCATTAATCAAAGGCAAAGTGGCCAACCGTCTCAGATCCCATTTGGGCAAGGTCTTAAAAGCCTTCCTCTTGAGCATGTAGCTGATATTACCTCCTCTTCTTTTAATCATAAACATCTTTAAACTAGGATTATAACACCAACATATTATCTTCTTGTCTGCCTCTTTCCTGATTAAACCTTCCATATTTGAAACAAAGGAGTAAGTTCTTCAGCCTCCTTCTCCTTCACCACCAGTCATTCTTATCCATCTCAAACACATCAGCTTCATCATCTCCCTTCTTAGCAACATACACCAGTGGTCTCTCATCTACTTCATAAAACTCTGGTTCAGAATCATAATCAACCAATTGCTCATCCTCCTCTTCTTCATTAATCAAACCTTTTCCCTTATCAGACATTCCCTCAGTGGTAGCAGTAACAACCACTTCTTCACCCACACTATCCTTATCAAAATCAAACTGTAGGTTAACAAACCCTGCTTCAATAATATCATCATCTCATTTCTTCCAGCATCTTCTCTGGGATCTCTTGTTCCCCTGCTTCAGTATTAGCTGCTCCAGAAGTGCCCTCTCCTACCTTGGATGAAGTAACCACCATTCAAGAATGAGTACTTAGATATATCAGTCATATCATCTAACTCAGATTGAGTTAGTTGACTAGGTAGGCCCCAGCCAGCGTTTCATTTGAGAAATTTCTTCAAACAATCTCTTAATCAAATTATTCTGTCAACCAACATCTTTTCATTCCTTCAATTACCTCATCCTTCTGTTTTTCCCTAATCTCCTGATTCGTCAGTTTAGTCTTTATCATACTCAACTCATTGGCCATGAAGTATTTAGACTACGAATAACATCCTCATCAAGACCAGCACTAGCCTTTTTCCCTGCTGTGAAACCCTCGTGTCGATGTTTTGATCTCCGTTCAGGCTCAACAAAGTCAGTTTTCCTTTTAGATCTCCGTTCTTTCTCCACCCTTATCTCCTCTGCTTGTGCATCTATATCTTCTTCAAGATCATAATCTTTCTCTTTTGCATATCTCTTTCTCTTCTTAGCTGCATCAGCTTGTTGCACCCTTGTTTCCTCAGTCCTTTTGTTTTCAGACTCATCGACCTGTCTGATATAATTCCAGCGTTCTGGAGGGTACATATTTTCCCAGAGATGGGTGATTTTACCACTGAAATCATGGCGGATAGCACAGCAATCAGCAAATATCCGAGGGTTCATCTGCACTAATCTCTTGACTTCACCATGTTTAGGAACATCAGGAATAAGATCATCAATAATCATCTGAATAAAGCGAGGATATAACAACCATTTATCCTTCTTCACAGCCATCACATTCTCTGCCATACACGCAAAGATCAGTCTAGCAATGTTTGCTTTCTCCCCTTTACAACATATCACCATAGCTTTGGCCCAGTCAAGATTAAGTCCATCGGATCCACCCTTACGGTGATCTAAGCACATAATAAAAACATGAGCTATATATCTCCATTCCTTAGATAAAAAAGACTTTTTAATCTCCTTCCTCGAACCAAAGCTGGTCCCTCATACCCCATTTGTCTGAAGCTTGGAATACTTCAGACTCCGTCATATCCACTTCATCACCAGTATCATCTTCTAGTCTAAGAATCCTTGACACGCTCTCAGCAGTAATAGTTATATCATGATCATCACTCTAGCTGTGATTCTCTGTACATCTCCTCCAGTGTTGTATTCTGCTGATCTCCAAAAATCTCTAATATTAAGATCATAGATAGTGGGTGAGTGAGAGATAGCATATGCAATGGGTGATCTGTGAAGCCATCTAATGCAGCCACGAAATCCGGCCGCCTTTGGAAGAGTATCGTCTAATATGGCAGTGATGTTATTCCTCTCATCAAACTTGAGATTCGCCATGATAACCTGAGAAGAACAACAAATAAATTTGAATAAGAAATACTGAAAATAAAAAATAAAACAAAAACAAAAGAAACAATCAATTTCGGCAAGCGAACAATAGTTTCGCTCACTAAGACATGATAGTTTCGCTGAATCAAAGACAATTTCGACAAGGAAAACAAACAGTTCGACAAGCGAAACTATAATTTTGCTTATTGAAACTTGTTATTTTCGCAGAACAAAATTAGTTTCGACAAGATTAGAATGAATTAAAGTAGTTTCGCAATTAGTTTCACCAAATATTAATTTAGTTTCGCTATTACAAATTAGTTTCGCTGACATAAGAAAATACAAGCGAAACTATGTAAATTAAAGATCAGTCATTGCGAATTAGAGAAGATATGGCGAAACTGTTAAGTTTGCTCGGACAGCATAACTTTACAGTTTCGCAGAAAAGATGTGAACTTTCGTTCAATTTCGCAGAGAAATTATAGTTTCGCTGATCGAACACGAAACCACCGAAGAGACAAAATCTAGATAACTTAAGAATAGACTATTTAATCCAGATTAGAAAGTGAATCAGTGTTCGAAACTCACATACGAAGTGAATCTCACGAAAAATCAGACCAAATCACAAACACAAGTCAAAATCGCCTTAAAAGTTATGGATAAACCCTAAAAGTGAAACTGAGCGATTGTGCGAAATTATGAGAGAAAATTCGCAAACATGACTTATATAGCAAATAGTTTCGCAGACAGCGAAACTATAAATTCGTCTGGCGAATTTACAGTTTCGCCCAGTGAAACTGTAATTTCGCTAGGAGGTAACTGATTAACAACTTATTAGCCAACCTAGCGAAATTGCAGTTTCGCTTTGCGAAATTATTAGCGAAGAATACTTTCGCACCTTTTATTTTATTATTATTTTATTTTATTTTCTTTTTTATTTTTATTTATTTTTATTATTTATTTATTTTATTTTTTTTATTATTTATTTTTTATTTTTAAATTATAATACTTAAAGGAAGCACATCTAATAATGAGATCTAAAATAATCAGAGATCACATTCTCTAAATATTTTAGAACATAAAGATGATCAAAAAATCATCTACCAGTCATGAGATCATACTGAATACAAGATCTCATCACAATCTGCACAGAAACAACTGAAATTAGAACAAATCAATAACAATTGCTGATATAATTGTCCACTTAAACTCATGCCTTATCCTTTTTCGAACAACAGCTTATGATTCATTTAGGGTTCGATTAGATGCTTTAAAATGCAAGACCCCACAATCATTTGGTAAAAAAAACCTCACCCAACCTCAGGATTTCTTGAATTATGAATCAATCTTCAAAGAACAAGGTTTGTGAATTAGTGTGCAAATGATTATCAACAGAATATTTCATTCTGAGAAATTCATCGATAAGATGATTTGACATAATTATATCAAAATGGTGAGAGCTCTAGATCTATACTCACGTATAACAGAGGAGATAACCATTTGAACATGTGCTGATGAGAGCTCCAGGTAGTACTATCGTACAGCAGAGGAGATCATCACTCCAGGTCAGTACTCACGTATAGCAGAGGAGATAAGCACAGACACAAGACATCTTGACACTAAATATACCAGCAGAGGATGATGACAAAAAAAAAGAAAAATGAACGAAAGATTCATTCTCAATCCAATTTTTGTCAGGACTCAGTTTTTGTGCAATCCAAAAGGATTGAGTAAATCCAGACATTCTTAAGCATAAAGTTTAATTTAATCAAAAAGCTGCTGTCTACTTCATTCGTCAGGCAGAGTCTATCAAGCATATCGTTAAAGAATCTGATCCATTTCCTTTTTTTTAATGTGAAACAGAATCCAGTAACAGTTACTATCATTTCTCATAGAAGTACTGGTCATGTAAATAAAAATATTTAGAGAATATACAATCATTTCTTATCATGTTAAATTCCAATCTCAGAATAATGATATTACTCCCCCAAATTTTTATTTTCATATTTCTTTATTATCAATGAATTTTCATTTTAATTAATTATTTTTATATGTTTGTTATAATTTTTTTTTATTTATAAAGAAATAGAAAATGAAAATTTTTAAAAAGATATTAACCCAAGCATAGAAATCAATTCAAAAACGAGGTTTATCAAATGTTTTTGTGAAAAGATCAGCTTTTTGATTTTTTGTATCGATGGTATAATATTAATGAAACCCTTCTCTTGAGCATCACGAATAGCATGGATTCGTGTTTCAATATGCTTTGTGCGGGAATGATGAATGGGGATTTTAGCAATTCCAATGGCAGCCTCATTGTCACAGAATAAAGGTGTATGAAGGAAATTAATGCCATAATCAATCATTTGATGTTGGATCCAGAGAACTTGAGAGCAGCAGCTGGAGGCAACAATATATTTAGCTTCCCCTGTAGAAAGAGAAACCGTAGTTTGTTTCTTGCTCTGCCAGGATACCAGACAATTTCCCAAATATTGACAACCTCCAGACACAGATTTTCTGTTTAACCTGCAACCATTGGAATCACTATCAGAGTAAGCATGTAAATCAAAATTTCCACCATACGGATACCACAACCCGAGACGAGACGATCCTTTGAGATAACAAAATATTTGTTTGACAGCTTTCTCATGAGATTCCTTTGGAGCCGACTGATATCTAGCACAGTAACCAACAGCGAAAGTGATATCAGGACGACTTGCAGTAAGATACATGAGAGAGCCAATCATAGACCGAAAAAGATGAGGATCAACTGGTTTTCCATTTTCATCCGGAGTTAGACATGTCTGAGCAGTAAAAGGAGTCATCTCAGTAGACGCATCATCCATCTTAAATTTCTTTAGAATATCTTTAATGTACTTTTCTTGATGAATAAGAATTCCTTCTTTCTGTTGTTCAACTTGCAATCCAAGAAAGAAACACATTTCACACATCATACTCATTTCAAACCTTTGGCTCATCACTTCTTCGAACTCTCTACACAATTGAGAGTTTGTAGATCCAAAAATAATATCATCGACATACACTTGAACAAAGATCATTTCACCATTCACCTCTCTTTTAAATAAGGTCATATCAATGGTACCACGAGAGTAACCATTGCTTAGAAGATATTGCGTAAGAGTCTCATACCAGATTCTGGGTGCTTGATGAAGACCATACAAAGATTTAGCAAGTTTATACACTTTATCAGGAAAATCAGGATCTTCAAAGCCTGGTGGTTGACACACATATATCTCCTCATCAATGTCTCCGTAGAGAAAAGAACATTTCACATCCATCTGGTAAACTTTGAATTGTTTATGAGTAGCATGAGCAAGAAATATTCTGATTGCTTCAAGACGAGCAACTGGAGCAAAGACTTCTGTATAATCAATTCCTTCTTCTTGAGCAAAGCCTTGCACTACAAGTCTAGATTTGTTGCGCACCACCACACCCCGATCATCTGGTTTGTTCTTAAATACCCATTTTGTACCAATTGGATATTTGTTGGGAGGTAAATCAACTAAGGTCCAAATCTGAAGCTTTCTAAACTGTTGAAGTTCCAATTGCATAGATTCTACCCAACAAGGATCTTGTAGAGCAGCATGAACATTTTTTGGAACAATTTGAGAAATAAAGCATGAGAAAAGACAAACATTAATCAGACCAGATTGACTTCGCGTGCGAACACCATCAGAAACAGATCCAATCACATTATCGAGCGGATGATCTTTCAAAGTTTTGTAATCACTTGAAGAAGGAAAGATAGTTGAAGAAGTATCAGCCATGTCCGGAGAAAGATTAGATGAAGGTGTATCAATGACAGGTGTGGAATTAGGTAAGTTAGGAGATGTAGGAGATAAAGAATCAGATAATGGAGCTTGATCAGGCATTGGAGACGATGAGCTGACATCAGTTGAAACAACATCATTTACTAGCGGGATGGATGGAACAGACGATGGAGATGATGGAATAATATTCGTTTGAGTACTTGGAATTGATGTATCAGCATCAAAATCTGGCAAATTAAATGAATTGAACACAGTATTGGAGTCAAAGAACCATGCACGTTCAGATTTCACTTCAAAAGGATTGGATTCTTTCCAATCAACATAGAATGACTCTTGAACAATACGTGTTCTCTTGTTATAAACTCGGTACGCCTTTTGTGAAGAAGAGTATCCAACAAAATAACACTCGTCAGAGTAGCACCAAATTTTGTCTTTTGAGATTGAGAATTCAGAAGAGTACAAGAACATCCAAATGGTCGAAAGAAATGAATTAGTGGCTTCCTCTTATGAAAAAGTTCATAAGGAGTCTTCACTTTATCTTTCACAATTAGCACCTGTTTAGAACATAAGATGCACAATTAACAGCTTCAGCCCAGAAAATAATGGGTAATGAGGATTCTATCAACATTGTACGAGCAGCTTCCACAAGAGTGCGATTCTTTCTTTCTGCAATACCGTTCTGCTGGGGTGTTCTTGCAGCACTAAATTGTCTCACAATCCCTTTTTGAACACAAAATGAATCAAGAATCTGATTTTTAAATTCAGTGCCGTTGTCACTTCATAATCCCATAACTCTTCTCTTACTGACAGATTCAATAGAAATGATTAATTTCTGCAATTCCTTTGCAACTTCACTTTTGTGTGCAAGAAACCTCACCCATGAATAACGTGAGAAATCATCTATACAACAAGACAAAAAGATTTTTTAGCAATTGATTTAACACTAATTGGCCCAAATAAATCAGTATGTAACAACTCAAGAGGACTTGATATGCTATTTAAAAGTTTGGGCTTATGAGGTTTCTTATGTTGTTTCCCTTTGGCACATGCCATGCATTTTTGAGTAACAGAAAAATCTTTTAAAGGAAGTCCTCTAACAAGATTGTTCTTGACTAATTTATTAATTATCTTAAAATTGACATGGCCTAAGCAATGATGCCACAAGAGTGACTCAGAGGTTGATGCTTTTGAGAGAA
Organism: Flaveria trinervia; assembly: GCA_025506515.1. Lineage (NCBI taxonomy): Eukaryota > Viridiplantae > Streptophyta > Magnoliopsida > Asterales > Asteraceae > Flaveria > Flaveria trinervia. The sequence continues at coordinate 16,431,348 of CM046454.1, read as the reverse complement.
GACAAGTTGCAGTAGCCTTTGACTCATTTGAATTCATATCAAGAAGATATGTGTCATGTTTCCTTGGAGCACGCATGAGAATTAAATCCTCCGGAATAGCTATCGCTGATTTTAAAAATAAACATTCGTCAGATTTAAATAGAAGAAGAATGTCTTTATCACAAATTTGAGGAGACACTCAGAAGATTAAAAGCCAATTCAGGAACATGGTTGACTTTTTCTAGAGTAAGAGAATCATTGGTAACTTCTCCTTGTCCAATCATTTTTCCACCCTTCTTATTTCCAGCAAATGCCACATATCCTCCATCTATAATCCGATAATTGGTCAACAAATCCTTTAATCCCGTCATATGCTTGGAACATCCGCTATCAACATGCCACAGACTGTGTACAATCTTTGAAGTGGATCCCTGAAATGAATTAACAAATCATTTAGCCAGGAGCAATAGGGACCCATGATTGAACAACTTTTGTTTTTAAAGAAGCATATTTTTTACAAAAGAAATTATTAACCAATTTTGTCAATTTATTCCCAAAACAATTCCTATTAGAGGATCTTTGAATCAAAGGGCAATTTTTGATAAGATGATCCTCTTCACCACACCTGAAACAATGATGTTTGAATCTAGGTCGATGATGTGATGAGGTAAAAATAGGATCAATAATAATCTCCTCATCACATTCAGACAAACTAGAATCAACATCACTGAATGTCTCATACATCTCATGATGTTTTTGTTTATTTGAATCAGAGTTCTTCTTGTCAAAATCAAAACGTGATTCTTCTGACAAATCAGTAAAACTCGTACCATTGGTACCAGTGTCAGATAAAGACGAACTACAATTTTCTGATGATGTCATATTTAATGGTATGAAAGATGGAATAGGTTGAGAAAAGAACTTTTCGAAAGAATTAATTTTAAGTTGCTCAGTTGTTTTAGGAGAAACATCAGATTCATTGCATTCATTACCAGAACAAAAATCATCACTATCATGATTTGAAGTGCAAGATGAAATAGAACTATCAAGAGAACATGAGACATTCAAGTCTGTTACATTTGAACTGGAAACAAACACTGAATTTAAACTAGACTTATATCTAAAACAGACTGCTGATTGTCAGGTGTACTAGAACTATTGCATCCAAGCCCACTAGTTGGTCCATAGTCGTAGTCTTCACGAATGTACTTAGAGTTATTCCCGACTAAACTGCAGACATACTGTCAGTATCTGATTTGATTAAATCATTAGAAGGATGAGGAACAGGCATAGGAGAATAACAGTATGTACTAGGAGGAGGTAATGTGGGGTTTTAACAAGTTTATCAAAGCTCATAAAATATTATATATATGAGAAACGCAGCGGAATAAGGTTTTAAAACATGTTAATAAGATGCTTATTAAGCCTATTTAAGAAGCAACCCCAAACCATGGATCAATATACGAAAGTGCATACAATGAAAAGAACATAAGATGGTGAAATTACAACCTTGGAGCTGCTGGAAATCGAAGTGGTTCAGAAAAAGATGAACTTGTGGCTGAATCTTCAAACTAGAATACCTCAAGAAGGTTGTACCCCAAGCCACAAACGAAGAACCTTTGATTCTAGGATCTTGCAACACCAACTTTCAGCTTAAAACACTTTAAAGCTGAAAGGAAATCCAGCCTTGTTCTACTTGAAAATTTCCGTGAACAAGAAAGAAGAAGGAGGTTTTCTTTTGCACACACTTGAGAGAAATTGAAAGGATTGCATGTATGTTGCTTGTGGGTGTCAAAATCATTAGTTAAAGCAAGATGGCTGGCCTCTAAGGCAGCCCTTGGGCCGAGCATTTGCTGCCACCAATGGGTGGCATCCCTTTTGTTTTATTAAACCAATTGTTTTTATAAGAATTACAAAATATAATACGTAACATTTACATATTATTTTGTACACCCAACTAGCATTAACATATGATTAATTAAAACCAAGTTAATTAATTTGTAACATCTTATATGAATTATATGGTTTCATTTATAAATGTTAATAACCATTAAGTAACAATTATAAAGTAATCTCTCAGAATTAATAAATAAACCCATCTTATTTATTAATTTCTTAAGTGCATATTTTAGAAAACAATTTTTAAACCCTTTGGTGTTGTTATTTATTTAACTGATCAAATCAATAAATAAATATTGCAGGTGTTTGTCTAGCCTGTTATTGGGTATGACCCGACTTGGATCATATCACACTAGCCACATCAATATAATATGTATCTTGGGCAGATGAATTCAACAATCTCCCACTTGCACAAGATTCATAGAACATTGATGCAAGCAGCAAATGACGCCTAGCAACGGTTTGCTACCCCTAATGTATATGACTAAGTGCCATTCAATAACATCATCCCTTTCAAGTACCTTACTTGAAAATGTTTTAGGTGAATCAATCATCTATCCTTTTGTTACAGATGTCATACTAAATCCAAGAGACACAGAATTGTCATTCTCCGATGATTTAATTTTAACAGGCTTAGACATCTAACTCTCAACGAATAAGAGGAACAAATTCCATCTTGACTACATACGTCTCTCACAATCACCTCATATCATACATGAACTCAGCTTATGTACTACCAATTTTCCATAACAGCAAAGAACTAAGTCAAAGTACAACACTTGGTGAATATCAAGACCCAATATGTATCTCAGGTCTGAGGATTCAATGATATTCGCCTTTACTCAAAATCTCTTATGACTAATCAGAAAGATTCCATGCAGAAATAATTGAGAGCGAGTCAGTCCAATATCTATATCCCATAGACATCAATGAACCTTTGGTAGCAACCTCTTGCTCTATATTCATACCTTATGAATATCAACCAATCCAAGTTCATTATAGTCTTACAATCATGGTTGTTCCCATAAGTATGATCGACTACGGACGTTGAGAATAATTCATTTATTCACGGATTTAAACATGCTAAAATAGAAGAACAAATGAAATCATAACCATACAATTAAGTTAAATAACATTAGTTCAAATATCCAAATACAAAATACAACATCAAACCCAGTCACTAGAATATCTAAGTCCCATGGCACAAACATGACCTTCATGTTTTGCCCTTTCAAGGAGCTTTGTGAGTGGATCCGCAACGTTTTTATCAGTGTGGACTTTGCGAATACATATCTTTCCTTTTTCAACTTCATCCCTTATGTAGTTGAATCTCCGTTCAATGTGCCGAGTCTTTTGATGAGCACGAGGTTCCTTGATTTGAGCAATCGCACCCTCGTTGTCACAAAAGATCTCTAGGGGATCCTGAATGGAAGGGACTACCCCTAGATCGGCTATGAATTTCTTCAGCCATGCAGCTTCCTGTGCTGCCATTGAAGCGGCGACGTATTCTGACTCTGTAGTGGACAACGCTACGACTTCTTGCTTTGAGCTTTTCCAAGAAATAGCTCCCCCATTCAGAATAAAGATGTACCCCGATTGAGATCGTGAATAATCTCGATCGTTTGGAAACTCGCATCCGTGTAACCTTTTACAACGAGTTCCTCTTCACCAGACCCGTAGATCAAGAACATGTCCTTAGTCCTCTTAGGTACTTCAGAATGTTCTTGACATCCATCCAATGACTATCACCAGGATTTTGCTGGTATCTACTTGTCATGCTTAAAGCGCATGACACGTCTGGTCTAGTGCATATCATTGCATACATGATGGATCCTATAGAAGATGCATATGGGATTGCCTTCATTCTATTTTGCTCTTCCTTTGAGCTTGGACATTGAGTCGTACTCAATATTGTCCCTCTCTGAATAGGTACAGTACCTTTCTTAGAGTTTTCCATCTTGAATCTCTTCAAGATTTTGTCAATGTATGCACTTTGATTCAAACCAATTAGCCGTCTTGATCTATCCCTATAGATCTTTATTCCCAGAATATAGGCGGCTTCACCAAGATCCTTGATGGAAAAACAACTTCCAAGCCAGGCTTTTACACCTTCCATGGTTGGAATGTCGTTTCCAAACAGTAGTATGTCATCAACATATAATACTAGGAAGGTTATTGTGCTCCCACTAGCCTTCTTATACACGCAAGCCTCATCAGCGTTTTTGATGAAGCCAAATTTTTTTACTTCAATCATCAAAACGGTGATTCCAACTTCTTGATGCTTGTTTCAATCCATAGATTGATTTCATTAACTTGCATACTTTATTAGGATATTTTGGATCGACAAAACCTTCAGGCTGAACCATATAGACATCTTCCTCAAGATATCCATTTAGGAAAGCGGTTTTGACATCCATTTGCCAAATCTCATAATCATAATGAGCTGCTATGGCAAACAATATCCTTATAGACTTAAGCATTGCAACAGGTGAGAAGGTCTCATCATAATCAACGCCTTGAGTTTGAGTGAAACCCTTTGCTACAAGTCTAGCTTTGTAAGTATCCAAGTTTCCATGCATATCGGTTTTCTTCTTGAAAACCCACTTACTTCCAACTACTTTGGAATTATGAGGTGGCTCAACAAGTTCCCAAACTTGATTGTCATACATGGATTGCATCTCAACGTTCATGGCCTCAAGCCATTTGTCACAATCCAAATTGGACACTGCATCATGATATGTGGCTGGTTCATCTAAATCCACCACATAGCATCCATCCATGAAATATCCGTATCTTTCAGGTGGATTACTAGTTCTACCACTTCTGCGAACGTTTTGTGTGTATTGATCAACCGCTTGATCATCCTCACATCACGTTGAGTGCTAGTTTCAACCAAACGTGCATCGGGTTGTGTTTCTTGATCCTCCTCAAGATCCACTGTTCTACTGCTAGTTCCTTCCATAAGGAACTTAGTTTCTAAGAACTCACCCTTTCTGGCAACAAACACTTTTGTTCCAGTGGATCATAGAAATAATATCCCATAGAATCTCTAGGATTTCCAACAAAGATACACTTGGTGGATCGGACATCTAATTTGTTTGGGGTGGGAGTCTTAACATAAACCTCACAACCCCATACCCTTAAGTACGATAGGGATGGAACTCTTCCATGCCATATCTCAAAAGGTGTCTTTTCCACCTTTTTGGTTGGGGCCATATTCAGAATACGGGCTGCGGAGAGCAAAGCGAACCCCAAAATGATAGAGGTAATGTGCTTCTAGCCATCATAGATCGAACCATATCCAATAAGTTCGATTCCTCCTTTCACACACCATTATGTTGTGGTGTTCCAGGTGGAGTGAGTTGTGAGACAATCCCACAACTCCTAAGATGATCTTGAAAACATCACTTAGGTATTCGCCACCTCTATCGGTGCGGAGAATTTTAATTGACCTGTTGAGTTGATATTCTACTTCATTATTGAAGATTTTGAACATTTAAAAAGCTTCATCTTTGTGCTTTAATAAGTACACATACCCATAGCGACTATAATCGTCGATAAAGGTAATGAAGTATCTTCACCATTCCTAGTCATTGGCTTAAAAGGACCACATACATCCGAATGTATGATACCTAATAAATCTTTTGCCCTTTCGTTAGTTCCACTAAAGGTGCCTTAGTCATTTTACCTTGTAAACAAGATTCACATACATCAAATGAATCATATTCATTTGTTTTTAAAAGACCGTTCTTTTGAAGTGTTTGTATACGTTTCTTGTTTATATGACCAAGACGGCAATGCCAAAGGTAGGTATCATTCAAATCTAATTTGAGTCTTTTGGTGGTTGCTTGGTATATTGAGCTATCATATGTTGTGTTCTCATGAACCAATTCATAAATACCATTACAAGGTATGGCCTTAAAATAAAACATATGATTTAAAGAAACTTAATATCATTGTCAACAAACTTGAAATCATAATCATATTGTCTTAAACGGAAACAAAAATTATGTTCCTAGTCAAACTAGGAGCATATAATACATTATATAAAATGACTTCCAAACCACTTGGAAGCTTCAAAATGTAGTCTCCTTGGGCTTCAACGTGAACCTTTGCACCATTCCCATGAATAGACTTATTTCCCCTTTTGCATAATGCTCATTTCTTTTGAACCCCTGCAATAAATTGCAAATGTGAGTTCCACATCCGGTATCTAATACCCATGTGTTAGAAGAAATAACATTTAGTTCAACATGTATCATGTAAATTATACTTGAGGTTTGCCCTGCATCCCTCTTTTCTCTCAACTCTTTGAGATAGACTGGACAATTTCTCATCCAATGCCCTATCTCACCACATTTGAAGCATGGGTCGTTTACAGCAACCTTTTGCTTCTTTTCCTTGGGCTTCGGAGGTTCCGCCCTAACAACCATCTTCCCTTTTCTTCCAACGTGCCCCTTTCCTTTTGCAACATTTGCCTTAGGAGGGGGTAGAGACCTCTTTCTTCTCCCACCTTCATTAATGGTGAGAACGGTAAAACCCTTTTACCCATTCACGCCTCAGCTGATTTGAGCATCGAATGAAGTTCATTTATGCTCTTGTCCCATCCGTTCATGTTGTAATTCATGACGAATGCCTCAAACCTTTTAGATAGGCCATTAAGGATCAAATCTGTGGCCAACTCCTTTGAGACAGGACAATTTAGCCTTTGAAGGCGGTCGATGTGGCTTTTCATCTTAAGAACATAAGACGAAACTGATTGGGATTCTTCCATCCGACATGCATGAAGCGCTCGAACCGTTTCAAAGCGCTCCACTCTAGCTTCTTGCTGGAACGTTTCCCGCAACTGAGTGATCATGTCATAGGCTCCATGGAGCTCATACTCCTTTTGGAGTTCGGGTGTCATACTTGCTAACATTAAGCAAGAGACTTGGACGGAGTCTTCCACATATTTAACCCAATCATTATAGGCCTCCACATCTTCCTCGTTAGGTTCATCGGGGATGGGATCATCAAGAATGTAGGCCCGCTTTTCTTGCTTGAGAACAATTCTCAAGTTGCGGTACCAATCCATGAAGTTGTTGGGTGTTAGACGATCCCTTTGAAGGATCGCCCTAAGAGATTGGTTGTTTTGGTTTGGTACATCGTTATTAGCGTTGTTGTGGTCGGCTATCTACAAGATTTTACAAAGTTCCATTTTAGTAATCGTTGATATAATTATATATTTCATTTATTAATACCCTTTACGTGTCATGGACTATTAATAAAATTTTTTTTAGAATCCAACGTTATATTTAAATATTGGTTAGGTGACCTTTATCCCATTATTTAATAAACAAGGTAGTCAAAAAAATTAACAATTGCAACCCATTGCAACTTCTAATGGTATGGGATCGTTTGAACATCTTATGTTTATAACGGCATGTTTATCCCATCAACACCTTTTATAAAACACATTTTAGGTGATCCATTCAATATATTTTATAAATCAAGTCGTCCTACTTACACACACGTGTGAGTTTACCACATAAGTGGTTAGGTGACCTTTATCCCACAAACATGGCATTATCACCTCAAGTTACAAGTTCCCTCAAGTGGTTAGGTGACCTTTATCCCACTAAGAGTTTGCAAGTAACCTAAGTGTTGTGTAAAAGGATGGTGTTTAACTTGTTTCACAAAAGGGATTTTTAATATCACAATACTGTTTTAGAAAAGACCATGTACTATATGATTGTATGCATTCAACCATATGGTATCCATTTGGTTCTATTAAATAAAACCCATTTTATTTTGCAAACCATTAACTCCTTTTATAGACCCATTTAATTTTGCTTAATGATTTGAGAACCAATTTCTTGTAATAGCTTGTTCTAGTTGATGGTTTGTTAATGACATCCAAATAACCAAAACAAAACAACACCATAAGCATTCAACAAGCATAACCAAACAATACATATATGCATAACAAAGCATACTAAATTGAGCACACTTGTTTAGCCAAAACAAGTGTGTCAAAAGGTCTTGTCCTAAGGGTTAAGAACATGACACATGGTTGACAAAAGAAACTCCCACTTGAATCCACATCTTCAAGCATCCTCTTTGTCCATCCTTTCTTCAAGTCTTGATTTTGAGCATCCTTACAAATATCAATCCTAATACATTTTTCTAGTAAAGATAACTCCTAATCTATTTATTACATACCATATGAATAATAAATTACAAAACCAAGACTTGAAACATAAAATAAACTTTTACATAACCAAATGAATATAACATGATAACCAATCAAACAAACCACAAGGTCTAGGCTTTGTTATGCATAATCACAAACAACATATCTAAAACAAAGAGAATCGATTTTGGCAGCCCCTTATAGCCCATGTTATTGGCCAACATAAACCAAGAACAAATGGGTTTAGAACATACAAACAAACATCTAACAATCAAAAGTTTTAAAGATCCTTATATGAATAAAGAGGCATCTTTAAAACATCAAAAGGGGTGACCAAAACAGCCTCTAACTCACGGGTATGTGGTGTCAAACACCACAAAACCGTGAACAAGCAAGAAAATACATGTATGCATTCGTATAAGTGGCTCTTGATGCCATTGTGGGGTTTTAACAAGTTTATCAAAGCTCATAAAACATTATATATATGAGAAACGCAGCGGAAATAAGGTTTTAAAACATGTTAATAAGATGCTTATTAAGCCTATTTAAGAAGCAACCCCAAACCATGGATCAATATACGAAAGTGCATACAATGAAAAGAACATAAGATGGTGAAATTACAACCTTGGAGCTGCTGGAAATCGAAGTGGTTCAGAAAAAGATGAACTTGTGGCTGAATCTTCAAACTAGAATACCTCAAGAAGTTGTACCCCAAGCCACAAACGAAGAACCTTTGATTCTAGGATCTTGCAACACCAACTTTCAGCTTAAAACACTTTAAAGCTGAAAGGAAATCCAGCCTTGTTCTACTTGAAAATTTCCGTGAACAAGAAAGAAGAAGGAGGTTTTTCTTTTGCACACACTTGAGAGAAATTGAAGGATTGCATGTATGTTGCTTGTGGGTGTCAAAATCATTAGTTAAAGCAAGATGGCTGGCCTCTAAGGCAGCCCTTGGGCCGAGCATTTGCTGCCACCAATGGGTGGCATCCCTTTTGTTTTATTAAACCAATTTGTTTTTATAAGAATTACAAAATATAATATGTAACATTTACATATTATTTTGTACACCCAACTAGCATTAACATATGATTAATTAAAACCCAAGTTAATTAATTTGTAACATCTTATATGCAATTATATGGTTTCATTTTATAAATGTTAATTAACCATTAAGTAACAATTATAAAGTAATCTCTTAGAATTAATAAATAACCCATCTTATTATTAATTTCTTAAGTGCATCTATTTTAGAAAACAATTTTCTAAACCCTTTGTGTTGTTATTTATTTAACTGATCAAATCAATAAATAAATATTGCAGGTGTTTGTCTAGCCTGTTATTGGGTATGACCCGACTTGGATCATATCACACTAGCCACATCAATTTAATATGTATCTTGGGCAGATCGAATTCAACAGATAAACCTGTACATTTTCATAACCCAAACCTGTTTTAATTCTTGCTCCCCGTTGAGATTTACAAAGATCATCATGTTTCATTCCAGAAATAGTCCATTTATCTAACTTTGACTGAAGTTTGCTTGCTTCAAATTCAGCAAGAGCAACCCGTTCAGTCAAAGTATTAACCCCTACATTTCTTTCCAAAACAATTCTTTTTAAATGATCAGTTTCTTTTAAAACCTTATTTAATTTCACAAAATATTTTGATTCATTCATTTTAAGTTCTTCATTAATTCGTTTTAAATCCTTTTCATTATCAATTAACAAACGATTAGCCTTATAAATCCCAAAAAGTCTAATTTTGCAAGCAGATGAGCACATATCCTATATTACCTCATAAGGAAGTCCCATTACCATCCTTTCGGCAGCTAAAGCTTTATCGCACATGCATGCTGGAGTACTTGATTTCCTTTCCTCAACAGTAGCGGCCGCATCATCCTTCTCTTTTCCTTTCGCAGCTTTTGAATTCCTTTCTTCATCTGAACCTGTAATTTCCTCTTTCTCCTCTCCATCTGCCTTCTCTTCTTTCTCCTTTACTGAAGATTCATTTTCTCCTTTGAATTCCTTGAACAACACAAATCCATCTTTATGAACTTCCATCTCATCACTTTCCACAACCTCAGCAACTAACGCGTGATTTATTTCAGATCTTGTTTCTTCCACCTCCACACTCCAGTCAAAGTTTGAGATCAAAGCTGACTCCTTTTTTGAATTTCCTTCTTCCTTTTCTTTCTCTGCTGTCAATCTTGGTACTCCAGTGTTACTAGGATCTGTGACAATTGGTAATGGACATTCACGTTTAAAATGTCCCAATTGTTTACAGTTAAAGCACCTCAATTTTGACTTATCAAATCCTAGTTTTGAGGTAGATGATTGACCACCAAAGTTCTTTCTTCCTGTTCTTTCCATGAATCTCCTGGCTTTTAAAGTTAACATCACCATTTGCCATTGAATGTCAGTTTCTTCTAAATCATCAGGATCAACCTGATACATATCCTCCATAGTCATTCCTTTACCTTTCAATTCACCAGCAACAAGAGCTTCATAGCTCTGAACAAACATTCCAAAAAGAGCCATTGTTTCAGATGAAATTGAAGTTTCAGCATTCACCTTAGAATTTCCCAATTCTTTTCCAACATGATTACTACCACTCGAGAAATTACTTGTATTGCTCCCGCCTTGAATTGGATTTTGAATGTGAGAGTTTGCAGCGGATGACAACAAAGCAGCATTTTGAGAAAAACCAGATGTGGGCATCATAGTCTGGTTAAATCTCTTCTTTTCATATCCAACTCAAAAGATTTCAACTTGTTAATGATATCCATCAGCTTATAATCTGTAAAACCTCTTTCTTGTTTGAGCATCCTCACTTGAAGACTCCACTCTGGTGGAAGAGAATCGAGAAGCCTGTTAACTTGTTCACTGTTGGAGAGTCTTTCATCATACTTCTTCAGAGTGCTTGAGACGGATAAGAAACGATTTGTCAGATCTATCAAACTTTCATTCTTGTATCCTACAAACGAATTGAACTCCTTTTCAGCTTGAATACTCTTGTCTTTCACCAGATCTGCATTCCCATCATAGAATTCACAGAGAGCATCATAAAGAGATTTAGCATTTTTATGCTCTGCAAAACGATTGTAGATATATGGAGCCAAGCAGAGAGTTAGAGCACCAAAAGCTTTTTGATCACGATCAATCAGTTTCAAATCTCTTTCAGTATAAGAAGATGGGTCTTTGTTCTGAGAAACGACATCACCAACCGTAACCGTAGGTATATGAGGACCTGAAATAATCGATTCCCATTGATTATGATCTGTGTAGAAAAAGAAAGCTTTGAGACATCTCTTCCAATCTTCAAAATTATCTCCATTAGTGAGTCTTGGAGGTCTATTAGGAGCAACACTTTCAAGATTCGCAAGTGTAAGAGTAGTTAATTTCGACATGTTAGTTTCGGCAGAAAAATTGATAATTTCGCTGACAAATTCGCTAACAAATTCGCTAAAAGAGGTAACTTGGCTAACAGTTTCGCTGAAACAATACTATCGCAGATACTTTCGCAAAAACAGACACTTCGCTTGCAATTTCAGCAGCACTTTCACTTGAACAGAGACAACAATTGCTTAGTTTCGCTGCTAAATTCGCAGGAAACAAGCTTGAACTTTCGTTCAAAAATAGATTCGGTAGCAATTTCGCTTGATGATTGGTCAAAAACACTAATGAACTTTCGCTCAAGGGAATACTTTCGCTAAAACTCTAGAAAACAACTTCTGATCCAAAATAACTCAGAATTTTGCTGAATGAAGATGACAGTTTCGCTGTAAGAATAGTAATTTCGCTGGTTGATCTCAAAACCCTTTTTCACCTCAAAATCAATCTGAAATCATCCAAATCTCAATGAATTTGAGATCTGATGATTGTAGAATCTTCCTCAATCAAGAACAAGCATAATTCAATCAATTTCCATGCCAAAAACAGCTGATAATCCAATGAAAATTGATTGAAACTAGATATTGACCAAAACCACAAAAAACTCAACAAATCAAGAGCACTAAGGCTCTGATACCATATTGTTGGTCCAAGTGATCGATGAACAGTACAATTGATAGGATAATTTGATCAATATCAAACACACAATCCAAATAACAACAATTGAGAAGTGAATATGATGAATCAAGACATAATTGGTACTCAAATGAACAAACTCACTCAATAACAACAAGCACAATTGTATTTCAATGAAGTAACTGCTTAGAAATGGTAGCTTGCAACAGAATTCCACGATTAGGGTTTAGCAAGCTTACCATACAAAGTGAAATGACAATAGTATATATAGCAGTCATAGATTCGCTGACAGTTTCGCTACCAGCGAAACTGTCATGCCGAACTATAGTTTCGCCCAGCAGAACACAAGTTCGCCGGGTAAACCAGAACAACAAACTGTGAGCGAATGTATAGATTCGCTCACAGTTTTGCTGGACTGCCAAAACTGCTAATTACAAACAAAATACAAAATTAAACTAACAAAAGTCCTATTACAATGTAAAGTAAACATCTATACTAAAGTGAGTCCAACCTAACATGATCTTCAGTTACAAAATATCATAATTTACATTACATCACAAAAACAATATTGTATTAGAAATGGATGCCATCCCAAAATGCCAACCCAAAATGCCAAGTAACTACCCCGTGCCATCCTCAGCAACAATCACCTGCCAACTGGAAATACATAAAAGTCAGCGCTGCTAAGTGAGTTCTAGTTTTACAAAAACATTATATTACCTTTCATTCGTTAGAACATTTTCATTACTATCGCACATGATCACGCATCATACGTACATTAAGGTAATAATTATTATCTTCCATCATTGTTCCTTTCGTACATATCACACGTATAGAGTAGTCACATAGACTAACTCCCCCTTTGTGTTTGAACTCTCATGGGTTTAGCAAAAATCGCACGCTGCCTCATGGGTTAGCCAAAATCACACGCTCCATAACACATAGTAAATATCACACCACACGTATTGGAGTAGTCACCAAGACTAACTCCTAATGTGTGTATGAACCCTTTTGAGCTAGCCAAAATCGCACGCTACATAACACACAGTTTTACCACATCGCATGTATTGGAGCAATCACCAAGACTAATTCCTATTGTGTGTATGAACCCTTATGAGTTAGCTAAGATCATATGCTTTTAAACACACAGTTGTTCTAACAACTCTCATGGAGTTGTGAACCTTCTTTTATTTGCTTGCAAGACTTTCATTCGTTCATTCATTATGTTTCACTTTTATTATCTTAAATCTTTCGCTTCTTTAAGATAATATTTTTACGTTTCATAATCACACAACATAAAGTCACATCATAATATGTAACAAGGAACATAAGAAAACATATCATACATAAGCATAACATCATCACACATCATCATACATAACATATACCATCACACATCATCATAAACATCATGCATCATTTATTCACATACATAAACATATGTACAACAAGCATAAGTCATCATAGAACATAACTGATTCTCCGTGGGATAACGGGGGTTTGGGGCGGCAGCCCTTGAAAGCGGGGTCTTGGGGGCATCAACCCCTAGTGGGATCCAAGGGGCAATGCCCCTGCTGGGGTCACGCTATCAGGTCAGCGTGAAATTTTTTATTTTAGAACATTTACATAGAACATTTTGTTATAAAAAAATCAATCTTCCTGTTAGAACCTCTTAAAATCTTGATCATTTAAAACATATAATTAGTATGCATTTCCAGCTCCAAACTAGTTCAAAACCTTTAAAATAAGGGATTTATAACTCACCTGGACTCAGTGACTAGCTTCTCAATCAAGCTTTCTAAGCAAGGGTCACACTACATAGCCTGCAAATAAGTTAACACTCAAATGAGTTAATTTCTGCCTAATTTCGCTGTGTGATCAACAGTTTCACTGCTCGTTTCGCCAGCAGTTTGCTGCCACCTTTGCTGGTAGTTTCGCTGACAGTTTCCCTAGCATCTTCACTGCTAGTTTTGCCCAACTTTCGTTGGATATCCAGGTCTGTGAAACTATCTGCGAAACTACAGTTTCGCAGAAAGTCTTCATAGTCTCGCTGGATGACTACATAATTTCGCTGGATGAACATCGAGTTTTGTAAAATAGGCTGAAATTACAAACCAACCCATTTTTGACCCAAAACTTCAATCTTTTACACCCAAAACCTTGATTTATCACCCAATAAGCTATATGTAAGCTTCTTACATGTTTTCGTACACAAAAACGTGAGTTTTGGGCGATTCTTTGCCACTTTCAAAACCCCAAGCCCTAGAATCCGAGTTTACATCAAAAGGAACGATTAAATGATGTTTCTTGCCTAGATTCTTGGTCTTTTCTTGTTGTTTGGATGCCCATGAACACCGATCTTCAATCTCTTGATCAACCAACCTTGAATCACCACTTCTGTCCACTTTCTCTCTCTACACTCTCTCTCTAGAAATTGGTGTTGAGTTGCAAATGAGAGTAGCTCAAGTTGATCCGTTTATATATACTGGGTGTTCCGGGACCTTAAACTTGCCGAACACATAACCCGCAAGGTCTACTCGGTGCATACTTCATTTCTCCCATATTTTTTAAATAATCCTAGCTAAGCCCATTATTATTAATTGGCTCATTTCGACTTTATTCCGGGCATTACAAAATATCTATTTATACAACTCTACTAGCAGCCATAGTGGCCTAACAAATCTTTGGTCCAGTCTTAAATCTAAATTAATAGGAAATTCTTTTAGCATAATATACTTATGTAATATTTATACTTGACTCTATCTATTGCCTTACTCATAGGTTTGTATATCTCCATTCTAAACGCTACATACTAAAGGGTCGGTTACTGAATACATCATAGAAAATATTCATACCATAGACCATGTTTATGGTCTTAGAGTAAACCTAGCAGTCGTCCACCTTTTGCCATGAATATTATCATCCTTGATTTTGATCAAAATGAGTATGGAGGTGAGCAATCCAGAGAACCACACAAACTAGACGTACCTGTCACTACACACAACATATATTATCTCCTATATTCAAACAAATTCAGAATGCTATATTGAACGAAAGACCAAGTCTCAAATTGTTTAAGTTGCACGCAATAACCTACAAGGTTTTGATATAGTTGCATGAGATCAAAATGATGAAGCATGTGCTCAATAGAGTTTTAGAGACTGACGCCACTGCATGGTTAACCTAGATCAAAATAACAGATATTTTTTAAGCAACAAGGGTTCTCATGCTGCCTTTCTTAAGCATGAGTTTTCAAATATGGCTCTTCTTGTGTCTTCATCCAAGCTAAAAGACATTGAAAATCCGCTTACTGACTAAGACCACTTGATGATGGAATAAAGACTAGTTCTACAAATGGTGTGTGGCATCACATTGAATTTGATACAATAGCAACATACATCACCAGATCTCACCAACTTGGATGTGGCTAGGCAAATTTTACAACTACAACAACTCAGATGATCAACATGATAGAACCCTACTTGTTTGGCCTTGTATGTTCACAAACTTTGCCAACAGTATGGATAATAAACGATTCGTCTCTTCCCACATATTAGCCTAAACCACCCACGCACTTATTATCAATAGTAATATTCATATGACCTTAACTGTGCTCATGATTGGGTTCATGAATATTAATTATATAGCAGTTAAGGCGATGGAAGGGGCGGTCTAATAATCTATGACAATATTAATGGCAAATTAATACTACCTAGTAGATGCCACCGCCTACACTATACCTATTACAACCCTGAGCCACATAACAACCCTATAAGGATTCCAACAAGTCTGATGCAGTTAAAATATTTAAAGCATCCAAAGTCTCTCTGCATGCATGCACAAAGTTACTGAAGTAGAATTGCTTCGGAAGTTTTACACCTCATACCAGAAACACTCTAAGTGTAAAATCTTCCGAAGCCAAGACCAATATCTTCCGAAGGTAAATATGAAATCTTCCAAAGCTTTAAAGATAAAGTCTTTCGAAGCCAATTTTATGAAGACGGATTTCTTCCGAAGACTTTTACATACATGCTATTATCTGATGTAGTTTTCCATAAAGCTGGACCACCTTTCCGCTGCAACTCTGTTTGACTCATCAACTTTCACAAGTTGGTGAAAAGGTCCATGCTTTTGGGATACTGTACATTGAGGTCTTGAGTCTGAGCTTTCTACTTTATGTACTTTATCCTTTTTATAATATATTAGGATGTGAGCTATGGCATGTTATAGTCACTAGTCAAAAGGCAATTTGCTTTTTGACTCTACATTTGATTTTGTTGTCTAGTCTTATGTATCTAGGTGGCTTACAAAGTATAGTCGGCTACAGGATGTAGTATAAGTATCTCAAGTACTTGTAACTTTCAAATATGCTTTGTAACACTTTGTAATAGAACTTGAGAAACAATATACTGCAATCTTGAAAACCAAATACTTGTATTGTTATCTTGTTTCGTCTCTTTTGTACATGTGTTCTTAGCATCTCTCAAAATAGTTAAACAAGTTCCCTATTTGATCTGCTAAGTGTTCTAAAGAACTCTCCTCACTTGTGTTGTTATGTTGTAAAAGTGCATTGCCCCTTCTTACGATCCTGCATTTGGTATTAGAGCATTCTAGGCTCTTGATATAAGATCTCACTATCTTAAGATCCCTCACACATATAAAACACTTAACAACTCAAATAGCAGCTATCACCAGGCTGATATGGAACTGGAACTATGAAAAAGTCTCCACTGATCACTCCTGAAGACTTTGATACTTGGTGTCAAAGAATGGAAGGCTTTATCAAGTGTTAAGACTCTAGGATGTGGGACTCTATTATTGAAGGACCTTACATACCAAGCACCTCATCAGCTACTGATGGTGGTATGATTCCAAAAGCTATGGCTGATTTCTCTGATAAAGATAGGAAGAGAATCAAGATAGATCAAAAAGCCATGACAACCCTTCAAACTGCTCTTCCAAACTCCATCTACAGAGGCTTCAGGAAATGCAAGATTAAAAGCAACTATGGGAAGCACCGAAGCTTATGTATAAGGGCTCAACTGAAGCCAAGGAGAACAAGAAGGATCTCCTTAAGTAGTAGTTTGAAAACTTCACCATTAAAGTAGGTGAGACCATGACTCAATGATACTTCAGGTATGTTGAGATTGTGGATACTCTAATGGATGTTGGAGTAACTCTTGAGAATAGGGACATTGTAAGGAAGTTTATGTCCTCTCTTCCTAGACAATGGACACATCATTGTGTTGTTATCAAGAGAACTAAGAACCTTAAGACTCTTAATCTGACAGAGTTGTATGGAAATCTCAGTGGATACCAGATGGAGATGAACATGCAAAATTCATCTAGTAACTTTAGCAATCAAATGTGTTCAGCCCTTCATGTGACTGAAAGGGATAGCATAGAACCTTAACATCATCTTATATGCTACCCTAACAACTCACTTAAGGGTCCTTTCATCAACTTCCTAGAGACTCCAAGAGAAAGCTACACTCAAGGAAGTCCCTTCTAAGAGACAAGTTCTTCTCATTCGTTTGTCTTTACTGATGAATCCTCAGGAAACTTTCTCTTCACCCTTGAAGACTTGGCTGAGCTTGTGATCAGCAAAGCCATGGCAGAAAAATGTGTTCTTGAAGAAGAGACCTTCAAGAACATGATATCCTCACTGTTGCATGCAAAGGTGTGTTATCATAGACCCCTTATCTGGGATCTTGTGAGATAGCTCCTCCACACACAGTCTTGTTTGTAAGATATCCTAGGTGTGGAACTTGTGAAGATGAGCTTCCCCTCATAGACCCCCTATTTGAAGAGGACGAAGAGGAGATGATGAAGAATGGCTCTGAGAGGAGTGAAGAAGAGCATTCTAAGAAGGGTCATCATCCCTATGAGGAGAGTAAAGCTGTTGGGATGACCAAGTCCAAGTGGAAGAACTTGATCAGAAAGAGCAAAAGAAAGGCAAGAAAGGCTTAGGAGATCAAGGCCACCTTCAGCTCTACACAGAAACAAGTCTTTGTTTCTGTAGGATTTGAAGTGGTTAAATCTGAGGACACAAACTTGAACTCCAACAACAAGAGTTCTATTTCATGTCCAAGTCATCCTGTCATTAAGAAGAAGGCTGATAAGTTGTGCACCACTGCTGTACAACATGAACCATCAAGCTCCAAAGGTAGTTCCAACCCCACAAGAATTGCCACATCATTTGAGAAGATGAAGATGGAGAATGAAAGTGATCAAGTTCAGTCTTGTTCCTAGAAGAAGACTCCTAGAAGGAAGAAAATGGATTGTGTTATGTGTGGGAGTACCTCTAATCTTGCTAAGGATTGTATCTACAATCCAAAGAGTACTCTCCACATCACAAAGAAAGAAACTTCTAAGAGTCTGGAGAAGAAGAAGAAAGTTTCAAAAGAAAATTTTCTTTCCTTCGAAAGCTCCAAATGAAGAAGAAGACAAGTGGAAACTTGCCTTTGGAAAAAACTTTGGTCTCGGAAGAAAGGAATGCTTCCAAAGTACTAAAGCCAGCTGCAATGAAAGCAAGATCTTCTGAAGGCCCAGTAATCAAAACTTCCAAAGTCAAAAAAACTTCCAAAGTATTGAAGCTCAAGTCTAAGATTCCAAAGGTGGTGTGGAAGACAAAGAAAGATGAAGTGGCTGAAAGTTCTTCATCAACTTAAGTAAATGATCTATCCAGCATGACTATAGGATTAATTACTATTGCATTGTCTTCAACTTCTTTTGATGAGCCCAAGACCAATGAGGCATGAGTTTCAAAATGTAACTAACCATCTCTTTTATGTAGGAACAACTCAAGACAAAGAAAAATGTATGTATCATTGACAGTGGTTGTTCCAGGAACATGACAATCAATAGGTCACTACTCCAAAAGTTTGAAAGAATTGATGGAGGACCAATTTCTTTTGGAGGATATGCTAGAGGTTACATTACAGGAAGGGGCAAGGTCACAAATGGTAAGCTTAATATTGAAAAGGTAAATTGTTTCAAAAAGCTTACGTACAATCTTCTAAGTGTATCCTAATTTTGTGATTAGAGTCATAACATGCTCTTTACTAAGCATGAGTGCATTGTTCTTAAGCCCGGGTGGTCATTCCTCATGAGCATATCCTGCTTAGAGCCCTAGGAGAGGGAACATGTACAAGATGGATTTACAAGAAACATCTCCCTTAGGATAAGTTTTATGCTTTCTATCTAAAGAAAATAGTGATGAGTATTTCCTTTGCATAAAAGAATATGCAATGTAAACTTTAAAACATGAACAAACTTTTTAAGAATGATTTGGTAACTAGAATGACAAAGAAAGATTTTACAAGTGATGATCATTATGTGGCATGACTGAAAGGGAAGCAACACAAGGTATCTCACAAACCAAAGGAAAGAAACTCCATCACTACTCCCTTACACTTGTTGCATATGGATCACTTTGGCCCCACCAATGTAATGAGTCTAGAAAGGACATGTTACTGTTTAGTGATCATAGATGATTTTACAATATTCGCTTAGGTCTTCTTCCTTAGAGCTATGGATGAGATTCCTGAGATTCTAAAGAATTTTATCTTAAATATTGAGAATCAATGTGATCACAAGGTCAAAACCATAAGATCTGATCAAGGAACTGAATTAAAGAATCAAATCCTTGATACATTTTGTGATGAAAAGGGTATTACAAGACAATATAGTGCTCCCAAGACTCCTCGGCAAAATGGTGTTGCTGAGAGGAGAAACATGACACTTATTGAAGCTGCAAGAACCATGCTGTCTGACTCTAAACTACCCATCACCTTCTAGGAAAAGGCAGTCAACACTGCCTGCTATGTGCAAAACAGAGTTTTAATGGTTAAGACTCATGGTAAGACTCCTTATGGACTTTGGCATAAGAGGAAACCTTTCATTGGTTTTCTCCGATCATTTGGATGTCCTTGCACCATCTTGAATACCAAAGATCAAATAGCTAAGTTTGCTAAGAAACTAGATGATGGACAATTTTTTGGATACTCTTCCCAAGCTAAGGCTTATCGAGTATACAATCTCAGAACTAGAATAGTTGAGGAGTCAGCCAATGTGACTTAAAATGAGCACACTCCCAGTCTGAAAGGTTCTTGTCTTGATTGCTGTTTGATCTTGATTTAGTTAGCAATGGTTTTAACAAATCTTGTGAGCATGTTTCAGGGTCTACAAAAATTTTACCTACAGGGGATCCTAATCCAAGAATTGAGCTAAGAAGATCTTCAAGCTACATATCTTCAGCTCCAGTTGTAACAAATCCTGCAATTGATGCTTCTACCAACACATCAATGACAAATCCTGCTGATGTTTTTGAAGTGCCTTCAAATTCTTGCTTAGATGCACACAACTTAGAAGAAGAAGTTTCAAATGTTGGAAAGCATGGTGGTGGTGACAATGATCAGGAAATTCATGATACTGATAACCACTCCATTGATGACAACATCAATGATATCACACACTCATTGGATGAAGTTAATCTTGATAAGTGTGCTGATGTGGAGGGTGAATCCTGAAAGCCAGATCTGAATTTCTCTAATTTAGATATGTCTAAGCAACTTGTTGTGATCCCTCAGCTAAGGATCCATAAGTCTCACCCTACCACAAACATCATTGGAAATGTTGATTCAGGTGTAAGAACAAGAGGACAAACCCATGACGCATATGTTTGTCTTCCCTCTTGTTTCTTGTCCCAAATAGAGCCAAAGAAAATTGATGAGGCTTTAAAGGATCACTTGTTAAGACCGTTTTCGGTACAGAGTACTAACTGATTTACGTGTGTACCAAACCAAATAGTGCGGAATCCTATTTGATTGGCGATCCAATCAGTGAGAACGCAAGTATAATCAATCCAAGAATGAAACTAAATGTTAAGAATGATAGTAGGATGATTTACTGCAATCTATGAACTTGGAACATGTGTTCTAGGGTCTCTGGACGGCTAGGGTATGATTTAGTGCATAGGGATTCGAATTGTTATGTTTTTCCATGAATTAAGTGGTATTTATAGGTTAGGGTTTTCCATTCATGCGTCTAAACCATTTGCATGGTTCAGTCGTGTGATTGAAGCATGCGGTTGATCCATACACACGACTGAAGATTCAATCGTGCGACTGATCCAGTTTCCTAGTTCAGTGGTGCGACTGGTTCATTAGCATGAAGTATTCATGTGTATGGTCCATTAGCATGGTCGATTCGCATGAGAACTTCACACGATTAAGTTTAAGCATGTTTCTCAACCATTATTGACTAAGAACTATGTAAAAAAGCACAAACCTATATAGTTAGTTCAATAGGCGTTAACACACAATAATCAATGAAATATTAAACATTATAAGCATCACAAACACATTATATTTCATTCATACCCATTCTATTACATATATGTAAGACATGAAAGACATTTTACATTAAGCTCATAAACTAGGTACACATGTATCTACAAACTCCCCCTTGGACCTAGTTTACTCTATTGTCTAACATTCTTCATCAACTCTTCAAACTTTTCGTACTTCTCCTCCCTTGTAACTCCTGCATGTATTTTGAATTCAAAGCAGAGTCTTATCACGTTTTGGAACTGGAGGGCTTGTATAATGTCTTGCGCGTCATAGAACAGTGGCCACTTGTATACAGTGTAGACATCATCAGAAGACAACTTAATTAGCCACATTGGGTCAAATACTCTGATAGTTTCCATATTTCCATGTCTGTTCAAAACTATGACTACCTCACTTGTTCTCTAGTCATAGTACCACCACTTGAAGTGTGGAGTGAAGTCCTGTGGCATTTCCCTTAGAGGGATTCTTGACATCATGCGTGGAGGACTCCACTTTAGCACTGTTTTTGGCTTTCCAGTAATGACATCAACTTTAGACCATCTGATATACCTCGTCGGTTGTTGAGGTTTAAAATTGACCCACCTGGTGTGGTACTCTTTTTGTAATGCACCCTCAAACCAGCCCGACATCTTTCTTGGGTCAGCATATAACAGCTTCAGTTTGGCCAGCTGGTTGAGCTCAAAACCAGGGAGAGTCTTCAAATCATGTGGGAATCTGAAGTACTCGATTCCCTTCTCCCTCTTGATAGCATATACATTTAGATCTTCAAAATAGGCCCACGTGATAATCATGCCTGACACCTTGTGATTCTTCTTTACTTTGTAGAGCTTGGTGTAGGCACTCAGCTTTGGAGCAGCGCGTTGGGCTTGGATCTCTGCAAAACATGCCGCCCATTCAGCCTTTTTGATGTTGATATCGACGTCTGAGGCTTGGGCTTGATCCGGATTCTTCTCTGATTCTTGTTCCATCTTATCCAGTTTTTCGAACGTATCACTGACAAGAGTGTCACCTAAATTAGGGACAACATTACCCTCTTTATCAACATACTCTGGATAGTGCTGGGCTATGACGTCTTCAATCTCTATCTCATCCACATCATTAAGCTCATCATCACTATCCATGTCAACTATAGGAGTATCCTTCACTATTTCATCTGGATTCAATCGGAATATCTCAGCTAGCTGCTCATTAGTAAGGTCATGAATTATTTCTCCTTCTTTAGGAGCATAACTCACAGACCTTCTGACAATCCCTTGCAAATCAAGTATCATTTTCAGTTGAGAATTGATTTGCTGAAGGGGAGCAACATCGTACTCATCTTGCTGAGATGAATGATCTGCTTGATTTAAACACATAAATACATCAACCATTAGTCAATAATCAAGACAGTAAAACATTAACTAAATATAAACATTATGTACACGAGTTTAATACATTATTCAATTACACATGATTTAAAATTACAAAAACATCTAGGCATTACGTTTGTCTTGAATCATGTGCTCCTCTGCAGTCGGGGCTGAGGTCGAGGCACCCTGATCTTGATTCTTCTTGGTCCGCCTCTCACTAGCTTGTGTGGCACCCGATGCAGATGCATCACCTTCTACTTCATCATCTCCTCCATCTCCTGCACCTTCATCATCTCCTCCCTCTGTTTCATCCTCATCATCATCCTCTTCATCATCATCCTCATCATTATTGTCATCACCATCATCATCACCATCCTTTTCTCTTATCTTCAGAGGCTCATTCTTTGTTCCTTTGAGCTTAAGCATGATGGTCTTTTTGGCAGCCTCCAACTCCTCTATCTTCTTTGTTGATAGAACTTTATGCTCCTGGAGTTGGGCAATCTCTTGACTTTGAGCAGCCATCTGCTAAGCCTGATCCTCTATTAGCTGGCCTGCTGAGCGATCTGCTGTGCTTGGCAGCGTTCTGCTCCACAAGCTGTCTGATTTGTGCAGCACTTTCCTCGTCAGCAGCCCACAACTTTAGCACCATCCTGTTAAGTGCTACCAGCTGATCCTCTACCCCTACAGAAGGTAGGGAGGATCCTGTAGTGAATGGTTGGTGGGATGATGGTCCGGGCTGGTGGCTAGTGGTAGTGGTGGTGGCTGTGGTGAATTTGGGTGGTGGTATATGTGTGGGTGGTGATGGGTAGGCTGTAGTGGTGGTGGAAGTAGTGTAGATAGGTGGTGGAGTGGCTGTGGTAGTGATGGTGGGTGAGGTGGTAGTAGTGGTGGTGGTAGCGGTGGTAGTGGGTGAGTGAGTGGTGGTGCTAGACATGGTGGCAGTGGTGGTGGAGGTAGGAATCAACGTGAACCTCCGTCTTTTCGGCATCAACCCATGGGGCTAAGCCATCCTCTTCTTCCTCGAACCCCTCGAGGAGGATGCTCCCCCTGGGATGCTGGGCTGGTCTGGGGTATAAGTAGGATTTGTGGGGGGCACAATTTGTAGAATCTGCTTAGTATCAGAGTCGCTATCATCGTGGCGCCACTTCCTCTATGACGGCGCCACATAGTCTTCCAGGGCCAGATGCCCAAACAATCGCCTCACAGGGGGTTTCACCTACTTCCCCCTGTATACCTTCATCCTGCCCAAGGTGGTATCGTCATCACCTCGAGCACTACATCGTCCTCCTTCTCCTTAGATAGCTAAGGGAGCTTCTGATCAATGATCACCTGCATGAAGTGCTGGTACATACAAAATCCCTCCTTCCCCATGGCCTCGATGTTCTCCACTAGATAGGTGAAGGTCATCCTGGAGAAGCTGAATGGATGGTTCAGCACCAACGCCACGTAGGCGTTCTGAATCTGATCCGATAGCTCATTGAAGCCTCCCTTCCTGGAGGCAGTACACTTAAGTAGCACATTTTTCAAGTACTTGAATTGGGGGCACACGTTGCTTTTGTTGAGCACATCTGCGGTGATGTCCCCCGAGTACTTGGCTCGTAGGAAGCAACCACGCATTGTCAGTGGGTGCAGTCAGGTCGGACAGTCGGCGTCATCTCCAAACTCTAAAACAGTCCTAAGATCCTTCTCTGTGATCTCCATAGCATTACCCAAGATAGAGCTCCTAATACGGTGGGGCTTTGCGGTCCAATCGACAACCGCGCCTTCCCAAAAGGCCTGCTAAAGTGATCGGTATGGTGTGCATGGAGTAGATATGGCACGGAAGATCCTCGATCTCCGTAGGAAAGTGATAATGCTTGAGAAATTTGCAGCATTCCTGGAGGTGAGATCTAGATGAGCACAAATATTGTGCTTAGTGCTCATGGGCCAATGACTCGTCATCTGTCACACAATGCAAATAAGTGTTAGTGTGTGTCGATGAGTAACAATTTGATTGATTTGAACTTGAAGTTTTATGTTCAGTCGCACAACTGGTTAACCGCATAAGATTTTGTGAAGTCGCTGGATCGGTAGACATCCGAGCGTGTTCTTGACGGAAAGAAACAAAATCAAAACCAAGAGACAAACAATAAACACAAACTATAATAGAATGGTTTTATTGATAAAACCTAATGATTACAAGCTCATTACAACATAAGAATCAAGACTCTTGGCAAGGGGAGATCGAGCATGATCTCCCCTCTCATCCGACAACACCTAGGCCCCGGGCACAATCCTTCACTTTTTCTACACAATGAAAATGGTATTTATAGGCCTCAGCCCATATCAGATGTGACTGGCCCCATTCGTACGATTGGGCCATGCGTATGGTTCAATCGTACGACCAGACCATACTTATGGTTCAGTATTACGAATGGCCCAATCACATCTCTCAGTCGCACGACTGGTCCATTAGCATGGCTCAGTCGTATGACTATGTCTCATTCGCATATGCTCCTGCGAATGACCAGTTTCATGTGTTTACAACGTATCAAGTGTATTACATTAAGCCTAGACTATTCGACAAGCGATGAACACACTATATATGACAATATATGCTCCACCAAATTCCCCCTTGGACGTTGCTTACGAATAGTATATAACACCTCTTACAATCTTCAGTCAGTCTTTGCTCTGGTTTCCAATAGAATCAAACGAAAAACCATATTAGCCAATGTTGTCGACCCGTCAGGTTGCTACAATATACTTGAAAATGAATTTAGGCACAATAGCTTTCGTTTACTTTGAAGAACACCATCATAGTAGCAAGATTCCCCATATGACTGACTTTTCCAGATAATAACATGAATAGTTTTCCATTGCTTTAGTCTTCACACAGGCTAACTTGATTAACATTAACACCTGCAGAAATTTCCCCCTCAAATTTAGCATATCCCAATATATAGACATTGTTCTCTCCTTGCGTCTTCACACGGTGTATTGAGCAAAAAATAGAGGGTTCCAATCCACAACTGACAATCTCAACCAATCAGCATGCACTCAGATTCATCATCAGGAACCAACTCATATCATCACTTTCTGATTGCGTCTTCAATTTCTCTAAACATGGGTTCCCCCAAAGAATGAGAATCCTCTCTGTGCAGATAGATATAACTTGATTGGCCCATAAATAGTCAGATGCTCTTGACTATCCCACAAAATCAGCACCGACTGCTCACATCTTCTCTTTTTTCTTTCGTGTTCTAACTACAATCACCTATTATGGAAGTCCAACAAATAATGGGGTATCCATCGAACTTATTTGACAAAAGAACCTCAGGGTAAATGTGCTTTGCTCATCTTCAAATATATGCAAGAGGCAGTTCCAGACTCTTTTTTATTGGTCTGGAAAAAATGCGTATGAGTCAATGCGGATGGCTCATTCGTGTGATTGCACATACGACTACTCCAGTGGTACGACTGAACATACGACAAGTCCAATCGCACGACTGAACATACGACAGGTCCAATCGCACGACTGAACATATGACTGGTCCAGTTGCATGGTCCAGTCGTACGAATGGTCCATTAGCATGGTCCAGTCGTAAAATGGTCCATACGCATGATCCAGTCGCATGAGGGGGTCTGCACATAGATTTTCAGATCTGCAGCCGCCAAGGCTGCCAAAAACCCTAATCTTATGAATTTTACATGAACCGAACCAAAATAGACATCATAAGATTTGCAAGGGTGATCAGAACATGGTTTCGAGTTTGATTTTAACATAGAAACAACACACATAACAAGATCTGAGCAAAACATGAAGAACACGTCAAAGAACCTGAAATAGATCCAGAAATTAAGAGCTCGGGTTGCTAGAATGATTGTTAGATCATTCCAGCAGTAACCGGCTCTGATACCAGTAGTGAAGTCGCTAGATCAGTAGACATCCGAGCGTGTTCTTGAAGGAAGGAAACAAAATCAAAACCAAGAGACAAACAATAAACACGAACTATAATAGAATGGTTTCATTGATAAAACCTAATGATTACAAGCTCGTTACAACATAAGAATCAAGACTCTTGCCATGTGGAGATCAAGCATGATCTCCCCTCTCATTCGGCAACACCTTGGCCCCGGGCACAATCCTTCACTTTTTCTACACAATGAAACTGGTATTATAGGCCTCAGCCCATATCAGATGCGACTGGGCCCAATTCGTACGATTGGGCCATGCGTATGGTTCGATCGTACGACCGAACCATACTTATGGTTTAGTCTTACGAATGGCCCAATCGCATCTCTCAGTCACACGACTGGTCCATTAGCATGGCTCAGTCGTACAACTGAGTCTCTTTTGCATATGCTCCTGCGAGTGACCCAGTTTCATGTGTTTACAACATATCAGGTGTATTACATTAAGCCTAGACTATTCGACAAGCGACAGACACACTATATATGACAATATATGCTCCAACAAGGATGGAATTTGGGTTAAAGCTATGCAAGAGGAGCTGCTTCAATTCCAAAGGCAAAAGGTTTGGAACCTATGTCCTCTTCCTCATGGGAAGACTACTATAGGAACCAAATGGGCGTTCAGAAATAAGAAGGATGATTATGGATTTTTCATCAAGAATAAGGCCAGACTAGTTGTTCAAGGATATATTCATGAAGAAGGAGTTGACTACATAGATGTCTTTGCTCCTGTAGCAAAACTTGAAGTTGTTAGGATATTCCTAGCTTTCGCTACATCCAAGAACTTCAAGGTCTACCAGCTTGATGTCAAGTGTGTTTTTCTTTATAGGGTGATTGATGTAGAGGTGTATGTTAAACAACCACTTGGGTTTGCAGACCCTGATCATCATGATTATGTCTACAAGCTTGATAAGGCTCTTATGGGTTGCACCAAGCACCAAGAAAGTGGTATAAGACCCTATCATAGTATCTCTGTTAGCATTGCTACAACAGAGGTACTATTGATGGAACTCTCTTCATCAAAGGAACAGGAGATGACATTATGCTAGTTCAAGTATATGTAGATGACATTAACTTTGGGTCAACTAATTCAAAGCACTACAAAGCCTTTGAAAAGCTGATGAAAGACAAGTTTGAAATGAGTGCCATGGGGGAACTCAATTTCTTTCTAGGAATTCAAATGAAGCAAGTTGACAATGTGATCTTCATAAATCAGCCAAAGTATGTTCAATACATACTTAAAAGGTTCAACATGACTGATTGTAAGGTTGCTAATAGAGCCATAGCCAGAAACCACTCTCTCGGACCTGATCTTGAGGGGGAGTTTGTTGATGAACATCTCTTCAAGGCAATGAGTGGGTCTGTTATGTACCTCATAGCTAACAGGCCTGATATCATGTTTACTACTTGCATCTATGCAAGATATCAAGCCAACCCTAAGATGTCACACCTAATCATTGTCAAGAGAATTCTAAGATATCTCAAAGGAGCTCCATCACCTGGCCTTTGGTATCCAAAGAATTCTGACTTTTATCTGTATGCTTATATAGATAGTGACTATAGTGGTTGCAATATGACTGCAAAGTCTACATCCCTGGGGGATGTCAATTTCTTGGTGGAAGGATAGTCACTTGGCAATGTAAGAAACAATCACGTGTGTCTGCATCAACTACTGAGGCTGAATACATTGCTGCTGCAAGCTGCTGTGCTCAAGTACTTTGGATTCAAAATCAGATATTGGACTATAGATTCAACTTCAAAGAGACTCCCATCCACATAGACAACAATAGTGCTATCTCAATCACAGAAAATCCTGTGCAACACTCAAGGACAAAGCACATCAATATCAAGTATCATTTAATTAGAGATAACTTTGAAAAAGGATTAATCAAACTAGTCAAGGTTAACACAAATGAACAATATGCTTATCTGTTCACCAAAGGTTTTGATGAACAAAGATTGAAGTATCTTATATCAGCTATTAGGATGATTAACTTTGAGTAGCTTTTCTTAAAACTTAATCATGTTATTTCTAAAACTTGTGTGTCCTAAGTTGTCTATTTTATCACCTTAATAAGCTCTTGTTTTCTCTAGATGAAAATCTTTTTAGAAGAAATTTCCTTAGATTTTTGAAATAATCTTGATCTTTTTCCTTCGGAGGATATAGTTTTATCTTTGGAAGAAACTTATGCATTCAAAACAAATAACTACCTCTGAAAAACTACCTTCGGAAGAAATGTCTGAAATCTCTTCTGAAGCTTAATTGTTCTCTTAGTCACTTATATGTTTTTCAAGGAAAATTCTCTTCTGAAGCAAATTAACTCTCGGAAGCTTTGTTCTTTTTTTAACAAAACGCTCAAGTCTTAATTCTCTTCCGAAGCAAATTTTTTAAAAATCTTAGGAAATTTCTTCCAAAGTCATTTTGGCTTCGGAAGCTTTTTCATTAAATCTTCCGAACACAATTTATCTTCGAAAGTTTTTTCGACTTCCAAGAAAACTACTTTTTAAGCACAAGAAAACTATTTTTCAGAGGTGGGACCGACATCGGATTTCAATGTTTATCCTCTTTCATTAACTTTGACTCAGATCCTTTACACACATAAACCCAACGGTTCCCCCTCTTTTTCATTGTCTTCTTCATCTGCATTTCTTCTCTAACCTAATTCTCCCAAACCGCCTTTGTTCTTCATCTTCCTTCACCCTTAAGCTTCTCAAAATGGCCAATGTAAACCTCAGAAACGACCCTGATTTCTCCATGCAACTTCACAGGCAACACAACTAGGTTGCTCTGTTGAACTCTGAGAAACATGATAGTTTCTCAGAGATTTTCTGTTTTCTGGCTCTGTCAAACTACTTCACCTCCCTTACCATCGATCCTATTCTTCATGAGGATCATCTGCTTGTTTTCTAGAAAACCTTTCAAGAGGTTATTCTAGATGGGGAGAATGCACTCTCTGCTACAGTGCAGGGGAGGACAATCTTCATCACTCCAGCCATCATAAACACTTATCTTCAGCTAGATGATGAGGAAGGTGAATTGTCCTTTCCTAAAGAAGCGGTTAACCAGTCCTTCTAGCAGATGGGCTATGAAGGGGATTTCTCTGTAAAGACCTTCAGGAAAGGGAAGGTCTCATCCTAGTGGAAGTACTTACTACATGTGGTCATCCACAGCTTATCCAACAAGGATGGGGGTTGGGATTCATAGTGTATGGGATAGGTCAGGGGGTCAAATTCAGGTATTCCCAATTTGTCTATACAAATCTGCTTGCTAACTTAGACTCCTTAGAATATTACATGTTTCCTCGATATGTTTAATACATTCTCAACTGTGAACTGGGCTCACAGTTGAGGGAAACAAGTAATATTCTTAAATTGGGACATATGAAGCTGACATCATAAAAATTTTGAAGAAACCAACTGTTAGCTTCTCAAGGTAGGAACAGCCCTTGTCCCTTAAATGTTAGAGCTCATTGCTCAAGGTGACAACCTAGCAACACAAGCTAGTATTGAACCCCCACCTTCTACTTCCCAACCACCAAAAAGACCCCAAATCACCCACACTTACCAAAGAAAATCCAAACAAACCCCTGCTCAAGCTATTGAGTCTGTGCAAAACCCCATATACTCACCCATACAGGAGGAAGTGGATACTAGAGCTCCCACTTCTCCTGAGGAGCAAACCACTCCCATCTCTTTAAGGATCAGTGCTGAGGTTCCTTATGCTCAGCCTGATGAGCTGATAAGCCACACTGCCTTAAGCCTTCACTCTGAGTCTTAACACTCAAGTGATCAACCTTCAAGGGACAACTACCATCCCCAACCTTTAGATCTAAACCAACCAATTCCTAACCTTGACTTTTATACAGATGAAGATTTAGGCGTCAATGAGTACCACGAATCTTTTTTCTCCTTCCCTACGCAAAGAGAGATGAGTGCTCTTGAATCACCTATGTCTAACCCATATTAGTCACCTATTACTGAGGTGGATATTTCTGAACCTATTCAGGATATCCATATGGAAGAGGCTCTCACTTCAGCAAGTGATTATATCATTAAGACCTCAACCTTGGCAACTCAGCCCATTGACACTTCACCTCAAGCTGTTATTGAGCAGAGGAAAACCAATAGGCAAGAACTTCATGCTGGTGGTGAGAGAGAAGATTTTGGTCCAATTCTCTCATCCCCCATGATTCTTCTGATGAAGATAAGGGGAATCTGAGACTAAAGGTGCAAAAACTATTAAAAACATGCACTTACATAGTCTCCAAAGTTAGTCATCTTGAATCTCAAGTGACTACCTTGAAAAATAGGTTCAATGATTAGCAACTTGAGATATCTTATCTTAGGGAAAAACTACCTCGCAGACCTTTAAGAAAAGCTCAACCAGGAACACAAGAACCTGTAAATGTGGTTGATCTAACCTTTAGCTCACCTATGCAAGTGGGTGATGCTACCAAAATAGGGGAGAAAGTCAGCACAGACACAGAACCTAGGAGTTCTTCATAGAGCATGGACATTGAGGACGCACCATCTTCACTTGCAATTGTCCATACTCAACAACTTCCTCAAGTTCACATTGATGTGGACTCAATACACTCCTATATTCAGAGTCTCTTTGAGGAAGTCATACCATGGGTTGTATCATCTCCACCATAAGAAACTTCCTTCCAACTACATCATAGGGTGGATGTATGATGCAAATAGAAGAGGCCTTACTCTTCAAAGAGTTCAAGGTAGCAAGAAGTCTTAAATTTTTAAACCTTGAACTACTATGAAGGTCTTGACCTGACCATCATGCCACTTGTCAATCCAAACCAATCTAGACAAGCTAACAGGTTGGCACAAAGAATTCAAGATAGGATTATTGAAGAGTTCAGTCTTAGAACGAGACAAAGGCAAGTAGGTAACACTATTGATCAACTGGATGTTGAGGCAGACCCTAAGATTAGCTTTGAAGGGGAAACATTGACTGAAGGCCCAATAGTAGAGCCTGAGAGCCTTGTCATACCTACAACTAGTTCAGCAATTCATTCTTTTAGTGAAGCACCTACCGGTGAAAGTTAATCACAACCTCCCTCTGGTTAGAGCTTGGAGGCTACACCAACCAATGAAGGCCAAAGCTCTCTCCACCCTGAGTCACAAAGGTTTGTGAGTGACAAAGGGAAAAGGAAAATGACTTCTGAGGAGATTGAGGAAGAGGAGAGAGATAGGAAGAGGAAGCTAAGGAGAGAAAGTTCCTTTGGCTACCCCCAGACCAAACACTCAAAATGATGAGTTAAGAGCAGTCAAGATTATTTACCTGCAAACTTGGAACTTTGACATTAATAAGATTATATCTCTCCCTTTAGAAGAACTTAATGAACTGACTGACATGGAAGTGTCAAGAGAGAGAAAGGAAGAAGAGGATGCAAAGTTATTCCTCCAATTAAAGAAGTGCTGAGGCAGCCCAATAAGATTATATCTTCTGGAAGTGTCAGATCAACTTAAGGAAGTGCATGAAGAGACAGCCCAATCAACTCCAATTAAAGTGGCTCCTCTTGCTTCTGAGAGACCTATCTATCCTTTACCTTCACAATAATCCAGAAAGATGGCATGCGATTAGAGATCAAGGAGGTGAGAATGTCTACACATGGCAAGACTTATTCGATCTCCTCTGCCTGATCTATTTAACATGAGAAGATACTACGAAGGTCTGAGTGATCCTGACCATCTAATGAAGAAGGGCCGGTCATCATCATGATGAGGACTGTCAACTGATGAAGAGCTTCGAATGTTATGGTAGCATCAGCCTAGGGGGAGTTTGTAAGTATTCCAACATGTCTGATGCAGTCAAAACATTTAAAGCATCCAAATCTCTCTACATGCATGCACAAAGTTACTGAAGTAGAAATGCTTTAAAATTTTACACCTCTTACCAGAAATACTCCAAGTGTAAAATCTTCTAAAGCCAAGACCAATATCTTACGAAGGTAAATATGAAGTCTTTCGAAACCAAGTTTATGAAGACAGATTTCTTCCGAAGACTTTTATGTACATGCTATTATCTGATGTACTTTTTGATAAAGCTGGACCACCTTTCCGCTGCAACTCTGTTTGACTCACCAACTTTCACAAGTTGGTGAAAAGTTCGGTGCTTTTGGAATACCGTACATTAAGGTCTTGAGTCTGAGCTTTCTACTCTATGTACTTTATCTTTTTTTGTAATATATTAGGATGTGAGCTATGGCATGTCATATTTACTAGTCAAAAAGCAATCTGCCTTTTGAATCTACATTTGATTTTATTGTCTAGTCTTATGTATCCAGCTGGCTTTCAAAGTATAGCCGGCTGTAGGATGTAGTATAAGTATCTCAAGTACTTGTAACTTTCAAATATGCTTTGTAACACTTTGTAATAAAACTTGGGAAGCAATATACTGTAATCTTGAAAACCAAATACTTGTAGTGTTATCTTGTTCCCTCTCTGTTTTACTTATGTTCTTAGCATCTCTCAAGATAGTTAAAATCAGTTCCCTATTTGATCTGCTAGGTGTTCTAAGAAACTCTCCTTACTTGTGTAGTTGTGTTGTAAAAGTGCATTGCCCCCTTCTAACGGTCCTCCAAACCCACGTACTAATCTTAGAGCATTCACAACCCATTTTTTAAAATTATGTGAGTGTATTTCATATATTATATAATATGGTTAAAAGTAGTTGTGAGTGAAAAATATTGGAAATTTACTGTTCAATCTGTATTTTTGGAAAACACTGTTCAAAACCCTATATTGTTTTTAATATATTTTAAGTGGTTGTGAGTGGAGAAGAGAGAAAAAGTAATAATAAAGTTGAAAATGAGAGAGAAAAAGTAGTGATTTTTAGTGTAATTATATAGATAAATATGAAGAATGGGTTATGAATGCTTTTAGACTACTCCCATCGGAGAGTATTAGTTCAATCGGTCGGGAATAAGAAAATTAAAAATATATCACAATTCAAAATTGTGCTGCGACGGGTCATTTCACCGACCTTAAGTCGGTCGTCAAAGTTTGAGAAAGTCAAGATTTTAATTAATCTTTTCAATTTATATTTAATTGGTTTGATATATAAAAACTTATTATTGAAAATTCCAACTTTATCTAATTCAAAAATATATAAAAATAATATCAGATAATATAATTATTTTCTATTTATAAAGTATAATATTGATATGCTTTCGAATCCGATTTTGTTTTCTATTTATTATCTTTTCGATTTTCTATTTTTGACTATAGAATCATATATCCAAATTATATATTGAAATAAAAAACTTATTTTTAATTTTTTATTAATTTTAACATAATATAAACTAATCAAAAACATATTTTATTTGATAGAAAATTAGTTTGGTTGAGTTGGGTTGCTAATGAGAGTAAAAGTTTGATTATAGTTGGGTTGTATAGGTGGAAGAGAGAGAAATTAATTTTTTAATAAATAATTTGGTTGGGTTGAGTTGTGAATGGGAGTAGTGTTATAGGCATAACTATAGGTGAGCATAAAAACGGGTATGAGCCCAACTCGAAGCAAGGTACGGGTAGTACTAGATGATGGAAGACCTGGTTTGGACCCGGAAAAACCCGTAGGGTTGTAACCAATTTTAGATTTAGGATTTTTAATAGAACCCGACCCGCCTGTACCGTGGTTGAACCTTGTTCTACCCCTTTTTCTACAATTTCAAAATATAGCCGTTTTTAATAGCTATTTAGTCGTTATAATTTTTTTTACCGTTTTTTCTTTGTCATTTTTGCCCAATAAGTTGTTACAAATAGGTGTGGATGTGGTAAAATATCCAAGTCCCAAATGTAAAAACATACACAAAAAGGGTAAAAAAGAATACTCTCGTTTTACACTTTCATTCTCTCGATGTGGCTCACTCAGAATCTTCCTTGGTCAAGGTTCATCCACCGCTCCAACCATCGTTTGTGTTCTTTTACACAATCGTAACATGGGTGTTTGGTGCAATTAGGATATAGTTGAGTTGAGTGATGGGTTTGTAAAGGTTCGTTGCAAGTTTTGTGGAGCTTGGCTTGCTGAAAATTCAAACACTACTTTTAGCAAACACATTAACAAGATGTTTTGTAAGTCATTGAAAATTAATCCAGATTCGCAACAAAGACAATTAGGTGGAGACACGTGAAATCTTTAATTACGACGTTAATACATTTTAAGATCGAGTGATGAAGTTCGTGATTCAATAAGCTTTGTATTTTAGTCTCTTCGACAATCCTCCGTTGGGCAATTTGATTCGAGAAATGCTTCAACCTCGTTACACCCACGTAAGTTATACTAGACCTAAATGTTATTGTTTAAAATTATGGAAAAAAGGAAAAAATGATTTAATTGTATTTTTTGAAAATTCAAATACCGGTGTAAACTTAACTAGTGATGTTTGGTTGGCACCACACAGGTTACCCAAATCATACCTTTGTATCACCGCTCATTAGGTAGATCCCAAATCATGAAAAATAATGACACGTATGATTGCATTTAATCTTTTTCCATATCTGCATATCGGAGAATTTTTGTTTAACTTTTTGAATAATGTAATAGCTAGTTTTATTTTATAAAATAAACTTTCTTCAATTGCATTTAATAGCATCTCCAACAACACAACTGCGTTTGAAAAATTAAAATTAAAATTAAAATTAAAATATCTTCCAATTTGCCAATAGTAATTTTTTCCATACTCGTTGTGTTGCCTATATTATTAATTTAGTTGTGCAAGATGGGCTAGCCATGAAATTTATTGATAACTTTGTTAAAACTTTCAATTTATATTACACAACGTTTTTAAAAGGGTAAAAAGAAATCAGGGTTAGAAACAAAAGGATATGAAATCTAGATTTTTAGGTCCTAATTAAGATGTACTTGGGAAAATTTGACTTTGTTGGATCTAGAAAGGCTGGTGCAACCAAAACCAAACACTTAGAATATTTTGGTGCAACTTTTAAAGGACTTCCAAATCTAAGTATGGAACTTCTGAAGGAAATGGAGTTCTTCCAAAGATAAAGTGCAAGATCAACTTCCAAGGAAAACTCTAACTTCCGAAGACAAAGACTTCTATTCCGAAGTTCAAGGCTTACAAGAACTCAAATACAATGGCTTCTGAAGTAAAACTCCTCAAGCTACAGAAGAAGCAACCTCTTTCGAAGTATAACAAAACTTTGGAAGAACTAGTTCTTCTAAAGCCAATTAACCTTTGGAAGATGCTGCTATGGATGAGTGGACATAAGTATGGTTCATCTGACACACTACTGCAGACCTCTGATGTACAG
Organism: Flaveria trinervia; assembly: GCA_025506515.1. Classification (NCBI taxonomy): domain Eukaryota; kingdom Viridiplantae; phylum Streptophyta; class Magnoliopsida; order Asterales; family Asteraceae; genus Flaveria; species Flaveria trinervia. Next base: position 16,395,329 of record CM046454.1, on the reverse strand, counting down.
TATGACATTTTCTCAAATGGCCATGTAGTTGACCATACTTTATTCCACTTACCACTTTTACTTGTTAGTACAGTTACCAACATTAGTTGGTGACAAAAGATAAGTCATGGACATGTCATGATTACTATATCTTAGATAAGACATTATCTAAGATACCATAACTACAGCTTTGTAGCATCTGCTTTAGTTATAGGATTTCAGCTAGTATCAAAGTATAACCGGCTGTAGGTGATAGTATATATAGTTTCTCATTATAACTCTTGTATCATGCTTGTTAGAGTCTTGTAAACTTTAACTTGAGAAGTAGTATATGCAAGTACCTTGAAAATTATTTCCTTGTGTTGTTATAATCAACTCTTTGAGAGATTCTGCTTCATCATAACCGTGTGAGTATAAGTGAGTTTGAAATAAAATCATGTATTTAGTGACATATATCGATCCTGCAATTGGTATCAAAGCTTTTTAGTCTCTTGATTGTTTGATCTTACCATCCAAATCAACTTATTTTCACTCCTCCCTTCACCACACTCTAAAATGGCCCTTAATCAGAAATCTGAAGTTCAGATGGGGACGATGACTAAAGCACCTATCATTACCCCTGAAAACTTTAGACAATGGAGTAGACACATAGAAGGTTTCATAAGGTACCTTGATAGTAAAATGTGGTTATCCATTGTCAATGGTCCTTACAAGCCAAAGGTTGCTGCACTAGAGGAAATGGTGCCATGAACGAAAATGTTGTTGAAGACTACTCTGATGAAGACCGGAAGACGATGGACATAGACAACAATGCTATGACTACTATACCCAACTCCATCATGGTGGGGTTTGAGCATTGCAAGTCAGCAATACTTCAGGTACATGGATCTTATCGCTTTTCTTCAGTCTGTGGGAGTTGCCATTGACTTGAGAGATATCTCAAGAATGTTCATGAGTGCACTCCCAAATGAGTGGACATTCTATTGTGTCTCTATCTAGAGGACAGAGAATTTGAACTCCCTTAACATGATTGAACTATACGACATCCTTGATGGATACCGTGTAGAGATGGAAAACAAGAAGGGCCATCCGATGAGTAGTCCATCAAGCCTTCCTGCTAGTAATTCTTTAATGGTTGTTGAAGGCTCAGTACCTCATCAACCTCAGCAGTACATGACTTACGCTCCCATCCTGCTCTTAAGGACCCTACATCACATTTCCTAAGAGTCCAAGGCCTCAACAGGCTTAGCATCATTCTTTCCAGAATAGTTGTGCCTTTGTCTCAGGAAATGGGTACTCTAGTGATAATCAATTCTGCTTTGATGATGATCTAGAGTGCTTCAGTACAGATGATGTGGAGTATGTGGACATAGTCCAACAAATGGCTTTGCTTACCTATAAAGCAAAGAAGTTCTTCAGAAGAACTAGAAGGCAGTTCCCTCAAAACCCAGCTAGTAGCAAGTTTGGGTTTGACAAAACCAAGGCAAAGTGTTACAAATATAAGCAACTTGGTCATTTTGCTAGGAAACGTGAGCCTTCCAAGTCAAATCCAAGAACCTCTCATGCCTGCTCTCAGCCTCTACACCTAAAGCCCCTGGGAAGTCAACTGAAACAACTTCTGTAGCTCAATAAGTTGATTGGAGCTTCATGGTATAGGATATGAGTCATGCTCAAGCACTCATGGCTAGAACAAATGACAACAAGGTATATGAACATCTCAGTACTCTAACTTGTATTGCTAAGGTTAAATTATATCAGGATTACAATATGGAGATTAAACCCAATATTGAGTATTTAATCTTTCTTAAAATCTGACTTTAAAAGAGCTGAATTTGACTATCAAAGAAAAATTGATGAGTTAGAGAAAACTATGTCTCTTTTAAAGCATGAACACACAAACTACAATACTCAAATAAAGGATTTAAAATCCAAATTGTTTGAGGTTCAAGCCCAGCTTGTCATAGCTGAGGCTTAAGCTAGGAAGCATGTTATATTAGAGAAAAACTTCCAAGCCATCCTTGCATCATCCTCTGACTCAAAACTTTGTTATAAAAAATGTGGGTTGGGGACCAATGAAATTGCTCCACCACACTCTTATGAGTCTATTAGACAACCAAGGTGTGGTCCTAAAGAGCAAGAGGTTCCATCTGTTGACCCACGTTCTGATGAGTCAAAGAGTGACGCAAGTGTGGAGACCATCACAGCGAAGATCCAGGTAGACCCTACCCCTCCTTACAAATAATGACCAACCTCTTACCACCATAGCGAGAAGAAACTAAGCTAAGGCATCCAGAAAAAATGACAAGAAAGTGGCTGAATCAAAGCTGGAAATTGACCCAAAGCAAAAGGGTGTGTTCATCTTATCTTGATTCCAGGTGTTAGGAACTTCTGAACCTGGAAAAGTGTGTAGTACCAGCGCACCTATCCAATAAAAGGATCAAAAGGGAAAGGGAAAGATTGTTATTGGAGACAAGAAGACCAAGAAACAACAACCTTCACATTCGCAGAAGATTAACATTGCATGCATAATGTGTGGTCTGCAAAATCACATGGCGAAAGATTGTTATTACAATCATGCTGGCACACATTATGCAAATAATGTTAAGAAAGAAGGAGTCAAGGAAGGTTTCTCATTGGGACCCTATTAAATGGTCCAAGTGATGAAAAAGGGAAACCTTGTTTCCAAAACAAGGTTGCTTTTAGAAAAAATGGCTTCAGAAGCTAATGCTGTGAAGACTCAGCAAGCCAAGAGAGTCCCATTGAAACCATCCCAGAAGAAGACTGCTTCAGAAGAGAAGGTGGTGAAGGCTTCTTTCATGAAGAAAGAAGCTTCGGAAGAATGCCATGCTGCTCAAGCTTCAACAAGCTCATCCTCTATGATCAACCAAGGGATGGAATGGAAGATCAAAGAAGATGCTGCAGCCCAACCCTCCTCTTCACAAACACTTATTGAACCCCCATGCAATAATTTTGGTTTAATAAAATCCTCATTGGAAGAGCCTAAGATCAACAAGGCTTGGTTTCTACTAAAACTAACTTTTTCACCTTATGTGCAAGGACATCCATATGACAAGAACATAATGTGTGGATTCGAGATAGTGGATGCTCCAGGCACATGACTAGGAACATATCTCTCCTTCAACAACTTTAACATTTTGATGGAAGTCCAGTTCAGTTTGGAGGTGAGGCTGGAGGATACATTTCTGGAAGAGGGAGTGTATAGAACGACAAATTAAAGGTTGACAAAGTACACTTTGTCGAACAACTTGAACACAATCTTTTATGTGTTTCTTAATGCTATGATCAAAAGAACCAAATGCTTTACACAGAACATGAGTGCATTATCCTCAAACCTAGGATAACCATTCCTCTGGAATTGGTGCTTCTTAGATCTCCAAGGAAAGGTGATATGTACAAGATGGATATGAACTATGCTTCCCCACTAGGAGAAGTATCAAGCTTTGTTTTCAAAGTTAATGGTGATGAGTCAAGACTATAGCATAAATGAATGTGTTATGTCAATTTTAAAACCATGAATAAATTGGTTAAGAAAACTTGGTACATGGTTTGCTTAAAAAGGAATTTTTTTACAAAGATAACTATGTTGCATGCTTGAAAGGGCAACAACACAGGACATCTCATAAATCCAAAGTTGTTAACTCCATCACCTCCCCATTGCACTTATTGATATGGATCTCTTCGGTCCAACAAGTATAATGAGCATTGGAATGGAATCATATTGCCTTGTGATAGTTGATGAGTTTACAAGATTTACATGAGTATTCTTTTTAAAAAGTAAGGATGAAATTGCTGAAACGTTAAAATCTTTTATTCTTAAAATATAAAATCAAACTAATCATAAGTTAAAAATAATCAGAAGTGATCAAGAGATTGAGTTCAGGAATCAAGTTCTTGACTCATTCTCTAACTCAAAAGGGATTGCCAGAGAATACTGTGCCCCAGAACTCCTAAAAAAACAGTGTTGCTAATAAGAGGAACATGACACTAATTGAGGATACTCAGACTATGTTGGTTGATTTAAAGATGTCTCTTACTTTCTGGGCAGAGATAGTCAGCACTACATGATATGTGCAGAACAAAGTTCTTGTAGTTAAGCGACATGGAAAAACCCCTTATGAGCTATGAAACAAGAGGCCACCGTTCATTGGCTTTCTAAGGTCATTTGGCAGCAGGTGTACCATACTTAACACAAAAAGCAATTTGGCAAAGTTTGCTGAAAAGTCAGATGACGCTATCTTTGTTGTCTATTCCTCCAAATCGATTGCTTATAGAGTTTATAACATCAAAAATAAATAATGTGAGGAATCATCTAACATTGTTGTCAATAAGCACACTCTTGTGTTAGGGGAAATGGCCCGAATTACATTTTTGACTTAGAATTGTTTCCCAATTATTCTAATCTGTCTTGTTAGAATGTTTGAGCTAGAACATGTCCTCAAAATGACCATGATCAACTATTTGAGTTGCCCAGACCCTGTTCAAATTCTCCAAGAGTGACTGAAGATCCAAATCCAACTATCTTAAGATCAAGTAGCATAACTCTTTCAAGAGATAGTGAAGCTTCAACCAGTGTTCCTTCAAGTCACAATGAACAACACCCGATGATAGAAGCAGTATTCTGAAGGAACAGACCACTGTTAATGCTGCTTCTCAGCCAATCATTAATGATGATGTTTCTCTTTCATTCAATCAATCCTCATTGAATGACATTGAAACAACAGCTGGCCCAAGTGTTCATGCTCCTGAGTAAAATATGTTCAAATTGGATTTATCTTTGTAACTGGAAATGATTCCTAGACTAAGGATTCACAACACTCATCTAGCTGAGAATATCATACGAGAAGTCTCTAAAGGTGTAAGAACAAAGGGACAAACTCATCATGGGAATGTCTGTTTGTACTCATGCTTCTTGTCTCAGATGGAACCCAAGAAAGTAAAAGAATCCTTAAAGGATAGTAGCTAGGTTCAATCAATGTAAGAGTAGTTGCTTCAATTCAAGAGACAAGGTTCACAACCTTTGCCCACTACCATCTGGTCAAGTACCTATAGGCACCAAATGGTTTTCAGAAACAAGAGAGATGATAGAGGCTTGATCATCAAGAACAAAGCTAGACTGGTTGTTCAAGGATATACCCAAGAGGAAAGAATTGATTATACTGATGTTTTTGCACCTGTTGCAAGACTTGAGGCAATTAGAATCTTCTTTGCTTATGCTGCATCTAAGAATTCTGCTGTCTATCAGCTTGATGTCAAGTGTGCCTTTCTATATGAAAATATAGATAGGGAGGTCTATGTGTGCCAACCTCCAGGATTTGAAGACCCATGGTACCCCAACTATATGTGCATGCTAGATAAAGCTCTTCATGGGCTGCACCAAGCACCTAGTGTTGGGTTTTGTAACATGTAAATCAAAGCTAGTTTAACCATTTAAACTATAAAAATGTAGTGGATATTAGGGTTTAAAGTGTGGTTAAAAATTTGAAATTTGGACCATTATAAACCAAAAACAAAACCCAAGAACAAGGATCATATATATATGTGAAATAGAATGCTATCAAAATGAAAATGCAACCATAGGGTGCTCTTGAAACTACCTTTCAAGAACAAAAAGTTGTAGTAAGGATGAGAAGAGGAAGATGATGCTCTTGAATGTCCAGCCTCCAAGAGAGAAAACCTCAAGTTTGTATACCCACAAGCCTTAGCAAACACCAATCTTGTTAGGTAGAAGAACACCAAAAGCTCAAGACCTTCTTCTTGCAAATCCGAAATTGCCCAACCAAAACCCAAATTTTCAGCTTGCAAAAACGAATTTTTCATCCAAGGAGGAGAGGAAAGGAACTTGCTTTTGTGTGTGAGAGAGAAGGATAGATGGAAGAGTGCAAGGAAGAGTGATGTCTTGTAGAAACCAAGACAAAAAGATTCCATACAACCCCATAATGGGGCGGCCGAAACCCTTTCAAAATTTGGTTCCCCCTAATTTAATTTTTATAAAAAATGCACTATATAACCATAACTTTATAAAATTAAAACCTCTTTTAATTTTATAACACTAACACACTTTTATTTGTTATTATTGAATTAACTTAAATAATGAAACAAATAATTTCTCATGAACAAATTATCCATATAATGTTGTTTTATTACAAAAGAATTATTTTAGAAAACCCTTTTTCTAAATTGGTGTCTATATTTATTTGTATGATCTCATCATACAAATAAAGATTTATCGGTGTTTGTATAGCTTATTATTGGGTATGATCCGACTTGGATCATAACGTACTAACCATATCAATCTTGTATGTGCCTTGGGCATACACGATCCAACAATCTCCCACTTGCACAAGATTCATAGAAGATTGATGCAAGCAGTAAATACCACCTAACAACGGTTTACTACCTTTAATATTTATGACTAAGTGCCATTCAATAACATCATCCCCTTCAAGTACCTTACTCGAAATGTTTTTAGGTGAATCAATCATCTATTCTTTTGTCACAGATGTCATGTTAAATCCCAGAGACACAGAATGGTCATTCTCCATTGATTTAAGTTTATCAGGCCTTAGACATCATACTCTCAACGAATAAGAGGGACAAATCCCATCTTGACTACATACGTCTCTCATAATTACCTTATATCATACTTGAACTCAGACTTATGTACTGCCATGTTTCAAAACAACAAAGAACTAAGTCAAAGTATAATATTTGTTAAATATCAAGACCCAATATGTATCTCAGGTCAGAGGATATGAAATGATATTCGCCTTTACTGAAAATTACTTATGATCAACGAGGAAGATTCCATGTAGTAATATTTGAGATGCAGGTCAGTCCAATATTTGTATCCCACAAATATCTATGAACTTTGATAGCAACCTTTTGCTCTATATTCATCCATATTAATATCTACCAATCCAAGTTCATAATAGTCTTACCTTTCATACTTGTTCCCACAAGTATGAATGACTACGGACGTTCTGAGTAAATGATTTACTCATGGATTTTAAACATGCAAAATAGGAATATTAGTTGAATCATTATAACCAAATAATATATTCAAATAATAAAGGGTTACAATATATAAATACAAAATTAAAGATCAAATCCAGTCACTAGAATATTGAAGTCCCATGGCACAAGTATGAATTTCCTGCTTTGTCTTTTCAAGAAACTTCATGAGTGGATCCGTAATGTTTTGATCTGTGTGAACTTTGCGAATACATATCTTTCCCTTTTCAACTTCATCCCTTATGTAGTTGAATCTTCATTCAATGTTCCTAGTCTTTTGATGGGCACGGGGTTCCTTGATTTGAGCAATCGCACCCTCGTTATCACAAAGAATTTCTAGGGGTTCCTGAATTGAAGGAACCACCCTTAGATCGGCAATGAATTTCTTTAACCATGCAGCTTCCTCAGTTGCTAACGAATCGGTGATGTATTCTAACTCTGTAGTTGATAATGCCATCACATCTTGCATAGAGCTCTTCCAAGAGGCTGCTCCTCCATTCAAGATGAAAATATACCCCGATTGTGATTGTGAATCATCCCAATCATTTTGGAAACTCACATCCGTGTAACCCTTTACTACGAGTTCCTCCTCACTAGATCCATAGATTAGGAACATACCTTTGGTCCTCTTTAGGTACTTAAGTATGTTCTTAACAGCCATCCAATGACTGTTTCTAGGATTTTGTTGGTATCGGCTTGTCATGCTCAAAGCACATGACACGTTCGGTCTAGTGCATATCACTGCATACATGATGGATCCTATAGCAGACGCATATGGGATTCCCTTCATTTTGTCTTGCTCATCCTTTGAGCTTGGACATTGAGTCTTACTCAATATCATTTCTCTTTGGATAGGTACGGTACTTTTCTTAGTGAACCTTTTCAAGATCTTATCAATGTATGCACTTTGATTCAAACCTATCAATCGCCTTGATCTGTCCCTATAGATCTTTATTCCCAAAATATAGGCGGCTTCACCAAGATCCTTAATGGAAAAACAGCTTCCAAGCCAGGCTTTTACACCCTCCAAGCTTGGAATGTCATTTCTAAATAATAGAATGTCATCGACATACAATACTAGGAAAGTGACGATCCTCCCACTAGCTTTCGTATATACACATGCTTCATCAGCATTTTTGATTAACCCAAATTTGATTGTCTCTTCATCAAAATGGTGATTCCAACTTCTTGATGCTTGCTTTAATCCATAGATTGATTTCTTTAACTTGCATACTTTTTAGGATGTTTTTTATCAACAAAACTCTCAGACTGAACCATATAGACATCTTCCTCAAGATATCCATTTAGAAAAGCAGTTTTGACATCCATTTGCCAAATCTCATAATCATAATGAGCGGCTATGGAAAATAACATCCTAATAGACTTTAGCATTGCAACAGGCGAGAAGGTCTCATCATAATCAACCCCTTGAGTTTGAGTGAAACCTTTTGCTACAAGTCAAGCTTTATAAGTATCCAAGTTTCCATGTATATTGGTTATCTTCTTGAAAACCCACTTACTTCCAACTATCTTGGAGTTAAGAGGTGGTTCAACCAAGTCCCATACTTGGTTGTCATACATGGATTACATCTCAACATTCATGGCTTCAAGCCATTTGTCACAATCCAAATTGGACATTGCATCATGATAAGTGGTTGGTTCATCGAAATCTACCACATAGTATCCATCCACGAAAAATCCATATCTTTTAGGTGGATTACTAATTCTACTAGATTTTCCAACGTTTTGTGTGTATTAATCAACTATTTGATCACCCTCAACATCCTCACGTTGAGTGCTAGTGTCAACAAAACATGTATCGGTTTGTGGTTCTTGATCCTCCTCAAGATCCACTGTTCTATTGCTAGTTCCTTCCATAAGGAACTTAGCTTCTAAGAACACAACCTTCTTGGCAACAAACTCTTTTGTTCCAATGGATCATAGAAATAATATCCTATAGAATCTCTAGGATATCCACTGAAGATACAATTAGTGGAACAAATTTCTAATTTGTTTGAGGTGGGAGTCTTAACATAAGCCTCCCAACCCCATACCTTTAAGTATGATAGTGATGGAACCCTTCCATGTCATATTTCAAAAGGTGTCATTTCCACTTTATTGGTTGGGGCCATATTCAAGATACGAGCTGTAGAGAGCAAAGTGAAACCCTAAAATGATAGAGGCAATGAGCTTCTAGCCATCATAAATCGAACCATATCCAATAGAGTTCGATTTCTCCTCTCGGACACACCATTGTGTTGTGGTGTTCTAGGTGGAGATAGTTGTGAGACGATACCACAACTTCTAAGATGATCTCTAAAAGCATCACTTAGGTATTCACCTCCTCTATCGGTGAGAAAAAATTTTATTTTCTTGTTGAGTTGATTTTCTACTTCATTTTGGAAGATTTTGAAAATTTCAAAAGCTTCATCTTTGTGTCTTAACAAGTAGGCATAACCATATCGACTATAGTCATCGGTAAAGGTAATGAGGTATCTTTAATGGTACCTAGTCATTGGCTTAAAAGGACCACATACATCCGAATGTTTGATGCCTAATAATCTTTTGCCCATTTAGATTTGCCACTAAAAGGTGCCTTAGTCATTTTACCTTGTAAACAAGATTCACATACATCAAATAAATCATATTCACTTGCTTTTAAAAGTCCATTCTTTTGAAGTGTTTGTATGCGCTTCTTGTTTATATGACCAAGACGGTAATGCCAAAGATAGGTATCACTCAAATCCAATTTGAGTTTCTTGGTGGTGGTTTGGTATAATGAGCTTTCATATAATGTGTTTTCATGAACCAATTCATAAATACCATTAATAGGAATAGCTTTAAAATAAAATATGTCATTTAAAGAAACATGAATTTCATTTTCAATAAATGTTAAAACATAACCATATTGTCTTAATTGGGAAACAGAAATAATGTTCCTAGTCAAACTAGGAGCATACAAAACATTGTTCAAAATCACTTCCAAACCATTTGGAAGCTTCAAGATGTAGTCCCCTCGGTCTTCAACATGAACTTTTGTCCCATTCCCCATGTAAAAGCTAACATCCCCTTTCTTGAAGTCCTTACTTCTTTTGAACCCCTTCAATAAGTTGCAAATGTGAGTTCCATATCCAGTATCCAATACCCATGTGTTAGACGATATTAAATTTAGATCAATATGAATCATGTAAATTGTACCTGTGGTTTGCCTGGCATCCCTCTTAGCTTGCAACTCTTTGAGATGGACTGGACAATTTCTTGCCCAATGTCCAATCTCCCCATACTTAAAGCATGGGTCATTCGAAGCAACCTTTTGCTTCTTCTCCGCTGGTTTTGGTGGTGGTGCTCTTACCATTCCCTTTCCCTTTACCCTAATGTGCCCTTTACCCTTGGCCATTTGCCTTGGGTGTAGGGTGAGGCCTCTTCTTGTTCCCACCTTCATTAATGGTGAGAACGGGTATTATCTATGGCCGCCTTGGTAGTTTTGAGCATAGATTGAATCTCACTTATGTTCTTGTCCAACCTGTTCATCTTATAGTTCATGACAAAGTTGTCAAACCTTTTTGACAAAGAGTTGAGGATCAAATCCATAGCCAACTCTTTCGAGATGTGACAATTTAGCCTTTCAAGGTGGTCAATGTGGCTTTTCATCTTAAGTACATAAGATGAAACAGATTGGGTGTCATCCATACGACATGCATGGAGTGCTCGAACCGTTTCGAAGCGCTGTACCCTTGCTTGTTGTTGGAACGTTCCTTCAACTGGGTAATCATGTCTTATGCTCCATGATGTTCATACTCCTTTTGGAGATCTGGAGTCATACTTGCCAACATGAGGCAAGATACTTAGACCGAGTCCGCGGTGTATTTCACCCAATTAATATAGGCCTCCTCATCCTCCTCATAGGTTGATCGGGAATCGGATCGTCTAAAATATATGATTGTTTCTCTTGCTTGAGAACAATTCTCAAGTTTTGAAACCAATCTATAAAGTTATTATGGTTTAGATGCTTCTTTCGGAGAATGGTTCTTAGTGATAGTGAGTGAACGGACTGGATATCATTATTTTCATTATTGTTGGTGGCCATCTACAAAATTTAACAAAGTTCAATTTTAGTATTTTCGATATTGTTCATATTTTAATAATTAAAGCCATTTTAAGTGTGTTACACAATTTTAAAATTCTAGAATCCAATGTTACATTAAATAGTGGTTAGGTGACCTTTATCCCATTATTTAAATTAACAAGGTAGTCAACGTTTTGACAATTGCAACCCTTTACAACTTCTAGGGTATGGGATCGACTTAAACATCATATGTGTGGTCGGCATGTTTATCCCATCAACACCTTTGTAAACCACATTGTAGGTGATCCATTAAACATGGTTTGCAAATCAAGTTACCCTACTTACACACACATGTGGGTTTTCCAATATAAGTGGTTAGGTGACCTTTATCCCCAACTCAAATCATAAGTTCCCTCAAAATGGTTAGGCGACCTTTATCCCATTAAGAGTTTTCAAGTGATTTAAGTGTTGTGCAAAAGGATGGTGTTTAACTTTTTTATAAAAGAAATTTCAAGTTTTCATAATACAAGTTTAGAAAACTCTATGTACCTTATATTTGCATGCTTTCAAATATAAGGTACCCTATGGTTCACCTTTAATAAAACCCCTTTTATTAAAACCATGAATCCTTTTAATACCCTTTTATTAATCACTTAATGATAAAGAACCATCAATTTTCAGCTTGTTAAGTTTGTTAATGAGTTTGTTATGCATATCCAAATATCAACCAACAACCAAACAAGCATAATCATACAAACATAAGTGCATAACCATAGCCACTAAGTTGACTACACTTGTTTGCCATCACAAGTGTTGTCATAAGGTCAATCCTAAGGGCTATCAATGACACATCATATGTGTCCATGAACTCCCACTTGAATCCACATCCAAATGCTTTAAGTGTCCATGTCTTTTGTGTCCTTCTTTGGGTCTTCATCTTGTGCATCTTCTTTTACAAAATCATATCCTAATACAACTTTTCTAATAAAATAAATGCACCTAATCTATTTATTACATAACCAATGAATAAATAAGTTACAACCCAAAATACAAACAAAAATATTACAACCCTTACATGAATCAAAACCAACATGACAAATCACAATCAACCAAATCCAAAACACATAAGGTCAAGGCTATGTTATGCACCAAAATATGAAACATATTCAACATTCAAGAACAACAATCAACCCCTTATTTCAGCCTTAAAGTTTCAACCAACATGAACCAAAACATTAGGGTTTTGTCCAAACAAAACAATCAACCATTTGATGTTAATCTTTCAAGGTTTATACTCAAGCATGTAAGATAAAACCTTGAAACATAAGGGATTCAATCATCCACAACAAAACAGCCCCTAATGGGTTGAAAAAGTCCATGAAAACTAACTTTTAAAGAACTTTTGAAGCACATATTCCACATAACCGGCTCTAGATGCCATTGTTGGGTTTTGTAACATGTAAATCAAAGCTAGTTTAACCATTTAAACTATAAAACTCAACAGATATTAGGGTTTAAAGTGTGGTTAACAATCTGAAATTTGGACCATTTTAACCAAGAACAAGGATCATATATATATATATTATATATATATATATATGTGTGTGTGTGTGTGTGTGTGTGAAATAGAATGCTATCAAAATGAAAATGCAACCATAGGGTGTTCTTGAAACTACCTTTCAAGAACAAAAAGTTGTAGTAAGGATGAGAAGAGGAAGATGATGCTCTTGAATGTCCAGCCTCCAAGAGAGAAAACCTCAAGTTTGTATATCCACAAGCCTTAGCAATCACCTAATCTTGTTATGTAGAAGAACACCAAAAGCTCAAGACATTCTTCTTGCAAATCCGAAATTGCCCAACCAAAACCCAAATTTTCAGCTTGCAAAAACGAATTTTTCAGCCAAGGAGGAGAGGAAAGGAACTTGCTTTTGTGTGTGAGAGAGAAGGATAGATGGAAGAGTGCAAGGAAGAGTAATGTCTTGTAGAAACCAAGACAAAAGATTCCACACAACCCCACAATGGGGCGGCCGAAACCCTTTCAAAATTTTGTTCTCCCCAATTTAATTTTTATAAAAAAATACACTCTATAACCATAATTTTATAAAATTAAAATCTCTTTTAATTTTATAACACTTACACACTTTTATTTGTTATTATTTAACTAACTTAAATAATGAAACAAATAGTTTCTCATGAACAAATTATTCATATAATGTTGTTCTATTACAAAAGCAATGTTTTAGAAAATCTATTTTCTAAATTGGTGTCAATATTTATTTATATGATCTCATCATACAAATAAATATTTATTGGTGTTGTATAGCTTGTTATTGGGTATGACCCGACTTGGATCATAATGTACTAACCATATCAATCTTGTATGTGTCTTGGGCATACAAGATCCAACACCTAGGCTGTGGTATGGGACTTTGTATCAATTTCTCCTGAAGAGTGGTTACACTCGTGGCACCATTGATAAGACACTTTTCATAAAGAAGTCTAGGAAAGACATATTGCTTGTTCAGGTCTATGTTGATGATATCATATTTGGTTCTTCAAATGACCAAATGTGTAAAGACTTTAAGAGCATTATGAAAAAGAAGTTTGAGATGAGTTCCATAGGAAAAATGGACTTTTTCCTTGGAATTCAGGTGAAGCAGATGAAGGAAGGGTTCTTTATGAATCAATCTAAGTATGTCTCTAATATCTTAGAGAGATTTGATATGAAGGATTGTAAGCCAGCCAAGACACCTTTACCGAGAAACCATGACTTTTGTCTTGACTCGGAGGAGGAGGATACTAATCAACATAAGTATAGGGAAATCATTGGGCTTCTAATGTATCTCATAACAAGTAGACCTGATATCATGTTTGCTACATGCATCTATGCAACATATCAGGCTACTCTAAGGTATCTCACCTAGTTGCTGCCAAGAGAATTCTTAGATACCTCAAAGGAGCACCTAAATTAGGTCTTTGGTATCCTAGGAATAACAACTTCATTCTCTATGGCTACTTAGATAGTGACTATCGTGGCTGGAACATCAACAAAAATCCACATTAGGAGGATGTCAATTTCTTAGTTGAAGGATCATCTCATGGAAATGCAAAAAGCAATCCCATGTCTCTACATCTACTACTGAAGCTAAATACATTGTTGTTGAAAGTTGTTGTGCTCAGCTGCTCTAGATTCAAAACTAGATACTAGACTACGGATTCAACTTCATGAGCACTCCTATTCATATTGACAACAATAGTGCTATCTCCATTACTGAAAATCCCATGAAGCACCTAAAGACAAAGTACATTGATATCAGGTACCACTTCATTAGAGATATTCATGAGAAAAACATAATCAAACTAATCAAAGTTGATTCAAATGAACAATATGTTGATTTGTTCACTAAAGCTTTTGATGAACAAAGATTTAAATATCTCATTACAGCTATTGGGATGATAAACATTGATTAGTCTATCTCACTGGAAAACCTTTTTAAAATGTGTAATGTCTTTTGTCATAACAATCTAAGCCCTGTTACATTAGGTTAAAATTTTCTAAGTATGGGTTTTTCTAAAGAGAAATTAACCTTCGGAAGATTCTTTTCATATCTTCTGAAGCTAAATTTGTTCAAGGGAAATCTTCTTCTCGAAATAGTTTTTAGTCTCGGAAGAAGCGATTGATTGCACATCAGATCTACTTCCGAAGCATATAAAACTCTCCATTCGAAAGGCACATTTTACTCTCTGAAGTAAGAAATTTAACTTCGAAAGTAAAATTGGCTTCAGAAGAAGATTACCTTCGGAAGAAGATTACCCTCGGAAATCCTTTATACTCGAAGAAAATCTTACTATGTAATGGAAATCTTTGGGCTCCACACAGTAAAAAATAAAGATTTTATTAATGATGTCGGATTATTTTAAATGGTTTTTAATCTTACTGCCACTGTGACATCTTACCCCAAACCATCTTTTTACCTTATCCATAACTCAAAAACCACCATTCCACCCATTTAAATAATACTGACTCTTCACTTTAATCTTTTTACCAAATTTACTGTCCAAAGCTTCCTTCACCCCAAATTCACCCTACTCAAACTTGTTTCATCATCTTCTTTCTTATAATGGCACTCAACCCTCAACACAACCAAGTCACACTCCTTGACTTTACCAAGGATACTGAATTCTTAGACATCATCTCCTTTCTTACCCAATCTACCACCCCACCGTTTAGTTGAATCACATGAAAGAATTTTGGGTAACGGTCAGATAGTACTCCTCAATGGAGTTAGGGTTATTTAGACGAGCATTTTTGGCCAGGAGTTGGTCATTACTGAACAAGTCATCTGGGAGCATCTGGAGCTCCATGATAAAGGTGCTCCAACTGAGTTCCCCAAATCAGATCTTGATGGAGATGTGAGTAGGTATATAGTGTATAAGTTCAATTTCTCATACAACTAGAAGTTCATACTTATTGTTATTCTCCATTGTCTATCTAACAAGATTGGGGATGGGATCAAATCCCATATGAACTGGGCTGCCTAGTTCATGGATTATTGAAGAGCCTCCACTTAAACTACTCAAGGTTTGTGCTGACTAACCTTATGGGGTACCTTCAAAAGGACACATTCTTTATGTATCCTAGATTCATCCAACACATAATCAACTGTGAATTGGACCAGAGTAAGCTTGTTTGTGTATCTACTCTGCATGTCCCTCAAATGAGCCCGACCATCTTCAAGATCTTGAAGAGAGTGTCCACCAATTTCACTGGAAGACACACTGCGCTTCTTCTAGGTATGATTGTGTGGTCCATTTGATCGTTTTATAGTGCAATTGATATGTTCAATCATTCAATATCATAAACAAAATCCAAACAATGAAGATGAAGATGAATGATCAAAACCACAATGTATTCAAATATAAACAATCAAGGATCCAATACAATCAATAGAAACAAAGCTCAAATATATTTCCATAGAATCACAGCTTACAGAGCACTCTTGCAACACAAATATTTGATTAGGGTTTTTGCAAGGATACTAAAAAATGAGCAAGATCAAAACTATATATACAACTCATAGTTTTGCTGTCAACGAAACTATGCTGCCGAAACAATAGATTCGTCCGGTAGAAACAACCGTTTTGCCGGGTGAACTAAACAGCTGACTATGAATGAAACTATAGTTTTGCTCATAGTTTCACTGGACAGCTAAACTAAACAAAATAAACAACAAATAAAAGTAAACTAACATTAAACCTATTAAAATAGAATATAAACAAATCTAAACTAAAGTAAGTCCAACCTATACATGATCTTCAATACTCCCCCTAGGTTGGACCTCACTGTCTTCATTAGTCTTGATTTGTCTGATCGACTCCAATCTCTATCACTACCAGTGATGATTCATTTCCAGTACCACCAACATCATCCTTAGATGCTTCAGCCACTGATTCTCCTTGGTTAGCTCCTGCTTCATCAGCTACTTCTGCCCGTGCACTAGCTTCATAGAATTTGTTGGTGAGATCCTACACATCCATTCTAATCTCATCTTCTGCCCTTACTTTCTCAGCCAACTTTTTTACTTCCGCTCTCACTCCTCTTACTGTATTAGCAACAGTTATGAACAGTCTGGCTTCCTTTGTGGTCTCCTCCCCTGCCCTTGCCTTAATATGGTTAACACAATGAGTCTCCAAATCTTCATCACAGAAAGTAAATATCTACATAGGATCAAACAATCTGTATTCAACTCCACCTTTCACTTTGATCACTGCCTCCCCCGTGTTGTTGTCGTAGAACCATTTTTCAAACTGTTGTAATCTCAAGGGGTTCAGGATTTGACAACCTTATCCTATTCACTGTTTTTGGGGGTTTCAACCTTAGCACAATCTTCCCTTTATCGGTCTCCCAATCTTTATCCTTTTTTGACCTTCTCCGTTTAGCTTTCATAAACCCAAACGACTCAAAATTATCATTTAATCCATTCTGTATCTCTTTTCCAGCAACATGGCTCTTTCAATTGAATCAACATTCAGTAGTGGTAGCACAACCAATCTTCTCAAATCCTATTTTGGCAAGGTCTTGAATGCCTTCCTCTTATGCATGTATGTAATCCATCCCCTCTCCTCTTGATCATAAACATATTGAGGCCGGGGTTATATTTCCAAATGATAATCTTCTTGTCTGCCATCTCATGAACTTCCTCCTCAAAATCATACTCTTTTTCTTTTGCATATCTCTTCCTCTTCTTAATAGCTTCAGTTTGTTTTAGTCTAGTCTCTTCTGCTCTTTTCTCCTCTGACTCATTAACTCTCCTTATATAATTCCATCTTTCAGGTGTATACATGTTTTCGTAAAGGTGAGTGATCTTCCCTCTAAAGTCATGTCTAATTGCACAGCAGTCTGCATATATATGGGTGTTCATCTACACCAATATCTTGATCTCCCCATGCCTTGGAATATTTGGAATAACATCATCTATAATCATCTGAATGAATCTAGGGTATAGCCACCACTTGTCCTTCTTTAGAGCCCTGACATTTGTAGCCACACAGTCAAAAATTACTCTTGCAATGTTGGCCTTCTCCCCTCTGCAACAAATCACCATGGCTTTTTCCTAGTCTAAATTTAGCCCGTCTAATCCACCTTTTCGGTGATCTAAGCACATGATAAACACGTGGGCTGTATATCTCCACTCCTTAGAGAGAAATGATTTTTTAATTTCCTTTCTCGTTCCAAATAAGGACCCTCGTATCCCATCAACCTAAAAGCATCAAATACCTCCTGATTACTGTCACCTCCTCTCTAGTATCCACATCCAATCTCAATACCCTAAATATAATCTTAGATGTAATAATCAGGTCATTTTCCAATACTCTAGCCACAATCCTTTGAGGATTGGCTCTCGTGTCATACTCAACCGTATACCAGAAATCTCGAATGTGATGAGAGTCATCTAGAAGAGTCGTAATGTTATTCCTCTCGTCAAATTTGAGGTTAGCCATATGACCTGAGAAATAGATGAATCAAATTAAAACAATATATTAAAAAGTAATATAAAAGAAAACTAATTAAAATAATAATAATGGATGATAATAAATTTAAATTCGCTAGCCGAAATTATAGTTTCGATGGATGAAAACTTAGTTTCGACAAGCGAAATTGTAATTTCGGCAGCAACTATGAGGTAGTTTCGGCAAGACAGGCAGTAGATTCGTCGCGCCGAAACTATAAATTCGGCAAAGCGAAACTGGATTGTGGTCAGCGAAACTGTTAAGTTTGCTCGGACAGCATAACAACATAGTTTTGCTGAAAAACCTTTGTACTTTTGTTCAGTTTCGCTTGACAATTGATACTTTCACAGCAAGAACTGCGAAGGTACCAAAGAGTCCACATCAAGTTAGATCATTAAGAGATGATTAAATCTGGATTAAACTAAAATCCTTGGTTTGAAACTCACATAGGAATAGAAAATACGAGTCAAATGAGAAACAAAAGTCCAAAAACTCATAATTGTGAAACAAAGATACGAGTGCGTTCTTTATGACATAAAACCCCGATAATGTGAAAATGAGAGGATAATTTCGCAAAACGAGTTATACTGAACATATTTTTGTAGACAGCGAAACTATAGTTTCGCCCGTATAAGCTCAGGTCGAAATTGACCAAGCGACATGCGAAAGAGCTAGCGAAGCTATAATTTCAACCTGCGAAACTACCAACGAAAGTATAATTTTGCTGGAACCCAAAAATTAAAAAATTAAAAATTAATTTCTTTTAAGATAAAGTAAAGAAAAATAAAACATAAAAGATTTAAATTAAAATAAAAGAAAATAAAAGAAATTGCCCCACAAGACCTTACTACATTTCACGTAATGTTTAAACAAAAATAAGCAGAAGAAAAAGGATATGAACAAGAATCTAAAAAGATCCTCTGGAGAGTCAAAGTTTGGCGGGATTATTGATATAGTTTTCCCTTTAAAGCCATGCCTTCTTCATTTCAACAAGCATATCGCAATTACTATTATCATATTTTGGTTCCTTTAAAGAAAACATTGAATGATTTAGTCCCCACAGACAATTGGCAAAGAAACCTATCCTATCCTCATGATATATTAAAATGATGACACGCTCTACTTGACTGTTCTTCTCAAAATCAACAACGTTCCTATTCCAAAGGAAGCAAAACTCTTAAAGACATCTAATGATAAGAGTTCTAGGTCTATACATTATCGTTTTATGTCTATACAGATGAGAGCTTCAGGTCTATACTTACGTATAACAAAAAAGATCATCATTTTGTGCCGATAAGAGATCCAGGTCAGTACTATCGTACAACAGAGGAGATCATCACTCCAGGTCAATGTTTACACATAGCAAAGGAGATAAGCACGAGAAATAATATAACAAATAGCATTTTAAATGCATAGAAGAATAAGCAAAAAGCTTTTGAGGTAGAGTGCAAGATCAAGACACAAAGATACTTTAGATATGAATAGATCAAAACAAAGATATCATGTTCTCAATCCTTTTTGAACAAGTAATGGAAACTTGGTGAAGGCCAAAAGTGTCAAGGGAATTATCCGAGTCAACAAGTTTCTTGATCCTATCAAGCAAATCCTGACACAATACCGTTGACCTCCTATAAATCGTACAGGCTACTCATATTATTCTGTAAAGGAAAAAAAAGAACATTTAATATATATATCCTCCCCCAAAATTTCTACGAACAAGCAAGATGTAGAAATTCTTATTTAGCCACATATCACTATCATTTTTCATGTGAAAGAAGAGGAAGGGTTATGGAGCGAGTAGAAAAACAAAGAAAGAAAGAAAATAAAGAAAGAGAGATAAACAATATGTACATCAAAATATGTTTAAGAAAAAGGAAGTTAAAATGATATCAAACCTAACATAGAGATCAATTCATAAAAACGAGGTTTATCAAACATTTTAGTGAAAAGATTAGCCTTTTGATTTTTTGTGTCAATAAAACCCTTTTCCTAAGAATCACGTATTGCATGAATCCGTGTCTCAATGTGCTTGGTGCAAGAATGATGAATAGGATTCTTGGCAATGCCAATAGCTGCTTCATTGTCATAGAACAACAGTGTATGGAGAAAGTTGATCCTGTAGTCAATCATCTGATGTTGTATCCAAAGCACTTAAGAGCAACAGCTGGAAGATGCAATGTATTCAGCTTCTCCTGTAGAAAGAGAAACTATGGTCTGTTTCTTGCTCTACCAAGATACTAGACAATTTCATAAGTGTTGACAACCTCCGGTAACCGACTTTCTATTTAACCTACAGCCATTAGAATCACTATCAAAATAAGCATGTAAATCAAAATTCCCACCATAAGGATACCAAAGTCCTAAACGAGAAAAGCCTTTAAGATAATGAAATATTGGTTTTACAGCCTTTTCATGAGACTCTTTCAGATCAGATTGGTATGAAACACAATATCCTACAACGAAGGTTATATCAGGACGACTAGTTGTAAGATACATAAGGGAACTGATCATTGATTAGTAGAGATGAGGATCATCAGGTTTCCTGTTTTCATCATGAGTGAGGCAAGTTTGAGAAGTGAAAGCTGTGATTTCAGGAGAGGCGTCATTGACTGGGTAAGTAAGATTGAGATTCTTACTGTGAATCGAATATGGTAATCAAGTCAATGATTGAATGGCAGAAACAAACAATCAAAGAACACTCAATGCAAGAATTATACTCATAAATGCTTTTGTATTGTATATATGAAAGTTGATTGATTACAGAGAATAAATGACAACAAAAATTCTCTATGTCTATCAGTCGTCACCTCATGTACGAGGTTATCTATTCTATTTATAGGCAGAAAAGATGCCTTTTACAAAATGACTAAACTACCCCTGACCTATTACATCAGAACTAGTCTAAGTCTTGATCCGCATCTTTGCTTGTTCATCCGCATTGGCAAATGCGGATGAGTTGACTTGTGTTGGACCAAAAGAACCAATGAGCCAGATCAGAAAACCTTAAGTCCCACAGACATCACAACAACTGCTGAAGTCCACAACAGCTGAAGACAAAGTCTGAAGACACAAGTGCTGAAGACAAAGTCTGAAGACAAGTGCTGAAGACAAAGTCTGAAGACAAGTGCTGAAGACAAAGTCTGAAGACACAAGTGCTGAAGACAAAGTCTGAAAACAAGTGCTGAAGACAAAGTATGAAGACACAAGTGCTGAAGACAAAGTCTGAAGACAAGTGCTGAAGACCAAGTATCAGTCGTTGTCACAACAGCTGAAGAGGTCTTCTTCAGTAGTTGTGACGGTTTTCTTTCAGTAGTTTTATGTTTTTCCTTTCAGTAGCTTTGTAAAACGACTGAAGAGCTTGTTCTTCAGTCGTTGTAATTTCAGTAGTTTCGTATCAGTAGTTTTATGTTTTATACTTAGCACTCTGATATGTTCTTAGTAGTTGTGAACATTTTAGTAGTTTGTTAAGTTTTAGTTATTTTTGTAATAAATCTGCCAGATGTCACTATCCCGTGATATCAGCAGTGATTGCACTCTATATAAGGAGTGTCAACCTTATTGTAATGAGTGAATGATTGAGCAGAAACATTTGATATTATTGAAACATTCCTTTTCACAGAAATATATTCTCTCTTTACAACCGTATTTGTTCCTAATGCATACGAATATCAAATTCTTGCTATAATTTGTCTAATTCTTGTTCTTATTCCGCTGCGTTACACTCTAATCAATCAAACTTGAGATCACTGATCATGTCAAATGGTATCAGAGCCGGTTCATCATTGATTGATCTAATAATTTATCATTGAAACTGCTATCCAAGATCCAAGTTTGATTGAATTAGCATTTTTGCAAGAAACGGTTATAGAGATTGAATTTTCTGTGTTTTTGGTCATTCATCCTGAGATTTATTCTTGGTTTTCATTGAGTCTGTTGTGGTCTGTGTAAAATCTTTCAAAAGCTTGAATTAAATTGTATTTGGACCTAAAATGACTACTCCTTCCAATGATCCTCACAATACTGGTTCCTCAACCAAGCCTCCGATACTGGTTAGGAATGAGTACAACATATGGCAATGACGAATGCTCCATCACCTGTCTGTTAACAGCTCAGGTTGTTGGACATCAGTGGTACATGGTCCACACAAGCCTATGCTGAATAACCCGGAAACCAATCAAATGGTTCCGAAGAGGAGGGAGCAATACTCAGATGAGGATAAGAAATTGTTTGAGATTGATGCAAAAGCCCATGGAATTCTGGCCATGGCACTGCCCAATGAAATCTATTCTGAGCTAATGCATTATGAAACTGCCCATGACCTCTTGAATGCCTTGAAAGAACAATTTGGAGGAACAGATGAGGTCTTGGCAAATAATAGAGAAATCCTTGCCCAACAATATGAGACATTCTCTCATAGGAAGGGTGAGACACTAACTCAACAGTTTGAGCGGTTCTCTTGTTTGATCTCTGAATTAAAAATGGTCAAACATGAGTACACAAACAGCCAGATGAATAACAGATTTCTCAGATCACTGCCCGAGAGATGGGACACATATACTATTGCCCTACGCTCCAGTGCAAATTTGGACAAACTATCTCTCACCCAACTCCATGGGAAATTGCTCACATTTGAGAGAGAGATAGAACAGAAACAAAAACTGTCATCATCCGGAAAGCTCAATCATGATTTTGTACCAGGAAACACTGCCTTGGTAAGTCATGAGTCAGAGTATGCAGGATCAGAATGCCAATATGATGAGAATATTGATTTCACCTCAAACAATTCTAATCATGCCTTTGTGAGTGTTGATTGTCATTATGGTAATAATAGTGACAATCTATGCTTTATCATGGATGATTTGAAGGGCATTGCTGATGATAATTTAGAAGAGATGGATATTTTGAGCCAAATGGCCTTGATCAATATCAGATCTCAGAAATTCTACAAGAGAACTGGCAGGAAATTTCCTGGACTCTCTGACAAAACCAAAGTCGGTTTTGACAAGAGCAAGTTGAAGTGTCACAAATGCCACAGGCTTGGACACTTTGCAAGAGAGTGTAGATCAACTGGATCTAACACTTCTGCACCCTTTTTGACTTTTCCAAATAACAATTCACAATTCAAAGGGCAACATTCTGCTGGTTCTAGTCATTCATCACACCCTCAATCTCCTGCATATTTTGTTCCTCAGGGTCAAATGCCATATCCTTATCCCTGCTACTATATGCCACAGTCAAATCAAGCTCAAGCTCCTATAGTACCACAATCTCATGCACTACCGGAACCTCAACCATCTCCATCTCAATCACAACCTCATCACAGCTTCTTCACACCTGGAGTCGTTGACTGGAGTAGCTTACCTGATAACTTGTCTGGTCACACTGAGCAATACTATGCTGGTGCTAGTCAACATGGTGGTGAACACCCTTTTGGAAATCTTGCTCTCATGGCCCTGGAGTCTACTGAGGGTTCCTGTTCAAATGCATCATCTTCACAGGTAACTCAGGTATCTTCAGAGGCTAAAGCCAAGTTATGTTCTGAATCATGCATAGCCGCCTTTGTCTCTATTAGAAAGGCAAATGTAGCATTAATAAATCAAAAACTTGAGCTTGAGAAAACATTTTCAAAAGAAAAGCTGAGCATGAGTCTGCTCTTAACAGTAAAAGTGATGAGATTATAAGCTTAAATGCCAATTAAATGATGAAAAGGCCAAGCTAGAGGTTATTCTGGAAGACCACAGGAGTCTCAAAGAAAAACTTGCAGTGACCCAAGTTGAGTGTGAACGCTAGGTCTCATCATGCAAGGGATTTGAAATGCTTCTTAGCAAGCAAACTGCTTCAAATATGAAGTTGGCATTGGTTACAACCATACTGCTCCACCAACAGACTTTACTCCTAACTCCATAGTTAAGTCTGGAAGTGAAAGCAATCTCCAAACCACATTATCGTGTGAGTCATTCTCCAATGATAATCTAGGATCAGAGAATGAAACCAGTGTTAAGATCTCAACAAATAAATTGACTGATGGTCTAACTACTGAAACTCATATGAAGCTGAGTACTTCAGATGTTGTTCCTCAATGTTCCCCAAGTACTGAAAGAGACCCAACATCTGAAAAGCATTTCAAATCAGCTGAAATACAAGGACTAACAACTGCTGAGGAATCCATCAAACAGTCTATTAGGACGGATGGAAAACAGTTGAATTACCAGTCTTCAGCTGTTACAAATCCTTTAGTACCTTGTACTGATAGGAGGAAAGTACGAAGATCACACCTTCAGTAGTTTCCACTTCAGCAGTAAAGATGTCCAAGATGAGAATAAACCATGTGAAATTTGTGGTAAATTCAATCATCTATCTGATGAATGTTGGTACAAAAAGGGTTTAAAGCTCCAAAGGGATGAGCTCATTAAACTAGAAATAAATAAAATGAAAACTGAGTTTGAGACCAAGTTTGTACCACAATCATCTCAACCTGATAAACCCAAGGCCTTACCCAAATCCACTAAGGAGGATGCGTTTATCAGAAGACAGCTGATATTGTTCCTCATGATAAACATAAGACTAAGTCTGTGAATCTAAGAAGGAGGAAATGGTGGGTCACAGGAACTCATCAAAAACAAGCTCTGGAGTGTCAAATGAACTGAAAGCTCAGCTTCAAATCAGACACAGCTTCTTATGATGGTTCAGCATCTGTTGGGGAGAGTTAACCAACTTGAAGCCCATGTGATCATACCACTGGAGAGGCATTCCAGGTCCAAATCTACTTCAGCACCATCTCCATCTTCATCAGCTGTTAATCATGAGAAACCAGCTATGGTTAAGTTTGTTGATAAAGTCAGTCCCAAAACCAAAAAGGTTTGGGTCTCCAAAGCTAACTAGTTCTTATGATTGTGCAGGGTTCTTCAGCATGCCAAAGAAGCATCTAGTATGTGGACAGTGGAGGATCCATGCACATGACTGGGAGCAACTCTCTTCTTCATGATTACTCTCAGGGAAAGAAGGATTTGTCTTATTTGGAAATGATGCTAAAGGTTACATCATTGGAAAGGGATTTGTGTCTAATGGAGATATTAGATTTATGATGTCAACCATGTGGAGAATCTCAAATACAATCTGTTGAGTGTCAGTCAGATGTGTGACAAAGGACATGTTGCTCTTTTCACAAGCCCAACTGTAGGATTCTGTCTTCCAAGGTTCTGAGTCTGATTGACAAAGTACTGGATGACATACTCTCCTGAAGGCTAACATGATAGGAAGAGTATATGCCTTGGATCTGTCAAAGAAAATTGAGTTGAGAGGCCATCCATGCTTGTTCTCCAAGGCCTCTCTCCAAGAATCTAAACTGTGGCATAGAAGGCTGGGTCATGTTAATCTCAAAAACATGAATCAGCTGATCCAGAAGAGTTTAGTGAGAGGTCTTCCAATAAAGGAGTTCAATTGTGATGAAATCTGCACTGCATGCTTAAAAGGGAAACAACATAAAGTTTCATTCCCAACCATAGAAGAATCCAAGTCTAATGCCTGCTTACAACTACTGCACATGGATCTTTTTGGTCCTATGAAGGTAATGAGTATGGCAAAGAAGAAATATTGTCTGGTAATTGTGGATGATTACTCTAGATATGTATGGACCTTCTTCTTGCATTCAAAGGATGAGGCTGCTCAGTCCATTATGAACTTTGTGTTACACGTTGAGAAGCAGTACTCCCTACCAGTTAAGTGTGTGAGGAGTGACAATGGTACTGAATTCAGAAACCACACTCTTGATGAGTTTTACTTATTAAAGGGAATCAAGAGGCAGTATAGCATCCCAAGGACTCCAGAGCAAAATGGAGTAGTGGTGAGAAAGAACAGGACCCTCATTGAAGCTGCAAGGTCCATGTTGGCTGATTCTGGTCTGCCACTGACCTTTTGGGCTGAAGCTGTCAATACAGCCTGCTATGTACAGAATAGAGCCTTAGTAAATCAGAGGTTGATGAAAAATCCTTATGAAGTTTTACATCATTTAGCCCCTTTGATTTCATTCTTTAGAGCATTTGGGTGTCCCTGTTACATTCTCAACACAAAGGATCAACTCCAAAAGTTTGATTCTAAGGTGGATGCAGGGTATTTTGTTGGGTATTCATCCACTTGCAAGCCTTATAGAGTATTCAACTGTTGGACAAAGATAGTTGAAGAAACCTTGCATGTGAAGTTCAATGAATCCCCTATGGATACAATTCCACAAAACCCGGTGGAGTTGTTTGATCTGGACATTCTGCAATATGTTCCTTATCAACCACCTACTGTTGCAGATCATATGAATCCATCATCTTCTATAGCTAGTCATCCATCTGGTGTTACTGATGATGATGATATTAGTAATCACCTTTTCAAGTTTAGTGATCAACTGCCTGATTCAGCTAGACCTGATGTTCGTGTAGCTTCAGTAGCACAATCCACAACAAATGCTGATGAGATTTCTACAACTTCAACTTCCTTTGAATTACCATCTACTGATTGGTTTCAAGGAAATGCTTCACCATCACCATCTGTTGCTGCTGAGCCTGCTACAAACACTTGCACAGATCTTATTGTGTACCAAGATCTGAAGAATCACCTATGTCTCAAATCATTGGTGATATCAATGCTGGCGTTTCAACAAGAAGTCAATTGTCAATTTTTGCTTCTATGCTCTCTTCATTAGTCAGCAAGAGCCAAAGAACTATCACATTTTTAAGGGACAATGGATGGGTTGAAGCCATGCAGCTTGAGCTTCTTCAGTTCAAGAAACAGCAAGTGTGGGAACTGGTTCCTCTACCTCCAGGTAAGTGTGCAATAGGCACTAAATGGGTGTTTAGGAACAAAACTAATGAAAATGGGCTTATTGTTAAGAACAAGGCTAGACTGGTTGTACAGGGGTTTTCACAAGAGGAAGGCATTGATTATAATGAAACCTTTGCCCCTGTAGCCAGACAGGAAGCAATTCGATTGTTTTTAGCTTATGCTGCTTATCACAACCTTAAAGTTTTTCAAATGGATGTCAAAAGTGCATTTTTGTATGGGAAAATTAAAGAAGAGGTTTATGTATGTCAACCACCAGGTTTTGAGGACAATAAACATCCTAATTGGGTGTATAAGCTTGATAAGGCTCTCTATGGGTTGAAACAAGCTCCTAGAGCCTGGTATGAGACATTATCAAACTTTCTTCTGGAAAATAATTTCACTAGAGGCTCCATAGATAAGACTTTATTCATTAAGAAAGCTAGGCAGCATAATCTACTTGTTCAAATTTATGTAGATGATATTATTTTTGCATCCTTGATCCACAGTTGTGTGATGCCTTTACAAAGTTGATGCAACAGAAGTTTGAAATGAGTGCCATGGGAGAATTACAGTTCTTTCTGGGTTTGCAAATCAAACAAAAGGCTGATGGAATTTTCATTCATCAGTCCAAATACATAAAAGATCTTTTGGAAAAGTTTGATTTACAAAACTGTAAGCCCTGTTCTACTCCCATGTGCAACACCACACAACTGGATACAAATCAGAAAGGTAAAGTGGTTGATGAAACACTTTACAGATGTATGATTGGGTCCTTGATGTACTTAACAGCTTCTAGACCACATATTATGTTTGCTACATGTGTTTGTGCTAGATTTCAGGCTGCACCTAAGGAGTCTCATTTGATTGCAGTCAAGAGGATCTTTAGATATTTGCAAGGCAGTCCATCTCTAGGTTTATGGTATTCTACTAGACATTCTGGTAAATTAGTTGCTTTTTCTGACAGTGACTATGCAGGTGTATGTTGACAAGAAAGTCCACTTCTGGAGGATGCCAATTCTTAGGCAACTGCTTGATTTCTTGGCAGAGTAAGAAGCAGACCTCAGTTGCTACATCAACTGCTGAAGAGAGTACATTGCTACTGCAAGCTGTACATCTCAGGTACTCTGGCTTCAAAACCAATTATTGGATTATGGCATAATAGAGACTGAGACCCCATTGTTAATGGACAGCTCTTCAGCTCTTTGTATTGTCAAGAATCCTGTCCAGCTCTAGGACTAAACATATTGAAATCAGACACCATTTTATTAGAGATTGTTTTGAAAAAGGTCTGATTGATCCAAAATTTGTTCCTAGTGCTGATGAGCTTGCAGACATTTTCACTAAGCCCTTGGATAGCACAACTTTCCAAAACCTAGTGTTAAGGCTTAGTATGTTGCAGCTAGAATAAGTGACAACTACTGTGATCTCAGCTCACAAGTACTGATGATCATTAGTTTATTATTGTCATATATATAAGTACTGACGTTATTTTCTCTCCGGAAGTTTTCTTTAAACTACTAGAGCTTAACTCTCAGTACTCAAGTACTTTATTTGTTAAAACAATTGATGTAGTTACAACAGCTGATGTAGCTACAACTACTGTTGTCAGAAATACAAATACGTACTGATGTCCTATGAAACATCTGAAAACAGATGAAAACGTCTGATGAGTACATGTTGAGGACAGTATGAAACAGCTAAAAAGCAATGAATTGACGACAACTACTGATGAGCCTTTTTGTCTTCAGTAGTTTCCCAACTGCTGTTTCTTTCTAAACAACTAAAGCAAAACCATGCCTTCAGTAGTTTCACAACTACTGATGACTAACACCAAGTCTTTAGTTGTTTACAACAACTGATGGGAAAACCAAAGTCTTCAGTAGTTTCCCACTACCGATGACTAATACCAAGTCCTTAGTTTTTCATCATCACCTGAAGTCAAAACTGTCTTTAGTAGGTTTATAATTACTGATGACTAAATCTTCAGTAGTTTTATAACTACTGATGACTAAATCAGAGACTTCAGCTGTTTCAACGTCTAACGGTTAAAACCAAGTCTTAAGTTGTTTTATAACTGCTGATCACACCAATACGATCAGTCATTCCAAGCCTCTGAAAGTTAATACCACGTCATTAGTAGTTTCAACAACTGATGACTAACACCAAAACCTTCAGTCGTTTTCTAACCCTACCCTTTAAATACCTTATCCCACCTTTAGAGTTTTTACTTTCTTCTCATCTCAAACCTAACGTTCAAAAACTCTGTAACCTCTCTTCATCAATGGCGACCATGCAACTAAAATCCCGACACAACTGTGTCGCACATCTCACAAAATCGCCATACTGGACCAAGTTTCACAACGCCATTGATTTAATGGTTCATTCACCTTACAACGGCTTTTCTTTTCTGTTAAATCCCACCATATATGCCGAATCTCTTAACCAATTTTGGACAAACGTCACTCTTGTCTCTGAGGAGAATGACATAGAGTCTCATCAATCGTTTGTCCATCATCAAAAAGTGGTCATTACTCCAGACATTCTTCGCCAAACCCTTAATCTGGATGATGCCACTTTCCCAACTGGTTGTCCAAAGGGCACAATCGATCAATCATTTGCCCAGCATGGATACCAGGGTAACCTGAGTTCATCTACCATATTGAGAAACATTTCCAGGATGCCGAACGTCTCATCTTTCACCTGGTAAATGTCTGCCTTGCCCCCAAGACTTCATCATGGGATCAAATGTCCACAAGGTGGCAACAGGTAATGTACTCCATCCTTGAGCAACAACCTTTAATTTTTCTGAAATACTATTTTTAGAGCTCAAGGATATGGCCCAAAAACAACTTGCTAACCGTTGGATATTATATCCTCGGTTCATAATGGCCATAATTGAAAACCAGCTTCAAGCTGAGGGACTTGTTGGCCTGGGAGTCCCTGCTACAGCTGTATTGCCTGAAGTATACTCCCGGCACAACTCTAACCAATCACTGAAAATGGCTGCCAAGCTGCGCAAACCCACGCAGCTGGAACCCACAGCCACCACCTCAAAATCCAAGTCCCCACCAAACCCACTAAAAAGAAGAAAAAAGGCTACTCAGGGAAATGAGTCCCCTGAGGATGCCCCTGCAACACAAACGCAGGCTATATCCACTAGTTATAACCCCCTAGTGGATACAAGGACTTCACCAGCCACAGCCGCTCAGGATTCCTCTCAAAAGGAGCCTACAGCAACCAAAGAAGGGGTACCCACTAATCTGGGATCTTCCTCATTTGAGGAGATTGCCATTGAAGAGCACCATTCGCCCCAGGGGCATACTGCTTTTACCCCATCTCCCACTGCAACCGCCCCACAAAGTCCTACTCTCATTATTGCAAACGTGCTGACTCAGCTGCATGCCTCTCCTCCTCCCCAACAAACACCTACAAAGGGGAAACCCACAGCAATTGAGAAAGAGGATCAACATGCTTCTGACAGCCCACAGCACGAGGGTTTAACTGTTCTATCTCCTGGTGTGGATATGGAGACCAGAACATCTGGTGAGGCTGCCACCTCTTCTAAATCAGCACATGATCAGACTGAGGCTGGTAACATTGCTAAGACCTTACCAGAGGCAACAACTGATGAAGGACATCATCCTGAGGCTGGAAGTCTCCAGTTCCAAGAAAAAGGAGCACATGCTAAAACTGGTCTACACCCAGTGCATGTACATCCTGCTACAAGCAGGAGGTCAGGTGATTTAGCATCTGCTGATGATGACCTGGGCTTCTTTTATGATGTTCTGGCCCAGAACACAATTCTTGAGGAAGAAGTCAGTAGACTACAAAGTCTACTTGACCAATTCTCTCAAACAGCAAGTCCATCTTCCACCAACATAAACCCACAGATGGCACCTTCACCTGAAGGTCTCCCACACACTCAGCCACTCAAAACTTCCGAGCCACCGCTTCTATTTCTGGCACTGCTTCTCAGGGACAGAACCCCTCTGAGCAAACAGCTGCTATCTTTTAGCAATCCCTACCTCTCATCACCACACTGATCACAGACATTATGATCAAAACCATGGATGAGAGGCTTCCCTCAATCATACAACCCCTGGTGGAGGAGATTGTGAGCACAAGGCTTTCTGCTACTCAAACCCTTGCAACCAATGCAACCAAAAAGGGGGAGAGTCAGTCAGTGAAAGCAAAGAGGAAGAGCATAGAGGGGAAGAATGAAAAGGAGACTGAGAAGGAAGAAGAGTTTGTGAAGGGAGCTGACATTGATCAAGTGGTGAAAGTCACAAAGACTTTCATGTCACATATAAGAAGAGGAAGGTTGAAGGAAAAGAAAAAGAACTCGAACTCGATGAGATGATCAAAATGGCGGATGCTACACACAGTAAATCAATGGACACCATTATTGATCAACTGTATAGACAGGGGTTCGATACTGCACAGCTTGACTCAGAGATTAGGAGACTTGAAGTTGAAGAAATTAACTCAAGATGGGCAAGTTATGATGCATTAGAAAGAGAAAGACTAGAGATTATGATCAGATTCATTGCAAAGTACCTTGGGAGATCATTGATCAAGATTAAGTCATGGACCAGGGACAGTATCTTTGCAATAACCACCAAGATCTGTTCGTTTGAAGCATACACTAAGGGATTGGTGATTGAAGCACTAAATGAGGCAGGTGCTGGGAACAGAAAGGAACTAGCAAAACACTCAAAAGCCTCACTCACTACAAGAATGCTAGAACAACCTGCAAAACCTCCCACCTCAAAATCACCACTACCACAACCCTCTACACCAACTCCTTTACCCTCAAAACCAACAGCCGATGATGCACCCAAGAAGACGAAGAGAAGGGTGTTGAGGCTAGAAGAAGAAGAAGAAGAGGATGATGAGGAAGAAGATAGGCTGCCTCTTTCTACAGTCCTAACTTTGCCTAAAGCAAACCTATGCCCATCACTCCCACCTCACAGATGGAAGCTGTGAGAGTAAAGATAGAAGAAGAACAGCAGCAAAAGCTTCATGATGATGAGATGCTGAAAAGCATAGACAAAACTTATGCTGCTTCTTCATCAATAATCAGTATGAAGAAAGAAGCTCTGAGATTGTACACCCTTGCTAACACATTTCAATATCAAAAGGAAAAGGTGAGAATATGGCCTGATCCTAGGGTGGCTAACAGAATTGTGAAGAAAGACATTCCTTCGAGATACAAGGGCCAAGTAAAAAGGATCGTAGATGAAGAGATCACAGTGGTCCTTGTAGTATCATCCTGGGAATTGTAGAAGATTTCAAGAAGGCCTATGAAACTAAACAGCCACCCCAAAAGATGTTAGAGAACAGAGTAATTAAAAAGGGGTTAGTCTACAAGAGGCTTGAGAACTTCAAACAAAATGAGCTCAGTCTGTTACTTGAAGGGACTCACCCAGATGAGTTTGCATACAGACAGATCACAACAGTTGAGCTCAAAAATGGCAAACAGGCTAAGTACATTTCAAAGTTGTATGGGCGTGAAGGATTGTTTGATGGTGGAGCTGAAAATCTTACCATGGAAGAACAAATTATGTTTCTCAGAGCATACACCAGAGAATCCTACAGGCTTATACATGGGAAGTAGATTTCATGGATAGGACCACAGCCCTGTGTCCAGTTCCCTAAAGTCAGGGCTCCTATCCATACTATGCCAACCAAATTTCAGAAATCTATTCCAGGCCAGTGCTTAATTGGGTCATCTTCTTAGCTGATCAAGAAGGAAAAAGACCAATCTTATTGCCAACAATAAGTGGGACCTCAATAAAGTTAAGATTTTGGCTGCATTGGTTCAGGGGGAGTTTGTTGGACCAAAAGAACCAATGAGCCAGATCAGAAAAACCTTAAGTCCCACAGACGTCACAACAACTGCTGAAGTCCACAACAGCTAAAGACAAAATCTGAAGACAAAGTCTGAAGACACAAGTGCTGAAGACAAAGTCTGAAGACAAGTGCTGAAGACAAAGTCTGAAGACCAGTGCTGAAGACAAAGTCTGAAGACACAAGTGCTGAAGACAAAGTCTGAAGACAAGTGCTGAAGACAAAGTCTGAAGACACAAGTGCTGAAGACAAAGTCTGAAGACAAGTGCTAAAGACCAAGTATCAGTCGTTGTCACAACAGCTGAAGAGGTCTTCTTCAGTAGTTGTGACGGTTTTCTTTTAGTAGTCTTATGTTTTTCCTTTCAGTAGTTTTGTAAAATGACTGAAGAGCTTGTTCTTCAGTCGTTGTAGTTTCAGTAGTTTCGTATCAGTAGTTTTATGTTTTATACTTAGCACTCTGATATGTTCTCAGTAGTTGTGAACATTTCAGTAGTTTGTTAAGTTTTAGTTATTTTTGTAATAAACTATCCTGTGATATCAGCAGTGATTGCACTCCATATAAGGAGTGTCAACCTTATTGTAATGAGTGAATGATTGAGCAGAAACATTTGATATTATTGAAACATTCCTTTTCACAGAATATATTCTCTCTTTACAACCGTATTTGTTCCTAATGCATACGAATATCAATTCTTGCTATAATTTGTCTAATTCTTGTTCTTATTCCGCTGCGTTACACTCTAATCAATCAAACTTGAGATCACTAATTATGT
The DNA here is from genome assembly GCA_025506515.1 of Flaveria trinervia. NCBI lineage: Eukaryota > Viridiplantae > Streptophyta > Magnoliopsida > Asterales > Asteraceae > Flaveria > Flaveria trinervia. Next base: position 16,361,810 of record CM046454.1, on the reverse strand, counting down.
CAACTTGATTAACATTTCTTCACTTGATAATCCGCATTAGTATGTTAGTCATCCGCATTGGTTAATGCGGATGAACAAATACTTCTGCATATTTTTTCGGTCATCCGTATTTGTCAAATTCGGATGACAAAGTCTTGTCCTCATTAATACTTGGTCTTCCACATTTTTCAATGTGGAAGAATAAATACTTGTCCGTATTTGTTTTATGTCTTCCACATTGACAAATGCGGAAGACAATACTTGGTTTTTTCTTGAGTAGGATCTTCATCCGCATTTCTTTTTGGACTTGTGGGATTCCAGCAAAGCAATCATCAAATCACCTATTGAATTGGCATGTATGATCCTTTTAGGGTGCAACAATACTCCCCCTAAGGATTATACAACCTATTTTCTTCTATGTTTAGGAGGTGATTGATGTTGTGAGGATTCTGCTGGGTCTTGTGGAGGTAGTAAAAATGCAGCTTTAGCTGGATCCAGAATGGCTTTAATCATGTTGACAAAATCTGTTGCTTCTGACATTTTATCCCCACTTAGCACATGTATCTTCATTTTGCTCATATTGTAGATGGCTTCTATTGGTAACTTCTTCAGAGAAATAGGTTCCAAAATAGAAATAGTAAAGAGACCATCTCTGTGAATCAGTAAGCTTCCACCCACATCTACCTCAAGTTTGACAATGTTCCCAAGTTGCAATGGTGTCTTCTTTTTCTTTCTTTTGTCTCTTTTGGTACTGATACGATCATAAGCCAATTTTAGCAACTTGACGCACTTTAGGAAGAAGTGCATATCTTGTTCCCTAGTTTATTGTTTATTTCCCTGAAGTGTCTGGGATATATATAGGAAATGTAGGATTCATCAAGCAATCTTACTTCATATCCACTAAAGAGTCATATTTCAGCATCCTCCTTTCCTCCCTACTTTCTTTCAATCACCATCTCATAAGTTTTTTCAACATAGTACACATTTGAGATGGTTTGGAGGAATGAGTACCAGACACCATTTTTCTATTTAAAGATTCTGTTGGTTTCACCTTCAACTCAGGAAACACAACTTCTTCCACTCGCATTTTCTTCTTCTTCTCGAGGGGATTAATAAAAGAATTATCTTTTCTCATGCATATTGTCTTTAATGAATTGAAATTGTCAGTCCTTCTAAACATTTTGAGTATGTTTTCAAATTCATATCCCCTGAACATAGCTAAGTGACTGATCAATTCCAGTTGAGCTAGTTCTTTACAGGCATTTGAGCATGTTGATCCTCCTCATCTGAAGATGATTTGGATGCTTTAGTAGTGCTAGTTGAGTCTTCAAATTCAGTTGGGCTATCATGGGTGGGCAATGGTTGGTGTGGTAATGTTGGTGAGTGATGAGGTGGTGATATTGGTGATTGATGAGGTGGTGATATTAGTGATTGATGAGGTAGTGATATTGGTGATTGATGAGGTGGTGATATTGGTGATGGTTGTGGGGTTGTTTGTGGTGTTGGTTGTGGTGTTGGTTGTGGTGTTGGTTATGGTATTAGTTGTGGTGTTGGTTGTGGTGTTGGTTGTGGTGTTGGTTGTTGTGTTGCTTGTGGTGTTGGTTGTGGTGATAGTTGTGGTGTTGTTGTGGTGTTGGTTGTGGTGTTGGTTGTGGTGTGGGTTGTGGTGTTGGTTGTTGTGTTGGTTGTGGTGTTGGTTGTGGTGTTGGTTGTGGTGATAGTTGTGGTGTTGGTTGTGGTGGTGGTTGTGGTTGTGGTGTTGGTTGTGGTTTGGTTGTGGTGTTGGTTGTGGTGTTGGTATGGTGTTGGTTGTGGTGTTGGTTGTGGTGTTGGTTGTGGTGTTGGTTGTGGTGATAGTTGTGCAGCTTGCTCATCAACAGCCTGTTCTTGTCCTTGATCTTCTTGATTTATCTGTTGAATCATCCAAGGAAGAAGAGGTGAGTGAGCTCCACTGTAAAAGTTTCTTGGATCCCTCTTTTTAATGTACTTGTATGATGTTGCATCATAGTGAGGAATATCAAGCACCGGTCCCTCAGTAGCAATATCTGGAAATGCTTCATTTATCAAGCACTGAATGAATCTTGGATACATCAAGAACTTGTATCTTCTCCCCTCTTGTATGTTTGAAGTCAGGCCATTAAAAACATAGGCAGACATATTGAATGGCCTGTTTGTGCAGAGAGCACATATTGCTAAGGAAGTGGTGATTGGAAAATCATTCCATCCTGTTTTTCTCTTGGATAAGCGGTGCTGAAACATGTGGATTAGAAATCTCCATGGTAGATCAACCAATCCTTTAACAATTTGTTTAGCTTCAAATCCTCCTTCATAACCAATCTTAGCAAAGAATGTGGTTATTTCATCATCATCCAGCTCTAAAGGTGCATTAGCATCATCACCAAAATGCAAGCATCTTCTAACAGAATCTTCAGAGATGCTCAGAGTATGATCATTGTCAATTCTTCCAGCTAGAGTTCTAACACCATCTGCTTTAATTACCTCAGTTGAATTCCAAAAAGACCTAATGAGGTTCTCATAGATGGTGGGTCTAACAGTGATAGCATGAGCTACCCTTGTTGTTGAGATGAATCTGATAATATTTATGAGTCCCTCAGCTTCTGGCACATTAGAGTTTAAATAACCGCTAACATTGTGGAGCTTGCTCCATGAAAGATTTGCCATATAATCTGCATAAAAGACATGTGTGTCAGTTTTAATGAGAACTCATGTGTATCGTTCATCAGTTTGACATTAAATGGTCAAAATGAAATTTTGACATTATTGTATCATTGTTGTCACATCAAATGGTGAATTTGTGGTTCAACAATCACAGTTTCTATGTTTGAACCATTAATTAGATGTTATTTCATTTATTTGTTACACATTTTCATTTTTCATCATGTTTTGTTCTTGCACCAAACATGACTATAAAGGTTTTCATGATGAGTAAAATTTCTATTAGTTTGCATGTTCATTGAAGTCGAAAAGCTGTATTATATACATCAATAAATTGAATTTTTGTGTCCTTCATTATCATTTGGTTCTTTGTTTGATTTAGGTTTAACAGTCCGAAAGTAAGGTCTTGATGAAATTTTTTGGAAATTTCACCTTGTTTTCGATGCAACTGTAGTTTCAGAATCAATAACAAGAACAGCTTGAGTAGAATCACACACAAATCTTTGGTTGTTTATGATGAAGATGATCAAAGTGGGTGTACTGTGTATTTGCGCTCGTCTCACTATGAAGTCTCTCAAATTTGATAAGTATTAAATGACCCGTTTAAATTCCTTTAAATAGTCAAATAATGACTTTTACAAGATTTTACAAGTTTAAGAGCAAATGTTGTCACCATTGTAGCAAATGCGGAAGACTAAAAATTGGACTTTGACTACCCGCATTTGTTCACTGTTGTAAATGCGGAAGTGTTGAACTTGTGATTTTATGACATCCGCATTTACACACTGTAGACTTTGACATCTGCATTTGTGTAGTGTGACAAATGCGGAAGTACAAAGTTCATCAGCATTTGAGAACTGTAGCAAATGTGGTAGTGTTATTACTTTAGTTTCATCCTATCCGCATTTGTGCACTATGGCAAAAATGTGAAAAAACAAAGTCAATCTGCATTTGTGTAACTACACCAAATGCAGTTGACAACACTTGGTCAACATTGCACTATAGCAAAATGCGAAAGGGAGATGTTCCTCAGCATTTTTCTACTGTAGCAATATGGCTGAACAAATTTAGTTAGCATTTGCTCACTATAGCAAATGTGGTAGAATAAAATCCACATTTACTTCTTCACTTTGAACTAAAGAGATACTCGCATTGGTTATATGCATGGGATACCTTCACCCGCATTAGCCAATGCACTTACCTGCATTAGCTTTGAACTTAATCAAAGTTAATATGTCTGAATTGGTTTTTCATATTATGAAGTATTGTCCTTGATTGATTTTTCTTATGAAGTTGACTGTTAAAATTGTCAATTCTTGCTTGGATTGACTTGTATGTCACAAGTGATACAAGTTTCCCAATTTTGACTGATCTTGGACTTTTCATGCTTCCAAGAATCTGCATAAGCTGAGATACAATGGTATAACTTTTTGCAACAACACCAAAATTTTTTTGTTTTGTTTTGAAAGTAAGTTAAGCTAGTAAACAAAAATATGGACTTACTCAAAAAAATTTAATTACTCCCCCTAAAGTTTATATCCACATTTGCATAGAAACTTTAAAGATTTAAAAACTTTTGGAATTTTATTATGATTATTAATAATGAAGGGAATTATATCTTTTGTTGGGATTATATCAGTCTTACATTACACATGTGCATCCTTTATGATTACATGGACATGTTTATAATCTTGATGATTGAAGGTATGTTTGTCCTCTTAAACTCATACCAGGTTGATATTTTGATGCAAATGATTTTTATCATGTTTTTGGTTGATTTAATTATTCAATGTGTACCTCACACACACAAGCATGGAATGATCAACCATCCTTATACAATGCATGGTAGGATTTTTTCACAACTTTTATTACCAGGTTACTTAAGTTATGAGAACTTATTTTCACTGATCCTCATTAGGATTCTTTTACTTTGATCCTTTTTATGATGATCCTCCTTGGGATTCTTTTCATTTCACTTTGGAAGGTGATCCATGATGGGATTCTTTTGTTCATTCACTTGGAATGTATTACTTTTGTAGATTCATCCAATTTGGATGTGTTCCTCATTGGGAATCTTTTGGATCAGGACATCTGCATTATGTGCATGTTTCATCGGGTCTTTGATCAGCAAAACAAAGATGAAACTGATGTAGGTGAAAGAGATTCATAAAGTATCATTACCTGGTCTGTTTATGTTACTACACACACATGCACTCTGATAAGCCAATACATACCTATACTTTGTGATAAGTGTTTCACTATTAAATAAGATTTTAATTCATCACTGCATGTATCTTCTCTTCCAGGTTGAGCCTACCAACATATCTGGTAAGTCATGATAGTCTTGCAATTTTTTTGAAATTAAGCACAGTGAATGATATAATGATTGTAATTATATCATTTCCCTAAGATTATTTTCTATATCAAAATTGATTTATTTTTGTGGTTTTCTGATGTTTTTAATGTTTTTGATGTTTTTCATGGTTTTACTTAAGGTTAATCATGCCAATTGACTTAACTAGGAATTCAAACCTACAGGGTTCAAATGCCTTGGTAAATAAATAAGCTAATTAATTTTCAGTTGGTACTTGAATCAATTTGATTAATCCCTTTTCAGCACAATCTCTCAAAAAGTGATATCTAATTTCAATATGTTTTGTTTTTGAGTGCTGAACTGGATTACTAGTTATGAAAACAGCTGCTGTGTTGTTAATGTAAATTGACATGTGCAAGAAGATAAAACCATAATCAAGCATCTGGTTTGAATCTAGAGTACTTGAGAGCAACAAGCTGATGCTACAATATACTTAGTTTTTGCTATGGACACAGATACATTTATCTGCTTCTTGCATTGCCAAGATACTAGTCTGGGACCAAGTAATTGACAACCGCGAGAGGTGGATTTTCTGTTGAAGTTGCATCCTCCATAATCACGGTCTGTGAAGGCATAGAGATCAAATTCTCCTTCCTTTGGATACCATAACCCAAGAGCTGATTTGCCCTTCAGATATCTGAATATCCTCTTCACTACATTCACATGTGATTCTTTTGGATCAGCTTGATATCTGGCACACACACAAACACCAAACATAATGTCAGTCCTACTGGCTGTTACATACATAAGTGAACCGATCATTGATCGATAGTGAGTCTGATCCACTGGTTTGCCTTCAGGATCAGGTCCATCTTTACTTTAGTATCCACAGGAGTTTTGATAGACTGACAGTCAGCAAAGTGGAATTTCTTCAACATGGTTTCCACATATTTTGATTGATTAATGAAGATTCCATCTGCTATCTGTTGGACTTGCACCCCTAGAAAGAAGATGAGTTCCCTTATAGCACTTATTTGAAATCTTGAGTTCATAAGGTCTTCAAATTCTTTGTAGAGTTGCTTGTTTATAGAGCCAAATATAATGTCATCCACATAGATCTAAACTAACAACATATCTTTTCCTCTTATTCTTCTGAAGAGAGTTTGATCAATCTTTCCTCTTTCATATCCGTGTTCAAGGAGAAAAGATGATAGAGTCTCATACCACTTTCTTGGGGCTTGATGAAGACCATACAGAGCTTTGTCAAGCTTGTAAACTCTGTGAGGGAAATTTGGATCTTCAAAGCCAGGCGGTTGACTCACATAGACCTCCTCAGCAATCTTTCCATACAGGAAGGCACACTTTACATCCATTTGATAGACAATAAATTTCATGGAAGCAGAATATGCTAGGAAGATTTTGATTGCTTCTAGTTTGGCAACAGGTGCAAACACTTTGTCATAGTCGATTCCTTCTTCTTGAGCGTATCCCTGAGCCATTAGTCTTGCTTTGTTTCTGATGATGATCCCTCTATCATCAGTCTTGTTCCTATATAGCCATCTGGTACCGATAGGGTATTGTCCTTCGGGAAGATCTACTAGTTGCCATACTTCTTGCTTCTTGAATGGAGCAATTCTTCCAACGTTGCTTCAATCTAGCTATTGTCTTGAAGTGTCTCTTTGATGTTCTTGGGTACTATTTGACATAGAAAGCATGAGAACAAATAGATGTTTGTAATACTAGATTTGCTTCTTGTCACTCTCTTATTAAGATCACCAATAATGGTTTCAACTGGATGATTCTTGTGTATTCTTGTGGTTGGAATGGAGTCACCAGCAATCATTACATCAAGATTGGAGACATTCAGTTCATTATGGTCAGAGGCACATTCATCTGGTACTGTTGTTGAATTATGAAGATTGTCAGACTCTGTTTCAATTCCTGCTTCAGCTTTAGCAGCATTGTGATTGCTTACATCATTTGATGTCCTTTGTGTTTCAACTGGAGGAGTAGCCTGTTTTTGATTTCTGATCTCATTTGACAGATTATCTGAGTGAGATGGTACCAGGCTTGGACCTCCTTCAGAAGAAACACTAAGGTTTTGTGATGGTTGTTTGATGGGATCAGCTTAAAGAGGAACATCTTCATTCATGCATTCATCAAATGTAGGAGGAATCAATGGAAAATCAACTCTTCTTTCTACAACTGATGAAGTATCACTTGAATATAGATTTCTTGCATCAGACAAGTGAAATTGATCAAATGATTTTGTAAACGTGTCAATATCAAACAACCATTCGGGACCATTTGTAGATTTGGGAAACAAATGTTCCTTGAATTGAACATTTGTTGATTCATCAATAATGTTTATATAGGATTAAACACTCTATAAGCCTTTGAAATAGAAGAAAACCTACAAAGAATCCTTCATCAGACTTGGATGAAAATTTCCTAGATAGTCTTGGGTGTTTAATATTGAGACAGGACTACCAAATGATTTAAGAAACCCAATGAATGGTTTTCTATGAAAGAGCAGTTCATAAGGAGTCATGTTGTTTTCTTTGACAAGTCGAGTTCGATTCTGTACAAAGCACGTTGTATTAACTGCCTCTGCCCAGAAGGTGATTGGTAGTTTACCATCGGCTAGCATCGTTCTTGCTGCTTCAATCAGTGTTCTATTTCTCCATTCAGCTACCCTATTTTGTTAAGGAGTTCTAGCTACATTGAATTGATAAGCAATGCCTTTGGTTGCACAAAAAGAACTCATACTTTCATTTTTGAATTCAGTACCATTATCACTTCTTATTATTTTGACATTAAGATCGAGTTGATTTTCAATTTTAGTGATAAATTCTTGTATGATTTGGGATGCCTCATTTTTATGAAGTAAGAAGAAAACCCATGTGAATCGTGAAAAGTCATCAATGATCACTAAACAATATTGTTTCTTTCCAATACTCATTACATGAGTTGGTCCAAACAGATCCATGTCAAGTAACTTCAATGGAGTATTGTTAGTGTTCACCAGCTTGGTTTTGTGAGACAATTTGTGTTGATTTCCTTTGAGGCACGCTAAACAGTGATCAATAAAATGAAATTCTTTTTGAGGAAGACCAATGACATGGTTTCCTTTGACCAACTTGTTCATGTTTTTATAGTTTGTATGCCCCAAACGTCTATGCCAAAGCTGTGACTCATCAAATGATGCTTTTGACAAAAGACATCTTTCTTCTTTAGGTGATGCAGAACACAGGTTTAAGACATATGTATTGTTCTTCCTTGGGGTCTTTAAGACAACCCATTCCTCAGAGATCTAAAATACAGGTTTCAGAATGTAGCAATGAGTGTCTGTAAAGTGAGTGGAATATTTCTTGTCGTAGATCTGAGATAGGATCAGTGATATTCATTTGACAGGATCAGTGATCTCAAGTTTGATGGATTAGAGTGTAACACAGTGGAATAAGAACAAGAATTAGACAAATTATAGCAAGAATTGGATATTCATATGCATTAAGAACAAATACGGTTGTAACGAGAGAATATATTTCTGTGAAAAGGAATGTTTCAATAATATCAAATGTTTCTGCTCAATCATTCACCGATTACAATTAGGTTGACACTCCTTATATAGAGTGCAATCACTGCTGATATCACGGGATAGTGACATCTGGTAGATTTATTACAAAAATAACTAACACTTAACAAACTACTAAAATGTTCACAACTACTGAGAACATACCAGAGAGTGATAAGCACAAAATATAAAACTACTGATGCTAAACTACTGAAACTAAACTACTGATTACAAAACTACTGAATAGGGAAAATATAAAACTACTGAAAGAAAACCGTCACAACTACTGAAGAAGACCTCTTCAGCTGTTGTGACAACGTCTGATACTTGGTCTTCAGTACTTGTCTTCAGCACTTGTCTTCAGACTGTCTTCAGTACTTGTCTTCAGACTTTGTCTTCAGCACTTGTGTCTTCAGACTTTGTCTTCAGCACTTGTCTTCAAACTTTGTCTTCAGCACTTGTGTCTTCAGACTTTGTCTTCAGCACTTGTGTCTTCAGACTGTCTTCAGCACTTGTGTCTTCAAACTTTGTCTTCAGCACTTGTGTCTTCAGACTTTGTCTTCAGCACTTGTGTCTTCAGACTTTGTAATCAGTTGTTGTCTTCGGCTGTAGTGGACTTCAGTAGTTGTTGTGACGTCTGTGGGACTTAAAGGTTTTTCTGATCCGGCTCATTGGTTCTTTTGGTCCAACAAACTCCCCCTGAACCAATGCAGCCAAAACCTTTAACTTTATTGAGGTCCCACTTATTGTTGGCAAAGACTTCTCTTGATCAGCTTCAGAGAATCGGATCAGCACAGGCCAGGAAGAGGTTTCTAATCATGTGTTTGGCTAAGTATGGAGGGGAACTCTATTTTGGGGAATCTGGACATAGAGTTGTGATCCCAACCATGAAACCTACTTCCCATTTACGAGTCTGTAAGACTCACGAACATAGGCCTCAAGGAGAACAACCTGCTCCTCCTTGGAGAGTTCTTCTACTCCTCCTTCAAAGAAGAACTCTGGACCATAGTACTCAGATAGGTACTTTACAGTCCTGCCATTCTTCAACTCCACAGTAGTTATCTCCCTATAGAAAAATTCATCAGGATGGGTGCCCTCAAGGAGTAACTGGAGCTCATTCTTCTTAATGTCTTCAAGCTTCTTATATAATAACCCCTTTTTGATCATCTTGTTTTCCAGTAAGGCTTGAGGGGTCATTTTTGATTGATGAGCCTTCTTGAATTCATCGAGTATTTCCCAAGGTGAGACTACAATGGCCAACATGATTGTAGAGTCTATTGTTTTCCTAACCTGGCCATTGTATCTATGTGGAATGGATCTTTTGTGTATTCTAGAGCTCACCTTGGGGTCTGGGCATACTCTCACTCTCTCTTTTTGATACTGAAATGTGTGTCTGAGAGTGTACAGCCTCTGAGCATGCCCTTTCATGGCTTGTATAGATGATGACTGGGGAAATTCCTTGTCAACCATCTTCAGTAGTTGCTCATCATGCTGCTTCTACTGTTCTTCATCTTCTATTTTGACTCTAACCATTTCCCTTTGTGAGTCAGGTGTGATCATGAGTTGACTCCTGGGTTCTGGTACCCTTAGAACAGCAGACAGTGGCAGACTATCATCTTTATCATCTTCTTCTTCATCTTCTTCTATCCTCAGCACCCTTCTCCTCCTTCTAGGTGCATCACTGGATGATGGTTGGGTTGGTTTTAGTGGTAAAGGAATTGGTTTTGAGGGTTGAGGATGTTTGGATTTGAGTTTTGAGATTGGTTTGGAGATTTGAGGGGTAGGCTGTTTTTGAGTGGGTGATTGGGAAGGTTGTTCAAGCATTTTGGTTATAAGTTTGGCTTTTATGAGTTTTGCCATTTCAAGCCTTTTCCCAGCTCCAGCCTCATCAAATGCTTCAATAATTATCCCCTTATGAAATTGCTCAGACAAACAGATTCTGGTGGCTATAGCCAGAATGCTGTCTCTGGTCCATGAATGAATCTCCATCAGTGATCTTCCTAAATATTTGGCTATGAATCGAATCATGATCTCCAATCTCTCTTTCTCCAGCACACTGTACCCAGCCCATCTGTTTGGATTTCATTTACTTCTAACCTCCTGATCTCACTGTCTAGTTTGGCTGTATCAAAGTCTTGCTTGAAGAGTTGCTCAATGATTTTGTCCATGGATCGGCTGTGTGCTTCATCTGCATCTTTTATCAGGTCCTCCAAGGATTTTTCTTCAGCATTCTTTTGATCACCAGCACTTTTCTTTCTTTTGTAAGTGATCAGTTGTTGTTCCTTTTCCTTCTCCAACTCCTTGGTTTTCTCTTGTGCCTTCTCATCCTCAGTTCTTTTTCTTTTCTTTTCTTTCACTGCTGTACTCTCCCCCTTTTGGATGCATTGGTTGCAGGGGTTTGTACCGCAGAAAGTTTCTTGTGCACAGCATCATCAATGAGTGGTTGTAGACTTGAGGAGATCCTCTCATCAATGGCTTTATGAACAATGTCATTGATGATAGGAGTGATGAGAGGTAAGGATTGTTGGAATGCAGCAACCATCTGCTCAGGGGGGTTCTGTCCCTGAGAGATAGTGCCAAAGGCAGAGGCTGGAGGCTCAGTGAAGTGAGAGGGTGAAGTGTTTGGCGGACCTTCAAATGAAGGTGCCATCTGTGGGTTAGTAGGGGCAGATGGACTTACATCCTGAGACTTCTTGGCAAGCAGTTCTTGTAGTCTTCTTACCTCAGCCTCCAGGATGGTGTTGTGGGCTAGAACATCATAGAAAAAGCCTAGGTCATCATCAGCAGATGTTGAATCACCTGACCTCCTGCTTGTAGCAGGATGTACATGCACTGGGTGTAGACCAGTTTTAGCATGTGCCCCTTTTTCTTGGAACTGGGGACTTCCAGCCTCAGGACGATGTCCTTCATCAGCTGTTTCCTCTGGTGAGGTCTTAGCTATGTTACCAGCCTCAGTTTGATCATGTGCTGATTCAGAAGAGGTGGCAGCCTCACCAGATGTTCGTATCTGCATATCCACACCAGGAGATAGAACAGTTAAACCCTGGTGCTGTGGGTTGTCAGAAGCATGTTGATCCTCTTCCTCAATTGCTGTAGTTCTCCCCTTTGGGGGAGAGGCATGCAGCTGAGTCAGCACGTTTGCAATTATAATGGTTGGACTTTGGGGGGCATTTGCTTGGGGAGAGGGGATAGAAGCTGATTGCATCCGGGGAGAGGGATGCTCTTCAATGATAACCTCCTCAAGTGAGAGAGGTCTCAGTAATGTGGTTTCCCCTGATAAGGTTGCATCAGGATCCTTTTGAGAGGATGCCTGTGCGGTGTTAGCTGGTAGAGTCTCTGATACTGCTGGGGTTTTAACCAGCAAGTATATCCTGCCTTGGTGGTACAGGAGCATCTTCAGGGGACTCATCTCCTGAATAGCTGTTTTGGGGCGTTTGGTTTTTGGTTTGGTGGGGACTCTGGATCTGGTGGTGGAAGCTGTGGGTTCCCTCTGCTTGGGTTTTAGCATTCGGGCAGCTTCTTTGAGAGTGAGGTCTGAGTTGTGCCTGGAGTATACCTCAGCCAAAACAGCTGGTGCAGGGACTCCAAGGCCAACAAGGCCATCAGATTTTAATTCATTTAAAATAATGGCCATCAGAAACCTGGGATATAATAGCCAGCGGTTTGCCGCAGGTTTCTGAGCCAAGTTCTTTATTTCTAGAAACACAATTTCAGAGAAATTTAGCGGTTGGTGTTCTAGAATAGAATACAATACCTGTTGCCATTGGGATGACATTTGATCCCAAGAGGATGTCTTTGAAGCTAGGCATACATTTACCATGTGAAAGATAAGTTTTTCAGCATCATGGAAATGTTTCTTCAGAATAGTTGTAGCCCGAAGATCACCTTCATACCCATTATTGATAAAGGACATATCCATTGTGCCCTTTGCGTATTCAGTCACAGTGGTGGAGTCATGTAAGTGTAATTCCTGACGAATGATGTCGGCTGTAACAACCACTGGTTTCTGGTTGACGAGGGACCGAACAGAGATTTGGCCAGTAGACTCATCAGTATGAACAAAAGCATTTGACCAGAATTGACTGAGAGATTCAGGGTAGATGGTCAGATTCAAGAGAAAGGTTGTGCAATATGGGGAATCCACCATTAGGTCAATGGCATTATCAAATTTGTTCTAGAAAGACGACTTGGTAAGGTATGCAACGCAGTTGTGTCGTGGTTTTAGGCTCATGGTTGCCATTTTTGAAAGTATGAAGGTCAGAGAAACGGCTAGTGGAACGTTTGAGAATAAGACAGGTATTTATAGGGTTGGGATAGGAAAAGGCTGAAAGAAAACTACTGAAGGTTTTGGTGTGGTCATCAGCTATTGAAACTACTGATGACGTGGTATTAACCTTCAGAGGTTTAAAACGCCTGACAGTGGTGATGTTGTCATCAGTTGTTATAAAACAATTGAAGACTTGGTTTTGACCATCAGACGTTGAAACAGCTGAAGTCTTGGTGTTAACCATCAGTAGTTGTGAAACTACTGAAGGTCTTGGTTTTGACTTCAAATGATGTAAACTGAGGACTTGGTGTTTGTCATCAGTAGTTGTGAAACTACTGAAGACAGTGGTTTTGTCATCAATTGTTGTAAACAGTTGAAGACTTGGTGTTAGTCTTCAGTAGTTGTAAACTACTAAAGACATAGTTTTGGCTTCAGTTGTTTTAATGAAACAGTAGTTGTATAAACGACTGAAGAGAAATTTCTCATTAGCTGTTTTCGTAAATTCATAGCTTTTCAGCTATTTCAGTCTGACCTCCACACTTACTCATCAGACTTAGATCTGAGTTTCAGACGTTTCATTGGTCATCAGTACTTATCTGCATTTCTGACATCAGTAGTTGTAGCTACATCAGCTGTTGTGACTACATCAGCTGTTGTAACTACATCAGCTATTTTAACAAATAAAGTACTTGAGTACTGAGAAGTTACTTAAGCTCCAGTAGTTTTAAAAACTTCTGAAGGGAGGATAAGTTCAGTACTTATATATGATAATAATAAACTAATGATCATCAGTACTTGTGAGCTGAGATCATCAGTAGTTGTCACTTATTCTAGCTGCAGCATACCAAGCCTTAGCACTAGGTTTTGGAAAGTTGTGCTATCCAAGGGCTTAGTGAAAATGTATGCAAGCTCATCAGCACTAGGAACAAATTTTGGATCAATCAGACCTTTTTCAAAACAATCTCTAATAAAATGGTGTCTGATTTCAATATGTTTAGTCCTAGAGTGCTAGACAGGATTCTTGACAATACAAAGAGCTGAAGAGCTGTCCATTAACAATGGGGTCTTAGTCTCTGTTATGCCATAATCCAATAATTGGTTTTGAAGCCAGAGTACCTGAGATGTACAGCTTGCAACAGCAATGTACTCTGCTTCAGCAGTTGATGTAGCACTGAGGTCTGCTTCTTACTCTGCCAAGAAATCAAGCAGTTGCCTAAGAATTGCATCCTCTAGAAGTGGACTTTCTTGTCAACTTACACCCTGCATAGTCACTGTCAGAAAAAGCAACTAATTTACCAGAATGTCTAGTAGAATACCATAAACCTAGAGATGGAGTGCCTTGCAGATATCTAAAGATCCTCTTGACTGCAATCAAATGAGACTCCTTAGGTGCAGCCTGAAATCTAGCACAAACACATGTAGCAAACATAATATGTGGTCTAGAAGCTGTTAAGTACATCAAGGACCCAATCATACATCTGTAAAGTGTTTCATCAACCACTTTACCTTTCTGATTTGTATCCAGTTGTGTGGTGTTGCACATGGGAGTAGAACAGGGCTTACAATTTTGTAAATCAAACTTTCCCAAAGATCTTTTATGTATTTGGACTGATGAATGAAAATTCCATCAGCCTTTTGTTTGATTTGCAAACCCAGAAAGAACTGTAATTCTCCCATGGCACTCATTTCAAACTTCTGTTGCATCAACTTTGTAAAGGCATCACACAACTGTGGATCAAAGGATGCAAAAATAATATCATCTACATAAATTTGAACAAGTAGATTATGCTGCCCAGCTTTCTTAATGAATAAAGTCTTATCTATGGAGCCTCTAGTGAAATTATTTTCCAGAAGAAAGTTTGATAATGTCTCATACCAGGCTCTAGGAGCTTGTTTCAACCCATAGAGAGCTTATCAAGCTTATACACCCAATTAGGATGTTTATTGTCCCCAAAACCTGGTGGTTGACATACATAAACCTCTTCTTTAATTTTCCCATACAAAAATGCACTTTTGACATCCATTTGAAAAACTTTAAGATTGTGATAACAGCATAAGCTAAAAACAATCGAATTGCTTCCAGTCTGGCTACAGGGGCAAAGGTTTCATTATAATCAATACCTTCCTCTTGTGAAAACCCCCTACAACCAGTCTGGCCTTGTTCTTAACAATAAGCCCATTTTCATCGTTTTATTCCTAAACACCCATTTAGTGCCTATTGCACACTTGCCTGGGGAAGAGGAACACTCCCCACTTGCTTGCTCTTTTTGAACTGAAGAAGCTCAAGCTGCATTGCTTCAACCCAGCCATTGTCTCTAAGTGCAACATGATATTCTTCGGCTCTAGCTGACTGATGAAGAGAGCATAGAAGCAGAAATTGGACAATTGACTTCTAATTGAAACTCCAGCATTGATATCACCAATGATTTGAGACATTGGGTGATTCTTCAGCTCTGGATACACATGAGATCATGCAAGTGTTTGTAGAACCTTCAACAGCAACAGATGTTGATGAAGACTCTTGAAACCATGTAGATGGTGAATTCAAATGAAGTTGAAGTTGTAGAAATCTCATCAGCATTTGTTGTGGATTGTGCTACTGGAGCTACAGGAACATCAGGTCTAGCTGAATCAGGCAGTTGATCACTAAACTTGAAAAGATGATTACTGATATCATCATCATCATCAGTAACACCAGATGGATGACTAGCTACAGAAGATGATGGATTCATATGATCTGCAACAGCAGGCGGTTGATAAGGAACATATTGTAGAATGTCCAGATCAAACAACTCCACAGGGTTTTGTGGAATTGTATCCTTAGGGGATTCATTGAACTTCACATGCAAGGTTTCTTCAACTATCTTTGTCCGACAGTTGAATACTCTGTAAGCCTTGCAAGTGGATGAATACCCAACAAAATACCCTGCATCCACCTTAGAATCAAACTTTTGGAGTTGATCCTTTGTGTTGAGAATGTAATAGGGACACCCAAATGCTCTAAAGAATGAAATCAAAGGGGCTAAATGATGTAAAAATTCATAAGGAGTTTTCATCCACCTCTGATTTACTAAGGCTCTATTCTGTACATAGCAGCTGTATTGACAGCTTCAGCCCAAAAGGTCAGTGGCAGACCAGAATAAGCCAACATGGACCTTGCAGCTTCAATGAGGGTCCTGTTCTTTCTCTCCACTACACCATTTTGCTCTGGAGTCCTTGGGATGCTATACTGCGTCTTGATTCCCTTTGACAAGTAAAACTCATCAAGAGTGTGGTTTCTGAATTCAGTACCATTGTCACTCCTCACACACTTAACTGATAGGGAATACTGCTTCTCAACGTGTAACACAAAGTTCATAATGGACTGAGCAGCCTCATCCTTTGAATGCAAGAAGAAAGTCCCATATCTAGAGTAATCATCCACACAATTACTAGACAGTATTTCTTCTTTGCCATACTCATTACCTTCACAGGACCAAAAAGATCCATGTGCAGTAGTTGTAAGCAGGCATTAGACTTGGATTCTTCTATGGGTGGGAATGAATTTATGTTGTTTCCCTTTTAAGCATGCAGTGCAGATTTCATCACAATTGAACTCCTTTATTGGAAGACCTCTCACTAAACTCTTGTGGATTAGCTGATTCATGTTTTTAGATTAACATGACCCAGCTTCTATGCCACAGTTTAGATTCTGGGAGAGAGGCCTTGGAGAACAAGCATGGATGGCCTTTTAACTCAATTTTCTTTGACAAATCCAAGGCATATACTCTTCCTATCCTGTTGGCCTTCAGGAGAGTATTATCATCCAGTACTTTGTACCTTGGAAGACAGAATCCTACAGTTCTGGCTTGTGAAAAGAGCAACATGTCCTTTGTCACACATCTGACTGACACTCAACAGATTGATTTTGAGATTCTCCACATGGTTGACATCATCAAATCTAATATCTCCATTAGACACAAAATCCTTTCCAATGATGTAACCTTTAGCATCATTTCCAAATGAGACAAATCCCTTCTTTCCTTGAGAGTAATCATGGTGAAGAGAGCTGCTCCCAGTCATGTGCATGGATCCTCCATTTTCCACATACCAGATGCTTCTTTGGCATGCTGAAGAACCTGCACAATCATAAGAAACTAGTTAGCTTTGGAGACCCAAACCTTTGTGTTTGGGACTGACTTATCAACAGATTTAACCATAGCTGGTTTCTCATGATTAACAGCTGATGAAGATGGAGATGGTGCTGAAATAGATTTGGACCTGGAATTCCTTTTCAGTGGTTTGATCACAGTGGCTTCAAGTTGGTTAACTCTCCCCAACAGATGCTGAACCATCATAACAAGCTGTGTCTGATTGAAGCTCGAGCTTTCAGTTCATTTGACACTCCAGAGCTTGTTTTTGATGAGTTCCTATGACCCACCATTTCTTCCTTCTATATTCACAGAATTAGTCTTATGTTTATCATGAGGAACAATATCAGTTGTCTTCTGATAAACCGCATCCTTCTTAGTGGATTTGGGTAAGCCTTGGGTTATCAGGTGAGATGATTGTGGTACAAACTTGGTCTCAAACTCAGTTTTCATTTTATTTATTTCTAGTTAATGAGCTCATCCCTTGGAGTTTTAAACCCTTTTTGTACCAACATTCATCAGATAGATGATTGAATTACCACAAATTTCACATGGTTTATTCTTCATCTTGGACATCTCTACTGCTGAAGTAGAAACTACTGAAGGTGTGATCTTCAGTACTTTCATCCTATCAGTACTAGGTACTAAAGGATTTGTAACAGCGAAGAGATGGTAATTCAACTATTTTCCATCCGTCCTAATAGACCGTTTGATGGATTCCTCAGCAGTTGTTAGTCCTTGTATTTCAACTGATTTGAAATGCTTTTCAGATGTTGGGTCTCTTTCAGTACTTGGGGTACATTGAGGAACAACATCGGAAGTACTCAGCTTCATATGAGTCTCAGTAGTTAGACCATCAGTCAATTTATTTGCTGAGATCTTAACACTGGTTTCATTCTCTGATCTTAGATTATCATTGGGAGATGATTCACACGATAATGGGGTTTGGAGATTGCTTTCACTTTCAGACTTAACTATGGAGTTAGGAGTAAAGTCTGTTGGTGGAGCAGTATGGTTGTAACCAATACAAACTTCACATTTGAAGCAGTTTGCTTGCTAAGAAGCATTTCAAATCCCTTGCATGATAAGACCCAGCAGTCACACTCAACTTGGGTCACTGCAAGTTTTTCTTTGAGACTCCTGTGGTCTTCCAGAATAACCTCTAGCTTGGCCTTTTCATCATTTAATTGGCATTTAAGCTATAAATCTCATCACTTTTACTGTTAGAGCAGACTCATACTCAACTTTTCTTTTGGAATGGTTTTCTCAAACTCAAGTTTTTGATTATTAATGCTACATTTGCATCTCTAATAGAGACAAAGGCAGCTATGCATGATTCAGAACATAACTTGGCTTTAGCCTCTGAAGATACCTGAGTTACCTGTGAAGATGATGCATTTGAGCAGGAACCCTCAGTAGTCCAGGGCCAAGAGAGCAAGATTTCCAAAAGGGTGTTCACCACCATGTTGACTAGCACCAGCATAGTATTGCTCAGTGTGACGAGACAAGTTATCAGGTAAGCTACTCCTGTCAACCGACCAGGTGTGAAGAAGTTGTGATGAGGTTGTGATTGAGATGGAGATGGTTGAGGTTCTGGTAGTGCATGAGGTTGTGGTACTATAGGAGCTTGAACTTGATTTGACTGTGGCTTATAATAGCAGGGATAAGGATATGGCATTTGACCCTGAGGAACAAAATATGCAGGAGATTGAGGGTGTGATGAATGACTAGAACCAGCAGAATGTTGCCCTTTGGATTGTGAAAAAGTCAAAAAGGGTGCAGAGGTGTTAGATCCAGTTGATCTACACTCTCTTGCAAAGTGTCCAAGCCTGTGGCATTTGTGACACTTCAACTTGCTCTTGTCAAAACCGACTTGGTTTTGTCAGAGAGTCCAGGAAATTTCCTGCCAGTTCTCTTGTAGAATTTCTAAGATCATATTGATCAAGCCATTTGGCTCAAAATATCCATCTCTTCTAATCATCATCAGCAATGCCCTTCAAATCATCCATGATAAAGCATAGATTGTCACTATTATTACCAGAATGACAATCAACACTCACAAAGGCATGATTAGAATTGTTTGAGGTGAAATCAATATGCTCATCATAGTGGCATTCTGATCCTGCATACTCTGACTCATGACTTACCAAGGCAGTGTTTCCTGGTACAAAGTCATCAGTGAGCTTTCCAGATGATGACAGTTTTGTTTCTGTTCTCTCTCTCTCTCAAATGTGAGCAATTTCCCATGGAGTTGGGTGAGAGATAGTTTGTCCAAATTTGCACTGGAGCGTAGGACAATAGTATATGTGTCCCATCTCTCAGGTAGTGATCTGAGAAATCTGTTATTCATCTGGCTATTGGTGTACTCATGTTTGACCATTTTTAATTCAGAGATCAAACAAGAGAACCGCTCAAACTGTTGCGTCAGTGTCTCACCCTTCCTATGAGAGAATGTCTCATTTGTGGGCAAGGATTTCTCTATTATTTGCCAAGACCTCATCTGTTCCTCCAAATGTTCTTTCAAGGAATCCAGAGGTCATGGGCAGTTTCATAATGCATTAGCCCAGAATAGATTTCATTGGGCAGTGCCATGGCCAGAATTCCATGGGCTTTTGCATCAATCTCAACAATTTCTTATCTTCCTGAGTATTGCTCCCTCCTCTTGGAACCATTTGATTGGTTTCCGGTTATTCCCATAGGCTTGTGTGGACCATGTACCATTGATGTCCAACAACCTGAGCTGTTAACAGAGAGGTGATGGAGCATTCGTCGTTGCCATATGTTATACTCACTCCTAACCAGCATTGGAGGCTTGGTTGAGGAACCAGTATTGTGAGGATCATGGAAGGAGTAGTCATTTAGGTCCAAATACAATTTAATTCAAGCTTTTAAAAGATTTTACACAGACCACAACAGACTCAATGAAAACCAAATAAATCTCAGGATGAATGACCAAAAACACGGAAATTCAATCTCTATAACCATTTCTTGCAAAAATGCTAATTCAATCAAACTTGGATCTTGGATAGCAGTTTCAATGATCAATTATTAGATCGATCAATGATTAACCTGCTCTGATACCATTTGACAGGATCAGTGATCTCAAGTTTGATGGATTAGAGTGTAACACAGCAGAATAAGAACAAGAATTAGACAAAGTATAGCAAGAATTTGATATTCGTATGCATTAAGAAAAAATACGGTTGTAACGAGAGAATATATTTCTGTGAAAAGGAATTTTCAATAATATCAAATGTTTCTGCTCAATCATTCACCGATTACAATTAGGTTGACACTCCTTATATAGAGTGCAATCACTGCTGATATCACGGGATAGTGACATCTGGCAGATTTATTACAAAAATAACTAACACTTAACAAACTACTGAAATGTTCACAACTACTGAGAACATACCAGAGAGTGCTAAGCACAAAATATAAAACTACTAATGCTAAACTACTGAACTAAACTACTGAAACTAAACTACTGATTACAAAACTACTGAAAAGGGAAAATATAAAACTACTGAAAGAAAAATGTCACAACTACTGAAGAAGACCTCTTCAGTTGTTGTGACAACGTCTGATACTTGGTCTTCAGTACTTGTCTTCAGACTGTCTTCAGTACTTATCTTCAGACTTTGTCTTCAGCACTTGTGTCTTCAGACTTTGTCTTCAGCACTTGTCTTCAGACTTTGTCTTCAGCACTTGTTCTTCAGACTTTGTCTTCAGCACGTGGTCTTCAGACTGTCTTCAGCACTGCTTGACTTGATTTGTCTTCAGACTTGTCTTCAGCCTTGTGTCTTCAGACTTTGTCTTCAGCACTTGTGTCTTCAGATTTGTCTTTAGCACTTATGTCTTCAGACTTTGTAATCAGTGTTGTCTTCGGTGTTGTGGACTTTAGCAGTTGTGTGACGTCTGTGGGACTTAAAGGTTTTTCTGATCCGGCTCATTGGTTCTTTTGGTCCAACATATTTCTTGTCGTAGATCTGAGACACACTTAGTAGATTGAATTCGCTGTTCATAGTTGTTCACTCTATCAAAGCTCAGCATCCCGTTTGTCACAATCCTTCACCTGTAATTCTACCACCTTGTGAATCTCCACCAAATGCCATAATAGTTCCTTGTACATGCTTGAAGTCATGAAGGAAGGAACGATCTCCAGTCATGTGTCGGGAGCATCCACTGTCCACGTACCATAAGCTATTCGACCTGTGTGGATGGACCTACAAGAAAAAAGAACTAATTAGAATAAGGAACCCAAGCCATGATGGTCTTGGGTTTCTCGTTCCTATTCATGATGATGACTTCGTGGTATTTCTCTCTAAATTGTGGTTTAGATGGAGGTGTTCTGGGAGATTTTCGGTAATGATTGGGTTGAGTCATCTCATCAACATCTACTGAAGATTCAGATGAGTAATGAAATTGTTGGTCTTTGTTTCTTTGTAGAAATTTAGCCCGTTTTTCATTATCAAAAGTAGGTTTTTGTTTTGGAAGGTCAATTTTGTGTTTCATTGTGAGATGTTTTCTTTGACCCTTCCACAATTCCTTCGAATTATTCCTGTCATTTGTTGATCTTCATGTCCTAGTTTGAGTATTGTGAAAATGAGGTCTGACAGAATGTGTCATAGTGGATGTTTTTGAGATGGGCTTGTGTTGGGGAATTCTCAAACCCTTCTGATTGAAGTAACAATCAAGTGTATTGTGATTGTTCATGTCACAGATTGAACAATAGTTGTTGTAATAGCAGTTTCTAGTGGAGTGATTGTTTATATCATAGATAGAGCAATATTGATTAAAAAAGCATTCATGTGTCTTGTGATTGAACATTTCACAAATGTCATAATACATTTGTTTGTTTCTTGAATCAGATTTTGCCTTGTGTGACTCAGCTGATATTTTCTTTTGCTGAGTCACTTTCTTTTCTTTAGGGGATGAATCAGAATCAGCCCTTATTGTAGTTTGCTTCACAACACTACCTTTTTTTTATTTTCTGGGTTGTTTCTGTTTCTTCAACCCATTTCTCACCTCTTTCTCAAACTGATCAACATGTTCCTTGTTGCAGATATCAAACCCAACTCCCTGCCTTAATCTTGAAGACTGAGGGTCTGATAATGTTTTATGTGTTGAACTCAATGATCCTGTTTGTTTCTTTTGCAGTGAAACCTTTTTGATTTGCTTAATTTTTTTGGATATATGATCTCATTATCAGAACTGCTCTCAGCAGTGGGTTTCACTCACTTCACATATTTCTTTTTACCTTGTAAAACAGAAGGTATGAATTTTATAAAAGGGACAATTGCTTTTACAGGGCTTGAGGGTTTCATGACACTCACTGTCTTGTCTGAACACTCTTTGATTTTGATTGGGTGACCTAACTTGATTTTATCCTCATTGGTTTCAATATAAACATCAGGTTTGTTTTGAGGATTGGTCACTTGTCTTACTATAGATTTAAGTTCCATAGTTTTAATTCCAATTTCTTCAGTGAGTGAGACAGATTCAGGCATGACAGTGTAGTTGTCATTGTATGGTGGAGGACATGAATTATACCCAATCCCCGACATGTCCTTTGGATCCTTTTGAGAATCAAGCATCTCTTGCAGCTTGACTAGAGACATTTGAAACTTTTCAAGTTCACTTCAGTCAGTGAATGTTCAGCCTTAGATTGAGCTAACGTTCAGTAAGGAGCTCATTCTCAGCTGCAAGAGTGTACTTTTCACCATGTAGTTTTTCTATGTTAGAGATAAGAGATTTGATTTGATTCAAAGCCTTTTATTCTCTCTTCATCATCTATGACTTTACCTCTTCTCCTTAATTTTATCTGCTAGTTTAGGTTATGCTCCCTATAACCTTGCAATTCATTAATACATTTTCACTACAAAGGTTAGATTTTACCTTAATAGGCATTGGAGATGGACCATCATTGTTGTGAGCCATAAGATCATGATTTTGAAATTGAGGCTTGACTTCCTCTGCATACATGCTCTAGTCACATACCCCATCCTGCTTTATCACAAGAGCACTGGCAGAAGACTGACTGCTTCGTGAGCTTGATTTGTCAGTTGAGGTGGATTTTGATATGATTGGTCTTGATGAGAATGATGATACTGCTGCTGTTGGTTGTTGGAGTGAAATCTTGAGTTAGGCTGTGAGGATGACTGGCCTTGAGAGTTCCTTTGATAGTTGTTTCTCTTGGGGGCATTGCATTCTCTAGAGAAATGGCCAGCCATGCCACAGTTGAAGCATTTCATTTTGGATTTATCATATCCAAGTTTTGTATTTTCATTCAGGCTTAGCTTTCTGCCTTTTCTACAGATGGCTCTCATGGCAATCATGGCCATTTTCCATTGTAGATCTATTTCTTCCACATCATCAGGATCCATTTCCTCCAGTTCTTCCTGAATTAGATGAGCAGAAGTGAGTCTTCCTCCTAAGTATGCTTCAAAGCTTGCAACAAAGGCATTGTAAGTTGCCTTTTGTTCTTCTGATTATGTGTCTTTAGGAGTGGTTTGAGGAGCAGCAGTGACTCTGGATGTTTGTGATGATGTTGATGGATGATTGATTGGTGGAGTTGCAACGAACCCAGTATTGTTTAGTTGATCTCTTGATGAGATGAAATCATCCTCCTTAGTGATGAAGGCATGTTCCACAGAATGAGATTCTAATGGAAATTCGTAAGCCTCAATCACTCTTGGTCCACCAAGATTTCTGCTTCTTTCATCATGTTCTAATGCTTCTATTTTGTCTATCATGATATCCAAAGTAGTACTATCAAGATCAAGAGTATTTTTCAGCATTGGTACATTCTGTTTCTAGCTTTCAGGGAGGCTGTGAAGCATTTTCTTGTTTAATTCTTTGATCTTGTAAGTGACTCCCATGATTTCCAAGTCATTTACCAACTGTACAAATATGTGTAGTTGTTTGGATATGGACTCTCCTTTGGTGTGGTGGAAGGTTTCATACTGATTAACAAGCTTATCCTTGTTAATTTCTACTACCTCACTACTTCCGTCACACATAATTTTCAATGCATCTCACACAGCTTTTGCAGTACCATACTTCTCTAATCTTTTCAGCACATCCATCTTGAGTACTTGAGTTAGAATGGAGTAAGCTTTGAAGTCAATCTTGATTTTCTTATAGTCTTCATCATCAAGAGTTAGATCTTCAATGGGTATTCTTGTAGTTTTGTAAATTGCAGCTTGATTAGTAGACAGAGTGACAGGGATATGTGGCCCCTTGCATATTGAGATCTAGAAATCAGGATCTACACCTATGATGTAATTCCTAAACCTGATTTTCCACTGTTTAAACTCAGATTTGGTTTAAGCATAGGAGGTTTAGGTGTATGACCAAGTTCTGAGTAACTGCTAGAATCCATTTTAACAAAGTGTTTAACTTGTATAAATACAGATTTAGATGATTTTTTTAAGATTGATTAGTCCAAGTTGTCCAAATAGTTCAAACGGATTTCAGAATCAGATTTGTGATGTAGTGAGTTTCTTGCTGTTCGGAATATGTTGGTGAGAATGTGTTGACAGGAGTATTTTTTGTTGTTTACTAAGTAGAGAGATGATATACCTACTAACAACTCGATTACCAGATCAATCGAATTCTATTCAGTTCTTGCGCAGATCTGAAAGAGAACCGAGAGCCAAAGCTCTGATGCCAATTGACTGGGTAAGTAAGATTGAGATTCTTATTGTGAATCGAATATGGTAATCAAGTCAATGATTGAATGCCGGAAACAAACAATCAAAGAACATTCAATGCAAGAATTATACGCATAAATGCTTTTGTATTGTATATATGAAAGTTGATTGATTATAGAGAATAAATGACAACAAAAATTCTCTATGCTATCAGCCATCACCTCATATATGAGGTTATCTATTTTATTTATAGGTAGACAAGATGCCTTTTACAAAATGACTAAACTACCCCTGACCTATTACATTAGAACTAGTCTTGATCTGCATCTTTGCTTGTTCATCTGCATTGGCAAATGCGGATGAGTGACTTGA
The DNA here is from genome assembly GCA_025506515.1 of Flaveria trinervia. NCBI lineage: Eukaryota > Viridiplantae > Streptophyta > Magnoliopsida > Asterales > Asteraceae > Flaveria > Flaveria trinervia. The sequence continues at coordinate 16,336,843 of CM046454.1, read as the reverse complement.
TCAACATTTCTTCACTTAATCATCTGCATTAGTATGTTGGTCATCCGCATTGGTTAATGTGGATGAACAAATACTTGTGCATTTTTTCGGTCATCCGCATTTGTCAATGCGGATGAGCAAAGTCTTGTCCGCATTAATACTTGGTCTTCCGCATTTGTCAATGCAGAAGAACAAATACTTGCTCGTATTTGTTTTATGTCTTCCGCATTGAAAAATGCGGAAGACAATACTTGGCTTTTTCTTGAGCAGGATCTTCATCCGCATTTCTTCTTGGACTTGGGGTTCCAGCGAAGCAATCATCAAATCACCCATTGAATTGGCATGTATGATCCTTTCAGGGTGCAACAATCATCCATCTTGAATTTTTCAAAATTTCTTTAATATACTTCTCCTGATGAATGAGAATTCCCTCAGGCTTTTGTTCAACTTGCAACCTAAGGAAAAAGCACCTCCCCATCATGCTCATTTCAAATCGGCCACACATGACTTCCTCAAAATCCCTACACAACTTTGGTGTGGGGGAGCCAAAAATTATATCATCGATATAGACTTGGACAATCAGTATCTCACCATCCACTTCCTTCTTGAATAAAGTCATATCAATGGTGTCGCAGGAATAACCATTGCTTAAGAGATACTGTGTTAACGTCTCGTACCAGATCCGAGGTGCCTAATGAAGATGATAAAGGACTTATCAAACTTGTAGACTTTGTCAGGGTGTTAGGATTCTCAAAACCTGGTGGTTGATACACGTATATCTCTTCATTAATTTCTCCATAAATAAATGCACATTTGACATCCATCTGATAGACTTTGAACTGCTTGTGAGGGGCATGTGCCAAAAAGATCCTAATAGCTTCAAGCTGGGCTACAGGAGCAAAGACTTTCGTGTAGTCTATTCTTACCTCTTGAGCAAAGCCCTGAACCACCAATCAGGACTTATTCCTCACCACAATGCCACGGTCATCAGGTTTGTTCTTGAACACCCATTTCATGCCAATTGGGCATTTTTTTGGTGGAAGATCAACCAGGGTCCACACTTTGAGTTTCCTAAACTGCTAAAACTCTAATTGCATCGATTCAACCTAGTAGGAATCCTAAAGAGCTGCATGAACATTTTTCGGGATGATTTGGGATATAAAACAAGAGAATAGGCAAACGTTAATCAAACCAGAATGACTCTGCGTTCGAACTCCCTCAGTGATAGATCCAATGATGTTATCATGGGGATGTTCTTTCAAAATTTTGAAATCTATGGTCATGGGTAGGTTATTTGAAGAAGGTTGGCTGAGGGGTTGTTGATGGGTCGATGAAGGTGAGGAAGATGGTAAGGTAGAGTCAATTGGGAAATTGGGGGGTACAGGCTGAGATGAGGTTGATATGGGTGATGAAGGAGAAGATGCAGAAATAGCTGGAGGTGGAATGACAAAAGATAGTGATGAAGATGCAATGTCAACAGATGTAGCATCGTTTGTTGATGTATGGGGAGGGGCTTGAGGAATGACTGGTAATGGAGTTCGAGGAATGATATTTGTTTGGACGTTGGAGATGGACACATCATCGTCAAAAACTGGAAGATTAAAAGAGTTTAAACACCGTATCAGAGTCAAAGAACCATGTTGGTTCAGATATGACATCTGAGAAATTAGATTCCTGCCGGTCAACATAGAAAGACTCTTGCACAATAAGGGTTCTCTTGTTATACATCGGTAATCTTTTTGAGAAGAAAAATAGTTGACAAAGTAACATTCATTAGATACATCACCGAATTTTGACTTCTGAGCCTGAGTATTTAGTGCACGAGCAACCAAATGGTCAAAAGAAGTCAATCAAAGGCTTTCGCTTTTGAAAGATTTCATAAGGAGTTATCGTTTTTTCTTTGACAATCAATACTCTGTTCAAAATATATGAAGCACAATTCACTGCCTCTACCTAAAAGATAATGGGTAAAGAGGTTTCGATCAACATCATACGTGCAACTTCAATGAGAGTGTGATTCTTTCTTTCAGCGACACCATTTTGTTAAGGAGTTAAAAGGTAAAGGGATGACAATGGAGGATATATATCAGGTGGATCCTGATGATCTTGAAGAGATTGACATTCAGTGGCAAATGGCAATGCTGACACTTAGAGATGGACCGCATCGGAAGGAAGAACTTTGGAGGTCAAAGTTCTAACTCCAAACTAGGGTTTAATAAGTCTAAACTGAGGTGTTTTAATTGCAAAAAGTTAGGACACTTCAAACATGAATGTCCATTACCGATTGTTACTGATCTTAGTAACTCAGGAGTCCCACGACTAGGTTCAAGCGGGAATAAAGAAGAGATGAATCCAAGAAAGAGACAACTTTGATTTCTAACTTTGATTGGAGTGCAGAGGTTGACGGGATGAGAGAGGAAATTAATTAAGCATTGGTGGCTGAGATTGTGGAAGAAAGGAAGAAGGTGAACTGTGAAGATGATTTTGATCTATTCAAAGAACTTAGAGATGAAGTTGAAGTATCTTTGAAGGTAAAAGAGGAAGAGATGGTGATAGAAGGTGAGGATGAGAAGAAGCAAAAGGAAGGAAGTCAATACACTGAGCAGAGTAATGGAAAAGATGATGTTGCTACCACTGTCAAGGAAAACAAGTTGAGTACTCCAGTGTGCCAATGTGAGAAAGCTTTAGCAGCAGAAAAGGGGTAATGGAACTTCCTTATGAGGTAATTCAGGACATGTGTTCTTCTGCATGCAAAATTATATTATTGGTGTATACAAAGCTAATCGTCTGTAATTGATAATGAAAAGGATTTAAAATGAATTAATGAAGAACTTAAAGTAAATGAGTCTAAATATTTTGATAAATTAAATGAAGCTTTAAAAGAAACTGATCATTTAAAAAGAATCATATTGGAAAGAAATGTTGAGATCAACACCTTGACTGAAAGGGTTGCACTTGCTGAATTTGAAACAAGCAAGCTTCAGTCAAAGCTTGAAAAATGGACAATATCAAGAATGAAACATGATGATTTATGAAAATCTCAAAGGGGGGCTAGGATTAAAAAAGGTTTGGGATATGAAAATGCTAAGGTTTATCCTCCTCCTAGTACTTACTATTATGCTCCTATGCCTGTTGCTCATCCTTCTAATGATTTGATCACAATAGATACTAAAAGTATGTCTATAGGTTTAGAAGGTGTGACACTAAACACATTTGTGAGGACTATGGTTATGGATCGACTAGCGAACTTGGATGCACTAGTCTTAGTACACCTGAATTACAGCATTCTGTCTTAGATAACAAATTTACTATAAATTTTGTCTTTGTTGCAAGTCAATCTGTAGCAGACATTGTCTCGTCTTGTTCTAATGATGTTTCTATTTCCTCGTTAAATAATATGCATTGCAATGGTGATATCTCTTCTGATTGTGTTGATTTCATGAATGATTCATTGTTAAAAGTGAAGAGAAACTTAAAAGTAACTATTTTGAAAAATTCTTTTCTGATCCCATTCCATCTTTTATGCCAACTAATATTTCTCTATTAAATGAAACGGTAGTGTCATCATCTGAGGCAAGTACCAGTGGTACTAGTACCATATTTACTTCAAATGGAAATGCTTTATTTTTTTGTGAATAATCATTCTTTTGTAAATAAAAACAGACCTAGAGACATGTATGAGACTTACAGTGATGTAGATTCTAGATTGTCTTAATGTGATAAGGAAATAATATTGATAAAATCCTACCTTGTTGCATAATAGACCTAGAGTAAATCTCACTTTTTTCGTTGTTGTAAAGATGATCATGTTGTTAAGCAATGTCCTAAGCTACATCATAGAAAAGTTAATAGGATTCATCTGTAGTAGACTGAATCAATTGGTTCATAATTTCTTTTGTAAGAAGAGAAACTCTACTAAACCCAAAGTTGTTCCAACTTGGGTTCCTGTTTCACCTGGTTAATCTGGTCTTTGACATCTTTGCAGGAGACATCCACTAATGTTGTAAATAGTGTATGGCATGTTGATAATTATGAGTGTATTTATGTGTCTTGTATTTATGCTAATCTCCTCTGCTGTACGAAAGTACTGACTTGGAGTGATGATCTCCTTTGTTGTACGATAGTACTGACCTAGATCTCTCATCGGGACATGATTAAATGGTCATCTCTTTTGTTATTGTAACTCCCGGAATAAAGTGGAAATGAGCCAATTGATAATAATAGGCTTAGCCAAGATTAATTAAAGAAAATAAGCGGCTAATGGAGTATGGACCGAGTAGAACTTGCGGGTTATGTGTTTGTCGAGTTTAAGGTCCCGAGAACACCCAGTATATATAAACAAATTAGCTTGAATAACTCTAATTGCAACTCAACACCCTAATCCTAGAGAGAGAGTGTAGAGAGAGAAAATGGAGAGAATCAAAGATTCAAGACTCAGTTGATCACGGGATTGAAGATGGTGTTCGTGGGCATCCAACAACAAGAAAACACCAAGAATTCAGGTAAGAAACATCATTTAATCATTCCTTTTGACATAAACCCGGATTCTAGGGCTTGGGTTTTTTAAAGTGGCAAAGATTCGCCCAAAACTCACGTTTTTATGTAAGAAAACATGTAAGAAGCTTAGATTTAGCTTATTAGGCGATAAACCAAGGTTTTGGATGTAAAAGATTGAAGTTTTGGGTCAAAAATGGGTTGGTTCGTAATTTTTAGCTCGTTCTGCAAAATTAAGGGTTCATCCAGCGAAATTGTGTTGTCGTCCAGCAAAACTATGAAAAATCTAGCGAAACTATAGTTTCACAGGTAGTTTCTTAGACATGGTTATCCAATGAAAGTTGGGTGAACTAGCAGGGAAACTGGCAGCGAAGATGCCAGCGAAACTAGCAACAAAACTGCTAGCAAAACTAGCAGCGAAACTGCTGATCTTGCAATGAATTTAGCAGCGAAATTAGGCAGAAATTAACTCCTTTGAGTGTTAACATATCTACAGGCCATGTATTGCGACCCTTTCTTAAAAAGCTTGATTGAGAAGTTTCTCACTAAGTCTAGGTGAATTCTAGATCCCCTATTTAAAGGGTTTGAACTAGTTTGGGGATGGAAATGAATACTAAATATACAATTTAAACAACCAAGATTTTAAGAGGTTTTAACAGGAAGATTGATTTTTCTATAGCAAAATGTGCGACCCCAGCCAGGGGCGTTGCCCCTTGGCCCCCACTAGGGGCTGCTGCCCCTAGGATCTTGCTGTCAGGGGCTACCGTCCCCGAACACCCGCTGTCCCGTGGAGGATCACTTATGTTTTATGATGACTTATGCTTGTGTAACACCTGGTTATTTTAAAGTAAAAGAAAAGAATGAATAAAGTGAAAGAAAAGAAGGAAAAGAAATAAAACCCAAGTCTAGGGGTAAAAAGTGTCCAAAAGGACAAAATGTTTGAAAAGTGGGTGTAAAAGTTGGTATGGCCGCCCATATGTTACATACACCACTAACTTTTCGGGTTTTAGAGAGAGAGTAGCTGGGAGCAGCAAATTCTCAGCTTTGAAGAAGAACAAGAAGAAAGAATTCGAATCTAAGGTAAGAATTCATGCTTTTATGGTGTTCTTGACTGGTCATATCCTCGGGTTTATGCTTATGTGTGTTTGTATGTGTTCGGGTATGTTTTTAGTGGGTTTCTTAACGGTTGAATTCAATTTGCAAACGAGTTGGAGGAAGCCATACTCAAGAGCTGCAAAGGTGAGTTCTAGGACCCCTCTTTTACTGGTTTTTAACTAATTTTGGGGCTGGAAACGCATGAATGTATGTTTTTATTAAACTGGGTTTCGGACCCGTATGCTTGAATGTGTGTATGATGACGTTATGATGTGATGCGTGACTATGTTCATGCTTGATGATGTATGAATGTGTTTCTAAGGCTTAGAGGGTAAGATTTAAGCTTAGAACATGATGAATGGTGCATGGAAAACGAATATGATGTTTTGGACCCACATATTAAGTTTATAAATTTGCCCAAGTGTTTGGAAGTAAATGTGGATGGAAAGGGTTAATGCGGATGAACATTAACCAATGGGTAAGTCAATGCGGATGAAGTCAAATGCAGATGAAGTCAATGTGGATGAACATTGACTAAGTGCATGAAATGCGGACGAGCATTTGACTAAGTCTGGGAAATGCGGATGAGGTATGTCAATGCGGATGAGCATTTGACTAAGTCTGGGAAATGCGGATGAAGTCAAATGCGGATGAAGTCAATAGGATGAGCATTTGACTAAGTCTGGAAATGCGGATGAGTAAGCCCAATGCGGATGACAAATACGGACGAAGCAAATTAAATGCGGATGAAGTAAACCCAATGCGGATGAACTATAGCAAATGCGGATGAACTATAACAAATGCGGATGAACTATAGGAAATGCGGATGAACACTTAGAAAAATTCTGACTTTTGAGAAAAAAGTAGTAATATAGGCTTTGACCTAGGAGATTCTCGAGTGGTTATGAAGTTGAATTTTAGGGTCATATATGGTATGATGGGCATGTAATGATATGTGCTTGATGCTTATGCATGATGATGGATGTTGCATGGTTATACATGATGTATGTTATGTATGTATGATGCCCTGCATGATGATGTATGAATGATATGTTTATGTTCCTTATGATGATGTATGATTATCTTTCCTATGACTTTAGGTGTTATGATAATGAATGAATGAAGTATTATGTAATGTAAAGTGAAAGATAATGAACGAGGAACATGATGATGAATGCATGCATTAATGATGAATGAATGTAAGAAAGGCTTGCAAGCAAATGTATAGAGGTGCACACCCATTGTAGGTGTTAGCTCAATGGTGTGTGGGTTAGCTACCCCAAAGGATGCATATTGGGGTCCTTCTTTGTGAATGACCATATGGATGAACCATTGTTGCGTGTCTTAGGTATTGTGACCATTTGGTGCTGGGCACCACTGATGAAGGTCTTTTATAGGCTTAGGTCCAGCATCATGAGCATGAAGGGCATAACATATGACAATGGTATACTTGGACTTTACCTTAGGTACTGTGACCACTTGGTGTTAGGCATCACCGATGAAGGTCTTTTATAGGCTTAGGCACAGTATCACGAGCATGAAGGGTAAAGTTCATGGTGATGATGAAAGTAAGGTATGAAATGATGAATGAATGAAAGTATGAACGAAAGAATGACGAAGATAATAATGATATTATTTGTATGTATGTACGATGTATGATCACAAACATATGTAAAGTATATTATGTTTTGAGAAAAAGAATGGTTTTACGAATGAAAAGTGTGTTTTATCATAAAACTGGAACTCACTCAGCAACGCGACTTTTATGTGTTTCCAGTTGGTAGGTAATGTTGCTGAGGATGGCACGAGGTAGCTGCTCAGCTCTTTTAGATGGCATCCACTTATATAAATCTTTTGTGATGTAATACAACAATGAAATTTTGTAACCGACAAACGATTCATTATTTTGCAAAAGTTTTTATGATGAAATAAAATGCCATTTTTGAATGTTTCTGCTGCGAATGTTTATTTAAAATAACTGTAAATGTATGTTTTATGTGCAATGGTTGACCAGCTGTAAGCGTCCCGGGAACGGGGCCTTACAGCTTGTGGTGCATATGTATATGCATGTTGTAGAGATTATTGAAGAGGCTGAAGCAACCAAACACCCAAAGTCTTTCTGCCTGAATGCTGCACAAGTACTAAAGAAGAATGCTTCGGAAGTTTCACACAAGCAACAGAAATATTCTAAGTGTGAAATCTTCCGAAGCCAAGACCAATATCTTCCGAAGCCAAATATGAATTCTTCCGAAGCTTCAGAGACAAAGTCTTCCGAAGCTCAACACTTGAAGACAGATTTCTTCCGAAGACTTTTTACAACATGCTTTATCTGATGTACTTTTCCATAAAGCTGGACCCCTCTCCGCTGCAACTCTAAAAAGTCACCAACTTACATGAGTTGGTGAAAAGGTCCATGCTTTTGGTTACTATACATTGAGGTCTTGAGTCTGTAAACTTTCTACCTCATGTACTTTATCCTTTTTGTAATAGATAAGGATGTGAGCTATGGCATGTCATAGTCACAAAGTCAAAAAGGCAATCTTCCTTTTTGACTCTACTATTGATTTTGTGTTGTGTCTAGTCAATTTTATCCAGCTTCCTTCAAAGTATGGCCACTGTGGGATGTAGTATAAGTATGTCATGTCCTTGTAACTTTCTTTTATGCTTTGTTACACTTTTAATAGAACATTGAGAAAGCAATATACTGCAACCTTGAAAACCATCTCCTTCTGTATCTTGCACTTGTGTTCTATCTCTTAATTACTTGTGTTCTTAGTGTCTTTACTTGTGGTTAATCTAGTTTATTGTTTGATTAAGCTAAGTTACTCTCCTCTTTTTGTTGTTGTGTTGTAAATGACCACCCTTCAACGGTCCTGCATTTGGTATCAGAGCTTTCCAAGCTCTTGATATAAGATCTCACCATCTTAAGATCCCTCACACACACAAATACTCAACTTATCAAGTGGAAGCCATTTCCAAAACTGATATGGAAACTGGAACCATGAACAAGTCCCCATTGATCACTCTTGATAACTTTGACACCTGGTGCCTGAGAATGGAAGGTTTCATCAGGTCTCTAGACTCAAGAATGTGGGAGTCTGTTGAGAATAGACCTTACATACCAAGCACCCCTTCTGCTACTGGTGGTGGTATGATCCCCCAAGGCTATGGCAAACTACTCTGATGAAGACAGGAAGAGAGTAGAGATTGATAGAAAAGCCATGATAGCCCTTTAGAATGCTCTTCCATACTCTGTATACAGAGGTTTCAAGAAATGCAAAACAACTAAGCAGTTATGGGATGCATTGAAACTGATGTATGAGGGTTCATCTTAAGCTAAGGAGAACAAGAAGGATCTCCTGAAGTAGCAGTTTGAAAACTTCACCTTCAAAGCAAGTGAAACCATGCCTTAGCAATACTTTAGGTATGTTGAGATTGTGCATATCCTTGTGGATGGAGGAGTTGCTCTTGAGAACAAAGACATCATAAGGAAGTTCATGTCCTCACTTCCTACGCAATGGACACACTACTATGTGGTGATCAAGAGGACTGAGAACCTCAAAAATCTCACTCTGACAGAGTTATATGGGATTCTGAGTGGCTACTAGATGGAGATGAACATGCAAGGTTCATCTGGCAACTCCAACAATCAAATAGATTCAGCCCTTCATGTGGTTGAAAGGGATAGCATAAAACCACAACATCATCTCATATGCTACCCTGACAACTGACCAGAGGGTCTTTCATCACCTTCCCAGAGACACCAAGGGAGAACTACACTCAAGGAAGCCCATTCCAAGAGACAAGTTCTTCTCAAGCCTTTATGTCTTCTAATGAAAGTTGTGGCAACTCTCTCTTCACCCTTGAAGACTTGGACTGTATCCATCCAGATAATCTGGAGTACATGGAGATAGTCAAGCTGATGGCTCTTCTCACTCACAGAGCTAAGAAGTTCTACAAGCGGACTAGAAGGAAGTTCCCCAGCAACGCAACCAGTGGAAAGTTTAGGTTGGACAAAGGCAAAGTCAAGTGTTACAACTGTAACTTGATGGGCCACTTTGCCAGGGAGTGTAAGGCCCCTAGAACAAATGGTGGCCAAACATAGTCCAGACCAAACTACACTGATAAAGCCACCCAGAATGAGAAGCCAAAGCAGCAGCCTGCTGTTGTTGTTGAAGAAGGAGGCTTTGACTGGAGCTTTCAGGTGGAAGATGCTTCTCCAAACTAGGCATTGATGGTAGATCATGATGAAGCCAAGGTATTGGAATATCTATGTACCCCTGAATGCATTGCTAAAGTTAATAGATACAGGTTCTACTACTTGGAAATGAGATCTGATCTTGAGTCCTTAAACATTTTAAAAGCTGATTTTAGAAAGTCTAAGGAGAAGAAGAAGACTGTTATGACCAAGTCAATGAGAAAGAACTTGATCAGAAAGAGCAAAAGAAAAGTAAGAAGGCTCAAGAGATCAAGGCCACTTTTGACTCCAAGTAGAAACAAGTTTTATCTCTGTAGGGTTTGAAGTGGTAAATACTGAAGACATCAACCTCAACTCTTCTACTAAGAATTCTGGTTCATGTTCAAATCATCTTAGTACAAAGAAAAAGACTGATCTGTTGTGTACCACTGCTACGTAGCCTGGACCATCAAACTCCAAGAACAGTCCTCAGCCCAAAAGGACTAACTCAGCATCTGAAAAGATGAGGGTGGAGAAGGGATGTGACCAAAGTCAGTCTTGTTCCCAGCAAAAGGCTCTTACGAAGAAGAAAATGAAGTGTGTTTTGTGTGAAAGTACTGCTTATCTTGCTAAGGATTGTCCATACAATCCTAAGGGTACTCTTCACATGACCAAACCAAAGACTTCCAAGTGTCCAAAGAAGATTCAAGCTTCGGAAGGAAAATCTGTTTCCTTTGGAAGCTCCAAAACTAAGAAAAAGGCAAGTGGAAAATTGCCTTCGAAAAAAAAGTTGGTCTCGGAAGGAAGGAATACTTCCGAAGCACTGAAGTCTGCTGCAGTGTGTGCAGAATCTTCCGAAGGTCCAGTTATCAAAACTTCCGAAGTGTTGAAGGTCAAGTCCAAGCTTCCAAAGGTAGTATGGGAGTCTAAGAAAGACCAAGTGACCAAAAATTCTCCATCAACAACAGCTCAAGATCCTCCAAGCACAACCATAGGATATTACTATTGCATTACCTTCTATTTCTCTTAGTGAGCCCAAGACATGTAAGGCTTGGGTTTCCAAATGTAACTATTCATTTTCTTTGTGTAGGGATAGCTCAAGACAAACAAAAATGTATGGATCATTGACAGTGGCTGTTCCAGGCACATGACAAGCAATAGGTCACTACTCCAGAACTTTGAAAGGATTGATGGAGGACCAGTTGCTTTTGGAGGAGATGAAGGTGGTTACATTTCTGGAAGGGGTAAGGTCACAAATGGTAAGCTCAGCATTGAAAAGGTAAACTTTGTCAAGGAGCTTGGGTATAATCTTTTGAGTGTATCCCAATTTTGTGATCAGAGTCATAACATGCTCTTTACTGAGTATGAGTGCATTGTTCTCAAGCCCAGGGTGGGTATTCCTCATGAGCATATTCTGCTTAGAGCTCCTAGGAAAGGGAACTGTACAACATGGATCTGCAAGAAACATCTCCCTCTGGAGAAGTTTCATGCTTTCTGTCTAAAGCCAATAGTGATGCGTCTTTCCTATGGCATAAATGAATATGCCATGTAAACTTTAAGAATATGAATAAACTGATTAAGAATGATTTGGTAACTGGAATGCCAAAGAAAGAGTTTACAAGTGATGACCATTGTGTTGCATGCCTTAAAGGGAAGCAACATAAGGTATCTCACAAGCCTAAGGAAAGAAACTCCATCACTACTCACCTACACTTGTTACATATGGATCTCTTTGGTCCCACCAGTGTAATGAGTCTAGGAAGGACCTCTTATTGTTTGGTGATCACAGATGACTTTACAAGATTCACTTGGGTCTTTTTCCTTAGAACTAAGGATGAGACTCCTAAGATTCTAAAGAATTTCATCCTAAAGATGAGAATCAATTTGATCATAAGGTCAAAATCATAAGATGTGATCAGGGAACTGAATTCAAGAACCAAATCCTTGATGTATTTTGTGATGAAAAGGGTATTACAAGACAATACAGTGTTCCTAGGACTCCTCAGCAAAATGGTATTGTTAAGAGGAGAAACAAGACACTGATTGAAGCTACAAGAACCATATTGTCTGACTCTAAGCTACCCATCACTATCTAGGCAAAGGCAGTTAACACTGCCTGCTATGTGTAGAACAGAGTTTTAGTGGTCAAGACTCATGGCAAAACTCCTTATGAACTTTGGCACAAGAGGAAACCTTTCATTGGTTTTCTCAGGTCATTTGGTTGTCCTTGCACCATCTTGAATACCAAAGATCAAATTGCCAAATTTGTTGAATATCAAATGAGGGACACTTTATTGAATACTCTTCCCAAGCTAAGGCTTACAGAGTATACAATCTTAGAACTAGAATTGTTGAGGAGTCAGCCAATGTGACTTTCAATGAACACACACCTTGTGTGGCTGGTTCTAGTCTTGATTGGCTGTTCGATCTTGATTTAGTTACTAACTATTTTAACAAATCTTGTGAGATTGTTGCAGGATCTGCAGAAAACTTAGATACAGGTGATCCTGATCCAAGATTTGAGCTGAGAAGACCTTGTAACACATCTTCATCTCCAGTTGGGACTACTTCTACAAATGAGGTTTCTATTAGCACCACAATGACAAATTCAGCTGATACATCTGGTATGCCTTCAAATTCTAGCTTAGAGTTCCACAGCCAGATAAAGATACTTCAAATGTAGAAGACAATGATGGTTGTGGTGATAGTGATGAAGACTTTCTTAATGCTGATAACCACTCCATAGATGACAACATCAATGATGCCACACACTTATTGATCAAGTTTCTCTTGATAAGTGTGCTAATGTGGTGGGAGAAAGATCTCGGCCAGATATAAATTTTTCTAATTTAGATCTTTCTCAGCAACTTGTTGAGATACCTCAGCTAGGATCCACAAGTCTCACCCCACCACAAACATTATTGGAGATGTTGTCACAGGGGTAAGAACAAAAGGACAAACCCATAAAGCAAACATTGTGTTCACTCTTTTTCTTATCCCAGATAGAGCCAAAGAAAGTTGATGAGGCTCTGAAGGATGGAAGTTGGGTTAAAGCTATGCAAGAGGTGTTGCTTCAATTCAAAAGACAAAAAGTTTGGAACCTTTGTCCTCTTCCTCATAGGAAGACTACCATTAGAACCAAATGGGTGTTTAGGTACAAGAAGGATGATAAAGGCATTATCATCAAGAACAAAGCTAGACTAGTTGTTCAAGGACACACACAAGAACAAGGAATTGACTACACTAATGTCTTTGCTCCTGTAGCAAGACCGACAGCTATTAGGATATTCCTGGCATTTGCTGCATCCAAGAACTTCAAGGTCTATCAACTTGATGTAAAGTGTGCTTTTCTGTATGGAGTGATTGATGAAGAGGTGTATGTCAAACAACCACCTGGTTTTGTAGATCCTGATCATCCTGATTATGTCTGCAAACTTGATAAAGCTCTTTATAGGCTGCATCAGGCACCCATGAAGTGGTATGAGACTCTATCTTAGTATCTTTGCAAACATGGATACAGGAGAGGTACTATAGATGGAACTCTCTTCATCAAAGGACAGGGAAATGACATATTGCTAGTTCATGTGTATGTAGATGACATCATCTTTGGTTCAACTAATCCAAAGCTTTGCAAAGACATTCAGAAGCTGATGAAGGATAGATTTGGAATGAGTGCCATAGGGGAACTCAATTTCTTTCTGGGAATTCAAGTGAAGCAAGTTGAAGATGGCATCTTCATAAGTCAGTCCAAGTATGTTCAAGACATACTCAAGAGGTTCAACATGACTGATTGTAATATTGCTAAGACACCCATCGCTAGAAACCACTCCCTTGGACCTGATCTTGAGGGGGAGTGTGTAGATAAACACCTATACAGGACCATGATTAGGTCTCTTATGTATCTTACAGCTAGCAGACCTGATATTATGTTTGCCACTTGCATCTGTGCAAGATATCAAACCAACCCTAAGATGTCTCACCTTATTACTGTCAAATGGTTTCTAAGATACCTTAAAGGTGCTTCAACACTTGGTCTATGGTATCCTAAGAATCCTGACTTCAATCTGTATGCTTATATAGATAGTGATTATGGTGGTTGCAACATGACTGCAAAGTCTACATCTGCGGGATGTTAGTTTCTTGGTGAAAGGGTTGTCTCATGGCAATGCAAGAAACAATGTTGTGTCTCTGCATCAACTGCTGAAGCTCAATACATGCTGTTGCAAGCTGTTGTGCTCAAGTGCTTTGGATTTAGAATCAGATGCTAGACTATAGGGTAAACTTCAAGCAGACTCCCATTCACATAAACAACAATAGTGCTATCTCAATCACATAGAATCCTATGCAGCACTCAAGGACCAAGCATATCAATATCAGGTATCATTTAATAAGAGATAACCATGAAAAGGGATTAATTAAGTAGTCAAAGTCACACAGATGATCAATATGCTCATCTGTTTACAAAGACTTTTGATGAACACAGATTTAAATATCTAATATCAGCTATTGGGATGATCAACTTTGAGTAGGTTTTTCTTAAAACTAATTCTTATTATTTCTTAAAATATGTGTGTCCTATATTGTCTAGTTCATCACTTTCATAAGCTCTTGTTTTATTTGGATAAAACGTTTTGAAGACTTTCCTTAGAATTATGATAATTTTGATCCTTCGGAAGTTATGTTTTTAACTTCAGAAGAAACTTATGCCTCTAAAACAACTAACTGCCCAAGTACTTTACCTTTGGAAGAAATTTCTGAAATTTAATCCGAAGCTTAAAAATCTCCTTTGGCACTTAAATGTTTTTAAGGACAATCTTCTTCCGAAGCAAATTAACTCTCGAAAGTTTTGTTCTTTTGAACAAAACTCTCAAGTCTTGATTTTCTTCCGAAGTCAAAATTCTCAGAATCCTTAGGAAATTCTTCCAAAGTCATTTTAGCTTCGGATGTTTTTTCATTAAAACTTCTTAAGATATTTAGTTGTTACATTTTTTAAGATTGAATCTACCATTGCAATATATGAGAAATGATAGTACGTCAAATTTAATCAGTTGCATACTTCACTCGCTCATAAAGTCTGACGTGATCAGCTATGATTTGTAGGCAAGATCATGTAATTATACTAAAAAAGTAAATTCTTGTGATTAAACTAAATCATCTATGCTTTTTTGTGTGTCCATCTTATTTCTAATGAGTAGTATTGACTTATCTTATTGATTGCTTGTAATGTCATAATCTCACACCAGGTGGTGATATGAATAACCATGAGATCTATTTACCTCATCTGCTCACTTCTCTGTTATGATTCATCATAGACTTGAAGTGACGAGGTATCCTTTATTGTAAGTCATTACAGACCTAGATATTCTCACCTGATGCATAAGATGCCAATGTGCACAATCCTTTCAAAAGTCCAAAATGGATGCCCTATGATTCTTATGAATCATCTCTATCTATTTCTTTATGAAACGGATTCGAGGATTACCTAATGGCTTTTCTATGGTTGTTTCCTCGAAGATTATCAACTGGTTTAAGCATGATGATTCTCTCATTGACCTAAATATGAGATCTTGTTATACATATATGATAGGTTTTTAAGTTGAGTAAAAGTGCTTGCTTGCATACCTTGATGAGGGTCAGACTCTCTAAGTCTAAGTGTGGATTACATAATGTCATATCTAATCCAATCTTAATAAATCCAAGAATTGAAAAAGTACGTGTATCGATTCTTTTTCCAAAACACTCATTGTCTGTCCTTAGATCTCGTTTCTCCTTTGTTGTGGTAACACTGACCTGGAACACACTTGATCATGATTTAATCATTGTCTATGACTATCCATAATTTTTTTATTTCAATGTGCTAATTATTAACAGATATGATCTCACTGCAGGTGTGTGATTCAATGCGTAGAATTTTATTCTGATTTATTTTGATTTTGGATGATTTTATGTGTGCAGCCATGTTAATAATGACTGGTTTTTCTTAAACTTTCAACTTCTACAAACTTCTAAGTTTGTGACTTAAAAGTTTAGGGGGAGTAAAAATGAAAAAGAAAATATCAAATAAATGTTTGGATGAAAAAGGATGAAGCCAAAATATTCATGCAATTACGTGTTTGATATGATTAAAAATGAACCTAAAAACAATAATTTTCAAATTGTTTTAAAATGTGGAAAAGCTTCTTGCAAAGAATTGAGAGTGTTTGTATTTTTATAAAATTTTTGACAGTAAAATGACCGGAAATTAATTAAAAACAAAAAGATCAAAAAGTTAAAATTTAACCAAAAAGTCAAAGTTTTGGTCAAATATTCAAAGTCTTTGTCATTATTCAAAGATTGACTAAAGTTTGAAAGTTTTTATGAAAACAGTGAAATTGGTCAAAATTAGGGTTTGAATGAATTTTGTGCGAAAATGTCAAGTGTTAGATATATGGATGTCTCATATGCCTAAACAGTGACCATAAGTCTAAGTTTAGACACATGATTAATTTTTAGTTTTATGATACAGTGTTGGACGTTTTGAGTCAAACTCATGCGCCTAAACAGTGGTCATGAGTTTGAAAATCTTGGTTAAGTGTTGGGTGTTTTGCAAAAACTCATGCCCCTAAACAGTACCAGACGTTTCATATTGAAAATAAAATAAAGTGTTAGGCGTTTCAGATTAGGTCATGAGCTTGAATAGTGCTCATGCGCATAAACAGTGCTCATGTGCCTGTACAATGCAAATGCACCTAACTCCTTGAACAAAATTTGACCAAGTGTAAGTCATGCGTCTAGGTCTCATACGCCTAACAGGGGTAATACGCATGTACAGTGTTAATGCGCCTAAACCTCATGCGTCTCAACAGTGGTCATACGCCTACACAGTTGCAATGCGTCCAATGGTTTTTCACACTTATATAAATTCTACACTTGAACAGATTTCATTTCATTTGAACTTTTCACTCTCTTATTCTCTATGTTCTTACTCTCAAGTACTTGACGCACACATTACTCATTGTTTACTCTGATTTTATGAGATTAATGATATTCTAAGTTAAAATCAGTGATTGTAAACAACATATTGAGATTATTTCATCAAATCAGCATTCATTAACATCACAATCATTCGGACGTTTGAAACCTATTTAGGTGTTCGAACCGTAACTCTTGAATAATCTAAAATTGATGTTCAAATGTGATTGTATGTTAAAAATGTAACCGGAAATTGTTAATGATACTAGATTGCGATCTATTTAACATCATCAAATCCAAATTTCAACACAAAAGTTTTGATGATTCGATGATCATCAGTGCAAAAATAATAATAATAATGTAGATACATGTGTACCTAGTTTATGAGCTTAAATGTAAAAGTCTTTCATGTCTGACACATATGTAATGAATTGGGTCAGTGAAATAAAATATGTGGTTGATGTTTACTAATGTTTATTTATTTCATATTATTATTGTGTTAAAGTATAATTTATATGTATGAACATATTATATAGGTGTGGTTGATGTTTACTAATGTTTATTTATTTCATATTAGTATTGTGTTAAAGTATAATTTATATGTATGAACATATTATATAGGTTTGAGGTTGTTGTACATTATTCTTAGTCAATAATGATTAACTAATGTTTTCAACATAGTCGGATGAGTATTCATGCTAATGGCCCATACTTATGGACCATATTCATGAAAACATCATGCTTATGGACCAGTCACACCGGATGAACCAGGAGACTGGATCAGTCGTATGATTGAGACATAAGATTGACTCAGTCGCATGACTGAACCTTTAGTTGTGCGTATGGATCAATCGCATGATTCAGTCGCACGACTGAACCATGCTAATGGTTCAATCGTATAAATGAAAACCAATAACCTATAAATACCACTTAATTTGTGGAAAAACCTAAGAATTCAAAACAATTGAAGAACACTTAATATTTACACGAACCCTAGCCGTCCAGAACGTCCAAGAAAGCCAGTCCAAGTTCATAGTTCGTTCTTGTTCGACTCCTACTAGTTCTTAACGTTTACTTTATTCTTATATCGATCGGGTTAACGTTCTCACTGATTGGATCTCCAATCAAATAGGATGCCGCACTATTTGATTCGGTATAAACACAGAATCTATTAGTATTCCGTACGTACACGGTCCTGACAAGTGGTATGAGAGCTTTGGCTCTCGATTTTGCATTTGATTCGATTAGTTTAGGTGTCAAAACTCACGTTTTAATTCAAAAGAGTCATCTTTTTGAGTCAAAAGGTGTTTTTTCAATGTTTTCAGGAATTAAAGTTTATGTGTTTAGTCATACGGCAGATTAGGGTTTCTGGGTAAATCGTATTTTGTGTCTAAGTGTCAAAATTTCGATTTTTTCAAGAACAACAGCCTTAAGTCACACGAATAACTCATTCATACGATTGAACTCATTCGTACACCCCATTCGCACGACTGAACTCAGTCGCATTCCTCATTCGCACGACTGAACAACTTCAGTCGTTTGAGTCCATTCACCATGTTCATACGCACGATTGAATCCAATCGCAGGATTGAATTCATTCGCACGAGTGAACCATACTCATAGCCCATTCATACGATTGAAACTGTCCTATTCTCCTAGTACCAAGTTTATACAAACAGAAGATCAGTTTGCTGCGTTTACTACGAGGAAGGACTCACGTATCCAGAACCTTATGCATCTGGAGAATGAGATAGGAAATCACAATAAACCGCCAAAGCTTATAACATTAGATGACTATCCACAATGGAAACAACGGTTCAAGATTTATCTAAATGGAGTTGATCCCAATCTTTGGACATCCATCGAGACTGGTTATACGGTACCAGTTAGTGCAAATGGAGTCAAGTTGACGTTGGGTGGAATGAGTGAGGCTTAGAAGACACTCTTCAATGTTGAGAAGAAATTTTATGCCATGTTGACTCAGTCAATACCAAAAGACATCTTTCATCAGTTTTCTGAGAATAAGTAGGCCAAAAAGCTATGGGAGGCATCAGAGAAGAAGTATGATGGACACGCGACATTAAAGGAACTAAAGGCTAAGGCTGTCAAGAAGGAGTTCTATAACTTCTCTTCAATAAGGAACGAGAGATTAGATGATATTATCGACGGATTCTATCATCTAATGAGTGAGCTGCAAACTCATGGCGTAACCACATCAATGGAAGACAAAGTTTCAAGTTTTGCTGATGGGTTTCCTGAGAAATGGGATTCATTTGTGTCCAACCTAAGACAGAATGACATTCTTGCAACGTTGGACTTAAATGACTTCATCTTGAAGTTAAGGGAGGAGGAACTGCGAATGAAGTACATGTGGAAGAAAGGATCCTATGTACAGAATTCTTCACTCTAAAACTCAGTTCTGTCTCCAAGTGGTTCAGGAGCATCACTACAAATAGCATTCGTGTCCAGTTCCGTTGCTCCTTCCCAAACCACTACTTCAGGACCAAAATCATCAGGATCATCAGCGACCCAATACATAGCGCCTGAAGCAAACACAAAGAAGTTGAAAACCGAGAATCTCGGTAATATCACAGTGGAGGTTGCAAAGGAGCATATGGATCTTCTAGCAGTAGTGGTTCAATCCTACGATGGCTTAGTTGCTGGGAAGATCGGAAATTGTCATCTTGCAGATGAAGACTACGAGCAAGTTGACGAGAACGAGCTGGAAAGAATGGACATCATGTGGGCTCTAGCGAGTGCAGTTCGAAGAGCTAAAAAGTTTGTCAAGAAGACGGGGCAGAATCTTGTAACCACGAAAGATACGACTTTTGGTTTCGACAAAAACAAGGTCACCTGTTTCAACTGTGGTGAAAAGGGGCATTTTAAACGTGAATGTGTGAAGCCCAAGAAAACTGGAAATGGTAACCCATTTCCTACTTTCAATCATCAAGACAAAGACATGGTTGGAACCAATTCTTTAAGTAAAGAGACAAAGGCACTAACTGCACAAGGTGATGAAGGATAAGACTAGTCCTTCTGATTTGTTTCCCCTAGAGAATCAAATATTGCCTTTGTCGAAGCATTGGATGACGGGTCTACCAGTGAAGGTGAGATAGCACCTGAGCAAGTGATGTCAGATACAGAAGAAGCTGTGAACATAGTAAACCACTTGGTTAAGGAAGAGCTCAGCGCAACAAGTTCAGAATCCAATAGAAGAGTCTAACTCTGCTTTGATGGTTGATTCAACTGACTCCTCACAAGTAAGTTCTTTATATCAATTATTTAATAAACATGCTTGTTTTGAATGTGAAAAATTTAGGGATAGCATTGATCTAAAATTTGCTAGGTTATTAGAACACAATGATAACCTAGTAAATGACTTACAACTTTGCACTGAGGCTAATCGTATATTAAAACAAAATGAGAGCAGCTTTAAAGAAAAGATATAACTTTTGGGTAAACAACTAAGGGAAACCAAGGTTGTTGCATTAAATCAATCTAATGCTATTAATTTTTATTTAAATTCATTAGAAGAACAAAAAGGAGAAAGCAGTTTTGGAAGTCGAGGTAAATTCTTTAAAATGAAAACTGCATAGTTGGGCGAGTTCTTCTCATATAGTACAGAACTTAGTGAAAGAACAAAACAATGGGAAGGTTTGGGATACAAAGTAGATCCACCACCACATGAGATCTTTTTAAATACAAAATGTAGGCAAATTAATAACAACCCAATTAAGGATCATGTGGTGTCTACTCCTCTAGTTAGTGATCCTGATTCCATGAGTAAGCCTGTGAAATCTGACACTAAACAGAAAGAGACTACTTTGTAATCAAAAGGCAAGATGCGAATTGAGAATTTGGATGATGCATTTAAAAGGGTTAATGTAAGGTCAGGTTCACCAACGTCCATTTCAGAACCCAAAATGACTAAACATGTTAACCTCACACGTGTTAATCATAAAAGTCCAACCAAAGTGCAAGTTAAAGATGTTCAATACGTTAATAAGGATGAAACATCTCAAAGAGTAGCGACAAAACCAAACTAGACACACCTCACACCGTCACGAAACTCAACATCACATAAAAGTTTTCTCTAATCGGTAGAAGCAAGATCTTGCTACAGTTGTGGAAAACGAGGACATATCTCTACTAATTGTCCCTATTATCAAAAGTCTAGAAAGAAAATTGAAATTTATAATGAAACACTAAGTTTATCTAAAATAAGATCTAACACTCCATCTAAGAGTGTTAGTGAACCTAAAGTTCAAACCATAAGTCAGTCGACTGTCTACCACAAACATGCCTTACACAAAACTGGCTTATGGAAAGAAAAATCAAGTATAACATCTAATAGTGAGAACAATAAGAAGATAGTATGCCCTCATCCTCTAAAGGACAATGGGTTGAGTTTATGATATATGATTCCTCTGGGTCACCCAAGCCAGTTAAGGCTTGGGTCCTAAATCTAAACTAACAAGTTCCTTTGACTGTGCTGGGTGTTCGCTACAGCGCTATCACTAATTCCTGCATTATTAATAGTGGGGCATCCAGGCACATGATAGGAAATTCTTCCCTCCTTTTCAACGTCAAACAAATCAAGGACATGTTTCATTCGCCGGGAACAAAGGAGGCTACATCACAGCTCAAGGCGAAGTGGGAAACGAGAAAGTCAAGTTTGAAAAGGTTAATTACGTTCAACAACTACAGAACAACTTACTTTCTGTCTCCCAGATCTGTGATAAAGGATTCAAAGTTGTATTTGACAACAAGAAGTGCTACGTGTTGAAGAAGGGCTATGTAATTGAGGAGGATAAGGTTCTTATTTTAGCTTCAAAATATAACAACTTGTATGTCTTGGATCTATCAAAAGCCTCCACAACAGATCACAAGGTTCGATGCTTCATGTCATAAGCAACAAAGAGGGATTCAGTCTCATGGCATAGAAGAATGGGACACATTAATCCTAGGAAGATGAATCACCTGGTTTAGAATGATCTATTGAATGGTGTTAATATTAAGAAGTTCCAGCCTCCAAACTTCTGCATAGCATGTAAAAAAGGGAAACAGACTAAGAAGGCTTACAAGACAAAGGAAGTTAATTTTACTAATATGCCTCTCGAGCTTCTGCACATGGATCTGTTTGGCCCTGTCAGCACAAAGAGCATTGCTAGAGATCTGTATTGCATTGTAGTAACAGATGATTACTTAAAATTCACTTAGATGATGTTTCTGAAAGTCAAATCATAAACTTTTGAATCATTCAAACATCTGGTAACTACATTGGTATCACTTTACAATATGAAAGTTAGGTAGATTCGATCAGACAACGGCACAGAATTCAAGAATTAGTGGATGGAGGCATACTGTAGAGAAAGAGGAATTGCTCATCAATTCACCTTTGCCTACACTCCACAGATGAACGGCGTAGCTGAAAGGAAGAATCAAGTTTGATAGAGACTGCTAGAATAATGCTAGCTGACTCGAAACTGCCTATTCAATTCTGCAATGAGGTAGTGGTGAATGCTTGTTACATGCTCAATCGAGTCTTAGTGGTCAAACGACATGGGAAAGCATGTTATGAACTACTCCAGCGACGTAAACTCAACCTGGAGTATCTAGAACCGTTTGGCGCACCATGCACGTTGTTGAAGAAGACTCAAATAGGGAAGTTCAACGAAAAGGCATAAGAAGGGATCTTTATCGGATACAGCTTACCAGAAAAGAGAGTTTACAACAACTCAACGGGTCAGGTAGAAGTGTGGTGCAATGTTGATGTTCAAAGATACACCACCCTTCCAGCTAGGAAAGGGCCCTCATTATTCTTTGACTATGATGGATTCTTTAAATCCTTAATCTACCACTTTCTCATACTGATGACGAGCTTTTTGCTAGGATGAAGTATGGCGTGCTTAACTCTCCTCCACAAGACTCGACATCAACTGGTCCATTAGATGATTCTTCTAGCCCTTCAAGGGGAGACCTTGAAGTAATTGAGTCTTCATCTAATGATGAGGCAGTCGAGACTACTAATGTGAACCAGGAGGTACAGGTTCCCACCAGTGAAAGTACACAAGCATCAAATCGTAATGCTTCTGATACTTCGAAACCTCATACTTCAACAGCTACAGATCCTGAACCTGAGTTTAACAATCTGGATAATGAGGTGGTTGTTCTAACAACTCCAGTATCTCGACTAAATGTTTATCATCCCTTGGACAATGTCATTGGGGATGTTCGATCGGGAGTACAGACAAGAAATCAGCTATACTCAACTGATTATGTCTCGGTAATGGAAAAGGGATATCTTCACGATGGTGCATATCAATGTTTTGTGTCTTAATTTGAGCGAAAATATGTGCGTGAAACCTTAAATGATGAGGCATGGGTTAGTGCAATGCAAGAAGAACTCCTACAGTTCAAGAAGTTAGGAGTTTGGACCCTTATGGACAAACTAAAAGGTGATAAGGTTATTGGCACTAAATGGGTGCTGAAATGCAAGAAAGATGACGAACGGGTCATAATCAGAAACAAGGCTCGACTTGTGGTTCAAGGGTTTAGGCAAGTCGAAGGCGTTGAGTACAATGAAGTGTTTGCACCTGTGGCTTGGATGGAAGCAATTCGTATCTTTCTAGCCTATGCATCCTACATGAAGATTAAAGTTTATCAACTAGATGTGAAAAGTGCATTCATTCATGGTGAAATCTGTGAGATGGTCTATGTCAGTCAACCCGAAGGATTTTAGGATCCTTATCATCGGGATAGATTTTAC
Organism: Flaveria trinervia; assembly: GCA_025506515.1. NCBI lineage: Eukaryota > Viridiplantae > Streptophyta > Magnoliopsida > Asterales > Asteraceae > Flaveria > Flaveria trinervia. Next base: position 16,313,378 of record CM046454.1, on the reverse strand, counting down.
AAATTGGACAAGGCTCTTTACGGGCTCCATCAAGCCCCCAAAGCCTGGTATGAGAAACTCTCAACTTATCTTATGAAACACGGTTTTCATAAAGGAGTGATTGACTGTACATTGTTCATCAAAGAAAAAGATGGCGATTTACTGCTGGTGTAGACTTATGTTGATGACATAATCTTCAGTTCCAAAAACGAAGAATTAGGTAAAGAATTCGAATCTGTAATAAAAGCAGAGTTTGAGATGAGTGCTATGGGGGAGATGAAGTTCTTTCTTGGCTTATAGGTGGATCATACACCAAAGGGAATCTTCCTACATCAGACCAAGTATGTAGGCGATATCCTCAGTCGATTCGACATGGAGAATGCTTCAGCGCTGGAACTCCATTTGCCAGGAACCATGACGAGGCACCCGACGAAAATGGTGATCTGGTTGATGCAACCATGTACCGAGGAATGATCGGATCTCTCATGTATCTCACAGTATTATGTCCTAATATTATGTATGCCATGCGTCTTTGCTCCAGATATCAAGAAAAACCAAAAGTAAACCATCTCATCAAAGTAAGACAGATATTTCGTTATCTGAAGGGTACTCCAACACTTAGGTTGTGGTATCCTCATGATGATGACTTTGAGCTTACAGTGTATAGTGACTCGGATTATGGCGGTTGCAAGATGAATTACAAGTCAACATCAGCGGGATGTCAGTTCTTTGGTAGACGGTTAGTCACCTGGAAGTGTAAGAAGCAGACCTTAGTTGCTCTTCCAACATGTGAAGCTGAATATGTTGCTGCTGCAAGTTGTTGTTCACAAATCATTTGGATTCAACAACAAATGTGCGACTACGGTTTGCAATTCTCTAACACCCCTATTTTTGTTGATAATTCTATTGCTATTGCTATCATCAAAAATGCGGTCCAACACCATAAAACTAAACACATTGGTATTAAATATCAGTTTTTCCGTGACTATTTTGAAAAGCAATTAATCGATGTTGTTAAAATTAATACGGATTTTCAACGTGCCGACCTCTACACAAAAGCATTTGATATACCTTTTTATATATTTTAGAGGTTAATGGAGTGAAAAATAAAGGTGATGTGATTCTAGAAGAAGAAAGTTCGTCGTCCGACACGTTATCTTAAAATTTTTTTATTTATTTTTATCTTATTTTCCTGTCTATTAACATCCAAAAACACAAAAAGATTTTTGGTATTAGAATTTTAGGGGGAGAATAGTTTAGCCTAGTATTTAATTCGTGCAGGATTTAATTACTTAAAAAAACGAGGGAGGAGGGCAGCTTAGCTTATAGAAATGAAATCAAATATGTGATTCTGATTCAAAGTCTATGAAAAGCGATACTACACAGGGAACGAATTGGTTGGGACTTCAAAACTAGTTTGCTCAAAATGCGAAAATCGAAGTACAAGTCTGAGAAGTCTAAGCACGACTAAAGAAAAATGATAGTTAAACTAGTTTGCTATTTAGGTAACATAGAGAAAGTAGATCTAGAGCTTACTAGTTCATTATATGATGTGTCAGTAGATTCAACATAATAGATGAGTAGACTTCATTGGTAAATTAAAAATTCAAACTTACTTGTTCAACTTGCTATGGGTTCTCATCTTATCCCTGGTTAACACAATCAATGCATTTCCAATAAGGGGTGACGAGCAAATAAACGCCACAAATGTGTGCGGATGACCATAAATATGAGCATAGCACATGTAAAAAATACTAAAAGCAATCAAACTGATGATGAATGTTGTTGGTGTGATGTGTGCAAAAGAAAAATAAATGCTCTAACAAGAGGATAGGTCGTGTGCCTCTCTGCTATGCGGTGGCACTAAGCTGAGGATAAAAATAACCTAAATATTCTAGAATTCATTGTTGTTTGCGTGTAAGGCCCCGTTCCTGGGAAGCCTCACAGTTGGTTAATCATGACATAAAATCAGTTTAATTACAAAACATTGCAGTAGAAATAATTCGACATTCATTTAATACCTAGAACCATATTGTACTCATACTTTTGTCCTTTAATTGTAAACAAAACATAGTACTTGTTCTTAAATTACAATAAAAGATTTTATAAGCAAGAATGCCATCCATAGCTCCCCAAGTAGCTCCGTGGTGCCATCCTCAGCATCAGAATTTACTAGCCAACTATTATGCATAAAAGTCAGCTTTGCTGAGTGAGTTCTAGTTTTAGATAAATAAGAAATTATAACTTTATCCTTTATATAATGACCACGCATACATAATACATAACACTTTCATCTTAATAAGCATGTTCATTATCTTTCATTCTTTTATATCATTCACTTCATCATAAACGAGATTGCACAAAGCAAGAGCTCCATGTTGATCGACAACGAATGTCGATCCCTGTCGGTACACATCATCATGGTAGCTAACCCCCGACAGTTGATCCACACTGCAAGGCACATAGCCCACTCATGAATACGGATCAATCATCATACATCAGACTCACATAATACATCAGACTCACATAAGTGAAGTCTATCACAGTGCTTGCAAGACTTTTCATCATCAAACAGGCCCGGGGGTAACATTCATTAAGTTTCACTTTTCATTAATATCATCTTCCACTTTGATATATATAATACTTAACTTATTATGTACACAACATGCCAAGTACTAGTCATCATAAAACATAACTGACCCTCCGCGAGACATCGGGGGTTCGGGGGCGGCAGCCCCTGACAGCGGGGTCCTATGGGCGGCAGCCCCTAGCGGGGTCCTATGGGCGGCAGCCCCTAGTGGGGTCCAAGGGGCAACGCCCCTAGTTGGGGTCGCGCTGCCAGGTCAGCGCGAAATTTTTTTTATTTTTAAGTATTTATATAACACATTTCTTATAGAGAAAATCGATCTTCCCGTTAAAACCTCATAAATACTCGATCATTAAAATGTATATTTAGTATGCATAATAACCCCAAAACATAGAAAAACTTACAAATAAGGGGATCTAGAACTCACCTGGATACCGTGAGTAATCTCTAAACTAAGCTTACAAGACTAGGATCACACTACGCAGCCCGCAGATAAGTTGACACTTAAAGGGGTTAATTTTTGTCCAAATTCGCTGCTAATTTCGCTGCAAGATCAGCAATTTCATAGCAAGATTCGCCAACAGTTTCGCCACCTTCGCTGGCAGTTTCGCTGGCATCTTTGCTGCCAGTTTCGCTGCCAGTTTCGCCTAACTTTCGTTGGATAACTTGTCTGCGAAACTACCTGCGAAACTACCTGCAAAACTATAGTTTCGCAGGAAGTTCTCATAGTTTTGCTGCTTGAATATGCAAATTCGCAATCTTTTATATATACAAATCCTCTATCAGGACCATGAGAAGTCACTGGGATGTGAGGTACTTTCTCAATTGATTTCCACAGATCAGTATCAATTGAGTTCAAATGATGTTTCAGCTTGAGTGACCAATTCTTGAAGTCAACTCTATTCTTTAGCTTTGGTACTCTATTCTTTGAATCTTCAGACTTAAGCATGATTAATTTTTTAATTTAAGAAAATATACTATTTTTGATATTTTTAGATTTAAAAAAAAATAAAAAATGAAAATATTTTTGGATTTTAGATTTTTTAAAATTTTCTAAGTGTTGAGTGAAAAGTCTGAACTAGATGCGCCTGAATAGTAGTGAAACGTCTAAACAGTACTGAAACGCCCAACTTGACTTAGAAATACCTAAGGGATTGTCTTAGTGAACTTCTGAAATTTCCAAGTATAGAAACGCCTGAACAGTATCAAAATGCCCAAACAGTTACCAAAAGCCCAAATAGTGATGAAGTGTCTGAACAGTTCCAAAGCGCCTGAATAGTTGCAAAGCGCCTAGGACTAGTTTTTGAAAAACATCCGAAACAAAACTGAAATGTTCACATAGTGTCAAAAAAACCACTCTGAAACGCCAAAACAGTATTAAAGTGCCCGAACAGTGTTCATGCACCTGAACACTTAGGTGATTTTTTAGATGATTTGAACACCTCAAACGCCTAATTCATCTTCTTCGTAACAACATGATCTTAACAAATTTTTAAAAATTGATAAAACAATTTGAAACTCTTCAATCAAGTGACTAATACACCGATAATCAATCCTTTAGCATCATTTCTTTCAAATAACAATAGATATATCTCAATTTTGCAGAATTAGTGTTCGACCTTTGAAGAATAGTTCCAACTCAAATCTACCAAAAATTTAGATTTGAATATCTCAATTCACTCAATTAGGATTCAAATCATGTTTCTAGTGATGAAACACAACTAAATCAACAATTAATTGAACAATTGCGATCAAAACACAGATTCAAGTGATTCAAAAGTGCTCAAAAGTCGATTTTGAACTTCAAATCACTATACTAAAAGCTCTGATACCATTTGATAGGTTCAAATGGATCGATCTGTGTTTGTTATCAAGCAATTGACAATTTAATGAACAATGTAATCAACACAAACAAATATCAGAAGAATTCACAGAGTTTCAATTGATATTAGTATGGATTACAATATGCAAATGAGAGAACTAACAACAATCTATGAAAAGTCTATCAAAGAGTCTACCCTACACATAAACAAGAAATCCTATTTATACTAATAACAAGACACAAAAGAAACATATATTTACATCATATGTCCCTACACTATGACAAAAACTAATTTAAGGACTACAATGCTAATCTCTCTAGGGTTCCAACGGACCGCTACTCGAACTCTAATTCTAAAATAAACTCTGAGTACGTGGTTGGAAACCTGGTGGGTTTTCACTCCTCTAGTTATGCTGATTCCTCCAACCAAGATTATAGGAATTACCGAAGGCATTTCCTTGCATCCGGTTGGGATTGCTGACAAAGTCAACATGTTCATGAAAACTATCGGCAGAAATAGGGAAATCAATCGTATCATGACCACCCCGACAAATCTCATAGGTCTGCTCCTTTTTCTTTTGCAGGTCTGCTACCATCTTAGCTAATGCCTCAACCTGGACAGCTAAAGTAGTGCTAGAATCGACCTGGTGCATTCCTCGCTGAGCAGCAACTAAGGCTCTAGAATCAGGATACTCATAATGACTCATGGCTAGATCCTCGAACATCGTGTTATACTCTTCAATGGTTTTAGTGGTCATTAGATTACCACCAATAGTAATGTCCAGCATGTTCCTTGTTGCAGGAGTAACACCATTGTAGAACTTCTCAATCAACGCCCAATCCTCCAAACAGTGATGGGACACTTGTGCACTAGCTCCTTGAAACACTCCCAGGTCTTGTAGAAAGTCTCTCCCGACTTATATTGAAATGAATGAATCATACTCCTTAGATGAGCGGTCTTAGAAGGGGGAGAGTACTTACACAAGAACTTGTCTTGTATATCAGCCCATGTAGTGATGGATCCTATGGGTAGGGACTCAAGCTAGCTATGGCTACGATCAGTAAGAGAGAAAGGGAAGAGGCGTAACTTGCATGCATGCTCAGAAACACCGTTCACCTAAAAGGTGTCACAGATTCTCATGAAGCGAACTAGATGAGAATTTGAGTGTTCAGCAGGCAACCCAGGGAACTAAACAATATTAGTGACCATAGAAATGATTTGTGAAGGGATTTGCCAATTGTTGGTAGTGATTGGTGGACATGCAATACTAGACCTTGCTCTGGCAGCAGTGGGCTTGGCATAGTTGTAATCACTCTCCTCGCTGGTGGTTGTTCGTTGGCCATTGTAGATTCTGTGGCATGAGTGGATTCACTGTCATAATAATCTTCCTCGGTCTCAAGCTCTATGTCAGACTCGTTCAAATGTCGATCGAACGTACGCTCTGGATCGTTAAGTGGCTAAAATTCTGGTGGTCTGGCAGAATGGGTGTGGTGCATAAACAAAAATAAAATAAAAAGAAAAGAAAAAAGAAATTTACCTAATTGATTAAAGCACGAACAAATAAAAGTAAACAAAAATAATAATAAAATAATAACTAAAGGCACAGTTAAGCAAATATGAGGAAATTAAACTAAATGAAACATGAAAAAAATAATAAAAAATAAACTCTAAACTAAAATAAATTATTAGATCCCCGACTCGGGTCGTTCTCAAAATCGCCAAGCTATGTTGTAACACCCGGATATTTATTATTTTGAAGCCGGTGAAGAAAGAAAAGAAAATAAAGTTCAAAGTCGAGGGACCAAACTCGCCAACAAAGAAAAGTTGGGAATATGGTGATATTAGTAGGGAGAGGGCAGCCCACTCTCCCCACACACCCCACATTTCAGATTTCATAGAGAGAAGAAGAGAGAAAGGAGAAAAAGTTGGTTCGAGTTAGTTCGGGTCGCCAAATTCATCGTGTAGCAAGCCAAATCGAAGCTCTTGTCGTTGTGCTCGTTTATGTGAGTTCTAGAACCCCTCTTTTACTTGTTTTCAAATGATTTTGGGGCTGGAAAACATCTGAAATCGGGCTTTTGAGTGTGTGTATGTTGACCCGTTTGTGTATGTGTATGTGTATGTATGATGCGTTTATGGCTTGATTGTGAACTTGTGTGTGCTTGAATGGTGTCATGGTATGCATCCCTAAGGTTAGGATGGTCGATTTGGGCTTAAAATGTGTTTAGATGAGTTTGGAGGTTGAAAACCCTCGGCTGCAGTTGGGATGAAGTGCATTTTGCATCAGTTAGGGCTAGGCGACCGACTGGAGGCCGAATGGAGGCCATACGGCCGATTAGGGTGCGATTGGGGACCATTCGCACGATTGAAGGCCAGTCGCATGGAGGTCGTGCGACTGAAGGTCCAGTCGCATAAGTGCTCATCCGTATTAATCTCATTCGCATGAGGTCCATCCGCATTGTCCCTTCGCACGATGGGATGTTCATACGCATAGGTGTTCATCCGTATTAGTTCATTCGCATGATGTTCAGTCGCATGGAGGCAATGCGACTGAAGGGTGTCCATATGCCCAAATAGGGCTGTTGCACCCGAGGAAGGTGTAGATTGACTTCTGGCTTTCGGGGGAAAGTGCAGATGTAAGTCTTGACATAAAGGTTTCCCGTAAGAGCATGTAAGATAGCAGATATGGCCTTAGAAGCATGTAGGGCATACAATGATGATGATGTTGCATGTTATGTATCTATGATGTTGCCTTGTGTGATGTGATGCATGTTAATGTTCCTTAGTATGATGTATGATATCTTTCCTATGGCTTTACTTATTATGAGGAATGAATGAAGTATTATGTAACGTAAAGTGAAAGATAATGAAAAGGAATGATGATGAATGCATGCATTAATGAACGAATGAAACGTCTTGCATGCATCGGATAACGGGTCCTTCTTTGTGATTGACCCTTAATGTAGAACCTCTACCGCTCACCCCTAGTACTGTGGCATACGTTTAGCTGTTCATTTATTGACTTCGGCCCAGTAGCTAAGACTGATGGTTACTCCTAGTACCGTGGCATACGTTTAGCTGTTCATTTATTGACTTCGGCCCGGTAGCTACGACTAACCGGGTGTAGCACATGGTATTGGTACGTATGATGTCCGATGCGCAAGTAAAGTCATAAAGAACGAATGAATGAATGAAGAAGATAATAATGATATTATCTATGTGTACGTACGATGTGTGATCATGTAAAAGTAACGAATGGTTTTATATGAAAGTAAAGTATGTTTTGTAATAAAACTAGAACTCACTCAGCAACGCTGACTTTTTATATGTTTTCCAGTTGGCAGGTAATGTTTGCTGAGGATGGCACACCGTGAAGCTACTCAACTCTTTTGGGATGGCATTCTTTTGATTAATGTTTTTGCATTGTAATGCGAACAAGCTATTTTTTATGAATGTTGTATTAACTTGCAAAAGCATTTACATGGAAATGAAAGATTGTTTTAGTTTTCCGCTGCGATTTATGAAATACAAATGCAATTATACGTTTTATGTGCGATGAGAACCCAACTGTAAGCGTCCCGGGAACGGGGCCTTACAAGTTGGTATCAGAGCCAAAGTTTAAGCGAAATGGGTAAATTTTCAAAATAAACCTAATTTTAAACTGAGAATGGGACGGAAAGGGAATGGGATGCCAATCTGAGTAGCTGCGTGCCATCAGGTATTTTCGTAAAATTAACCGTTTTATGTGCGCATGGTATGTGTTATGTGCTGTATGTAGATTTAAATACTGATGTAGTCAGGACGGGTAATACTTGGGGTATGAAGAGTAAAGTAAGTGGCTAATCACAACTGGCCACTGTAATTAGGGACTTACTATACTTGACATAACTGAGCTGTTCCTTGAATGACATGTTGGTGTTTGAATCTTTCAGTGTGCGTGTGATGGCCGGAGGTAGATCTTCGAAAGCATCTAGGGTCGAGGTCACGGTGCTGAACCGCGACCCAAAAGAGGGAGACCCAGAGTTGAGAGGGTGGTTCATAAAGAACCAGAGACCCCCCATCCGAGGGTGGTGACGAAAGCGCCAATCTGAGAGCCTCAGTAAAGGAGGCTGTTGTAGAAGAAGTCCATCAGGTCATGCAGACAATCTTACCGTCTGTGGTGACTGAAGTTATTAAGGCTGTACGAGAAGGGGAAAGAAAAGAAAGAAACAGATCCTCTGGAGAACGGGAACACCCAGAGCCTGAAACGGTCATGTCTGATGATGAAGAGGAAGAAGAAGAGCTGTGCCAGAGGCAGTGCGAGGATGTAACTACGGGGCATTATGAGATGCAATCCCCCTACTTTTGACGGTAATGGCAATGTTACCGCTGCTCACCGATAGGTGAGAGAGATGGAGGCCATTCTCGACATCAGCGAGTGTCGGGAAGATCAGAAGGTGAAGTTGCCACTCATTCATTTGTGAACTCGGCACTATGTGGTGGGACAACATTGTCCAAGCAGAGGGTAATCGGGCAATCAGGAGAATGAAATGGCCTGAGTTGAAGAAGATGGTGATTGAGTTCTGTCCTCACAGGGAAATGGATAAGTTGGAAAGGGAGTTTCTGCAGTTGGAGGCTGGAACCATGACACACCAGCAGTATACACCAAGTTTAATGAAATGGCACGGCTCGGGCCTGATCAGGTGACGCCTCTGTCTCGTAAAATCAAGAGGTACATTCAGGGTTTACGGTGGATGTTCGTCGGATATGATCGCCGCCCGGCAAGTACGTTTAGGTCGGCGGTCGATTTGGCGGAAGACTTTATGATGAGAGGGAGGTGGTGGTGGTCGAAGCGAGCAGAAGGGTGGTGGTCATCGGAACTGGAACGGAAACGGTTTGGTCGGGGTGATGCCTCGACGGGTAACAAAAAGGCGCGGGTGGATGACCGCCGCGTGGACATCAGAGTGGGATCAAGGAGGTGTGGTAAGTTGGAAAGGAGCATGCGGGAGAATGTAGGTGGGTTTGAACATGTGCTTCAAGTGTGGGAAGACAGGGCATATGGCGAAGATTGCCTGTCGGGAAAATGTTTTAACTGTGGGGAAACTGGTCATATGAGCAGAGATTGTAAGAAGCCGAGGATGAAGGTTTAGGGGTGAGGAAGACGGGAAGTGAAGGACCGAGGGCGAGCGCCAGGGCATTCACTATGACATAAGAGGAAGCTAGGACAGACCCTGATGTCGTGTCCGGTACATTTCTAGTGAACCAAACTTTAGCTTCTGTGCTATTTGATTTTGGTGCTAGTAGGAGTTTTATTTCTGCTACTTTCTGTGCTAAGCTGCCTACTAGTAGTAGACGTGTTGATGCGACCTTTGAGGTAGAAACTGCCATAGGTAAGTCTACCAGGATTTCTGAGATGATAGAGAATTGTGATGTGGAACTTGAGGGTCATAAGTTTCCTGTTAGACTGTTCGTGATGACCTTGGGTGGTTTCGATTTGGTTCTTGGGATGGATTGGTTGGCGGACTTCGAGGCGAATATTGTGTGTCGCAAGAAGATGATTCGGTTGACAGCGCTAACGGAAGTTTGGTAACGGTTTATGGTGATCGAGTCACGATGATCCGAAGGTGATCTCAATGGCATTAGCGGGAAATTGTATGAGGCGTGGATGTAGCACCTACTTGGCTTATGTAAAGGATGTAGATGCACAACACCACAACTGTCTGATGTACCGGTTGTGTGTGACTTTCCAGACGTATTCCGAAGACTTACCAGGAGTACCACCTGATAGAGAGATTGAATTTCATATTGATCTAATACCGGGTGCCCAACCCGTTGCCAAGGCACCATATCGGTTAGCTCCGGCGGAGATGAAAGAGTGATGGAACAGTTGCAAGAGTTGCTTGATGAGGGGTTCATTAGACCGAGTATCTCTCCTTGGGGTGCTCCGGTCCTGTTTGTAAAGAAGAAGGATGGTAGTATGAGGATGTGCATTGACTACCGTGAGCTGAATAATTGACGGTGAAGAACCGCTACCCCTTACCGAGGATAGATGATTTGTTCGATCAGCTTCAGGGTGCCAGTTGGTTTTCAAGAATAGATCTTCGGTCTGGCTATCATCAGTTGAAGGTGAAGGAACAAGATAATCCTAAAACAGCTTTCCGCACGCGCTATGGTCATTACGAGTTTCTTGTCATGTCCTTTGGTTTGACCAACGCGCCATCTGCTTTTATGGATTTGATGAACCGTGTGTGTCGACCGATGCTGGATAAATCAGTGATTGTTTTTATTGATGATATCCTGATTTACTCAAGGAGCGAAGTAGAGCATGCCGGTCACATTCGAGAGGTTCTAGAGACGTTGAGAAGGGAGAAATTGTATGCTAAATTCTCCAAGTGCGCATTTTGGTTGCGCGAAGTTCAGTTTTTGGGTCATGTGGTGAATCCTGACGGGATTATGTTGACCCGGCGAAGGTGGAGGCGGTTATGCGATGGAGGTCACCAAAGACGCCATCCGAGATCCGTAGTTTCTTGGGCTTGGCGGGCTACTATAGAAGATTCATCCAAGACTTCTCTAAGATTGCTTCTCCACTAACTAAGTTGACCCGAAAGATGTGAAGTTTGTATGGGGTCAAGCTCAAGAGAAGGTGTTCGAAGAGCTGAAGGCAAGACTGACTCAAGCTCCTGTTCTGTCATTACCCGATGGAAGCGAAGATTTGGTGGTCTATTTTGATGCTTCCTACTCAGGGTTGGGGTGTGTGTTAATGCAGAGAGGGAAGGTTATAGCCTACGCATCCCGGTAGTTGAAAGTTCATGAGGTTAATTATCCCACTCATGACTTGGAGCTAGCAGTCGTGGTCTTTGCGTTAAAGATTTGGAGGCACTATCTCAACGGGACGAAGTGCACCATATTCACTGACCGTAAGAGTCTGAAGTACTTCTTCGAGCAAAAAGACCTGAACATGAGGCAGAGGTGATGGTTGGAGCTTATAAAGGATTATGATTGCGAGATCCATTACCATCCGGCAAAGCTAATGTGTGGCGGATGCCCTTAGCCGAAAGGAAAGGCCCGAACCGATTCGGGTGAAAGCTTATCAACTAATCATGACCTCTGGTGATGAAGCAAGTTAAGGAGTTTCAAGATGAGGCATTGAAAGAAGATCATCTTAACTCGGAAAGAATGAGAGGTCTGGTTGGGGAATTGGGTGAAAACACACTCGTGTTAGAACTCGATTCGGTCATGTGTGGATTCCTCGTTTTGGGGATCTACGGGTGAAGATAATGGATGAAGCTCACAAGACTCGATACTCCATTCATCCTGGTGCCACAAAATGTACCACGACATGAAGAAAGATTATTGGTGGCCGGGTATGAAGCGTGACGTGGTGGAGTATGTGAGTAAGTGCCTTACTTGCTTACAGGTGAAGGCAGAGCATCAAAAGCCATATGGGAAGATCCAACCTTTGGATATATCGGAATGGAAGTGGGAGCACATCACCATGGACTTCATTACGAAGCTGCCACGTACTCCGAAAGGGTATGATGCCATATGGGTGATAGTTGATCGTCTGACGAAGAGCGCTCACTTTCTACCGACCCGCGAGACGTATTCATCTGAGAGGTTGGCCGATCTGTTCATCAAGGAAATTGTAACTCGTCATGGTGTGCCGGTGTCTATTGTGTCTGATCGTGACACTCGGTTTACATCTAAATTTTGGAAGAAATTCCACGACGCTATGGGGACGAGGTTACATATTAGCATGGCTTATCATCCCCAAACCGATGGTCAGTCAGAAAGAACCATTCAGACACTGGAAGACATGCTCCGGACATGTGTGATCGATTTTGGTGGAAGTTGGGATGACCACTTACCGTTAGCCGAATTCTCATACAACAACAGCTATCATGCCAGCATTGGTATGCCACCATATGAGATGCTATACGGTAGGAGATGCTGAACACCCGTTTGTTGGGGTGATATTGGTCAGAAGGAATTGGGTAGCGTCGAGGTAATCGAGGCTACGATAGAGAAGCTTGAGAAGATTAAATCCTTCATGAAGGCAGCCAAAGATAGACAGAAGTCGTATGCCGATAAGCGATGTAGGCCAATTGAGTTCCAGGTGGGTGACCGGGTTATGTTGAAGGTCTCACCTTGGAAGGGTATTATCAGATTCAGAAAGCGGGGCAAGTTGAGCCCAAGATATATAGGCCCTTTCTGAATCATTGCTCGAGTAGGGGAGGTGGCCTATAGATTGGAGTTGCCAGATGAGTTAAGTGGGATTCACCCGACATTCCATGTATCTCATCTGAGAAAGTGTATTGCTGATGAAGACATGATTGTTCCATTGGAGGACATTGAAATAGATGAAAGGCTCAATTATGTGGAGCAACCAGTGGCAATCATCGATCGTAAAGAAAAGAGGCTGCGAAATAAAGTGGTTCCTCTTGTGCGTGTACAGTGGAAGCACAGGAAGGGATCCGAGTCAACGTGGGAGACTGAGGAAGAAATGAGACAGCATATCCATGTTGTTTGATGAATAACAGGTTTCGGGGATGAAACCTATTTAAGGGGGTGGACTTGTAACGCCCGGATATTTATTATTTTGAAGCCGGTGAAGAAAGAAAAGAAAATAAAGTTCAAAGTCGAGGGACCAAACTCGCCAACAAAGAAAAGTTGTGAAATGTGGTGATATTAGTAGGGAGAGGGCAGCCCACTCTCCCCACACACCCCACATTTCAGATTTCATAGAGAGAAGAAGAGAGAAAGGAGAAAAAGTTGGTTTGAGTTAGTTCGGGTCGCCAAAATCATCGTGTAGCAAGCCAAATCGAAGCTCTTGTCGTTGTGCTCGTTTATGTGAGTTCTTGAACCCCTCTTTTACTTGTTTTCAAACGATTTTGGGGCTGGAAAACATCTGAAATCAGGTTTTTGAGTGTGTGTATGTTGACCCGTTTGTGTATGTGTATGTGTATGTGTGATGCATTTGTGGCTCGATTGTGAACTTGTGTGTGCTTGAATGGTGTCGTGGTATGCATCCCTAAGGTTTAGGATGGTCGATTTGGGCTTAAAATGGGTTTAGATGAGTTTGGAGGCCGAAAACCCTCGGCTGCAGTCGGGATGAACTGCATTCTGCATCAGTTAGGGCTAGGCGACCGACTGGAGGCCGAATGGAGGCCATACGGCGATTAGGGTGCGATTGGGGACCATTCGCACGATTGAATGTCCATTCGCACGATTGAAAGACCAGTCGCATGGAGGTCGTGCGACTGAAGTTCCAGTCGCATAAGTGCTCATCCGTATTAATCTCATTCGCATGAGGTCCATCGGCATTGTCCCTTCGCACGAAGGGATGTTCATACGCATAGGTGTTCATTCGTATTAGTTCATTTGCATGATGTTCAGTCGCATGGAGGCAATGCGACTGAAGGGTGTCCATACGCCCGAATAAGGCTGTTGCACCCGAGGAAGGTGTAGATTGACTTCTGGCTTTCGGGGGAAAGTGCAGATGTAAGTCTTGACATAAAGGTTTCCCGTAAGAGCATGTAAGATAACAGATATGGCCTTAGAAGCATGTAGGGCATAGAGATGATGATGTTGCATGTTATGTATGTATGATGTTGCCCTGTGTGATGTGAATGCATGTTAATGTTCCTTAGTATGATGTATGATATCTTTCCTATGGCTTTACTTATTATGAGGAATGAATGTATTATATAACGTAAAGTGAAAGATAATGAAAGAGGAACATGATGATGAATGCATGCATTAATGAACGAATGAAACGTCTTGCACGCATCGGATAACGGGTCCTTCTTTGTGATTGACCCTTAATGTAGAACCTCTACCGCTCACCCCTAGTATTGTGGCATATGTTTAGCTATTCATTTATTGACTTCGGCCCAGTAGCTAAGACTGATGGTTACTCCTAGTATCGTGGCATACGTTTAGCTGTTCATTTATTGACTTCGGCCGGTAGCTACGACTAACCGGGGTGTAGCACATGGTATTGGTACGGATGATGTCCGATGCGCAAGTAAAGTCATAAAGAACGAATGAATGAATGAAGAAGATAATAATGATATTATCTATGTGTACGTACGATGTGTGATCATGTAAAAGTAACGAATGGTTTTATATGAAAGTAAAGTATCTTTTGTAATAAAACTAGAACTCACTCAGCAACGCTGACTTTTTATATGTTTTCTAGTTGGCAGGTAATGTTTGCTGAGGATGGCACACCGTGAAGCTACTCAGCTCTTTTGGGATGCCATTCTTTTGATTAATGTTTTTGCATTGTAATGCGAACAAGCTATTTTGTAATGAATGTTGTATTAACTTGCAAAAGCATTTACCTGGAAATGAAAGATTGTTTTAGTTTTCCGCTGCGATTTATGAAATACAAATGCAATTATACATTTTATGTGCGATGAGAACCCAGCTGTAAGCGTCCCGGGAACGGGGCCTTACATATGTCCTGACAATGGCGCCAAAAACTTGATGTTTGAAAATATATATTATTTTATTAAGAAAATATTTTTCACCAATAAGTTTTAAAATTTGGAAATTCTAACTAAACTTCACACAAACAACAAGTATACCGATCGTGATATAGTAAAGTTTAGGTAAGTCCGGATATCGAACACTAGAGACATGTTTGGGCTTTCGTTACTAAACCTCTATGGACTTCTAACCTAATTAATTTAATTATTTTAAGTAAGATTATATTTTCTTACTCTAAGTCAAAGGACAACTTCATTAATCCAATTAAATACCCTAAAACACTAACACCACATATGAAAGGCAAAACATGCTCTCACGAAATCAAAACCTAACAAGCACTGGGTAGGAGGTTTTAAGCAATATCTATAACCCCTAGGTTCTAGATAAGGTAACACATTGCAAATACTATCGAAATCATAACTAATTCTCCTAAGATTATCTCTAATCAAGTTTAAAATTAAAAACACAAAGTAATTAATGTTAACATGCAAACCTAATCTAGATGTCATGTAATCAATCAAGATCAAACATACATGAGCATGACAACAATTTTCAGGAATAAAACTATATATATACATATTTATCCATATTTAATTGAGAGAATAAATCAAATTCTAAGATTACTAAACAAATATACAATATCAAAACCAAATATGTAATCAAAATATGAATAGTTTTCAACCCAACCTAGGTAGTATTAAAAAGTTAGCTACTCATAACGTTTATAAACATTAAAAAAAATAATAAATTTGCAAACTTTAGTAACATAAACGAGAGAATCAATGAAACAACAAAAAATCATCGAATGCGAGACAAAACTAAATGATTTTTAGTGTTTGAATGCTTCAATCCTTACTCCCCGATCTTGCTCTTTGCTTAACGATTGCGCTCCGATCATGCTCCAAACTTAAAAGTTGAATCCAAAATTTCAAACCCTTTTTTTCTTCTTCTGGTATGCATATCACCTCCTGCGGCTACGTTTATGCCTTTTTTTTATTCCCTATCTTCAATTGGTGAGTGTGGATCAATTATGAGTAAAGTTATCTCAAAGCTACATTAAAGTTATTCAAAGCATAAGAAATATTTATATTTACATGTGTACTTTGGAAAACATCAACGATTTTCAAAGGCCATATTGGGTTGATCGTATTGTGTAAAAAAGATTATGTAACGCAAAACATGCAATGGTAATTTTTCTGTGTAACCAACGGAAATGGTGTCATCCTCTTTAATATAAAGAATCGTGCTTTCAAGATTCCAAATGAACGCTCAATAACGTTTCATAATTTTGCATATGCATGGTTAAATTTTTCTTTATTTTTTAATACATGGCATCTACAAAAATCTCCAAGCCAATACCTAACATTACGATATGGAGCCATAAATCCTCGTATGTGTGCATAAGCGGCATCACAAAGATAATATTTATCGGGAAAAATAGGTAAATAATTAGAAAATTTAAGTAATATACAAATATTTAACAAACAACTAAAACTACCTGGTGGTGGTAACAGGAGTAGTGCATTTGCATACTCAATCCTTTTCTACCCATCTTGTTAACCTCTTCTATGCACGTTTGTATTAAACATTTTTGTTGCTTAATCATCCATTGTTGTTTCTCTCCCATCTCTATAAATCAACAAACAATATATAAAACTAACTAAAATCAAAAATCAAACAAAACTTTAAACCAAATCACTAATCATATGCAGGACCGTTAGAAGGGATGATGCACTTTTACAACAAAACAACACAATTAAGGAGAGTTCTTTTAGAATACTAACAGATCAACTAGTTATTGGTTAACTAAAGTAATAGATGCTAAGAACACAAGTAAGTGAGAGACAGAACAAGATGGCAAAACAACACAAGTATTTGGTTTTCAAGAATGTTGTATATTGTTTCACAAGTTCTATACAATGTGTTACAAAGAATAATGAAAGTTACAAGTACTTGAGATACATATACTACATCCTACAGTCGGCCATACTTTGAAGGTCAGCCGGATACATAAGACTAGACAACAAAATCAAATGGTTTTCAAGAACCCTTCTTCTTGAGTATACCCTGAACAACTACTCTAGCCTTGTTCTTGATGAAAATTCCACTATCATCCTTCTTATTTTGAACACTCATTTGGTTCCTACAGTAGTCTTCCCATGAGGAAGAGGACATAGGTTCCAAATCTTCTTTCTTTTGAATTGAAACAACATCTTGCATAGCTTCAACCCAACTTTCATCCTTTAGAGCATCATCAATTTTCTTTGGCTCTATCTAAGACAAGAAACAAGAGTGAAGACAAACATTTGCATGATGGGTTTTTGTCCTCTTGTTCTTACCCCTATATCAACATCTCCAACGATGCTTGTGGAGGGGTGAGACTTGTGGATCCTTAACTAAGGGATCACAGCAAGTTGCTTAGACAGATCTAAATTAGAGAAATTCAAATCAAGCAATGATGATTCAACTCCATATCAGCACACTTATCAAGATTAACTTGATCCAATGAGTGTGTGACATCATTGATGTTGTCATCAATGGAGTGGTTATCAGAATCAAGAAATTATTGATCATTGTCACCACCGCCATGCTCTCCAACATTTGATGCTCCTTCTTCTGAGTTGTGTGCCTCTAAGCTAGAATTTGAAGGTACTCTAGAAGCATTAGCAGGATTTGTTATTGATGTGTGGGTAGAAGCATCATTTGCAGGATTTGTTACCACTGGAGCTGAAGATGTGTAGCTTGAAGGTTTTCTTAGCTCAAATCTTGGATCAGGTCTCATATAGGTGATATATCTATAGACCCTGAAACATGCTCGCAAGATTTGTTAAAATAGTTGGTGACTAAATCAAGATCAAATAGCCAATCAGGACCAGAACCTTTCACACTGGGAGTGTGCTCATTGAAAGTCACATTGGCTGACTCTTTAACTATTCTAGTTCTAAGATTGTATACTCTATAAGACTTAGCTTGGGAAGCGTATCCAATAAAGTGTCCATCATCTAATTTCTCAGCAAACTTGGCAATTTGATCTTTGGTATTTAAGATTGTGCAAGGACATCCAAATGACCTAAGAAAACCAATGAAAGGTTTCCTCTTGTGCCAAAGTTCATAAGAAGTCTTACCATGAGTCTTAACCACTAAAGCTCTGTTTTGCACATAGCAGGTAGTGTTAACTGCCTCTGCCCAGAAGGTGATGGGCAGTTAGAGTCAGACAACATAGTTCTTGCAGTTTCAGTAAGTGTCCTATTTCTTCTCTCAGTAACACATTTCACTGAGGAGTCCTGAGAGCACTATATTGTCTTGTAATACACTTTTCATCACAAAATGTATCAAGGATTTGGTTCTTGAATTCAGTTCCTTGATCACATCTTATGGTCTTGACCTTATGTCACATTGATTCTCAATATTTAAGATGAAATTCTTAAGAATCTCAGGAGTCTCATCCTTAGTTCTAAGAAGGAAGACCCAAGTGAATCTTGTAAAGTCATCTGTGATCACTAAACAATAAGAGGTCCTTCCTAGACTCATTACACTAGTGGGGCCAAAGAGATCCATATGTAACAAGTGTAGGGGAGTATTGATGGACTTTCTTTCCTTTGGCTTGTGACATACTTTGTGTTGTTTCCCTTTCAGGAAAGCTACACAATGATCATCACAAGTAAACTCTTTCTTTGGTATTCTAATTACCAAATCATTCATAATAAGTTTATTCATGTTCTTAAAGTTTACATGGCATATTCTTTTATGCCAGGGAAAAGACTAATCACTATTTGCTTTAGATAGAAAGCATGAAAATTCTGTTGAGGGAGATATTTCTTGCAAGTCCATCTTGTACATGTTCCCTCTCCTGAGGGCTCTGAGTAGAATATACTCATGAGGAATGATCACCCCGGGCTTGAGAACAATGCACTCATGCTCAGTAAAGAGCATGTTATGACTCTGATCACAAAATTGAGATACACTCAGAAGATTGTACCCAAGCTCTGTGATAAAATTTACCTTTTTAATGCTGAGCATACCATTTGTGACCTTGCCCCTTCATGTAATGTAACCTCCAGCATCTCCTCCAAAAGCAACTGGTCCTCCATCAATTTTTTCAAACCCTTGGAGTAGTGACCTATTGCATGTCATGTGGCTGGAACAGCCACTATCAATGATCCATACATTTTTATTTGTCTTAAGCTGCTCTTGCATAGAAGAGATGGTTAGTTACATTTGGAAACCTAATCCTCATTGGTCTTGGGCTTATCAAAAGAAGTTGAAGACAATGCAATAGTAATTGATCCTATAGTCATGCTGGAGGGATCATTTGCTGAAGTTGATGAAGAACTTTTAGCCACTTGGTCTTTCTTTGACTTCCACACCACCTTTGGAAGCTTAGACTTGACCTTCAATTCTTTGGAAGTTTTGTTGACTTCGGAATTTTTAATGACTGGGCCTTCAAAAGATCTTGCTTTCACTGTAGCAGACTTCAGTACTTCGGAAGTATTCCTTCCTTCCGAGACCAAAGTTTCTTTCTAAAGGAAAGAGATTTTCTTTCCAAAGCTTGCTTCTTCTTCTCCAGACTCTTAGAAGTTGAAGGTGGCCTTGATCTTTTGAGCCTTCTTTGCCTTTCTCTTGCTCTTTCTGATCAAGTCTTTCTCTTGGACTTGGTCCCAGAAACTTTACTGTCCTCAGAGGGATGATGACCCTTCTTAAAATTCTCTTCTTCACTCCTCTCAAAGCCATTCTTTGTCATCTCCTCTTCATCCTCTTCAGTTAAGGGGTCTATGAGGGGAAGCTCATCTTCACAAGTTCTAACCTAGGAGATCTTACAGACAAAACTGTGTGTGGAGGAGCTATCTCACAAGATCCCAGTCCCTGCTTATTCTGATAACAATCTTTTGCATGCAAGGATGAGGATATCATGTTCTTGAAGGTGTCTTCTTCAAGAACACATTTTTCTGCCCTGGTTTTGCTGATCACAAGCTCAGCCTGGCATTCAATTAACTTGGTTATGAGATCCTTGATTCGAGTCCTATAATTATGTGTTCATGTTTAAGAACTTAAATGGTTTTCTCTATGTCCTCTATTTTTAGCTTATAATCATTTTCAGCCTTTTTGAAATCAGATTTTAAGATATTGAAGGACTCAATATTATATGTCATCTCTAAGTTGTAGGACCTGTATCTATTAACTTTCACAATACATTCAGGAGTGCAAAGATGTTCTAATACCTTGGCTTCATCGTGGTTAGCCATGAGTGCTTGATTTGGAGATGCATCTTCTACCTGAAAGCTCTAGTCAAAGCCTCCTTCTTCAACAGCAATTGCAACTTGCTGCTTTGGCTTCTCATTCTGGGGAGCTCTCTGAGTGTAGTTTGATTTGGCTTGAGTCTGCCACCATTTTTTCTTGGTGCCTTACACTCTCTAACAAAATGTCCCATCTGGTTACTGTTGTAGCACTTTACCTTTCTTTTATCTAGCCCAATTTTTCCACTGGCTGTATTGCTTGGAAACTTCCTCCCCGTCTTCTTGTAGAATTTCTTGGCTCTATTAGTGAGAAGAGTCATCTGCTGAACTATCTCCATATACTCCAGATCATCTGGATGGATACAGTCCAAATCTCCAAGGACGAAGAGAAAGTTGCCTGTGGATTCATCAGCAGAAACAATGGCATGAGAAGAACTTGTCTCTTGGAAGGGAGTTTCTTGAGTGTAGCTTTCTCTTGGAGTCTTTAGGAAGGTGATGAATGGACCCTTTTTGTGAGTTGTCAGGGTAGCATATGATATGATGTTGAGATTCTATGCTACCCGTTTTAGTCATATGAAGGGTTGAACTCATTTGATTACTAGAGTTACCAGATGAGTTTTGCATGTTCATCTCCATCTAGTATCCACTGAGAATATGATACAACTCAGTCAGCGTAAGAGTCTTAAGGTTCTCAGTTCTCTTGATAACAACACAGTAATGTGTCTATTGTCTAGGAAGAGAGGACATAAACTTTCTCACAATGTCTCTATTCTCAAGAGTTACTCCAACATCCATTAGAGTATCCACAATCTCAACATGCCTGAAGTATTGTTGAGTCATGGTCTCACCTGTTTTAAAGGTGAAGTTTTCAAACTGATACTTGAGGAGATCCTTCTTGTTCTCCTTGGCTTCAATAGAACCCTCATACATAAGCTTCAGTGCTTCCCATAGTTGCTTGGCAGTCTTGCACTTCTTGAAGCTTCTGTAGATGGAGTTTGGAAAAGCAGTTTGAAGCGTTGTCATAGCTTTTTGATCAATATCTATTCTCTTCTTGTCTTCATCTGAGAAATCAGCCACAACCTTTAATATCATACCACCGCCAGTAATAGATGAGGTGCTTGGTCTGTAAGGTCCTTTGACAACAGAGTCCCACATCGTAGAGTCGTGAGACTTGATAAACCCTTCCATTCTTTGACACCAAGTATCAAAGTCTTTAGAAGTGATTAGTGGAGACTTTGTCATAGTTCCAGTTTCCATACCAGCCTTGGTGATAGTTTCCATTTGAGTTGTTAAGTTTTTTGTGTGTGAGGGATCTTAAGATGGTGAGATCTTATATCAAGAGCTTTACAGGCTTTGATACCAAATGCATGACCATTAGAATGGGTGATGCACTTTTACAACACAACAACACAAGTGAGGAGAGTTCTTTAGAATACTTAACAGATCAAATGGAGAATTGGTTTACCTATTATGGAAGATGCTAAGAACATAAGTAAAAGAGAGACAGTACAAGATAACAACACAAGTAATTGATTTTCAAGATTGTAGTATATGCTTCTCAAGTTCTGTTACAAAGTCTTACAAAGCATGATTCTAAAGTTACAAGTACTTGAGATACATATACTACATCCTACAACCAACTATACTTTGAAAGCCATCTAGATACATAAGACTAGACAACAAAATCAAATGTAGAGTCAAAAGGCAGATTGTCTTTTGACTAGTGACTATGACATGCCATAGATCACATCCTAATATATTACAAAAAGGATAAAGTACATAAAGTAGAAAGCTCAGACTCAAGATCTCAATGTACAGTATTCTAAAAGCATGGATCTTTTCACCAACTTGTTAAAGTTAGCGAGTCAAACAGAGTTGCAGCGGAAAGGTGGTCCAGCTTTATGGAAAAGTACATCAGATAATAGCATGTACATAAAAGTCTTCAGAAGAAATCTGTCTTCATAAAATTGGCTTTGGAAGACTTTGTCTTTGAAGATTCGGAAGACTTCATATTACCTTCGGAAGACTTCATATTTATCTTCGGAATATATTGGTCTTGGCTTCGGAAGATTTTACACTTAGAGTATTTCTGATATGAGGTGTAAGACTTCCGAAGCATTTCTTCTTTAGTACTTCAGTGTGTGCATGCGGAGAGACTTTGGATGCTTTGAATGTTTTGATTGCATCAAACATGTTGGAATCCTTATAATATATGGCAATAAACGTTGTTCGTGGAAATTAGAGGTGAGAAATGGCGAACATAACCATAATCCCGCTCAACATATGGAGGGGCACCCATTTGTAAGAAGGGTTTCTCAAAATGAATACAATTTGTTGGAACAACTTACTGATCAGAACATGGAGCCTCGTAGCATCTTATCAACTTTAAGAAAGTAAAATCCTAGTAACATATCCATATCCAGAGACGTATAAAACGCGCAACATAAGATAAGAAGTGAAAAGAAGGCCGATGAAACACTAGTGCAAGTTTTAGAAAACCTTTTATCTTCTAAAAGGTATGTTTATTTCACCCGAGAAGATCCCGACACAAATACCATAAAAAGATGTATTTTTTTGTCATCGAAAATCATACGACACTTGGCGTGCATTCCCGCATGTACTGATGATAGACACTATATATAAAACAAACATGTACAAACTTTTATTTGTTTAGATTGTTGGTGTGACCTCGACACACAAGACATTTTGTGTTGCTCATGCGTTTATTAGTAAAGAATGGGAAGATAATTTTAGGTGGGTGCTTAATAGATTGAAAGATACGTTAAACAGGTGTTCGGAGTCACGCACCATAATAATAGACAGAGATCTTGCTTTAGTGAACCATGTGTTATAGTATTTCTGAATGCTTCAAAGTATTTATGCAAGTGGCATATTGATGAATTATCGCCAAAACACTGTAAAGCAAGTTTTACGAAAGATGACTGACGAAAGTTTAAATATGCATGGGCATGTTTGTGTGAGTCTCCCACGCCGGAGATTTACAAGTATAACTATAACTTTTTTTACGAACGACTAGTTGAAGCGAAGTGAGAAAGTAAGTTTTTCATTATATACATACAATACTGTTAAATATAGACACTTAATTTAATTATGTTTTATTATAATTTAAGAAGTTTGTCATATATAAACAAAAACTGGTCAGAGAGTTACAAAGAAATGTTTGTATCAGCATTGACTAACTTAAACCGCAATTTTGGCCAACACACAATAAATAGAGTCGAGAGTCAACATGCAAATTTAAAAAGACATCTTAAATCAACAAATAGCTCACTTGATAGACTTGTGGAGTTTGTAGATTAATTGGTACACGCACAAGAGGTAAATTTAAAAACAGCTTTGAGACAAGCAAAATTAAAATCATGAATCATCATAAACTCCCACTATTTGATTACCTATAAGGCAAGGTTTCACACAAAACTCTTGATTTACTAGCTACCGAGTACACTAAATTGTATATGATGCGCTCAACAATTGCAACGTGTGGTTGTCATCTTTTTCATTAATTGTGGCTTGCCTTGTGCTTGTCGGCTGGAAAAATATGAATATTCTAGTAATAGTCGTTCCATCTTTATCATTTTTCTGTTACAGTAATAAATTATATATTAATTTATAATTTATAATACAAACACTAAAATTCCATTGGATGTAATTAATGTATTTTGGACAAGGCTTGATAAAATTAAACCATCATTTATGGTGGATGAAGAAGTTGATGTTGAAGAAGAGACGGAACGCGTGAAACAACAAATAATGACACAACCCACCGCTGTTAAATATAGTTTGACAGAAAAAAAAAAAAAAAAATTGTGTATCCATAGAAAAATAACAAAAAAACGCCTATTGTTCAAACAAATATTCGTGGTCGTCCAAGTTAAAGGCTTAACAGCAAAAGCAAGACACTCAACATAGTACGTGTGACATACCAAGACGTATCTCATTTACTGGAAGAACAACTTCATCGGTAAAGTCTCAGAAGCACGTCATAGATCGTAGTCGTTCCACATTTTCTAAAGTGTCACAAAGTACTAATGAGTTTTCATCGATTGTTAGAGATCATCAATTAAACAATATAAACAGGTTAAAAAATTGGATTTCGTCCATCTTTCATCGGTATATTTCATGTATACAAGATGTTTGACGCGATGAGAATTGTGGTTTCAATCTATAGCTTTAGGGTTAGGGTTTAACGAAAATAAGTGGATGTATGTGCGGCAACAGCTTTTAGAGGCATTGGACACACATGAATTGGAATACATAGAAGTTTTCAATACTTTGTACACTAAACAGTATAATGACTAGCATCACACAATAGATTGCCATGTGTGGAACCTATGCGAGAAGAACATTGGATAATAATGTTGTATATGAGAATAGTGAATGCTTAAACGTTTGGTGTTATTCTTCATCTATTAAGAAATAACGGTTGTCAAATATTTTTCCCCTTATGGGTTGATCCGAATAGTATGATGCATCAGATGTCCATTGAGCAGTTTGCCGTTTTCTCGGGACTTTATTTTGAGCCAGAGACTGTTACCCCTCTGTTTTTACCGAGGGAATTACTAAGATTGAGAAGACTCAATTGAGAAATTGATGGTCTCAGATTGTTAGAGGTCCGTTTCACAGGACTAATAGCAGGGTCACTGGCATTAGAGATCACTTCATTCGTTACTTGCATCGCATGATGTCATATCCATCACGGGACATGGCAAGAGTTAGGAGTGGTGTACCATTCCCGACTTATTTTACTTATATTGTTTGCTTACGGGGACCAGGTGCAACGAGACGAAATGTTTGGCGAAGTATTTTGCTTCGTATTATCATCACAAAGAACAAGGAGCGGTGTACGGCGACACGTACATTACAATGATTGCACGTTGTCTTGGTTATCTTCCTCGCCATGTTCCTGACATATCGCCCCCGATCGAGCCGGTGAGATTAGATCGTTGTATGTTATTCGGCATGCGTATTATACGTCAGTTTCTGGGTGGCATATGATTCTCTTTTCGACCCGGTGAGATCTGGCAGCCGGCACTTGTTCAGCAGCTCGGCGTTGATGATCCACAATAGCAGCTCGAGCATATTCTGCATGATAAGCCGCCACACGACCGGCCGTCGTATGGCCAGCCGCCACATGACCAGCTGCCACCTCAACCATAGTTCCTTTGTCATATTTATAGAGATTTGAGGCTGCCTGTACGTATGGAGACATTTATACAGAAGATTTCTATGAGTTTACGGGACCAGAGTCGTCAGCTCGATCAAGTTGAAGATCTTATGGATTGCACGTTCAACTTGAGATTACGGGAGCCCCTGCTGCTAGTATTGATCCTTAGTCTTTCCACCACCTCGACATTACCTAGATTCATCTTTGTTTTTATATTATTAATTGTAACTTTTATTTTGTTATGTATTTAACAACTTTATTATTTATATTATAATTTTATGTTTGTCTAATATGTTTTATTGTTTAATTGCGATTTAAAATTGTCGGTTAATAAATTACAAAACATAACTTATACAAAAAAAAATTTATAAAAAAATATATGTAAAAATCATGTATGGGTCCATACGTGGTGTATAGGTTCATCATGCTACTCAGCCAAGTTAAGAAAAAAAATTGGAAGCTATACGCAGTGTATGGATCTATACGTGACGTATAGGTTCGTCTGACATGCGTCTCACATGGGAATGTTTTTATTCCCTATACACCGCATATGGATCATACGCCACATAAAAAGATTGAAAACATTCCCTAACAATCCATCCTATACGCGACGTATGAACCCATACGCGACGTATAGAATACCCGAGTTTTGATTTTAAATATGAGAGTGTTTGTTTAACCGGACTCTATAATAATAATAACATATCCCGCAAACATAATACTAAATAACAGCACATAATATAGCATCTATGGTAGGGGATGAGTCTCACCGATGATCATTTGGGTGAGAAAATCTGATTGAAAAGCAACCACACAAACAAACACCACCACCACCACCACCGATAATCTCATCTATGGCGTTATCCACTCCCTCAACCGCCGTGACTACCACCACCACTCCACACCATCGACTCCCACAACTCTTCCCCTCCCACTCCTCCTCCTCCACCACCGTATCTTTTCCGACTAAGCCCACCACCATCGCCACCACCATCGGCACCACCACCATCGCCACCACCACCACCACCACCACCACTCATCCTAACCTTTCACTGACAAAATGGAGGGTGGGTGTTTCCTTCTTTCCAGCCTTCTTGAACAGGTCCAAAAACGCAGAATCCATCAAACAGGAGCTTCTTGACGCCATTGCTCCTCTTGATCGCGGTGCTGATGCTTCCCCTGATGATCAGCAAACAATCGAACAGGTAACAAACATTAACCACTGAAACCCACAATAAATTTGGTTTCTAATTTATAAATACTACAAGTCTTGTATTGTATTGGCTTATTCACTATTAAAAGTCCTGGTGATAACGATATCAATTCTAATACATAAACGTCTACACAGGTTGTGAGGTTTTACATGTGTACGTTAAACGGGTTGTAATAGATAGGTTAAGCTACTTATAAAGGATCTGCGGGTTAACTTGTTTAAAACGAGTCAACTTGTCTAAATAAAGGTAAACATTCATTTAAAAAATGAGTTAAACAAGTCAGATGTGGGCATGATTTGCTTATTAAACGAGTCGGATGTTAATACCAAAACTTGACTATTTTCTAGTTGTGTGTCGTATTGAGAATTGAAACTCTAATTTGAAGTGAATCTATACTTTATATCAAACAAAAATTGTGAGTGGCTACTATGATTTGAGCCGTAAAACCAAAACAAAAATAAATAAATAAATAAATAACAGAAAAAAGTTATACTTGATAGGGTGATATATACAACTGTGAATTATGATTTGATTGATATAAATTTGTGAGCTAGGCTTTGTATTTGTATTCAAAGCCATGAAATGATTCAAAAAAAGAAAAAAAAAACATTGATGATGTGTGAGTAAGGTATTAAATCAAACAAAATTTTATGAATTCATGATTACATTTTGTGTTTTTATTTCTTTCAAGCTTAGACCTAAATTGTTAGATTTAGATAGTTCGAAAGCTCGAAGCAGCAAATCCGACAAAGGAGCCGCTTAAGTCCCCCTTGCTAGACGGAAAATGGGAACTCATATACACAACTTCCCAATCGATTCTACAAACTAAGGTTACATGATGATTTTGTTTTATCTCATCTTTGATTTCTCAGTGAGTTACTTACAAAATGACTTTGTTTGCAGCGACCCAAGTTCCTTAGATCGCGTGTAAACTATCAAGCAATTAATGTAGATACGCTTAGAGCTCAAAATATGGAATCATTTCCGACGTTTAACCAGGTATCCTGTTATTCTCGTGTGTCCCATTCATATGAAAATACAAACGGGTTGGGTTAGTGGTGGTTGCTCGTGATAGCTATTAGGAGTAAGGCTCGCTAGTTGTGAACAGACTAGACACCCCTTCGTATCATCGAGTATGGTGGTGTCTCTTTTTTTGGTTATATATATATGTCATTAACGAGTCTTGGTAATTGTCATGTATATCTATAGGTTACAGCAGATCTAACACCGGTTAATGCTAAAAAGGTGGCGGTGAAATTTGATTATTTCAAGATTTTGGGATTGGTAAGTTTTTTCCTCATTCATATGTGGTAATTAAGCCTGTTTACTTGTAAATGGTTTGATTTGGATGCCCCGTTGCCAATAGCGGCTATAGCGACCGCTACAGCATGCTATGTAGCGTACAACCCATCTCCTGCTATCTGTAAATAGCAACTATCTAGCGCCCTGTAGTGGATTTTTTATTTTTTACTTTTTATATATATGAGATTTAGATGATTAGTAATAAAGTGTTTTAGCTATGTTTGTTTACATTTTCTACTACGTTATTGCTAAACATACTTATATATTAAATGTAAAACATTCTTAAAGTTATACTACTTAGTTGCTAAACACGAAATAGTAGTCGCTATTTACTGCTATCTGCTACGTAGCATATAGGTGGCTTGTTGCTATTCGCTATTGACAACCATGTTTGGATGGTATATTATCTAGAATGGATCAAAAGATTGAACAGATAAAATGAGCCAAAATGTATTTAACTGCATACAAATGTGTAAAAGGCTTGAGTAGAAAAAGTAACATGTATTAATGTAAGAATATAGCGTTTTTCATCATATTGAAAAAAAATGTTTGCGGGTTAGTCTAACCCACAAATGTCTGCGAGACCATTTTGCCACCTCTGTTAATCTAATGATAAATCCAGAATATAATGTAAGAGTAATTTTCATTCATGTACTACAGATACCTGTTAAAGCGCCTGACACAGCTCGAGGTTCACTTGAAATAACCTACTTGGATGAAGAATTGAGGTGAAGTTCAATTTATACGAATTGTTCAAATCTATAAAATTTGATTTTGGTTTCATGTTTTCATCTTAACGCTATAAATGAAAATAAAGACATTTTTAACATGACTTGCAGGGTTTCGAGAGGTGACAAGGGAAACTTGTTCATCTTAAGGATGATTGATCCCTCATATAGAGTCCCTGTGTGACACAACTGCAAAATTCTAGCTCTGAGATATGCTTTATTAAGCCGAAATAAATTTGTTAAGAATCTGTTTAAGTCGAACAGCTCTCGACCCATTTTATACATGTATACAATAGCTCATAATACGTTGCTCAAACCTTCACAATTGTTGTATGTATTGTTATATCAAAAGACATTTTGTCATTTCTGTAACAAAAACTTACCTTTTGCAAGATCATCATGTATCCCTATTTTACCCATACAGTTTAAAAGAATAACTTGATTGCACATTTGAACTTGTCAAAGTTAATTAGTTAATGGATATATTTGACCTTCTCGACATGGTTAAACTATATTGAATCTTGGCTATGACAAACAAGAAATATGCAGGAAAAGCCTCATTTCAAAAGCCAGCAAATTTGTTAGGGGAATCAGCAGCCCGCATCGTCCTGAACGAGTCCTTGACCCAGTCTTCAGTCTAAACTAATCGGAAATTCTCGTCTTATGATTCAGTGTGATCCAAACTATGATCGACCAAGTTCTCTTAAACAATGCAGCCTAGACTTGTGACATTGTCATGGAAAAGATGTGATGCATAAGTTTTCTATATACAAGGCAGCAAGTGAAAAACAATATGGGTCAGTTCGATCGACCCAAAACACTTTATTTGGCTAACTTACTTCATTCCTTTTATAGCATTTGTAATTAGGGTCCGTAAACCACTATAGACGCCAATGTGGAGGCGAGGGGAAGCACACGTGAGCTCAAGCTGCAGACTTGGAGTGGAGAGAGGCAGTGAGACATCCGTGGCCACAACCGGGCCGTGAAGCAGGAGTTATGATGCTGTAAACAATTGTAAATTTAGTTAACTTCATAACTTCAGGAAAGTAATGCAATTAGGCTTTTATAAAGTTAATGATGGATAATTTTCTTTTAGGAACTGTGAATAGATTGATTACACTAAAATTTTATAGATAATTTATGAAAAGAAAACAATTAATCCGTAGATCTCTTATTTGAGATTCGATTAGCATCACCAATACATTTAAGTTTAAATCATTAGATATAGAATGTTTTTTAGAGAATATCTATTAAAAAAACTGAAACTCATTAATAAATTACTTTTAAGACATTTTTGTTCAATGTTTTGAAAATTATATTTGATGCTTACAAATCGTATACATTCTATAAAAAATATTTTACACTCTCTCAGACCCATAGACAGGATAGTTCCAATTTGAAAGGCTGCAATTTTTTAACTGCCGTAGTTTCTACTACTGGTAATAGTTTAGCACATTCTTTATTATTACTATGAGGGCTTGAAGCACAAGGAGATTTTACTCGTTAGTGTCAGTTAGGCAATTGGACTTTTGTTGCTCTCCACGACACTTTTGGACTAATAGATTTCATGTCACGTCAATCGCATTCTCTAGTCCAATTGTTGTTTTTGTTTCTGTTTTCCGATTTATCCACTAGGTTAGGTTGGTTCTTTGCGCTTAGTTTTGATGTAGCAACTAATTTCGATTTTATAACTGGACATTGAACCCATTTCACATGATGGGAGTTGTCGGTGTATTGGGAGCTGTTTTGCCATGCACTATTAATGGTGCTATCATAGAATATATTTTATTTGAAGATGGTGATGGCACAATTGCATTCCATGCTTTTAACCCAACTCCGGCTGAAGAAATTTATTTAATGGTCACTGCTAATTGATTTTGGTTCCAAATCTTTGCAGTTGCTTTTTCCAATAAACGTTATTTATTCACAAAACAAATTTTCAGTTGAGTACTAATGTATACAAACATGAGCAAATGTAAGCTATCGTATATGCAGTATTGAATTGGTAAGGATGATATATCAATAATAAGGACACTATAGCTAATAAAAATAATCTAATGATAATACTAGTCTAAAATGATGGTGAATTCATGAATGCTTACTATACTTAAACTATATAAATTAAGAAAAATAATTACAACGAAAAGAACAAATCATTTAGATCATGGGTACGGTCACATGACCCTCTTTGGACTTCTCTTGTTCTAGCACATGTGTACAATTAATCAATTTAATCTTCTGCTTATCATCTTTTGAAAAGCCTAAAAACCATCTTTAACATGCATCAACCACTCTCTCTTAAAAACCATCTTTAACATGCACTCTCACTATCTATTGACGTTAAAATGTTTGTCTCTCACTTTCCCCTTGTCTTTCCTTGATCTGATGATGGTAATGTAACCACTAAACAATCTTTCGAAACATTTTCTCCCACTCTGTTCTCTAATAACATCTAACAACACACTACCTTCAAACTCTGACGATGTTGCTTTCCAGATCTTGTCTCTGGCACCTAGACCTCATAAAGCGACAGCTAGAAACCTACCCTCGACGGTGGTTCTAGAGTTTGAACGAAGATTTTTTTGTTAACCTTTGATTTAGTCGAGGATAATGTCAATCTAAGATTTCGATGTGGAATCCTAAAATCTTAAAGCTTTTTAAGCGTTCTCTTTTTTTGAAATGTGAACGCATGCTTAAATCTTTAATACAGTATGGTACATGTCACTTCAAGTCTTGTATGACCATTACCACAACCTAGACCATTAAAGGTCTTGCACATGGACCACTAATATCAATTTAGTATAGATTTCTAACTTACAAATGTTAGTATTAAAACAGACTACTCTATATAGATGAAGATGCATATAATTGAGCAAATACTTAAAGCTCCTGATCTCAGTACTTTGTAACCCTAGGTTTACCGCAATGGATGACCAATAGTTGCATAAAAGTGCTAACAACAAACTAACTCCCTTCTACGGGCTCATGATACCATAATCAAAGAAAAGTTAAATGCTATAACCACATGCAACCCCCTAAAATATACATATGTTATAACTTATAACTTAGTACCGCGTATCATAGTTTAAAAGTTATACCTCATGCAATTATATTTGACGATCCCTATAATAATTAATAAAAAGATCCTAACAAGGTTTTAAATCCTTTATAAGAACATAATTCCAAGGTAGCATACATGCTCAGCAAATTATATCTTAAGACTGTTTGTTACTTTCAAAATATGTGAAAATAAATAAAAGAGAAATGTAATATGAATAAAATCTTTTAAATTGTATTCAATTTAGTTGCTACAACTTTGGGTGTTTACTCATTGTATTAAAACTTTTGGATTTTTTGAAATTGAATTCGATTTTTGAGCAATAACTTGAAGGGTGTTTTAACTATGGGGTCACTATAAATATATGGTGATCCTTAGTTTCTAAACACAATAAAAGCACACACATAAAAAAAAGAAATACACAAACATTCTCAGCCCTCTCTTCTTTCTCGAAAAATCTAGTAATATTCTTCTATACAAAAAGTTATTATTCTGGGTTTAGAGTCCTCCTCGGCTATACATTCATTTTCAGTCATTATACTTATAATCTTCTTATACCCGGGGAACATTCGACTTCTCTTGGTAGACTTATAATCTTCTTAAAAAAGCGTTATTAGGTTTCAACTCTAATAATAACAAACCTTTTGTAGGTTTCTAGTCAAATAATCAAAAATATTATATAGATTTCAAGATTAATAGTTATAAACCGTTTTATAGTTTTAACATGTATTTAACAACTTTTAATTTCTAAATTTAACTTATTTCTACTACAAGTTTGAAGGAAAATGGCTACAAAACCTCTTCTTCCTCTTTTGCGATGCCACTAGTTGGTAACCAAATCGCAACAACGGTTGTGAATTGTCACACCCCACTTTAAACAGGATGTACATGACCAATTGGTGCCAATTACAACGGAAGCTTATTGCTTTATAATAAAACTTGGTACGTACAAAAGTTAACTTTTATTACTAAAGAAAATTCACATTACAAATACCTATTCTAAATTAAAGCAAAGTCTTCACAATCCAACTTCTTGATTCTTCCAATATGAACCTTTCTTCAATTAAAGAACACCCGAGACACATGCTTAAACATACGCCAGCTAAAACCGGTGAATTCATGTAACTGACTCATTGTTCAATCATTATAAAGTATATTTTGAGTATCTTGTACATTAGAAATCGTTTCAATAATTCACAACAAATTTCTACATACTGTGCTCTATCACAGATCTTTGGTTTTAGATATATATATAACCTCCCAGTTTTACATATGTCAAACACAACACTGAATAAATTGGCCACCACCACATGTATATACCGGATCCACTATACATATATATATATATATATATATATATATATATATATGTATGTATGTATATCCGAAACATGTGATTTGAATTAAGCAATGCTCATATTCAGGATACAAATTTACCAAAAGTAAAATTCATATATATCTTATTTCAAAAGTAGTTAACATGAACTCACCTTGTCTAGACGTATCTTGATTTCCTTAAAGCATGTCAGTCAAGCAATATAATCGCTTAACGGGTCAAACCTACATTACAATATAAATACATATATACACACTTTAGGGCTATTTTTTTATAACAGATAGTCTATACAAGTGACCCAAAACCTATAAATCTTAGTTTGAATTGTAGTCTATGATCGTAATTATTAAGAATCCATTTTAGTTCTGTTTCTTTTGATTTTTTTAAAACTTTAATTCACATTCTTAATCAAAAAGGGATCAGGAGGTTTAAATTCAATTTTATCTATACTTCTTTATATCAATATGTAACACCCCAAAATTTATATTTAAACGGAAGAAAAAGAAAAGTAAATAGAAAGAATAGAAATTGTGCACAAGTGGAGGGGGGATAAAGTGTACAAAGTACAAATCTTATTATTTTAAGAATTTAAAGGGCATGGTCGCCCATATCAAAGCAGAAAGCTGCTTTGCTCTCAGAGGAAGAAGAAGAGAGAGAGAGAAAGCCGGTTCTAGAGAGAGAAAGAGGAAGATGAAGCTATAAAAGGCAAGTCTTCTCTTATTTGAGCTTGGTTTCAGCTGAGTTTCGAGTTCTTGACTGAAGTTCTAGTTGTTTAGTGTTTGTTTTCGGGATTCAAGAGCTAATCGAAGGTGGGTCTCGAACTTGAAGTGTGTTGCTCAAAGGCTACTCAAGGTGAGTTTCTAGAACCCCTCTTTTACTGATTTTCAACTGATTTGGGGCTATTATGCATACTGAGTAAACAATTTGAAAGAAACTGTGGGTTTACAGCTCTATGTTCGAAATGATGTATGTATGTATGTATGTTATAGAGTTGATCATGGGTTAGTGATGATGATTAGCATGCTTAGAGTGCCTTAGTATGTTAGATCTGTGCTTGGGTATGAGTAGAATGATAATCGGGTGATATTGATAACATAGAAAAGATTTCAGAATGTTTGATGAACATGAACAGTGGTCCATGCGCCCAGAGGTGGCTCATGCGCCCAAACAGTTGTCCATACGTCCAGCATGAGAGGCCAGACGCCTAAGTGTTGGCCATGCGCCCAAGGGTGGGTCATGCGCCTAAATAATGGCCCATGCGCCCAGCATGTTGGCCATGCGTCTAAGCGTTGGCTATGCGCCCAAGGATGGGCCATGCACCTAAACAGTGGCCCATGTGTCTAAGTGTTAGCCATGCGCCCAAGTGTTGGCCATGCGCCTAAATAGTACCCATGCGCCCAAAATGAATGAAACAGCTAAGTGTTGGCCATGCGCCTAAATAGTGCCCATGCGCCCAAGTGATTGAAACGGTTAAGTGTTGGTGATGCGCCTGAACAGGTGTCATGCGCCTGAATAGGGCAGAAGCGCCCAAATAATGCCCATGCGCCCAGACTGTTTTACATTTAGAATTTTTATGCTCATGCGCCTGGAAGGTCCCATGCGCCCAAATTTGGACTTAAGGTTTCTAAGTGGTTTTTAAGGAGTAAATTGGGGAGATAGGCCTAGTTATGATGTGATGGCTTATGTTTGATGTGTGTTATACACGTTTGATGTTGCCTGTACGGTGATGGTGTATGTTTATGTTTATGTATATGTTCCTTATTATGTATGTATGTCTTCTCTTGGCTTTGCGTTGAACGTTAATGAATGTAATGAAAGTATTATGTAACGTAAAGTGGAAGATAATGAAAAGAGGAACGCAATGAATGAATGCATGCATGAATAAATGAATAAAAGAGAAAGTACAGAAAGGCTTGGAAGCAATATGTATAGAGGTGCACGGCTCTAAATGCCTTAAGCTCTACCGCGTGAGGTTCAGCTAATCCTAAAGTGTGCGTGCAAGGGTTCCAGTCTATGTGACTGACCTTTAGTGGTGTTACCCATTTCTATGGGTGTTATTACCCATTTCGGTGGGGGTGTTGTTACCCACTTCGGTGGGGGTGTTGTTACCCACTTCGGTGGGGGTGTTGTTACCCACTTTGGTGGGGGTGTTGCTACCCGAGTTACGTATAACTTTGGGGGTGTGGCATAAAGCCAAGCATAGGTATGAGGTGAGCGACTTTATGTCGCAACAGACTTGAAAGAGGTCCTTTTCGCATATCCCGATACTGTGTCAGTCTTCGGACATGAGTCGGGGTTTGTTTGTCAGGCCCCGGCACAATATCAGTCTTCGGACATGAGTCGGGGATATTGCATGAGACAGGATACAGATCGCGTACTCCGGTACTGTGTCAGTCTTTGGACATGAGTCGGGGGTTTGTGAGCAGGCCCCAGCACAGTATCAGTCTTCGGACATGAGTCGGGGATATTGCATGAGACGAGATAATGAGGTGAGCGACTTTGTGTTGCAACAGACTCGGATGGAGTTCAATCCCTGTGATTGACTCATATGGGATCTTTGTCGCGTATCCCGGTGCTGTGTCAGTCTTCGGATATGAGTCAGGGGTTTGTGAGCAGGCCCCGACACAGCATCAGCTTTCGAGCAAGAGTCGGGGATATTGCACGAGACAAGATTCGAGTAACAAAGAGTAATGAACGAAAGATAATGTATGAAAGAATGAAGAGATGAATGAACATTAATGATTTATCGTAATAACGTACTGAACAGGATCCTCGTCTGCGACCTCAGTAATCGTGGCTGAGTGCCACGAAGAGGGTAAAGTCTGACCGGATCTAGAAGAGAAGTGAACAATAATGTAATATGTTGAATGAACAAAGTTAATGAATGTAATGACGAAGATAATAATGATATTATATGTATATACGTATGATGCAAGTGTAAGACCCCGTTCCTAGAAACCTCACAGTTGGTCAATCATAGCAATTAAAACATTAAACATTACAATTAAACAAGCTTAAGCAGCGGAAATAATTTATCAAAAGCCATTCACTTCATTTAAAACACTGTTGTTAAGCAATACATCATCATTGACTGTTTACAAAAGACTTGTTTATATGCATTACAAAACAACAGCAACACAGAGTACGAATGGATGTAAGACTTTCCCTGCCGAGTAGCTTCACCCTCGTGCCATCCTCAGCAATAATTACCTGCCAACTAAAAATGTATAAAAGTCAGCGTTGCTGAGTGAGCTCTAGTTTTATAAGTAGTAAAAATACTTTCTATATGTTGTATAAGAAAATACTATATTCTGTAAAATACAACTCTCTATTGTATATGCGAGCATGCATCACTATATGAACAAATATTGTTCGTTCTCATTACTGTACGCCTTGTCTGTTCTGTAAGCTTTTATCTTTACGTTTCACTTTCTGTATGGACCAGTGAGCAATATCCCAACTATATACGCGATGGAAAACGGGTGATGGGCCATCTATATCCCTCGAAAGGGTCAACTGTATCCCTTGAAAGGGTCAATTATATCCCCCGAAAGGGTCAACTGTATCCCCCGAAAGGGTTCTGTGTACTATGTACAAGGCCAACCCAATCACCCAGGACACGCTGCAAAGGTCCTGCCAATCTCAATTGATTGACCCTGTGTGCATAATAGGGTAGCTAACCCGTAGCACAGTTGAGCTAACGACAACATGGTCGTGTACCTCCTCTAAGCTTGCAAGACTTGTTAACATTTTCATTAATGTCCCTCTTCTTTTCTTTATTGTTCTTTCACTTTATTATTACGATATACTTTACGTTACGATAATAACATACCACGTAAAGTCTCATACTATAAGTAATAATGTTAAGTGCTCTAAGAAAGATTAACATGTTGTCTTTATTTGTCTTTTGATAGTTTGTAATAGTATAGGGACTATTTGTGTAATTTGTTAGTTCCTTTACTTTTTGTTTTCAGTATAAATAGCTTAGATTTGCAGGTAGATAGTAACGAATACACAAGATATTCAAATCTGCTTTCATACTTGTAATTGTCTTAGCTTGATATTAATGAAAACTTAAATTTTATTGATATCTTGTTTTGATTTGATTACATTATGTGAATTTCATTGAATTGTGTTTACAAATCATCACAGATTTATTCATTTGATCCTATCAAATGGTATCAGAGCTATTGGTAAGCTGTTAGTGATTGATTTTCTTTTTAAGTTCATCAAACTTGAAAACCTAAAAATCTCACTGAATCTGTGATTGAGATACAATTCAATTGCAAATTTGTGAATTTCAGTTGTGTTTCATCATCAGAAACATGATTTGAATCACAATTAGCAGATCAATTCATCAAATTCAAGTCAATTTGTTGATCGAAAAAGGTTTGAGTTTCGAACTGAAATTCTCAAAATTGAGGAATTGTTGTTGAAATTGAAGAAATTGATATTAAGAAGAATGTTATCGGCATAAAACTCATCTAATTGAAAAGTTTCAATCGAATTCATCAACATTTGAAGAATTCAAAAGATTTGAGTTTGTTACATTCATTTGAAGATGATGAATGTGTCGCATGAGCTGAGATTGACTGAATTTGCCTAAGTGTTAGACACATTAACACTGTGTAGACGTTCTTAGTTAGTCGTTTGACAACTGTTTAGACGTTTGACAACTGTTTAGACGCTTGACAACTGTTTAGGCGTTTGACAACTATTCAGGCATTTGACAACTGTTTAGGCGTTTTAAACCTTTCAGACGCATTAATACTTAGATGTTTTGGAAAATTTTCTAAGGCATTCACTTAGACGTTTCTCAACTTAGACGCATCAACTATTGAGGCGTTTGAATACTGTTCAGACGTTTTAACCTTGATACTTAGAATTTTTTTAGAAAATTCTTTGAAAACTTTTTTAATTTTTTTTAAATTCAAAATATAAGAAAACAACAAAAATATAAGAATGGTAAAATCAGAAGATTCTGAAAACAGAGTTCCAAAACTTAAAATTAGAGCTGATTTCAAAAATTGGTCTCTTAGACTAAAACAACACTTTAATTCCATTGACACTGATCTCTGGAAATCTATAAAAAAAGGACCATACATTCCTATAACAACTGATGGACCATACAAAGGATTTGTGTATACTAAAGATTCTCCAGAACCTTATCCAGAAGATAATCTTCAAGGAGATGATCTGAAAAGAGTTAAGAATGATATTAAAGCCTATTCATTGATGTGTAAAGGACTGCCTTTGGAAGTTCTTACAAGGCTTGATGCATATCAAACTGGATATACACTATATAAAGCATTGAAGATCATTTGTGAAGGAGGTAAGGAAATTCAAAATCTAAAGAAACAAAAGCTGAAAAGACAATTAGAATTGTTTCAACATTTGTCTGGAGAGACAATAAATCAAATGATGAACAGATTTGTTCAACTCATAACTGAGATGTCAACAGCTGGTATCAAACCTGATTTTGAAGATTTAAATCTCAGACTACTCAATGCTTTACCATCATCATGGAAACAAACTGTAACTCTACTAAAGCATACTGAGAAGTTTCCAATGGATCTAGATCTTCTTATTGCAAAAATAGAATCAGTGGAGATTGATGAAAGCTCAAGGAACAATGATAGAGCAGCATCAATGTCTCAATATCAGTTTGTTGCTTCTCCTGCAACCACCATAGAAAATGCATTCATGGCAAAGAGTGAGAAAAGTTCTGAAGAAGAAGGAGATCTGTTTGTTGGAGCTGGATTTTTCACCGACTCATCATTTACCAGTGCACCTACATATACAACTTAGTCTCATTCTCAATCTCCTCCTAAACCACAGTCCTAATCATCAAATATTCAGATAAAGACTTCTTCATCATCAAACTTTGCTAAATCTAGCAAAGTTAAAGATGTGATTAACATCCTATTAGAGGATGAAGAGTCCAAAACTGCATTTACTGCATTTATGGCCAGCTTTCAAGCATATCAAGGTAGCCATTTAACTCAACTAGATTTTGTTTTGCAGGATTTATTTGAAATGGATCCTGAAGATGTTGAAGAGATGGACCTGAACTGACAGATGGTGATGATTGCCTACATGACTCAAAAACATTCTTATGTCAACAAGAAATACAAGCCTAGTGCAAACAAGACTGTTGGATTTGACAAGTCAAAAGCTAGATGTTTTTACTGCAACAGTTATGGACATTTCTCAAGAGAATGCAAAGCTCCAAGGAATAATGGAGGAAGTGCTCAATCAAGCTCAAATAATCAAAGGTTTCAACAAGCTCAGAAGATTTTTCAAAAGCCTTATCAAAGTCTTCCTATGCTAGAGCTTAAAGATGAAACCAAATCATCTGATGAAACAAAGAAAGTACTAGTAGTCAGCATAAAAGATGGATATGATTGGAGTGCATATGTAGATCAATTTACAAATGAATTAACATCAAGTTTATCTCTTATTGCAGAAATTCAAGAAGAAGATTGGTCAGAAAACAATAACCCAAAAGTGGAAAGTGATGAAGAGGAAGATGACTATGATTGGAGTGATGAGTCTGATCCTAAAGAGGATACAGAGGAACTAGCTCTAATGGTTCAGTCTGATCAACCAAAGGTTAACTCTTCTACTTCAACACCTGAAACCAAAGTTCCAAAATTTCCTGAAATACCATCAGAAGTAAGAGAAAAGCTTTGCACCAAATCATGCTATGAACATGTTGAACATTACAGAAACTATTCATTCAAAATCTGTGAAAAGCTAAAACAAGAGGAATCTATGCATAACCAACTTAAATATGATCATAAAACTGCAGATCAAAAGGTTATCTCTCTTCAAACTTCATGGAACAAAACAATCAAAGAATTAGAAATTGTTGCAAAACAATTAGAAGAGATGACCAAGAATCTTGAACAAGAGAAAATAGCACATGCTGCTACTCAAGTTGATCTGGCAAAAGTAAAGAGTTCAAAAATGATAGTAGAAAAACTAATCAGTGAAAGAAAAGATAAACAAAAGGCAGGGTTAGGTTTCCTCATGAACCTATGCCTGAATCTATCACAAACACACTACCAGAGAATTTCAATACTCATGATTATTCACCTGAAAATAAAGCAAAGCTTAAAGCCTTCCAGATCAAAAACAAGAATGCAGAAGAAGAAAAAGAAAATGTTCAAGTGTTTGTTGAAAAAGATCAAGAAAAAATAAAAAATGGTCATCCAATCAAGTTAAAATCATATGAACCAAAACAACCAAAACAAAATATATCTTCTGGTCAAATTCATAATGTAATAGAAGAAGTCAGAGTTCAAAACAAGGATAAACAACAGATAGGAACATCAGAAGATTCAAACACCATCAATATGAAACAATTTCAATCAGAAAAGGAATCGTCTTCTAATGATGTTCAATCTGAAAATAAACCAAGTTCTTCTAAATCAAAGAACAAAGAAGAAGAAAGAAATCTGCAAAAGCAACATCTGAACAAAACAAAAGTTCAGAAAATTTGATTAAAGCAACAAATCAAACATCAAAACTAAAACCAATTAAATTTGTGTCAGCAGGTATGTTAAATATGAATTCTCTTCCAAATAATAAAGCAAATATTATGAACAAATCAAACTCTGATCTGAAATCTAGTTCAGATTCAAAGACTTCCACTGTAGCAAAAAGATTTTTTTCTAATACATTCAAGAAGGAAGTTCATGTTAAACAAATGAACAATAATCTGACACAAAATCAACCTGTGAAAAATGAAAGACAACAGTTTAACTATATGACACCAAAATCAAACATTATGTCATTGTCAAAAGTTAACAAAAAGTTGTTTTTAACTCCACAAAAGTACTGTGAAATTTGTGATATGAAAAATCACAATACTACTTCAACAAGTACCGTCACATATGTGACATGAGAAATCATTCGAAAGCAGATTGTTATTATAACAAATATTATACTTATTGTGATGAAAAGACTCACAAACACTGCAAATTATTACTTTAGAAATAGATCTCTCACTATAAACTTTGCAAAATCAAACATGAGCAAAGGATTTGCTAATCCACAGTATTTGAGAAACCAAACTAATGGATTTCAAAGAGACATTAAACAATCTAATGTAGGCTTGAGATCTTTTCCTAAGAACAATAATGTGAGCTCAAAACATAACATGCAAGAACGCTTCATACCAAGACCTGTAAGGATGAATAATAAAATTGTTAGTCATCAATACATTTTAAAAGATGATCAATCAAATGGTATGAATGTTCACAAAAATAAATCAAACAAGTTTCAAAATAAAATTGGTAAATTCATCAAAAATAAACCTTATTTGAATAATCTCCATTATAAACAATTTACAATTGTTGATAAATTTGAAAAGCCCAAGACCATTTCGGCTTAGGTAGATATTTCAACTTAACTTTCTTGTAGTGCAGGTACGCCCAAAAAGACCAATCAATACATGGTATGTGGATAGTGGGTGTAGTCGGCACATGACAGGCAATACTGCCTTGTAACAAGACTTTAAGTCAAAAGATGGAACTCACGTCGCCTTTGGTGGTGATGCTGGAGGAAAAATAACCGGTGAAGGAACAGTATCCAATGGGATAATAAGCTTTGATAAAGTCAACTTTTGTTCACAGTTGAACTTTAATCTTTTAAGCGTATCTCAAATATGTGACAAATCTTATTCTGTTCTATTTGATGATTCATTCTGTTATGTTTTGAAGCCAGGTTTCAAGATAAGCAAAGATTGGGTGATTGTTACAGCTGAGAGAGACAGAGATGTATACAAATTGGATATGTCTCAAGTTGATCCTTCAACTGAAACAACATGCCTAATTGCAAAGGCATCAAATGATGAAAGCCAGCTATGGCATAGACGTCTCGGTCATTCAAACTTCAAGAACATGAACAAGCTTGTAGTAGGAAATCATGTCATTGGACTTCCATCTAAGAAGTTTGCAACAAATGATCACTGCTCAACATGTTTGAAGGGAAAGCATCACAGAGCGTCTTATAAGTCCAAGCCTATAAACTCAACATCCAAACCTCTCCAGATGTTACATATGGACCTTTTTGGACCAACAAACGTCAAGA
The DNA here is from genome assembly GCA_025506515.1 of Flaveria trinervia. Lineage (NCBI taxonomy): Eukaryota > Viridiplantae > Streptophyta > Magnoliopsida > Asterales > Asteraceae > Flaveria > Flaveria trinervia. The sequence continues at coordinate 16,271,366 of CM046454.1, read as the reverse complement.
GTATTGGACGAAAATCATATTGTTTAGTTATCATCGATGACTTCACAAGATTTTTCATGGGTTTTCTTTCTTTATGCCAAATCTGAAACAGCTGATTTACTAAAAGAATTTATCATTAAAGTTGAAAATCAATTAGACTACAAAGTGAAAATAATAAGAAGTGATAATGGAATGGAATTCAAAAATGCTAACATTGAAATGTTTTATGCACAGAAAGGGATAGCTCATCAGTTCAGTGCTCCCAGAACTCCTTAACAAAATGGAGTTGCTGAAAGGAAGAATAGAACACTGATTGAAGCTGCTCGTTCTATGTTAGCTTATGCAAAAATCCCTATCACTTTTCGGGATGAAGCAATATCAACCGTGTGTTTCGTTCAGAATCGAATTTTAATTGTCAAAGATAAACTGAAAACTCCATATGAGTTAATGTTTGGCAGAAAACTGAACATAAACTTTTTAAAATCATTTGGTTGTCCTGTTATGATTCTTAATTCAAGTGATCAATTAGGAAAATTTGAAGCAAAATCTGATAATGGATTTTTCGTTGGATATTCATCGGTTTCAAAAGCCTATCGAGTCTACAACTCTAGGACAAATGTAATCCTTGAAACATTCAACGTTAAATTTTGGGAAGTTCTTTTCCATCAGTTTCAAATGGTCCTGCATGGTTATTTGACTTAGATTCATTATCAAACTCTTTTCAATCTAATTTGTTTGATCAACCAAATTGTCTTAATTCTACAGATAAGAAGAACTCAAGAGGAGATCTTGGATCTTTCAGTGAAGATTCAAATTCTGATGACCCAGATGATTCAAGCTCAGACTACCCATTTTTGTCATTTGTCAAGGATTCAACAATACAAAACCATGAAAATACAGTTTCAGATCATTCGGAGTCAATTAATCAGGAAGAATCACAAAATATTCCTAATGATGGTAATGAGTTTGTGATACCTGAGTCTGGAACATCATCCATTTCAGGTGACGTAGTTGATACATGTAACTTTGATTACTTTGTCAATTCACCTACTCAAGTTCCAAACTTCAATCCACATTCTTCTACTTTGATACATGAGTTTTCCAACTTGAATCAAACAAATCTGGATGTTACTGTTCAATGTGATGAGATTACTACATCTCGTATTCACAAGAATCATCCAATTACTCAGATTATTGGTTCATTGAATGAGAGAACAACAAGGAGTAAATCAGAACAAGCAAACGTATGCTTATACTCTTGTTTTCTTTCTCAAATTGTTCCTAAAAATGTTACTGAAGCATTAAAGGACAATGGTTGGATAGAAGCCATGCAAGAAGAATTACTTCAATTCCGCAAACAAGAAGTGTGGAATTTGGTGGATCTACCTGAAGGAGAAAATGCAATTGGCACGAAATGGTTATTTAGAAATAAGACTGATGATCGTGGTGTTGTAATAAGGAATAAAGCAAAACTTGTTGCATAGGGATACACACAGAAGAAGGTATAGATTATGATGAAGTGTTTGCACCAGTTGCAAGACTTGAATTACTTCGAGTTTTTTTGGCTTATGCTTCATTCATGAAATTAAAGGTGTATCAAATGGATTAAAGGGTGCATTTCTATATGGTCCAATCACTGACGATGTGTTTGTGAAGCAACCTCCAGGCTTTGAGGATGCACAATTTCCACATCGAGTATATAAACTGAGTAAAGCTTTATATGAACTTCATCAAGCCCCTAGAATTTGGTATGAGACGTTATCACAACACTTAATCCAACATGGATACACGAGGGAAAATTGATCCAACTTTATTCATAAAGAAGGATAATAATGATCTTTTAAGTGTACAATTGTATGTTGATGACATCATATTTGGTTCTACCTGTCCAAAATTGTGCAATGAATTTGAAGAAATCATGAAATCTCGATTTCAAATGTGTTCTATAGGAGAGATTAACTTCTTTCTTGGACTTCAAGTCAAGCAAACTAAAGATGGATATTCATCAATCAAGAAAAGTTTGTTGACAAGCTCTTAAAGAAATTTAAGTTGCAAGACTGTCAGTCCATATGAGCTCCAGCAGATGTTAACACCAAGATTGAAGCTGATCTGCTGAACTATCTCCATGTATTCCAGGTCATCTGGATGGATACAGTCTAGGTCTTCAAGAGTGAAGAGATAATTTCCACAGCTTTCATCTGCAGACACAAAGGCTTGAGAAGAACTTGTCTCTTGGAATGGGCTTCCTTGAGTAAAGTTCTCCCTTGGTGTCTCCGGGAAGGTGATGAAAGGACCCTTTGTGGGTTGTCAGGGTAGCATAGGAGATGATGTTGGGGTTCTATGCTGTCCCTTTCAACCACATGAAGGGCTGAACCCATTTGATTGTTAGAGTTGCCAGATGAACCTTGTAAGTTCATCTCCATCTGGTATCCACTGAGAATCCCATAACTCTGTCAGAGTAAGAGTTTTAAGGTTCTCAGTCCTCTTGATTACCACACAATAGTGTGTCCATTGCCTAGGAAGTGAGGACATGAACTTCTTACAATGTCTCTGTCTCAAGAGGAACTCCTCCATCCACAAGGGTATCCACAATCTCAACATACCTGAAGTATTGTTGGGTCATGGTTTCACCTGTTTTAAAGGTGAATTTTCAAACTGCTGCTTCAGAAGATCTTTCTTGTTCTCCTTGGCTTCAGAGGAGCCTTCATACATCAGCTTCAGTGCATCCACAGCTGTTTAGCTGTTTTGCACTTCTAAAACCTCTGTAACAGAGTTGGGATAGCAGTCTGAAGAGCAGTCATGGCCTTCCTGTCATCTCTACTTTCCTATCTTCATCTGAGTAGTAGTTGCCACATCTTTAGGAATCATACCAGCACCGGTAGCAGAGGGGGTGCTAGGTATGAAAGTCCATATTCAACAGATTCACATTTGAGTCAAGAGACCTGATGAAGCCTTCATCCTTGCACCAGGTGTCGAAGTCATCAAGAGTGATCAAGGGATTTGTTCATGGTTCCAGTCTCCATATCAGTCTTTGAGATGGAAGCCATTTGAAAAGTTAGTTTGTGTTGTGTGAGGGATCTTAAGATGGTTAGATCTTATCACGAGCCTGAAGGCTCTGATACCAATTGCAAGATCGTTCAAGGGCTTGAACACAATTACAACACAACAACACAATGAGAAGATTAACTAACGTTAATCAAACAGTGAACTAGGTAACCAAAGGTGATACAGAGAACACAAGTAAAGCAAGAGACAGAACAAGAGAGTATAGTTTTCAAGGGAGCAGTATATTGCTTTCTCAAGTTCTTTTACAAGTGTTACAAAGCATACAGAAAGATACTAGAACTTGGAATACTTATACTACAACCTACAGCGGCTATACTATGAAAGCCAGCTGGATACAATTGACTAGACACTAACAAAATCAATTGTAGGATCAAAAGGCATATCTGCCTTTTGACCTTGTGACTATGACATGCCATAGCTCACATCCTTATACATTACAAAAAGGATAAAGTACATAAAGTGGAAAGTTTCAGACTCAAGACCTCAATGTACAGTTACCAAAAGCATGAACTTTTCACCAACTCTTGTAAGTTGGTGACTTATCAGAGATGCAGCGGAAAAGGTGCTTTATGGAACAGTACATCAGATAAAGCATGTGTACTAAAAGTCTTCGGAAGAAATCTGTCTTCATAGGTTGAAGCTTCGGAAGACTTTGTCTCTTCAAGCTTCGGAAGACTTCATGTTAGGCTTCGGAAGATATTGGTCTTGGCTTCGGAAGATATTACACTTAGAGTATTTTCTAATGCTTTGTGTAATTCTTCCGAAGCATTCTTCACTTCAGTACTTAGTGCATGTTGCTGAAACACTTAGGCAGTTTTGGGTTGCATCAGACTTCAGGAATCCTTACAAACTCCCCCTAGGCTGATGCTACCAAAACACTTAGAAGATCTTTAAATGTTTGTAGTCTTCAGAATAATCAAGACCATCCCTTTCTTCATTTGATGGTCAGGATCATCAAGACTCTCATAGTATCTTCTCATTTCAAAGAGATCATGCAGAGGTAAGTTGATTATGTCTTGCCATGAGTAGACATTTTCAACACCTTGATCTCTGATAACATTCCATCTTTTGGATTGGTAGAGTAAGTCCAGGATAAGATGGGTGTCTCGGTTGCTAGAGGAGCCACTTGCATAGGAGTGATTGGGCTGCCTCATCATGCACTTCCTCAGGTTGATCTGATTCAGCCTGGGGTGTAGAGGTAGATGACTTTGGCTTCTTCTTTTTAGTCTTGGTTTAGAGGCCATTTTCTTCTTCCTCTTAATGTCTTTAACTGAGAAGACTGGTCTGCAGCACCATGTTGATCATCAGTGTCTTTCAGTTGGGTGTTCCTCCCTCACAGGTTCAGAAGGAGAGGGAGTTTGACCCTGTCTTGGATCAGAAGATGAAGTTTGCTGAGGCTCAGCTGGAGGTTCTGGTTCAGGTGTCTCTGGTTGTTCAAACTTGACCTCCACTTCAGGTGGGACTTGACTTGGAAGAGAGTGCAAGTCAATGAGTTCACCACTTTTAATCTTCTGCTTGATTACCCTTATATGCTCATCCATTGTAGATAGAGACATGGGACCAAGTCTCCTTCCGGAGAATCCATATGACTTCAAGAAGCTCATCATTCTTGTCTGTCAGCAGACTTCTTTGCATTCTTTTGAATGATGGCTCTTGACTTTGCAGCTTCTTCCCTTAGCTTCCTTTTGGTTGTTTTTCTTTCTTTGACTAACTCAAGCTCAAGTTGCTTTAAGTACTCGAACTCAATGAAGTCATAGGACAGGGGAAGAAGTGTATTTCCTGATAGAAGCCTGTGGCACTCAGGTAGTTTATCATTTTGATTCTATCCTCTTCTTTATCTACCTGAGGTTCTTGTGGAGCCACATCTTCCTGTGCAGGACTTTCTTGAACTGGAGAGAGAGTGGGAGTATGCTGTGAAGTCTTTTCTGTCTCCTCTCCTCTTTGAATTGGAGAAGTACTTGCATCCTCTTTCTCCTTTATCTCTCTTGACACTTCCATGTCAGCCAGTTCATTCAACTCTTCTAAGGGGAGGGAGATGATTTCATCAACATCATAGTTCCTGGTCTGTAAATAATTAATCCTGACTGCCCTTTGTTCATCATTTTGAGTATTTGGTCTGGGGGCAGCCCTGATTGCAGCTTGCATGAATTTTGATGACCCAGAAGAACTTTCTCCCCTTAGCCTCCTTTCCTTCTCTCTCTTCCTCCTCAATTTCCTCAGGAGTCATTATCCTTTTCCCTTTGTCACCAACAGACCTTTGTGACTCAGGGTGGATTGAGGCTTGGCTTCATTGCTTGGTGTAGCTTCCATGCTCTGGCCAGAGAGAGGCTGAGAAACACCTTCACCAGCAGGTGTCTCAGATGGAGTTTGGACCTCTGCAGCAGTTGTTGATGGTGAGACAAGGGTCTCAGGTTCTGCCACTGGGCCTTCAGCCAAGGTTTCCCCTATGAAACTAATCTTAGGGTCCACCTCAGCATCCAGTTGACCGATGACATTGCCTGATTGCCTAAGTCTCCTTCTTAGAGAGAACTCTGCAAGGATCCTGTCTTGGATTCTTTGAGCCAGCCTGTCAGCTTGTCTAGATTTGCTTGGATTGACAAGTGGCATGTTGACTAAATCCAGTCCTTCATAGAAGCTCAGGCTTTGGAACTGAAAGACTTCTTGTTGGCCTTGAACTCTGTGAAGTATGAGGGCTCTTCTGTCATCATCATACCTCCATCTGATGATGTAGTTGCCAGTTCCATGTGGTGGAGATGAGACAGCCTTGGTATACCTTCCTCAAAGAGACTCCTGATGAGAGAGTCTATAGAGTCCACATTAATGTGAAGTTGAGGAAGTTGCTGAGAATGCACAACAGCAAGTGAGGATGGTGAGTCCTCTATGTCCATTCTCTTTGAAGAACTCCCAGGTTCTGTGGTTGTGATAACTTTCTCCCCCTTTTTGGTAGCATCACCCACTTGCATAGGTGAGCTGGAGGATAAATCAGTCACTTCCACAGGTTCTTGTGTTCTGGTTGAGCTCTCCTTAAAGGTCTCTCAGCTAGTTTTTCCTGCAGATATGAAATCTGGAGTTGCTGATCATTGACCCTGTTTTGCAGGGTAGTCACCTGAGATTCCAAGTGACTAACCTTAGAGACTAGATAGGTGCATGTTTGTGACAATTTTTGTACCTTTAGTCTCAAATTCCCCTCATCTTCATCAGAAGAATCACTGGGGGATGAGAGGATTGGACCAAAGTCCCTTCTCTCACCACCAGCTTGAGTTTCTTGGCTGCTGGTTTTCCTCTGCTCACTGGCAACCTCAGTTAAGATGCCAATGGGCTGAGTTGCCATGGTTGAGGTCTTAATGATGTAATCACTTTCAAAAGTGAGAGCCTCTTCCATATGGACATCCTGAACAGGTTCAGATGTGTCCACCTCAGTAATAGGTGATGATGAGGGATAGACTGAGGAGAGTCAGAGGTACTCATCTCTCTTTGAGTAGGGGAGGAGAAGAGAGACTCATGGTACTCACTGAATCCTAAGTCTTCATCAGTGTAAAAGGATAGGTTGGGAATTGGTTGGTTTAGATCCAAAGGCTGGGGATGGTAGCTATCCCCTGAAGGTTGTTCACTTGAGTGTTGAGACTCAGAGTGAAGGCTTACAGTTGTTGGGCTAATGAGCTCATCAGGTGAGCTTGAGGAACCTCAGCCCTGATAGGTAAAGTAATGGGAGTGGTTTGCTCCTCAGGAGAAGTGGGAGCTCTGGAGTCCACTTCTTCCTGTAAGGTTGAGTATTTGGGGGCCTGCACAGACTCAATAGCCTGAGCAGGGGTTCGTTGGGATTTTCTTTTGTAGGTGATGAATATTGGAGGTTGTGAAGAGGGTAGGAGAGCAGTAGGTGTGGGTTCAACACTAGCTTGGACTGCTATGTTGTCACCTTGAGCAATGAGCTCTAACATTTTTGGGACTAGGGCTGTTTCTACCCCTGAGAAGCCTACAGTTGGCTTCTTCATAATTTTAAAGATGCCGGGCTTCATCTGTCCCAGTTTAAGAATATTGCCTGTTTCCCTCAACTGTGAGCCCAGTTCACAGTTAAGAATGTGTTGAACATATCTAGGAAACATGTAATATTCTAAGGAGTCTAAGTTTGCAAGTAAATTAGTATAAAAAATTGTGAATACCTGAACTTGACCCCCTGAACCATCCCATGAACTATAAAGGAGAGATCCTCAGGAATCTGGTCCCATCCACCATGCTTGTTGATAAGCTGTGGATAACACATGGAGCAGGTATTTCCACTGGGATGAGACCTTCCTTTCCTGAAGGTCTTTACAGAGAAATCTCCTTCATAGCCCATCTGCTCGAAGGAATGATTAACCGCTTCTTTTGGGAAGAACACTTCACCTGCTTCATCATCCAGCTGAAGATGTCGGTTGATGATGGGCGGGTGTGATGAAAATTGTTCTCCCCTGCACCGTGGCAGACAGTGCCTTCTCCCCATCCATAATGACCTCTTGGCAGGTCTTCCAGAATTCAAGCAAATGATCCTCATATAGAGGAGGATCAATGGTTAGGGAGGTGAAGTAGTGAGACAAAGACAAGAAACGGCAAACCTCTGAGAAATGAGGATCTTTGTCAGAGCATAACAGAGCAACCTGATTGTGTTGTCTGTGTAGCTGCATGGTAAAGTGAGGATCATTTCTGTGTGTAAGGTCAGCCATTTGGAGGTAGCTCAGAGAAGAAGAGAAAAGAATGGGAAGGAAATATCAGAGAGAAAGCTTTGGGTTTTAGGTATGGAAGAAAAGCAGATGATAGAAGAAGGGGGAAACCGTTGGGTTTATATGAGAGAGAAGGATTTCAGATAAAGTTTAATGAAAGAGGATAAACTTTGAAATCCGTATGTCGGTCCCACCTCTGAAAAAGTAGTTACCTTTTTGCTCAAAAAGTAGTTTTCTTGGAATTCGAAAAGCTTCCGAAAGGAATTTGTCTTCGGAAGTGTGATTAAAAAGCTTCCGAAGCTAAAGTGACTTCGGAAGAATTTTCCTGAGAGTCTTAAAGATTTATGCTTCGGAAGAGAAATAAACTTTTGGATGCTTTGTATAAGAATGAGCAAAGCTTCCGAAAGTAAGTTTTTGCTTCGGAAGGAAAAAGTCCTTAAAAATGAATAAGTGTCTAAGTTAAGAATTTTAAGCTTCGGAAGATAAATTTTGACTTCTTCCGAAGGTAAAAATTCTTTAGACAGTCATTTATTTTGAAGACATATTTTTCTTCCGAAGGTAAAATGTTATCTTCCGAAGTATCAGAAAATTTTCAAGAATCCAAGGAAAGTCTTCAAAAAGAGTTTTTCATTCAAAGAAAACATGAGCTTATGAAAGTGATGAACTAGACAACTTAGGACACACATATTTTAAGAAGAAATAATTAGAATTAGTTTTAAGAAAAAAATCTACTCAAAGTTAATCATCCCAATAGCTGATATCAGATACTTAAATCTCTGTTCATCAAAAGCTTTTGTGAACAGATCAGCATATTGTTCATCTGTGTGAACTTTGACTAGTTTAATTAACCCCTTTTCATAGTTATCTCTTATTAAATGATACCTGATGTTGATGTGTTGGTCCTTGAGTGCTGCACAGGGTTCTCAGTGATAGAGATAGCACTGTTGTTGTCTATGTGGATAGGAGTCTCTTTGAAGTTAAATCCGTAGTCTAGCATCTGATTTTGAATCCAAAGCACTTGAGCACAGCAGCTTGCAGCAGCAATGTATTCAGCCTCAGCAGAGTTGATGCAGACACACAGGTTGTTTCTTGCATTGCCATGAGACAACCCTTCCACCAAGGAATTGACATCCCCCAGATGTAGACTTGGCAGTCATGTTGCAGCCACCATAATCACTGTCTGTATAGGCATACAGATTGAAATTAGAATTCTTTGGATACCATAAACCAAGTGTTGAAGCACCTTTGAGGTATCTTAAAATCCTTTTCACAGTGATTAAGTGAGACATCTTAGGATTGGCTTGATATCTTGCACAAATACATGTAGCAAACATGATATCAGGCCTGCTAGCTGTAAGATACATAAGAGACCCAATCATAGCCCTGTATAAGTGCTCATCTACACACTCCCCCTCAAGATCTGGACCAAGGGAGTGGTTTCTGGCTATGGGTGTCTTAGCAGTTTTACAATCAGTCATGTTGAACCTCTTGAGTATATCTTGAACATACTTTGACTGACTTATGAAAATGCCATCTTCAACCTGCTTCACTTGAATTCCAGAAAGAAATTAAGTTCTCCCATTGAACTCATTTCAAATCTATCTTTCATCAGCTTTTCAAAGTCTTTGCAGAGCCTTGAATTGGTTGAGCCAAAGATGATGTCATCCACATATACTTGAACTAGCAGAATGTCGTTTCCTTGTCCTTTGATGAAGAGAGTTCCATCTATAGTACCTCTCCTGTAACCATGTTTACAGAGATACTCAGACAGTGTCTCATACCACTTCCTGGGTGCCTGATGCAGCCCATAGAGAGCTTTGTCAAGCTTGCAGACATAATCAGGATGATCAGGATCTACAAAACCAGGTGGTTGTTTGACATAAACCTCCTCATCAATCACTCCATATAAGAAAGCACACTTTACATCAAGTTGGTAGACCTTGAAGTTCTTGGATGCAGCAAATGCCAGGAATATCCTAACAGCTTCTAGTCTAGCTACAGGAGCAAAGACATCAGTGTAGTCAATCCCTTCTTCTTGTGTGTATCCTTGAACAACTAGTCTGCCTTGTTCTTGATGATTCCTCTATCATCCTTTTTATTCCTAAAAACCCATTTGGTTCCAATGGTAGTCTTCCCATGAGGAAGAGGACAAAGGTTCCAAACTTTCTGCCTTTTGAATTGAAGCAGCTCTTGTTGCATAGCTTCAACCCAACTTCCATCCTTTAGAGCCTCCTCAACTTTCTTTGGCTCTAACTGGGATAGAAAACAAGAGTGAAGACAAAAATTTGCTTCATGGGTTTGCCCTCTTGTCTTTACCCCGGAGATAACATCTCCAATGATGTTTGTGGTAGGATGAGACTTGTGGATCCTTAGCTGAGGGATCACAGCAAGTTGCTGAGATAGATCCAAATTTGAGAAATTTAGATCTGGTCTTGAAGATTGATCCTCCACATTATCACATATCAAGATTAACTTGATCCAATGAGTGTGTGACATCATTGATGTTATCATCTATGGTATGGTTATTAGCATCAAGAGATTCTTGATCACTTTCACCATCACCATTGTTATCTTCTGCAATTGAGATGTCTTTATCTGGTTGAGAAGCCTCTGAACTGGAATTTGAAGGCATGCCAGATGTATCAGCTGGATTTGTCATTGTTGTGCTGATAGAAACCTCATTTGCTGAAGTAGTTTCAACTGGAGCTGAAGGTCTTCCTAGCTCAAATCTTGGATCAGGATCACCTGTATTTAAATTTTCTGCAGATCCTGAAACATGCTCACAAGATTTATTAAAACAGTTGGTAACTAAATCAAGATCAAATAGCCAATCCGGACCAGAACCAGCCACACTGGGAGTGTGCTCATTGAAAGTCACATTGGCTGACTCCTCATGATTCTAGTTCTGAGATTGTATACTCTATAAGCTTTAGCTTGAGAAGAGTATCCAATGAAGTGTCCATCGTCTGATTTCTCAGCAAACTTGGCAACTTGATCTTTGGTATTCAAGATGGTGCAGGGACATCCAAATGACCTGAGAAAACCAATGAAAGGTTTCCTCTTGTGCCAAAGTTCATAAGGAGTCTTACCATTTTTAACTACTAAGACTCTTTTTGCACATAGCAAGCAGTATTAACTGCCTCTGCCCAGAAGGTGATAGGCAGTTTAGAGTCAGACAACATAGTTCTTGCAGCTTCAATAAGTGTCCTGTTTCTCCTCTCAGCAACTCCGTTTTGCTGAGGAGTCCTGGGAGCACTGTATTGTCTTGTAATACCTTTTCATCACAAAATGTATCAAGGATTTGGTTCTTGAATTCAGTTCCTTGATCACATCTTATGGTTTTGACCTTGTGATCACATTGATTCTCAATCTTTAAGATGAAATTCTTTAGAATCTCAGGAGTCTCATCTTTAGTTCTAAGAAAGAAAACCCAAGTGAATCTTGTAAAATCATCTGTGATACACTAGACAGTATAAGGTCCTTCCTAAACTCATTACACTGGTGGGGCCAAAGAGATCCATATGTAATAAGTGTAGGGGAGTAGTGATGGAGTTCTTTTCCTTAGGCTTGTGAGATACCTTGTGTTGCTTCCCTTTCAGGCATGCAACACAATGATCATCACTTGTAAACTCTTTCTTTGGCATTCCAGTTACCAGATCATGTTTGATTAATTTATTCATATTCTTAAAGTTTACATGGCACATTCTTTTATGCCATAGGAAAGACTCATCACTATTTGCTTTAGATAGAAAGCATGAAACTTCTCCAGAGGGAGATGTTTCTTGCAAATCCATCTTGTACATGTTCCCTTTCCTGGGGGCTCTGAGCAGAATATGCTCATGAGGAATGACCACTCCAGGCTTGAGAACAATGCACTCATGCTCAGTGAAGAGCATGTTATGACTCTGATCACAAAATTGAGATACACTCAGAAGATTGTACCCAAGCTCCTTAACAAGTTTACCTTCTCAATGCTGAGCTTACCATTTGTGACCTTGCCCCTTCCATAAATGTAACCACCTTCATTTCCTCCAAAAGCAACTGGTCCTCCATCAATTCTCTCAAAATTATGAAGTAAAGACCTATCGCCTGTCATGTGCCTGGAACAGCCACTGTCAATTATCCAGACATTCTTGTTTGTCTTGAGCTGTTCCTGCACAAAGAAAATGATTAGTTACATTTGGAAACCCAAGCCTTACTTGTCTTGGGTTCAGTAAGTGTAATAGAAGGTAATGCAACAGTAATAGATCCTATGGTTGTACAGAGGGGATCTTCAGCTGTTGTTGATGGAGAAACCTCAGTCATTTGGTCTTTCTTAGACTTCCACACCACCTTTGGAGTCTTGGACTTGACCTTCAAAACCTTAGAAGCTTTTGGAGCTTCACAAGTTTTAATGACTGACACTTCGGAAGAATCTACAGTCACTGCAGTAGACTTTAGTACTTCGGAAGAACTCCTTTCTTCCGAGACCAACTTTGCTTCCGAAGGTAATTTTCCATTTACCTTCTTCTTTGATTTGGAGCTTCCGAAGGAAACAGACTTTCCTTCCGAAGCTTGAGACTTCTTGAGATTCTTTGAAGTCTTTGTATTGGTCATGTGGATAGTACTTTTAGGATTGTATGGACAATCCTTGGCAATATGAGAAGTACTTTCACACATAACACACAGCATTTTCTTCTTCAAAGAAATCTCCTTTTGAGAGCAAGACTGGCCTTGGTCACATCCTTTTTCACCTTCATCTTGGTAGATTCAGATACAGTTCCCTTGGGCTGTGAACTGTTCTTGGAATTTGATGGTCCAGGCTGTGCAGCAGTGGTACACAGCAGCTCAGTCTTCTTCTTTGTACTGAGATGATTTGAACATGAACCAGAACTCTTGCTAAGAAGCTTTGGTGGATGTCTTCAGTCCTTATTGCTTTGAAACCTGCAGAGATGAACACTTGTTTCTGCTTAGCATCAAAGGGCCTTGATTTCTTGAGCCTTCTTTGCTTTCCTTTTGCTCTTCCTGATCAAGTTCTTTCTCTTGGACTTGGTCATCACAGTTAATTTCTTCTCCTCAGAAGGATAGTGGCCCTTGGAGGAATCCTCTTCTTCACTCTTCTCAGAGGGATTCCTCACTATCACTTCTTCATCATCCTCACTTATTGGATCTATGAGAGGAAGCTCATCTTCACAAGTTCCACACCTAGGAGATCTTACAGACAAGATTGTGTGTGGAGGAGCTATCTCATTTGATCCCAGTCCCTGTCTATTTTGATAACAAACCTTATTGTGTAGGGATGAGGATATCATGTTCTTGAAGGTCTCTTCTTCAAGAACACTTTTCTCTGCCAGGGCTTTGCTGATCACAAGCTCAGCCTGGCACTTAGTCAACTTAGTGATGAGATCTTGGATCTGAGTTCTAAAATGTATGTTCATGTTTTAGTACTGAAATGGTTTTCTCCAAGTCTTCTATCTTTAACTTGTAATCATTTTCAGACTTTCTAAAATCAGATTTTAATATGTTTAATGACTCAAGATCAGATCTCATCTCTAGGTTGTAGGACCTGTATCTATTTACTTTAGCAATGCATTCAGGGGAGCAAAGATGTTCTAATACCTTGGCTTCATCATGGTCAGCCATCAATGCTTGGTTTGGAGAAGCATCCTCCACCTGAAAACTCCAGTCAAATCCTCCCTCTTCAACAGCAACCGCAGCATGTTGCTTTGTCTTCTCAGCCTGAGGGGTATTGTTGGTGTAGTTTGGTTGAGTTGTGTTTGGCCCCATTTGCTCTAGGTGCCTTACACTCCCTGGCGAAGTGACCCATAAGGTTACAATTGTAACACTTAACTTTGCTTTTATCCAGCCCAAACTTACCACTGGTAGCATTGCTTGGAAATTTTCTTCCTGTCCTCTTGTAGAACTTCTTGGCTCTGTGAGTGAGAAGAGCCATCTGCTGAACTATCTCCATGTATTCCAGGTCATCTGGATGGATACAGTCTAGGTCTTCAAGAGTGAAGAGATAATTTCCACAGCTTTCATCTGCAGACACAAAGGCTTGAGAAGAACTTGTCTCTTGGAATGGGCTTCCTTGAGTAAAGTTCTCCCTTGGTGTCTCCGGGAAGGTGATGAAAGGACCCTTTTGTGAGTTGTCAGGGTAGCATAGGAGATGATGTTGGGGTTCTATGCTGTCCCTTTCAACCACATGAAGGGCTGAACCCATTTGATTGTTAGAGTTGCCAGATGAACCTTGTAAGTTCATCTCCATCTGGTATCCACTGAGAATCCCATATAACTCTGTCAGAGTAAGAGTTTTAAGGTTCTCAGTCCTCTTGATTACCACACAATAGTGTGTCCATTGCCTAGGAAGTGAGGACATGAACTTCCTTACAATGTCTCTGTTCTCAAGAGGAACTCCTCCATCCACAAGGGTATCACAATCTCAACATACCTGAAGTATTGTTGGGTCATGGTTTCACCTGTTTTAAAGGTGAAATTTTCAAACTGCTGCTTCAGAAGATCTTTCTTGTTCTCCTTGGCTTCAGAGGAGCCTTCATACATCAGCTTCAGTGCATCCCACAGCTGTTTAGCTGTTTTGCACTTCTTAAAACCTCTGTACACAGAGTTTGGGATAGCAGTCTGAAGAGCAGTCATGGCCTTCCTGTCAATCTCTACTCTTTTCCTATCTTCATCTGAGTAGTTGGCACATCTTTAGGAATCATACCAGCACCGGTAGCAGAGGGGGTGCTAGGTATGAAAGGTCCATATTCAACAGATTCCCACATTCTTGAGTCAAGAGACCTGATGAAGCCTTCCATCCTCATGCACCAGGTGTCGAAGTCATCAAGAGTGATCAATGGGGATTTGTTCATGGTTCCAGTCTCCATATCAGTCTTTGAGATGGAAGCCATTTGAAAAGTTTAGTTTTTGTGTGTGTGAGGGATCTTAAGATGGTTAGATCTTATATCACGAGCCTGAATGCTCTGATACCAATTGCAGGATCGTTCAAGGGCTTGAACACAATTACAACACAACAACACAATGAGAAGATTAACTAAACGTTAATCAAACAGTGAACTAGGTAACCAAAGGTGATGCAGAGAACACAAGTAAAGCAAGAGACAGAACAAGAGAGTATAGTTTTCAAGGGAGCAGTATATTGCTTTCTCAAGTTCTTTTACAAGTGTTACAAAGCATACTGAAAGATACAAGAACTTGGAATACTTATACTACAACCTACAGCCGGCTATACTATGAAAGCCAGCTGGATACAATTGACTAGACACTAACAAAATCAATTGTAGGATCAAAAGGCATATCTGCCTTTTGACCTTGTGACTATGACATGCCATAGCTCACATCCTTATACATTACAAAAAGGATAAAGTACATAAAGTGGAAAGTTTCAGACTCAAAACCTCAATGTACAGTTACCAAAAGCATGAACCTTTTCACCAACTTTGTAAGTTGGTGACTTATCAGACGAGCGCGGAAAAGGTGCTTTATGGAACAGTACATCAGATAAAGCATGTGTACTAAAAGTCTTCGGAAGAAATCTGTCTTCATAGGTTGAAGCTTCGGAAGACTTTGTCTCTTCAAGCTTCGGAAGACTTCATGTTAGGCTTCGGAAGATATTGGTCTTGGCTTCGGAAGATATTACACTTAGAGTATTTTCTAATGCTTTGTGTAATTCTTCCGAAGCATTCTTCACTTCAGTACTTAGTGCATGTTGCTGAAACACTTAGGCAGTTTTGGGTTGCATCAGACTTCAGGAATCCTTACATACCACGTAAGCCCGAAAAATAAATATATAAAATAAGGAACATAAACATAGTCATCCAGAAATAGCATCAACACACATCATCATGCATGCCACATATCATAACATCCACATCACATCACATATGACATCATAAAGTCAAATTACATCACCTAGGAACTTCCCTAAGTCAAAGCCTACATTTACATTTCCCCAAATTTCAAAAAAATAATCTAAGTCCTAGGCGCACGACACTATGCAAGCGTATGGCCTTCTGGACGCATGGGAACACTTAGGGGCAGGGGAAGCTCTGGGCACATGGACACTATTAGAGCACATGGCCTAACACTTAGTCTTTCCGGGCAATTCTAGGCGCATGGGCACTATGCAGGCGCATGAGTGCCTAGGCACATGAGCTTTTCGGGCGCATGAACACTTGGTAAATTTTCAGCCTATTCTAGGTGAATCGCCACCATTCAAGCACATGGGACTACACTTAGGAAATTCGACCGTTAGCGCATGGGCCAATCCAGGTGTATAAATAACTAATCACACTATTATCATCATAATTCAGTCCCAAATCAAGTACGTCATGTTTTAAGCCCAGTTCTAGCATTCTAAGCCACAAAACATGAACAAACAAAATCATAACATCATAATCACCCAAATCAAAACCTACCCACTTTCACACATACACATTCATACGGGTACAAAAGCCACTTTAATAAAAACATTCACACATACATATATCCCTAAAATCAATTAAAACATGTAAAAAGGGGGTTCTAGAACTCACCTTTGACAACCTTCGAGCATGACTTCCTCAAGGAAGATAAATACTTCAGAGGCCATTCCCATACCAATACGTGACATGGTTAGAGGATAAGATAATGTATGGTTAGTGATTTATTGAATATCACCTATGTGAAGAGAGAAGTGTGGTCTATTAGAATGGAAGTGTTGGGGGCACAATTCCTACAGCTCTCACTAAACTAGGCCAGTGAAATACAAATAGAATGAACACAATTATGAAGGGTTGATCGAACCAAGGAATTATTGTGTGAAGTATATGGGCATCTACATTAATGTTGATTGGTTCAGGATATCACATCTACCAAATCAACAAGAGTCTATGTATGCATCATAACGGAAGGTTTAAAGCTAATACCTACCTATCTGATAATATTTAACCGTTAAAATTGTATCTTGATATTAGGATACTATGGATTGAGTTTTATCCTTATGGGGGACCGATAGAGAAAATATGTGAACTTAGGTTTTTCACATGAGAAAAACGAGCTTGGTTTAATTCACATGTAGGGGATTGTTAGAATGATTATAATATGTGAAAATAAGTAAATAAAAGGTAATTACTTTGAATAAAATCTTTTAATTTGATTCAATTTAAGTGCTATAACTATGGGTTTTACTCATTGAATTAATACAATTGGATGTTTAAATTGAATTTTATTTTTAAGTAATGACTTGAAGGATGCTTATACTTTGGGTCACTATAAATATAAGGTGATAGATAGTTGCTAGACACATCTAAGAGACAAACACACACACACACACACACACACACCAACATGCTCATACTTGAGCTCTTTCTTTTTTCTCTTAAGATCTAGCAATCTTCTTCTCTACTACGTGGTATACTTTTGGCTTTAGAGTCTTCCCCGACCGTACATATAGATTCGGCCTTTGTACCCTAGGAAACATTTGAGTTTTATTGGGAGAGTCAAACTTTGCATTTAAGGATCTGTGTTAAACACAAAGCCTTGGTCACAAAATTAGTTTTCATATTTTGTATTCATAATTTATATTATTTCAGTAGTAATGTGCGGTGTATACTATTTTCTTTGATTGTTGTATTGCATTAGAATTTATAAAAGTGCTAGTTTATTACTTTTGACATATGGTTCCTACCTAAATATGTTTTTAGTTAAGCTTCAAGACACTCCAAATTAAATCCAAGTTCATTTGTAAGAATGTTTGAACTCGCCGAAATTCTATCATTATGTTTGTTTTTATAGTTGAAATTTAGGTTCAAGTGTCTAGGGCAATAATATATGTATCCTCCTAATACGGGTTCCAATGGGTCTTCAAAAGGCAACGATTGACTTTTTTTTAGATTTTTCTGTATGTCATTCAATGCATGGTGTATCCTTATCATATAGTTTGTATCCAACTTTGTTGACTTTGACAAATTTTAACTCTTTTCGACATCATGGTTACTAACCTTCAAATCTTCATACTTTTCCTTAATTTTCTAAAAAAATTCTAAAAACATATAATAAACAAAACATATGTCAATTCAATACATCAAAGAAAATCCAATAAGATAATCACAAAATGTTAATTAAAACTTTGTATAAACTAAGACTTATAAAAACTTAGGTGATTCAAGTTCCATTGTTGAAGACTAAGTGATTGAAGTTTACAAGCATCTTACAACAATCCTTCCATATTTCCTTGCTTGATTTTATGTGAACAACCTCTTTTTGTGTAACAACTGATCCCTAGGTCATAATTCTAACCTTAAATCTCCTGCCTCATTATCGCTATTATTATTATTATTATTACTATTATTATTATTATTATTATTGCTATTATTATTATTATTATTGCTATTATTATTATTGTTATTATTATTATTATTGTTGTTATTGTTGTTATTATGATGATTATTATTATTTTGTGTTCTATTTCTGAATGATTTCTTTAAGTCTAACCTTAGTGTATCATAATTTCACACTTCGGGAAAATTTAATTAGATACCATACTAATTCAAAAACTTAATTGAAACAAATAAAATGTGCACACATACACACACAATTCATGGTTAAGAACATGCATATACAGACATATTACTTAAATAACTAACTAGATTATACCATCTAAAATACTACACACTACACTACAAAATGACATAATACTACATAATAACACTTTACAATTAAAATTTAAAATCAAAACGCCCCACTACACTCCAAAACTTGGCCGCCCCCCTTCACCCACTCTCCACCCTCTTAGATATCCCTCAAAACCACTCCCACACACCACCTTCCTCCACTCACCATTCATGCAAAACACACACACACATACTCATTCTCTTCCTCCTCTCTCTCTCTCAGATTCTAGATGAAAACCCACACACACACACCATGCTTACAACACCATTTCAGCATGATATTCGAAGAACAACAACATCCCAACATCGACCAAGCTTCAAACAAGCAAGAAGGTGTCATTTTGTGAACTTTAGTGCTCGGTTCTTGCAAGTTAGAGATTCTCCAGCCTATGTTTGAGAGTCTACGGATCATATTGTTCTTCTAAACTCTCAAAATCATGAACCATTCAAAGGGTAAGCCTCTACACACCCGAACCAAGCAATATCATGTGATATTCCTCCATTATTCTACCAAAAATCTTACTTTCTTTGTTCAAAGAGAAACTTGCTGGTCTAATCTTGTTCTTGATGAGCTCTTAACTTCACTCAAGGTATGTGTCTTGATAGATTGGTTATTCTATGGATGGTGCACAAGTTTACACCTTGAAAACCCTCTTTTTGTGTGATTTAGCACCATATATTCTTTTGTCTTGAAGCCTACGAACCAAAGCTTGTAACCTTCCTAAAAATAGTTTATAAACACCTTAATAACCTTATTTGAATCTTACAAAATGATTTGGTAATGACTATGCACGATCTATAATGTTTTACACATGTGTAAATGGTGAAAATCACTCAATAAAATAAATATCCTTGAATATATGTTTGATCCATGTGTTAGACTGATTTTTAATAAGTTTTGTGATATTAGGTGTGTATAAGGTGATGTTGATGGCGGAAAATGATAAAAGTATGGACTTGTAGACATTTTGTAGCTTATTTGGGGACTTGAAATGTGGTAAAATAACTTAAAAATAAGAAAATTTAGAAAATAAACATATTGAAAGGAATTACAGGCTCTAAAATCCTTATCATGGTCAAAATGGTCGGATTTGTTAATTAATGGGTTAAAAGATTATTTAAATGGAATTTTTCGTTAAAAACGAGCCTTAACTGGGTAATTTTTGGAAGAAACCTTGGAAATAAAAGGAGAAACCTAAAACCTATGAAAACCAAATTATTCCAGTAAGTTAGAAGCCTTAAGTCATGAATTTGGTGAAAATTTGGTCAAAAACGTACTTGGATGATTAGTTCTGGGTAAAAACGAGTTTTAATAGGTTAATTTTAAAAATGAGATTTTTAAGCAAAAGAGCTTAAAACACATTCTAAACAGATTTTAAAACTAATTAGAAGTATTTACAATAATATTTAAAGTTCAAAGATTTAAAATTGAAAGATTTAAAAAATAGTCGTTAAAACCTTTGGTTTTACTGTAAGCGGTAACTTAAAACATAAATTTAATAATCCCAATATAAACTCTAGAAAATTGGAAAAATAAATTATTAATAATTTATGATTTAACTCCCAAGAACTATTAAGGGGCCATAAAAGTCATGAAATAAAAGAAAGCAAACTTTAGGGTACAAGCTGTAAAATTTGAAACTTGAGGGACTAAATTGTAAATTCTACCAAATATTTATAATTCGACACCTTTGGACTAAAAGTTACTTGATAAAATAATTTCACTTATATAAATAATCAAATGTATTAAAACCTTTCATTTTCATTAAGCAACCCTAACTTTCCTTAAAAGGAAACTTTTTGATGCGAACCTTAACGAATCAAAGCTAGTTGAACGTTTAACCTTTTAACACACCTAGAACACCTCATATTATCTTATAGAACATGTCTTCTCACTTAATCTTGATGCTAGGGTGTTAGGCTTGACACATTCTCTATACACTAAGAATTTGTTTCTTGAAACCTAAGGTGAGTTCTAGTGTCCCTTTTACAATTGTTTTGGGATAAAACATGCTTTATTTAAACTGAAATTATTATTGTGCTATTGTATGATGCTTATAATTTGTGTATAGTGTTAGTACTTGATTTTACTTGCATTATAATCATTAATTCTTATGTGAATGGCTTGTCCTATATGGGTAGATCTACTTGGGGAATCCTCACACATAGTGCCTTTTGTCTTGAACCCATGAATTAATAGGAAATGTACCACAATGAGATCCTACGGGGTCGTTTGTGTCATGTAACAAGTTTTTATAAGATACTATGGTGAACCATCCAGCATGTATGGTCCACTTTTTGAGGCTCAGTTTTTCCTTCGGGATTAACCGGTACTAATTCAAGTTTAGAAGAGACTAGTAGGGACCGAGTGCAGGGTTGATTGTGACCCCAAATAGTGATACTTATGTTTTCCTGAAAACTAATATAACGCTTCTAAAGAGTCCTTTTGTTTTTAAACTTTAAGCATGTGAATTCACCAACTTTTTAGTTGACACAAAATCTTTTTGAGCATGTTTTAGGTAACTCTTGATGGAAGCTTGGTTGATTAGAAGGCCTTATGGATGACCTAGTTTTGTGACCCACATGGCATTGTCTAGTTTAAATTGCAATTGGACAATTTGAATTTGATGCTAAATAACTTATGAATTTAATTTGTACTAGATTTGTAACTATTTGACTCGATCACAACTTTGTGGCCTGAATTTGCTTAAAATGTAAGGTAATGCCATGTGATACTCTCCTTGTGTGCTCATGTGTTGGTTAGTTTCCACTGCTATATTTGTTACTAGTTTGCGACGTCCTACCCTCATTGGGCCCAGGGTGTGACATATTGGTATTAGAGCAACTGATTGTAGAGAAGTTATGAATACCCTAGTAGACCCTAGGGTACAACCCTAATACCTTAGGATTGACCTGGTTGGAACGTGTCGGGGTAAGCGGGTTGGGTAAATTGATGATTATACTTGATCAACGTAATTATGAATTTACCGATGCGTAAATCCTAACATGAACCCTTAGGAAGTGTTGAAACCTTATATTTTCTAATTATGACAACCAAGTGATTCTTTTCTTTTTTTTTGGGTGGATTAACATTTCTTTAAATGAACTTTCATGCCTGCTATTTCTTGATGATACTACTGATTATCGATACTATTGGAATATGTGATACTACTGCCATGACTACTACTATTAGTACTAATATTATTAATATCATGAGCTATGAGAAACCAAATTAATCATGATGATTCTTACAGGATAACAAGACTATGTCCAACAAAGGGATGACACCTGTGTACCCGACCAATGATACTTCACCAGTCGGGAGTCTTAGGAAGGCAACACCTCAGACAGAATATGAATAATACCTGAGAAGATGCGAACATTCGAGTTGGATATCCGTTACATCTGACGACACTAAGCCATCGAAAGACTCTTCATTGACATCCCCAGTCAGGAGCCGAATACGCTCCAATTGACCACATGTCACTACACCTGCCCACTCACCTATCCCACCTATCGGGGATAGGGGTGCACGTGATATCACCCATCCACGTAAAAGTGCTAGGCCAAGACCCCGACACCAACACCTCTTATGATTAACCCACTATCAGATGCCACCTAGGCGTAGTTTGTATGATGGACCGAGCGTACTTGCCGGCAACCCTTACCCATAGTCTAGCCACCAGGCTAGTGACTTTGGTCCTTCCGACCCTATGCTGAGCGACATAGTGAGGACCATCCAGCGTCATGAGTTAACCCTACAACACGTCACACAAACTTCTCAGTCCCCCTAGTTTCAAGCCATGATGGTGACACACAACATTCAACACTTGGAGCAGGATCAAAGGAAGAAAAGTTCGGGCTAGTTTGGATGGTTGAATAAAAAGTGGCAGTGAGAGCTAGGGGTAGGATGATAGGGCCATCTGCTATTGAAACCATTTGAAAGAGTCTATGTTATTTATTTTTAGGAAACAATTATTATATTTTATGGGGTTATGGCACCTTCCAACTTGTGAGACTATAATACTATTGCAATTATGTTTGGTTGACACCATTGTTATCTATTCGAGAAACTATTACTTATGATGCTAATTTTGCAGGGTGATTTGTATTCAATTGATATATATATATATATATCATGTGTTGGGATAGTTGATTTGTGCCTCTTGAATGATTTACCCTATGTTAATTTAATGGAACATATATATATGTGTGTCGTGATGTGTATATTATGTTCCCTCCTTTTTGGTAAACACGGTATTTAAGGATAATTGATGTATGGTATACCTGAGACCAAAATTTGTGAGATGTTAAACGAGTTTATCTATGATGCTACAAGAATGCGAACCAGACGAGAAACTCGTATTGGAAGACAATGAACCGCTAGAGGCCGACGTGAAGGAGCTAGACTGACTGGAAACCAACCACCTACACCACTAGGAACTCTCGTGTAGAGAATGTAAATCAAGAGAATGATGAGAGGATTGCTAACCTAGTAGCACAATAAATTGCTAATGCCATTCCAACCATTATTGACTAGATAAATACTGATCGGGGTAACACAGTTGGCAACAATGGACTCGGGAATGATGAGGGCAACAATGATGATGCCGAAGGGTTAAGGAATGGATGTTCCTACAAAACCTTCACGACATGCAAGCCAAAGGATTCTATGGCACCGAGGGTGCGATAGAGACCTACTGATGGTTAGACGAGATGGAAGACGTGTTGGATATCAGCAAATGCACAATGGAACACATGGTAAGGTTTGCATCCCAATCACTCAAAGGATCAACATTGAAGTGGTGGAAAACTATTATTTAGCCTCCAGGAAGAAACACTGCAAGTCAAATGAGTTGGACCGATTTCAGGGAGTTGATAACCAACAAGCGCTGCCCAATCAACTAACTTGAGAAGTTAGACTCTGAATTCCTGAGCTTAGAAATGAAAGGTTCTGACTACACTGAATACATAAACCATTTCTTGGCTTTGTCTTCACTAGTGCCATATCTACTGAGACCAGAAACCAAAGGCATAACACATTTCATTTGGGGACTACATCCTAGAGTTAGAGGCATGGTTCGATCCTCCTAGCTTTCATTTGGGGACTACATCCTAGAGTTAGAGGCATGGTTCGATCCTCCTAGCCCACAACCTACAAACTACGATTAACTTCACCAGTAGTTTGACTAATGACCTAGTTAGGGCTGGATGGATAGAGCAGACAAAGGTAGAGGATAAGAGGAAGTCGATGGGTGAGAAGAGGAAATGCTTTGATGTTAAGAAAGCGATTGGCACCGGTAGTAGTTCAAACAAGAAGGATGTTGAAGGTATTAGGCATGGAAGGGCTCGAAAGCTATACATGGGTACAAGCCCTTTCTATAATAGGTGCAAACTGCATCACCAAGGGGAATGCAACCGATGTCCTGTTTCAGATGCAAATGAACCGATCACCTAATTAAGGATTATACATATGTGTTAGGTAAACAATGTTATGATTGTGGAGATCCAGGGCATATGATGAAAAAGTGTACTAAGCTGGGAAGAGATAAGGAGGCCAGACCCAACAAGCCCAGGGAAGAGCACTCGTGATGGACCCAACTAATACGTGTAAAGAACCCGATGTGGTCAATGGTACATTCCTTACAAACAACCATCCTGCTACCGTTCTATTTGATACTTGAGCAATTGCTAGTTTTGTTTCTACTACCTTTAGTTGTTTGATTGATGTGATCACTTTCTCCTTGACTGATGTGTTTACCGTAGAATTGGCTGATTGTAATGTAATAGAGACTAATGAAATCCTTAAGGATTGCGAAATGGTCCTAGAGGGTAGTTCATTTAAGATAGACCTAATGGCTATTACATTAGGGGGTTTTGATGTTGTGGTAGGGATGGATTGGTTAGCTAGAAATAGAGCTGAAATTCTGTGTGTTAAGTGCTTGCTTAAGATACCATTAGCTGGCAGAAAGATATTAGTTGTCCATAGTGAGAGAAACTTCCCGCTCTACCCCATGATATCCTACCTAAAGGCTACCTAGAGCCTTAAGAAAGGAAGCCCAACATTCCTAATTTACGTGATGAAAAGCAAAAGGAGAGCGGAGAAATAAAGATATATTAGTGGTGTTTCAGTACTCAGAAGTATTTTTTGAAGACCTACCAGGACTCCCTCTAACCCAGCAAGTTGAGTTCCAAATAGAATTAGTACCTGGTGTCGCGCTGGTGGCCAAAGCATCTTACCAACTCGTTCCACCCGAGATGAATGAACTAATGATACAAATTCAAGAGCTGCTTGACAAGGGGTTTATATGACCAAGTATGTCATCGTGGGCTGCTTTGGTACTGTTTGTTAAAAAGAAGGATGAAGCCCTAGGAATGTGCATTGATTATAGGGAACTGAACAAGCTCACAGCAAAGAACCATTATCCCCTTTCAAGAATCGATGACTTATTGGACTAGCTGCAAAGATCCAGCTATTTCTCCAAGATAGACTTAAGATCGGGATACCACCAACTGAAGATAAGAGAGGAAGACATCCCTAAAACATCCTTACTGTTTCAATAGTCTTATCATTCATAGACCCAACTCCAGCTACATCTCCTCTTGCTAATCAAGACCCAACATAATCTTCACAACCTCATCCACCATCAAACCCTAGAAGTATATATGTTGTATAATCCTTAGGTGTAGTATTGTTGGATCCTAAAAGGATCATAAATGACAATTCAAGTGGTGGTTGATGGTTGTTCTACTAGAAATCTCCCTAATACCATGAATCAATGCAGATGAAGAATCAGTACATTAGAAGACAAGTGTAGGCTATCTGCATTTGTTCATGCGGATGACCATGGAATAAATGCTGACAAGTATTTGTTCTTCCGCATTAACAAATGAGGACAACCAAACAACTACTACCAAGTATTTGTACATCCACATTAACTAATGCGGATGTTCAACAAAAAATGCATTAAGTGTTTGTTCATCTGCATTTCTCTATGCTGATGACCAAACACCAATGTGATAGAAGAAAAAGAAATGCTGATATTTCTTATGTATAAGGTTAGTTTAGTCTTTTTGTAAAGACATGTTGTCAACCTATAAATAGAATAGAAAATCCCACTTGTCGGATTACTCGACAATTAGAATATTTCTAATAGTCTTATGTATCAGAGGTGTCTTTTTACTATTTCATTCTAAAACCCTAGCATTCATTGTAACTTTACACCATCATTAATACCAAAGCATTTACGAGTATTTCAAGCATTCAATGATTTGTGTTTATATCATTCTGCAATATAACCACCGACTCAATCATCATATTCAGTCCTAGTTAATTCACATCAACTTAGAATATCATTCTCATACCCAGTCAATTGGTATCAGAGCTTTGGCTCTTGGTTTAGTTTTAGATCTACTTAGATCTAAACCAAAACTCAATGGATTTGGTGATAGAGTTGCTGTTAGAGAGTTCATCTACCTCTAACTAGTATTCATGCTGAAATCTTCTTGAAACATCGACTGATTCACTTTTCATCTGTACCGATATAAGAACATATCATTGAACAACTTATTCTACCCAAAAATTAGAACAAAAATAGCATAGTAATCAAATATTAAAGCTAACTGAATAGTTATAGACGGTTGTCAAAGCCAAAACAACTGTTACTATTCATCAAAAGTATTAAAATCTTCAAAAATAGACTGTTTGGACCTCTTGGACTTAAAAATTAATCTAATTATTTTTACTGTTAGGACCGTGTACGTACGGAGTACTAACTAATAATGCATGAAACCAGATCAAATAGTGCGGAATCCTATTTGATTGGCGATCCAATCGGTGAGAACGCAGTTCCGATCAATCTAAAGATTAAAGAAACATTAAGAATGATTAGAACAAGATCAACCACGAACTATGAAGTTGGAACAGGTTTTCTGGAGTATCTGGACAGCTAGGGTACGAATATGCGTCGAAAGTCTTGAAGTGTTACATTTTTCCACAAATTAGGTGGTATTTATAGGTTAGGGTTTTCAATTGTACGACTGAATCATGCGATTGATTCATACGCACGACTGAAGGTTGAGTCGTGCGACCGAGTCATTCTTATGTCTCAATCGTGCGACTGATCTAGTCTCCTGATTCAGTCGTGTGACTGATCCATTAGCATAAAGTATTCATGCATATGGTCCATTAGCATGGTCCATTCGCATGGTCCATTCGCATGAAGACTTCATACAATTAAGTTTGAACACATTTTCTCAATCATTATTGGCAAAGAACTAAGCACAACAACCTCAAACCTATAAAGTTAGTTCAACATACTTTATCACACAATAAACAATGAAACATTAAACATTATAATCATCAATCACATATTGTATTTCATTCAATTCATTCATTACATATATGTAAGACATGACATACATTTTACATTAAGCTCCTAAACTAGGTACATATGTATCAACAAACTCCCCCTTAGACCTTGTTTACATTAGTGTGTGACATTCTTCATTAGCACCTCAAATCTCTTGTACATCTACTCTGTAGTAACTCCTGCATATATTTCAAATGCAAAGCAGAGTCATATAATGTTCTGGAACTGGAGAGCTTGTATAATATCTTGCGCATCATAGAATAATAGCCACTTGTATAATGTAGACATCTTCTGCAGACAAGTTTGTCAGTCATATAGGATCGAATACCCCATTAGTTTTGCCCTCTCTCTATAGAACTATGACCACTTCCCCTGTTCTCCAATCATAATACCGCTATTTGAAGTGTGGAGTGAAGTCCTGTGGCATTTCCCGTAAGGGAATCTTGGACATTGTGCACAGAGGACTCCACTTCAGCACCACTTTAGGCTTTCCAGAAATGGGATCTACTTCAGACCTACAAATGTACCTCTTCGGTTGTTGAGGTCTGAAGTTCACCCATCTGGTGTGGTATTCCTTCTTTAGGGCAGCCTCAAACCAGCTTGACATTTTTCTACGATCAGCATATAACAGATTTAGGCGTGCCAGTTGGTTGAGCTCAAAACCAGGAAGATTCTTCAGATCATGTGGATATCTGAAGTACTTTATTCCCTTCTCCCTCTTAACAACATAGGCGTTAAGATCCTTAAAATACGCCCATGCAATAATCTTGCCAGACACCTTTAGATGTTTCTTGACCTTGTAGAGCTTGGTGTAGGCATTTGCTTTTGAGTTGTGCGTTGGGCTCGTATCTCAGCAAAACAAGCTGCCCGTTCAGCCTTCTTTATATCAACATCAGCGTCTGAGGCTTGGTCTTGGCTTTCAATCTTCTCTGTTTCTTTTTCCATCTCATCTGGATTTAGCCTGAACATCTTCGTAAGTTGCTCATCAGTCAGGTCGTGTATGATTTCTCATTCTTCGGGAGTGTAGCTCATAGACCTTCTGACAATTTCTTGCAAATCAAGAATCATGGTGATCTAAGACTTGATTTGCTATAGGGGAGCAACATCGTATTCATCTTGCTGAGATGTTTGATCTGCTTGATTTAAACGTTTAAACACATCAACAATTAGTAATTAATCAAGACATCTAAACATTAGATAAATATATATAAACATTAACTACAGAACTGTAATACAAGATTCTAGTATAAAAGTTTTCAAATACATAAAGATCTAGTCATTACTTTTGTCTTTATCAGTCAACTCTTCAACAGCAGGGGCTGAGGATGATGCTCCTTGGTCTTGTGTTCTCTTAGTCCTCCTCTCTGGACCCTGAGCAAAGGCTGATGCAGCCGCATTACCTTCTTCATCATCATCATCTTCTTTCTTCTTTCCCCTCAGTCCTTCATCATCACTGTCATCTTCTTCATCAGACTCATTATCTTCACCATCATCATTATCATCATCACCATCACCTTCCTTGATCTTCAGGGGCTCATCATTTGATCCTTTAAGTCTAAGCATGATCTTCTTGTTCTTTGCCTCCAACCTCATAATCATTTTAACTAATTGATCATTCTGCTCCTGAAGTTGGGCAATCTTTTGTGCTTGAGCAGCATTGCGCTCCACAAGCTGACTTAGATGTGTAGTTTTTTGCTCATCAGCAGCGAATAGCTTTAGCACCATTTGGTTTACTGCGGGTAGCTGTTCCTCTACCCCAATGAAGGGTAGAGCGGTCTGGTGGTGAAGGTAGAGTGGGTTGAGGGACCTGCTTGGTGGCTGGTGGTGGTAGTGGTGGATGTGGTGAATATGGGTGGTGGGATAGGAGTGGATGGTGAAAGGGTGGTTGTAGTAGTAGTGGTTGGGAGTGTGGTAGTAATGGTGGGAGGTGTGATAGTAGTGGTAGGGGGTGTGGTAATGGTGGTAGTTGTGGTAGTGGTGGTGGCTGTGGTAGTGGTGGTGGCTGTGGCAGTGCTGGTGGATTTGATCAAATTAAATCTAGGCCTCTTACCCTTTTTGCCATAAAGGTGAACCATCCTCTTCCTCTTGGAGCCCTTAGAGATAGAAGCTCCCCCTTGGCTACTGGGCTGGTCCGGGGTGTACGAAGGATCTGTGGCATTAGTATTGTCACCCCTAGACTCGGCTGGGCGTTCACTAATCGCCCTGAGCCTTCTCTCAGTGGCCACAAACCGGCTTCCCACCATCCATACGAATAGCTCCTCCTCCGACTCCTCTTCCTCATCCATCTGAAAGTCGGGGTGGATTGGAGCCGACTCGGGTCCACCCGGAGCCTTACTGCCTTGACCAGCACCTTGGTCGTTGTCATCATATGAGTCCTTGTCAGGTATCTCAATAGGCTCGACATCAGAATGACTATCATCGTGAAACCACTTCTTGTGAGAAGGCACCACGTAATCAGCACAGGCAAGGTGCCCGAATAATCTCCTCACAAGGGGTTTCACCTGCTTCTCCCTAGTGTAACTGCATCAGTACTCTCCTTGGGCAGCGAGGGCAGCTTCTGGTCAATAATCAGCTGAAGGAAACAAGGGTACATGTAGAAACCCTCATTTCCTTGGCTTCGATGTTCTCTATCATATACTTGAAGATCATCCGAGAGAAACTGAACAGATGGTTCAGTACCAGAGCTACGTAAGCATTCTGGATTTGATCTGACATCTCATCAAATCCGCCATTTCGAGAGGCTATGCATTTGAGGAGCACATGTGCCAAGTACTTGAACTGGGGGCACAAGTTGCTCTTGTTGAGCACACTTGCATTAATGTCCCCAGCATACTTGGCCCTGAGAAAACAACCTCGAACCATCAGTGGATGCAGCCTGGTTGGGCAATCACGATCTTCTCCCAACTCCAACACCCTCCTCAGATCTTCCTCGCTGATCTCAATCTCCTCACCAAATATGGAACTCCGAATACGATGCGGCTCAGTAGACCTGTCTACTATAGCGCTTTCCCATAAAGTGTTGGAGCATATATAGTCATATATAGTTTGCCTGTTGCTTGTCGAATAGTCTAGGCTTATGTTATACACCTGATACGTGTAAACACATGAAACTGGGTCATTCGCAGGAGCATATGCAAATGAGACTCAGTCGTACGACTGAGCCATGCTAATGGACCAGCCGTGCGACTGAGAGATACGATTGGGACATTCATAAGACTGAACCATAAGTATGGTCCAGTTGTACGATTGAACCATACGCATGGTCCAGTCATACGATTGAACCATACGCATGGTCCAATCGCACGAATGGGCCCAGTCGCATCTAATATGGGCCGAGGCCTATATATACTAGTTTCAATGTGTAGAGAGAGGAGGATTGAGAGGAGGTTTGCCCGCAGCCTAGGGCTGCCGGATGAGAGGGGAGATCATGCTCGATCTTCCCCTTGGCAAGAGTCTTGATTCTTATGTTGTAACGAGCTTGTAATCGTTAGGTTTTGGTTGTTCATCCTTCCGTCAAGAACATGCTCGGATGAAACCAATATTTGATAGTTCGTGTTATTGATTTGAATTTTGGTTTTGGTTGTTCATCCTT
Source organism: Flaveria trinervia (assembly GCA_025506515.1). Taxonomy (NCBI): domain Eukaryota; kingdom Viridiplantae; phylum Streptophyta; class Magnoliopsida; order Asterales; family Asteraceae; genus Flaveria; species Flaveria trinervia. The sequence continues at coordinate 16,241,008 of CM046454.1, read as the reverse complement.
CCGTCAAGAACATGCTCGGATGTTTATCGATCCGGAGAAAAACCGACTTTACAATTGGTATCAGAGCCAGGTTACTGTTGGAATGATCTAACAATCATTCTAGCAACCCGAGCTCTTGATTTCTGGATCAAAGTTCAGATCTTGACGTTAAACCCACTTCGTGTTCTTCGTGTTTTGCTCAGATCTTGTTACGTGTGTTGCTTCTATGTTAAAATCGAATTCGAAACCACGTTCCTATCACCCTTTCGAATCTGATGATGTCTACCTTGTTTCAGTTCATGTTGAATTCATCAGATTAGGGTTTTGGGCAGCCTTGGCGGCTGCAGATCTGAAAATCTGCATGCAGACCCGTTCATGCGACTGGGCCATGCGAATGGACCATTCGTATGACTGGACCATGCGAATAGACCATTCGTGCAACTAGAACAGTCGTATGTTCAGTCGTGCGACTGGACTAGTCGTATGTTCAATCGCATGAATGAGCCATCCGCATTGACTCATCCGCATTTGTTCCAGACCAAAAAAAAAAGAGTCTGGAACAGCTTCTTGCACAGATTTGAAGATGAGCAAAGCATATTCACCCAGAGGTTCGTTTTTCAAATAAGTTCGATGTGTACCCCAGTATTCGTCAGATTTCCAGAATAGGTGAATGTAACTGGAACACGAAAGAGAGAAGAAAAGATGTCAGCAGTTGGTGCTGATTTTGTGGGGTAGTCAGGAGCATCTGACTACTTATGGGCCAATCAAGTTATATTTATCCGCACAGAAAGGATTCTGCTTCTTAGGGGAATCCTGTATACAGAAAGTGAAGACGCAATCAGAAAGTGATGATGTGAACCAGTTTCCGGTGATGAATCTTCGTGCATGCTGATTTGGTTGATATTATCAGCTGTGGATTGGAACCTTCAACCTTTTGCCCAATACATCGTGTCATGACGCAAGGAGAGCACAATGTCTATATATTGGGATATGCTGAATGTGAGGGGGGATTTCTGTAGGTGGTGATGTTAATCAAGTTAGCCTGTGTGAAGATTCAAGCAATGGAAAACTGTTCGTATCATTATCTGGAAAAATCAGTCATATGGGGAATCTTGCTGCTGTGATGGTGTTCTGCAAAGTAAACGAAAGCTATTGTGCCTAAATTCATTTTCAGGGATGTGGTAGTAACCTGACGGATCGGCAACGTTGGCTAATATGGTTTTCGTTTGATTCTTTTGGCAACCAGAGCAAAGATTGACTGAGATTGTAAGAGGTGTTCTCTACTATTCGCAAGCAACGTACAAGGGGGAATTTGTTGGAGCATATATAGTCATATATAGTGTGTCTGTCGCTTGTCGAATAGTATAGGCTTAATGTTATACACCTGATATGTTGTAAACACATGAAACTGGGTCATTCGCAGGAGCATATGCGAATGAGACTCAGTCGTATGACTGAGCCATGCTAATGGACTAGCCGTGCGACTGAGAGATGCGATTGGGACATTCGTAAGACTGAACCATAAGTATGGTCCAGTCGTACGATTGAACCATACGAATGGTCCAGTCGTACCATTGAACCATACACATGGTCCAATCGCACGAATGGGCCCAGTCGCATCTAATATGGGCCGAGGCCTATATATACTAGTTTCAATGTGTAAAGAGAGGGAGGATTAAGAGGAAGTCTGCCCGGAGCCTAGGGCTGCCAGATGAGAGGGGAGATCATGCTCGATCTTCTCCTTGCCAAGAGTCTTGATTTTTATGTTGTAACGAGCTTATAATCGTTAGGTTTTTATCAATGAAACCAATATTTGATAGTTCGTGTTATTGATTTGACTTTTGGTTTTGGTTGTTCATCCTTCCATCAAGAACATGCTCAAATGTTTATCGATCCGGAGAAAAACCGACTTACATAAAGCCTGCTGAATCAATCGATATGGTGTGCAAGGGGTAGATATAGCCTTGAAGATCCTCAATCTTCGTAGGAAGGCAATAATCCCAGCGAAACCAGAAGCATTCCGGGAGGTGACGTCAAGATGCGCACAAAGGTTATGCTTTGTGCTCATAGTCCATCTACTCCCCATGTTTCTGTTACACAAGATAGATAAACGTTAGAGTTTGTGTAAGTGAATGACATTTGAATTTAATGGACTTGAATCATTTTGTTCTGTTGTGCGAATGGACAGTGCGACTAAGTCTTAGTCGTGCAAATGAGCTCAGTCGTGTGAATGAGCCTATGATTTAGCTAAGTCGTATTATGTTCATCAGTGCGATTTATGTTCATCAGTGTGTCCATTCGCATATGTCTCTGTACGGTACTGTAGAATCGGTTCTTGGTCTATACTTGATGTTAAACGTTTAGGTTAGACTCATTGGATTCACAATCAATCAAAATAACACTTAGTACTAAATAAATCGATGATTAAGTCCATGTTAGTGGTTTATTTTGAAGGTTTTGCCTCAGTTTAGTTTTCACCCAATTAGGTCATAAAGGCTTGATTAAACTGAGCATTTAGGTCAATTTTCGTCTCACATTACCTGTAGAAACAGAGCATAATCGTTAGTGTCACAAATAGGAAGTTAAATCATGGATACGAACTTTGGGCAGAGTAACCTTGCTTTCATGCGATTTAAGTGTGATTTAGAAGGTGATGAGAATCTGCGACCGACTCCCCTCTATTTATACTAGGTTTCCTTTAGTCGTGCGACTGAACCTATTCGCACTCTTGGTTCATGCAATTGAATCTCAGTCGTGCGACTGGTTCAGTCTACCACATTAATTCGTGTGACTTGGGTTCAGTCGTGTGACTGACTCAGTCGGTCTCCTCCATTCGTACGAATGGTTCATACTCATGCTTCATTCGTGCGACTGGTCCATCCTCATGGTCCAGTCGTGTGAATGACTCTGACTTATGAATTTGACCTTATGCACTTTCAACCACTTAACCTGTTAACAATTGATAAGACGTTATGACCAATGATCATCTCAGACATGACCTTTTTAATTTAATAAAACTATTGATCACCTTAGACATGATCCTTTTAACAAAACTGTTGATCACCTTAGATGTGATCCTTTTAACATAAAAAAACCAATTGGTCACCTCAGATGTGACCTCCTTTAAGTGATTGTTTCATAGATTGAATTCTGATGCATAGTCCGAATTTTACCTACTGAATGACTAAAAATTAATAAATAAACCAACTACAAATTTAAAAACAAAATTAAGAAATATTTTTGTATTTTTGATTTGAGATGGATTTTAAACGTATTAGAGTAATTCTAATCAATTTTACTTCCTGGATAGCACAACTTCAATTCTAGTTTATCATTTCTGGTACAATTCATTATGGAATCATACAGGTATATTAGAATCGTTTGGTACATTTTAATAAACAATTTTAATGCTAGATCCTTGTTTTCACTGAGAGTCAAAAGCAGTTTTAGGAAATCATACTAGAGCTACAAGATGCACACAATGATTTTGACTTTCAAGTAGCTCACGATGATTGTTAGTATACTTGTCCTCTTAAATCTGTACACAGATTTTTGACACACATTGGTGATGATTTAAGGTTTAATTATTTGAACAAGCATTTGTGGATCCCACGCTTATATGGTAATCAACATTCCTCGGGAGTTTTTTGAGTGGTCTACGGGTATATTTCATGAAGAAACTATTCTAAGAGCTTTCAAAGAGATGCCAAGCCTCAAGTCAGTGCCATCGCACAGCAGAGAGGCACAAACAACAATGAATTTTAGAATATTTAGGTTATGCTTATCCTTAGGTTAGTGCTACCACACAGCTGCGAGGGACACAACCTATCTTCTTGTTCGAGCATTTATTTTATAATCAACATAAGTTATTAGCTTGATTGTGTTTTGCATTTTGCATGTGCTTTGCTCATTATTTTATGGTCGACCGCACACATTTGTGGCGTTTATTTTGCTCTTCACCCCTTATTAGAACAACGTTGATTGTGTTAACCAGGGATAAAATGGGAACCCACAGCGAGTTGAACCCAACTTAGTTTGAGCTTGAAACCACCAATGAGGTCTACTTCTATATTGTATTGAATCTACTAACACATCATATAATGAACTAGCAGCCTCTAGGTCTACTTTCTCTATGTTACCTTGGTAGTCTACTAGTTTTACTATCATTTTTCCTTTTATTTTTCTTAGAATTTTTAGACTTAAACTTTGAATTTTGCATCTTAATAAGTTAAACTCTTCTAAAGTCCCAAACAATCTATTCTCTGTGTACTATCATTTTTCATAAATGTTGAATTAGTATCACAGATTTGATTACTTTCATTTTTGCTAAGCTGTCCTTCTCCATCGTTTTTTAAGTAATTAAATAAAACGACTAATTTAATACTAATCTAACCTATTTTCCCCCTAAAATTAAAAAACCAAAAATATTTTTGTGTTTTTGGATTTTATATAATAGGAAAATAAAAAAGACAAAATAAAATAAAAATAAAATAAAATAAAAAATGTCGGACTAAGCATTTTCTTCCTTAGTGAGCACATCACTTTTCATTTATCACTCCATTAACCTCTAATTAATATAAAAACCTCGGTTTATCAAATACTTTTGGGTAGAGGTCGGCGCGTTGAAAATCCGTATTTATTTTAACCACATCGATTATTGCTTTTCAAAACAATCACGTATAAAGTGATACTTAATACTGATGTGTTTAGTTTTAGGATGTTGGACAGGATTTTTTGTTACGGCTATAGCAGCAGAATTATCAAAATAGATAGGAGTGTTAGAGAATTGCAAACCGTAGTCGCGTATTTGCCGTTGAATCCGGATGATTTGTGAACAGCAACTTGCAGCAGGAACGTATTCAGCTTCACATGTTGACAGAGCAACGAAGGTCTACTTCTTACAGTGCCAGGTGACTGACCGTCTACTAAATAACTGTCATCCTGCTCATGTTAACTTGTAATTCATTTTGCAACCGCCATAATCCGAGTCACTATACGCTGTAAGCTCAAAGTCATCGTCATGAAGATACCACAACCCGAGTGTTGGAGTACCCTTCAGATAACGGAAAATCCGTTTAACACCTATGAAATGGTTGACTTTTGGCTTTGCCTGATATCTAGAGCATAGACACGTCGCGTACTTGATATCAGGTCGAGATGTTGTGAGATACATAAGGGATCCAATCATTCCTCTATAATTTGTAGCATCAACCAGATCACTATTTTCATCAGGTGCCACATCGTGGTTTGTGGCAAGTGGATTCCCAGAGGCATTCTCCATGTCAAACCGACTTAGGATATCCCCTACATATTTAGTTTGATGCAGGAAAATTCCTTTTGGTGTCTGATCCACCTGTAATCCTATGAAGAACTTCATCTCCCCCATTGCACTCATCTCAATTCTGCTTTCATTACAGATTCAAATTCTTTACATAACTCTTTGTTTTTAGAGCCGAAGATTATGTCATCCACATAAATTTGTACAAGCAGTAAGTATCCATCCTTTTCTTTGATAAATAGTGTACAGTCAATAACTCCTCTGTGAAAGCCGTGTTTCACCAGCTGAGTTGAGAGTTTCTCATACCATGCTCTCGAGGCTTGATGGAGCCCGTAGAGAGCCTTATCCAGCTTGTAAACTCTATCCTAATGATAAGGATCCTTAAATCCTTCAGGTTGACTGACATACACTGTCTCAGGAATTTCCCGATGAAAGAATACACTCTTGACATCTACTTGATAAACTTTGATCTTCATGTAAGATGCATAGGCTAGGAAGATACGGATTGCTTCCATTCTAGCCACTGGTGCCAACACTTCATTGTAATTGATTCCTTCGACTTGTCTAAGATCTTGAACGACAAGTCGAGCCTTGTTTCAAATTATGACCCCTTGGTCATCTTTCTTGCATTTCAGGACCCATTTAGTGCCAATGACCTTAGCACCTTTTGGTCTATCCACCAGTGTCCAAACTCCTAACTTCTTGAATTGTAGGAGTTCTTCTTGCATGTCACTCACCCATGCCTCATCATTTAAGGCTTCACTTACATATTTTGGCTCAAATTGAGAAACAAAACATCGATAAGCAGCATCGTGAAGATAGCCTTTTCCATGACTAAGGCATAATCAGCTGAGTATAGCTAATTTCTTGTCTGTACGCCCGATTGTACATCCCCTAGGACGTTTTCCAGAGGATGATATACATTAAGTCGAGAGTCGGGAGTGGTTGGAACGACTACTTCCTGATCCATTCCTGGTTCAGTATCTGTAGCAGTTGGAGTGTGAGGTTTCGAAGTGTCAGAGGCATCAACATCTCATGCTTGTGTACTTTCAGTAGCAGGAACCTGTTCCTCCTGATCCACCTGATTATTCTCCACTTCTTCATCATTAGAGGAAGAGTCAGTTACCTCCAATGCTCCCCATGAATGACTAGAAGACTCACCTTATAAACATGATGTTGTCAAGTCTAGTGACGGTGAGTTTAAGACACCGTACATCATTTTGGTCGATAACTCATCATCAGGAGAGGAGAGAAGGATGTTGAAGGACTTAAAGAATCCATCATAATCGAAGAAGAATGCGGGTCCTTTTCCAGCAAGGGGGTGGTGTATCTCTGAACGTCAACGTTGCACCACACTTCTACTTGACCCGTTGAGTTGTTGTAAACTCTCTTATTCGGTATGTTGTATCCTAGAAAAATTACTTCTTCAGCCTTTTCATTGAACTTCCCTGACTGAGTTTTCTTCAGCAGCGTACCTGGTGCACCAAATAGTTCGAGGTACTCCAGATTTCGCTAGAGCAACTCATAACACATTTTACCATGATGTTTGACCACCAAGACTCAATTAAGGGTGCAACAAGCATTAGCTACTACCTTGTTCCAAAATTGGATAGGCAATTTCGAGCCTGCTAGCATCGTCTGGGCTATCTCTATCAAGCTTTGATTCTTTCTCTTAGCAACTCCATTCATTTGAGGAGTGTAGGCAGATGTGAACTGGTGTACAATTCCTTTCTCTTTGCAGAATGCCTCCATCCACTGGTTCTTGAACTCGATACCGTTGTCCAAACGAATTTTCCTTACCTCCAGCTTGTAGAGTGACTCCAATGTAGTTACCAGCTCTTTGAATGATTCAAATGTCTCTGATTTAGATTTCAAAAACATCACCCAAGAAAATCTTGAGTAATCACCCGTAACTACAAAGCAGTACAAATCATCGGCAATGCTCTTTGTACTGACTGGGCCAAACAGATCCATGTGAAGAAGCTCAGGAGGAAGGTCAATTGAATTAACTTTCTTTGCTTTGTGAGACTTCTTTATCTGTTTCCCTTTCTTACACGCGACACAGAAATCCGGTAGTTGGAATTTCTTAACATTTACTCCACGCACTAGATCATTTTGGCTCAGGTGATTCATCTTCTGTGGATTAATGTGTCCCATTCTCCTATCCCTGGAGATGGAATCTCTCTCTGTTTCCTTTAACAAGAAGCATTGAACATTATGATCGGTTGTGGAGGCCTTTGATAGGTCCAAGACATATAAATCGTTATATCTTGAAGTTGACATTAAGACTTGGGACTCCGGGATAACATAATCCTTTTTGAGAACATAGCACTTCTTGTGTCAAAAACAACCTTGAATCCTTTGTCACATATCTAGGAGACAAAAAGTAAGTTATTTTGTAGTTGTTGAACATAATTTACCTTATCAAACTTTACTTTCTAGTTTCCCACTTCGCCTTGAGCGGTGATGTATCCTCCTTTATTTTCAGCAAATGAGATGTGTCCCCCTTTAATTTATTTGACATTTGAAAGGAGAGACAGATTCTCGGTCATGTGCCTAGACGCCCCAATATCAACAATCCAGGTGTTTGCGATAGCACTGTAATAGACACCCTGCACATTCAGAGGAAATTATTAGTTTAGGTTTAGGACCCAAGCCTTAACTGGTTCGGGTGACGAAGAAGAATCACACATCATGAACTCAACCCACTATCCATTTGAGGGTGAGGGCATATCATTCTTCTTAGTGTTCTCGGTATCAGACACTGGACTTGACTTTTCTTTCCATAAGCCAGTTTTGCGTAAGGCCTGTTTGTGATAAACAGACGACTGACTTACGGTTTGAACTTTTGATTCATTACTTTTTTTTGGTGGAGTGATAGAACTCCTTTATGAAGAAATGGTTTAGTATCATAAAGTTCAATTTTCTTTCTTGGTGTCTGATAATAAGGACAATTGGAAGCGATGTGTCCTCTCTTTCCATAATTGTAGCATGATCTACCTTCTACATATTAGGAAAATAGTCTGTGTGGGGAAGTGTGTGATATAGGTGTGACTTTAGTCTGGTTGGGTTTGGACACTTCTTGTTTAGATGTTTTTACTTCTTTAACAAAATTTGTTGTTTGAATGTTTTTAACATCTTAGCCTTTTGTTTATTTGGACTGTGATGTGGAGCAAGTAGTTGGCTAACTAGTGATGTGCTCCAAATTATACATAAAAATCCTATCAAAAGCACATCAATTATTCCTTAATATCTTCCTTAAAATGATGAAAATGTACTTAAAAGTCTTAAATTGTGTTTTCAGGTGTTTAAAAGGGCAAGATGGACAAAAGAAGCATATTTATCAAGAAATTGAAGTAATCCGAGCTTTGGAGTCCAAGCATGAGGTCGTGCCTCTTTAAGCACGCCCCCATGCTTTGCCAGAAACACACCCCCGTGCTAAATTAACACACCCCCGTGTTTGGACATCTGACAAGGACAAAAGTACTATTCCCTAAAAGTAGACACGGAGCCATGCCCCACCTCCAACACGGAGCTGTGCCCCATTTAGCATGGGGTCGTGCCCGATACAACCGGCATGTACGAACCGACCAACTTTCGTAAGCATTGTACTAGCACGGGGCCGTGCTTAAACACTCCGGAAAGCCTATAAATAGAATCCTCAGTTCACCATTTTTGTTAAGCTTTGGTGGGAGAGTTACTTTATAGAACTCTCTCAGGAATCAAGACTTCAAGATCATTTGGAGGCTCGGGAGGTGCATACAACACTTGGAAGAAGCTCGGAATCATCTAAACGCCATCCATTGTGGATTATCGGTTTGATTGTTCCATTTCATCAATGATTTCATATCTATCTTCTTTGTTATATGTTTTTATGTTCAAGCTCATTTTGAGCTAAACTCTTTTTATCATCCTAATCGGATGAAACTTATGTAATTTGTGATGAAGTAACACTGTGATAAATATTATGTTAATGTTATGGTGGTCTTGGGAAAAATATTGATGGGTAGCATCTACATTTGAACGGAAAGTTATAAATTTATGGTTTGTGATTGTGATCGTCATACAAAGTTGAAAAACCGTATGATTAACTTTCATTCGCGAAACCGGTCTTCATAATAAATCCATGGCTAATGAACTAGAAATGGTTATTAGAAATCATATCACTTTAACTTTCTGATCATTTGCGGGTTCCCTTTTATTAGTTTGGAAACTTTAGTAATTGTTATGGTTTTCTGAAATTAATGGTATGTTAGGAAGGAACCTGATCAACTCTCTTTTTGACATTAAGTTATGTTTTCAGAAAATCATATGTCAAATAGGTCACAAAAGATTTACCTACATTACTAGGGCTTGATCTGAGTAGTAAAACTCAGCCTAACAGGATCAAGTCACTACGACAGCATGATAGACGAGAAATCGCGCCAGCTCATCTTTATAAACATTAACATAATTACATTAATCCATATCTTAAAATCACACCACCAATTCATCACGGTTACATAAGTGGAATCTAATTAGGATAATAACTTTTATTCCCTGGTTTTAAATACAAACGCTTCAAATCTTAGTTTACTTCCTTTCTATTATTGTTTATTTTTAAATCCTAAAAATCTTTCCAATGCAAATTATCATTTTCTTTAACAAAAACCAAATCTGATAGTCAAACATCAAGTTTGTTGAGTAGGCTAGGTGTGTCCACGGATTGATACTCTGTTCTTACCAACACTGTATTACCACACGACAGGTACACTACCTTTTGTGTGTGTGATTTAGTATTAGTAATAACCAATTAAAACTGAATCTGTGCAATAAATCTTTATCAAAATATATATACTATCCGCACCCATCAAGTTTTTGGTGCCGTTGCCGGGGACACATGGTAGTTTGAAAGACAAACTAAATTTTTGACTATCTTTATATAACTTGTTAATATATTTTTGTTTAAACTTCATTTTTATTTTTAAGTAGTTTGCCCTAGTTAGTTTAGCTACTTTTTCCTGATTCATTTTATGCCTTAGTTAGTTTATGCTTCTTTAAGTTAGTGTATGTCTGACTCGTCTAGTTCTGAACTTATTCAGCCTCTTCCGGAACCTGAATGACTTTTCCGTCAAAGATTGCGCAAAATATCACCACAAACTGCACCAGTCATTGACGAATACATTTTGGAAGATACACCATCAGAAGAAGACATGGGTAACCAAGACGAGGAAATGAAGATGTCATACTATGCCACACTGTCAATAGATGGTTATGAATCTAGTGTTGTCCAACCAGCAATAGCGGCCAATAATTTTAAGATTAAGTCTAGTATTATCCAACTCGCAGAAAACTCTGTTCAGTTCCATGGGTTACAAGACGAAGAACCTAATGCTCACATATCATGATTCCTTTGTATCTGTGCTACCTTCAAAATCAATAACTGTTCAACGACGCCATTCGACTAAGACTTTTTCCATTTTCACTTTGAGGCCAAACCATCAATTGGCTTGATTCACTTCCGCCTGGTTCCATCACCACATGGGCAGAAATGGCTGAACAATTCCTTTTGAAATACTTTCCACCCGATCGCACTGCCAAACTAAGAAGCAGCATCACAAGTTTTCGCCAGGACGAGGATGAATCATTACACGTAGCATGGGAGAGATATAAAAGTCTCCTTCGAAGATGCCCACATCACGGACTTGATCTGTGGCTGCAGTGTCAAACCTTTTACGATGCAATTAGCGGAGCCCACAAGCAAGCGGTAGACCAAAGTGCGGGAGGAGATTTCGGAAGTGTCACGCCAACAGAAGCATACCAAACCTTAGAAAGAGCAGCTAAAAGAGCTTTGCTTACATTCCCTTAAGAACTAAACCTAGTTCTAAAGGTATTCATCAACTAGACTCTGAAACCCTAATTGTAGCCCAAATATAAGCTCTAACCAAAAAATTCAAACAATTGCAAAGCGAGCTAAGGAAAACTCCAACACGATGCAGCACATGTGGAAATTCACACAAGACCAACGAAAGCCCACAAGGCATTATGATGGTTGAAGATGTTGACTACGTAGGAGGCCCAAACAACTCATACAACAACAACTCAAATTGGAGAAGCAACTCGAATTACAGAGATGATGGTAATAACCAACAATCATCTGCATTCAACCGAAGGCCACCTTACCAATAACAGAAACTACCATACCAAGGTCCAAACAGTAGTAACCAAGAACGTGGAGCATCATCAATGGAAGACTTGTTTCAGCAGTTGTTGTTAACCACACAAGCCACAGATAAGTACATCCGGAAATCTGATTGAAGAAACGAGGAGAGGTTCTAAAAAAACGAAGCTAATATCAAAAGCAACAAAGCATCATCGCAAACCCTAGAGCACCAAGTAGGTCAAATAGCACAATAGCTATCTGAAAGACCTCAAGGAGCTTTGCCGAGCAACACTGTAACAAACCCTAATGCTCAAGTCAAAGCCATCACCACCAGGAGTGGCAAAACCACTCAAGGTGATGCACCCGCATTACAACCCATCCTTGAAGAGGTAGAAATTGAAACTCCAAGTAATGCGAGTGATAAGCAAAAGCAACCTGTTGTTATTGAACAACAAACCAAGAAATATGTTCCACCACCACCTTATGTTCCACCACCTCCTATCCAGATGTTTGAGACAACAAAGAATGGAGACACAATATGGCAAATTCCTTGGGTTGTTCAAGCAACTCCACATCAATCTGCCCTTGGTGGAGGCCCTAGCACAAATGCCAAACTACGCTAAGTTTCTAAAAGGTGTCTGTTAAACAAAAAGAAACTGGAAGAGTTATCACATGTAGTTTTGAATGAGGAATGCTCTGCAGTTCTTCAAAACAAACTACCTCAAAAGATGACTGATCCAGGAAGTTTCACCGTACCTTGCCTAATAGGAAATCTTTCTGTAGGTAATGCGTTAGCTGATTTAGGAGCAAGCATTAACCTTATGCCTTATGCGGCTTTCGAAAAATTAAACCTAGGTGAACATAGACCTACCCGTATGAGCATCCAGTTAGCTGACCGTTCTGTCAAATATCCGAGGGGCATCATTGAAAATCTCTTAGTTAAAATTGACAAATTCGTATGTCCCGTTGATTTTGTAATCCTTGACATGGATGAAGACAAAAAGGTTCCACTTATCTTAGGTCGACCTTTCTTAGCGACTGCTCGAGCTCTCATTGATGTTTGTACAGGCAAACTCACGCTTAGAGTAGACGAGGAGGAAGTAACTTTCGATATAGGCCAATCCATGAAACACCCGCAACATCATGATGACTCACTCTATTACGTTGATGCTTGCGATTCAATCATAAGTTGTCATTTGGAGAAAAATCTTCAAAATGAAGCTTGCAACACTCAATTAATAGAAGTCCAAATCACCAAACCCATTTGTGAGAACCGAATCATTCAAGAACTTGAAGTTGATGAAACATCGTTTCATCAAGAAGCATTTGAGATCATTGAGCAAGACCCAAAACCAAAAGCCAAACCCTCTATAGAAGACCCTCCGGTTTTAGAGCTCAAAGAACTTCCATCTCATCTCGAATACGATTTTCTTGAAAACACAACTCAACTTCCTGTCATAATCTCATCCACCTTATCAATTGATGAGAAGAACAAGTTGCTCAATGTGCTTAAGGCACACAAACGAGCAATTGCATGGAAAATCATGGACATCAAGGGAATCAATCCATCCGTTTGCACTCATAAAATATTGATGGAGGAGAACTTCAAATCCATCATTCAACCTCAAAGACGTTTAAACCCGAGCATGCAAGAGGTGGTGAAGAAAGAAATAATCAAACTGCTAGATGCCGGTTTGATTTACCCTATTTCTGATTCACCTTGGGTCAGTCCCGTCCTAGTTGTTCCAAAGAAAGGAGGAATGACTGTTGTAACTAACGAAAAGAATGAGCTTATTCCCACTCGTACGGTTACTGGATGGAGACTTTGCATAGACTATCACAAACTCAATGACGCCACAAGGAAAGATCACTTCCCTCTTCCTTTCATTGACCAAATGCTTGAGCGATTATCTAGAAAAATGTTCTATTGTTTCCTGGATGGTTTCTCAGGTTATTTTCAAATCCCTATTGCTCCTGAAGATCAAGAGAAGATGACATTCACCTATCCATACGACACATTTCTTATCAATGAATGCCCTTTGGATTGTGTAATGCTCCTGCTACATTTCAAAGATGCATGGTAGCAATTTTTCATGACATGATTGAACACTCAATGGAAGTTTTCATGGATGATTTCTCCATCTTTGGAAACTCATTTGAGCAATGTCTTGAAAATCTGGAAAAGATGCTGGTTAGATGTGAAGATTCTAACCTTGTTTTAATTTGGGAAAAGTGCCACTTCATGGTTACGGAAGGAATAGTGTTAGGACACAAAATCTCTCGAGCAGGGCTTGAAGTCGATCAAGCTAAAGTAGACACTATTTCTAAACTTCCACATCCCACAACCATGAAAGATATCAGAAGTTTACTAGGTCGTGCAGGATTCTACCGTCGTTTCATCAAAGATTTCTCAAAAATCGCTAGACCAATGACTCAACTTCTCGAGAAAGACGCTCCATTCGTATTTTCTCATGAATGCATTAGTGCATTCAAATTGCTTAAAGAGAGGCTGGTAACCGCTCCAAACATGGTTTCCCCAGATTGGGTGCTACCATTTGAACTCATGTGCAACTCAAGCGATTTCGCGGTAGGAGTCGTATTAGGACAAAGGAAAGACAAGCAATTTCACCCAATTGATTATGCGAGCAAAACCCTAAACGACGCACTAGAAAACTACACCACCACCGAAAAAGAAATTCTTGCGATAGTTTTCGCATTTGACAAATTCCGCTCGTATCTCATCCTTTCGAAAACAATTGTTTACACCGATCATGCAGCCCTTTGTTATTTGTTCAACAAACAAGATGCAAAGCGGAGATTGATTCGTTGGATCCTTCTGCTTCAAGAATTTGACATCAAAATTCATAATAATAAGGAGCAGAAAATCTAGCGGCTGATCATCTCTCGTCTTGAGGATTCAAGTCCTTCAAAAACAGAGGAAGCCATAATAAACGACAACTTTCCTCACGAATCCCCTATGCACATTCAATCCTCAATCGAGGAACACCTTGGTTTGCCGATTTTGCAAAATACTTAGAAAGTGGAATCCTTCTCAAAGGAATGACTTATCAGCAAAAGAAGAAGTTCTTTATCGATATCAAACATTACTATTGGGAACACCCGTATCTATTCAGAATCGGTGCAGACCAACTTATTCGAAGATGCGTATACGGAAGAGAAGTAGAACAAATTCTAAGGCACTGTCATGAAGGACCCACCGGAGGACACCATGGAGCAACCTTAACAGCTAAGAAAGTATTTGACTCTGGATTTTACTGGCCCACGATCTTCAAAGATGCTCACAACATGGTACACACCTGTGATGCATGTCAAAGAGCAACCAATATCTTAACACGGGATGAGATGCCTCAGAAACCAGTTCAAGTATGCGAGATATTTGATATATGGGGTATTGATTTCATGGGGCCATTCCCAGTGTCATTTGGCAATCATTACATCTTGGTAGCAGTTGAGTACGTTTCAAAATGGGCTAAAGCTCAAGCCCTGCCTACTAATGATGCCAGAAACGTTGTCAAATTTCTTAAAAAAACTATTTTCTCATTTCGGTGCCCACAAAGCTCTAATTAGTGACCGAGGAACTCATTCCAGTAACAATAAGCTCGAACGAGCAATGGCGTGATATGGAGTTCACCATCGCTTTACAACTGCTTACCATCCACAAGCGAATGGGCAAGCTGAAGTCACTAACCGAGGCATGAAACGAATCCTTGAGAAAACTGTAGGTCAAAATCACAAGGACTGGTCTATGAAGTTAGATGATGCATTATGGGCTTTTCAAACAGGCTATAAGACTCCCATCGGTACAACACCGTTTAAACTAGTTTATGGGAAGTCATGTCATCTACCTGTCGAACTAGAGCACAAGGCTTTTTGGGCACTTAAAGCAACAAACCTGGACCAAGACCTTGCAGGAAAGAATCAATTCCTACAAATACATGAATTGGAGAAATTGAGAGAACAAGCATACGAAAACGCTAGGGTTTACAAAGAAAAGACAAGGAAACTCCACGACGCTCGATTAAAGAACACAAAACAATTTCATGTAGGAGAACGTGTCTTATTGTATAACTCTCATTTACGTTTGTTTCCCGTGTTAGGATCTTCTATTTAGCGAAATACAAACTAATTA
Source organism: Flaveria trinervia (assembly GCA_025506515.1). Taxonomy (NCBI): domain Eukaryota; kingdom Viridiplantae; phylum Streptophyta; class Magnoliopsida; order Asterales; family Asteraceae; genus Flaveria; species Flaveria trinervia. The sequence continues at coordinate 16,225,459 of CM046454.1, read as the reverse complement.
ACGTGTAAACCAAACAAATAGTGCAGAATCCTATTTGATTGGCGATCCAATCAGTGAGAACGCACGTAGAAACAATAAGGTATTGAATCTAACGTTAATAATCAATTAGGAATCGATCTGCAGCGTTCTATGAACTTGGAGTACGAACTTGGAGGCTTCTAGATGGCTAGGGTACATCTGGAGTCGAATAGGAATCAATGCTTATGTTTTGCCACAAATTAGGTGGTATTTATAGGTTAGGGTTGCTTATTCGGGCGACTGAACCATTAGCATGGTTCATTCGTGCGATTGAGCCATGCGTTTGATCCATTCACACGACAGAGCTTTCAGTCGTGTGACTGAGTTAGACGCATGAAGTTGTTCAGGCGTATGGACTATTTAGGTGCATGGACACTCAGTCGCATGGCCATTCAGACGCATGAGAACTTCACTTCACCAAGTTTGAGTGTATTCAACATTATAACATTATGCATAACACTTCAATTAATCACAAACCTATATAATTACGTCAATATGCGTTAATCAACTCATTAATGAAATATTAAACATTATAAACACAACCAAACATTCTGTACTTCATTAAGTACCCAATAGTTAGATAAAGTGTAAGACATATTACATTCAGATCAGGATCTAGGTACATATATGTATCAACAAACTCCCCCTTGGACCTAGATCTATCTAATGTCTTACCTTCTGCATCACCTCTTCATACTTCTTATACTTTTCCTCTCTTGTGACTCCTGCATGTATCTCGAACGCAAAGCAGAGTCTTATGACATTTTGGAATTGGAGGGCTTGTACTATATCTTGCGGATCATAGAATAGTGGCCACTTGTATAATGTGTAGACATCATTGCCAGATAAGTTAGTGAGCCACATTGGGTCAAACACCCTAATGGTATCCATTTGTCCCTCTTTATTTAGAACTATGACCGCCTCCCCGGTTCTCCAATCATAGTACCACCACTTAAAGTGTGGAGTGAAGTCCTGTGGCATTTCCCTGAGAGGGATTCTAGACATTGTTCTTCGGGGACTCCACTTCAGCACTATCTTGGACTTACCAGTGATGGAGTCAACTTCAGATCGTCTAATATACCTCGTAGGTTGTTGAGGTTTGAAGTTGACCCACCTGGTGTGGTACTCTTTCTTTAGGGCATCCTCAAACCAGCCTGGCATCTTCCTTGGGTCAGCATATAATAACTTCAATTTCGCTAGCTGTTGAGCTCAAAACCAGGTACAGTCTTTAGATCTTGTGGAAATCTAAAGTACTCTATGCCCTTTTCCCTCTTTGTTGCATAAACATTTAGATCCTTGAAATGTGCCCACGCAATAATCCTGCCTGACACCTTATGATGTTTCTTCACTCTGTAGAGTTTGGTGTAGACATTCTGTTTAGGAACTGCGCGTTGGGTTCGGATTTCATTGAAACAAGCAGCCCAATCTGCCTTTCTGATATCAACATCGTCATTTGAGGCTTGGGCTTTTCCTTCAATCTTCTCAGACTCCTGCTCCATCTGATCCAATACCTCAAATGTATCACTAACTAGGGATTCACCCAGATTGGGGACCACATTTCCCTCGTTGTCAGCGTACTGAGGATAGTGCTCTGCTGTGATGTCTTCTATCTCTATCTCATCAATGTCATTTAGCTCTTCTTCACTAGTAGACTCAAAAGTTAGAGCATCCTTAATGATCTCATCTGGGTTCAGCTTGAACATTTCAGCCAGTTGCTCATTTGAAAGATCACGAATTATTTCCCCTTCTTCAGGGGTATAACTCATAGATCTCCTGATGATCCCTTGCAGATCAAGAATCATAGTCAATTGAGTTTTGATCTGCTGAAGGGGAGCAACATCAAATTCATCCCTTTGAAAGTTTGGATCTGCTTGTTGTAAACATGTAACACGTCAAACATTAGTTAATAATCAAGACAGAAATACATTAATCTTAATATAAACATCAAATACATAAGTTTAATACATGATTCAAGTACAAAAGCTATCAAATACATAATCATCTAATCATTACTTTTATCTTGAATCGCTGGATCATCACTTGGTGAGGCAGAAGAGGAAGCTCATTGGTCTTGATTTCTCTTTGATCTTCTTTCTTGACCCTGAGCTGAGGCAGATGCAGCTGCATCTCCTCCTTCATCATCATCATCCTCCTGCCTGGCCTCTGTCTTTTCTTCCTCATCTCCTTCATCATCATCACTCTCTTCATCTTCATCCTCATCATCATCCTCACCCTCATCACCATCTCCTTCCTTTATCTGCAGAGGCTCATCTTTAGTTCCTTTGAGCTTGAGCATGATAGACTTTTTAGCATCCTCCAACTCCTCAATCTTCTTTGCTGATATGACTCTATGCTCTTGGAGTTGGGCAATCTCTTCGCTCTGAGCAGCCATTTGCGATTCCTACTGCTCAATCAGCTGAGCCTGCTGAGAGATCTGCTGGGACTGTGCAGCTGTGAGATCTGCCAGCTGACGAATCTGCGCAGTCTTCTCGTCATTGGCTGCTAACAGATGCATCACCATACGGTTCAGTGCTGATAGCTGTTCCTCTACCCCAATGGGAGGTAGAGGTGATCCATATAGGTGGGTGGGATGTGATGATAGCCTGGCTTGGTGGCTAGTGGTAGTAGTGGTGGCAGTGGTGAAGATAGGGTTAGGTCTAGATGATAGTGGTGGTTATGAAGGTGTGAATGATATGGTGGTGGATGGGATATACGTAGTGGTGGGTGGTGTGGTGATAGTGGTAGGGGGTGTGGGAATGGTAGTGGTTGCTGTGGAGGTGGCCGTGGTGGTGGCTGTGGCTGTAAAGGTGGTTATGGTGGTGGCTGAGGTGTGACGTAGGTGTTCTGTGCTTCTTTTTCTTCATGCCGTGGGGCTGAGCCATCCTTTTCTTCCTCGATCCTGTCGAGGAGGATGCTCCCATTAGAACACGGCTAGACGGCTCGGAGCATAGGTCGGGTCGGCGGCAGTCTCTCCCGATCCACTAGAGTGTTCACCAACCGTCCGGAGTCCATGTTCTGTGGGAATGACTTTGCTTCCCATAGTCCTAGTCAGTGGCTCCTCATTTGACTCCTCATCATCCTCACCAGGTATAAAATCCTGGTGAAACCCAGCCGACTCTGCTATATCTCCATTGGGGATAGATACTGGAGGTGTACTATCAGTCGTTGTGTCCCTCGGTGGAATGGGCATGGTATCTCCAGCATCCCCGCTATCATCATCATCAGAGTCATCGGAGGGTAGAGTAATCTGCTCAACATCAGAATCACTATCATCGTGGCACCACTTCCTCCGAGCTGGCACCATATAGTACTCACGCGCCAGATGCCCGAACAGTCTCCTGACAGAGGGTTTCACCTGCTTCCCCCTGTACACCTTCATCCGGCCTAAGGTGGTATCATCCATCACCTGAAGCACTACTGCATCTTCCTTCTCCTTCGGCAGGGAAGGGAGCTTCTGGTCTATTCATCTGCATGAATCGGGGGTACATGCAAAAGCCCTCCTTCCCTTTCCCTTCAATGTTCTCCACTAAGTATGTGAAAATCATCCTGGAGAAGCTGAACGGATGGTTCAGCATCAACGCTACATAGGCGTTCTGGATCTGATCTGACAACTCATCAAATCCTCCCTTCCTGAACGCTATGCACTTTAGCAGTACGTGAGCAAGGTACTTGAACCGGGGACACAGATTACTCTTGTTGAGCACCCCTGCATTGATGTCCCCAGAGTACTTAGCTCGAAGAAAACATCCTCTGACAGTAAGGGGGTGTAGTCTAGTAGGACAGTCAGCATCTTCGCCCAACTGCAACACAATCCTGAGATCTTCCTTTGTGATCTCAATTGACTCTCCAAAGATAGTACTCCTGATACAGTGAGGCTCAGAAGATCGGTCAACTACTGCACCTTCCCACAAGGTCTGCTGTATAGAACGATATGGAGTACATGGAGCAAATATAGCATGTGCAATTCTCGATCTCCTTAGAAAGGTGATAATGCCAGAAAAGTCTGTAGCATTTCTAGATATCAGATCTAGATGAGCACATATCTTGTGCTTCATACTCATGGTCCATCGACTCGTCATCTGTTACACAATGAAAGTGAACATTAGTATCCAATGGCTAAGAATGTCTTGAATCACTTGGACTTGAAAACATTTTTTTTCTTCTGTCATGCGAATGAGGTTGTGCGACTGAGATCAAGTCGTGCGAATTAGCAGTGCGACTGAACTCCAGGCGTGCGAATTAACCCATACGTACGACTAAGTGTGCTACTAGACTCATGCATATGTAAACTCATGCAGTTACACCAGTCGTACGACTAACTCATATGCATGGTTCAGTCGTGCGGTTTAGCTAGTCGCACACATCATCGTCGTGCGACTGAAGTTCATCAACGTGTCCATTCGCATGTTGTTCTGACTGTTCAATTAAAATTCAATTTTTCACCAAGTTTGAATTTTAGACTTCGTGCTCTGGTTCATTAGACTCGCAATCCATTAGTTTAACACCTAACATCTTTAATTTCATCTATTTACGTCATTTAGTTAGGTTATTTGAACTCAAATGTTACGGTTTTTCTAAGGAGTCCGATTGTCCAGATTATGTATCAATTTGAGTGATATAACAATGGTTTTGCACCGCAAATTACCTGTAAAATCAGTGCAAATGGTCAGTACTCGAGAATCAAGAGTTTATGGTGATCAAACAAATTTGGGTAGAGTAACGTTAGTCGTGCGAATTAGGGCAAATTTTGGAGTGGTGAGTCTTTGCGACCGATTCTCCCTCTATTTATACTTAACCTAAATTCAATCGTACGAATGGGCTAATACGCACATTTCATTCAGGCGAATGGGCCTCAGTCGTGCGATTGGTTCAGTTGGCCCCCTTCAGTCGTCCGACCGGAGTACAGTCATGCGACTTACTCATTCGTTCCCTCTTAAACATCCGATTGGATTGTTCACATGGGTCATTCGGTTATATGGTCCATACTCATGGTCCATTCGTACGAATAGCTCCCATTCGCATGATAAGTCCATACTCATGGTCCATTCGTGCGAATGGGTCATACTTATGAAATTTTCTGCATTTCTTACCATTTGCCATTTAAACCCCTTTTTAAGCTTTAGAATCAACATTATACACATTTGATCATCTCAGACATGATCCTTTTATCTTGAAAAACTTTTGATCACCTCAGACGTGATCATTTTAAACACTTTGTCACCTCAGACGTGACCCATTTATCTTTAGAAAACACATGTGGTCATCTCAGACATGACCCTGTTAGGTGAATTAATCCCTTACTGAATTCCATGCTGTAGTCCGACAACAAATAAACTGAAATGACTAAATAAATAGAAAATTAAGCTAAAGTACAAAAATTAAACTTGTTTTTAACTTTTTATGAGAGGTAAATCCTAAGATAGAAATCTACTAGATTCGTTTCTGGAATAGGCAGCTTCTATTTAGTTTGACCATGCCTGGACCCAATCAATTTTGCAATCATACAGGCAAGTCAAATCATTTGGGACTTGTTATGAAAACCATTTGATGCTCACTTCTCGGTTTTCATCCAGAGTCGTTAGCAAATTTAGGAAATCATACTGGTACTATTAGATTCACACATTGATTTGGACTTTCAAGAATTTGTATCCAAGATGATTGTTAGTATATTTGTCCTCTTAAATCCATACATAGACTTTTGACACACATCGGTGATAGTTTAAGGTTTATTATTTAAACCAACATTTGTGGATCCCACGCTTATATGATAATCAACATTCCTCAGGAGCTTTTGAGCGGTCTACGGGCATTTTGACAAGAAGAGACTATTCTTAGAGCTTTCAAAGAGAAGCCAATCCTCAGGTCAGTGCCATCGCACAGTAGAGAGGCGGCAAACAACAATGAATTCTAGAATATCTAGGTTATGTTTATCCTCAGGTCAGTGCCATCGCACAACAGAGAGGCACACAACCTATCTTCTTGTTAGAGCATCGTTAATTTCTTTGGCACATAATGCACCAACAACATAAGTTATTAGCTTGATAGCATTTGCGTTTTATTTTTTTCGTGCTTTGCTCTATTTATGGTCATCCGCACACATTTGTGGCGTTTACATGCTCGTTACCCCTTATTGGAATATTGTTGATTGTGTTAACCAGTGATAAGATGGAAGCTCACAGTCAGTTGAACAGCTTAATTTGATCTTGAGATCACCAGTCAGGTCTAATCATATATTGTTGAATATACCGACATATCATCTGTGGTCTAGCAACCTCTAGGTCTACTTTCATTGTGTTACCTTAGTAGATACCAGTTTTTCTATCATATTTCCTTTTATATTGCTCAGACTACACAGACTTAGACTTTGAATTTTGCATCTTTTCTAAATTAAATATTAAAGTCCCTCTTGATTTGTTCCTGTGTACTATCATTTTCCAAAGTATTTGTATCGGTGTCACAGATACGATCTACCTTCTGTCAGCTAGCCTCTCCTTCTCCTACTCCTCTTTTTTAATGTTAGTGGCTGACCTATTCTCCCCCTAAAATTCTAAAATCATAACCGATTTACATATTTTAGGATTTTAATAGACGGCTAAATAACATGATTTTAATTTAAAACAAAATAGAATAAACAAAGAAAATAAAAAAGAAAAATAGACTAAACTGTATCGGACTACACATGATCATCATCAGGAATAACATCACTTTTCTTTTTAACATCGTTGACCTCTAATATATATAGAAAATGTGGTTTGTCAAAAGCTTTTGTATAGAGGTCAGCGCGTTGAAAATCCGTATTTATTTTTACCACATCGATTAAATTCTTTTCAAAGCAGTCCCGTGTAAAATGATATTTTATACCGATGTGTTTGGTCTTAGGATGTTGAACTGGATTTTTAGCTATTGCAATTCCAGCAGAGTTATCAACATAAATAGGAGTAGAAGAGAAATTTAAACCGTAGTCCCGCATTTGCTGTTGAATCCAAATGATTTGAGAACAACAACTTGCAGCTCCACATATTCGGCTTCATAGGTTGACAACGCAACCAAGGTCTACTTCTTACACTGCCAAGTCACTAATCTCCTCCAAAAGAATTGACACCCTGCTGATGTAGACTTGTAATTCATCTTCCAGCCCCCATAATCCGAGTCACTATACGCCGTGAGCTCAAAGTCATCATCATGAAGATACCACAACCCAAGTGTGGGTGTGCCCTTCAGATAACGAAATATCCTCTTGACCCCGATCAGATGGTTAACCTTTGGCGTAGCTTGATATCTAGAACATAGACATGTAGCATACATGATATCAGGTCTAGAGGCAGTAAGGTACATGAGAGATCCAATCATTCCTTGGTACATTGTTGTATCTACCAGATCTCCATTTTCATCAGGTGCTATATCATGGTTTGTAGCAAGTGGAGTTCCAGCTGCAGAAGCATTCTCCATGTCAAACCGACTGAGAATGTCTCCCACATACTTGGTCTGATATAGACAAATCCCTTTGGGTGTCTGATCCACCTGTAACCCGAGAAAGAATTTCATTTCCCCCATGGCACTCATCTTAAACTCCGTCTTCATTACTGCTTCAAATTCTTTGCATAACTCGTCATTCTTTGAACCAAAGATTATGTCATCGACATAGATCTATACTAGCAGTAAGTCTCCATCCTTTTCTTTGATAAATAGTGTGCAGTCAATGACTCCCCTGCGAAAGCCGTGTTTCACCAGATGAGTCGAGAGTTTTTCATACCAGGCCCTTGGAGCTTGATGAAGCCCGTATAAGTCCTTGTCAAGTTTGTAAACTCTATCCCAATGATAAGGATATTCAAATCCCTTGGTTGACCGACATAAACTGTCTCTCGAATTTCACCATGAAGGAATTCACTCTTCACATCTAATTGATAGACTTTGATCTTCATATACGATGCATAGGCAAGGACGATGCAGATGGCTTCCATCCTTGCCACGGGTGCAAACACTTCATTATAATCAATCCCCTCGACTTGTCGAAATCCCTGAACTACCAGTTGAGCTTTGTTCCTGATAATGACACCTTGGTCATCCTTCTTGCATTTCAAGACCCATTTGGTGCCAATGACCTTAGCACCTTTAGGTCTATCTACCAGTGTCCATACACCTAACTTCTTGAATTGAAGAAGTTCCTCTTGCATGGCACTCATCCATGCCTCATCATTCAGTGCTTCATTGACGTATTTTGGCTCAAACTGCGAGACAAAGCACCGATAAGCACCATCGTGAATGTATCCTTTTTCCATTACCGAGGCATAATTTGCTGAGTACAGCTGATTTCTGGTCTGCACTCCTGATCTGACATCCCCAATGACATTTTCTAGGGGATGATAGACATTTAGACATGGTCCTGGAGTGGTAGGAACAACTACCTCAGAGCCAAGATTATGAACATTTGGTTCTGCATCTGAGGTAGAAGGAGTTTGAGGTTCAAAGTCAAAGAGGCATCACTGTTAGATGTTTGTGGACTTGCAGGAAGTGGAACCTGTCTCTTCTGATAGTTCTGGACGTCCTCTTCAGCTTCATCGTCTGAGGAGGAGTCACTGTCTTCTAGTGCTCCCCCTGAGTGATGAGATGATTCTCCCTGTGAGCTCGATGATGTTGGATGAAGATATGGGGTATTCAAGATATCATACATCATTCGTGTAGCTAACTCGTCATCAGAAGGAGAGATAGGATGTTGAAGGACTTGAAGAATCCATCATAGTCGAAAAAGTAGGCGGGTCCTTTTCCAGTAGGTGGTGTGGTATATCTCTAAACATCAACATTACACCACACTTCTACTAAACCCGTTGAGTTGTTGTAGACTCTCTTGTTCGGTATGTTGTATCCTAGGAAGATCCCTTCATCAGCCTTCTCGCTAATTTTCCTTCTTGAGTCTTCTTCAGAAGTGTGCACGGCGCGCCAAATGGTTCAAGATACTCCAGATTAGGTTTACGTCGTTGTAGTAACTCGTAACATGTCATGCCATGGAGCTTGACTACAAGAACTCGATTTAATGCATAACATGCATTTGCCACTGCCTCATTCCAGAATTGGATAGGCATTTCGAGTCTGCTAGCATTGTCCGTGCTATCTCTATCATGCTTCTATTCTTCCTCTGAGCAACACCATTCATCTAAGGTGTGTAGGGAGAAGTGAACTGGTGCACAATTCCTTATTCCTTGCAGTAAGCCTCCATCCACTGATTCTTGAATTTAGTCCCGTTGTCTGAGCGTACCTGTCTCACCTTCAGCTTGTAGAGAGATTCCAGTGTGGTTACTAATTCCTTGAATGACTCAAATGTTTCTGACTTGTACTTCAGAAACATTACCCAAGAGAATCTCGAGTAGTCATCAGTAACCACATAACAGTACAAGTCACCTGGAATGCTCTTTGTACCGACTGGACCAAACAGATCCATGTGAAGAAGTTCAAGAGGAAGCTCGATAGAAGGAACTTTCTTTTCCTTATGAGACTTCTTCGTCTGTTTGCCTTTCTTGCATGCTACACAGAAATCTGGAAGTTGGAAATTTTTGACGTTAACACCACTCACTAGATCCTTCTGAATGACGTGATTCATCTTCTGTTGATTAATGTGTCCCATTCTCCTATGCTAGGAAATGGAGTCCTTCTCAGTATCTTTTAATAGGAAGCACTGAACTTCATGATCCGTTGTAGAAGCCGTTAAGAGATCCAAAACATAAAGGTCTTTATATCTTGAAGCTGTCATCAGAACTTGGTCCTCCGGAATCACATAGTCTTTCTTTAGGATGTAACACTTCTTGTTGTTGAATATGACTTTAAATCCTTTGTCACATATTTGGGAAACAGAAAGTAAGTTGTTTTGAAGTTGTTAAACGTAGTTCACTTTATCAAACTTAACTTTCTGATTTCCAACCTCTCCCTGAGTTGTGATATAACCTCCTTTGTTACCAGCAAACAAAACATGCCCGCCTTTTATCTGTTTGACGTTTGATAAAAGAGCCCTGATTCCTGTCATGTGCCTGGATGCTCCGCTATCTACAATCCACGTGTTGGTTTCAGCACTGTAGCGAACACCCTGCACATACAATTTAAAGCATTAGTTTAGGTTAGGAACCCAAGCCTTTACTGGCTTAGGTTTCCTAGAGGCATCACACATCATGAATTCAACCCATTGACCCTTAGAAGGTGAGGGTAGCTCAAGTTCCTTCTTGTCATCATTATCAGCCACAGAGGATGACTTTTCTTTCTATAAGCCAGATTTGTGTAAGGCCTGTTTGTGATAAACTGATGACTGGCTAAGGGGTTGAACTTTGGGTTCACTAGTTCTTCTATGTGGAGTTAAAGAACTCTTCTTAGAAGACCTAGGTTTTGAGTTCTGAAGTTCAATTTTCTTCCTAGGTGTCTGAAAGTAAGGACAAAAAGAAGCAATGTGTCCACACTCTCCACAGTTGTAGCTAGACCTGCTATCAACTTTATGATTAAACTTTCATTGTGGAGATGTGTGTGACATCCTAGTGACATCATTTTGTTTGGGTTTTGACTCTACTTCTTTTGATGTATGCTCTTGTTTAACAAATTTAACTATTTTGACATTCTTAATAACTTTTCCATTTTGGTTAACTAGACTTTGACATGAGACTTGTGAAAGGTTAACATTAACAGTCTTTTTAGGTTCAGATTTGACTTTCTTTAACCCTGACTTATATTAGCCTTTTCAAATTCTTTTTCTAGATTAACACAAGGCATTTTACCCTTTTCCTTTGAAGTGGCCTCCTTTTGTTTTGTTCCAGATTCAATTGAAGAACATGAGGAAGTTGGATCACTTACAAGAGGAGTAGTCACCACATGATCCTTGATGGGATTGTTATTTATTGGTTTACACTTAGTGTTCATCAAGGTCACAGGTGGTGGTTGAACCACTTTATAACCCAAACCCTCCCCATTGTTACGCTCTCTCACCAAGTGTTGGACAATATGAGATGACTTGTCCACTGTGCAGTTTTTGTTTTAAAGAGTTGACTTCTACTTCTAAAACTGCTTTTTGTTTCTTAGTGACTTCTAGGGAGTTAAGATAGTACCTAATGTCGTTAACATGGTTAAATGCTACTACTTCAGTTTCCCTAAGCTGTTTATTCAAAAGGTCTATCTTTTCTTTGTAAGTATGCTCATTTTGTTTTAAAACTCTATTTGCCTCAGTGCATAGTTGCAAATCCTTTACTAAGCTGTCATTATGATCTAATAACCTAGCAAATTTCTAATCTATGCTTTCTCTAAATTTATTACAATCAGAACAAGCATGATTTTTGAAAAGTTGGTCAGTAGTACTTACATGAGGAGGTTCTGATGAATTAGTCATCAACGCAGCATCAGATGTCTCTGGTTCAGGTGATTCTGTCTTTGTTGTAGACGTATCTTCTTCAGGCTTGTAGCTGACCTCTGTTGCAGTCTCTTCACTGTTTGATATCGCTATCTCAACTGCTATATCTCTTTCACTCACGGAATCATCATCCAAGTCATACACGCTCGCAATATTTGATTCTCTCAGAGAGACAAACCTAAAGCTCTAGTCCTGTCCTTCATCATCATGGGCGGTCAAGGCTTTTGGATCCTTGCTTGATGAAGTAGAACTTCTAGCTTGCTTGTCTTGACGAGTGAAAGACGAGAATGGATTCCCGTTTCCAGTCTTCTTTGGCTTCACACATCTCTTTGAAGTGCCCCTTTTCTCCTAAAGTAAGTTTCACCCCATTGGCTCCCACCGGCATACTGTATCCCGTCTCAATAGCTTCCCACATATTTGGATCCACTCCATTAAGGTAGATCTCAAAACGTTGTTCCAGTGGGGAAACTCATCTAATGTTATAAGCTTCGGGGGTTGATTATGATTCCCCACCTCACTCTCCAGTAGCAGTAAGTTCTGAATCCGTGAGTCCTTCCCGGCTGTAAACGCTGACAACTGATCCTCCATCTCGATTAACTTTAAGTCTCTTATACAATCTGTTAACTCGTGCGAATGGAGCGATGCGAATGGGCTACCCGTGCGAATGAAACTATGCGACTGGTTCAATCGTGCGGCTAAACTAAGCGATTGGTCCAGTAGTGCGAGTGAAACTGATGTGTATGAATAATGCGACTAGTAGGCTTGGTTGTACGAATGAAGATGCGACTGAGTCCAATCGTACGTGTGGGGATACGAATGAAGTCCAGTTGTGCGATTGGGTCAATCGTGCGACTGAAGCTGCTGTTATTCGAAAATTTCTAGATTTAACGTGTTTTGGCTCTAAAATCCCGAATTTTCACCAACCCTAATCGCCTTATGCCATAGAAACCAAAACTTGATGAAGGGGATGTCCAAGACAACTTTTGACACAAAAAGATTACGTTTTTAGTGAAAAAAAAACAACCTTTGTATCAAAATTGATTGGATCACACGTAATCAAGAGCCATAGCTCTGATACCACTTGTTAGGATCTTGTATTTAAGCAAAATACAAACTTGATTGACATGTAAACCAAACCAAATAGTGTGGAATCCTATTTGATTGGCGATCCAATTAGTGAGAATGCACGTAGAAACAATAAGTTATTGAATCTAACGTTAATAATCGATTAGTAATCGATCTACAGTGTTCTATGAACTTGGAGTACGAACTTGGAGGCTTCTGGATGGCTAGGGTACGTCTGGAGTCGAATAGGAATCAATGCTTACATTTTTCCACGAATTAGGTGGTATTTATAGGTTAGGGTTGCTCATTCGGGGGACCGAACCATTAGCATGGTTCATTCGTGCGATTGAGCCCCCGTGTTCACTTTCCATGACGTGTATATAAATACCACACTTGTTCCATTCTTTCATCACACTTACTTCTATTTATAAACATCTGAAAAATGAAAGAATCAAGTCACGAAAGTTCCAACTGGAATCCTGTGAAGAAACCGCGTTCTGAAACACGAGAACCAACGACTCAAGAATATTTATTCAAGCTGCATGAACTAATCAAACAACTGACTGAAATGAACCTCGCTGCATCCCAACGCTTAGCTGAACTTATCCAAAAAGTTCAACAGATGAGCGAGGAACTCATTTCCATTAACCGACAGCTTGCGGAATTGAGCAACCGCACTTCTCACTATCCCATCCCGAACCTTCCACACGAAATGTGTGGAGTTTCTTTTAGAAGCATTTAGTGATGTGCTAAGTGCGTTGTTGTGCATTAAAGAGTCTGGTTTTGCTGTTTTAGATTATCGGCTTTTAACGTATCATGTAATCATAGGACGTTAGGAAATGTAATTTTCATTTTGGCTTGTGTTATTTAACTCTAGGACTATTTTCGTATCTTTTCTGATGATTTGGAAGTGGTAAAACTTAACCCGGAAAATTACATAATGCATGAAACTAAAAAACGGAATAACAAAAGACTGAAACCAACCAACAACACATGAACACGGCCCCATGCTCAAGTAGGCACGCCCCCGTGTTCGACAAAAAATGACACAAACTGACATATTTCAGCCTTTTGTCTTGTTCCTCTTCAATTTTGCATGATAAATACCGAATCCATTGCCTGCAAAGTCGTATCCACTCTCACTTTCATCTTGTTTTCCATTTTTCCTTTCATCTTTTCTAGAGTTCTTTCAAGAGTGTTTGATCAAAAGGTTAGTATACTAATTCCTTTGATTATGAAAGTCATTTACATGTAGTTCGGTGATTAGGTCTCTAAACAACCGAAATCCTAGCAATTATGTGTAAAGACTTGTTCTTAAACGTTTTATGGAATGATGAATGCTTTCAACCTACTTGTTCATGTTTATTCTTGTAAGTAGATTAGTGTTAATTAGTATGTTTCGTTAGTTATTAGTTTGTTTAGTTAGCTAATTAGTTTTTTTTCTTATCATTAAGAAGATTATCTTCATAATTCGTGGTGAAATATTTGTTAATCATGTTCAAGAGTTCCCAAGTGGTATTAAACATAAAATATATTTTTGGGTATCTTGAATTATTAACAAATGATTAAAATGTTAAACGTACAATCTTTGATTTTTAAAGCAAGAAAATGTTAAACCCATGCTTAATCAACGATTTACAAACATAACCACATGTGCTCGAGTCAAGATTCCATGCCTTACCATGTTTACCACACCCCCACATTTCCCAAAACGCACCCCCACATTTCACAAAACGCACCCCCATGTTCAACAATTTTTCCTTGGATGATAAAGTTTTAACTATTTTTGAACATGAGTTGAATCATTATGATGTTATGTCTTGAAAAACACATGATTTTCACTAACATCATGAAACTGCTCAAGAAATTGATTTTGTATAGATTAACATATTTTTGAAATTTCAGGATCATGAATCATCCCTACTTACGTTTTGAAGGGAGCCGCGAGAGATGGTGTCATGATAGACTTCAAAGACTGCTATAAAGGGTCGAAAGATCCCACTTACAAGCAGATGAAGAAACACTAGCGGCAGTCGGACAACTAGAAAGATACAATACATTATTGAGTGTCCAATGGAAGTGTTTATTCTTACAAAATAGACCTTCCGTTTATGAACTCTTGAATTTTTAGCATCTTTCAAATTTAGTATGAAAGACTCTAATCCTTGGGATAATAATGCAGTTTCATTTAGACTCGCTGGACATTGGCACAAAACATCCATTGCCTTGTTCGGTGTCTATCTCGGGATCTACACGAAACAGAAAATGGAGGAGGAAGCAGTATCTGAATGCTGACATACCATACCTTCCTGGACGATGAAAGTAAAGACGCAAAAAGTGGTGCAATGAGGAAAGCATTTTGGGAGTGGATTGGAACTGGAGGATTCAACTCGAGTAAAACAAAAGGCAGTCAGATACGAGACCCGCTGCTGTGATACATTCATCGGTTACTTAGTCATTCCCTAACAGCTCGTGGTCAAAGCGAGGGAGTTGTTAACTTGAGGGACTTGTTCATTTTATATTGTATGGTTAATCAGTTGCCATGTAATATTGGGTATTTGTTTTCTAATCTTTTTGCCAGGAATGCGATTGCAGGTGCTCCAACACCTATGATTAGAGGAAGTTGGATTTTGAACTTATACGAGAGCTATGGTTATAATACTGAGGGAACTGAAGGAGTGATGCCAGGATTGATAGACTTGAGCATTTGCACAAGTATGTACATGGTGATAAGCCTACTAAATGGGCAGCCAAGATTCATGGATAAGAAGGGACAAATCTAGGATCCAGCGAACCCCGAAGAAGTAATTGGATCTCGACATGCCAATACAGCCGGAAGGAGCCGGAGCTGGATCTTCAAGTTCACGTACAAAGGAATTCCCGACCATGTTAGACCTTTACGAGTCAATACAAAAAACCAGCGACCATGCAAGGCGATCATTTGAATATGCCCAACAACTCTTCAACCGAGTCGAAAGTCTGCACTCCCGGGTCGTTGACCTCAGCAACGATGTCACGTACATCAGGAACCAAATGTACCATGAGTGGGGGGATATTCCCCCACAAAGCCCTTGAAAACCGTATCATTTTCAGGGACCCGGCACAGTTGTTTTGTGCCAATCTATTTTTTAATTTATGTTGTTTTATTTTTATTTTGTGTGTTTAGGACTTTAACGCTTTTAATAAATTGGTGACATTTCAGGTAATACCGAGGATTCTAACAACGCAAGGCCAACCAAACACAACTGAAAATTTCATCATTTTTAGGGGAGTTATTTCATTACCCTTTCTCGATCTTGATTATGTTAATCACATTGAGGACAATGTGAATTTTAAGTGTGGGGATGGGAGTAATGCATTTGACTTTACTAAAAAGGTCCAGATTTAAAACTTTTAAGAAAAGATCACTTATCAAGTAATTTTTGTGACAAGAAACGAAAAATTAATTTTTTGATAAATCAAATTATAAATATACGTTTTCGGGAAATAAAGT
Source organism: Flaveria trinervia (assembly GCA_025506515.1). Lineage (NCBI taxonomy): Eukaryota > Viridiplantae > Streptophyta > Magnoliopsida > Asterales > Asteraceae > Flaveria > Flaveria trinervia. The sequence continues at coordinate 16,209,506 of CM046454.1, read as the reverse complement.
AGTAAATTCATGACGTCCAAATAAAATTGAAAATGGTTTTTTGTGATATCCTTAAAAGCAATAATCTAATCTAGTAAAATATTTAATCATGTAAAATAAGCACTTGTACCCAATTCCATCCATATGTGAGTTTATTTTTGAGCCTTAAACAGCTTTTGCAAATTTGCAATTCAACTTTCATTCTGGATTTAATTGAGGGTGCCATATGATACGTGTAATTATAACTTGCTTTGGGTATGCATTTCAAAACCTTAATTAGTATTTGTTGCATAAAAATGAGTTAGGCACTAGGAAACCTTAACCATTCGAGCCCCAACTATTATCTTTAATTTTCCTTACCCGAACGTCAACCATAGTGAGCCCCGTTGAGCTTAAATGTTTTTATCTTTCAATCACCCGAGCCACCAAGTCACTTAACCAAAAGCCTTCTACAAAACCCGTTTTCGTTAAAGACACGTTTTTGGCTTATAAAAAAAATTGGTCTTTTACCGGCAGACCTTAAAGAACTGGAATGCATTCTTTTGATTTCAATTTGCTTTGTTGCCTTTATCACGCAAAACCGGGACTTTCCCCGGAAATCCGCACACAAATTTTCAATCTCATGTTTGACGAAAGAAAGAAATGGCAAAAAAAGGAACAAGTTCCGCCATTTTGTGGCATTTCAAAAAGTGCTATAAAGAGATGGGCAAAAAGATATGAAAGATGCCCGAATTGTGGAAATTGGTTTCGTAATGGAAAATGCAAAAAGAATCAAACTGAATCTCAATACGAATACACATAACTAATCTGATTGGGTGCTATTTGGCTTCAAGCCGAACGATCCTTGAGAAAGGAAAGTTTTATGTATCTTCGGGTAAAAGATGAAGTACGATTCTTGAAAGCAAAATACGGTCTTGACAATCTAACCTTAAACGAGTCCTCAAGCTAGCATATCCCTTCTAGCTTGAAGTATTGTATAGGGAATCGTTATTGCTTTCCTTGTAGTTTATGTTAGAAAAATAAGCCAAGACCGTCGTCTTTAGCAATTAACCACTTTTTCCAAAATATTCCATAACCGAGCCCGAGCCAAATTACAACCCATCAAAGACCTAATGATTTATGCAAGTAAGTATCTAAGTAGGTGGAGATTTGATCCCTTAACAAGCATATGATTTCACACGTATTCATACTAGGCAATTGAGTGTATTAGTCATATTTAATCTTGATTATGACTCCATATATTGAGCCGAGTGTGAGTGCACCTTGTGAGAAGTGTGGATTTTTGCATGATTATAATCTGTACTAACCTATTGCTTGCTAGGATATCATTTTACATATGCTTAGAATATTTATATTTGGATGAAAATAATGTTTACTTGCGTATTTCTTGAAAGACATGTTTATAATTTGTTATATTTGGTTTTTGGTGGATTTGTCATTTTAAGTGATTTTTGCTTGAGGACAAGCAAAGTTCAAGTGTGAGGATGTTTGATGTGCTCCAAATTATACATAAAAATCCTATCAAAAGCACATCAATTATTCCTTAATATCTTCCTGAAAATGATGAAAATGTACTTAAAAGTCTTAAATTTTGTTTTCAGGTGTTTAAAAGGGCAAGATGGACAAAAGAAGCATATTTAGCAAGAAATTGAAGTAATCCGAGCTTTGGAGTCCAAGCATGGGGTCGTGCCTCTTTAAGCACGCCCCCATGCTTTGCCAGAAACACACCCCCGTGTTTGGACATCTGACAAGGACAAAAGTACTGTTCCCTAAAAGTAGACACGGGGCCGTGCCCCATTTAGCACGGGGCCATGCCCGACACAACCTGCATGTATGAGCCGACTAACTTTCGTAAGCATTGTACTAACATGGGGTCGTGCCTTTTAGGCACGGGGCCATGCTTAAACACTCCAGAAAGCCTATAAATAGAAGCCTAAGTTCACCATTTTTGGTAAGCTTTGGTGGGAGAGTTACTTTGCAGAACTCTCTCAGGAATCAAGACTTCAAGATCATTTGGAGGCTTGAGAGGTGCATACAACACTTGGAAGAAGCTCAGAATCGTCTAAACGCCATCCATTGTGGATTATCGGTTTTATTGTTCCATTTCATCGATGATTTGATATCTATCTTCTTTGTTATATGTTGTTATGTTTAAGCTCATTATGAGCTAAACTCTTTATATCATCCAAATTGGATGAAACTTATGCAATTTGTGATGAACTAATGGTGTGATAAATATTATGTTAACGTTATGGTGGTCTTGGGAAAACTATTGATGGGTAGCATCTACATTTGAATAGGAAGTTATAAATTTATGGTTTGTGATTGTGATCGTCATACAAAGTTGAAAAACCATATGATTAACTTTCATTCGCGAAACCGGTATTCATAATAAATCCATGACTAATGAACTAGAAATGGTTATTAGAAATCATATCACTTTAACTTTCTCATCATTTGAGGGTTCCTTTTTATTAGTTCAGAAACTTTAGTAATTGTTAAGGTTTTCTAAAATTAATGGTATGTTAGGAAGGAACTTGATCAACTCTCTTTTTGACATTAAGTTATGTTTTCAAAAATCGTATGTCAAATAGGTCACAAAAGATTTACCTACATTACTAGGGCTTGATCTGAGCAGTAAAACTCAGTCTGACAGGATCAAGTCACTATGGCAGCATGATAGAGGAGAAATCACGCCCGCTCATCTTTATAAACATTAACATAATTACATTAATCCATATCTTTAAATCACACCACCAATTCATCACGGTTACATAAGAGGAATATAATTAGGATGATAACTTTTATTCCCTGGTTTTAAATCCAAACGCTTCAAATCTTAGTTTACTTCCTTTCTATTATTGTTTATTTTTAAATCCTAAAAATCTTTCGAATGCAAATTATCATTTTCTTTAACAAAAAACAAATATGATAGTCAAACATCAAGTTTGTTGAGTAGGCTAGGTGTGTCCACGGATTGATACTCGGTTCTTACCAACACTATATTACCACACGACAAGTACACAGCCTTTTGTGTGTGTGATTTAGTATTAGTAATAACCAATTAAAATTGAATCTGTGCAATAAATCTTTATCAAAATATATATACTATCCGCACCCATCAATTGGTTTGGTTGTTTTGGGTTGAGAAATAGACATGTTTGAACCTAACTTTACACTAACCTTTTGAAATTGTTCATCCAAATTCACAATAGGCATCTTACCTTTAGATTTCAAAGTGGCTCCTTCTGTTTAGTGACAGAAACCACCGTTTACTTATAGAATCTGGATCACTAACTAGAGGAGTGGACTCCACATGATCCTTAATTGGATTTTTATTTACTGGTCTACATTTAGAATTTAGCAAGATCTCATGTGGTGGTAGAACCACTTTGTAACCCAACCCCTCCCTGTTATTTTGTTCTTTCACCAAGTGTTGAACTACGTGAGAAGAACTGGTCCAACTGTGCAGTTTTGGTTTTAATGAGTTGACTTCGACTTCTAAAACTACCTTTTCTTTCTTAGTTTCTTCGAGGGAGTTTTGGTAGAACTTTATGTCATTGGCTTGATTAAAAGCAACAACCTCAGTTTCCCTTAGTTGTTTATTTAAAAGTTCTATTTTCTCTTTATAACTGTGCTCATTTTGTTTTAAAATCCGATTAGCTTCTGGGCATAGTTTTAAGTCATTTACTAAGCCATCATTGTGATCTAATACCTAACAAATTTAAAATCAATGCTTTCTCTAAATTTATTACATTCATTACAATCATGACTTTCAAAAAGTTTGTGTTTGGTACACACCTGTGAAGACTTGGTTGTATCAGCCATCAACGCAGAGTTTGACTCTTCAGATGCTGGAGATTCTGAACATGTAGTTCTGAGATCTTCTTCAATCAGGTGATTGACCATATTCTTAGTATCTTCATTATCGGACATCACTATTTCAACTGCGATTTCACCTTCACTTGCAGAGTCATCATCCAAACCCTCGACATGGGCAATGTTCGATTCACCCGGAGACACACAACTGAAGGTCCAATCCTGTCCTTTGTCACCTTGAGCAGTCAAGGCCTTTGTCTCATTGCTTGATGAGGTAGCTCCACTGGTGGGTTTCTATTGACAGTTAAAAGATGAGAATGGATTCCCGTTACCTGTCTTCTTAGGGTTTACACATTCACGCTTGAAATGCCCTTTTTCTTCATAGTTAAAACAGGTCACTTTGGTTTTGTCAAAACCAAAGGTAGTATCTTTTGTGGCTATCAAGTTCTTCTTTACAAACTTTTTCACTCTTCTTACAGCACTCGCCAAAGCCCACACAATATCCATTCTTTCTAATTCATTTTCATCCACCTGCTTGTAGTCTTCATCGGCCAGATGGCAATTACCAATTTTCCTTGCAACTAGACCATCATAAGAATGAACAACTGCTGCTAGAAGGTCCATATGCTCCTTTGCAACCTCCACAGTAATATTTCTGAGATTCTCGGTCTTCAAATTAGTAGCATTTTCTTCAGGTGTGATATATTGGGTACTAGATGACCCTGACATTTCAGATCCTCAAGCTGTGGTTTGATACAGAGCGGTTGAACTAGATACAAACGCTGTTTGAATAGGTGCTCCTGAACTGGTTGAAGTGGAAGAGGAGTTATAAAGTGAAGGATTCTGGTCATAGGATCCTTTTTGTGACCTATACTTCATCCTGAGTTCCTCCTCCCTTAATTTCAGGATGAATTCGTTTATGTCTAATTTTGATAGTTTATTGTTCTATCTCAAGTTAGACACAAACGAGTCTCACTTCTCTGGCAAACCATCAGCAAAGCTTGACACTATGTCTTCCACTGACGTTGTGACCCCATGAGTGTGCAACTCACTTATTAGGTGGTAGAACCTGTCTATAACATCATCCAAGCGCTCTTTCCCCATTGAAGAGAAAGTATCAAATTTCTTCTTCAAAGCCTTTGCCTTTAAAGCTTTCAACGTTGCATTCCCGTCGTATCGTTTCTCCAAGGCTTCCTATAACTTGTTTGCATGTTTGTTCTCAGAAAACTGATGGAATATGTCTATTGGTATTGACTGTGTCAACAGGGCATAAACCTTCTTTTCAGCATTATACTTCGCTTTCTGGCTGTCAGTCATACCACCCAAGGTTAATTTAACACCATCAGCACTAACCGGCATACTATAACCTATCTCTATAGATTCGCAAAGGTTGGGATCAACTCCACTAAGATAGATCTCGAATCGCTGCTTCATTATGGGTAATCATCTAACGTTATAAGTTTAGGTGGTTTATTTTGATTCTCAATTTTGTTTTCCAGAAGCAAAAAGGTTCTGGATCCGTGAGTCCCTACCGACAGTAAACACAGAGAATTGATCTTCCATCTCTTAAACTTTGAACTTTAGAACTCAACTGATTTACTTGTGCGAATGGACATATGCGAATGAGTCACTCGTGCGATTGGAGACAAATGAATGAAGATGTTCAGTCGTACGAATGGATGAGCGACTGAGTTCAATTATGCGAATGGGAGGTGCGATTGAGTTCATTCGTGCGATTGAGCCAATCGTGTGATTTAGTTCATTTGTGCGATTGAGCCAATCGTGCGACTGAAGGCTGATGTTTTTGCAAAATCGAAGGTTTTTTCGACACTCTGACACAAAAACACGATTTCTCAAAATCCTAATTTGCCGTATGCTGAAAAAGTAAACTTTGAGACCTGGAGACATCAAAAACACTGTTATACTAAAAAAAGGTGACTATTTTGAATGAAAAATGTTATTTTTACACCAAAACTAATTGAATCACACGCAAAATCAAGAGCCAAAGCTCTCATACCACTTGTTAGCACTGTGTGCGTACGGAGTACTAGCTGATAGTGTGTGAAACCAGATCGAATAGTGCGGAATCCTATTTGATTGGCGATCCAATCAGTGCAAACACAGTTCCGATCAATCTAACGATTAAAGAAACATTAAGAACGATTAGAACAAGATCAATTGCGAACTTTGAAGTTAGAACATGTTTTCTGGAGTCCCTAGACGGTATGAATATGTGTCGAAAGTCTTGAAGTGTTACGTTTTTCCACGAATTAGGTGGTATTGATAGGTTAGGGTTTTCAATCGTACCTCTGAATCATGCGATTGATTCATATGCACGATTGAATCATGCGATTGATTCATATGCACGACTGAAGGTTCAGTCGTGTGGCTAATTCATTCTTATGTCTCAATCATGCTACTGATCCAGTCTCCTAGTTCAGTCGTACGACTGATCCATTAGCATGAAGTATTCACGCATATGGTCCATTAGCATGGTCCATTCGCATGAAGACTTCATACGATTAAGTTTGAACACGTTTTCTCAATCATTATTGACTAAGAACTATGCACCACAACCTCAAACCTATATAGTTAGTTCAACATACTTTATCACACAATAAACAATGAAACATTAAACATTATAATCATCAATCACATATTGTATTTCATTCAATTCATCCATTACATATATGTAAGACATAATGGACATTTTACATTAAACTCCTAAACTAGGTACATAAGTATCAATAATTCCAACAATCTAAAACAAGTTTATTACAATGGAATCACATAAATTTTCTGAACTTGGTCATGCTCCTAAACCTCATATGCTTAAACACAAATATGAGTTTAAGCAATGGAAAATCAGGTTATGAATTATATTATAGTTATGGATCCAGATTTTTGATTTCCATGTGCAAAGGACCTCACATTCTTGTGTCACTCTCGGCTGACCAAGCTGCTTCATACATAACAACAAGAATACCTATTGAAGATGTACTTAAAAGAGTTAAGAAATATGAAACAACAAAGGCTGTGTGGGATGCACTGTTCATCATGTGTGAAGGTAGTAGTGAAGTGGCTGAAATCAACAAAGACAGTTTAGTCAATCAATATAAAACCTTCCATCACTGCAAAGGGGAAGCAATCTCAAAACAACTACATAGGTTTGTGCAGTTGGTTAATGATCTTGATATAATTGGGGTTACATATAAAGAAAAGGAGCTGAATAAGAATATGTTACATAGTCTTCCTGAGAGTTGGAAGCAAAATATAACCATGCTAAATAACACACTTGATCTAAAAAGCATCACTTTGGATACAATGATTGCAAAAATTAAAGCTCTTGAACTTGATAAAAGGAGCAGAAACCTTGGTGGACCATAAGTCGTTGAAGCATATAAATTTCGACGAGAAAGTCATTCTATGGAAAATGCATTCATTACTGAAGAAGATGTTTTCATCTTATCCAGGGATCAAGTAAAATCAACTGGATTTATTTATGCTCCATCAAACAACAAGCCATCAATCTCATCCTAATCAATAGGGTTTACTGCCACTCTTTCAAGTATGTCTGAAGACAGAGATATGAATAGCAAAAAGCTACCTATAATGCCTTTGTTGCAAGTTTTGAAGCTTACTTAGGGAGGAAGACTCACTTCTACTCATTTAATACAACAAGACCTAGAAGAAATGGATCATGATGATGTAGAAGAAATGGATCTATAGTGGCACATGGATATGATAGCCATGAGGGCCAAAAAGTTTTTCAGAAAAGGAAGGAGGTTAAGTCTGAATGAGAATAGCAAACTTGGATATGAGAAATCCAAAGTTAAATGCTTCAACTATGGTATGATTGGCCACTTCTCAAGAGAATGCAATGCTCTGAGGAGAATCAACAACAACTTTTAAAGGAGTTCTCAGGGCCAATCATCATCACAACCAAACAAGCTTCTAATCCAACAATCAACATCAATATCATCATCAAAACCAAGATCAAAAACCATACCAAAGTTAGCCATAACTAACCAGGCCCTGGCTAATGTTCTTGTGATCAGAAAAGATGGAATATGTGATTGGAGCCTGTATGATGAGTAAGTGAAGCCTTAACTTCAAAACCATGCTCTTATGGCTCGTATCAATGATGGCCCAATACCTATGCTATAAGAGGTAAAATCTAATCTTTGTAGTGATAAATGCATCGATGAACTACATGGATATCATGAGCATAATCACAAATTAGCTGCTTACATTAAAGAAGAAAAAGTAAAATCAGAGATGCTTAAAAAGGAAGTGAAAAGTTTTAAAATAAAAATCAAATCACTCATCTCTGAGATTGAAAAACTACATGGAGAAAAGTAGACCGTTGCAGCTAAGAATGAATAGTTAAATTGTAGATACATGTGTCCCTAGTTTCTGATCTTAATGTTATATGTTTGTAGTGTCTTACACATATGTAATGGTTGGGTACTTAATGAAATGCAAAAGTTTGGTTATGTTTATCATGTTTAATATTTCATTAATGAGTTGTTTAACGCATATTGAATTGACTATATAGGTTTGTGGTTGTTTGAACTAGTATAAATAATATAATAATATTGAATACCTTCAAACTTAGTAAATGAAGTTCTCATGCGTCTGAATGGACCATGCGCCCCAACAGTGGTCATGCGTCCGAATGGCCATGTGACTAAGTATCCATGCGCCTAAATGGTCCATACGCCTGAACAACTTCATGCGAATGACTCAGTCGCATCACTGGACCAGGAGACTGGATCAGTCGTATGATTGAAACATGAGATTGGCTCAGTCGCACGACTGAACACTCAGTCGTGTGAATGGATCAACCTCTTGACTCAATTGCACGACTGAACCATGCTAATGGTTCAGTCGCCCGAATATTCAGCCTTTACAATAGGAAGAGACTCACGTATATAGAACCTACTGCTACTGGAGAACAAAGTGGGAAATCACAACAAAAGCCCAAAGCTGATCACGTTAGATGAATATCCACAATGGAAACAACGTTTTGAGATATACTTAAATGGAGTAGATCCAAATCTGTGGGAGTCTATAGAGTCGGAGTACAACATGCCTGTAGGAGCTGATGGTGTCAAACTCACACTTGGGGGCATGACTGATGGACAAAAGGCCAAATACAATGCCGAAAAGAAAGTCTATGCTTTGCTTACAGAGTCTATTCCGAAGGATATCTTCCATCAATTCTTGGAGTATAACAAGCAAAGAAATTATGGGATGCATTGGAAAAGAGGTATGATGGAAATGCATCACTCAAGGCTATAAAAGCTAAGGCTTTGAAGAATGAGTTTGACAACTTCTCTTCAATGGGCAAGGAAAGCCTGGATGACGTGATCGATAGATTCTATCACTTGATGAGTGAGATGCACACTCATGGGGTAATGACATCGATGGAAGATAAAGTGTCCAACTTTGCTGATGGATTACCGGAGAAATGGGCTTCCTTTGTCTCAAATCTCAGACATAATGGTATGCTAACGAAGTTAGATACCAATGACTTCATTTTGAAACTGAGAGAGGAAGAGCTAAGGATGAAGTATAGAGCCCAAAAGTCTAACTAGGATCAGAATCCTGCGCTTTACAACATGACTTCTCAGGCCAAGACATCTGGAGCACCAATGCAGACTGCCTTTGTGTTAAGCTCAGCTGATCGAGCTTAAGCTTCTACTACATGGACAAAAATGTCAGGGTCATCTGGTACCCAACATATGATACCCGAAGCCAATGCAGCAAAGCTGAAGACCGAAAACGTCGGAAATGTGATAGTTGAGGTGGCTAAAGAGCACATGGATCTTTTAGCTGCTATAGTCCACTCTTATGATAGACTAATTGCTGGAAAGATTGGGAACTGTCATCTGGCTGATGAGGACTATAAGCAGGTGGATGAGACGGAGTTGGAACGGATGGATATTATGTGGGCCTTAGCGAGTGCTATCCGACGAGCTAAGAAGTTTGTCAAAAAGACCGGACAGAACTTGGTTGCAACTAAGGACACAACCTTTGGCTTCGATATATCAAAGGTTTCATGTTTCAACTGTGGTGAGAAAGGGCACTTCAAAACGGAGTGCGTGAAGCCAAATAAGACCGGCAATGGGAATCCTTTCTCCTCCTTCAATCGTCAGGAGAAACCCACTAGCAGTCCTACTTCATCAAGCAAGGAACCTAAAGCCTTGACTACTAACGAGGATGAAGGACAGGACTGGAGCTTGCAGTTTGTCTCACCGGGAGAATCCAACATCGCTAGTGTGGAGGATACAGATGACGATTCTGCTAGTGAAGGAGATATAGCAGTCGAACTCGCAATGTCCAACTCAGAAGAAACTGCACCAGTGGTCACCAACCTGCCTGAAGACGGGAAAACTACTACAACATCAGAATCATCGGCTCCAGAAACATCAAATTCTACATTGATGGCTCATTCTTCAGAAACCGCACAGGTAAGTAGTACTGGCCAACTGTTTAATAATCATGCTTGTTCTGATTGTAATAAATTTAGGGAAAGCATTGATTTAAATTTTGCTAGGTTATTAGATCATAATGATAACTTAGTAAAGGACTTAGAACTATGCACTGAAGCAAACAAAGTTTTAAAACAAAATAAGCATAGTTATAAAGAAAAGATAGACCTTTTTAACAAATAGCTTAGGGAAACAGAAGTAGTTGAATTTAACCAAGTTAATGACATTAGGTACTATCTTAACTCCCTAGAGGACACTAAGAAACAAAAGGCAGTTTTAGAAGTAGAAGTTAATTCCTTAAAACAAAAACTACATAGTTGGACTAGTTCTTCACACATAGTCCAAAACTTAGTGTGAGAGAGAAACAATGGGGAGGGATTGGGTTATAAAGTGGTTCCACCACCACATGAGATCTTGATGAACACAAAATGTAAACCAATTAATGATAATCCAATCAAGGATCATGTGGTGTCTACTCCTCTTGTAAGTGATCCAGTTCCACATGTTCATCAAATGAATCTGTATCTAAACAAAAAGAGGCCACTTCAAGGGCAAAAGGTAAGATTCCTTGCATTAATCTGGACAAAGAATTTGAAAAGGTTAGTATAAAATCTGGTTCAACAAATGTCAAATCTGAACCTAAAAGGACAAGTAATAGTAACCTATCACGTGTATCATGTCTAAGTCCAGAAAATAGAAAAGAAAAGGATGTTAAAACTGTTAAAGCAATTAACTTTTTTAAACTAGACAAAACATCTAAAAAAGTTGAGTCGAAACCATAAAAAAAGTAAGGTGACCCGGGTGTCACATACATCTCCACAAAAGCAGCTAAATCGTAAAGTCAAAAGCAGAGCTTGCTACAGCTGTGGAGAGTATGGATAGATTGAGTCATATTGTCCTTACTATCAGACACCAAGGAGGAAAGTTAAACTCCCTAAACAAAAACCTAGCTCTTTTAAGAGGAACTCTGTGATGCCACCTAAAAGAGACAGTGAACCGAAAGTTCAACACATTAGCCAGTCATCTGTTTATCATAAACAAGCCTTACACAAAGCTGGCTTATGGAAGGAGAAATCAACCTCATTGTCTGATAATGAGAACAAGAAGACATCTGAGCTTCCCTCACTCTCAAACGGTCAATGGGTAACATTTATGATGTGTGATACCTCTGGGATACCCAAGCCAGTGAAGGCTTGGCTTCCTAACCTGAACGAATGTTTTCAAATTAAATGTGTAGGGTGTTCGATATAGTGCTGAAACCAACACGTGGATCATAGACAACGGAGCATCCAGGCACATGACAGGGAACAGGGATCTCTTATCAAACATCAAACATATAAAAAGGGGTCACGTTTCGTTTGCTGGAAACAAAGGTGGGTACATCACAACTCAAGGGGAAGTCGGTAATCAGAAAGTGAAGTTTGAGAAGGTAAAATACATTCAAAAACTTTAGAATAATTTGCTTTCTGTTTCACAAATTTGTGATAAAGACTTTAAGCTAGTGTTTGACAATAAGAAGTGCTATGTCCTGAAGAAGGACTATGTAATCTCGGAGGATCAAGTATTAATGTCTGCCTCAAGATATATGGACCTTTATGTCTTGGATCTATCGAAAGCCTCCAAAACGGATCATGAAGTTCAGTGCTTCTTGTCAAAAGCTACTGAGAAGGAATCCATCTCCTGGCATAGGAGAATGGGACACATTAATCCACGGAAGATGAATAACTTGATCTAGAATGATCTAGTGAGAGGAGTTAACGCCAAAAACTTCCAACGTTTGGATTTCTATGTTGCGTGCAAGAAGGGCAAACAGACGAAGAAGGCTCATAAGGAAAAGAAAGTTCACTCTATCGAACTTCCTCTTGAACTTCTTCACATGGATCTGTTTGGTCCAGTAAGTACAAGAAGCGTCGCAGGCAACTTGTACTGCTATGTAGTTACTGATGACTACTCAAGATTCACCTGGGTGATGTTTTTGAAATCCAAATCAGAAACATTTGTCATTCAAAGAGTTAGTAACTACTCTGGAGTCCCTATTCAAGTTGAAGGTACGTCAAGTGCACTCAGACAACGAAACTGAGTTCAAGAATCAATGGATGGAGGCTTACTGCAAGGAAAAGGGAATTGTGCATCAGTTCACTTCTGCCTACACTCCTCAGATGAACGACGTTGCTAAAAGGAAGAATCGCAGCTTGATAGAGACAGCACGGACGATGCTAGCAGACTCAAAATTTTCTATCCAATTCTGGAATGAGGTAGTTGTAAATGTGTGTTATAGACTAAATCGGGTTCTAGTAGTTGAACGCCATGGAAAGACGTGTTACGAGTTACTACAATGACGTAAACCAAATTTAGAGTATCTCGAGCCGTTTGTCAATTCGTGCACCCTCCTAAAGAAGACTCAGGAGGGAAAATTCAGCGAGAAGGCTGATGAAGGAATCTTTTTATAATACAACATACCGAACAAGAGGGTCTACAACAACTCAACGGGTCAGGTAGAAGTGTGGTGTAATGTTGATGTTCAGAGATACACCACACCACTGCTGGAAAAGGACCCGCCTTCTTTTTCGACTATGATGTATTCTTCAAGTCCTGCAACATACCACTCTCCAGGTCTGATGATGAGTTAGCTACAAAGATGATGTATGATGTTCTCAACACACCAGCTCAGGAATCTCTATCATCTGCCCTACAAGGTGATTCATCTACAAACTTAGGGGGAGCACTTGCACATAGTGACTCTTCCTCTGATGAAGAAGCTGTGAAGACTGATCAAAACAATTAGGAGCAATAGGTTCCCTCTACGAAAAGTCCACAAGCATCTGTCATTGATACTTCTGCATCTTCGGAACCTCAGACTCCTACTGCCTCACATACTGAACCGAATGTTCATAAACTTGATTCTAAGGTAGTTGTTCCAACCACTCCTAGTTCACGACTAAATGTGTATCATCCTTTGGATAATGTCATTGGAGATGTGAGATCAGGATTGCAGACCAGAAATCAGTTGTATTTAGCTGATTATGCCTTAGTGGTGGAAAAGGTTACAATCATGATGGTGCATATCATTGCTTTGTGTCTCAGTTTGAGCCAGAGTATGTTAGTAAAGCCCTGAATGATGAGGCATGGGTGAGTGCCATGCAAGAAGAACTCCTTCAATTCAAGAAGTTAGGTGTATAGACTCTGGTGGATAGACCTAAAGGTGCTAAGGTCATTGGCACAAAATGAGTCTTGAAATGCAAGAAAGATGATCAAGGCGTGATCATCAGAAGCAAGGCTCAACTTGTTGTCCAAGGATTTCGACAAGTGGAGGGCATTGACTACAATGAAGTGTTTGCACTCGTGGCAAGAATGGAAGCAATCCATATCTTCCTTGCCTATGCATCTTATATGAAGATTAAAGTTTATCAACTTGATGTAAAGAGTGCCTTCCTTCATGGTGAAATAAGAGAGACAGTGTATGTAAGTTAGCCCGAGGGATTTGAGGATCCATATCATCGGGACAGAGTTTACAAACTCAACAAGGCTCTATATGGGCTTCATCCCAGAGCCTGGTATGAGAAACTCTCGACTCATCTTGTGAAACACGGTTTTCGCAGAGCGGTCGTTGAATGTAAACTGTTCACAAAAGAAAAGGATGGAGATTTACTGCTTGTTCAAATCTATGTCGATGACATAATCTTCGGTTCAAAGAACGAAGATCTATGTAACGAGTTTGAAGCAGTAATGAAGGTCGAGTTTGTGATGAGTGCCATGGGAGAGATGAAATTCTTCCACGGGTTACAGGTGGATCAGACACCAAAAGGAATTTCCTACATTAGACCAAGTATGTAGGAGATATCCTCAGTTGGTTTGACATGGAGAATGCTTCCGCAGGTGGGACTCCACTTGCTACAAACCATGATGTAGCACCCCACGAGAATGGTGATCTGGTCGATGCCATTATGTACCAAGGTATGATTGGATCTCTCATGTACGTCACTGCCTCACGACCTGATATCATGTATGCGACGTGCTTATGTTCAAGATATCAGGCCAAGCCAAAAGTTAACCATCTAATAGGGGTCAAAAGGAAATTCTGTTAGATGAAGGGTACACCAACTCTAGGGTTGTGGTATCCTCATGACGATGATTTTGAGCTTACAGCATATATGACTCGGATTACGGGGGCTGCAAGATGAACTACAAGTCTACATCAGCGGGATGTCAATTCTTTGGGAGGTGATTAGTGACTTGGCAGTGTAAGAAGTAGACATCGGTTGCATTATCAACCTGTGAAGCCGAATACGTTGTTGTTGCAAGTTGCTGTTCACAAATCATTTGGATTCAACAGAAAATGTGGGACTACGGTTTTCATTTCTCATATACTCCAATTTTTGTTGATAACTCTACTGCAATTGCAGTAACTAAAAATCTGGTCCAACATCCTAAGACCAAACACATCGGTATAAAATATCACTTTATACATGACTGCTTTGAAAAGAACTTAATTGATGTGATTAAAATAAGTATTGATTTTCAACGGGCTAACCTCTATACAAAGGCTTTTGACAAACCATGTTTTCTATATCTGTTAGAGGTCAATGGCGTTAAAAAGAAAAGTGATGTAATTTCCGATGATGACCACATGTAGTTCGATGTGTACTGTCCATCTGTCTTTTAATTTAATTTATATTTTAACATGTTTAAGTAGCTTAATTACATTAATTTTATTCGATCGCCTATTAAAATCCTAAAAAGCGTAAATCGGTTATGGTTTTAGAATTTTAGGGGGAGAATAGATCAGTTAGTAACATTAACAAAAAAATACCAGGGAGAAGGAGAGGTTGGCTGATAGAAAGTAGATCGTATCTGTGATACCGATTCAATGACTTTGGAAAATGATAGTACACATGTACAAATCACTTGGGACTTTAAAAGATTAAATAAAATAAGATGTGAAGTTCAAAGTATAAGTCGGTGTAGTCTGAGCAATATAAAAGGAGGAATGATAGTAAGACTACCTACTACTAAGGGAACACAAAGAAAGTAGACCTAGAGGTTGGTAGACCACAGATAATATGTCGGTAGATTCAACGCAATAGACGATTATACCCTATTGGTGATCCCAAGAACAAACTAGGTTGTTCAACAAGCTGTGGGTTAACATCTTATCCCTGGTTAACACAATCAACAAATTCCAATAAGGGGTGACGAGCAGAATAAACGCCATAAATGTGTGCGTAAGACCAAAATATGAGCAAAAGCAATCAAACTAATAACTTATGTTACTGGTGAGAACTATGCAAAAAGATAAAAAATGCTCAAACAAGAAGATAGGTTATGTGCCTCTCTGTTGTGCGGTGGCACTGACCTGAGGATAAGCATAACCTATATATTCTAGACTTCATTGTTGTTTGCCGCCTCTCTGTTGTGCGGTGGCACTGACCTGAGGCTTGGCTTCTCTCTGAAAGTTATAAGAATAGTTTCTTCTTGAAAATTACCCTGAGACCGCTCAAAATCTCCTGAGGAATGTTGATTAGCATATAAGTGTGGGATCCGCAAATGCCTGTTGAAATAATCAAACCTAAACTGTCACCAATCTGTGTCAAAAGTCTGTGTATGGATTTAAAAGGACCAGTATACTGACAATCTGTTGGATTTTGTATGCCCAAGACACATACAAGATTGATGTGGTTAGTATGTTATGATCCAAGTCGGGTCATACCCAATAACAAGCTAAACAGACACCAATATATGTTTATTTGTTGATGAGATCATACAAATAAAGATTGACACCTATTTAGAAAATTGGTTTTCTAGAACTTTGTTTTGTAAAAGAACAATGTTATGTGGATAATTTGTTCATGAGAATTTTATTTGTTTCATTATTTAAGTTGGTTAAATAATGATAAATAAAAGTGTGTTACTGTTATAAAATTAAATTAGGTTTTAAATTTATATACTTATAACTTTAAAAGAGTGCATTTTATAAGAATTACAAAATTGGGGGAAAACCCATTTTGTTAACCCATTTCGGCCGCCCTCTAAGGGGCAATGGGGGTCTTTTTTTGTCTTGGAGACTTGTGTATTATTCATTCTAGCACTCTTCCAAGAATACACACCTTCTCTCACACACACTTAAGCAAAGTAAAGCTCTCCACAAGGATGCCATTTTCGGATTTTCAGCTCAAAGAAGGCTGAAATTTTCAGTTTTGAAGGTCCCTTGGTGTAGAACTTTGGTGTGAAGCTCCCTAACTAGCTAGGTGTTTGAAGAGCTTGCGGGTATTACAAGCTTGAGGTCTTCTCCTTTGAAGGCTACCAGCTCAAGAACATCATCCCCTTCATCTTAATACATCTTCAACAACTTACACAAGAAAGGTTGTTCTTTTGTACACCTTATGGTTGTTGTTTTGTTTTGATAGCACATTATTTCACATATGTTTATTTGATCCTTGCTCTTGGGTTTTTGTTTATGTTTGAAATGGTGAAAATTTTCAGATTACTAACCATATCTTTAAACCATATATCCGTTGTGTTTTCAAGTTTAAATGGTTAAACTTAGTGTTTTACATGTGACAAAACCCATCAATGGCATCTAGAGCCGGTTATGTAGAATATGTGCTTCAAAAGGTCTTGAAAAATTAGTTTTCATGGACTTTTTCATCCCATTAGGGGCTGCTTTGTTGTGGATGTATGAATCCCTTATATTTCAAGGTTTAATCTTGCATGCTTTGGTTTAAACCTTGAAAGATTTACATCAAATGGTTGATTGTGTTGTTTGGACAAACCTTAAAGTTTTAGTTTATGTTGGCTGAAACTTTAGGGCTGAAATAAGGGGTTCATTGTTGTTCTTGGATGTTGAATATGTTTCTCATTTTGGTGCATAACATAGCCTTGGCCTTGTGTGGTTGGTTTTGGTTGATTGTTGTATGTCATGTTGGTTTTGATCCTTGTAAGGGTTGTAATTTGTGTTTTGTATCTTGGGTTGTAATTTATTTATTCATTTGATTATGTAGTAAATAGATTAGGTGCATTTCTTTTATTAGAAAAATTGTATTAGGATATGATTTTGTAAAAGAAGATGCACAAGATGAAGACTCAAAGAAGGACACAAAAGACATGGACACTTGAAGCATTTGGATGTGGATTCAAGTGGGAGTTCATGGACACATTTTGATGTGTCATCTTCACCCTTAGGAAAGACCTTATGACAACACTTGTGATGGCAAACAAGTGTTGTCAACTTAGTGGCTATGGTTATGCACCCATGTTTCTATGTTTATGCTTGTTTGGATGTTTGTTGTTTGATTGTTTGGTTGATATTTGGATATGCACTACAAACTCATTAACAAACTTAACAAGCTGAATTTTTGATGGTTCTTTATCATTAAGTGGTTAATAAAAGGTTATTAGAAGGATTAATGGTTTTAATAAAAGTGGTTTTATTAAAAGTGAACCATAGGGTACCTTGTATTTGAAAGCATGCAAATATAAGGTACATAGAGTTTTCTAAACTAAGATTTTGAAAACTTTAAATTTCTTTCATAAAAAAGTATAACACCATCCTTTTGCACAACACTTGAGTCATTTGGAAAGTCTTAATGGGATGAAGGTCACCTAACCATTTTGAGGGAACTTGTGACTTGAGGTGGGGATACCATATTTGTGGGATAAATGTCACCTAACCACTTATGTTGGAAAACTCACATGTGTGTGCAAGTAGGGTAACTTGATTTGCAAACCATGTTAAATGGATCACCTACAATATAGTTTACAAAGGTGTTGATGGGATAAACATGCCGACTATACGTATGATGTTTAAAGTTGATCCCATACCCTAGAAGTTGCAAAGGGTTGCAATTGTCAAAACGTTGACTACCTTGTTAATTTAATAATGGGATAAAGGTCACCTAACCACTATTTAATGTAACGTTGGATTCTAGATTTTAATATTATGTAAGACACTTAAAAGGGGTTTTGATTATTAAAATATGAACAATATCGAAACTACTAAAAGTGAACTTTGTTATATTTTGTAGATGGTCACCAATAATAATGATAACAATGAAATCCCGACCGCTCACTCACTATCACTAAGAACCATTCTCCAAAAGGAGCGTCTAAACCATAATAACTTTATTGATTGGTTTCGAAACTTGAGAATTGTTCTCAAGCAAGAGAAACGATCATACATATTAGATGATCCGATTCCCGATCAACCTAGTGAGGATGATGAGGAGGCCTATAATAATTGGGTGAAATACACTAAGGACTGGGTCCAAGTGTCTTGCCTTATGTTGGCAAGTATGACTCCAGATCTCCAAAAGGAGTATGAACATCATGGAGCATACGACATTATAACCCAGTTGAAGGAAACGTTCCAACAACAAGCACGGGTTGAGCGCTTCGAAACGGTTCAAGCACTCCATGCGTGTCATATGGACGACACCCAATCTGTTTCATCTTATGTACTTAAGATGAAAAGTCACATTGACCGCCTCGAAAGGTTGAATTGTCCCGTCTCGAAAGAGTTGGCTATGGATTTGATCCTCAACTCTTTGTCAAAAAGGTTTGATAATTTTGTCATGAATTATAACATGAATGGGTGGGACAAGAACATAAGTGAGCTTCACTCTACGCTCAGAACTATCGAGGCGGCCATGGGTAAAAGGGTTTTACCCGTTCTCACCATCAATCAAGGTGGGAACAAGAA
The DNA here is from genome assembly GCA_025506515.1 of Flaveria trinervia. Classification (NCBI taxonomy): domain Eukaryota; kingdom Viridiplantae; phylum Streptophyta; class Magnoliopsida; order Asterales; family Asteraceae; genus Flaveria; species Flaveria trinervia. The sequence continues at coordinate 16,190,516 of CM046454.1, read as the reverse complement.
GAGGCCTCACCCTGCACCCAAGGCAAATGTTGCAAAGGGTAAAGGGCACGTTAGGGGAAAGGGAAAGGGAGTGGTAAGAGCGCCACAACCAAAACCAGCGGAGAAGAAGCAAAAGGTTGCTTCAAATGACCCATGCTTTAAGTGTGGGGAGATTAGACATTGGGCAAGAAATTGCCCAGTCCATATCAAAGAGTCGCAAGCAAAGAGGGATGTCGGGCAAACCTCAGGTACAATATTCATGATCCATATTGGTCTAAATTTAATATCCTCTAACACATGGGTATTGGATACCAGATGTGGAACTCATATTTGCAACTTATTGTAGAGGTTCAAAAGAAGTAAGGACTTCAAGAAAGAGGATGTGAGCCTCTACATGGGGAATGGGGCAAAGGTTCAAGTTGAAGGCCGAGGGGACTACATCTTGAAGCTTCCAAATGGTTTGGATGTAATTTTAAACAATATTTTGTATGCTCCTAGTTTGACTAGGAACATTATTTCCGTTGCCCAATTAAGACAATATGGTTATGTTTTGTCATTTATTGAAAATGAAATTTATGTTCCTTTAAATGGCACGTTTTATTTTAAAGCTAATCCCATTAATGGTATTTATGAATTGGTTCGTGAAAACACATTATATGATAGCTCATTGTACCAAACCACCACTAAGAAACTCAAATTGGATTTGAGTGATAGCAATCTTTGGCATTGCCGTCTTGGTCATATAAACAAGAAGCGCCTATAAACACTTCAAAAGAATGGTCTTTTAAAAGCAAATGAATATGATTCATCGATGTATGTGAATCTGTTTACAAGGTAAAATGACTAAGGCACCTTTTAGCGGCAAGTCCGAACGGGCAAAAGATTTATTAAGCATCATACATTCGAATGTGTGTGGTCCTTTTAAGACAATGACTAGGTACCATGAAAGATACTTTATTACCTTTACCGATGACTATGGTTATGTGTACTTGTTGAGACATAAAGATGAAGCTTTTGAAATGATCAAAATCTTCCAAAATGAAGTAGAAAATCAACTCAACAAGAAAATAAAAATTCTCCGCACTAATAGAGGAGATGAATACTTGAGTGATGCCTTTAGAGACCATCTTAAAAGTTGTGGTATTGTCTCATAACTATCTTCACCTAGAACACCACAACATAATGGTGTGTCCGAGAGGAGAAATCGAACTCTATTAGATATGGTACGATCTATGATGGCTAGAAGCTCACTGCCTCTATCATTTTGGGTTTTGCTTTGCTCTCCGCGGCCCGTATTTTGAATATGGCCCCAACCAAGAAAGTGGAAATGACACCTTTTAAAATATGGCATGGAAGGGTTCCATCACTGTCATATTTAAAGGTATGGGGTTGTGAGGCTTATGTTAAGACTCCCACCTCAAAGAAGCTAGAAAGTTGTTCCAATAAGTGTATCTTCATAGGATATCCCAGAGATTCTATGGGATATTATTTCTATGATCCTGTAACACCCGGTTATTTTTAAAAATCAAGATATAAAGAATAAAAGCAAGAAAGGCGATAAAGTCCAAGTGGAGGGACTAAAAGTGTCCAAAAAGGACAAAAGTTTCAAAAGTTGGTGTAAAGGGAGTATGGCCGCCCACCTCACTTCACTTCACCATTTTTCTCGGTATTAGAGAGAGAGAGAGAGCAGAGAACACTCTCGGATTGAAGAAGAAGAGGAAGAAGGAAAGTGAATTCAAGATAAGAATTCAAGGTTTTTATGTTTTTATGTCGGGATTTATCCCGGTTATGTGTTTGTATGCTTATGGGTTGTGTTTGTGCTCGGGTGTGTGTGTTTTTGGATGTTGTTTCTAGGTGTTTTGAACTCTTTGAAAGCGGGTTAAAAGGAAGAACACCCAAGTTGTACCAGGTGAGTTCTAGGCCCCGGTTTTTACATGTTTTAAACTATCTTTGGGGCTGAAAACGTATTAAAATGATTTTACAAAGTTATGTGTGAATACCCATATGTATTGTGTATGTTGGATGTTGGTTCTTGAATGTTTATAGGATATTCATGTTTAGAATAGCCACATTATGCTTAGAACCAATGGGTTTGATGATTTAGGATTGAAAATATCCTAGAAGCACGTTTTATAGAATGCTCATACGCCTAGACAAGTGTTCATACGCCTGAAATTGCCTTAGAAGGAATTAAGTGTAAGCCATGCGCCTAAACAGTAGCTCATGCGCCCAAAATTTGCCTTAGAAAAGCCTTAAGTACAGCCCATGCGCCTGAACAGTGGCCCATGCGCCTAGAAATGTTAGTCGGATGACAAGGTGTAGGGCCATGCGCCCCAATAGTGCCTATGCACCCAAGTGGCCCATGCGCCTAAGTGTTCATGCGTCTGAATAGTACCCATGCACCTAGAAACTGGGCCGGATTTGACTAAGTTTTTTCCCATGCGCCTGCATAGTGCTCATGCGCCTGAAAGTGGCCCATGCACCTAAGTGTTCCCCATGCGCCTGAATAGTGTCCATGCGTCTAAATAGTGCCCATGCGCCTAGGACTTAGAATATTTTTCTGATTTTTTTGGGGAAAATGTGTAAAGTAAGCTTTGACTTGGGAAATTCCCAGGGGACTATATAAGTTGACTTTTGGGGGTCATAGATGGTATGAGGGGCATGTTGTGCATTGTCATTGATGCGTATGATGATGATGATGATGTTGCATGGTTATGCGTGATGAATGTTATGTATGAATGATGCGTTGTATGATGATGTATGAATGATATGTTATGTTATGTTCCTATAATGATGAATGTTTATCTTTCCATGGCTTTACATGTAATGTTAATGAATGAACTGAAAGTATTAAGTAACGTAAAGTGAAAGATAATGAAAGAGGAACGTGATGAATGAATGCATGCATTAACGAATGAATGAACATAAAAAGTCTTGCAAGAAAATGTATGGAGGTCCACACCCAATGAAGGGTGTTAGCTCAACTGTGTGTGGGTTAGCTACCCCAGAAGGATGAACACTGGGGTCCAATCCTTGTGATTGACCATACGTATAGGATCCTTGCCGCTTGCCCCAAGTACTGGAGTCAGCTTTGTGCATAATGTTCGGGGTCTATGAAAGACCTCAGGCCCAGTAACCAGCTTCGTGCACAATGTTTGGGGTATAGCATATGGCACTGATCCGGAACGAAAATAAAAGATGAATGGTGAATGTACTTGCCCTAGGTACTGGAGTCAGCTTCGTGCACAATGTTCGGGGTCTATGAAAAACCTCACCAGCTTCGTGCACAATGTTCGGGGTAATGTACATGTCATAAGATGTAACAAATGAACGATGATTAACGAACATAATGGAAGATAATAATGATATTATGTGTATGTACGTATGTTGTATGATCACGAACGAATGAAACGTATAGTACGGACTCTGTAAAGAAATAAATAACGATTTTATGTATGTTTTATTATAAAATAGAACTCACTCAGCAACGGTGACTTTTATACATTTTCTGTTGGTAGGTAAACGTTGCTGAGGATGGCACGAGGCGGCTACTCAGCTCTTTTGGACGGCATCCATTTATTTAAAGCTTTTGAGATGTAATACAACAATTTTATTTTGTAACCGACAATCGATGCATTATTTTGCAAAAGTTTTTATGATGAAATGAAAATTTCATATGTTTTATGTTTCCGCTGCAATGTTTTGATAAATAAATGCAAAGTATATGTTTTATGTGTGATGAATCACCAGCTGTAAGCATCCCGGGAACGGGGCCTTACAGATCCATTGGAACAAAAGGAGTTTGTTGCCAAGAAGGCTGAGTTCTTAGAAGCTAAGTTCCTTACAGAAGGAACTAGTAGTAGAACTGTGGATCTTGAGGAGGATCAAGAACCACAAACCGATACATGTTTGGTTGATACTAGCACTCAACATGAGGATGTTGAAAATGATCAAGTAGTTGATCAAATTACACAGAACGTTCGTAGATCTGGTAGAATTAGTAATCCACCTAAAAGATATGGAATTTTCGTAGATGGATGCTATGTGGTAGATTCAGATGAACCAACCACTTATCATGATGCAATGTCCAATTTGGATTGTGACAAATGGCTTGAAGCCATGAATGTTGAGATGCAATCCATGTATGACACCAAGTGTGGGACTTGGTTGAACCACCTCTTAACTCCAAGATAGTTGGAAGTAAGTGGGTTTTCAAGAAAAAACTGATATGCATGGAAACTTGGATACTTATAAAGCTAGACTTGTAGCAAAAGGTTTCACTCAAACTCAAGTGGTTGATTATGATGAGACTTTCTCACCAGTTGCAATGCTAAAGTCTATTATGATATTATTTGCCATAGCTGCTCATTATGATTATGAGATTTGGCAAATGGATGTCAAACCTGTTTTTCTAAATGGATATATTGAGGAAGATGTCTATATGGTTCAGCCTGAAGGTTTTGTCAACCCAAAACATCCAGACAAAGTATGCGAGTTAAAGAAATCAATCTATGGATTGAAGCAAGTATCAAGAAGTTGGAATCACCATTTTGATGAAGAAATAACCAAATTTGGGTTCATCAAAACCCTGATGAAGCATGTGTATATAAGAAGGCTAGTGGGAGCATCACAATTTTCTTAGTATTGTATGTCGATGACATCCTACTATTTGAAATGACATTCCAACCATGGAAGGTGTAAAAGCCTAGCTTGGAAGCTGTTTCTCCATTAAGGATCTTGGTGAAGCCGCCTATATTTTAGGAATAAAGATCTATAGGGATAGGTCAAGGCGGTTGATAGGTTTGAATCAAAGTGCATACATTGATACAATCTTGAAAAGGTTCAAGATGGAAACTATAAGAAAGGTACCATACCTATTCAAAGAGGAACGATATTGAGTAAGACTCAATGTCCAAGCTCAAAGGACGAGCAAGACAAAATGAAGGGAATCTCGTATGCATCTGCTATAGGATCCATCATGTATGCAATGATATGCACTAGACCGGACGTGTCATGCGCCTTGAGCATGACAAGCCGATACCAACAAAATCCAGGAAGTAGTCATTGGATAGCTGTTAAGAACATACTTAAGTACCTAAGGAGGAATAAAGATATGTTCCTAATCTATGGATCTTGTGAGGAGGAACTCGTAGTAAAGGGTTACACGGATGCGAGTTTCCAAACTAATCGTGATGATTCACGATCATAATCAGGGTACATTTTCATCTTGAATGGAGGAGCTATCTCTTGGAAGAGCTCTAAGCAAGATGTGGTGGCATTATCAACTACAGAGTCAGAATACATTGCAGCCTCATTAGCAGTTCAGGAAGCTGCATGGTTAAAGAAGTTCATTGCCGACCTAGGGGTGGTCCCTTCCATTCAGGGGCCCTTATAAATTCTTTGTGATAACGAGGGTGCGATTGCTCAAATCAAGGAACCCCGTGCACATCAGAAGACTAGGAACATTGAATGAAGATTCAACTACATAAGGGATGAAGTTGAAAAGGGGAAGATATGTATTCGCAAAGTTCACACGGATCAAAATATTCCGTATCCACTCACGAAGCTTCTTGAAAAGGTGAAGCATGAAAGTCATGCTTGTGCCATGGGCCTCTAATATTCTAGTGACTCGATTTGATCTTTAATTTCTGTAATGAGATATTGTAACCCTTTATTACTTGAATGAATTATTCAGTTATAATGATTCAACTAATATTCCTATTTTGCATGTTTAAGATCCATGAGTAAATTATTTACACAAAATGTCCGTAGTTGTTCATGCTTGTGGGAAGGAGCATGAATGTAATGCTATTATGAACTTGGATCGGTAGATATTCATATTGATGAATATAGAGCTAAAGGTTGCTCCCAAAGTTCATAGATATTTGGGATGTGAATATTGGACTGGCCTGCATCTCAAATATTACTACATGGAATCTTCCTGATTGATCATAAGTAATTTTTGAGTAAAGGTGAACATCATTTGGAATCCTCTGACCTGAGATACATATTGGGTCTTGATACTTATCGACTATTATACTTTGACTCAGCTCTTCACTGTAGAGAAACATGGCAGTACATAAGTCTGATTCCAGTTATGATATAAGGTAATGTGAGAGACATATGTTATCAAGATAGGATTTGTCCCTCTTATTCATTGAGAGTAAGATGTCTAAGGCCTGATAAAGTTAAATCAATGGAGAATGATCATTCAGTGTCTCTCGGATTTAACATGACATCTGCGACAAAAGGATAGATGATTGTTTCACCTAAAACCTTTCAAGTATGGTACTTGAAGAGGATGATGTTATTGAATGGAACTTAGTGATACGTATTAAGGGTAGTAAACTGTTGTTAGGCGGTATTTACTGCTTGCATCAATCTTCTATGAATCTTGTGCAAGTGGGAGATTGTTAGATCTTGTATGTCCAAGACACATACAAGATTGATGTGGTTAGTACGTTATGATCCAAGTCGGGTCATACCCAATAACAAGCTAAACAAACACCAATATATGTTTATTTGTTGATGAGATTATACATATAAATATTGACACCTATTTAGAAAATTGGTTTTCTAGAACTTTGCTTTGTAAAAGAACAATGTTATATGGATAATTTGTTCATGAGAATTTTATTTGTTTCATTATTTAAGTTGGTTAAATAATGACAATTAAAAGTGTGTTAATGTTATAAAATTAAATTAGGTTTTAATTTTATAAACTTATAACTTTAAAAGAGTGCATTTTATAAGATTACAAAATGGGGGGAAAACCCATTTTGTAAACCCATTTCGGCCGCCCTCTAAGGGGCAATGGGGGTCTTTTTTTTGTCTTGGAGACTTGTCTATTATTCATTCTAGCACTCTACCAAGAATACACACCTTCTCTCACACACACTTAAGCAAAGAAAATCTCTCCACAAGGCTGCCATTTTCGGATTTTCAGCCCAAAGAAGGCTGAAATTTTCGGTATTGAAGGTCCCTTGGTGTAGAACTTTGGTGTGAAGCTCCCTAACTAGCTAGGTGTTTGAAGAGCTTGTGGGTATTACAAGCTTGAGGTCTTCTCCTTTGAAGGCTACCAACTCAAGAACATCATCCCCTTCATCTTAATACATCTTCAACAACTTACACAAGAAAGGTTGTTCCTTTGTACACCCTATGGTTGTTGTTTTGTTTTGATAGCACATTATTTACATATGTTTATTTGATCCTTGCTCTTGCGTTTTTGTTTATGTTTGAAATGGTGAAAATTTTTAGATTACTAACCATATCTTTAAACCATATATCCACTGTGTTTTCAAGTTTAAATGGTTAAACTTAGTGTTTTACGTGTGACAAAACCCATCACAACTATCGTGGGTGCAATTCTTGAAAGTCCAAACAAGGTGGGATCTAATACTACTAGTATGATTTTCTAAACTTGCTAATGACTCTACATGAAAAACAAGAATTGAGCGTCAAAAGGTGTTGATAACATGTCCCAAATTATTTGACTTGCCTGTATGATTCCAATCTGAATTGGTCTAGTTATGGTCAAAAGTAATTGAAGCTGCCTATTCCGGAACCGAATCCATTAGATATCTATCTTAGGATTTACACCTCACACAAAAAGTCAAAAACAAGTCTAGTTTTGTATTTTAGTTTAAGTCTTTTATTTTGTTTCAATTTTGTAAATTCAGTTTGTTTGATATCGAACTACATCATGGAATTCAGTAAGGGAGTTAATCATCTAAAAGGGTCACGTCTGAGGTGACCACACATGCTTTTCAACTGTAAAATCAGTCACGTCTTAGGTGAAAATTTGTTTAAAAGGATCACGTCTGAGGTGATCGAAAGTTTTTTGAGTTAAAAAAGATCATGTCTGAGATGATCAAATGCACAAAAAGTTTAATCAAAAGTTAGGAAGGGCTAAGTGAGAAATGGTCATAAAGTCACAATCATTAGTATGATCCAATCGCATGAATGGACCATGAGTATGGACCAACCGTGCGAATGAACCACGCTCATGCACTAAACAGCAGAATGGCACATGAGTATGGGCCATTCATCCAAATGGCTTATCAGAATGAGCCATTCGACCGAATGAAACTGTGCGAATGAATCTGTTGCCCGACTAAAGTCCAGTCGGCCGACTGAATGTAGTCGACTGAGCCAATCGCACGAGTGAGGTCCATTCCCCTGAATGAACCAAGCGAATGGGTCTCGTCAGCCGAATGAAATCAGATTCAGTATAAATAGGGCCACAGTCGATCCCATTCAACTCGTCACCCCCTAATCGCCCTCATATCGCACAGACTACCGTTATGCTGCCCAAATTTCCTTAGACCAAAAATTCTGATTTCTGTTGATCTTCTGAGGTTTGTGAGTGATTATACAGGTACAATGGGTTGGGATCTCACCGAAATCTAATAGAATGGTGCCCTAATTTGAGAATGTCGACCCACACAAGAACCGAACCACTTAATGGACTAATAACCTAACTTAACTATGTAATATTTTAATATTAATGTTATTAGGTTATTAGTTATGTGATTGCGAGTCGAATGAACCAAAACAGGATGTCTAACTCTGAGGTTTGGTTCGAATTCGTACTTCTGTTGATTAAACAGTGGGCCATGCGAATTTACACATGGATGAACTTCAACCGCGCGATTGAGTGGTGCGAATGACTCATTCGGCCAAATGAGTGATACACATAAGCTCAGTCGGCTGACTGAACTATTCACCTACTCATTCACCAGATTGAACTCAATCGCATGTTTAATCACCCGATTGAATCCAGTCGCATCACAGGACAACCGACTGAATCTAGTCGCATGGTTCAATCGCATGAATGAACTAGAATAAATTCAACCAAGTTAACTAGAACTGATTTGTGTCGTGCGGTTAGCTAATGTTTAATTGTTTTGTGTTACACATTGATGGCGGACAGATGGTCCATTAACCCTAAGCACAACATATGTGCTCACTTAGATGATACGACTCCGAATGGTGCCGAGTTCGTAGGGATCATTGCTTTTCTTAGACGATCCGGGATCCACGGGGCTATTTCTACACCATGCACCCCTTACAAGTGATCAGTCACGTGAGCCGTACAACATACAGAGTTTTATCTTTGGTATGGATATAGAGATCACGGTTGCAGACATTCAGTGAGTACTTGGGTTGGGAGATGATACAGACCACCCACCAGACTTCACCCACTGATGGTGAGAGGGTGCTTCATGAGGATGAAGTACGCTGGGGATATCAACGTAGGGGTGCTCAACAAGAGAAACATGTGCCCCTAGTACAAGTACTTGGCACACGTCATCCTCAAGTGCCTGGCATCGCGAAGGGGTGGGTTCGATGACGTGTCAGACCAGATTCAGAACGCCTATATGGCATTGGTTCTGAATCACCCCTTCAGTTTTTCTAGCATGATCTTCTCTTACCTCATAGAGAACTTGGAGGCGAAGGGCAAAGGGGGTTTTTGCATGTACCCTAGGTTTCTACAGATGATATTTGATGAGAAGCTAGCCTCGCTGCCAAAGGAGAGCCGCGACGCTGTGGCATTAGAGATTATGGATGATACGACGCTGGGTCGTATGAAGGTGTACCGGGGAAAGCAAGTCAAGCTCCCAGTAAAGAGACTTATAGGCTATCTGGCCAAGGTGGAGTACGTGGCGCTAGGGAGGCGTAAATGGCGTCACGTAGATAGTGACTCGGATGTTGAGTAGTTAGAGTTCCCGGAGGATGACTTCGATAAAGACGACAACAGTGATGGTGGAGATGTTGGGCCCACTCAACCGAGGGCCCCCACTGTTGATATAGCATCTCCGGCTCCCACCTAAGGGGAGACAGAGGCTCCAGGGTTCCATCAGGATTTCCAACCTGATGTGGAAGAGGAGTCGGATGAGGAGCCTCTGACTCGCACAGTGGGCAGCAAGGTTGTTGCCACCGACCGAGGGCTCCGGCGGTTGGTGAACGCCCTGGCAAGTCGGGAGAGGCTGACACTGATCCTACTTATGCTCCTGATCAGCCAAGTAGTGTTCTAGGGGGAGCATCCACCTCGAGGGGATCGAGGAAGAAAAGGATGGCTCAGCCCCACGGGTTGAAGAAGAAGAGAGGATGATCTTGATAACCACCACCACTACAACCACCTCTTCCCCCACTTCCACCACTCCACCTACATCCACCCATCCACCAACTACCACCACTACTGCCATCCCATCTACCACACCCACTCCACTACCACCTCATCTATACAACCCCCATCTTCACCACTGCAACCACCACTACCACTAGCCACCATGCCGAACCATCGTCATACCCTTCCTACCCATGTGGATCCTCTCTACCTCCTAGTGGGGTAGGGGAATAGATCTCGGCACTTAACCGTATGGTGCGGAAGCCGTTGGCTGCCGATGACGAGAAATATACTCAGATTCGACAGCTAGTAGACCTTACTGCTGCCCAATCTATGCAGATATCTCAGCAGGCATAGCAAATAGCGCAGCAGGCCCAGTGTAAGGCCGTGTTCCCAGGACGCTCACAGCTGGTAAATCATCGCACATAAAACATATACTTTACATTTAATCATTCATAAAATATTGCAGCAGAAGTCTAAAGAAATAACTTTTCATATCATTACAAATGCTTTTGCAAGTTAGTACAAGTGTTCATTTCAAAAATATCATTCGTTCGGATTATAATGCAAAAACATGATCAATAAAATGCCATTCAACATGCCAAGTAGCTGCTCCGTGCCATCCTCAGCAATGCTCACCTGCCAACTGGAAAATGCATAAAAGTCAGCGTTACTAAGTGAGTTCTAGTTTAATAATAAAACATACTTTTTCCTTTATTTAAAACTGTTCATTTCTATTGCATGTGATCATACATCATACATACATACAGATAATATCATTATTATCTTCGTCATTCTTTCATTCATACTTTCATTCATTCACTCATTACTTCCAGTGACATGTACATTACCCCGAACATTGTGCACGAAGCGAGTAACTGGGCCTGAGCTCTTTCATAGACCTCGAACATTGTGCACGAAGCTGACTCGAGTACCTAGGGTAAGTACATTCACCATTTATCTTTTCTCTTTCATTCCGGATCAATTCCCTATGCTATACCCCAAACATTGTGCGCGAAGTGGGTAACTAGGCCTGAGGTCTTTCATAGACCTCGAACATGTGCACGAAGCTGACTCCAGTACCTAGGGCAAGCGGCAAGGATCCCATTCATATGTCAATCACAAAGATTGGACCCCAATATGCATCCTTTGGGGTAGCTAACCCGCACACCATTGAGCTAACACCTACATAGGGTGTGCACCTCCATACATTTGCTTGAAAGCCTTTCTTACATTCATTCATTCATTAATGCATGCATTTATCATCATGTTCCTCTTTCATTGTCTTTCACTTTAAGTTATGTAATACTTCGTTCATTCGTTATCATAACACGTAAAGTCATAGGAAAGATAATCATACATCATTATAAGGGACATAAACATATCATTCATACATCATCATGCAGGGCATCATACATACATAACATATATAATGTATAACCATGCAACATCATCATCATCATGCATAAGCATCAAGCACATATCATTACATGCCCATCATACCATCTATGACCCCAAAAGTCAACATACATAACCCCAAGGAATCTCCTAGGTCAAAGCCTATATTACTCCTTTTTCTAAAAAAGTCAGAATTTTTCTAAGTGTTCATCCGCATTTCCTATAGTTCATCCGCATTTGCTATAGTTCATCCGCATTTGCTATAGTTCATCCACATTTGTCTTACTTCATCCACATTTCATGTTCTTAGTCAAATGCTCATCCGCATTGACACATCTCGTCCACATTTCCCAGACTTAGTCAAATGCTCATCCGCATTTCCCAGACTTAGTCAAATGCTCATCCGCATTTCCTAGTCTTAGTCCAATGCTCATCCGCATTTCATGCACTTAGTCAATGTTCATCCGCATTGACTTCATCCGCATTTGACTCTATCTGCATTGGTGTGACATCCGTCACCTTAAGGTCCGTCGAACGACATAAATAACATAGAAATATTTTAATTATTCTTCCTTTTCTTCATGAACTCCTGCTTTACGGAATCATGTCTGCTTATTTTTCCTTGTGCCTGTGCTTCCTTCGAGAACGTGTGTTAAGCATAAAACTTTTATAAATTTCATCACCATTACCACCAAATATATCATTTTTAATTTCGACCATTGTCATTAATAAAACCATTTTAGGCTATCAAATGCCATTAAACACGCTTTTAACCGTAATATAACGAACATTTTTAAGATCGTAATCAACCGAAACAAATTTTTGGGAAACTCGAGGGTTAAGTGTAGGGACTAAACTTGTAATTTTGCAAACCTGGGCTGGGTATATAAACCCCATTCCCAGCCATTTATCCTCATCTTCATCTTCTTCACCTTCAACCTTTTGTCCACTTTCTCTCTCGATCTAGCACCAAAAATCGTCAGCCGGGGGCTGCTCAGCCCGACCACAGTCACGATTCTGCAGTTCAGGCGACTGGGTCTGTCATGCGATTGAGTCGTGCGACTGAGTGAGTCGTGCGACTGAATCATGCGTCTAAGTCAATCGTGCGACTGAGTGGTGCGACTAGGCATGTCGTGCGACTGAGTCGTGCGACTGGGTGTTTGTATGCGATTGAGTCATGCGTGCGAATGAGTGTATACGATTGAGTCATGCGTATGAATGATTGTGTGCGATTGAGTCAGGTGACCGACTGAGTGTATGTGATTGTGCGTGTTTCACACGACTGGAGTCCAATCGCACGAACGAAGGTTTAATCGCACGAAAGTAGCTAATTCGCACGATTGAGGGTTGATTCGTGCGCATGGAGGTTGGGTCGTGCGAATGTGTGTGTTGTGTGGTGCGACAGAGTCCAATCGCACGAATGAAGGTTCAATCGCACGAAAGTAGCTAATTCGCACGATTGAAGGTTGATTCATACGAATGGAACGTGGGTCGAGCGTCTAGTCCTGTTGCGTGTCTGATGATGAGTGTGAATTTCCCTTGAACGTCTGATGATGATAAGGCAACATCAGTAAAAGTGTCATTGCTTGACCCCAAAGATTAAGGTCAACGCTATCAACATGCACATACTTTTTCAATTGAAATAAACCTAACATTTTACAATTACCGACAACCCATTTGAAACTACAAATACTTAACAAGTGTCATCTTTCATAACAATGAGATCTTTACAAGGATGTCATAAGCAATGACGACTACTCGTAGTACTTGGATCTACATAAGATCTGATACGTGTGTCCGCTTGTGTGTGTGTGCCACCCACGACCGAACCGATACAACCCGAACTGACCAAACATTACTATACGCTTTATACATGTCATTAATGCTTGACCATAAATGTCAATAGGTGTTTGACCAATCATTGCAATCAACTGTTGGAAATCTCGACCTTTCATACTTACCACTTAACATGTGAGTTTCGTGGCCCCTTTTTATGCTTATACTATATTACAAACATTTACAAACATGGGGGAAAAGTATGCTCGCCCGTTTTCTATGCTGTACAACATACATACAATTTTTCATACAAGGAATCAACGTGATACTGTGTTGCAAGTACTTATCTGATACATGCTTGGGTCTGCTATGTGGTTCTATCTTTGCAACTATTTAATTCTAGTGTGAGAACCGATGCTTAGGTATTGGTAGTACTACTGGGTTGACACCCCCACCCTCGTGTTGGTATACTAGTTAATACCAACAATAGCCATGTACGGGTCTTGGGTGAATATACGCCGACAATTTCTTTGTGTACGTCGCTAGGTTTGGTTGCAAAGCTCATGTCATGTGATTTTACTTGTGTATATAACTGTATTCACGGTATTCCATATCATTTACTTTATACAGCATCACTTACACTTTTATTACTTAAACCTGCGAGCTCACCAACAATTTTGTTGACCATTTTGAGCATATCTTTTCAGGTGATCAAGCTAGCTGAGGTTCTAGGTGTGCTGCCTTAGTGGAGACCCTAGGATGCTTTTTTTCTTTGGACTAAACATGTTTGACAAACAGTTACTTTGAACAATGTTGAACTGTGTAAACAATTACAATCTATTGAAACTTGTTCCCGGGTTGTGGGAATTTACATTACAATTTCATCTTTATGTGATCATGTAAATCGTTTATCTTGTTATGCTTATGGCTATGTTGTCGTGAATACTGACTAAACACGACACAAGTCCCCTTGTTGTCGGGTGTCGTAATGACACGCATGTCATCATCATTATTATTGCATCTCTATCGATTACCATGTGTTATGACGATTCCCGTCTCGTCGCAACCCCGTGTTTCCGCTCTTAGCGGGGGTGTGACAGACTGGTATCAGAGCCATTGGTTATAGAGAATTAGGCAATACGCTTGACCTAGACTATAAACTAGGAACCTTCATGTTGATTGCATGCCAGGGTTGTGTGCATTTTGTATCTCATACGTGTCCCTTGTTACTTGGTCGTTTATCTATCTATTTCGTGAATCTTTTTGCCCTATGAGAGAGCCTTGTGCCCACTCTTTTATGGGACGCTCCTATTAGATCTTCCGTTCCCTCTGCGCGCCAAGTTATCATTACCAAATTCGGGCATTAGGACCCGAAGAGATCTTCACAGATCATATACTGCGCTTAACCTTGGATACTGAGACCGACCCGAGGAGCCTATGTCTGAGTCCTTTAAGGATGCGAGATAGGCAACCTCCACCAGACTATACGTGATTACATGCTCGGGCTCTCAGTTGACTTGATGGATTATTATGGATATGATGTAAAGGAAAGTCGGATGTCATGTAACCGGATCGGGCATCATTCTCGGTACATCGTGGGTGTGGTGGGAACGCTGCGGGGAACCCTATATATAAACATCACCGGTATACAGAGAATATGCTTGAAATGGGCTGCATGGTGATCTTGACCAACCGGAACATGAACATTGGAACTTGATAAACGGAATACGTGTGTATCTTATGGTGACTAAAGCTTACATGTTACCTCTTTTATGAATAGAACATGCCGCCTCGAAGATCTACTCGCAGTAATAGTAGCGGAATTGAAGCCCCAAGGGGCAGAGGCAGAGGCAGAGGCAGAGGCAGGGGACGAACCCCAAGAACAAGTGATGCTCCTGCCAGTAACAATCAAGGAACAGGGAACGCGGATGTGGCGGCCCTAATCACTCAGCAGCTGGCCGCACTAATTCCGACTATCGTAGCCCAAGTGAGCGATGCTCTTCAGAATTCTCACCCCCACGGGGACGGTGGCAATGAAAATGAGGATAACGGTAACCCGACTGCGAACGAAAGCAATTAGGAGACCGGAAATGGTGGTACAGCCGGTAACGAAACTGGAATTGTTAATGAGACCGGGGTTGTGAATACTAGACGGGGATGTTCGTACAAGGAATTTGTGGCTTGTAAACCACGAGAGTTTGATGGCAAAGGTGGAGCCATAGCTCTGACCAGATGGCTTGAAAAGATGGATGTCGTGATCGACATCAGCGAATGCCTCGACAGCCAAAGGATTAAGTACGCCACTTGCTCACTACACGGCAAGGCACTAACGTGGTGGAAAACTCAGATTCAGGCTAGGGGAAGAGAATCCGCGATGCAAATGTCGTGGGATGAGTTCAAGGCCCTAATCACCGAGGAGTACTATCCTCTCAATGAGATGCAAAAACTTGAGCATGAGTTCTGGAATCATGCCATGGTGGGGGCTGGGCACGCAGCTTACACCTACCGTTTTCATGAGTTAGCAAGGTTGGTTCCACATCTAGTTACCCCGGAATCAAAAAGGATAGAGAGGTACATTTGGGGACTTGCGCCTTAAATCCGGGCAATGGTAACCGCCACCGCTCCTCCTACTATCCAGAGCGCGATTCTGAAGGCTGGCGCTTTGACTGATGAAATGGTGAGAACGGGAGTTTTGGGTAGAGGAGCAGAATAGAGAAAGGATTTTGGGGAAACGAGCCTGTCGAGTGCCGGAAGTTTGATAAAAGGGCCAAGACAACCAGAAACTTTGTGGCAGTAGCGCAGGGCAGGCGAGAGTATGTGGGTCCGCACCCCAAATGTGACAAGTGCAATTATCATCATCCCCCAGGAACGCAGTGCCGGGTGTGCGCGAACTGTAGACGCCCGGGGCATCTTGCAAGAGACTGCAGAACAGCGCCGAATATGGTTGCACCGGTCAACGCGGTTAACCCCGCCGAGAATGCAAGTGCTTGTTATGAGTGTGGGAGCCTCGATCATTACCGAAACATGTGCCCCAGGCTGAATCGGGCACCGGGTCAACAAGGAAACAACCAGCAGCAAGTGATGGCTATAGCTGGAACTCAAGGCCCGACCAATCAGGGGAATGCAGCTCGGGGACGTGCATTCGTCATTGGAGCCAATGATGCTCGCCAGGACCCGAATGTCGTCACGGGTACGCACTTACTCAATAATCACTTTGCATCTATACTGTTTGATACTGGAGCAGACAATAGATTTATATCTTCTGAGTTTGTGCAATTGCTTGATTTGAGACCTAGTAGGCTAGAAACTAGCTACTTTGTAGAAATGGCCAACGGTAGGATTGTTCAGGCTGATGAAATTATTAGAAAGTGCTCGATAATATTAGAGAACCACACCTTCGATATAGACTTGATACCCTTTGAGCTAGGAAGTTTCGATTTGATTGTGGGAATGGATTGGTTGTCGAAACACGGGGCCGAGATTGTCTGTTGAGACAAGGTAGTGCGAATCCCTATGTCAGACGGGGGAGTACTCAGAGTTCAAGGAGAAAGACCGGGGAGAAACTTAAAGCTTATTTCCTGCATGAAAGCACACCGGAGTTTACGAAAACAGTGCTACTCTTTTCTGGCTCATGTGGTGGAAAAGAAAGAGGAGGAACAGGAATTGGCAGATATCCCTATAGTGCGGGATTACCCAGATGTATTCCCAGATGACTTGTCTGTTGCCTCCTCCACGACAGGTGGAATTTCGAATTGATTTGGTTCCTAGAGCTACACCGGTAGCAAAGACACCGTATCGGTTGGCACCGTCTGAAATGCAAGAGTTATCTAGCCAGTTACAGGAACTACTGGAGAAGGGTTTTATTCGGCCGAGTCACTCGCCTTGGGGAGCACCAGTGTTATTTGTCAAGAAGAAGGATGGGTCATTCCGTATGTGCATCGACTACCGTGAGTTGAATAAATTAACTGTGAAGAATCGGTATCCTCTCCCCAGGATCGACGACCTGTTTGATCAGTTACAAGGAGCTTCGTATTTTTCCAAGATCGACCTTCGGTCTGGATATCACCAATTAAGAGTTTTCGAGGAGGACATACCGAAGACAGCATTTAGAACTCTTTATGGGCACTATGAGTTCTTGGTCATGCCGTTTGGATTGACTAACGCACCAACTGTGTTCATGGACTTGATGAATCGGGTGTGCAAACCTTACTTGGATAAGTTTGTGATCGTATTCATCGACGACATACTTATCTACTCTCGATCGAAGGAGGACCATGAAGAACACCTTAGGGCATACTGGAACTGTTAAGAGAAGAGAAACTTTTCGCCAAGTTCTCGAAGTGTGAATTCTGGCTGCAAGAGGTGAAGTTTTTGGGTCATATGGTTAACAAAGACGGGATTCATGTAGATCCCGGCAAGATCGAAGCGGTAAAGAAATGGGATACACCCCAGCACCTTCAGAGATACGACAGTTCTTAGGATTAGCCGGATACTATCGTCGTTTCATTGCGAACTTTTCAAAGATCGCTCAACCGTTGACGTTGCTAACTCAGAAAGACAAGAAGTTTGATTGGGGAGATGCGCAAGAACGGGCGTTCCAAACGCTGAAAGATAAGTTGTGCAATGCACCGATATTGTCCCTCCCGGACGGAACTAATGATTTTGTGGTGTACTGTGATGCTTCGCATCAAGGGTTGGGATGTGTACTAATGCAGAAAGATAAGGTGATCGCCTACGCTTCGCGACAACTTAAGGTGCACAAGAAGAACTACACGACTCATGATCTTGAGTTGGGCGCTGTAGTATTCGCACTTAAGATATGGAGGCATTACCTGTATGGAACCAAATGCATCGTATACACAGATCATTAAAGCCTTCCACATATTCTGGACCAGAAGGAACTCAATATGCGACAGCGACGTTGGGTAGAGCTTCTTAGTGACTACGATTGTGAAATCCGGTATCATCCGGGGAAAGCTAACGTGGTGGCCGATGCTCTAAGCCGCAAAGAACGCGTGAAACCACTACGTGCTCGAGCTTTGGGATTGACCATTCAAACAAATTTGAAAGCTCAGATCCAAATTGCACAAAGTGAAGCGTTGAAAGAAGAAAACCTTGCGGGAGAAGAATTCTGAGGGTTGGATAAACAACTGATGTGCAAGGACGATGGTGTACATACTTCGTGGACCGTATATGGGTACCCAAGTGGGGAGGTGTACGTACCTTGGTCATGGAGGAAGCACATAAGACACGATATTCTATTCATCCTGGCGCAGACAAGATGTACCACTATCTCAAAGATTTGTACTGGTGGCCAGGCCTGAAGAAAGACATTGTCACATACGTCAGCAGGTGCTTGACATGCTCGAAAGTTAAAGCTGAACATCAGAAACCATCAGGACTGTTACAGCAACCTGAGATTCCCGAATGGAAATGGGAGAATATAGCCATGGATTTCATAAACAAACTCCCTAAAACAAGCAACGGGCATGACTCGATATGGGTTGTAGTGGATCGGATGACAAAATCAGCACACTTCTTGCCAATCCGAGAAGACTACAAAATGGACAAGTTGGCGAGATTGTACATTAAAGAGGTCGTGACAAGACACGGAGTGCCGGTGTCGATCATCTCCAACCGTGACGTCCGATTCACTTCACGATTTTGGCAAACACTACAGAAAGCAATGGGCACTCGATTTGACATGAGTACCGCCTATCACCCTCAAACAGATGGCCAAAGTGAACGAACCATACAAACGCTAGAAGACATGTTGAGAGCGTGTGTAATCAACTTTTGTGGTAGTTGGGATACTCATTTGCCATTGATTGAATTCTCATACAATAACAGCTACCACACCAGCATTGGGTGTGCTCCGTTCGAAGCGTTGTACGGAAGGAAGTGTAGATCACCCGTTTGTTGGGCCGAGATTGGTGAAAGTCAGCTAACAGGGCCAGAGATCATCCAGGAAACAACCGACAAGATCTTCCAAATCAAAGATAGACTGAAAGCCGCTAGAGATCGCCAAAAGAGCTACGCTGATAATCGTCGAAGGCCTCTAGAATTCAACGTTGGGGACCGAGTGTTACTCAAAGTCTCTCCTTGGAAAGAAGTTGTTCGGTTTGGAAAGAAAGGGAAGTTAGCCCCAAGATACGTTGGACCATTCGAGATTACAGAAAGAATTGGTCCAGTGGCTTACCGATTAAGGTTACCACAAGAACTCAATGGTGTCCATGATACTTTCCACGTGTCGAACCTCAAGAAGTGTTTGGCTGACGAATCACTTCACATACCTATTGACGATATCAAAATCGACGAAAAGCTTCATTTTATTGAGGAACCCATTGAGGTCATGGATCGTAAGGTCAAACAGTTGAAGCGCAGTAGAATACCAATTGTTCGCGTAAGGTGGAATTCGAAACGAGGGCCAGAGTTTACATGGGAGCGGGAAGATCAAATGAAACTCAAATACCCACACTTATTCGTGGATGACACTCTTGGACCTAACTCCAGCTGAATTTCGGGACGAAACTCTCTCAACTGGGGGATACTGTGACATCCGTCACCTTAAGGTCCGTCGAACGACATAAATAACATAGAAATATTTTAATTATTCTTCCTTTTCTTCATGAACTCCTGCTTTACGGAATCATGTCTGCTTATTTTCCCCTTGTGCCTGTGCTTCCTTCGAGAACGTGTGTTAAGCATAAAACTTTTATAAATTTCATCACCATTACCACCAAATATATCATTTTTAATTTCGACCATTGTCATTAATAAAACCATTTTAGGCTATCAAATGCCATTAAACACGCTTTTAACCGTAATATAACAAACATTTTTAAGATCGTAATCAACCGAAACAAATTTTTGGGAAACTCGAGGGTTAAGTGCAGGGACTAAACTTGTAATTTTGCAAACCTGGGCTGGGTATATAAACCCCATTCCCAGCCATTTATCCTCATCTTCATCTTCTTCACCTTCAACCTTTTCTCCACTTTCTCTCTCAATCTAACACCAAAAATCGTCACGTTTGTCGCGTTTTCACTGCCAAATCTTGGTTATCATCGTGTATACGCATTCCTAGCAGGTAGACAACCTTGTTCAACCCGTTTTTGGTTCGGTTTTACTGCTGCGTTTTCTAGGGTTTCGGGTGCTCGGTTCATCCGAGCACATGAGGTCGAGTGGGTGCGTGTGAGGTCCTTCTGCTTGTGTTTCATGTTTGTGTATATTTGTTGAGTGTTTCTGGAAGTCCTCGTGGTATAAAACTCACGTTAGAGCAGCTCGGGGGCTGCTCAGCCCGACCACAGTCGCGATTCTACAGTTCAGGCGACTGGGTCTGTCATGCGATTGAGTCGTGCGACTGAATCATGCGTCTAAGTCAATCGTGCGACTGAGTTGTGCGACTAGGCATGTCGTGCGACTGAGTCGTGCGACTAGGTGTTTGTATGCAATTGAGTCATGCGTGCGAATGAGTGTATACGATTGAGTCATGCGTATGAATGATTGTGTGCATTGAGTCACGTGACCGACTGAGTGTATGCGATTGTGCGTGTTTCGCACGACTGGAGTCCAATCGCACGAATGAAGGTTCAATCGCACGAAAGTAGCTAATTCGCACGATTGAGGGTTGATTCGTGCGCATGGAGGTTGGGTCGTGCGAATGTGTGTGTTGTGTGGTGCGACAGAGTCCAATCGCATGAATGAAGGTTCAATCGCACGAAAGTAGCTAATTCGCACGATTGAAGGTTGATTCGTACGAATGGAACGTGGGTCGAGCGTCTAGTCCTGTTGCGTGTCTGATGATGAGTGTGAATTTCCCTTGAACGTCTGATGATGATAAGGCAACATCAGTAAAAGTGTCATTGCTTGACCCCAAAGATTAAGGTCAACGCTATCAACATGCACATACTTTTTCAGTTGAAATAAACATAACATTTTACAATTACCGACAACCCATTTGAAACTACAAATACTTAACAAGTGTCATCTTTCATAACAATGACATCTTTACAAGGATGTCATAAGCAATGACGACTACTCGTAGTACTTGGATCTACATAAGATCTGATACGTGTGTCCGCTTGTGTGTGTGTGCCACCCACGACCGAACCGATACAACCCGAACCGACCAAACATTACTATACGCTTTATACATGTCATTAATGTTGACCATAACTGTCAATAGGTGTTTGACCATCATTGCATTCAACTGTTGAAATCTCGACCTTTCATACTTACCACTTAACATGTGAGTTTCGTGGCCCCTTTTTATGCTTATACTATATTACAAACATTTACAAACATGGGGGAAAAGTATGCTCGCCCATTTTCTATGCTGTACAACATACATACAATTTTTCATACAAGGAATCAACGTCATACTGTGTTGCAAGTACTACTGGGTTGACACCCCCACCCTCGTGTTGGTATACTAGTTATACCAACAATAGCCAGGTACGGGTCTTGGGTGAATATACGCCGACAATTTCTTTGTGTACGTCGCTAGGTTTGGTTGCAAAGCTCATGTCATGTGATTTTACTTGTGTATATAACTGTATTCACGGTATTTCATATCATTTACTTTATACAGCATCACTTACACTTTTATTACTTAAACCTGCGAGCTCACCAGCAATTTTGTTGACCATTTTGAGCATATCTTTTCAGGTGATCAAGCTAGCTGAGGTTCTAGGTGTGCTGCCTTAGTGGAGACCCTAGGATGCATTTTTTGGACTAAACATGTTTGACAAACAGTTACTTTGAACAATGTTGAACTGTGTAAACAATTACAATCTTTTAAAACTTGTTCCCGGGTTGTGGGAATTTACATTACAATTTCATCTTTATGTGATCATGTAAATCGTTTATCTTGTTATGCTTATGGCTATGTTGTCGTGAATACTGACTAAACACGACACAAGTCCCCTTGTTGTCGGGTGTCATCATGACACGCATGTCATCATCATTATTATTGCATCTCTATCGCTTACCATGTGTTATGACGATTCCCGTCTCGTCGCAACCCCGTGTTTCCGCTCTTAGCGGGGGTGTGACAATTGGCTTACTCAATGGTTAATGTTCATCCGCATTAACCCTTTCCATTCACATTGACTTCCAACACTTAGGCAGATTTAAAAACTTAACACGTGAGTCTGAAACATCATATTCGATTTCCATGCACCCACCATCATGTTCTAAGCTTAAATCTTACCCTTTAAGCCTTAGAAACACAATCATACATCATCAAGCAATAACATAGTCACACATCACATCATAACATCATCATACACACATTCAAGCATACAGGTCCGAAACCCAGTTTAATAAAAACCTACATTCATGTATTTCCAGCCCCAAAATAAGTTAAAAACCAGTAAAAGAGGGGTCCTAGAACTCACCTTTGCAGCTTTTGAGTATGGCTTCTTCCAAACTCGTTTGCAAATTGAATTCAACCTTCTACAAACCCACTAAAACATACCCGAACACATAAAAACACACATAAGCATAAACCCGAGGATATGACCAGTTAAGAACACCATAAAAGCATGAATTCTTACCTTAAATTCGAATTATTTCTTATTGTTCTTCTTGAAAGCCAAGAATTTGCTGCTCCCAGCTACTCTCTCTCTCTAAAACCCGAAAATCGGTGGTGTATGTGACATATGGACGTCCATACCACCTTTTACACTCACATTTCAAACATTTTGTCTTTTTGGACACTTTTACCCCTAGACTTGGGTTTTATTTCTTTTTATTCTTTTCTTCTTCACTTAATCTTCTTTCTTTTATAAAAATAGCCAGGTGTTGCAAGTCCACCCCCCTTCAATAGGTTTCATCCTCAAAACCTGTTATTCCTCAAAGAAGGGTAATGTTGTCTCATCTCTTCTTTAGTCTCTCACGTAGACTCGGATCCCTTCCTGTGCTTCCATTGTACACGCACAAAGGGATGACTTTATTCCTCAGCCTCTTTTCCTTGCAATCAATTATTACCACTGGTTGCTCCACATAATTGAGCTGTTCGTCTACTACAATATCCTCTAGTAGAACAATCATGCCTTTATCGGCTAAGCACTTCCTCAGATGAGATACATGGACTGTCGGGTGGATTCCACTTAACTCATCGGGTAACTCTAGTCTATAGGCTACCTCTCCTAGTCGAGCAATGATTCGGAAGGGTCTATGTACCTCAGGATCAACTTGCCCCGCTTTCAGAAACGAATAATACCCTTCCAAGGTGAGACCTTCAACATAACCCGGTCACCCACCTGGAACTCAATTGGTCTACGTCGTTTATCGGCATACGACTTCTGTCTATCTTTGGCTGCCTTCATGAAGGCCTTGATCTTCTCAAGCTTCTCAGTCGTAGCCTCGATTACCTCGATGCTCCCAAACTCTTTTTGACCAATATCACCCCAATAGGCGGGTGTTATGTATCTCCTACCGTATAGCATCTGATATGGTGGCATACCAATGCTGGCATGATAGCTGTTATTGTATGACAATTCAGCTAACGGTAGGTGATCATCCCAACTTCCACCAAAATCAAGCACACATGCCCAAAGCATGTCCTCCAACGTCTGAATGGTCCTTTCTAACTGACCATCAGTTTGGGGATGATAAGCTGTGCTAATGTGTAACCTCGTCCCTATTGCGTCGTGAAATTTCTTCTAGAAATTAGATGTAGACCAGGTGTCACGATCAAACACAATAGACACCGGCACACCGTGACGAGTTACAAACTCCTTGATAAACATACCAACTAACCTCTCTGTTGGATCAAGAAGAAGGCTAATACAACCAAAACTATATCACTTAAGTTATTTTGGTGTTGCATGCAAAGGCTTTCGAAGCTTATCATGGAACATCCAAAGGTTGTAGAGTTCTTCCGAAGACAAAGGGAAAGTCCAACTTCCAAAGACAAAGGGAAATTCCAACTTCCGAAGACAAAACTCTACTTCCGAAGAAAAATGCATACTTCCGAAGTTCAAGACTTAGAACAATAAAGTGAAGACCACTTCCGAAGTATGATGAAAAGAAGAAGTCTCCAAGCCTTGGAAGAAGCAACCTCTTCCAAAGTATAAAGTGGCTTCGGAAGTACTTACTCTTCCGAAGCCATTTAACCTTCGGAAGACATTGCTATAACCAGTGGACACAAGTATGGTCTCTGACACTCCATTGTAGACTTCTGATACAACATGGTTTCTTCCCAAAGAGTCTGTTTTTGACCATAGTTTATTCCACTATTTACCTTATCATGATAGTACATGTTACCAACTTTAGTTGGTGACAAAAGGTAAGTCAGGGACATGTCCTGACTACCAAATCTTAGATAAGAGTTTATCCGAGATACCTTAAACTATAGTCTTGTAGTGTAGGCTTTAGCTAAAGGATCCCAGCTGGTATCAAAGTATATCCGGCTGTAGATAGTATTATATATAGGATCTCCTTGTAACTCATTGAGACACAAATCATCTTCTACTTGTAAGAGTCTTGTATTTTGAGTTGAGAATCAATATATAAAAGTATCTTGAAAATTATCTTTCTGTGTTCTTAGTTACTTTCCATATTGTGATAAACTCTTATTGATTCTTATCATACCCGAGTGTGATTCTAGGTAAGTTTGAGAGAAAAACATTGTGTGTAAGTGACAAACACCGATCCTGCACTTTCGGATGAATATGTCTCACGAATAGGTAGGAAGTGAGCACTCTTCTTCAGACGGTCCATAATCACCCATATGGCATCGTACCCTTTCGGAGTACGTGGCAGCTTCGTAATGAAATCCATGGTGATGTGTTCCCACTTCCATTCAGGTATATCCAAAGGTTGAATCTTCCCATACGGCTTTTGATGCTCGGCCGTCACTTGCAAACAAGTAAGGCATTTACTCACATACCCCACCACATCGCGCTTCATACCCGGCTACCAATAATCTTTCTTCATATCTTGAAACATTTTTGGGGTACCTGGATGAATGGAGTATCGAGTCTTATGAGCTTCATCCATGATCTTCCCCCGTAGATCCCCAAATCGAGGAATCGATACACGTCCAAATCGGGTTTTAACACCAAGTGTGTTCTCACCCAATTCCCCAACCAGACCTCTCATCCTTTCAGAGTTAAGATGATCTTCTTTCAGTGCCTCATCTTGAAACTCTTTGGCTTGCTTCATTACATCAGAGGTCATGATCAGTTGGTATGCTTTCACCAGAATCAGTTTGGGCCTCTCCTTTTGGCTAAGGGCATCCGCCACCACATTGGCTTTGCCCAGATGGTAGTGGATCTCGCAATCATAGTCTTTTATGAGTTCCAACCATCTTCTTTGTCCCACGTTCAGGTCCTTCTGCTCAAAGAAGTACTTCAAGCTGTTGTGATCAGTGAACATAGTGCACTTCTTCCCGTACAGATAGTGCATCCAAATCTTTAGTGCAAAGACCACTGCTGCTAGCTCGAAGTCATGTGTAGGGTAGTTGACCTCATGAACCTTCAACTGTCGGGACGCATAGGCTATAACCTTCCCTCTCTGCATTAACACGCACCCCAACCCCGAGTAGGAAGCATCCGAATAAACCACCAGATCTTCACTTCCATCGGGTAATGACAGAACAGGAGCTTGAGTTAATCTTGCCTTCAATTCTTCGAATGCCTTCTCTTGAGCTTGACCCCATACGAACTTCACATCTTTTCGGGTCAACTTGGTTAGTGGAGAAGCAATCTTGGAGAAGTCTTGAATAAATCTCCTGTAGTACCCCACCAAACCCAAGGAACTACGAATCTCGGATGGCGTCCTTGGAGATTTCCATTGCATCACTGCCTCCACCTTAGCCGGGTCCACCATGATCCCATCGGGATTCACCACATGACCCAAGAACTGAAGTTCGCATAACCAAAATGCACACTTGGAGAATTTGGCAAACAACTTCTCCCTTCTCAGCGTCTCTAGAACCTCCCGAATGTGACAGGCATGCTCAATCTCCCTGTTCGAATTAATCAGGATATCATCAATGAACACAATCACTAATTTATCCAGCATCGGCCGACACACACGGTTCATCAAATTCATAAAAGCAGCCGGCGTGTTGGTCAAACCAAAAGACATGACAAGAAACTCTTAGTGACCATAGCGCGTGCGAAAAGCTGTTTTAGGGATATCTTGCTCCTTCACCTTCAACTAATGGTAACCAGATCGAAGATCTATCCTTGAAAACCAACTGGCACCCTGGAGCTGATCAAAAAATCATCAATTCTCGGTAAGGGGTAGTGGTTCTTCACTGTCAACTTATTCAGCTCACGGTAGTCAATACACATCCTCATACTATCGTCCTTCTTCTTTACAAACAGGACTGGGGCACCCCAAGGAGAGATACCCGGTCTAATGAACCCCTTTATCAAGCAGCACTTGCAATGCTCCATCAACTCTTTCATCTCTGTCGGAGCCAAACGATATGGTGCCTTGGCAATGGGTTGGGCACCCGGTTTCAAGTCAATCTGGAACTCGATCTCACGGTCAGGTGGCACTCCTGATAAGTCTTCTGGGAATATGTCTGGAAAGTCACACACCACGGGTACATCGGATAGTTGTGGTGTTGGCGTATCCACATCCTTTACATAGGTCAAGTAGGCACTACATCCACGCCTCATACACTTTCCCGCCACCGCCATTGAAATTACCTTCGGAATCATAGTTACCCAATCACCATAAATCGTCACTGACCTACCATCAGGCGTTGTCAAACAAATCATCTTCTTACGACACACAATGTTTGCCTCGATGTCCGCCAACCAATCCATCCCAAGAACCAAGTCCAAACCACCCAAGGTCATCACGAACGGTCTAACAAGAAACTTATGACCTTCTAGCTCCACATCACAACCCTCTAACATCTCAGAAATCCTGGTAGACTTACCTCTGGCAGTTTCTACATCGAAGGGCACATCAATACGTCTACTACTAACAGGCAACTTAGCATAGAAAGCAGCAAAAACAAAACTCTTACTAGCACCAGAATCAAATAGCATAGAAGCTAAAGTTTAGTTCACCAGAAACATACCGGACACGACATCAGGGTCCGTTCTAGCTTCCTCCTGTGTCATTGTGAATGCTATGGCGTTCGTCCTTGGTTCCTCACCTCCAGTTTTCTTAACCCCAGAACCCTCAACTCTTGGCTTCTTACACTCCCTACTCATATGACCACTTCCCCTGCAGTTGAAACACTTCATACCTCCATAGTTTCTAGCCCTATGACCAGGCTTCCCACACTTGAAACAAACATTCACCCCGATCTACACTCGCCGCCGTGCTCCTTCCCACACTTGCCACACTTTTTCAATTCGGCACTAGATGTGACCACATGGCGGTCATCCCCTCGAACCTTCTTGTTACTGGTTGAGGCACCACCCCGACCAAACCTCTTCCCGTTCCAGTTTCCATCACCTCCACCCTTTCGACTACCTTCAATCATCGCCACCATAGTCCTCTAATCATACAATCTCCTGCTAGATCCACCGCTGACCTAAACGTGCTTGGTCGGGCGCCGATCATGTGCCTACGAATATCCGTCAGCAAACCCTGAACATACCTCTTGATCTTCCGAGATAGAGGTGTCACCTGATCCGGCACCAGACGTGCCATTTCATTGAACTTTGTGGTGTAGTCTTGGTGGGTCATCATTCCCGCATCCAGTTGCAGAAAGTCCTTCTCGACCTTGTCCATTTCCCGGTGAGGACAAAACTCCTCAATCACCAACTTCTTCAGTTCCGACCTTCTCATTCTTCCAATGGCCCTACTGCCTTCAGCTTGGACAATATTGTCCCACCAGCATAGAGCTGAGTCCACAAAAGAGTGGGTAGCGAACTTAACGTTCTGGTCCTCTCAGCACTCGCTGATATCAAGTACAACCTCCATTTCCCTCACCCACCAGTGAGCAGCAGCAGCAGTGCCGTTTCCATCAAAAGTAAGGGGCTTGCATCTGATGAATACCCCGTAGTTACAGTCTCATACTGCCTCCGGCACAGACTCTTCTTCTTCCTCTTCTTCTTCATCATCAGACGGAACTATCTCAGTCTCGGGTTGTCTTCTTTCACCCGTAGGTCCACTCCTTTCCCTTCTCTCCCCCTCTATAACTGCCTTTATTACTTCGGTCACCACAGACGGTAGGATCGTCTTCATTACTTGATGCACTTCTTCCACAACCTCCTCCTTCACTGACGCTCTCATATTATCACTGTCATCTCCGTCCTCTGGATGAGGGGTTTCTGGTTCTTCAGGAACCACCTTCGGCCCTAGGCCTTCCCCTCGTAACCCGTGGTTCAGCACCATGTCCACCACCACGTGAAGGTTTAGATGATCTACCACTGGCCATCCTCTAACTCACACTGAAAGATTTAAACACTAATACCGTCATTCAAGGAAAGGGATCAGTTTATGGCAAGTATAGTAAGTCCCTAATTATAGTGGTCAGTTGTGATTAGCCACTTACTTTACTCTTCATACCCCAAGCATTCCCTGTCCTGACTACATCAGCATTTAAATCTACATACAACACATAACCACGTACCATGTGCACGTAATACCGGTTAACTTTATGAAGATACCTAATGGCACGCAGGTACTCAGATTGGCATCCCTTTCCCTTTCCATCCCATTCTCAGTTTAAGGTAAGGTTCATTTTTGAAAATTTACCCATTTCACTTAAACTTTGCCTTCTCAGTTTAAGGTAAGGTTCATTTTTGAAAATTTACCCATTTCACTTAAACTTTGCCTCTGATACCAACTTGTAAGGCCCCGTTCTCGGGATGCTCACAGCTGGTAAATCACCGCACATAAAACATATACTTTACATTTAATCATTCATAAAACATTGCAGCGGAAGTCTAAAGAAAAAAATATTCATATAATTACAAATTATTTTGCAAGTTAATACAAGCGTTCATTTCAAAACATCATTCGTTCGCATTATATTGCAAAAACATTAACAAAAGAATGCCATTCAACATGCCAAGTAGTTGCTCCGTGCCATCCTCAGCAATGCTCACCTGCCAACTTGAAAATGCATAAAAGTCAGTGTTGCTGAGTGAGTTCTAGTTTAATAATAAAATATACTTTTTCTTTCATTTAAAACTGTTCATTTCTATTGCATGTGATGATACATCATACATATATACAGATAATATCATTATTATTATCATCATTCTTTCAATCATACTTTCATTCATTCATTCATTACTTGTAGTGACATGTACATTACCCCGAACATTGTGCATGAAGCGGGTAACTGGGCCTGAGTTCTTTCATAGACCTCGAAGATTGTGTACGAAGCTGACTCGGGTACCTAGGGTAAGTACATTCACCATTTATCTTTTCTCTTTCATTCCGGATCAATTCCCAATGCTATACCCCAAACATTGTGCACGAAGCTTACTCCAGTACCTAGGGCAAGCGGCAAGGATCCCATTCATATGGTCAATCACAAAGATGGGACCCCAATGTGCATCCTTTGGGGTAGCTAACTCGCACACCATTGAGCTAACACCCACATAGGGTGTGCACCTCCACACATTTGCTTGCAAGCCTTTTTTACATTCATTCATTCATTAATGCATGCATTTATCATCATGTTCCTCTTTCATTATCTTTCACTTTACGTTATGTAATACTTCGTTCATTCATTATCATAACACGTAAATTCATAGGAAAGATAATCATACATCATTATAAGGGACATAAACATATCATTCATACATCATCATGCGGGGCATCATACATACATAACATATATCATTTATAACCATGCAACATCATCATCATCATGCATAAGCATCAAGCACATATCATTACATGCCCATCATACCATCTATGACCCCAAAAGTCAACTTACATAACCCCCAGGAATCTCCTAGGTCAAAGCCTATATTACTCCTTTTTCTCAAAAAGTCATAATTTTTTTAAGTGTTTATCCGCATTTCGTATAGTTCATCCGCATTTGCTATAGTTCATCCACATTTGTCTTACTTCATCTGCATTTCATGTTCTTAGTCAAATGCTCATCCGCATTGACACATCTCATCCGCATTTCCCAGACTTAGTCAAATGCTCATCCACATTTCCTAGTCTTAGTCCAATGCTCATCCGCATTTCATGCACTTAGTCAATGTTCATCCGCATTGACTTCATCCGCATTTGACTCTATCTGCATTGGCTTACTCAATGGTTAATGTTCATCCGCATTAACCTTTTCCATTCGCATTGACTTCCAACACTTAGGCAGATTTGAAAACTTAAGACGTGAGTCTAAAACATCATATTCAATTTCCATGCACCCACCATCATATTCTAAGCTTAAATCTTACCCTCTAAGCCTTAGAAACACAATCAAACATCATCAAGTATGAACATAGTCATACATCACATCATAACATCATCATACACACATTCAAGCATACGGATCAGAAACCCAGTTTAATAAAAACATACATTCATGCATTTCCAGCCCCAAAATCAGTTGAAAACCAGTAAAAGAGGGGTCCTAGAACTCACCTTGCAGCTTTTGCGTATGGCTTCTTCCAAACTCGTTTGCAAATTGAATTCAATCTCCTAGAAACCCACTAAAAACATACCCGAACACATACAAACACACATAAGCATAAACATGAGGATATGACCAGTTAAGAACACCATAAAAGCATGAATTCTTACCTTAAATTCAAATTCTTTCTTCTTGTTCTTCTTCAAAGCCATGAATTTGCTGCTCCCAGCTACTCTCTCTCTCTCTAAAACCCGAAAATCAGTGGTGTATGTGACATATGGGCAGCCATACCACCTTTTACACCCACTTTTCAAACATTTTGTCCTTTTGGACACTTTTTACCCCGAGACTTGGGTTTTATTTCTTTTCCTTCTTTTCTTCTTCACTTAATCTTCTTTCTTGTCTAAAAATAGCCGGGGTGTTACACCCAGCAGATGGCTGCACAGAGCGTAGAGATGTCATAACTCCGAAAGCACCATGCCCAATTAGCAAAATGGATAGAGGAGTTGGAGGCGACAAACAAGACCATTATGATGTGGCTTAAGGGATCAAAGGATGAGCCCTTAATATCAAGGAAGGAGATGGAGACGATGGTGATGATGACAGTGATGTTGATGATGATGTGATGGTGATGACATTGAGGATGATACTGATGTTGGTGATGATGCGGGTGATGATGATATGGATGATGATGAAGATGACACATCTGCAGTGGGTGCCACATCTGCAAGTGAAAGGAGGACAAAGAAAGCACAAGATCAAGGTGCCTCCACATCCGCCCCGTCAGCAGAGGAGCATATGATCCAAGAGAAGAGTAATCCTTAGCTGTTTTTGTTATTTAAATCATATGTATTTGAATCTGGTATCACATTAATGTAATGAATGTTTATATTTAATGTTGATATTTCTGTCTTTATTATTAACTAATGATTGTTATGTTACATGTCTAAATCAAGCAGATCCAAATTTTCAGAGGGATGAACATGATGTTGCTCCCCTCGAATAGATCAAGACTCAGCTCGCGATGATTCTTGATTTGAAAGGAATAGTCAGGAGATCGGTGATGTACACTCCTGAAGAAGGAGAGATCATTCACAATCGCACTGATGAGCAAATTGCTGAAATGTTCAAGCTAAATCCTGATGAGATTGTCAAGGATGCTCTAACAGTCCAAGTTGAAAGTGACGATGAGTTCAATGACGTTGATGAGATCGAGATAGAAGATGTCACAGACCAACACTATCCAGAGTACATTAACATTGAAGGTAATGTCATTCCCAATCTGGGCGAAAACCTTGTTAGTGAAACTTTTAAAACTCTAGATAGAATGGAAGAAGAGTCAGACAAGAAAGAAGACATAGCCCAAGCGTTGGAAGCTGAAGTTAATATCAAAAAGGCTGAGTGGGCTGAGTTCTTTGAAGAAATAGGAGCCCAACGCGGTGCTTCAACGTCAACTGCCTACACCAAGCTGTATAAAGTGAAGAACTATCAAAAGGTGTCGGGCAGAATAACAGCGTGGGCGTATTTTGAGGATCTCAACATTTATGCAGTTAAACGTGAGAAAAGGATTGAGTGTTTCAGGTTCCCTCATGACCTGAAGACTCTTCCTGGATTTGAGCTGAACCAGTTAGCGAAGCTGAAGTTGCTATACCCTAATCCACGCAGGATGTCTAGCTGGTTTGAAGTAGCTCTAATAAGAGAGTACCACACCAGATGGGTCAACTTCAAATCTCAACAACCAACGAGGTATATCAGACGGTCTGAGGTTGATGCCATAACTGGAAAACCAAGAATAGTGCTGAAGTGGAGTCCTCCACGCACCATGTCTAAGATCCCACTACGGGAAATGCCACAGGACATCACTCCACACTTCAAATGGTGGTACTATGATTGGAGGACAGGAGAGGTAGTGATAGTCTTGAATAAGGACGGTGTTATGGAAGCCATCAGGGTGTTTGACCCTATGTGGCTTACAAACTTGTGTGTAGATGATGTTTATACATTGTACAAGTGGCAATTCTTCTATGACTCTCAAGATATTATACAAGCTCTACAATTTCAGAACATTATAAGACTCTGTTTTGCTTTTGAGATACACGTCGGAGTCACTAGAGAAGAGAAGTACAAGAAGTTCGAGGAACTTATGAAGGATGTAAGACATTAGATGAAACTAGGTCCAAGGGGGAGATTGTAGATACATGTGTCCCTAGTTTCTGTTCTTAATGTTATATGTTTGTAGTGTCTTTCACATATGTAATGGTTGGGTACTTAATGAAATGCAAAAGTTTGGTTATGTTTATCATGTTTAATATTTCATTAATGAGTTGTTTAACACATATTGAATTGACTATATAGGTTTGTGGTTGTTTGAACTAGTTTAAATAATGTAATAATATTGAATACATTCAAACTTATTAAAATGAAGTTCTCATGCGTTCGAATGGTCATGCGATTAAGTGTCCATGCGCCTAAATGGTCCATACGCCTGAACAACTGCATGCGAATGACTCAGTCGCACGACTGAACCAGGAGACTGGATCAGTCATATGATTGAAACATGAGATTGGCTCAGTCGCACGACTAAAAACTCAGTCGTGCGAATGGATCAACTGCATGACTCAATCGTACGACTGAACGATGCAAATGGTTCAGTTGCCCGAATGAAAAACTAAACCTATAAATACCACCTAATTCGTGGAAAAACGTAAGCATTAAACACACTTCGACTCCAGACGTACCCTGCCCGTCCAGAGACCTCTATGATCATACTTTAAGTTCATAGATCGCAGTACATGGATTCCTAATCGATTCTTAACATTAGATTCAATACATAATTGTTTCTACGTGCGTTCTCACTGATTTGATCTCCAATCAAATAGGATTCCACACTATTTGATTCGGTATACATGTTAATTAGTTAGTATTTCGTTCAATACACTCTCCCTAACAAGTGGTATGAGAGCTTTGGCTCTTGATTGCATGTCATTCAATCGTTTTTGATACAATAATTGTGTTTTTTTCGCTAAAAACGCAATCTTTTTATGTCAGACGGTGTCTTAGACGTTTCGTAGTCATAAAGTTCAGGTTTTCCGGCATACGGCAATTAGGGTTAGTGAAAATTCGAGTTTTTGCAGCTAAACCACGTTAAACCTAGAAAAGTTTCAACTGACTTCAACCAGTTGCAAGAGATACTTGATTCACAAAAGGATCCCAAGGATATGACTAGGATCGGATACAATTCATGTTCCCCACCATATAATGACAATCACATTTTCATGTCTGAGTCAGTCACTATTACTGTGCAAAATGAACCAAAAAACTATTGAACCGAAATCAGAAGTGAAACAAATTACAAATTTTTAAAACAAACTTGGTGTTTATATTGAAACAAATGAGGAGAAAATCAAGCTAGTTCATCTAATTAAAATCAAAGAGTTTTCAGACAAGTCAGTGAATGTCATTAAACCAAGAAGCCCGGTCAAAGCCGTAGTGCCATTTTATGAAATTCATCCCTATAATTTTCAAAGAAAATAATATAATCAATGATTCTGTGTAACCATCTACTCAAAGCAAACTGAATGCGAGATCAAATCTCCAAAGAATTCATCCAAATCAGGTAACATCTCATAGAAAAACAAAAGCATAATCTCACTAATTTTAAAAACAAAGATCAAATTAGATCGTTAATCTTTAAATCAAAGCAAGGGGTTGGTTTTGATATTTCTAGAAAGATCATGTAAATCAACACGAAGAGGAAGCCAGAAAAAGCATAAGAAAACAATGTCAACCCAAAAGAGAGAAAAATAGCAGTATTGTGAAACAAACTCCTAACAAAGCTGATATTGCTTCCTCATCAAAATCAAAGAGTGATGCTCAGTTGAAACTGGTAAATCTAGTGAGCCATCAATGTCAATCAAAAGAGACAAACTCATGTATTGTGACATTTATGAAATGTCAAATCACAAAACAGACAATGTTATTTTAATCGATACTGCTCAATTTGTGACATGAATAATCATTCTACCAAATATTGATACTTCAACAAATATTGTTCTATCTGTGATATGACCAACCACAATCATTAGATTGTTTCTTCAAACAAAAATGCTTGAGAATTCTACAACACAAGCCATGTCACCAATCTCATCTGTGAAGCCTAAAATCAGAAGTCATTTTTGCAATAAACAATCAAGGATTTAAGAGTCTGGTGATGAATTGGGAAATCAGAAAGAGTTGAAGAATGTTCAAAGAAATTTAAATCACAAAAACAAACAACCTCATTATTTTCATAAATCAAAAATGAAGGTTGACAATAAAAATTTATCCAATTTCTTAAAAGAAACAGGGACCAAAGGGTTGAATACTCTTCTGACTCTTCAGATGCAGTTGAGGAGATGAAATGAGCAAGCCATAAAATATTAAGCAAAAATTCATCCTCTAAGTCACAATTTAGAGGAAAATATCAAGAAATTACTGTTGTGGATAAGAACGGGAAACCCAAGACCATAATGGCTTAGGTTCCACATTCTAATTATTTCGTTTCATGCTTGCAGGGTCATCCATACACGTCCAATAGCCTATGGTATGTGGACAGTGGATGCTCCCAACACATGAACAGAGACCGTTCCCTCCTTCATGATTTCAAGCATATTCAAGGAACTACTGCGGCATTTGGTGGAGATTCACAAGGTGGAAAATCACTGGTGAGGGATCTATGACAAATGGGTTGTTGAGTTTTGATAGAGTGAACTAGTGTGAACAATTGAACTTCAATCTGCTCAGTGTGTCTTATATCTGCGATAAGAAATATTCCACTCACTTCACTGTGTAAGGCCCTATTCCTGGGACGCTCACAACTGATCAATCATCGCACATAATACATATGATATACATTAACTTAATTAAAACATCACAACAAAATGAATTTAAACCATAATTTCATTTCATATAAATAATTGCTTTTGCAAAATAATACAACATTCATTACAAAATATTGTTTGTTCGCATTATAATGCAAAAACATTATCGCAACACAAAATGGATGCCATCCAAAATGAGCCAAGTAGCCGCCGGTGCCATCCTCAGCAACCATTACCTGCCAACTAGAAAATGCATAAAAAGTCAGCATCGCTGAGTGAATTCTAGTTTTACAAAAACATTATATTACCTTTCATTCGTTAAAACATTTTTTTACTATCGCACGTGATCACACATCATACGTACATCAAGGTAATAGTTATTATCTTCTTTCATCGTTCGTTTCGTACACATCACACGTTTCGCACATTCTGTACTTATCGCACTTTTCATACCTTTGTTATCTTTTCACTTTTATCTAGGTCGTGTCATGTACTTAACCCCCCTCTTGAGCACAAAGCTATATCATCTAGGGTTAAGCGACAAGGACCCCATATCGCACATATCGCACGTATCGCACGTATGGAGTAGTCACGTATACTAACTCCCCTTATGTGTGAACCCTTAAAGGTTAGCCAAGATCGCACGCTGTAAACACACAGTTGAGCTAACAAGTCTAAATGAGTTGTGAACGTCCTTTCTTTTGCTTGCAAGACTTTTCATTCATTCATTCACTCATTATGTTCCACTTTCATTATCTTAAATCTTTCACTGTGTTAAGATAATACTTTTTGTTCATTGTCATAAGCATACCACATAAAGTCATGTCATCATACATAATAAGGAACATAAGAAACCATATCATGCATAAGCATAACATCATCACGCATCATCATACATAACATATACCTTCACACATCATCATAAACATCATACATCATAGATTCACATACATAAACATATGCACAACAAGCATCAGTCATCATAAAACATAACTGATCCTCCACGGGAAAACGGGGATTCGGGGGCGATAACGGGGTCAAAGGGGCAACGCCCCTGGCTGGGTTAGCGTGACTTTTATTATTTTAGAACATTTATATAGCACATTTTGTTATAGAAAAATCAATCTTCCTGTTAAAACCTCTTAAAATCTTGGTCATTTAAATCGTATATTTAGCATGCATTTCCAGCCCCAATGTAGTTCAAAACCTTTAAATAGGGGATCTAGAACTCACATGGACTCAATGAATAGCTTCTCAATCAAGATTTTAAAGCAAGGGTTACACTACACAGCCTGCAGATAAGTTAACACACAAATGACTTAATTTCTGCCTAATTTCGCTACTAATTTTGCTGCTTCTTTGGCTGCTAATTTCGCTGGAAGATTAGTAGTTTCGCTGCTAGTTTCACCAGCAGTTTTGCTGCCACCTTCACTGGCAGTTTTGCTGGCATCTTCGCTGCCAGTTTCGCCTAACTTTCCTTGGATAACCATGTGCGCGAAACTACCTGCGAAACTATAGTTTCGTAGGAAGTCTTCATAGTTTCGCTAGATGACTACGCAATTTCGCCGGATGAACCCTTAATTACGCAGAACGGGCTGAAAATTACGAACCAACCATTTTTGACCCAAACCATCAATCTTTTACATCCAAAACCTTGTTTTATCACCCAATAAGCTATATATAAGCTTCTTACATGTTTTCTTCCACAAAAACATAAGTTTTGGGCGAATCTTTGCCACTTTCAAAAACCCCAATGCCTAGAATCTGGGTTTACGTAAAAAGGAATGATTAAATGATGTTTCTTAACTAGATTCTTGGTGTTTTCTTGTTGTTTGGATGCCCACAAACACCGATCTTCAATCTCGTGATCAACCGAGTCTTAAATCTTCAATTCTCTCCACTTTCTCTCTCTACTCTCTCTCTACTCTCTCTCTCTAGAAATTGGTATTGAGTTGCAAATAAGAGTTGCTCAAGTTGATTTGTTTATATATCCTGGGCGTTCTCGGGACCTTAAAATCGCCAAACACATATCTCGCGAGCTCTTCTAGGTCCATGCTCAATTAGCCGCTTATTTTTTCTTTAAATAATCTTATGTAATAATTGGCTTGTTTTGAATTTATTCCGGGCGTTACACACTGACACTCATTGTTACATTCTGAAACTAGGGTTTCAAATTTCTTAAAAATAGGTTGTCATGAAGACCTAGAGGAAGAATAATACTTGTCTTAAACCCTATTTCTACGTTAACATATGAAGAAACATGTCTTCCGTCAAAAGCATTTTTTGATGAGTCTCAACTTTGGCACGAATATTTGGGACACACAAATTTTAAAAACATGAACATATTGGTCAAGGGAAATCATGTAATTGGTTTACCTCAAAAGGAATTTTACTTTATTGATCACTGTTCAACATGTCTCAAAGGGAAACAACATAAGTCTTCCCACAAGCCAAAACTTATGAACACAATACTTCATATGGATCTTTTTGGACCAACTCGTGTTATGAGCATTGGAAAGCAAATAGTATTGTTTGGTGATCATGGATGACTTTTCCAGATTTACATGGGTCTTCATCTTACTTCATAAAAACGAAGCATCGCAACTAATAAAAGATTTCATCACTAAAATTGAAAATCAAATTGATCACAAAAGTAAAATCAATTATAAGTAATAATGGGACAAAATTTAAAAATGAAGATATCAGTTCTTTTTATGCAACCAAAGGGATTACTTATCAATTTAGTGTAGCTAGAACTCCTCAACAAAATAGGGTAGTTGAAAGGCAAAATAGAACACTAATTAAAGTAGCACAAACCATTCTAGCCTATGCTAAATTGCTAATTACGTTTTGGGCAGAAGCAATTAACACACCATGCTTTGTACAAAATAGAACTTTGATTGTACAAGTAAGCAACAAGACTCATTATGAACTTATCTTTCACAGAAAACCAGTCATTGGATTCTTTAAGTCATTCGGTAGTTCTGTATCAATATTAAACACCCAAGACCATTTGGGAAAGCTTTTTCCAAAATCTAATAAAGGATTCTTTGTAGGTTATTTCTTTGTCTCAAAGGCTTATAGAGTGTTTAATCCTCAATTAAACATCATTGATGAATCAACCAATGTTCAATTCATGAGCATTCTTTTCCAAAATCAATAAATGGTCATGATTGGTTGTTTGATATCAACTCATTTAAAAAGTTATTTGATCAATTTCACTTGTCTGATGCAAGAAAACTACAACTGGTAGATCTTCCCGAACAATAGTACCTTATTGGTACCAGGTGGCTATATAGGAACAAAACTGATGACCATGAGATTGTCATCAGAAATAAAGCAAGATTGGTGGTTCAAGGGTATACACAAGAAGAAGGAATTGATTATGACGAAGTGTTTCCTCCTGTTGCCATATTAGAAGCAATAAGGCTCTTTCTAGCATATTCAACATCCATGAAATTCACTGTTAATAAAATGGATGTGAAATGTGCTTTTATGTATAGAAAGATTGCTGAAAAAGTCTATGTTAGTCAACCACTAGGTTTTGAAGACCCAGATTTTCCACACAGGGTATACATGCTAGACAAAGCCTTGTATGGTCTTCATGAAGCCCCAAGGAAGTGGTTTGAGACTCTATCATCTTTTTTTATTGAACACGGGTATGAAAGAGGAAACATAGATTAGACTCTCTTCCGAAAAAGAAATAGAAAAGACATGTTACTGGTTCTGATTTATATGAATGATATCATCTTTGGCTTAACAAACAAGCTGCTCTATAAAGAATTTGAAGACCTTATGCATTCAAAATTCCAAATGAGTTCTATGGGGGAACTCATATTCTTTCTAGGAGTGCAGGTCCAACAAACAAGAAATGTAATTTTCATTAATCAATACGTGGACACAATGTTGAAGAAATTCAAGCATGCTAATTATCTGTCCATTAGAACTCCTATTGATACTAAACTAAAGTTCGTCCAGATTCAGAAGGCAAATCTGTGGATCAGACTCACTACTAATCTATTATAGGTTCACTTATGTATCTAATAGCTAGTAGGCCAGACATTATGTTGGGTGTTTGTGTGTGTGTGCCAGATATCAAGTATATCCTAAGGAATCTCATGTAAATGTTGTCAAGAGGGTAATCATATATTTTAAGGGCAATCCTGCTCTTGGATTGTGGTATCCAAAGGAAGGAGATTTTAATATTTATGCCCAAACTGATAGTGATTACGGGGGATGGAACTTGAATAGGAAATCCACTTCTGGCAGTTGTCAATTTCTTGGTCGCCGACTCGTCTCCTGGCAGTTTAAGAAGGAGACCAACGTGTTTGTTTCAATAAAAGAAGCTGAGTATATAGCAGCATCAACTTGTTGCTCTCAAGTCCTCTAGATTCAAAACCATATGCTTAACTATGGTTTTAACTTCTTGCACACTTCAATTCATATTGAGAACACAACATCAATGCTCATCATTAATAATCCTGTTTTGCACTAAAAACAAAACATATTGAAATTAGATATTACTTTTTAAATAGAGATTATGCTGAGAAAGATTTAATCAAATTGATTCAAGTTCATACTAATATTCAATTGCCTGATTTATTTGCCAAGGCATTTGAACCTAGTAGTTTTGAATTCCTAGTTCAATCTATTGGCATGATTAACCTTGACTGAAATTCAAAATTACGAAAATATTTAACAATAATTTCGAAAAGAAGTCATTTTATTGAAGTTGGTATCTTATAAATCAGAAATGATATAATTATAGTCGTTATATCATTCACAGTCTTTATTTCAAAATTTCAAAAGATTGAGATGACTTACCTCATATGTTGGTAGGCTTAACTTGGAAAGGAAGATACATGCTATGATAAACTAAACTCCATAGTCAACTGTTAAGCACTCATCTTAGAGTACTGGTAAGTATTGGTATCATAGTGTGTGTGTAGCAACCTAAACACACTAGGAAATGATGTATTATGAATCTCTTTCACCTACATCAGCTTCTTTTGTGTTTTTCTAAGCAAAGACCTGGAGAAACAAGCACATAGTGCTGATTTGATGATCCAAAAGATTCCTAATGTGGAGCACATCCATCTAGAATGAATTAACAAAATATTACATTCCTTATGAATGAACAAAAAGAATTCCATCATGGATCACCGTCC
The DNA here is from genome assembly GCA_025506515.1 of Flaveria trinervia. Lineage (NCBI taxonomy): Eukaryota > Viridiplantae > Streptophyta > Magnoliopsida > Asterales > Asteraceae > Flaveria > Flaveria trinervia. The sequence goes on along the minus strand of CM046454.1, from coordinate 16,149,680 downwards.
AAAATGAAGTGAAAAAAATACCAATATGGATCATATCATTTAAAGGATCAAAGTAAAATAATCACAATGAGGATCAATGAAAATAAGATTTCATACTTTAAGTGACCTAGTCAAGTAAGTTGTGAGAAAGTTCTACCATGCATTACATGAGGGTGGTTGATCATGCCATGTTTCGGAGTGTGAAGTACATCTTGAATACCCAAATTAACCAAAACATGATAAATATCACATGCATTATAATATTAACCGAGTATGAGTTTAAGAGGACAAACATACCTTCAATCAATATGATCATAAACATGTATATTTTACTAACAAAAGCTTGTACTTGTGTAATGTAAGATTGATATGATCCCAAGAAAAGTATACTTCCTCTTCATATTCAGATAAAATTTTTTTTGTAAGGTTTCATATAAGGCTGATGCAATCCAAAACATCCAAAGTCTATCCTGCATACATGCATAGAAGTACCAAGTAAAATGCTTCAGAAGTTTCACACTATTCTTTAGAAAATATTCTAGGTGTGAAATATTCTGAAGCCAAGACCAATATCTTACAAAGTCAAACATGAAGCCTTCCGAAGCATCAAAGACAAAGTCTTTTGAAGCCAACTCATGAAGATAGATTTCTTCCAAAGACTTTTGAGTACATGCCTTTTCTAATGCACCTTTTACCATAAAGTTGAACCACCTTTCCACTGCAGCTCTATTTGACTCACCAACATTCACAAGTTAGTGAAAGGTCCATGCTTTTGGTAAAACTAGACATGTACTTTATGTACTTTTTATCCTTTTTGTAATATATTAGGATGTGAGCTATGGCATGTCATAGTCACTAGTCAAAAGGCAATCTTCCTTTTGACTCTACATTAATTTTATTGTTGTCTAGATCATGTATCTAGCTGGCCTTCAAAGTATGGCCAGCTGTAAGATGTAGTATAAAGTATCTCATGTACTTTGTATCTTAACAAACTTTTATGCATTTGTAGACACTTGTAAGGAACTTGAGAGCAATACACAACATTCTTGAAAACCATACACTTATGTAATTGTTCTTGATCTTGTTCTATATGTTTGTTACTTGTGTTACTTAGTATCAAAGAGTGACTAGTTACTAGTCCATTTGATCTATTAAGTGTTCTAACTCACTCCCCTCATTGTGTGTTATGTTGTAAGTTACCATACCTTAAACAGTCCTTTAATTGGTATCAGAGCATTCTAGGCTCTTGATTGTAAGATCTCACCATCTTAATATCCATCACACACACAAAATACTTAACATCTCCCTGAAGACTTTGACACTTGGTGCAAAAGGATGGAAGGTTTCATCAAGTCACAAGACTCTAGGATGTGGGAATCTGTTGTCTCTGGACCTTACATGCCAAGCTCCTCATCAGCTGCTAGAAGTGGTATGTTTCCAAAGGCTATGGTTGATTACTATAATGAAGACAGAAAAAGAGTAGTTATTGATCAGAAAGCCATGATGGCTTTTTAGACTGCTCTTCCATACTCTATATAAAGAGGTTTCAAGAAATGCAAAACAGCTAAGCAGCTGTGGAATGCATTGAAACTAATGTATGAAGAGTCTACTGATGCCAAGGAGAAAAAGAAGGATCTCCTGAAATAGCATTTTGAAAACTTCACCTTTAAAACAAGTGAAACCATGACTCAACAATACTTCAGGTATGTTGAGATTGTGGACACTTAACTGGATATTGGAGTGACTCTTGAAAATAGGGATATTGTAAGGAAGTTTATGTCATCTCTTGGAAATAGGGATATTGAATGAGTTGTATGGTATTATCAGTGGATACCAGATGGAGATGAACATGCAATGTGCATCTAGTAACTCTATCAATCAAATGAGTTCAGCACTGCATGTGACTAAAAGGGATAGCATAGAACCTCAACATCATCTTATATGATACCCTGTTAACTCATAAAAAGGTCTTTTCATTACCTTCCTGGAGACACTAAGAGAAAGCGACACTCAAGGAAGCCCATTCCAAAAGACAAGCTCTTCACATGCCTTTGTGTCTTCTGATGAAAGCACATGAAACATTTTATTTTCTCTTGAAGACCTAGATTGTATCCATCCAGATGATCTGGAATACATGGAAATAGTCAAGAAAATGGCTCTTCTCACTCATAGAGCCAAGAAGTTCTACAAGAGGACGGGAAGGAAGTTTCTAAGCTATATAGGCAGTAGAAAGTTTAGGCTGCATAAAAACAAAGTCAAGTGTTATAACAGTAACCAAATGGGCCACTTTGCAAGGGAGTGCAAGGCACCAAGAACAAACGCTGGCCAAGCACAAACCAGACCAAACTACATTAAGAAAGCCACCTAAAATAAGAAGCCAAAGAAGCAAGTGGTAGTTGCTGATGAAGAAGGAGGCTATGACTAGAGTTTTCAGGTGGAAGATGCATCTCCAAACAAAGCATTAATGGCTGACCATGATGAAGCAAAGGCATTGGAACATCTCTGTACACCTGAATGTATTGCTAAAGTTAATAGATACAGGTCCTATAACTTAGAGATGAGATGTGATCTTGAGTCCTTGAATATCTTAAAATTTGATTTCAAAAGATCTAAAAATGATTATAAACTGAAAATAAAGGACTTAGAAACAACCATTTCAGTTCTTAAACATGAACACACCACCTACAAGACTCAAATCAATGATCTCATAACCAAGTTGACTGAATGCCAAGCTAAGCTTGTGATCAGCAAAGCCAGGGCAGAAAAATGTGTTCTTGAAGAAAAGACCATCAAGAACATTATACCTCATCCTTACATGCAAAAGTTTGTTATCAGAATAAGTAGGGATTGGGATCTAGTGAGATAACTCCTCCACACACCATCTTGTCTGTAAGATCTCCCAAGTGTGGAACTTGTGATGATCAGCTTCCTCTCATAGACCCCTTGACTAAAGAGGATGAATAAGTGATAATCGAGAATGCCACTAAGAAGAGTGAAGAAGAGGATTCTAAGAAGGGTTATTATCTTTTTGAGGAGAGCAAGAAGACCGTGATGACCAAATCTATGAGAAAGAACTTGATCAAAAAGAGCAAGAGAAAACCAAAGAAGGCTCAAGAGATCAAGACGAACATCAACTCTAAGCAAAAAAAGTTTTCATCTCTACAGGATTTGAAGTAGTAAAGACTGAAGACACTAACTTGAACTCTAGTACCAGGAGTTCTATTTTAGTACCAACTTATCTAAGCATCAAGAAAAAGGCTGATCAGTTGTGTACTACTGCTGCCTAACCTTAACCATCCAACTCTAAAGGAAGTTCTGACCCTAAAATGACTTTTGCTGCATCTGCAAAGATAAAGGTGGAGAAGGAAAGTGAGCAAGTTCAACGTTGTTCATATCAGAAGGCTTTTAGGAAGAAGAACATGGAATGTGTTATGTGTGAGAGTTCATCTTATCTTGCTAAGGATTGTCCTTACAATCCAAAAGGCACTCTTCACATGACCAAGAAAGAGACTTCTAAGAGTTTCAAGTGGAAAATTACATTCAGAAGAAAATTTGGTCTCGGAAGAAGGGAATAGATCTGAAGCACTAAAACTTGCTGTAGTGATAGTAAGATCTTCCAAAGGTCCTGTCATCAAAACTTCCTAAGTCAGTAAACTTATGAAGTATTGATGGTCAAGTCTAGGCATCCAAAGGTGGTGTGGAAGTCAAAGAAAGACTAAGTGACTGAAAGTTCTACATCAACAACAACAAAAGATCCTTAAAACATGACTATAGGATCTATCACTATTGCATTACCTTCAACTTCTTTTAATGAACCCAAGACAAATAAGGCTTGGGTTTCCAAATGTAACTAACTATCTCTTTTGTGCAGGAACAACTAAAGACAAACAAGAATGTATGGATCATTGATAGTGGCTTTTCTAGGCACATGACATGCAATAGGTCACTACTCCAAAAGTTTGAAAAGATTAATGGAGGATCAGTTGATTTTGGAGGAGATGCTGGTGGCTACATTACTGGAAGGGGCAAGGTCACATATGGTAAGCTCAACATTGAGAAGGTAAACTTCATCAAGGAGCTTGGATACAATCTTCTAAATGTATCTTAATTTTGTGATCAGAGTCATAACATGCTGTTTACTGAGTATTAGAACACTGTTCTCAGGCCTGGGGTGGTCATTCCTCATGAGTATATTCTGCTCAGAGCCCCCAAGAAAGGGAACATGTACAAGATGGACTTGCAAGAAACATCACCCTCTAGAGAAGTTTCATGCTTTCTATCTAAAGAAAATAATGAAGAGTCTTTTCTCTAGCATAAAAGAATGTGGCATGTAAATATTAAAACATGAATATACTAATTAAGAATGACTTGGTAACTGGAATGCCAAAGAAAGAGTTTACAAGTGATGACCACTATGTTGTATACCTGAAAGGGAAGCAATATAAGGTATCTCATAAGCCAAAGGAAAGAAACTCCATCACTACTCCCCTACACGTTTACATATGGATCTCTTTGGCCCTGCCAGTGTAATGAGTCTAGGAAGGACCATTTATTATTTGGTGATCAAAAATGACTTTACAAGATTCACTTGGGTCTTCTTTCTTAGAACTAAGGATAAGACCCATGAGATTCTAAAGAACTTCATCTTAAAGATTGAGAATCAATCTTATCACAAGGTTAAAATCATAAGATATGATCAACGAACCAAATTCATGAACCAAATCCTTGATATATTTTGTGATGAAAATGGTATTACAAGACAATATGGTGCTACCTGGACTCCTCAGCAAAATGGTGTTGCTGAGAGGAGAAACAGGACACCACTTGAAGCTACAAGAACCATGTTATCTGACTGTAAGTTGCCCATCACCTTCTGGGCAGAGGCAGTCAACACTACCTGCTATGTGCAGAACAAAGTTTTAGTGGTTAAGACACATGGTAAGACTCCTTATGAACTTTGGCACAAAAGAAAACCTTTCATTGGTTTTCTCAGGTCATTTGGATGTCCTTGCACCATCTTGAATACCAAAGTTCAAATTGCCAAGTTTGCTGAGAAACCAAATGATGGACACTTCATTTGAAACTCTTCCCAAGCTAAGGCTTATAGAGTATATATCTCAAAACTAGAATAGTTAAGGAGTCATCCAATGTGACATTTAATGAACACACACCCAATGTAAATGGTTTCGGTCCTGATTGGCTATTTGATCTTGATTTAGTTACCAATTGTTTTTAAATAATCTTGTGAGAATGATTTTCTACAAATATTTTACCCACAGGTGATGCTGATCCAAGATTTTAGCTGAGAAGACCCTCAAGTAGCACTACTTCAGCTCCACTTATAACCAACTCTACAAATGAAGTTTCTATCAGCACAACAATGACAAATTCATCTGATACATTTGAGATGCCTTCAAATTCCAATTCAAACACTCAATAACCAGATAAAGAAGCTTCAAATGTCGAAGATCATGGTGGTGGTGAAAGTGATCAAGAATTTCTTGATGCTAATAACCATCCATTAAAGACAAAATCAATGATGTCACACACTCATTGGATCAAGTTTCACTTGATAAGTGTGTTCATGTGGTGGGAGAAACCTCAATGCCGAATCTAAATTTCTCTAATCTAGATCTCTCTCAACAACTTGTTATGATCCCTTAGCTAAAGATCCATAAGTCTCACCCTACGTCTAACTTCATTGGAGATGTTGATTCAGGGGTATGAACAAGAGGAAAAACCAATGATGCAAATTTTTGTCTTCACTCTTGTTTCTTATCTTAGATAGAGCCTAAGAAGATTGATGCAACTCTAAAGTATGGAAGTTGGGTTAAAGCTATGCAAGAGGAGCTGCTTCAATTCAAAAGGCAAAAGGTTTGGAAACTATGTTCTCTTCCTTATGAGAAGACTACTATAAGAACCAAATGAGTTTTTAGGAATAAGAAGGATGATAGAGGACTTGTCATAAAAAAACAAAGCAAGACTAGTTGTTCAAGGGTACACACAAGAAGAAGGAATGGACTACACAAATAATTTGCTCTTGTAGGAAGACTAGGAGCTGTTAGGATATTCTTAGCTTTTGCTGCATCCAAGAACTTCAAGGTTTACTAACTTGATGTCAAGTGTGCTTTTCTCTATGGGGTGATTGATGCAGAGGTGTATGTCAAACAACCACTTGGCTTTGCAGATTCAGATCATCCTCATTATGTATGTAGGCTTGATAAGGATCTATATGGGTTGCATCAAGCACCAAGGAAGTGGTATGAGACTCTATTTCAGTATCTCTACAAGCATGGATATAGAAGAGGTACTATATATGGAACTCACTTCATCAAAGGAACTAGAAATGACTTGATGCTAGTTCAAGTGTATGTAGATGACATCATCTTTGGTTCAACTAATCCAAAGCTCTGCAAAGACTTAGAGAAGTTGATGAGTGACAGATTTGAAATGAGTGCCATGGGGGGACTCAATTTTTTCTGGGAATTCAAGTGAAGCAAGTTGAAGGCGACATATTTATAAGTCAGTCAAAGTATTTTCAAGACATAATCAAGAGATTCAACATGACTGATTGTAAGGTCGCTAAGACACCCATAACAAGAAACCACTCCCTTGGGCCTGACCTTGAGGGGGAGTTTGTGGATGAACACCTCTATAGGGCTATGATTAGGTCTCTGGTGTACCTTACATCTAGCAGGCCTTATATAATGTTTGCTACATGTGTTTGTGCAAGATATCAAGCAACACCAAGTTGTCACACCTTATCACTGTCAAGAAAATTTTAAGATATCTCATAGGTGCCTCAGCACTTGGTCTTTGGTATCCAAAGAATTCTTACTTGAATGTATATGCATATACAGATAGTGACTATGGTAGATGTAATATGGCTGCAAAGTCTATATCAGGGGGATGTCAGCCTCTTGGTGGAAGGGTTGTCTCATGACAATGTAAGAAGCAATCATGTGTCTGTGCATCAACTGCTGAAGCTGAATACATTGCTACTGCAAGTTGTTGTGCTCAAGTGCTTTTGATTTAGAATCAGATGCTAGACTATGGATTCAACTTTAAGGAGACTTCCATTCACATAGACAACAATAATGCCATAGCTATGATAGAGAATCCTATGCAACATTCAAGGACAAAACACATCAATATCAGGTATCATTTGATTAGAGATAACTTTGAGAAAGGTTTAATCAAACTAGTCAAGTTTAATCAAACTAGTCAAGGTTAACCCAAATGAACAATATGCTTGTTTGTTCAACAAAGCTTTTGATAAAAAGAGATCCAAATATCTTGTATAAGCTATTGGGATGATTAACTTTGAGTATCTTTTTCTTAAAACTAATCATATCTTATTTCTAATATTTGTGTGTCCTAAATTTGTCTATATCTATCACCATTCATAAACCCTTGTTTGATTTGGAAGTGAAATTCTTTTTGAAGACTTTTCATAGATTTTTGATAATTATCTTGGAAGATATGTTTTCACATTTGGAAGAAATTAGGTCTTTAAAACAAACAACTATCACAGAAAACTTACATTCAGAAGAAATCTCTAACATATATTCCGAAGCTTAAATTTGTTTCTAAGTACTTGTATGTTCAAAGAACCTTTTTCTTCTGAAGGTAATTAACTCTTGGAAGCTTTTAAAACTTCCAAAAGTTAATCTCTTCGGAATCTAAATTTTCTAAAAAAACTTTGAAAATTCTTCCGAAGTCATTTTGGCTTCGGAAGCTTTCTTCTCAAAACTTTCAAAGTCAAATTACCTTCGGAGGATTTACGAGTTCCAAGAAAACTACTTTTAGGCAAAAAGGTAACTAGTTTTTTAGAGGTGGGACCGACATCCGGATTTCAAAGTTTATCCTCTTTCATTAACTTTGTCTGATATCCATTTAATATATAAACCCAATGGTTCCCCTTCATTATTTATCATCTTCATCTACTCCCAAACCTAAATTACTAAAATTCTCTAGACCACCTTTGTTCTTCATTTCCTTCACTTCAAAGCTACTAAAATGGCCAACATAACCGCATAAATGACCCAAATTTCTCCATGCAGTTACACAGTTAACACAATCAAGTTGCTCTATTACACTCTGAGAAAGATCCTCATTTCTTAGAGGTTTGTCAATTTTTGGCTCGGTCCAACTACTCCACCTCCCTTACCATTGATCCTGTTCTTCATGAGAATCATTTGCTTGATTTTTGGAAGACATGTCAAGAGGTCATTATGGATGGGGAGAAGGCACTGTCTGCTACAGTGTAGGGGAGTACAATCTACATCACTCCAGCCATCATGAACACCCACCTTCAGCTAGATGATGAGGAATGTGAATTGTCCTTTCTTAAAGCAGTTGTAAACCACTCCTTTGAGCAGATGGGCTATGAAGGAGATTTCTCTGTCAAGACCTTCAGGAAAGGGAAGGTCTCCTCCCAGTGGAAGTACTTACTTCATGTGGTCAACCACAGCTTGTCTAACAACCATGGGGGCTGGGACCAAATTCTTGAAGATCTCTCATTCATAGTGAATAAGATGGTTCAGGGGGTCAAGTTCAGGTATTCTCAGTTTGTTTATATATATTGGCTTGCTGACATGGACTCCTTAAAATATTATATGTTTCCTAGATATGTTCAACACATTCTCAACTGTGAACTGGGCTCACAGTTGAGGGAAACATGTAATGTTCTTAAATTGGGATAGATGACGCCCAACATCTTTAAAATTTTGAAGAAGCCAACTATTGGGTAGAAACAAACCTTGTCCCCAAAATGTTAGAGTTCATTCCTCAAGGTGACAACCTAGTAACACAAGCTAGTGTTGAACCCACACCTTCTACCTCTCAACAACCAAAACAGCCACAAATCACCCTCACCTACCAAAGAAATCCAAGTGAACCCCTGCACAAGCTACTCAGTTTATGCAAGCCCCTATACTACTACCCACACAAGAGGAAATGGACACTGGAGCTCCCACTTCTCTTGAGGAGCAAACCACTCCCATCTCATCAAGAACTAGTGTTGAGGTTCCTCATGCTCAGCCTGATGAGCTCACTAGCCCAACAACCTTAATCCTTCACTCTGATTCTCAACACTCAAGTAAACAACCTTCAGGGGAAAGTTACCATCCCCAGCCTTTAGATCTCAACCAACCAATCCCTAGCTTTAATTTCTATGATGATGAAGACTTGGGATTCAGCGAGTATCATAAGTCTCTCTACTCTTCCCCCACTCAAAAAGAGACGAGTGCACCTGACTCTCCCCTGTCTAGCCTACATCATCTTCCTACTAGTAAGGTGGATCTCCCTGACCCTATTTAATAGGTCCATATAGAATAGGCTCTAACTTCTGCAAGTGATTACATCTTTAAGACCTCAACCATGACAACTCAGCCCACTGATACACCATCTGATATGGTCAGTGAGCAAAGGAAAACCACCAGCCAAGAAAATGATGCTGCTTATGAGATTGAGGACTTTGGTCAGATTATCTCATTCCCCAATGAATCTTCTAATGAAGAAAAGGGGAATCTAAGACTAAAAGTGCAAAAACAATGAAAAACATGCACCTATTTAGTTTCTAAGTTTATTCACTTGGAATCTCAGGTGACTACCTTACACAATAGCGTCAATGATTAGCAAATTGAGATATCCTATCTCAAGGAGAAACTAGCTGGGAGACATTTAAGAAGAGCTCAACTAGGAACACAAGAACCTGTGGATGTGATTGACCTAACTTATAGCTTACCTGTGCAAGAGGGTGATACTACCAAAAAAAGGGAGAAATTCATTATAATCACAGAACCTAGGAGTTCCTCATAAAGTATGGACATTGAGGACTCACCATCCTCACTTGTAGTTCTTCATACTCCGCAACTTCCTCAAGTTCACATTGATGTGGACTCTATAGACTCTTTCATTCAGAGTCTCTTTGAGGAAGGCATACCAAGGGCTATGTCATCTCCACCTTAAGGAACTCCTAACTACATCATAAGGTGGATGTATGATGCTAATAGAAGAGTCCTTATTCTTCAATGAGTTTAAGGACAATAAGAGGTCTTCAACTTTTAGACCTTGAACTACTATGATGCTCTTGACCATATCAACATGCCACTTGTCAACCCAAGTCAATCTTGACAAGCTGACAAGTTGGCTCAAACGATTTAAGATAGAAATACTAAAGAGTTCAGCCTCAGAAGGAGACAAAGGCAATTAGGCAACATCATGGTTAACTGGATGTTGAGGCAAACCCTAAGATTACCTTCAAAGGGAAAACCTTGACCGAAGGCCTAATGATAGAAGATGAGAGTCCTGTCACACCTACAACTGCTTTAGAAATCCATTCCCTTAATGAGAAACCTACTCGTGAAGGTGTATCTCAACCTCTCTCTTGTCAAAGTATCGATGCTACTCCAAGCAATGAAGGCCAAAGATATTTCCACCCTGAGTCACAAAGGTCTATAAGTGACAAAGGGAAAAGGAAGATGACTCCTGAGGAGATTGAGGAGGAGAGAGAGAAAGAGGAAAAACAAGTTAAGGGGAGAAAGCTCCTCTCTAGGATCTGCTAGCTTCATGGAAGCTATAATCAGGGCTACTCCCAGACCAAACACTCAAAACGATGAGTTAAGGGAAGCCAGGATTGCTTACTTACACACCAGAAACTATAGTATTGACAATATTATCTCCCTCCCCTTAGTGGAACTGGATGAACTGGCTGATATGGATTTTTCAAGAGAGAATAAGGAGAAAGAGGATGCAAGATTACTTTTTAGATTAAGGAAGAAAAAAGACTGAAAAAGGCTCTACAAACATGTTCCTACTCTCTCACCAGTTCAAGAAAGTCCTATATAGGAGAATGTGGCTCCACAAGAACCTCAATTAGATACACTTCTTCCCTTGTCCTTTGAGTACATTAAGTTTGAGTATCTCAAGCAACTTGAACTTGAAGTGCCTAAAGAAAGAAAGGCAACAAAAAGGAAGATGAGGGAACAAGCTACGTAGACAAGAGCCATCATCCAGAAGAGTCAAAAGAAGTTTGCTAATAGGTAGAGAATGATGAGCTTTTTGAAGCTATATGGATTCTTTGAAAGGAGACTTGGTCCTATGTCTTTATTCACTATGGATAAGAACATTAAGGTGATCAAGCAAAAGATCAAAAGAGGAGAACTTGTTGACTTACACTCCCCACCAAGTCAGGTCCCTCAAGAAGTGGAGGTAAAGGTTGAACCTTTTGAGATAACATAACCTAGACCTCCAGCTTCGTCTTCCGATCCATAACAGGGTTCTGTCCCCTCTCAATCTGAACCTGTGACAGAGGAAAACCCAACTAAGAAAGACAAAGATGATCAACAAGGTGCTGCAGGCCAGTCTTCTTAGTTAAAAAGGTGTAAAGAGGAGAAAAAGTATGGCTTCTAAACCAAAGTCTAACATGAATCAAAACAACCTAAGGATGTGCAACAAGAGGAAGCTCCACCAACTCCAATCCAAGTAGATCTTTTGGCATCAGGACAACCTATCTTATCATGGACTTACACTACTAATCTAGAGAGATTGCATGTGATCAGAGATCAAGGTATTGAAGATGTCTACATATGGCAAGACATGTTCAATTTACCTCTACATGATCTCTATGAGATGAGAAGACACTTTGAAAGTCTGAATGATCTTGAGGATTTTATAAATAAAGGCATGGTCATCATCATAATGAGGACTATCAATATCTGAAGTCTTCAAATGTTTTGGTAATATTAGGCTAAGTAGAATGCTTTGGAAGTTTATCCTGACCATATTAGGAATAAAGGCATGGTCATCATCATAATCCAAAACATCCAAAGTCTATCTTGCATGCATGCACAGAAGTACTAAATAGAATGCTTTGGAAGTTTCACACTATGCCTTACAAATTATTCTAAGTGTGAAATATTCTGAAGCCAAGACCAATATCTTCCGTAGTCAAATATGAAGTCTTCCAAAGCTTCAAAGACAAAGTTTTCCGAAGCAAACTCATGAAGACAAATTTCTTCTGAACAATTTTGAGTACATGCCTTATCTTATGTACCTTTTACCATAAAGCTGAACCACCTTTCCAATGTAACTCTGCTTGAGTTACCAACTTTCAAAAGTTGGTGAAAGGTCCATGCTTTTCGTAAAACTATGCATTGAGGTCTTGAGTCTGTTGCTTTCTACTTTATGTACTTTTATCCTTTTTGTAATATATTAGGACGTGAGCTATGGCATGTCATAATCACTAGTCAAAAGGCAATCTACCTTTTGACTCTACATGGATTTTGTTTTTGTCTAGATCATGTATCCAACTGGCCTTTGAAGTATGGCCGACTGTAGGATGTAGTATAAAGTATCTCAGGTCCTTTGTATGTTAAAAAACTTTTATGCTTTTGTAAACACTTGTAAGGAACTTGAGAGCAATATACAACATTCTTGAAAACAAAACATTTATGTTATTTTTCTTGTTCTTGTTCTGTCTCTTTATTACTTATCTTACTTAGTATCAAAGTATCACCGTTACTAGTTCCCCATTTGATCTATTAAATGTTCTAACTCATTCTACTCATTGTGTGTTGTGTTGCAAGTGACCATCCCTTAAACGGTCCCGCAAAATCATTACAAAAAATTATTTTCAGAAAGTTTCAAAACTTTAAAGTTTTTATCTCTTTATAGATATAATTTTATGGGGAGTAATTTAAAATTTTGATCGTTTGTACATGTATTTCTTTTCTTAACATTAAGATTATAATATCAAAAAAAGAAAAAGAAATTGACCGTGTTTGTACAAATTATGCTATAGTATCTCAATCTATGTAGAAATCAGGAATCATAAAAGTCCAAGATCAGTCAAACATTGGAAAAATTCTATCACATCTGATGTACAAGTCAACCCAAGTAAGAATTGACACTCCCAACAACAGTCAAAACATCATAAGTAACAAGTCAAACGCAAAGACAACTCTTTATAACTGTCAACAAATCAACAGAAAAACAGAAAAGATTTGACTCTATAGAAATATTAATTTTGATTAAGTTCTAAATTTATTGCAGGTAAGTGCATTGGTTAATACAGGTGAAGGTAACCCAGGCATATAACCAATACGGGTAACTGTTTTTTAAGTCATTGAAAACAATGTGAATCTAATGCGGAGAAGATATGCATTTGTTTCAACAACAAATGCACATGCAAATTTGAAGTATTGAGAACTTATGCAGACAAAGTTGTTTAACTGCATTTCATAAGGAGGTTAACTTTTGTTATGCCGCATTTCATGAAGATAAGTGTATTCTCTTGCATTTCTTAGATGTGGATAATATCAATACTAAAACTTGTTCTATGTATATAAAAATGAATAAGCAATGTGCTCAATGTCTTCTGTCATGATGATGTTTGAAAGTCGAGAAATGTGGACAAATTCATAGTTCTACCACATTTGTTGAAATAAATGTGAACAAAGGAATTTTTTCTATCGTATTTATTATAATACACAAATGTTGATTAACTTTGTTTAATCGCATATGCTACAGTTCACAGGTGTTGATTAACTTTGATCAATCACATTTGCTATAATGCACAAATGTTGATTAACTTTTGTCTTGTCAGATTTGCTACAGTGTCAAGTGCTGATTAACTTTGTTCCACCATATTTGTTATAGTGTACAAATGTTGGCAATGTATTAACACATCCGCATTTGTCACAGTACACAAATGATGATGAGAAAAATCCTTCCGCATTTGCTACAGTCAAAATAAAAAATTAAACGCATTTGTGTAGAAACTTGTAAAGTTTGTAAAATCTATTAACTTGAATATTTAAACAAACTTCAAAAGGTCATTTAATACTTTTCAAATTTGAGAGACTTAAAGTACGACGAGCATTCATCACTATTCTTCATTCATCATCAACTCCATTATCATAATATTGTGTTTCGGGAGTTCATTCACCTTCATTACTCCTCGTTTTCAATTCTCAACAACAACAATATTGAAACAAGGTGAAAATCAGTGAATTTCATAACCTAAATAGTCAAACCATGAGAAACTTAGAACTCTAGGTCAAGAAAGAATCATCAAAATTAACATCAAACCAAGGATTGATAGGCATTTTCAAAGGTAATGAATTTCATGAATAAGAATATAACAACAAATAAGTGATTTGCAAAAACCTAGTTCATCGCATGAACCAGGTATAACAAAGTTTAAGAATGTTGAAATCAAAACTTGATTCTAAGTGTTAAAAGATGTTAAAATAAGAAACGATCATATTTACGAACATGAAAAACAGAATAAAAAAAGTTATTCATCACAAAATCAAGTTAGGTCAAATTCCTATGGAACAGTTCTATGAATACTCAAGTTTGATCAACAAAAGTCAACTTAAGAATATTCCACTTGTTTTATGATTTACAATCTCATAATTATCATTCAATATTATAATTCATATGCATCTAATGCTGGGTACATTGGCTAATCTCATATGGAGAAAGCTCCACAATGTCAGTGGTTATCTTGACCCTGATGTACTCGAGGCTGAAGGACTTAAAGATATAATCAGATTCTTCTCTATTACTAGAGTTGCTCATGCTATTATAGTTAGACTTATCATCTATGAGAACTTCATAAGGTGTTTCTGGAGCACTGCTGAAATAACTAAGATTGATGGTACGAAGATTCTATCAGGAATAATTACCGGTGATCACACCTTAGCAATCACTAAATTGACTGTAGGTCAGTGTCTACAGTTTAGTGATGTTGCTAAAAACTCCTTTGGAATTTGAAGATGATGACATTATGACCTTCTTCGCCACTGTTGGGTATGAAGGAGGTTATGAAGGAAAACAAATAGTCAAAGGATTGGTTGATTTACAATGGAGGTTTTTCATCCACTTATACCAACATTGTTTATCAAAGAGGAAGACTAGAGGGAATGATATCCCAGTGACCACATCATCTGCTATATGTGCTTTGTCCACAAACAAACCATTCAACATGTAAGCTTATGTATTCAATGGTCTGGTGTCCGATTACAAGAGTGAAGAAGGCATATGTTTCTTATGTATCCAAGGTTTCTACAATGCTTTATCAATGAAGCATTTCTAGAGATAGCACCTGAAGGACCGATGATGATATTCCTCACTACAATTCAAGTCCTACAAGTACATAAAGAAGAGAGATCCAAAGAACTTCTATAGTGTAACATTCTTTCCATTATTACCATGGATGTTACAATAAATTAAACCAGAAGAAACATAGAAGAACAAGAACAAGAAACTTTGTTGATGAGCCTATTCAAGAAGAAGAACAAGCTACTCATGATCAACACCATGTTGTTAAGCATGCTGACATGGTTAAAGAGGGACAAAGGCCATTGTCACCATAGATGGATCTAGGTGGTGATCTTCACACTGGGCTTTTTGTTCAACAACCTGAGATAGCATCACCATTTATGCCAACACCCATCCCATCACTTCATAGATCACCAATTCCATCACCACATACACTACACATTATCTTACCACATATATCACCTATTCACTCACCTTATGTTTCACCCATACACCATCACCATATCTTTCTTGTTCCATCATCACCTACTACAACAGAGCCTGATGAGTTTGGTGAATCTACCAGCTCTTTAGAGGATTCCAAATCATCTTCTGATGAGGAGGATCATCAATAGAGAATGCATGTGAGACAAGTTACATCTAAGGAAGTTCCTTTTGAAAGTTTTGCTGAATCAGAATGAATAGACCTGATGAGAAGGATGAGATGATTTCTAAGCCCTTATAAAAAGTAGGAAGGGTGGAAAAACTTCTGGATAGAAGATTTGGTATTCTCAAGGACAAACTTCTGGAGCTAGATGAAAAGGAGAAAGTGTCAAAAGATCTCACAGAAAAGTATGAAGCTGAAAAGAAAGAAGAAGATAATGAGATAAAAGAATTAAAGGTTGCTTTTCAACATTCAAAGGATGAAGTCAGTGGGCATGTGGAGACTTTGGCCATCCAAACCATTGACATGGAAGAACAAGAAGAACAGTTGGAAGAACAATCAGAAATAATCATGGATCTACAAAAATAGTAAAAACTCTACCGGACCGTTAGAAGGGGTGATGCACTTTATACCACAGAACAACACAATTGAGGAGAGTTCTTTAGAACACTTAACAGATCAAATAGGGAACTGGTTAACTAAAGTAAGTGATGCTATGACAACAATTAAGTAAGAGACAAAACAAGATAACAAACAATACAATTATTTGGTTTTGAAGAATGTTGTATATTGCTTCTCAAATTCTATTACAAAGCATTACAAAGCATAATAGAAAGTTACAAGTACTTGAGATACGTATACTACATCCTACAGCCGGCCAAACATTGAAAGCTAGCTGGATACATAAGACTACACAACAAAATCAAATGTAGAGTCAAAAGGCAGATTGCCTTTTGACTTGTGACTATGACATGCCGTAGCTCACATCCTAATATATTACAAAATTGATAAAGTACATAAAGTAGAAAGCTTAGACTCAAGACCTTAATGTACAGTTTACCAAAAACATGGACCTTTTCACAAACTTGTGAAAGTTGGTGAACCAATCAGAGTTGTAGCAGAAAGGTGGTCTAGCTTTATGGAAAGTACATCTGATAATAGTATGTACATAAAAGTCTTCAAAAGAAATCTATCTTTCTAAATTGGCTTTGGAAGACTTTGTCTTTAAAGGTTCAGAAGACTTCATATTTGGCTTCGGAAGATATTGGTCTTGGCTTCGAAAGATTTTACACTTAGAATATTTCCCATGTAAGATGTAAAACTGCCGAAGCATTTCTACTTCAGTACTTTAGTGCATGCATGCAA
Organism: Flaveria trinervia; assembly: GCA_025506515.1. Taxonomy (NCBI): domain Eukaryota; kingdom Viridiplantae; phylum Streptophyta; class Magnoliopsida; order Asterales; family Asteraceae; genus Flaveria; species Flaveria trinervia. The sequence continues at coordinate 16,132,840 of CM046454.1, read as the reverse complement.
AGAGACTTAGGATGCTTTGAATGTTTTTGACTGCATCAGACTTATTAGGATGCTACTAAAACATTTGAAGATCTTCATCAGTTGACAGTCCTCATCATCATGATGACCATACCTTTCTTCATTAGATGGTCAGGATCACTCAGACTTTCATAGTATCTTCTCATCTCAAAGAGATCATGTAGAGGTAGGTTGAATAGAACTTGCCATGTCTATTCATTCACACAACCTTGATCTCTGATCACATGCCATCTTTCTAGATTAGTTGTGAAGGTCTAGGATAGGATGGGTCTCTCAAAAGCAAGAGGAGCCACTTGAATTAGAGTTGAGTGGGCTACCTCTTCATGCACTTACTCAGGTGATCTGATTCACCCTGAGGTATGGAGGTGGAAGGTTTAGACTTATTCTTCTTCTTTTGACTATGGTTTAGCACCCATTCTCTTCCTCCTCTTGGATGATCTGTAGCACCTTGTTAATCAGATTTGTCTTGCTCAATTAGGTGTTCCTCCCTCACAGGTTCAGAAGGAGAGGGAGTTTGACCCGGCTGTGGATCAGAAGATGAAGTTTGAATGAAGTTTAGCAGGAGGTTCAGGTTGTGTTGTTTTAGGTTGTTCAACCATGACCTCCACTTTAGGAAGAATTTCACTTGGAGGGGAGTGTTAGTCAAGTAACTCTCCTCTTTTGATTTTCTGCTTGATTACCCTAAAGTGCTCATCCATTGTAGACAGAGACATAGGGCCAAATCACCTTCTGGAGAATCCATACAACCTCAAGAAGCTCATCACCTTTGTCTGTCAGCAAATTTCTCCATGCTCCTTTGGATGATGGCTCTTGACTTTGTAGCATCTTCCCTCATCCTTCTCTTAGTTGCTTTTTGTGCTTTAAGTACTTCAAGATCAAGTTGTTTGAGATACTCAAACTCTATGTACTCAATGGACAAGGGAAGAAGTGCAGATGCCTGGCATAGACCTGTGGCACTCTAGTAGTTGATCATGTTGATCCTATCTGTCTCTTTGTCTACTTGAGGTTCTTGTGGAGCCATAACCTCTTGTGCAAGACTTTCTTGAACTGGGGAGAGAGTTAGAATATGCTTTTACAATCTCTTTTCTCTCTTCTCCTTTTTGATCTAGAGAAGTAACTTTACATCCTTTGCTTCCTTCCTCTCTCTTGACAATTCCATGTCAGCTAGTTCATTAAGCACCTCTAAGGGAAGAGATATAATCTCGTCAATGTCATAGTTCCTGGTTTGCAAGTAAGTAATCCTAATTGCCCTCAACTCATCATCTTGAGTGTTTTGTCCAGGGGCAGTCCTGATTGTAGCTTCCATGAATCCTATAGACCCAGAGTAACTTTCTCCCCTTAACTTCCTCTTCATCTCTCTTTCCTCCTTCTTAATCTCCTCAGAAGTCATTTTCCTTTTCTCCTTGTCACTCACAGACCTTTATGACTCAGGGTGGAGAGAGCTTTGGCCTTCATTGCTTGGTGTAGCCTCCAAGCTCTAGCTAGAGACAGGTTGTGATACACCTTCAACAGCAGGTGCTTCATTGGGGGAAGGAATTGCTGAAGTAGTTATAGGTGTGACAAGGCTCTCAGGCTCTACCACTAGGCCTTTAGTTAAGGTTTCACCTTCAAAGCTAATCTTAGGATCTGCCTTAACATCCAGTTGACCAATAGTATCACCTAATTTCCTTTGTCTCCTTCTTAGGCTAAACTCTTCAGTAATTCTGTCTTGAATCCTTTGTACGAGCCTATCAACTTTTTTAGATTGGCTTGGATTGTCAAGTGGCATGTTGATCATGTCAAGACGTTCATAGTAGTTCAAGGTCTGAAAATTGAAGACTTCTTGCTGCCCTTGAACTCTTTGAAGAATCAGGGCTCTTGTATTTGTATCATACATCAACCCTATGATGTAGTTGGAATTTCCTTGAGGTGGAGATGACACTGCCCTTGGTATACTTTCCTTAAAAAGACTCTGAATAAAGGAGTCTATAGAGTCCATATCAATGTGAACTTGAGGAAGTTGATAAGTATGGATAGTTGCAAGTGAGGATGGTGAGTCCTCAATGTCCATGCTCTATAAAGAACTCTGAGGTTCTATGTCTGTGATGACTTTCTTCCCCTTTTTGGTAGCATCACCCTCTTGGATAGGTGAGCTACAGGTTAGATCAATCACATTCATAGGTTCTTGCATTCCTGGTTTAGCTCTTTTTAAAGGTCTCCTAGCTAGTTTTTCCTTAAGATAAGATATCTCAAGTTGTTGATCATTGACCCTGTTTTGCAAGGTAGTCACCTGAGATTCAAGATGACTAACCTTGGAGACTAGATAGATGCAAGTTTATGATAGTTTTTGCACGTTTAGGCTTAGATTCCCCCATCTTTATCCGAAGAATCATGACGGGATGAGAGAATTGGACCAAAGTCCTCTCTCTCACCACTAGCATGAAGTTCTTGGCTACTAGTTTTCTTTGCTCAGTACAACTTCAGTTGAAGTGTCAATGGGCTGAGTTGCCATGGTTGAGGTCTGAATGATGTAATCACTTGTAGAAGTGAGAGCCTCTTCCATATGGATATTCTGAACATGTTCAAAAGTATCCACCTCGATAATAGGTGACTGTTATGGGCTAGACATAGCTGACCCAGGAGCACTCATCCCTCTTTGAGTGGGGGAGGAGTAGAGAGACTCATGGTACTCACCAAAACATAAATCTGCATTAGTATAGAAGTCAAGATTGGGGATTGGGTGATTTAAGTGTATGGGTTGGGGATCGTAACTGTCCCCTAAAGGTTGTTCACCTAAGTGTTGAGACTCAGAATGAAGGCTTAAGGCATTTGGGATTGTGAGCTCTTCAAGTTGATCATGAGGAACCTCAGCACTAATATTTGAAGAAATGGGAGTGGTTTGCTCCTCAGGAGAAGTGGGAGCTCCAGTATCCACTTCTACCTGTATGGGTGAGTGTATAGGGGTCTGGACAGACTCAATAGCTTGAGCAGGTGTTCAATTGGATTTTCTTTTGTAGGTGTGGGTGATTTGAGGTCTTTTTGGTGGTTGAGAGGTAGAAGGTGTGGGTTCAACACTAGCTTGTGTTGCTAGGTTGTCACCTTGAGTAGTGAGCTCTAATATTTTTGGGACAATGGCTGTTTCTACCCCTGAGAAACTAATAGTTGGCTTCTTCAATATTTTAAAGATGTTGGGCTTCATCTGTCCCAATTTAAGAATATTACATGTTGCCCTCAACTGTGAGCCCATTTCACCAGTTGAGAATGTATTGAACATATCTAGAAAACATGTAATACTACTCCAAGGAGTCCAAGTTAGCAAGTAAATTTGTGTAAACAAACTGAGAGTACCTGAACTTGACCACCTGAACCATTCCATGTACTATGAAGGAGAGATCCTGAGGAATCTGGTCCTATCCTCCAACCTTGTTAGACAAGCTGTGGATAAACCACATGAAGCAGGTATTTCCACTGGGATGAGACCTTTCCTTTCCTGTAGGTATTTATAGAGAAATCTCCCTCATAGCCAATCTACTCAAAGGAATGATTTACAGCCTCCTTTAGGAAGAAAGACTCACGTTCTTCATCATCCAGCTGAAGATTATTATTGATAATGGCCGAAGTAAAAATGATTGTTCTCCCCTGCACTATGGCAGATAGTGCCTTCTCCCCATCAATGACCTCTTGGCAGGTCTACCAAAATTCAAGTAAGTGATCCTCATATGGAGTAAGATCAATGGTAAGGGAGGTGAAGTAGGTCGACAGAGCCAGAAAATGGTAAATCTTTGAGAAACTATCATCTTTCTCAGAGTTCTATAGAGCAACCTGGTTTTGTGGCTTATGAAGTTGCATTGAAAAATCAAGGTTGTTTCTAAGATTTAGATTGCCATTTTGAGAAGCTTAAGGGTCAAGGAAGATGAATAACAAAGGCGGTTTGGTTGAATTTATGTTAAAGAAATAGTGCAGATGAAGAAGATTGTGAAAGAAGGGGGAACTGTTAGGTTTATATGTGAAAAGGATCTAAGACAAAGTTAATGAAAGAGAATAAACTTTGAAATCCAGAAGTTGGTCCCACCTCTAAAAAGTTGTTTTCTTTTGCCCAAAAAGTAGTATTCTTGGGAGTCGAGAAATCTTCCGAAGGTTATTTTGCTTCAGAAGTTCTTGAAGAAAAGCTTCCGTAGGTAGATTGATTTCGGAACATATTTCAAATATTTTGAGAATTTTGCTTTGGAATAGATTTAAAACACAGAGTGTTTATTCTATGAAGAATAAAAACTTCAGAAAGGAAATTGCTTTGAGGAAAATTTGTTCTTATAAAACACACAGGTATTTTAGTTGATTTTAACCTTCGAAATATATTTCAGAAATTTCTTCCGATGGTAAAACTACTTAAGTAGATATTTGTTTGCTAGGTCATAAGCTTCTTTCGAAGGTAATTTTAGATCTTCCGAAGGAAAAAGAGATCCAAGATTTTTCAAAAATCTAAGGAATCTCTTTTGATAAGATTTTACTTCCAAAGAGAACAAGGGCTTATGATGGTGATAAAATAGACAACTTAGGACACACAAGTTTTAGAAATAATATGTGTTGATACATATATGTACCTAGATCCTGATCTCAATGTAATATGTCTTGACTGTCTTGCACTTATGTAATATTGGGTACTTAATGAAATGTGAATATTTGTTTGTGATTTCATTAATGAGTTGTTTAACGCCTATTGACTTGATTATATAGGTTTGTGGTTGATTGAATTAATAAAAATAACATTATGATATTTAATACATTCAAATTTAACAACATGAAGTTATCATGCGAATGGCCCATGCTAATGGACCATACGCATGAACAACTTCATGTGAATGACTTAGTCGGACGACTAAACCAGAAGACTGGATCAGTCGTATGATTCTCACATAAGATTGGCTCAGCCGCATGACTAAACACTCAGTTGGGTGAATGGACCAACCGTATAACTCATTCGCATGACTGAACAATGCTAATGGTTCAGTCGCCCGAATGAGCAACCCTAACCTATAAATACCACCTAATTCGTGAAAAAATGTAAGCATTGAATAGACTTCAACTCAGACTTACCCTAGCCGTCCAGAGGCCTCTAAGTTCGTACTCCAAGTTCATAGAACGCTGTAGATCGATTCCTAATCGATTCTTGACATTAGATTCAATACATTATTATGTCGACGTGCGTTCTCACTGATTGGATCGCCAATCAAATAGGATTCCACACTATTTGGTTTGGTTTAACACGTTAATCAGTTAGTGTTTAGTTTGAATACCAGATCCTAACAAGTGGTATCAGAGCCCTGGCTCTTGATTACGTGTTGATTCAATCGTTTTTGATACAAAAGTTGTGTTTTTTCACTAAAAACGCAAGCTTTGTGTGTCAAATGGAGTTTTAGACGTTTCCCGACCATAAAGTTTACTTTTTCCGGCATACGGCGATTAGGGTTTGTGAAAATTCAAGTTTTTATGGCCAAAACACGTTTAAACTACGAATTATCAAACTTCAGCTGGTTCAGTCGCACGATTGACTCAATCACACGACTGAGCTCATTCGCATTCTCCAACCACACGATTGGACTCATTCGTACCCTAATTTGTACGACTGAGAACCCCATTCGGACTGTTCAACCGCATTAGTTCGTTTGGCCGACTGACTCATCCGCATTTGTTCAGTCGCACGATTGAACCATTCGCATAGTTCAACTGCCCGATTAAGTTTAATCGCATACCTTCATTCGCATACATTAGCAGTTTGTTTAATAGTCAAGTTAAGTGTAATGGAGGACCGTTTTTCAGCATACACAGCAAGTAAAGATACTCGTATTCAGAATCTACTGTTGTTGGAGAACGAAGTGGGCATTCACAATAAACCCCCAAAGCTTATCACGTTAGACGACTATCCACAATGGAAGCAACGTTTCAAAATCTACTTAAATGGAGTAGATACAAATTTGTGGCAGGCAATAGAGTCGGGGTACATCATGCCAGTAGGAGCTGACGGAGTCAAACATACATTAAGTGGCATGTCTGATGCATAGAAAGTAAAACACAACGATGAGAAGAAAGTCTACGCTTTGCTCACTCAGTCTATTCTGGAAGATATCATCCATCAGTACTCGGAGTATACTCAAGCAAAGAAATTGTGGGATGCGTTGGAGAAGAGGTATGACGGAAATGCCTCACTCAAGGCCATTAAGGCCAAAGCTTTGAAGAAGGAGTTTGACAACTTCTCTTCAATGGGAAAAGAAGGCCTGGATGATGTGATCGACAGATTCTACCCCTTGATGAGTGAGATGCACACTCATGGAGTAACTACGTCGATGGAGGATAAGGTATCCAACTTTGCTCATGGACTACCAGAGACATGGGCTTCATTCGTTTCAAATCTCAGACAGAATGGGATGCTCTCGAAGGTTTCACTAACAAGTGGTATCAGAGCCTGGCTCTTGATTACATGTTGATTCAATCGTTTTTCATACAAAAGTTGTGTTTTTCACTAAAATTGCAAGCTTTGTGTGTCAAATGGAGTTTTAGACGTTTCCCGACCATAAAGTTTAGTTTTTCCGGCATACGGCGATTAGGGTTTGTGAAAATTCAAGTTTTTATGGCCAAAACACGTTTAACCTACGAATTATCAATCTTCAGCAGGTTTAGTCGCACGATTGGCTCAATCGCACGACTGAGCTCATTCGCATTCTCCAACTGCACGATTGGACTCATTCGTACCCTTATTCGTACAACTGAGAACCCCATTCAGACTGTTCAACCGCATTAGTTCATTCAGCCGACTGACTCATCCGCATTTGTTCAGTCGCATGATTGAACCATTCACATAGTTCAACCACCCGAATAAGTTCAATCGCATACCTTCATTCGCATACATTAGCAAATTGTTTAATAGTCAAGTTAAGTGTAATGGAGGACCAGTTTTCAGCATACACAGTAAGTGGAGATACTCATATTCAGAATCTACTGCTGTTGGAGAATGAAGTGCGAATTCACAATAAAACCCCTAAGCTTATCACGTTAGTTGACTATCCACAATGGAATCAACGTTACGAAATCTACTTAAATCGAGTAGATACAAATTTGTGGGAGGCAATAGAGTCGGGGTGCAACATGCAAATAGGAGTGACGGAGTCAAACTTACATTAAGTGGCATGTCTGATACACAGAAAGTAAAACACAAAGCTAAGAAGAAAGTCTATGCTTTGCTCACTCAGTCTATTCCGAAGGATATCTTCCATCGGTACTCGGAGTATACTCAAGCAAAGAAACTGTGGGATGCGTTGGAGAAGAGGTATGAAGGAAATGCCTCACTCAAGGCCATTAAGGCCAAAGCTTTGAAGGAGTTTGACAACTTCTATTCAATGAGAAAGGAAGGCCTGGATGATGTGATCGACAGATTCTACCACTTGATGAGTGAGATGCACACTCATGGAGTAACTATGTTAGTGGAGGATAAGGTATCCAACTTTGTTGATGGACTACGGAGAAATGGGCTTCCTTCGTTTCAAATCTCAAACAGAATGGGATGCTCTCGAAGTTAGATATAAATGACTTCATTCCGAAACTGAGAGAAGAGGAGCTTAGGATGAAGTACAGAGCTCAAAAGGCCAACTACGATCAGAATCCTGCACTCTACATTGTGACTCCTCAGGCCAAGACATCTGGAGCACCACTACAGACTGCCTTTGTCTCAAGCGCAACAATTCCAGCAGAACCTTCTACTTTAGGGTCCGAAACGTCAGGGTCATCTGGCACCCAGTATATTATACCTGAAGCTAATGGAGCAAAACTGAAAACTGATAACTTCGGTAATGTGACTGTTGAGGTGGCCAAAGAACACATGGACCTCTTAGCTGCTGTAGTCCACTCCTATGATGGACTAGTTGCTAGAAAGATAGGAAATTGTCACCTTGTAGATGAGGATTATGAACAGGTGGACGAAATGGAGTTGGAATGAATGGACATAATGTGGGCTTTCGCAAGTGCTGTCCGACGAGCTAAAAAGTTTGTCAAAAAGACCGGATAGAACTTGGTTGCTACCAAAGATACAACCTTTGGCTTCGACAAGTCAAAGGTAACTTGTTTCAACTATGGTGAGAAGGGACACTTCAAGCGGGAGTGTGTGAAGCCAAAGAAGACTGGGAATGGCAATCCCTTCTCGTCCTTTAATCGTTAGGACAAGGCCACATCTAGCAGTCTTACTTCATCAAGCAAGAACCCCAAAGCCTTGACTACTAATGAGGATGAAGGACATGACTAGAGCTTCCGGTTTGTCTCACCGAGAGAGTCCAGCATAGCTAGTGTGGAGGACATTGATGACGATTCTGCCAGTGAGGGAGATATAGCAGTAGAGTTCGCGATGTCAAATTTTGAAGACACTGCACATGTGGTCAACCACCTGCCTGAAGAAGAAAAATCTGCATCAACATCAAAATCACCAGAAACAACAAATTCTGCGCTCATGGCTAATTCCTCTTCAACATCTCAGGTAAGTACTACAGACCTGTTGTTTAATAATCATGCTTGTTTAGATTGCAACAAATTTAGAGAAAGTAAAGATTTGAAATTTGCTAGGTTATTAGATCATAATGATAGCTTAGTAAAGGATCTGGAACAGTGCACTGAGGCTAATAGAGTATTAAAACAAAACAAGCACAGTTATAAGGAAAAGATAGACCTATTGAATAAACAGCTTAGGGAAATAGAGGTAGTTGCCTTTAACCAAGCAAATGACATTAGGTACTATCTGAACTCCCTAGAGGACACTAAGAAGCAGAAAGCAGTCTTAGAAATAGAAGTCAACTTCTTAAAACAAAAAATGCACAGTTGGACAAGCTCATCTCACATTGTCCAACACTTAGTGAGAGAGAGAAACAATGGGGAGGGATTGGGATACAAAGTGGTTCCACTACCACATGAGACCTTGATGAAAACCAAAAGAAAACCGATTAACAATAACCCCATGAAGGATCATGTGGTGTCAACTCCTCTTGTTAGTGATCCAGATTCCGTAAGTAAATCCAATGAATCTGACGCTAAACAAAAGGAGGCCACTTTAAAGGCAAAAGGAAAGATGCCTTGTGTTAACCTAGAAATTGAGTTTGAAAAGGTTAATTTTCAGGGTCAAACAAAGTTAAATCAGAACCAAAAGGACTATAAAACCTAATCAATCACAAGCATCATATCAAAGTCTAGATAAACAAGAAATAAAAGATGTAAAACCAGGTAAAACAATTAAGTTTGTAAAACCCGATCATACATCTAACAAAGAAGTGTCTCAATCTAAACAAAATAAGGTCGACCGTGTGACATCCACATCGCCACCAAACAATATAAACCGAAAGTTGAAAGCAGATCCTGCTATAATTGTGGAGAGTACAGTCACATTGCGTCTCATTGTCCTTATTATCAGACACTGAGGAGGAAAGTTGAACTTCCTGCATCTAAAACTGGATCTTTTAAGAGGAATTCAGTGACACCTCCTAAAAGCGATAGTGAATCCAAAGTTCAACCCATCAGCAAGTCATCTGTTTATCACAAACATGCCTTACACAAAGCTGGTCTATGGAAAGAAAAATCCGCCTCAGCATCTGAAAATAAGAACAAACAGAAACATGAGCTTCCCTCAACCTCAAATGGTCAATGGTTTGAGTTTATGATGTGTGATGCCTCGGCGAAACCCAAGCCAGTGAAGGCTTGGGTTCCTAACATAAACTAATGTTTTCATTGAATGTGTAGGGTGTTCGCTATAGTGCTGAGACTAACACGTGGATTGTAGATAGTGGAGCATCCAGGCACATGACAGGGAAAAGAGCTCTGCTATCAAACGTCAGACAAATCAAAGGAGGGCATGTTTCATTTGCTGGAAACAAAGGCGGGTACATCACAGCCCAAGGGGAAGTAAGAAAAGAGAAAGTTAAGTTTGATAAGGTAAACTGCGTCTAACAATTATAAAATAACTTACTTTTAGTTTCTCAATATGTGATAAAGGATTCAAAGTAGTCTTTGACAACAAGAAGTGCTACGTTTTGAAGAAAGACTATGTGATCCCGGAGGACCAAATCCTAATGTCAGCTTCAAGATATAATGATCTTTATGTTTTGGATCTCTCAGAGGCCTCCACAACGGATCATGAAATCCAATGCTTCTTGTCCAAAGCTACAGAGAAAGACTCCATCTCCTGGCATAGGAGAATGGGACACATAAATCCGAAGAAAATGAATCACTTTATCCAGAATGATCTTGTGAGAGGAGTAAATGTCAAAAACTTCCACCTCCTGATTTTTGTGTTGCATGTAAAAAGGGCAAAGAAACGAAGAAGTCTTATAAGGAAATGAAAGTTCATTCAATAGAACTTCCTCTTGAGCTCCTTCACATGGATCGGTTTGGTCCAGTCAGTACAAGAAGCATAGCAGGCGACTTGTATTGCTATGTAGTTACTGATGACTACTCAAGATTCTCTTGGGTAATGTTTCTGAAATCCAAATCAAAAACATTTGAATCCTTCAAGGAATTGGTAACTACACTTGAATCCCTCTACAAGCTGAAGGTACGACAGGTGCGATCAGACAATGGAACCGAGTTCAAGAATCAGTAGATGGAGGCTCGTTAGGATTAGTGATCTAAGTTTGATTAATTTGAATAGATCGCAGCGGAATTTGAACAATGAATTAGACAATTCGCAAGAACACAATTGATATTCAATGAAAAGTAACGGTTATAGAGAGAGAATTCTACAAAGGAATATTTTATTCATATGCTTTCGTGGTGGCTGAATGTCACATGTTACAACTAGGTCAACATTCCTTATATAGGGAATGTGACGTCTGCTCATGTCACTTGATAGTGACATCTAACATAATTATTCAAACTACTGAAACTATGCAAACTACTGAGAATGTTCTCAACTACTCATTACATCTCAGAGAATGCTAAGTACAAAAACATAAAACTACTGAACTACAACTACTGAAACTATAACTACTGAAAAGTAAATTACAAGTACTGAAAGGAAATCATCACAACTACTGAAGTTAATAACTTCAGCTATTGTGACAACTACTGATCACTTTGGTCTTCAGTCTTTGTCTTTAGTCTTTGTTCTTAAGACTTTTACTTTCAGACTTTGTCTTCAGCTGATAGTTTCAGACTTTGTCTTGAGTACTTTTCTTTCAGACTTTGTCTTCAGTACTTTTCTTTCAGACTTTGTCTTCAGTACTTTTGTTTCAGACTTTGTCTTCAGTCTTTGCTTTCAGACTTTGTCTTTCGTACTTTTCTTTCAGACTTTGTCTTTAGTAGAAGTCTTCAAATCTCGTCTTCAAACTTTGTCTTCAGACCTTGTAATCAACTGATGTCTTCAGCTGTTGTGATCTTCTTCAGCAGTTGTAATGTGTGTGGGACTTAGAGGTTTTTCTTATCAGGCTCATTGGTTCTTTTGGTCCAACAAACTCCCCCTGAACCAACACAGCCAAAACCTCTAAAATTATTGATGATCCTACTTATTCTTGGCAGAAACACCCTCTTGATCAGCTTCAGAGGTAATCACTTAAGCACAGGCCGGGAAAAGGTTTCTAATGTTTTGATTGGCTAAGTATGGAAGGGAACTCTGTCTTGGGGAAACTGGACACAGAGTCTTGTCCCAACCATGAAACCTAATTCCCATTAATGAGTCTGTAAGACTCACTAGCATAGGCCTCAAGAAGAACAACTTGTTCCTCCTTGGTGAGTTCTTCTGCTTCTCCCTCGAACAAGAACTCTGGGCCATAATACTCAGACAGGTACCTCACTGTCTTTCCATTCTTCAACTCCACAGTTGTTATCTCTCTATAAGCAAATTCATCAGGGTGAGAGCCTTCAAGCAACAACTGGAGTTCACTCTTCTGAAGATCTTCAAGTCTTTTGTATAACAACCCCTTCTTGATCATTTTGTCTCAAGAATAGATTGAGGGGTTGTCTTGGAGTTTTGATCTCTCTTGAATTCTTCAATGATTTCCCAGGGTGAGACTACCGTGGCCAACGTAATTGCAGCATTCAAGGTCTTCTTCACTTGGCTATGATATCTACTTGGTATATTCTTCTTATGAATTCTAGAACTTACCCTGGGGTCTGGCCAAATCCGCACTCTTTCTCTTTGATGTTGAAAAGTATGTCTAAGTGTGTACAGCCTCAGAGCTTGTTTCTTCATTTCTTGAATGGATGAGGACTGAGGGGAATCCTTGTCAACCATCTTGAGAAACTGCTCATCGTGCTGCTTTTGCTGTTCTGCTTCTTCAATCTTTACCTTCACCATTTGCATTTGCAAGTCAGGTGTAATCACTTGTTGACTTCTGTGCTCAGGTGTTTTAAGGTTGAGAACAACAGAGATTGGTAGACAATATTCATCATCATCCTCTTCTTCATTTTCTTCTACCCTGAACACCCTTCTCCTCCTTCTGGGTGTATCACTGGGTAAGGTTTGAGGTGGTTTTTGGGGTAAAGGGATTGGTTTTGTGGGTTGAGTTGTGGGTGGCTTTGGTTTAGGGATAGATTTGGGAGATTTTAAAGATGGGGGTTGTGTTTGAGTGGGAGTTTGAGAAGACTGATCTAGCATTTTGGTGGTGAGTTTGGCTTTGGAGAGCTTTGCCATTTCAGTTCTCTTCCCTGCACCTGCTTCATCTAGTGCTTTGATGATCAATCCTTTATTATAGCCTCCAGCAGAGCAGATTTTCTTGGTTATCTTTAAGATACTATCTCTGGACCAGGACTTTATCTCTATCAATGATCTTCCAAGGTATTTGGCAATGAATCTGATCATTATCTCCAATCTATCCCTTTCCAACACACTATAACCAGCCCATCTTGTTTGAATCTCTTCTATTTCCAGCCTTCTGATCTCAGAGTCTAATGTGGTTGTGTCATGATCATGTCTAAAGAGCTGATCTATAATTTTATCCATGGATCTGCTGTGAGCTTCATCAGCATCTTTGACAAGATCTTCTAAGGATTTTTCTTCATCAACTTTTGACTCAGCACTTTTCTTTCGCTTGTATGTGATCAGTTGTTCTGAGATCAGTTCTTTCTCCACCTACTTCTCTTTTTCAGGTTCTTTCTCATCATCAACTCTTTTCCTTTTCTTTTCTTTCACTGTCTTAGTAGTCTCCCCCTTTTTGGTTGCATTGGGATCAGGGGCTTGAAAGGCAGAAAGAGATTTGTGAACAACATCATCAACGAGGGTTTGTAGATTTGAGGAGATCCTCTCATATATGGCTTTATGGACAATCTCAGTAATGATTGGAGTGATGAGAGGTAAGGAGGTTTGAAAGATAGCAACCATCTGCTCAGAGGGGTTCTGTCCCTGAGAGGTGGTGCCAAAGGCAGAGGCTGGTGGCATAGTTATGTGTGTAGGCGAAGTGTTTGGTGAACCTTCAATTGAAGGTGCCATCTGTGTGGCTATTGGGGTAGATGGACTTTGATCCTGAGACATTTTGGCTAGCAGCTCTTTGAGTCTGCTTACCTCATTCTCTAGGATGGTATTATAGGCTAAAACATCATAGAAAAAGCCCAGGTCATCATCAGTCGTTGCTGAATCACCTGACCTCCTGATTGAATCAGGATGAACATGCTTTGAGTGTAGATTAGTAGATGCATGTGCCCCATGTTCTTGGTACTAGGGACGTCCTACCTCAGGACTATGTCCTTCATTGGCAGTTGCCTCTGGTGAGGTCTTATGGATGTTAGCAACTTCATCCTGATCATTTGCTAAATCAGTAGAAGTGGCAGCCTTACCAGATGTTCTAACGTACATTTCTACACTTGGAGATTGAACATTGTAACCCGTGTGCTGTTGGTTATCAGAACCATTTTGGTCCTCCCCCTCAATGGTTGAGGTATTCCCAGTGGTAATTGGTTTCTGGGGAGGGGGTGAGGAATGCAACTGACTCAGCACTTTAGCAACTATCAGTGTTGGGCTTTGAGGGGCGGTTGCATGTGGAGATTGGTCTGAAGTAGATTGCACCCGGGGTGAGAGGTGCTCTTCAATGGTAACCCTCTCAATTGAGATAGGTTCCAGTAATGTGGGATCCTCAATTGTGGTTGCAACAGGAAACTGTTGAGAGGATACCTATGCGGCTTCAGCAGGTTGAGTCTTGGACATAACTGGGGGGTTATAACCAGTATGTGCATCCTGTATTGGTGGAACAGGGGCATCCTCAGGGGACTCATCTCCTTGAGTAGCCTTTTTGGGCTTTTTGGATTTGGGTTTGGTGGGGACTTTGGATCTGGAAGTGGAGGCTGTGGGTTCCCTCTGCTTGGGTTTTAGCATCTGGACAGCCCCTTTTAGAGTAGGGTCTGAGTTATGTCTGGAGTATACCTCAGCTAAAACAGCTGGAGCAGGGACCCCAAGACCAACAAGGCCATTAGATTTTTAATTGATTAAAAATTATGGCCATCAGAAACCTAGGATAAAGTAACCATCTGCTTGCCACAGGTTTCTGAGCCAGATCCTTTAGTTCCATGAATATTATCTCAGAAATATTTAGATTTTGGCGTTCAAAGATAGTGTACCATACCTGTTGCCATCATGAAGACATCTGATCCCAAGAAGATGTCTTTGAAGCAAGGCAGACATTCACCATATGAAAGATAAGTCTTTCGACATCATGGAAGTGCTTTTTAAGAATGGTTGTAGCACTTAAGTCGCCTGCATACCTGTTATTGATGAAAGACATATCAGTGGAGCCTTTCGGGTATTCTATAGTATAGGTGCCATCATGCAAATTTAGGGTTTTCCGAATGATGTCGGGGGTGATGAGCACCTGTTTCTGCTTCACCAACGACTGGAGAGTGATTTGGCTATCATTCTCACCAGTTGTTACAGAGACGTTGGTCCAGAATTGGGTTAAGGAATCAGGGTATATGGTAGGATTCAGAGGAAAGGCTGTTCGGTATTGGGAATCCAGCATAAGATCGATGGCAGTGTCAAACTTGTTCCAGAAAGCCCATTTCGAAAGGTAGGCAACACAGTTATGCCGGGGTTTGAGTTTCATGGTCGCCATTGTTGAGAGAGAAAAGGTTTGAAAACGGCTAATGAAACGTTTGGCTATAAGTGCAGGTATTATAGGTTAAGAAAAGGCTGAAAAGAAAACGACTGAAAGTGTTGGTGTTATCAGCAGTTGTAAGAAAACAACTGAAGACTTGGTTTTAACTATCAGACGTTTGAAAAAACTGAAGACTTGGTTTTAGTCATCAGTAGTTGTGAAACTACTAAAAACCTTGGTTTTCTCTTTAGGTGTTGGAAACAACTGAGGACTTGGTGTCAGTCATCAGTAGTTGTGAAACTACTAAAAACCTTGGTTTTGTCTTCAGGTGTTGGAAACAACTGAGGACTTGGTGTTAGTCATCAGTAGTTTCACAACTACTGAAGACATGGTTTTGTCATCAGCTGTTTAGGGTGAAACAGTAGTTTGTGGAAACGACTTCTCATCAGTAGTTTTCGTCAATTCTTAGCTTTGCAGCTGTTTCATACTGTCCTCAACACTTACTCATGAGACTTTTTAGTTGTGTTCAGTGGTTTCATAGGACATCAGTACTTATCTGTATTTACTGACATCAGTAGTTATAACTACATCAGTAGTTTGTAACAGAATCAATACATATTTATGACGTTTACTAATGATCATCAGTACTTGTTTACTGAGATCATCAGTAGTTATCACTTATTCTAGCTGCAACATACCAAACTATAACACAAGGTTTTGGAAAGTTGATCTATCCAAAGGCTTAGTAGTTGTGTGAAACTTGTTAGGATCAGTGATCTACGTTTGATTGTTTAAAGAGTATAGCAGCGGAATTCTAACAATGAATTAGCCAATCACAAGAGCAAAAAGATATTCAATGTAAGAACAAAACGGTTATAGAAAGAGAGAATTCTGCAGATTTATTTCATTTAATATTTGCTTTCGTGGTAACGGAATGTCACAATTACAATTAGGTCGACACCTCTTATATAAGAGATGTGACGTCTGCTGATGTCATTTGATAGTGACATCTAACAGAATTTATCACAAACTACTGATAGTTAACACAACTACTGAAGATGTCAAACAACTGACATCTTCTTACAAAAATGCTAAGTGTTAACTATTATTACAACTACTGAAAAGAAACTACTGAAACAATAACAACTGAAGAACATACTCTTCAGTTGTTTTACAAATACTGAAACAAAGAAACTACTGAAAGGTAAACCATCACAACTACTGAAGAAGACCTCTTCAGCTGTTGTGACAACATCTGATACTTTGGTCTTCAGCACTTGTGTCTTCAGACTTTGTCTTCAGCACTTGTGTCTTCAGACTTTGTCTTCAGCACTTGTGTCTTCAGACTTTGTCTTCAGCACTTGTGTCTTCAGACTTTGTCTTCAGCACTTTTGTCTTCAGACTTTGTCTTCAGCACTTTTGTCTTCAGACTTTGTCTTCAGTTGTTGTCTTCAGCTGTTGTGGTCTTTAGTAGTTGTTGTGATGTCTGTGGGACTTAAAGGTTTTTCTGATCCGGCTCATTGGTTCTTTTGGTCCAACAAACTCCCCCTGAACCAATGCAGCCAAAACGTTTAACTTTATTGAGGTCCCACTTATTGTTGGCAGAATGGTTGGTCTTTTTCCTTCTTGATCAGTTGAGAAGATGACCCATATAAGCACTGGCCTGGGAATGAGTCTCTGATGATTTGGTTGGCAATGTATGGATGGGAGCTCTGTATTTGGGGAATTGGACACTGAGTTGTTCCCCCATCCATGAGACTCACTTCCCATGTATAAGCCTGTAGGATTCTCTGGTGTATGCTCTGAGAAACATAATTTGTTCTTCCATGGTCAGGTTCTCAGCTTCACCATCAAACAATCCTTCATGCCCATACAGCTCTGAGATGTACTTGGCCTGTTTGCCATTTTTGAGCTCAACTGTTGTAATATGTCTGTATGCAAACTCATCAGGATGAGTCCCTTCAAGTAACAGACTGAGCTCATTTTGTTTGAAGTTCTCAAGCCTCTTGTAGACGAACCCCTTTTTAATAACTCTGTTCTCTAACATCTTTTGGGGTGGCTGTTTAGTCTCATAGGCCTTCTTGAAGTCTTCTACAATCTCCCAGGGTGATACTGCAAGGACCACTGTGTTCTCTTCATCTATGATCCTTTTTACTTGGCCCTTGTATCTCGAAGGAATGTCTTTCTTTACAATCCTGTGAGCCCCCTATTGAAATGTGTTGGCAAGGGTGTACAACCTCAGAGCTTCTTTCTTCATACTAATTATTGATGAAGAAGCAGCATAAGTTTTGTCGATGCTTTTCAACATCTCATCATCATGAAGCCTTTGCTGCTGCTGTTCTTCAATCTTTACTCTCACAGTTTCCATCTGTGAGGTGGGAGTGATGGGCATGGGTTTGGCTTTAGGCAATGTTAGAACTGCAGACAGAGGCAGCCTATCTTCTTCCACATCATCATCTTCTTCTTCTTCTTCTAGCCTCAACACCCTTCTCTTCTTCTTCTTAGGTGCATCATCGGTTGTTGGTTTAGAGGGTAAGGGAGTTGGTTTTGTGGGTTGTGGTTCTGGTTGTTTTGGAAAGGGAATGTTGACAGGCTGAGTTAGCATTTTAGAGGTGAGTGTTGCTTTTGAGTGTTTGGCTAGCTCAGTCCTGCTCCCTGCTCCTGCTTCATTCAAAGCTTCGACTACTAAACCCTTAGTGTATGCTTCAGACGAACAAATCTTGGAGGTTATGGCCAAGATACTGTCCCTGGTCCATGATTTAATCTCGATCAATGATCTCGCAAGATATTTTGCAATGAATCTGATCATGATCTCTAGTCTCTCTCTTTCTAATGCATCATAACTTGCCCATCTTGAGTAATTTCTTCAACTTCAAGTCTCCTAATCTCTGAGTCAAGCTGTGCAGTATCGAACCCTTGTCTATACAGTTGAACAATAATGGCATCCATTGATTTACTATGTGTAGCATCTGCCATTTTGATCATCTCATCGAGTTGGAGTTCTTTCTCTTTTCCTTCACCCTTCCTCTTCTTATATGTGACATGAAAGTCTTTGTGACTTTCACCCACTTGATCATTTTCGGTTCCCTTCACAACTCCTCTTCCTTCTCAGTTTCCTTTTCTTTCAGTTTGCTCTTCCTCTTTGCTTTCACTGACTGACTCTCCCCCTTTTGGTTGCATTGGTTGCAAGGGTTTGAGTAGCAGAAAGCCTGGTGCTCACAATCTCCTCCACCAGGGGTTGTATGATTGAGGGAAGCCTCTCATCCATGGTTTTGATCACAATGTCTATGATCATTGGGGTGATGAGAGGTAGGGATTGCTGAAAGATAGCAGCTGTTTGCTCAGAGGGGTTCTATTCCTGAGAAGAAGTGCGAGAAATAGAGGCTGCTGGCTCGAAGTTTTGAGTGGCTGAGTGTATGGGAGACCTTCAGGTGAAGGTGCCATCTGTGGGTTTATTGCGGTGGCAGATGGACTTGCTTGTTGAGAGAATTGGTCAAGTAGTCATTGTAGTCTACTGACTTCTTCCTCAAGAATGGTGTTCTAGGCCAGAACATCATAAAAGAAGCCCAGGTCATCATCAGCAGATGTTGAATCACCTGACCTCCTGCTTGTAGCAGGATGTACATGCACTGGGTGTAGACCAGTTTTAGCATGTGCCCCTTTTTCTTGGAACTGGGGACTTCCAGCCTCAGGACTATGTCCTTCATCAGGTGTTGCCTCTAGTGAGGTCCTAGCTATGTTACCAGCTACATTCTGATCATGTGCTGATTCAGAAGAGGTGGCAGCCTCACTAGATGTTCTAATCTCCATATCCACACCAGGAGATAGAACGTGTAAACCCCGGTGCTGTGGGTTGTCAGAAGCATGGTGATCCTCGTCCTCAATAGCTGTGGTTCTCCCCTTTGTTGGTGGTTGTTGGGGAGGAGGAGAGGCATGCAGCTGAGTCAGCACATTTGCAATGATAATGGTTGGACTTTGGGGGGTGAATGCATGGGGAGATGGGGTAAAAGCAGTGTGCACCTGGGGAGAATGGTGCTCTTCAATGGCAATCTCCTCAAATGAGGAAGATCCCAGATTTGTGGGTACCCCTTCTGTGGTTGTTGCAGGCTCCTTTTGAGAGGAATCCTGAGCGGCTGTGGCTGGTGAAGTCCTTGTATCCACTAGGGGGTTATAACTAGTGGATATAGCCTGCGTTTGTGTTGCAAGGGCATCCTCAGGGGACTCATTTCCCTGAGTAGCCTTTTTTGTCTTCTTTTTAGTGGGTTTGGTGGGGACTTTGGATTTGGAGGTGGTGGTTGTTGGTTCTAGCTGCGTGGGTTTTCGCATCTTGGCAGCCATTTTCAGTGATTGGTCAGAGTTGTGCCCGGAGTATACTTCCGGCAGTACAGCCATAGCAGGGACTCCCAGGCCAACAAGTTCCTCAGCTTGAAGCTGGTTTTCAATTATGGCCATCATGAACCGAGGATATAATATCCAACGGTTAGCAGTTTGTTTTTGGGCCATATCCTTGAGCTCTAAAAATAGTATTTCAGAAAAGTTTAAACGTTGTTGCTCAAGGATGGAGTACATTACCTGTTGCCACCTTGTGGACATTTGATCCCATGATGAAGTCTTGGAGGCAAGGCATAGATTTACCATATGTAATATGAGACGTTTGGCATCCGGGAAATGTTTCTTCAGTATGGTAGATACACTCAGGTTACCCTTGTATCCATGGTGGGCAAATGATTGATCTGTTGTGCCCTTTGGATAACCAGTTGGGAAAGTGGCATCATCCAGATTAAGGTTTGGCGAAGAGTGTCTGGAGTAATGACCACTTTTTGGCCATGGACAAACGATTGAAGAGACTCTGTGTCATTCTCCTCAGAGACCAGAGTGACGTTTGTCCAGAATTGGTTAAGGGATTCGGCATATATGGTGGGATTTACCAGAAAAGCCGTTTTGTAGGGTGACTGAACCATTAAATCAATGGCGTTGTGAAACTTGGTCCAGTATGGCGATTTGGAGAGATGTGCGACACAGTTGTGTCGTGGTTTTAGTTGCATGGTCGCCATTGATGAAGAGAGGGCAGAGAGTTTTTGAACGTTAGGTTTGAGAAGAGAAGATAAAAACTCTGAAGGTGGGATAAGGTATTTAAATGGTCGGGTTAGAAAACGACTGAAGGTTTTGGTGTTAGTCATCAGTTGTTGAAACTACTGATGACGTGGTATTAACTTTCAGAGGTTTCAAATGACTGACCGTATTGGTGTGATCAGCAGTTGTTATAAAACAACTGAAGACGTGGTTTTAACCGTCAGACGTTGAAATAGCTGAAGTCTCTGATTTTGTCATGAGTAGTTATAAAACTACTGAAGATTTATTCATCAGTAGTTATAAAACTACTGAAGACAGTTTTGACTTCAGGTGGTGAAACAACTAGGACTTGGTATTTGTCATCAGTAGTTGTGAAACTACTGAAGACACTGGTTTTGCCATAAGTCGTTGTAAACAACTGAAGACTTGGTATTAGTTATCAGTAGTTGTGAAACTACTGAAGACTGTGGTCTTGCTTCAGTTGTTTAGAAACAGCAGTTGTAGAAACAACTGAAGAGAAATTACTCATCAGCTGTTTTCGTCAATTCTTAGCTTTTCAGCTATTTCATACTATCCTCAACACTTACTCATCAGACTTTTCATCTGCTTTTTAGGTGTTTCATAGGACGTCAGTACTTAGCTGTTTTTACTGATTTCAGTAGTTGTAACTACATCAGTAGTTGAGAACAGATAAAGTACTTCAGTACCTGTGAGGCATTTAGCCTTTAGTAGTTATAAAACTACTGAGGGTAAAAGAACTCATCAGTACTTATATGTGACATGGTTACCAATGATCATCAGTACTTTTACTGAGATCATCAGTAGTTGTCACTTATTCTAGCTACAGCATACCAAGCCTTAACACCAGGTTATGGAAAGTTGAACTATCCAAAGGCTTAGTAAAAATGTCTGCAAGCTCATCAGCACTAGGCACAAACATAGGATTAATAAGACCCTTTTCAAAACAATCTCTTATAAAATGATGTCTAATTTCTATATGGTTGGTCCTAGAGTGCTGGACTGGATTTTTGACGATGCAAAGAGCTGAAGCACTATCCATTAATAACGGAGTCTTAGTCTTTGTAATGCCATAATCCAAAAGTTGATTCTGAAGCCAGAGTACTTGGGATGTACAACTTGCAGCAGTAATGTACTCGGCTTCAGCAGTGGATGTAGCAATAGATCTTTGTTTCTTACTCTGCCAAGAAATCAAACAGTTGCCTAGGAATTGACATCCACCAGAAGTTGATTTCCTGGTTAACTTACACCCTGCATAGTCACTATCCGAGAAAGCAACTAATTTGCAAGAGTGCCCAGTGGAATACCATAAACCTAGAGATTGTGTACCTTGCAAATATCTAAAGATCCTCTTGATTGCAATCAGATGAGACTCCTTAGGTGCAGCCTGAAATCTAGCACAAACACATGTAGCAAACATAATATCTGGTCTAGAAGCTGTTAAATACATCAAGGACCCAATCATACATGTGTAAAGTGTTTCATCAACCACTTTACCTTGCTGATCTGTATCCAGTTGTGTGGTGCTGCACATGGGGGTAGAATAGGGCTTACAGTTTTGTAAATCAAACTTTTCCAAAAGATCTTTTGTATATTTGGACTGATGAATGAAAATTCCATCAGCCTTTTGCTTGATTTGCAAACCCAGAAAGAACTGTAATTCTCCCATGGCACTCATTTCAAACTTCTGTTGCATCAACTTTGTAAAGGCATCACACAACTGTGGATCAGAGGATGCAAAAATAATATCATCTACATAAATTTGAACAAGTAGATTATGCTACCCAGCTTTCTTAATGAATAAAGTCTTATCTATGGAGCCTCTAGTGAAATTATTTTCCAGAAGAAAGTTTGCTAATGTCTCATACCAGGCTCTAGGAGCTTGTTTCAACCCATAAAGAGCCTTATCAAACTTATACACCCAATTAGGATGTTTATTGTCCTCAAAGCCTGGTGGTTGACATACATAAAACTCTTCTTTAATTTTCCCATACAAAAATGCACTTTTGACATCCATTTGAAAAACTTTAAGGTTTTGATAAGCAACATAAGCTAAAAACAATCAAATTGCTTCCAGTCTGGCTACAGGGGCAAAGGTTTCATCATAATCAATACCTTCTTCTTGTGCAAACCCCTGAAGAACCAGTCTGGCCTTGTTCTTAACAATAAGCCCATTTTCATCAGTTTTGTTCCTAAACACCCATTTAGTGCCTATTGCACACTTACCTGGAGGTAGAGGAACCAGTTCCCACACTTGCTGTTTCTTGAACTGAAGAAGCTCAAGCTGCATGGCATCAACCCATCCATTGTCCTTTAAACCAATGTGATAATTCTTTGGCTCTTGCTGACTGATGAAGAGAGCATAGAAGCAGAAATTTGACAATTGACTTCTTGTTGATACGCCAGCAGTGATATCACCAACGATTTGAGACATAGGGTGATTCTTCAGATCTTGATACACAATGAGATCTGTGCAAGTGTTTGTAGCAGGCTCAGCAGCAACAGATGGTGATGGTAAATCATTTCCTTGAAATCAATCAGTGGATGGTAATTCAAAGGAAGTTGAATTTGAAGAAATCTCATCAGCATTTGTTGTGGATGGTGCTACTAGAGCTACAGGACCATCAGGTCTAGCTGAATCAGGCAGTTGATCACTAAACCTGAAGGGTGAGTACTGCTATCATCATCATCATCAGCACCAGCAGAACCACCAGGTGGTGAACTGTTGACAGGAGCAACAGCAGGAGTTTGATAAGGAACATATTGCAGTATGTCCAAATCAAATATCTCCACAGGGCTTTGTGGAATCTTGTCCTTTGGAGATTCATCAAACATAACATGTAGAGTCTCTTCAACCATCTTTTTTCTATAGTTGAAGACTCTGTATGCTTTGCAAGTTGATGAATAACCAACAAAGTACCCTGCATCCACCTGAGGATCAAATTTTTGGAGTTGATCCCGTGTGTTGAGAATGAAACAAGGACACCCAAATGCTCTGAAGAATGAAATTAGAGGGGCAAATGATGAAGAACTTCATATGGAGTCTTCATCAACCTCTGATTTACTAGAACTCTATTCTGTACATAGCAAGCTGTATTGACAGCTTCAGCCCAAAAAGTCATTGGTAGTCCAGAATCAGCCAACATGGACCTTGCAGCTTCAATAAGGGTCCCGTTCTTTCTCTCCACTACTCCATTTTGCTCAGGAGTTCTTGGGACGCTATACTGCCTCTTGATTCCCTTTGATAAGTAAAACTCATCAAGTGTGTGGTTTCTGAATTCAGTACCATTGTCACTCCTCACACACTTAACTGGTAGGGAATACTGCTTCTCAACGTGTAACACAAAGTTCATAATGAGCTCATCCTTTGAATGCAAGAAGAAAGTCCATACAAATCTGTAGTAATCATCCACAATTACCAGACAGTATTTCTTCTTAGCCATACTCATCACTCTCACAAGACCAAAGAGATCCATGTGAAGAAGCTGTAAGCAGGCAGTGGACTTAGGTTCTTCTATGGAGGGATATGAAGCTTTGTGTTGTTTTCCTTTTAAACAAGCAGTGCAGTTATCTTCACACTTGAACTCCTTCATAGGCAGTCCCCTTACTAAACCATGGTTTATCAGCTGATTTATGTTTTTGAGATTAACATGACCCAGCCTTCTATGCCATAGAATAGATTCTTGAGGGGAAGCCTTGGAAAATAGGCAACGATGGCCTTTAGATCTATTTTCTTGGAAAGATCTAAGGCATACACTCTTCCTGTCCTGTTGGCCTTTAGGAGAGTGTGTTCATCCAACACCTTATCAATCAAACTTAGAACTTTGCATGACAGAATCCGACAGTTCTGACTGGTGAAAAGAGCAACATGGCCTTTGTCACACATTTGACTGACACTCAAGAGGTTGTACTTGAGATTTTCCACATGGTTAACATCATCAAACTTTATTTCCCCATTGGAAACAAAGCCTTTGCCGATGATGTAACCCTTTGCATCATTGCCAAATGACACAAACCCTTTCCTTCCTTGAGAGTAGTCATTAAGAAGTGATCTGTTTCCTGTCATATGCATGGATCCTCCACTGTCTACATACAAGATGCCTCTGAGGTATGTTGAAGAACCCTGCAAAATACAACAAATTAGTTAGATTTTGAGACCCAAACCTTTTTGGTTTTGAGCCTGTTCTCATCAACAGATGGTAAACTAACATGTTTGTTGGAAACAACAGCCTGAGAGGAAGAACTGGTGAAGAAAAGGAAACCTTTGGCTTGGACCTCCTTTTCTGTGGTTTCAACATAGGAACATCTAATTGGTTAAATCTTCCCAATAATGTTAAACCATCATAACCAGCTGTGTCTGATTTTGTGATAAGGCTTTCAGCTCTTCAGACACATTGGTATTGGAGTTTGATAAGTTCCTATGTTGCACCTTCTTCTTTTGAGCAATCTCAGTTGTTACCTGTTTAACCCCTTCCTTTTTGGATTTCTTTTTTGGACTTAAGGGTTACAGGATTTGATGTTGCTGGTACAAATGTGGCTTCAAACTCAGTTTTCATTTTAACCATTTTCTCTTTACTTTCATCTTTATGTTTGAGTTTGGATCCCCTTTTGTACCAACAATCATCTGTAAGATGACTGAACAAACCACATACTTTACATGGTTTCTTCTTCATCTTATGTTGATCATCAACTAAAGAGAATGAAACTACTGAAGACTTGCTCTTCAGTACTTTGGAAGCATTATTTGCTTTCTTGACTTCCTCTTTAGTAGTCTTCAAACTCTTTCTACTGACAGTTTTCTTCTCTTCAGTGCTGACAGTAGTTGGAGTTTGAACTTCAGGTGTTAAATCTTGCTCTCCAGTCCTTTCAGGACTTCCAGAAATAGCTCCTGAGTTGATCATCTCTTTGATCATGTGAGTGTCAGCAGTGGAACCATCAACATCAGCTGATGGGTTCTGAGAGGGCTTAGTGCTGACTTCAACTTTTGATGATGCTCTATCAAAAAGTGAATCACATGATGATGTGGATTGGTTATTGCTTTCTCCATCAGATTTCACTTCTGCTCTTGAAGCAAAATCCGTAGGAGGAGCAGTGTGATTATAACCAATACCAAACTTCACATTGGAAGTAGATTGCTTACTAAGAAGCATTTCAAAACCTTTGCATGATTGTACCCATCGATCACACTCTACCTGGGTGACTGCAAGGGTTTCTTTGAGACTTCTCTGGTCTTCCAGAATAACCTCTAGCTTGGCATTTTCATCATTTAATTGGCATTTAAGATTATAAATCTCATCATTTTTACTATTAAGAGCAGACTCAAACTCAGCTTTTCTTTTGGAAATGGTTTTCTCAAACTCAAGTTTTTGATTTATTAATGCTACAATTGCCTCTCTAATGGAGACAAAGGCAGCAATGCATGATTCAGAACATAACTTGGCTTTAGCCTCTAAAGATACCTGAGTTACCTGTGAAGATGATGCATTTGAGCAGGAACCCTCAGTAGACTCTAGGGCCATGAGAGCCAGATTCCCAAAAGGACTGTAACCACTATGTTGACCAGCACTTGTGAACAGTTGTTCATGACCAGACATGTCATCCGGTAAACTACTCCAGTCAACAACTCCAGGGGTGAAGAAGCTGTGTTGTTGAGGTTGATGAGATTGAGATGGTTGAGGTTCTGGTAGTGCATGAGGTTGTGGTACTATAGGAACTTGAACTTGATTTGACTGTGGCATGTAATAACAAGGTAAGGATATGGCATTTGACCCTGAGGAACAAAATATGTAGGAGATTGTGGTTGAGAATGATGACTAGAATTGACAGGATGTTGCCCTCTGTGTTGTTGACTATTGCCAGGGAAAGTCACAAAAGGTGCAGAGGAATTAGATCCAGATGATCTGCATTCTCTAGCAAAGTGTCCAAGCCTGTGGCATTTGTGACACTTCAACTTACTCTTGTCAAAACCAACTTTGGTTTTGCCAGAGAGTCCTGGGAACTTTCTTCCAGTTCTTTTGTAGAACTTCTAAGATCTGATATTTATCAAGGCCATTTGGCTCAAAATATCCATCTATTCTAAGTCATCATCAGCAATCCCCTTGAGATCATCCATGATGAAGCATAGATTGTCATTATTACACCTAGTAAACTGACTATCAACACTCACAAACGCAGAATCAGAAGTGTTTGAGGAGAAATCAATATGCTCATCATACTGGCATTCAGATGAAGCATATTCTAACTCATGACCAACCAAGGCAGTGTTGCCTGGTACAAAGTCTTCAGTGAGCTTTCTAGATGAAGACAGTTTTCGTTTCTGTTCTATCTCTCTCTCAAATGTGAGCAATTTCCCATGGAGTTGGGTGAGAGATAGTTTGTCCAAATTTGCACTAGAGCGTAGGACAATAGTATATGTGTCCCATCTCTCAGGCAGTGATCTGAGAAATCTGTTATTCATCTGGATATTGGTGTACTCAAGTTTGACCATTTTTAATTCAGAGATCAAACAGAGAACCGCTCAAACTGTTGAGTCAGTGTCTCACCCTTTCTATGAGAGAATGTCTCGTATTGTTGGGCAAGGAAGTGAGACGTACTCCCACACATAACACAGTCTATTTTCTTCCTTCTAGAATTCTTCTTTTGAGAGCAAGGCTGAAGTTGATCACTTTCACTCTGCATTTTCGTCTTTTTATATGTTGTGGCAATTTTTGTGGGGTTAGAACTATCTTTGGAGCTAGATGATTCATGTTGTACATCAGTGGTGCACAACTTATCAGCCGTCTTCTTATGGGATGATTTAGACATGAACTAGTACTCTTGTTGTTGGAGTTCAAGTTTATGTCCTCAGCTTTAACCACTTCTAATCTTGCAGAAATAAGGACTTGTTTCTATGCAGAGTTGAAGGTGGCCTTGATCTCTTGAGCCTTCTTTGCCTTTCTCTTGCTCATTCGGATCAAGTTCTTTCTCTTGGACTTGTTCATCCTCATAGCTTTACTCTCCTGAGAGGGATGGTAACCCTTCTTAGAATGCACTTCTTCACTCTTCTTAAAGACATTCTTCATCATCTCCTCTTCATCCTCTTTAGTCAAAGGGTCTATGAGGGGAAGCTCATCTTCACAAGTTCCACACCTAGGAGATCTTAAAGACAAGACTATGTATGGAGGAGCTATCTGACAAGATCCCAGCCCCTACTTATTCTAATAACAAACTTTTGCATGCAAGGATGAGGATATCATGTTCTTGAAGGTCTCTTCTTCAAGAACACAGTTTTCTACCCTGGCTTTGCTAATCATAAGCTCAGCCTGGCATTTAGTCAACTTGGTCATGATATCCTTGATCTAAGTCCTATAATTGGTGTGTTCATGTTTAAGAACTAAAATAGTTTTGTCTAAGTCCTCTATCTTTAACTTATAATCATTTCCAGCCTTTTTTGAAATTAGATTTTTAGATATTCAAGGACTCAAGATCAGATCTCATCTCTAAGTTGTAGGACCTATATCTATTAACTTTAGCAATACATTAAGGAATGGAGAGATGTTCCAATACCTTGGCTTCATCGTGGTCAGCCATGAGTGCTTGATTTAGAGATGCATCTTCCACTTGAAAGCTCCAGTCAAAGCCTCCTTCTTTAACATCAACTATAGCTTGCTGCTTTGGCTTCTCATTCTGGCGAGCTCTCTCAGTGTAGTCTGGTTTGGCTTGAGTCTGACCACCATTTGTTCTTGGTTCCTTGCATTCTCTAGCAAAGTGTCTTATCTAGTTACAGTTGGAACACTTTACCTTGCTTTTATCCATACCAAACTTTGCACTGGCTGCATTGCTAGAAAACTTCCTCCTTGTCCTCTTGTAGAACTTCTTGGCTCTATGAGTAAGAAGAGCGATCTGTTGAACTATCTCCATATATTCTAGATCATTTGGATGGATACAGTCCACCTCTTCAAGGGCGAAGAGAAAGTTGCCTGTGGATTCATCAGCAGAAACAAAGGCATGAGAAGAACTTGTCTCTAGGAAAGGACTTCCTTGAGTATAGCTTTCTCTTGGAGTCTCTAGGAAGGTGATGAATGGACCCTTTTATGAGTTGTCAGGGTAGCATATGAGATGATGTTGAGGTTCTATTCTATCCCTTTCAGTTATATTAAGGGTTGAACCCATTTGATTGCTAGAGTTACCAAATGAGTTTTTCATGTTCATCTCCATCTCGTATCCACTGAGAATACCATACAACTCAGTTAGCATAAGAGTCTTAAGGTTCTTAGTCCTCTTGATAAAAACACAGTAATGTGTCCATTATCTAGGAAGTGAGGACATAAACTTCCTCACAATGTCTCTGTTCTCAAGAGTTACTCCAACATCCATTAGAGTATCCACTATCTCAACATAACTAAAGTATTGTTGAGTCATGATCTCACCAATTTTAAAGGTAAAGTTTTCAACTACTCATAGTTCGTCAATCATAGAAATTAAAACATTAAACATTAGAATTATACAATCTTATGCAGCGGCAATGATTTATCAAAAACCATTCGTTTCATTTAAAACACTGTTGTTAAGAAATACATCATCATTACTGTTTACAAAAGACTTGTTTATATGCATTACAAAACAACAGCAACACAGAGTACGAATGGATGTCAGACTTTCCCTGCCGGGTAGCTTCACCCTCGTGCCATCCTCAGCAATAATTACCTGCCAACTGAAAATGTATAAAAGTCGGTGTTACTGAGTGAGCTCTAGCTTTATAAGTAATAAAATACTTTCTATATGTTGTATAAGAAAATACACTTTTCTGTAAAATACAACTCTGTACTGTATATGCGAGCACGCATCAACTATATGAACAAATATTGTTCATTCTCTTTACTGTATGCCTTGTCTGTTCTGTAAACTTTTATCTTTATGTTTCACTTTCTGTATGGACCTGTGAGCAATACCCCAACTATATGCGCGATGGAAAATGGGTGATGGGCCATCTATATCCCTCGAAAGGGTCTATTGTATCACTCGAAAGGGTCAACTATAACCCCCGAAAGGGTCAACTATATCCCCCGAAAGGGTCAACTGTATCCCCCGAAAGGGTTCTGTGTACTATGTACAAGGCCAACCAATCACCCAGGGCACGCTGCGAAGGTCCTGCCAATCTCAATTGATTGACCTGTGTGCATAATAGGATAGCTAACCCGCAGCACAGTTAAGCTAACGACAACATGGTCATGTATCTCCTCTAAGCTTGCAAGACTTGTTAAAATTTTCATTAATGTTCCTCTTCTTTTCTTTATTGCTCTTTCACTTTATTATTACGATATACTTTACATTAGGATAATAACATACCACGTAAAGTCACATACTATGTGTAATAATAATAATAGCAATAATAATAATAAGGAACAATCATACGTAATCATATCACGCATGAAACATCATCATTAATAAGCCCTAGTCAACCTCGGTCGAAACCCCAAAGCACAGATTCCCAGAAAAATTTTGTAAAAATTTCTAAGTGCTTAGGCGCATGGGAACTATTTGGGCGCATGAGCCCTGTTCGGGCGTTTCATCACTATGTAGGCGCATCGGCCAACACTTAAACATTTTCACTTTAGGTGTATGAACTATTCAGGTGCATGGGCACTATTTGTGCGTATGAACACTTAGACGCATGACTAATTTGGACGCATGGACACTTAGGCGCATGAGCCACTTGGGCGCATGGGCACTATTGGGGCGCATGGCCCTACACTTAGTCATCCGGCTAACATTTCTAGGCGCATGGGCCACTGTTCAGGTGCATGGCTACTGTTTAGGCGCATGGATTACACTTAATTCTTTTCTAAGGCATTTTCAGGCGCATGAGCCTTATCTAAGTGCATGGACCTTCTGTTCAACATGTTCGCAGTATGTTTTCAACCCAATCATCAGATCCATTTGTTCAAAGCTTAATGTGGCTATTCTAAACATGAACAACCTATGAGCATTCAAGAATCACATTCAATCATGCACAATACATACGGGGCATACATACTCAAACATTGGAAAATCATTTAAATACATTTTCAGCCCCAAAGATTTTTGAAAACAAGTAAAAACCAGGGTCTAGAACTCACCTGGTGCAACTTGGGTGTTCTTCCTTTTTACCCGCTTGCTATGAGTTCAAAACACCTAGAAACAACACCAAAAAAACACACACCGGAGCACAAACACAACCCATAAGCACATATACACATAACCAAGATAAAACCCATCATAAACACATAAAAACCACAATTCTTACCTTGAATTCATTCACTTCTTCTTCTTCTTCTACAAGCTTAGAGTTCCCCCTGCTCACACTCTCTAAAACCAAAGAAATGGTGATGTGAAGTGACGGTGGGCGGCCATGCCCACCTTTACACCAACTTTTCATAGATTTTTGTCCTTTTCACACTTTTAGTCCCTCCACTTTGACTTAATCGCCTTTCTTTCTCATATTCTTTATATCTTGTCTTCAAAAAATAACCGGGTGTTACAAGTCCACCCCCCTGATATAGGTTTCGTCCCCGAAACCTGTTATTCGTCAAACAGACTAGGATAATGCTGCCTCATCTCCTCCATAGTTTCCCACATAGATTCGGATCCCTTCCTGTGCTTCCACTATACACGCACAAGAGGAACCACTTTATTTCTCAGCCTCTTCTCTTTACGATTGATGATTTCCACTGGTTGCTCCACATAATTGAGCTTTTCATCAACTTCAATGTCCTCCAATGGAACAATCATGTCTTCATCAGCTAAGCACTTTCTCAAACGAGATACGTGGAATGTCGGGTGAATTCCACATAACTCATCTGGCAACTCCAATCTATTGGCCACCTCTCCTACTTGACCAATGATTCGGGAAGGGCCTATATATCTTGGGCTCAACTTGCCCCGCTTCCTGAATCTGATGATACCCTTCCAAGGTGAGACCTTTAACATAACCCGGTCACCTACCTGGAACTTAATTGGTCTACGTCGTTTATCGGCATGGTGAGACCTTTACGACTTCTGTCTATCTTTGGCTGGCTTCATGAAGGCTTTGATCCTCTCAAGCTTCTCAGGCGTAGCCTCGATTACTTCGACGCTTCCCAACTCTTTCTGACAAATGTCACCCTAAGAAATAGGTGTTCTGCATCTCCTACTGTATAGCATATCATATGGTGGCATACCAATGCCGGCATGATAGCTGTTGTTGTATGAGAATCTGGCTAATAGTAAGTGGTCGTCCCAACTTCCACCAAAATTGATTACACATGCCCAAAGCATGTCCTCCAATCTCTAAATCATCCTTCCTGACCTGACTGACTATCAGTTTGGGGATGATAAGCCGTGCTAATATGTAACCTCGTCCCCATTGCGTCGTGGAATTTCTTCCAGAATTTAGACGTAAACCGGGTGTCACGATCAGACACAATGGACACTGGTACACCATGACAAGTTACAATCTCTTTGATGAACAAGTCAGCCAACCTCTCGGATGAATATGTCTGATGGATCGGTAGGAAGTGAGCACTCTTCGTCAAGCGGTCAACAATCACCCATATGGCATTGTACCCTTCGGAGTATGTGGTAGCTTTGTAATGAAATCCATGATGATGTGCTCCCACTTCCATTCTAGTATATCCAAAGGTTGGATCTTCCCATACGGCTTCTGATGTTCCGCCTTCACCTGTAGGCAAGTAAGGCACTTACTCACATACTCCACCACATCACGCTTCATACCTGGCCACGATAATCTTTCTTCATATCTTGATACAACTTTGTAGCACGAGGATGAATGGAGTATCAAGTCTTATGAGATTCATACATAATCCTCACATCTAGATCCACGAAACGAGAAATCCACACCCGTCGAAATCGAGTTTGAACACAAATTGTGTTTTCACTTAATTCCCCAACCAGACCTCTCATTCTTTCAGAGTTTTGATGATCTTCTTTAAATGCCTCATCCTGAAACTCCTTGACTTGCTACATTACATCAGAGGTCATGATCAGTTGGTATGCTTTCACCAGAATCGGCTCGGGCCTCTCCTTCCGGCTAAGAGCATCGGCCACCACGTTGTCTTTGCTCGGATGGTAATGGATCTCGCAATCTTAATCCTTTATAAGCTCCAACCATCGCCTCTACCTCATGTTCAGATCTTTTTGCTTGAAGAAGTACTTCAAGCTCTTGTGGTCCATGAAAATGGTGCACATCGTCCCGTACAGATAGTGCTTCCAAATCTTTAGTGCAAAGACCACAACTACTAGCTCCAGGTCATGAGTAGGGTAGTTGACCTCATGAACTTTCAACTATGAGGATGCATAGGCTATGACCTTCCCTCTCTGCATTAATACACACCCCAACCCGAGTAAGAAGAATCTGAATATACCACCAAATCCTCGCTTCCTTCGGGTAATGACAAGACAAGAGCTTGAGTCAACCTCACCTTTAACTCCTCGATCGCCTGTTCTTGGGCTTGACCACATATAAACTTTACATCCTTCCGGGTCAACTTGGTCAGGGGAGAAGCGATCTTGGAAAAGTCTTGAATGAACCTTCGATAATACCCTGCCAACCCCAAGAAACTACGAATCTCGGATGGCGTCCTTGGAGACTTCCATTGCATCACAGCCTCCACCTTAGCAGGGTCTACCATAATCCCCTCTAAATTTATCACGTGACCTCAGAGTTGAACTTCGTGTAACCAGAACGCGCATTTGGAGAATTTGGCATACAAATTCTCCGTTCTTAAGGTCTCTAACACCTCCTGAATGTGATCGGCATGCTCCTCCTTGCTTTTTGAATAAATCAAGATATCATCAATAAACACCATCACTGATTTATCTAACATTGGCCGACACACTCGATTCATCATGTCCATAAAAGTAGCTGGCGCATTGGTCAAACCAAATGACATAACAAGGAATTCATAGTGACCGTAGCGCGTGCAAAAAGCTGTCTTAGGGATATCCTGCTCCTTCACCCTTAGCTGATGGTAACTAGATCAAAGATCTATCCTTGAAAACCAACTGGCACCTTGGAGCTGATCAAACAGATCATCTATTCTTGGTAGGGGGTATCGGTTATTCACGTTAACTTGTTCAGCTATCGGTAGTCAATACACATCCTCATACTACCGTCTTTCTTTTTCACAAACAGGACCGGAGCACCCCAGGGAGAGATACACGGTCTAATGAACCCCTTATCGAGTAGCTCTTACAACTATTCCATGAGTTCTTTCATTTCTATGGGAGCTAATTGATACAGTGCTTTGGCAACGGGTTGAGCACCGAGTATCAAGTCAATTTGGAACTCAATCTCGCGATCCGGTGGCACGCCGGGTAAGTATTTCGGGAATACGTCCGGAAAGTCACATACAACTGGTACATCAGATAGATGCGGTATTGGCGCGTCCACATCCTTTACGTAGGCCAAGTAGGCACTACATCCACGCCTCATGCTCTTCCCGCCACCGCCATCGAAATCATTTTCGGGATCGTCGTGACGCGATCTCCATAAATTGTAACCAAACTCCGATCGGACGCAACTAATCTAATCATATTCTTCCGACACACAATATTTGCTTCATAGGTTGCTAGCCAGTCCATCCCTAGTACTACATCAAATCCACCTAGGGGTATCACGTGTAACCTAGCAGCAAACCTATGGCCTTCTAGTTCTATGGCACAGTCCTCTATCACATCAGTAGTTCTAGTGGACTTACCGATAGCAGTTTCTACATCAAATGGTGCACTGACCTTTCTACTGATAACATGCAACTTAGCACAGAAGGTAGTAGAAATAAAACTTCTACTAGCACCAGAATCAAAAAATATAGAGGCACAAGTTTGGTTTACGAGAAACATACCTGACACAAAATCGGGATCAGCTCTGGCTTCCTCACCGGTCATGGTGTAAGCTCTAGTACCTGCCCTCTGCCCTCCTTCCTCCGGCTTTTCTTTTCTGCCCAAAGCCCTCTGCCCTCGGCTTCTTGTAGTCTCTAGCGATGTGGCCAGGCTAACCACACCTGAAGCATACGTTCCTCCCCATTCTGCACTCACCAGTATACTCCCTTCCATATTTGTCACACCTCCTCAGCCCTGATCCAGATGTGACCACACGTCGATCACGCACCTTTGCTATCTTCTTGTTTGGAGCAGTTCTACCACGTCCAAACTGTTTCCCATTCCAGTTCCGACTACCACCATCCTTCTTATCCACCTCAGCCACCACCACCTCGTGCTCATCATATAATATGCCAGCCAAGTCAACTGCCGACCTGAAAGTGCTCGGCCGGGCGACAATCATATGCCTATGGATATCCGCCGGCAGCCCCCGGATGTATCTTTTAATCTTTCATGACAATCGTGTCACTTTATCGGGCACCAACCGCGCCATTTCATTGAATTTGGTGGTGTATTACTCGTGTGTCATCATTCCCGCCTCGAGCTACGGGAAGTCTCTTTCTACCTTATCAATCTCTCTGTGAGGACAGATTTCCTCGATCACTAGCTTCTTCAGTTCAGGCCATTATATTCTTCCAATGGCCTTGCTACCATCGGCTTGGAAAATGTTGTCCCACCAGCACAAGGTCGAGTCCACAAAGAAGTGGGTAGTGAATTTCACCTTCTGATCCTCACGGCACTCACTGATATCAACGACAGCCTCCATCTCCCTTACCCACCGGTGAGCGGCTGCCGTAGTGCCGTTTCTATCAAAAGTAGGGGGCTTGTATCTCATAAACGCCCCATAGTTACAACTCGGGTCGTCTCCGGCGCAGGCTCCTCTTCTTCCTCCTCTTCATCATCAGAGAGAACCGTTTCTGGTTCTGGTTGATCCCGTCCTCCCAGGACCGGTTTCTTCATTCTTTCCCCATCCGTTACGGCCTTGATCACTTCGGTCACCACAGATGGTAGAATCGTCTGCATGACCTGGTAAACCTCTTCCACCACTGCCTCCTTTACTGAGGCTCTCAGATTGGCGCTCTTGTTGCCAGCCTCCAGATGAGGGGTCTCTGGTCTTCATGAACCGCTTTCTCGACTCTGGGTCTCCCTCTCTTGGGTCGTGAAGCAGAACCGTGACCTCCACCATGGGAGGCTTTTGAAGATCTACTGCCATGCATCCTCTAAAAGCACA
The DNA here is from genome assembly GCA_025506515.1 of Flaveria trinervia. Lineage (NCBI taxonomy): Eukaryota > Viridiplantae > Streptophyta > Magnoliopsida > Asterales > Asteraceae > Flaveria > Flaveria trinervia. The sequence continues at coordinate 16,097,581 of CM046454.1, read as the reverse complement.
CTATAACATTCAAACACTAACGCAGTCATTCAAGGTAATACTATGTTTTTGTCAAGTATAGTAAGTCCCTAATTACAGTGGCCAAGTTGTGATTAGCCACTTACTTTACTCTTCATACCCCAAGCATCTCCTATCCTGACTTAATCAGTATCCGGTTAACATTAAGAAAAGACATACCTGATGGCATGTAGCTACTCAGGCTGACATCCCTCCATTTGTCCCATTTTCAGTTTAAGTTTAGGTTTTAAAAGTTTTACTTAACCCAATTCTCTTAAACTTTGGCTCTGATACGAACTTGTAAGGCACCGTTCCCGGAAACCTCACAGTTGGTCAATCATAGCAATTAAAACATTAAACATTAGAATTATACAATCTTAAGCAACGACAATGATTTATCAAAAACCATTCGCTTCATTTAAAACACTGTTGTTAAGCAATACATCATCATTAACTGTTTACAAAAGACTTGTTTATATGCATTACAAAACAACAGCAACACAGAGTACGAATGGATGTCAGACTTTTCCTGGCGGGTAGCTTAACCCTCGTGCCATCCTCAACAATAATTACCTGCCAACTGAAAATGTATAAAAGTCTACGTTGCTGAGTGAGCTCTACTTTTATAAGTAATAAAATACTTTCTATATGTTGTATAAGAAAATACTCTTTTCTGCAAAATACAACTCTGTATTGTATATGCGAGCACGCATCAACTATATGAACAAATATTTTTCGTTCTCTTTACTTATTCCTTGTCTGTTCTATAAACTTTTATCTTTATGTTTCACTTTCTATATGGATCAGTGAGCAATACCCCAACTATATGCGTGATGGAAAACGGGTGATGGGCCATCTATATCCCTCGAAAGGGTCAACTGCATTCCTCGAAAGGGTCAATTATATCCCCCGAAAGGGTCAACTATATCCCCCGAAAGGGTCAACTGTATCCCCCGAATGTACAAGGCCAACCCAATCACCCAGGGCACGCTGCAAAGGTCCTGCCAATTTCAATTGATTGACCCTGTGTGCATAATAGGGTAGCTAACCCGTAACACAGTTGAGCTAACAACAACATGGTCGTGTACCTCCTGTAAGCTTGCAAGACTTGTTAACATTTTCATTAATGTTCCTCTCTTTCTTTATTGCTCTTTGTTGGACCAAAAGAACCAATGAGCCAAGATCAGAAAACCTCTAAGTCCCACATGGTATCACAACAACTGCTGAAAGCCTCATCAGTAGTTTGACAAGTGCTGAAGACTTCAACAGCTGAAGATCTAGTGCTGAAAGACCTTAACAGCTGAAGAACCAAAGTGCTGAAGTACAACAGCTGAAGAACACAAGTGCTAAAGCTGAAAGACCAAAGTACTGAAGTACAACAGCTGAAGAGTTTACAAGTGCTGAAGATCAACAACTGATGTACAAGGTCTGAAGACAAAGACTGAAGACATCAGCTGATGATATCTACTGAAGTCATCAGTTGATGAAACACCTGAAGGTCAAGTCTGAAGATCAAGTACTGAAGCCTCAGTAGTTTGTCACAACTGCTGAAGAGTACTTCTTCAGTAGTTGTGATATCAGTAGTTTTATATTTTTATGTTTCAGTAGTTTTGTAAAACGACTGAAGAGCTTGTTCTTCAGTCGTTGTAGTTTCAGTAGTTTTATATTTTTGTACTTAACATGCTGATATGTTCTCAGTAGTTGTGAACATTTCAGTAGTTTGTTAAGAATTAGTTATTTTTGTATTGGATCTGCCAGTTGTCACTTTCCGTGATAACAGCGTGACTGTTGCACTCTATATAAGGAGTGACAACCTATTGTAATCACGGGAATGAGGTGAATGAATGGAATGAATGATTGATTAGATTATTCTACATCTATAACCATTCCTAGAAATCAGAAATATATATATATATATTCTCTCCCTATAACCGTATGCGATCTTAATGCTTACAAGTATCGATTGCTTGCTACAATTTGTCTAATTCTAGTTTGTATTCCGCTGCTTTGTATCCTAATACATCAAACGTGATCACTGATCCTGTCAAATGGTATCAGAGCAGGTTAATCATTGATCGATCTAACAATTGATCATTGAAACTGCTATTCAAGATCTAAGTTTGATTGAATTAGCTTTTGTTTTTGCAAGAAACGGTTATAGAGATTGAATTTTCTGTATTTCTGCTCATTCATCCTGAGATCTTTTCTTGGTTCTCATTGAGTTTGTTGTGGTCTGTCTAAAACTTTTTAAAACTTGAACTAAACTGTTTTTGAACTGAAAATGACTACTCCCTCCAATGATCCTCACAATACTGGTTCCTCAACCAAGCCACCTATGCTGGTTAGGAATGAGTATAACATATGGCAAAGACGTATGCTCCATCACCTGTCTGTTAACAGCGCAGGGTGTTGGACATCAGTGGTACATGGTCCACACAAGCCTATGGTGAATAACCCGGAAACCAATCAAATGGTTCCGAAGAGGAGGGAGCAATACTCAGATGAGGATAAGAAGTTGCTTGAGATTGATGCAAAAGCCCATGGAATTCTGGCCATGGCATTGCCCAATGAAATCTATTCTGGGCTAATGCATCATGAAACTGCCCATGACCTCTGGATGCTTGAAAGAACAATTGGAGGAACAGATGAGGTCTTGGCAAATAATAGAGAAATTCTTGCCCAACAATATGAGACATTCTCTCATAGAAAGGTGAGACACTGACTCAACAATATGAGCGGTTTTCTTGTTTGATCTCTGAACTAAAAATGGTCAAACTTGAATACACCAATATTCAGATGAATAACAGATTTCTCAGATCACTGCCTGAGAGATGGGACACATATACTATTGTCCTACGCTCCAGTGCAAGTTTGGACAAACTATCTCTCACCCAACTCCATGGGAAATTGCTCACTTTTGAGAGAGAGATAGAACAGAAGAGAAAGCTGTCTTCATCTGGAAAGCTCACTGAAGACTTTATACAAGGCAACACTGCCTTGGTGGGTCATGAGTCAGAATATGCTTCATCTGAATGCCAGTATGATGAGCATATTAATTTCTCTTCAAGCACTTCTGATTCTGCATTTGTAAGTGTTGATGGTCAGTTTACTGGGTGTAATAATGACAATCTATGTTTCATTATGGATGATCTCAAGGGGATTGCTGATGATGACTTAGAAGAGATGGATATTTGAGCCAAATGGCCTTGATAAATATCAGATCTCAGAAGTTCTACAAAAGAACTGGAAGAAAATTCCCAGGACTCTCTGGCAAAACCAAAGTTGGTTTTGACAAGAGCAAGTTGAGGTGTCACAAATGCCAATGGCTTGGACACTTTGCAAGAGAGTGTAGATCAACTGGATCTAACTCTACTGCACCCTTTGTGACTTTTCCTGGCAATAGTCAACAACACAGAGGGCAACATCCTGTCACATCTAGTCATCATCCTCAACAACAATCTCCGGCATATTTTGTTCCTCAGGGTCAAATGCCATATCAGTACCTTGTTATTACATGCCACAGTCAAATCAAGTTCAAGTTCCTATGACACCACAACCTCATGCATTACCAGAACCTCAGCCTTCCCTATCTCATCAACAACCTCAATCTCAACAACACAGCTTCTTCACCCCAGGAGTTGTTGACTGGAGCAGTTTACCAGATGACTTGTCTAGTCATGATCAACTGTTCTCAGGTGCTGGTCAACATGGTGGTGACAGTCCCTTTGGAAATCTAGCTCTTATGGCTTTGGAGTCTGCTGATACTTCATTTTCCCATGCCTCTACACCTCAGGTATCACAGGTATCCTCTGAGGCAAAAGCCAAATTATGTTCTGAACCATGCATAGCAGCATTCGCTTCCATTAGAGAAGCAAATGTAGCTTTAATTAATAAGAACATTGAGCTAGAACAAATAATTTCCAAAAACAAAGCTGAGTTTGAGTTTGTGCTCAAAGATAAAATGATGAGGTTTATAAACTGAATTGCCAAATAATTGATGATAAGGCTAGAGAAGATGTACTTCTAGAGAAGTACAAAGATCTCAAAGAAACCCTTGCAGTTACCCAGGTCGAGTGTGATAGATGGGTACAATCATGCAAAGGTTTTGAAATGCTTCTTAGTAAGCAATCTGCTTCAAATGTGAAGTTTGGAATTGGCTACAATCACACTGCTCCACCTACAGATTTTACCCCAAGAGCAGAGGTAGAATCTGATGGTGAGAGTGATAACAATCCATCACATCATGTGATCTACCTTCTGATACAGCACAATCAGAAGTAGCAGTCAGCATCAAGCCCTCATTGAACCTATCAGCTGATGTTGATGGTCCAAATGCTGACATTCACATGATCAATAGTTTGATCAACTCAGGAGTTAATCCTGAAGGTCCTGAAAGGACTGGAGAGCAGGATTTAACACCTGAAGTTCAAACTTCAACTGCTGTCAGTACTGAAGAGAAAAAACTGGCAGTAGAAAGAGTTTGAAGACTACTAAAGAGGTAGTCAAGAAAGCAACCAATGCTTCCAAAGCATTGAAGAACAAGTCTTCTGTTGCTTCACCATCTTTAGTTGATGATCAACCTAAGATGAAGAAGAAACCATGTGAAGTATGTGGTTTGTTCAATCATCTTACAGATGATTGTTGGTACAAAAGAGGTTCCAAACTCAAACAAAAGGAAAAATTAATGAGAAAATGGTAAAAATGAAAACTGAGTTTGAGACCACATTTGTATCAGCACATCAAATCCTGTAACCCTTAAGTCCTTATCTAACTCCACTAGCTATGTGTCTGATGAGTTAAACATAGGACCTTATCTAACTCCAAAAAGGAAGGAGTTAAACAGGTGACAGCTGAGGGTGCTCAAAAGAAGAAGGTGCAACATAGGACCTTATCTAACTCCACTAGCTATGTGTCTGATGAGCTGAAAGCTTTATCACAAAATCAGACACAGCTGGTGATGATGGTACAACATCTGTTGGGTAGAGTTAACCAACTAGATTCTCCTATGTTGAAACCACAGAAAAGGAGGTCTAAGCCAAAGGACTCCTCTTCTACACCATCTTCTTCTTCTCAGGCTGTTGTTACAAATAAACATTTAGTTTACCATCTATTGATGAGACCAGGCCCAAAACCGAAAAGGTTTGGGTCTCTAAAACTAACTGATGTTTATTATTGCAGGGTTCTTCAACATGCCAAAGTAGCATCTGGTATGTAGACAGTGGGGGATCTATGCACATGACTGGGAACATCTCTCTTCTTCATGACTACTCTCAAGGAAAGAAGGGATTTGTCTCTTTTGGCAATGATGCTAGGGGTTACATCATCGGTAAGGGCTTTGTCTCCAATGGAGAAATCAAATTGATGATGTTAATCATGTGGAAAATCTCAAGTACAACCTCTTGAGTGTCAGTCAAATGTGTGATAAAGGCCATGTTGCCCTTTCACAAGTCAAAACTGGTAGGATTCTGTCATCCAAAGTTTTGCACTTGATTGACAAGGTGTTGGATGATCACACTCTCCTGAAAGCCAACAGGACAGGAAGAGTGTATGCCTTAGATCTCTCTAAGAAGATAGATCTCAAAGGCAATCCTTGCCTATTTTCCAAAGCCTCTTCTCAAGAATCTAAACTGTGGCACAGGAGGCTTGGTCATGTTAATCTCAAAAACATGAATCAGCTTAGCCACAATAGTTTAGTCAGAGGCTTACCAATAAAGGAGTTCCACTGTGATGAAACCTGCACTGCTTGTTTAAAAGGAAAACAGCACAAAGTCTCATTCCCTCCTATTGAAGTGTCCAAGTCCACTGCCTTTGCAATTACTGCATATGGATCTATTTGGCCTGTGAGAGTATGAGCATGGCAAAGAAGAAATACTGTCTGGTAATTGTGGATGATTACTCCAGATTTGTATGGACTTTCTTTCTACATTCAAAGGATGAGGCTACTCAGAAGATTATCCACTTTGTGCTGTACATTGAGAAGCAGTATTCCCTTCCAGTCAAGTGTATTAGGAGTGATAATGGAACTGAGTTCAGAAATCATACACTTGATGACTTCTATCTTTCAAAGGGAATCAAAAGGCAGTTCAGCATTCCAAGGACTCCAGAACAAAATGGAGTAGTGGAGAGAAAGAACAGGACCCTCATTGAAGCTGCAAGGTCCATGCTGGCTGACTCAGGTTTGCCATTGACCTTTTGGGCCGAAGCTGTCAACACAGCTTGTTATGTGCAAAATAGTTTTAGTAAATCAGAGGTTGATGAAGACTCCATATGAAGTCTCCATCATTTGGCTCCTCTGATTTCATTTTTCAAAGCATTTGGTTGTCCTGTTTTATTCTCAACACAAAGGATCAACTCCACAAATTTGATCCTAAGGTGGATGCAGGATACTTTGTTGGTTATTCATCTACTTGCAAGGCATACAGAGTCTTCAACTGCAGAACAAAGATGGTTGAAGAAACTCTACATGTTAAGTTTAATGAATCTCCAAAGGACAAGATTCCACAAAGTCCTATGGAGTTATTTGATTTGGACATACTGCAATATGTTCCTTATCAAACTCCTGCTGTTGCTCCTGTCAACAGTTCACCACCTGGTGTGACTGTGCTGATGATGATGATGATTGCAGTACTCACCTCTTCAGGTTTAGTGATCAGCTGCCTGACTCAGCTAGACCTGATGTTCCTGTAGTGCCAGCAGCACCATCCACAACAATGCTGATGAGATTTCTTCGAATTCAACTTCCTTTGAATTACCATCCACTGATTGGTTTCAAGGAAATGATACACCATCACCATCTGTTGCTGCTGAACCGGCTACAAACACTTGCACAGATCTCATGTGTATCAAGATCTGAAGAATCACCCTATGTCTCAAATCATTGGTGATATCACTGCTGGAGTATCAACAAGAAGTCAATTGTCAAATTTCTGCTTCTATGCTCTTCATCAGTCACCAAGAGCCAAAGAATTATCACATTGCTTTAAAGGACAATGGATGGGTGATGCCATGCAGCTGAGCTTCTTCAGTTCAAGAAACAGCAAGTGTGGGAACTGGTTCCTCTACCTCCAGGTAAGTGTGCAATAGGCACTAAATGGGTGTTAGGAACAAAACTGATGAAAATGGGCTTATTGTTAAGAACAAGGCCAGCTGGTTGTTCAGGGGTTTGCACAAGAAAAGGTATTGATTATGATGAAACCTTTGCCCTGTAGCCAGACTGGAAGCAATTCGATTGTTTTAGCTTATGCTGCTTATCAAAACCTTAAAGTCTTTCAAATGGATGTCAAAAGTGCATTTTTGTATGGAAAAGTTAAAGAAGAGGTTTATGTATGTCAACCTCCAGGCTTTGAGGACAAAACATCCTAATTGGGTGTATAAGCTTGATAAAGCTCTTTATGGGTTAAAACAAGCTCCCAGAGCCTGGTATGAGACATTATCAAACTTTCTTCTGGAAAACAATTTCATAGAGGCTCCATAGACAAGACTTTATTCATTAAGAAAGCTGGGCAGCATAATCTACTTGTTCAAATTTATGTCGATGATATATTTTTGCATCCTCTGATCCAAAGTTGTGTGATGCCTTTACAAAGTTGATGCAACAGAAGTTTGAAATGAGTGCCATGGGAGAATTACAGTTCTTTCTGGGGTTGCAAATCAAACAAAAGGCTGATGGAATTTTTATTCATCAGTCCAAATACAAAAGATCTTTTGCAAAAGTTTGATTTACAAAACTGTAAGCCCTGTTCTACTCCCATGAGCAGCACCACACAACTGGACTCAGATCAGAAAGGTAAAGTGGTTGATGAAACACTTACAGATGTATGATTGGGTCCTTGATGTATTTAACAGCTTCTAGACCAGATATTATGTTTGCTACATGTGTTTGTGCTAGATTTCAGGCTGCACCTAAAGAGTCTCATCTGATTGCAGTCAAAAGGATCTTTAGATATCTGCAAGGCACTCCATCTCTAGTTTATGGTATTCTACCGGACATTCTGGTAAATTATTTGCTTTTTCTGACAGTGACTATGCAGGGTGTAAGTTGACCAGGAAATCAACTTCTGGTGGATGTCAATTCCTAGGCAACTGCTTGATTTTTGGCAGAGCAAGAAACAGACCTCAGTTGCTACATCCACTGCTGAAGCAGAGTACATTGCTGCTGCAAGCTGTACATCTCAGGTACTCTGGCTTCAAAACCAACTTTTGGATTATGGCATTACAGAGACTAAGACTCCATTGTTAATGGATAGTGCTTAAGCTCTTTGTATTGTCAAAAATCCAGTCCAGCACTCTAGGACCAAACATATAGAGATCAGACATCATTTTATAAGGGATTGTTTTGAAAAAGGTCTGATTGATCCTAAGTTTGTGCCTAGTGCTGATGAGCTTGCAGACATTTTTACTAAGCCTTTGATAGTTCAACTTTCCAAAACCTGGTGTTAAGCTTGGTATGCTGCAGCTAGAAAAGTGACAACTACTGATGATCTCAGTAATTCATACTGATGATCATGAGTACCTATGTCACATATAAGTACTGATGAGTTCTTTTAACCTCAGTAGTTTTTATAACTACTGAAGGCTAAATGTCCACAAGTACTGAGTACTTCATCTGTTCTAAACTACTGATGTAGTTACAACTACTGATGCAGTTACAACTACTGCAATCAGTAAAAATAGATAAGTACTGATGTCCTATGAAACAACTGAAATCAGCCAAAAAGACTGATGAATGTGTTGAGGACAGTTTGAAACAGCTGAAAAGCTAAGAATTGACGAAAATAGCTAAAGAGAACTTCTCTTCAGTCGTTTGTACAACTGCTGTTTCATTCTAAACAACCGAAGCAAAACCACGTCTTCAGTAGTTTTATAACTACTGATGACTAATACCAAGTCTTCAGTTGTTTACAACAGCTGATGACAAAACCACTGTCTTCAGTAGTTTCATAACTACTGATGACAAACACCATCCTCAGTTGTTTCAATCATCTGAAGTCAAAACCACGGTCTTCAGTAGTTTTCTAAACTACTGATGCCTAACACACGACTTCAGCTGTTTCAACGTCTGAAAGGATAATACCATGTCAACGGTCGTTTAAAACTACTGATGACTAACACCACATCCTTCAGTCGTTTCCTTACCCGTACCCTATAAATACCCCTAACCTGAGCTCTCCATGCTTCATCTTCTTCAAACCTAACGTTCCTCTCCAAAACTTCCCTCTTCTCCATGGCGTCTATGCAAATTAAACCGCGACACAACTGTGTTGCCTACCTCACTAAATCGCCGATCTGGACTAAGTTCGATACTGCTATCGATCTTATGGTCAGTCCCAATACAACAAGGCATTCCTTCTGAACCCCGTCTTACATGCCGAATCCTTGAACCAATTTGGATGAACGTTACTGTTACACTGAGGAGCAACACACCATCCCTCCGGTCAGTCGTCAACAACAAAGAAGTAGTCATTACTCCTGCAACAATCCGTAAAATTCTTCACTGAATGATGCTACTTCTCCTGCTGGATATCCGAAGGGCACCATAGATCTATCCTTTGCTCAGCATGGATATCAAGGCGATCTCAGTGCCACCACCATCATGAAGAACACTTTAATGACGCTGAGCGCCTGATTTTTCACATGGTAAATGTATGTTTGGCCCCTAAGACGTCGTCTTGGGATCAAATGTCCACCAAATGGCAGCAGGTAATGTATTCTATCCTTGAGCAACAACCACTAAACTTTTCAGAATTAATTTTTCAGAGCTCAAAGATATGGCTCAAAAACTAACTGCCAACCGTTGGATACTGTATCCACGGTTCATAATGGCCATTATTACAGACCAGCTTAATGCTGAGGGACTTGTTGGCTTGGGAGTCCCTGCTACGGCTGTTCTGCGGAAGTATACTCCCGGCACAACTCTGACCGACACTAAAAATGGCTGCCAAGCTGCGAAAACCCACGCAGCTGGAACCCACAGCCACCACCTCCAAATCCAAAGTCCTACCAAACCCACCAAAAAGAAACCCAAAATGGCTACTCAGGGAATTGAGTCCCCTGAGGCTGAGGATGCCCCTGCACACAAACGCAGGATATATCCACTAGTCCAAAGCCCCTAGTGGATACAATGACTCATCCAGCCACAGCCGCTCAGGCTTCCTCTCAACAGGAGCCTGCAGCAACTCCCCAAGGGGCACCTACTTATCTGGGATCTTCCTCACTTGAGGAGATTGCCATTGAAGAGCACCATCCTCCCCAGGTGCACACTGCTTCTAACCCCTCACCCCAAACAACCGCCCCTCACAGCCCAACTTTAATAGTTGCACAAGTGCTGACTCAATTGCACTCCTCACCCCCTCCCCAGAAACCACTTACTACTGGGAATACCTCTACAATTGAGGGGGAGGAACACAGTGCACCTGAGAACCCACAACACAGGGGTTTCCCAATTCTATCTCCTGGTGTAGACAAGGAGCTTAGAATATCTAGTGAGGCTGCCACCTCCTCCTCTGACTCAGCACATGACCAGAGTGAGGCTGGTAACATTGCTAAGACCTCCCTAGAGGCAACAGCTGATGATGGACATTGTCCTGAGGCTGGAAGTCCCCAGTACCAAGCACAAGGGGCACATGCACCAACTGGTCTACACCCAGTGCATGTAAATCCTGCTCTAAGCAGGAGGTCAGCTGATTCCTTCGGCTGATGATGACCTGGCTTCTTCTATGATGTTCTTGCCCAGAACACCATCCTGGAGAGAAAGTCAGTAGGCTGCAAACCTACTTGACCAACTCTCCCAGGAGAAAGACCATCTGCCTCTATCCACCCACAGATGGCACCTTCCCTTGAAGGTTTCCCAAACACAGAGCCACCCCAAAATCAACCACCTGCCTCTGCTTCAGGCCCTACTTCTCAGGAACAGAACCCTCCTGAGCAAATAGGTGTGTCATCCAAAATTCCCTCCCTCTCATCACACCCATAATCACTGATATAGTGATCAAAGCCCTTGATGAGAGCTTTCCTTAACATTACAGCCCTTGGTTGATGCTGCTGTCCAAAAGACTCTTTCTGCGGTACAACCCCTTCCTCCATTGCAACCAAAAAGGGGGAGAGTACTGCAGTGAAAGAAAAGAAGAGGAAAAGATCAGAGGAAAGGAAGAGAAGCAAGCCCAGAGGAGGAAAAAGAAAAGCAACCTCTGCTCACTTACAAGCGAAAGAGAAGTGCTGATGATCACACTGCTGAAGACAAATCCTTGGAGGAGCTGGTCAAAGAAGCTGACACCACACACAGCCGATCCATGGATAAAATAATTGAACAACTCTTCAGGCAGGGGTTTGACACAGCCACACTGGATAGTGAGATCAGAAGGTTAGAAGTACAAGAGATACAAACCCGATGGGCAGGGTATGATGCTCTTGAGAAAGAGAGGTTGGAAATAATGATCCGCTTTATTGCAAAATACTTGGGAAGATCATTAATGGAGATCCGCGCATGGACCAGGGGACAGCATTCTGGCTATAGCCACCAGAATCTGTCTGTCTGAGCAATTCAACAAAGGGATTATTGGGAAGTCCTTGATGAGGCTGGGGCTGGTAAAAGGTTAGAGATGGCTAAACTCACAAAGGCGAAACTAACTACAAGGATGCTAGATCAACCTTCCCTTCCACCCACTCAAACAGATCTTATCCCTCAAATCTCCCACCAACCTCTAAGCCAAAATCCAAACATCCTTATTCTTCAAAACCAATCCTTCACCAACCCAACCATCATCCAGTGATGTACCCAGAAGGAGGAGAAGGGTGCTGAAGATGGAAGAAGAAGAAGAAGAAGAGGATGAAGATGATAGTCTGCCACTCTCTGCTGTTCTGAAGCTACCAAAACCCCGAAGTCAACCCATGATCACACCTGACTCTCAAAGGAAATGGTCAGAGTCAAGATAGAAGAAGAAGAACAGCAGAAACAGCACGATGAGCAACTGTTGAAGATGGTTGACAAGGAATTTCCTCAGTCATCATCTATTCAAGCCATGAAAGGGCATGCTCAAAGGCTGTACACTCTCAGGCACACCTTCAGTATCAGAAGGAGAGAGTGAGAGTATGGCCAGACCCCAGGGTGAGTTCTAGAATCCATAAAAGAACTATCCCACACAGATACAACCCAGGTACGAAAAACAATAGAATCTACCATCATGTTGGCCGTTGTAGTCTCACCTTGGGAAATCATTGATGAATTCAAGAAAGCTCACCAAGCAAAGAAGACCCCTCAAGCCTTACTAGAAAACAAGATGATTAAGAAGGGGTTGTTATATAAAAAGCTTGAAGACATCCAGAAGAATGAGCTCCAGTTACTCCTTGAAGGCAACCATCCTGATGAATTTGTATATAGGGAGGTAACTACGGTGGAGCTGAAAAATGGCAGGACCATGAAGTACTTATCAGAGTACTATGGTCCAGAGTCTTCTTCGAAGGAGGAGCAGAAGAACTCTCTCAGGAGGAACAAGTTGTTCTCCTTGAGGCCTATGTTCGTGAGTCTACAGACTCATTATGGGGAGTAAATCTCATGAATGGGATAACAACTCTGTGTCCAGTTCCCCAAAACAGAGTTCCCATTCATACTCTGCCAAACAAATATTTGAGATTTCTTCCCAGGCCGGAGCTTACATGGGTCATCTTCTCTACTGATCATGAAGGAAAAAACACCAACATTTTGCCATCAATAAGTGGGAGAATAAATAAGTTAGAGGTTTTGCTGCATTGGTTCAGGGGGAGTTTGTTGGACCAAAGAACCAATGAGCCAAGATCAGAAAACCTCTAAGTCCCACATGGTATCACAACAACTGCTGAAAGCCTCATCAGTAGTTTGACAAGTGCTGAAAACTTCAAGAGCTGAAGATCAAGTGCTGAAAGACCTTAACAGCTGAAGAACCAAAGTGCTGAAGTACAACAGTTGAAGAACACAAGTGCTGAAGCTGAAAGACCAAAGTACTAAAGTACAACAGCTGAAGAGTTTACAAGTGCTGAAGATCAACAACTGATGTACAAGGTCTGAAGACAAAGACTGAAGACATCAGCTGATGATATCTACTGAAGTCATCAGTTGATGAAACACCTGAAGGTCAAGTCTGAAGATCAAGTACTGAAGCCTCAGTAGTTTGTCACAACTGCTGAAGAGTACTTCTTCAGTAGTTGTGATATCAGTAGTTTTATATTTTTATGTTTCAGTAGTTTTGTAAAACGACTGAAGAGCTTGTTCTTCAGTCGTTGTAGTTTCAGTAGTTTTATATTTTTGTACTTAACATGCTGATATGTTCTCAGTAGTTGTGAACATTCAGTAGTTTGTTAAGAATTAGTTATTTTTGTATTGGATCTGCCAGTTGTCACTTTTCGTGATAACAGCAGTGACTGTTGCACTCTATATAAGGAGTGACAACCTATTGTAATCCACGGGGAATGAGTGAATGAATGGAATGAATGATTGATTAGAATTATTCTACATCTATAACCATTCCTAGAAATCAGAAATATATATATATATATATTCTCTCCCTATAACCGTATGCGATCTTAATGCTTACAAGTATCAATTGCTTGCTACAATTTGTCTAATTCTAGTTTGTATTCCGCTGCTTTGTATCCTAATACATCAAACGTGTGATCACTGATCCTGTCACTCTTTTAGTTTATTATTACAATATACTTTACGTTATGATAATAACATACCATGTAAAGTCACATACTGTATGTAATAATAATAATAGCAATAACAATAATAAGGAACAATCATAAGTAATCATATCATGCATGAAACATCATCATTAATAAGCCCTTAGTTAACCTCAGTCAAAACCCTAATGCACAGACTCCCAGAAAAATTCTGTAAAATTTCTAAGTGCTTAGGCGCATAGGAACTATTTGGGCATATGAGCCCTGTTCAGGCGTTTCATCACTATGTAGGCGTATCAACCAACACTTAAACCTTTTCACTTTAGGCGCATGAACTATTCAAGCGCACGGGTACTACTTATGCGTATGAATAGTTAGAGGCATGAGTAATTCGGACATATGGACACTTAGGCGCATAAGCCACTTGGGCGCATGGGCACTATTGGGGCGCATGGCCCTACAGTTAGTCGTCCGGCTAACATTTCTAGGCACATGGGCCACTATTCAGGCGCATGGGCTGTACTTAAACATTTCTAAGGTAATCTTAGGCGCATGGGCTACTATTTAGGCGCATAGATTACATTTAATTCTTTTCTAAGACATTTTCAGGTGCATGAGCCTTATCTAGGCGCATGGACCTTCTGTCCAACATGTTCCCGATATGTTTTCAACCCAATCATCAAATCCATCTGTTCAAAGCTTAATGCGGCTATTCTAAACATGAACAACCTATGAGCATTCAAGAATCACATTCAGTCATGCACAATACATACGGGCATACATACTCAAACATTGGAAAATCATTTAAATACATATTCAGCCCCAAAGATTTTTGAAGACAAGTAAAAATGAGGGTCTAGAACTCACTTGGTGCAACTTGGGTGTTCTTCCTTTTTACCCGCTTGCTATGAGTTCAAAACACCTAGAAACAACACCAAAAACACACACACCCGAGCACAAACACAACCCATAGGCACATAAACACATAACCGGATAAAACCCGTCATAAACACATAAAAACCATGAATTCTTACCTGAATTCATTCACTTATTCTTTTTCTACAAGTCGAGCGTTTCCCCTGCTCTCTCTCTCTCTAAAACCGAAGAAATGGTGATGTGAAATGAGGGTGGGCGGCCATGCCCACCTTTACACCAACTTTTCAAATATTGTTGTCCTTTTCACACTTTTAGTCCCTCCACTGGACTTAATCGCCTTTCTTTCTTATTCTTTATCTTTTCTTCAAAAAATACCCGGGTGTTACAAGTCCACCCCCCTTATATAGGTTTCATCCCCAAAACTTGTTATTCCTCAAACAAACTAGGATAATGCTGCCTCATCTCTTCCTCAGTTTTCCACGTAGATTCGGATCCCTTCCTCTTTTTCCACTGTACACGCACAAGAGGAACCACTTTATTTCTCAGCCTCTTCTCTTTACGATCGATGATTGCCACTGGTTGCTCCACATAATTGAGCCTTTCATCAACTTCAATGTCCTCCAATGGAACAATCATGTCTTCATCAGCTAAGAACTTTCTCAAATGAGATACATGGAATGTCGGGTGAATTCCACATAACTCACCTGGCATCTCCAATCTATAGGCCACCTCTCCTACTCGAGCA
Organism: Flaveria trinervia; assembly: GCA_025506515.1. Classification (NCBI taxonomy): domain Eukaryota; kingdom Viridiplantae; phylum Streptophyta; class Magnoliopsida; order Asterales; family Asteraceae; genus Flaveria; species Flaveria trinervia. Next base: position 16,082,310 of record CM046454.1, on the reverse strand, counting down.
ATGATTCGGAAAGGGCCTATATATCTTGGGCACAACTTGTCCCGCTTCCTGAATCTGATGATACCCTTCCAAGGTGAGACCTTCAACATAACCCGGTCACCCAACTAGAACTCAATTGGTCTACGTCGTTTATCGGCATACGACTTCTGTCTATCTTGGCTACCTTCATGAAGGCTTTGATCCTCTCAAGCTTCTCAGTCGTAGCCTCGATTACCTTGACGCTTGCTAACTCTCTCTGACAAATGTCACCCCAACAAACGGGTGTTCTATATCTCCTACCGTATAGCATCTCATATGGTGGCATACCAATGTTGGCATGATAGCTGTTGTCGTATGACAATTCGCTAACGGTAAGTGGTCCTCCGAACTTCCACCAAAATCGATTACACATGCCCGAATCATGTCCTCCAACGTCTGAATGGTCCTTTCTGACTGCCATCAGTTTGGGGATGATAAGCCGTGCTAATATGTAACCTCGTCCCCATTGCGTCGTGGAATTTCTTCTAGAATTTAGACGTAAACCGGGTGTCACGATCAGACACAATGGACACCGGTACACCATGACGAGTTACAATCTCCCTGATGAACAAGTCAGCCAACCTCTCAGATGAATATGTCTGATGGATCGGTTGGAAGTGAGCACACTTCGTCAAGCGGTCTACAATCACCTATATGCCATCGTACCCCTTTGGAGTACGTGTTAGCTTTGTAATGAAATCCATGGTGATGTGCTCCTACTTCCATTCTGGTATATCCAAAGGTTTGATCTTCCCATACGACTTCTGATGTTCCGCCTTCACCTGTAGGTAAGTAAGGCACTTACTCACATACTCCACCACATCACGCTTCATACCCGGCCACCAATAATCTTTCTTCATATCTTGATACATCTTTGTAGCACGAGGATGAATGGAGTATCGAGTCTTGTGAGCTTCATCCATAATCCTCACACGTAGATCCCCAAAACGAGAAATCCATACCCGTCCAAATCGAGTTTTAAGACCAGGTCTGTTTTCACTTAATTCCCCAACTAGACCTCTTATTCTTTTCAGAGTTTAGATGATCTTCTTTAAATGCCTCATCCTGAAACTCCTTGACTTGGTACATTACATCAGAGGTCATGATCAGTTGGTATGCTTTCACCCGAATTGGCTTGGGCCTCTCCTTCCGGCTAAGAGCATCGGTCACCACGTTGTCTTTGCCCGGATGGTAATGGATCTCGCAATCATAATCCTTTATAAGCTCCAACCATCGCCTATGCCTCATCTTTAGATCTTTTTGCTCGAAGAAGTACTTCAAGCTCTTGTGGTCCGTGAAAATGGTGTACTTTGTCCCGTACAGATAATGCCACAAAATCTTTAGTGCAAAGACCACGGCTACTAGCTCCAGGTCATGAGTAGGGTAGTTGACCTTATCAACTTTCAACTGTCGGGATGCATAGGCTATAACCTTCCCTCTCTGCATTAATACACACCCCAACTCTGAGTAAGAAGCATCTGAATATACCATCAAATCCTCACTTCCTTCGGGTAATGACAAGACAGGAGCTTGAGTCAACCTCACCTTTAACTCCTCGAACGCCTGTTCTTGGGCTTGACCCCATATAAACTTTATGTCCTTTCGGGTCAACTTGGTCAGTGGAGAAGCGATCTTGGAAAAGTCCTGAGTTAACCTTCGATAATACCCTGCGAACCCTAAGAAACTACGAATCTCGGATGGCATCCTTGGAGACTTCCATTGCATCACAGCCTCCACCTTAGCAGGGTCTACCATAATTCCCTCTGGATTTATCACGTGACCTAAGAATTGAACTTCTCGTAACCAGAACGCGCATTTGGAGAATTTGGCATACAACTTCTCCCTTCTTAAGGTCTCTAATACCTCCTGAATGTAATCGACATGCTCCTCCTTGCTCGTTGAATAAATCAAGATATCATCAATAAACACAATCATTGATTTATCTAACATTGGCCGACAAATCGATTCATCAAGTCCATAAAAGCAGCTGGCGCATTGGTCAGACCAAATGACATGACAAGGGATATCCTGCTCCTTCACCCTCAGCTGATGGTAACAAGATCGAAGATCTATCCTTGAAAACCAACTGGCACCTTGGAGCTGATCAAACAGATCATCTATTCTTGGTAGAGGGTATTAGTTCTTCACCGTTAACTTGTTCAGCTCTTGGTAGTCAATACACATCCTCATACTACCATCTTTCTTTTTCACAAACAGGACCGGAGCACCCCAGGGAGAGATACATGGTCTAATGAACCCCTGATCGAGCAGCTCTTACAACTGTTCCATGAGTTCTTTCATTTCTGTGGGAGATAATTGATACAGTGCTTTGGCAACGGGTTGAGCACCGAGTATCAAGTCAATTTGGAACTCAATCTCGCGATCCGGTGGCACGCCGGGTAAGTCTTCCGGGAATATGTCCAGAAAGTCACACACAACTGGTACATCAGATAGATGCGGTGTTGGCGCGTCCACATCCTTTACGTAGGCCAAGTAGGCACTACATCCACGCCTCATGCTCTTTCCCACCACCGCCATCGAAATCATTTTCGGATCGTCGTGACGCGATCTCCATAAATCGTAACCAAACTCCCATCGGACGCAACTAATCGAATCATCTTCTTGCGACACATAATATTTGCATCATAGGTTGCTAGCCAGTCCATCCCTAGTACTACATCAAATCCACCTAGTGGTATCACGTGTAACCTAGCAGCAAACCTATGGCCTTCTAGTTCTATGGCACAGTCCTCTATCACATCAGTAATTCTAGTGGACTTACCGACAGCAGTGTCTACATCAAATGGTGCACTGACCTTCTACTGATAACAGGCAACTTAGCGCAGAAGGTAGTAGAAATAAAACTCCTACTAGCACCAGAATCAAACAATATAGAGGCACAAGTTTGGTTTACCAGAAACATACCTCACACAACATCGGGATCACCTCTAGCTTCCTCCCGGGTCATGGTGTAAGCTCTAGCACCTACCCTCTGCCCTCCTTCCTCCGGCTTCTTCTTCTCTACTCCAGAGCTCTCTGCCCTCGGCTTCTTGCAGTCTCTAGCGATGTGGCCAGGCCAACCACCCCTGAAGCATAAGTTCATCCCCATTCTGCACTCACCAGTATGCTCCCTTCCACATTTGTCACACCTCCTCAGCCCTGATCCAGATGTGACCACACGTCGATCACCCACCATTGCCACCTTCTTGTTTGGAGCAGTTCTACCACGTCCAAACCGTTTCCCATTCCAGTTCCGACTAGCACCATCCTTCTTTTCCACCTCAGCCACCACCACCTCACGCTCATCGTATAATCTGCCAGCCAAGTCAACTGTCGACCTGAAAATACTTGGCCGGGCGGCAATCATATGCCTGCAGATATCCGTCGGCAGCCCCTGGATGTATCTTTTAATCTTTCATGACAATCGTGTCACTTGACCGGGCACCAACCGTGCCATTTCATTGAATTTGGTGGTGTATTACTGGTGTGTCATCGTTCCCGCCTCCAGCTGCTGGAAGTCTCTTTCTACCTTGTCCATCTCTCTGTGAGGATAGAATTCCTCGATAACTAGCTTCTTAAGTTCAGGCCATCTCATTCTTCCAATGGCCCTGCTACCCTTGGCTGGACAATGTTGTCCCACCAGCACAAGGCCGAGTCCACAAAGGAGTGGGTAGCGAATTTCACTTCTTATCCTCATGACACTCACTGATATCGAGGACAGCCTCCATCTCCCTTACCCACCGGTGAGCAGCTACCGCAGTGTCGTTTCCATCGAAAGTGGGGGGCTTGCATCTCATAAATGCCCCATAGTTACAGCCTCGGGTCGCCTCTGGCGCAGGCTCCTCTTCTTTCTCCTCCTCATCATCAGAGAGAACCGCTTTCAGCTCTGGTTGATCCCGTCCTCCTGATGACCGGTTTCTTTCCTTTCTTTCCCCATCCGTTACGGCCTTGATCACTTCGGTCACTACAGATGGTAGAATCGTCTGCATGACCTGGTGAACCTCTTCCACCACAGCCTCCTTTACTAAGGCTCTCAGATTGGCGCTCTCGTCGCCACTCTCCGAATGAGGGGTCTCTCATTCTACATGAACCGCTTTCTCGACTCTGGGTCTCCCTCTCTTGGGTCACGGAGCAGCACGTGACCTCCACCATGAGAGGCTTTTGAAGATCTACCGCCAGCCATCCTCTAAAAGCACACTATAAGATTCAAACACTAACGCGTTCATTCAGGTAATACTCAGTTTTTGTCAAGTATAGTATGTCCCTAATTACAGTGGCCAGCTGTGATTAGCCACTTACTATACTCTTCATACCCCAAGCCTCTCCTATCCTGACTTAATCAGTATCTAAATCTACTAAGAGCACATAATCCAATACCATGCGCACATAATACCGGTTAACATTAAGAAAAGACATAGTTGATGGCACGTAGCTACACGGGCTGACAAATATTGTTCGTTCTCTTTACTGTATGCCTGTCTGTTCTGTAAACTTTTATCTTTATGTTTCACTTTCTATATGGACCAGTGAGCAATACCCCAACTATATGCGCGATGGAAAAGGGTGATGGGCCATCTATATCCCTCAAAAGGGTCAACTGTATCCCTCGAAAGGGTCAACTATATCCCCCGAAAGGGTCAACTATATACCTTGAAAGGGTCAACTGTATCCCCTGAAAGGGTTCTGTGTACTATGTACAAGGGCAACCCAATCACCCAGGACACCCTGCAAAGGTCCTGCCAATGTCAATTGATTGGCATTGTGTGCATAATAGGGTAGCTAACCCGCAGCACAGTTAAGCTAATGACAACATGGTCGTGTACCTCCTGTAAGCTTGCAAGACTTGTTAACATTTTCATTAATGCTCCTCTTCTTTTCTTTATTGCTCTTTCACTTTATTATTACGATATACTATACATTACGATAATAACATACCACGTAAAGTCACATACTATATGTAATAATAATAATTGCAATAACAATAATAAGGAACAATCATAAGTAATCATATCATGCATGAAACATCATCATTAATAAGCCCTTAGTCAACATCGGTCAAAACCCTAAAGCACAGACTCGCAGAAAAATTCTGTAAAAATTTCTAAGTGCTTAGGCGCATGGGAACTATTTGGGCGCATGAGCCCTGTTCGGGCGTTTTATCACTATGTAGGCGCATCAGCCAACACATAAACATTTTCACTTTAGGCGCATGGGCATTACTTGTGCGTATGAACACTTAGACGCATGAGTATTTGTACGCATGGACACTTAAGCGCATGATCCACTTGGGCGCATGGGCACTATTGGGGCGCATGGCCCTACACTTAGTCGTCCGGCTAACATTTCTAGGCGCATAGGCTACTGTTCAGGCGCATGGGCTGTACTTAAACATTTCTAAGGTAATCTTAGGCGCATGGGCTACTGTTTAGGCGCATGGATTAAACTTAATTCTTTTCTAAGGCATTTTCAGGCGCATGAGCCTTATCTAGGCGCATGGTCCTTCGGTTCAACATGTTCCCAGTATGTTTTCAACCCAATCATCAAATCCATCTGTTCAAAGCTTAATGTGGCTATTCTAAACATGAACAACCTATGAGCATTCAAGAACACATTCAATCATGCACAATACATACGAGCATACATACTCAAACAATCGTAAATCATTTAAATACCTTTTCAGCCCCAAAGATGTTTGAAAACAAGTAAAAACCAGGGTCTAGAACTCATCTGGTGCAACCTGGGTGTTCTTCCTTTTACCCGCTTGCTATGAGTTCAAAACACCTAGAAATAACACCAAAAACACAAACACCCGAGCACAAACACAACCCATAAGCACACAAACACATAACTGGGATAAAACCCGTCATAAACACATAAAAACCACGAATTCTTACCTTGAATTCGTTCACTTCTTCTTCTTCTACAAGCCGAGAGTTTCCCCCTGCTCTTTCTCTCTAAAACTGAAGAAATAGTGATGTGAAAAGAGGGTGGGCGGCCATGCCCACCTTTACACCAACTTTTCAAGATTTTTGTCCTTTTCACACTTTTAGTCCCTCCACTTGGACTTAATCGCCTTTCTTTCTCTTATTCTTTATATTTTGTCTTCAAAACAATAACTGGGTGTTACAAGCTTGGCAGTCTTTCACTTCTTGAAGCCTCTGTAGATGGAGTTTGGAAGAGCAGTTTGAAGGGTTGTCACGGCTTTTTGATCAATCTCTATTCTCTTCCTGTCTTCATCAAATAAATCAGCGACAACCTTTGCTATCAAACCACCACCGGTAGCAGAAGAGGTGCTTGGTATGTAAGCTCCTTTAAAAATAGAGTCCCACATCCTGTAGTCTTAAGACTTGATAAAGCCTTCCATTCTTTGACACGAAATATCAAAGTCTTCAGGATGATCAGTGGAGACTTTGTCATAGTTCCAGTTTCCATATCAGCATTAGTGATAGCTTCTACTTAAGTTGTTAAGTGTTTTGTGTGTGTGAGGGATATTAAGATGGTGAGATCTTATATTAAGAGCTTTTTAGGCTCTGATACCAAATGCAGGACTGTTAGAAGGGGTGATGCACTTTATACAACACAACAACACAATTGAGGATAGTTCTTTACAATACTTAACATATCAAATAGGGAACTGGTTAACTAAAGTAAGAGATTCTAAGAACACAAGTAAGTAAGAGACAAAAGAAGATATCAAACAACACAAGTATTTGGTTTTCAAGAATATTGTATATTGCTTCTCAAGTTCTATTACAAAATGTTACAAAGCATAATGGAAAGTTACAAGTACTTGAGATATGTATACTACATCCTATAGCAGGCCAAACATTGAAAGTCGGCTACATACATAAGACTAGACAACAAAATCAAATGTAGAGTCAAAACGCAGATTGCCTTTTGACTTGTGACTATGACATGCCATAGCTCACATCCTAATATATTACAAAAACGATAAAGTACATAAGGTAGAAAGCTCAGACTCAAGACCTTAATGTACAGTTTACCAAAAACATGGACCTTTTCACCAAATTATGACAGTTGGTGAACCAATCAGAGTTGCAGCGGAAAGGTGGTCTAGCTTTATGGAAAGTACATATGATAATAGCATGTACATAAAAGTCTTCCAAAGAAATCTATCTTTCTAAATTGGATTTGGAAGACTTTGTCTTTAAAGGTTTGGAAGACTTCATATTTGGCTTCGGAAGATATTGGTCTTGGCTTCGGAATATTTTTCACTTAGAATATTTCTCATGTAAGATGTAAAATTTTTGAAGCATTTCTACTTCAGTACTCTAGTTCATGCATGCAGTGGGACTTAGGATGCTTTTAATGTTTTGACTGCATCAGACTTATTGGAATCCTTACAAACTCCCCTTAGGCTGATGCTACCAAAACATTTGAAGATCTTCATCAGTTGAAAGTCCTCATCATCATGATGACCATACCTTTCTTCATTGGATGGTCAGGATCACTCAGACTTTCATAGTATCTTCTCATCTCAAAGAGATCTTGGAGGTAGGTTGAATAGAACTTGCCATGTGTATTCATTCACACCACTTTGATCTCTGATCACATGCCATCTTTCGAGATTAGTTGTGAAGGTCCAGGATAGGACGGTCTCTCAAAAGCAAGAGGAGCCACTTGAATTGGAGTTGAGTGTGCTGCCTCTTCATGCACTTACTTACGTTGATCTGATTCACCCTGAGGTATGGAGGTGGATGGTTTAGACTTCTTCTTCTTCTTTGACTATGGTTTAGAACCCAGCCTCTTCCTCCTCATTAATGACTTTAACTGAGAAGACTGGTTTGTAGCACCTTGTTGATCAGTTTTGTCTTGCTAAGTTGGGTGTTCCTCCCTCACAGGTTCAGAAGGAGAGGGAGTTTGAGCTAGCTGTGGATCAGAATATGAAGCTTGCTGAAGCTCAGTAGGAGGTTGGGGTAGAATCAGTTGCATACTTTGAAAGCCAGTTGCATAAATAAGACTAGACAACAAAATGAAATGTAGAGTCAAAAGGCAGATTGCCTTTTGACTTGTGACTATGACATGCCATAACTCACATCCTAATATATTACAAAAAACGATAAAGTACAAAAAGTAGAAAGCTTAGACTCAAGAGCTCAATGTACAGTTTACCAAAAGCATGGACCTTTTCACCGACTTCTGAAAGTTGGTGAACTAATCAGAGTTGCAGCGGAAAAGTGGTCGAGCTTTATGGAAAAGTACATCAGATAATAGCATGTACATAAAAGTCATCAGAACAAATTTGTTTTCATAAACTGGCTTCGGAAGACTTTGTCTTTGAAGTTTCGGAAGAGTTCATATTTGGCTTCGGAAGATATTGGTCTTGGCTTCGGAAGATTTTTCACTTAGAATATTTCACATGTAAGATGTAAAACTTCTAAAGCATTTCTAATTCAATACTTCAGTGCATGCATGCATATAGACTTTGGATGCTTTGAATATTTTGACTGCATCAGACTTATTGGAATCCTTACAAACTCTAAACAAGAGAGTTTTTTGAGTTGGAACTTTTGATCATGATTAAACAAGAAATAGAGAAAGAAAAGGATGATAAAGGTGATAAAGATGAATTGGAAAAGAAAAGAGATAGTGACAAGGATAAAAATGAGGGAAGTTCTTCAGGAGAGAGTGATGATGAATCTCCTGCTACCAAAAAGATGAAAACAATTGAGATTCCAAAAGAAGCTGAATTTTGATAAAGAACAGAGTTTGGCTATGATAATATACTCAAGCAAACCTGATGAATCCAAAGATGAAGAAGCTGAATCCAGTGAAATGATCAAAGCCCTTGATAGCTTTACAACAGAGGAATTCATTATTGGTGATGAATTTTGGGACTTTATTGGAGATCAAAGACAATCTGCTGAGCCAATTTTTGTAATTCCTCAATCTCCTGTTCCACTGGAAAAGGAATTGAGTTTACAAAATGTACCTCAAGTGTCATTGACTGCTAAACCAAATAAACTTATGAGAAGTCTGTGTGAAGAACAACGAAAATAAGAAGAATCAACATCAACAAATCAAGAAACGGAGCAGAAATCTGCTAAAACTGTGTAGAAAACTGCTGAAACAGTACAAAAAGAAACTGAAGTTCAAGAGTCCTCCTTATCTAATCCCATATTACACACTTACTCTAGAAAAAGAAAGTATCCTTCTAAAAAGGAAAAAGGGATAAGGCCCATAGTGAGGAACCAATAAAGAAGAAACAAAAGTATGATCCTCAAAGCCTAGCAGCTATTGTTGAATTCCCTGAAGAAATGAGAAGGCCGAGGAACAATTAAAGAAAAGGGAAGAGTTGATAGACTTAAAAGAAGTAGAGATAGAAGGAGGCTATACGGTTGATGAACCAATAGCAAAAGAAAGTCTTGGAAAGGCTAAAAATTTAGTTCATGAGATGGTTGAGAAGCTCAAATCGATGATTTGATGGTCAAGGCAATGTTCCTTATCAATCATGGTTATGATGCTCATGAAGTTTTTAGGATGACATATGAGGGAATTATTGAAGAAGAAGAAAATCTTTCATAAGTTGTGGGATCCTTCTTATGTGACTGAGTATGAAAAGGCTCAAGCAACCAGGTCACCTGTGGTTCCCTCTATCTTCAAAACCAAAAAGGCTGAAGCTCTATAATCTCTATATCCTAATCCCTACAACATGACTGACAAGGAAATGAAGGATTATCTCTCTGAGCAAGAATACACAAAAGAAAGCTTGGTAATATGAAAACAAACTCATTGAGGGCTGCAATGCGAAGATTAATTAATATAAAGAAAGAGAGATTGAAGAAGATGAAAGAATATTGAAAAGAGATAGTGAGCAAGAAGCCAAGATCTAGGGTCTCAGCCCAAAACATCCAACTCACCCATAAAGATTATAATTATTTGGCACCTGTACTACAAAGAAATCCTAAGTGGTTTGTAGAGCCTTCATAACTTAAGTTTCAAGAAGGGCTCACAACTATAGAAATGATTAGAGGTGAATCTACTCCCAAGGGCAAAGTTAATCAGAAAATCATTACCTGGAAGTATGATAGTGATTGTAACATGTTCAGGATTAAGAGGATCTCAGGGTTAGTTTAATTCTTCATATAGTACACTGCTTTGGTGAACTCCCTAGAGATACATGACTTAAAGGAACTAGCCAACTTGGAATTAATCAATCATAAGACTATGTTTAGAGTGTTTGAGTTTGAAGATATTTTAAAGATATTTAAAAGGACAGACAACTTCAAATCATTAAAGGCTATTTGTATGAGGAGAGAAATATCCTTCATCAACCCTCTAGAAAAGAAGAAAAGAACTAAAGAGGTAGAGGAAGTGGTTTTCCATGAGCTGAAAGTGATGCCCATAGAGTCTCTAAAGAGAAAGATGGTCACAGGCACTCACTCCTCTAAACCAATCTCTAATGTCTTCTATGATGAGAAGACTTATGAGTTGATAATTGAAAGGAGGTGGGGAGGAAATGAGTGCTATGATCAGACTGTTAAGTGGATATGAAGTGAGGTTGCTTGATAAATCTTATATTCACTACATCTATAGTTATTATTTTAAAGACATAAATTTTTTAAGGTAATTTTTTTATTCAAAGAATGAATAAAGCTTTCGAGACTTAATTGCTTTTGGAAGAAAATTGTCCTTCAGAAGAGATATCATAATTTCTTTTGAAGGTAATTTTTTTAGTAAATAGTTATTAGTTTAGAGACTTAAATTTCTTCTAAAGTCAACTTAATGTCTTTCAAATGAAAATATATCTTACATTTTCAAAACTCTAAGGAATATCATTTAAAAAAATTTTCTTTCAAAGTAAACTAGGCTTATATAGGTGATGATATAGACAACTTAAGACACATATATTTGAAAAAGTAATCTTGGTTCTAGTTTACAAAAATATACTTAAAGTTAATAAGCCCAATAGTTGATACAAGATACTTAATATATGTTCATTAAATAATATTATGAACAAATCAGCATATTATTCATTTGTGTTAACTCTAATTAGTTTTATCAACATTTTTCCAAAATTATCTCTAATTAAATGATAATAGATGGTGATGTGTTTTGTCTTTGAGTGTTGCACATCATTTGTTTTAGTAGATATAGTATTGTTGTTGTTTGTGTGGATGGGAGTCTCTTTGAAGTTGAATCCATAATCTAGCATTTGATTCTAAATCCAAAGCAACTGACCATAACAGGTTGCAGCAACAATGTATTCACTTTGCAGTTGATGCAAATACAGAGGAATTTTTCTTGCATTGCCATGAGACTATCTTTCCACCAAGATAAATTAACATCCCCTTGATGTAGACTTTGGAGTCATGTTGAAGCCACCACAGTCACTATGCGTATAGGCACTCAGATTGAAGTCAGAATTCTTTAGATACCCAAGGCCTAGTTTGGGAGCACCTTTGTGATGTCTAAAAATTCTTTTGACAAAATCAGGTGTGACATCTTAGGGTTGGATTGATACAAGGCCCCGTTCCCAGGACGCTTACATCTAGACAATCATCGCACATAAAATATAAAACATACATTTAAATTTGCTAAAACATCGTAGCGGAATACTTGATAAATCATTTCATATATTAATGACCACTTTTGTAAGACAATAAAATTGTTGTTAACCGTTACATAACTCTCATTGTTTTCACTAAATCACAAAAAAATTATCTAACATAAAATGGATGCCATCCCAAAAACTCGCTAAGTAGCTGCGCCCATGCCATCCTCAGCAATCATCACCTGCCAACTATTAAACATACCAAAGTTAGAAACACAAGTGAGTTCTAGTTTTATAAAAACATGTTACCTTTATTTCATTGAAAACATTTTCTTTTCTATCGAATGTGATCATACATTGTACATACATCAAGGTAATATTTATTATCTTCCGTCACCGTTCATTTTGTACATATCGCACGTGTTGTACATTTCATATATTTCGCACTTTTATTAACTTTCACTTCTATGTAGGACTTGTTGTATGCTTAACCCCCTTTTGGGCACAAAGCCATATCATCTAGGGTTAAGTGACAAGGATCCCATATCACAAGTATGGAGCAGTCACCAAGACTAACTCCTCTATGTGAACCCTCATGGGTCAGCCAAGATCGCACGCTGTAACACAGTCGGGCTAACAACTCCCACTGAGTCGTGAGCCCCTTTACATTTTCTTGGAAGAAATTTGTTCATTCATTAGGTTTCACTTTCATTATCTTAAATATTTCATTTTGTTAAGATAATACTTTGTGTTCATTATCATAATCACACCACGTAAGCTACATAATAATAAACAATAAAGAACATAGTGAAAGCATAACATAAATATACATAACATCATCATACATCATCATAAAATGTAATATAATCACCACATGTCATCATACAAACAAAACCGACCCTCCGCGGGACAACGGGGGTTCGGGGGCGGCATCCCTTGACAACGGGGTCCTAGAGGCAGCAACCCCTAGTGGGGTCCAAGGTGCACGTCCCTGGCTGACACATTTGTATAGCACATTTTGTTATAGAATAATTGATCTTCGTGTTAAAATCTCTTAAAATCTTCGTCATCAAAAAACATATATTTAGTATGCATAATAGCCCCAAAACTTGGAAAACTTATAAGCAAGGGGATCTAGAAATCACCTGGACTCAGGGAGTAACTTCTCAATCAAGGTTTCTAAGCAAGGGTCTCAAATCACAACCTACAAATAAGTTACCACTCAAAAGGGTTAATTCCTGCCTAATTTCACTGTTAATTTCGCTGCCAGATCCCTAGATTCGCTACTAGTTTTGCTGGCAGTTTCGCTACCACCTTCGCTAGTAGTTTCACTAGCAATTTCGCTGCCAGTTTCGCCCAAATTTCATTTCAATTCTAAGTTTGCAAAACTACAGGCGAAACTATAGTTTTGCAGAAAGCTTCATAGTTTCGTCGGACGACGACACAATTTCGCTAGATGAACCCATAGTTTTGTAGAATAGGCTGAAATTACGAACCACCCCATTTTTAACCCAAAACTTCAACCTTTTACATCCGAATCCTTGGTTTGTCATCCAAGAAGCTATATCTAAGCTTTTTACATGTTTTCTTACATAAAAACATGAGCATTGGATGATTCTTTGCTATTTTTAAAAAACCCCCAAACCCAGAATCCGGGTTTAATCTAAAGAAATGACTAAATGATGTTTCTTACATGGATTATTGGTCTTTCCTTATTTTTTGGATGCTCATAAACACCAAATTTTAGTCCCTTGATCAACCGAGCCTTGAATCTTCACCTCCTCTCTACTTTCTCTCTTTACACACACTCTCTCCAAAAGTTGGGTCTTGAGTTGCAAATGAGAGTGGCTCTAGTTGATTCATTTATATATATCGGGGGTTCCCGGGACCATTATTCTAACACATAACCCGTAAGGTTTACTCAGTCCATAATCCATTTCCCGCTTATTTTCATTAAATAACCCTAACTAAGGCCATTATTATTACTTGGCTTGTTTCGACATTATTCCGGGCGTTACACTTGATATCTTGTACAAATAAATATAGCAAACATGATATCAAGTCTGCTGGCTATAAGGTACATAAAAGTCCCAATCAAAACCCTGTAAAGATGTTCATTAGCATACTCCCCCTCAAGAGTGGTTTCTAGCTATGGGTGTCTTTCTAACCTTGCACTTAGTCAGATTAAATATGGTAAGTATGTCTTGCACATACTTTGACTGGATTATAAAGATGTCATTTTCAACTTGCTTCACTTGAGATCCTTGAAAGAAATTAAGTCCCTTATGACACTCATTTCAAATCTATGTTTCAACACCTTTTTGAAGTCTTCATAAAGCTTTGAATTAGTTGACCTAAACATGATGTCATCTACATAAAGTTAAACCAGCATCAAGTTATTTCCTGTTCCTTTAGTGAAGAGTGTTCCGTCAATAGTACCCTTATTGTAACCATACTAACGAAGGTATTGTAATAGTGCCTTATACAACTTCCTTGGAGCTTGATGCAACAGATAAAGAGAATTGTCAAGCTTGCAGACATAAACAAGATTATCTGAGTCTACAAAGCCAGGGGTTGTTTCACATGCACATCATCATCAATCACCCTATATAAGAAGGCACACTTGACATCCATTTGGTAGACCTTGAAATCCTTGGATACAGCAAAAGCAAGAAATATCCTAAAAGCTTCATGTCGTGCAATATGAGAAAAAAGATCTGTGTAGTTAATCCCTTCTTCTTATGTATACCCATGAACAACTAGTGTTGCCTTATTCTTGATGACAATTCTCAATCATCTTTCTTATTCCTAGAAACCAACTTTGTACCCATGGTGGTCTTCACTTGGTAATGGGTAAACTCGTGAATTGGTAAATGAGGTGTATGAATAATATTGTTAAATACCAAATAATGATGATGATAATAATAATAATAATAATATTAATAATAATACTATTATTATTATTATTAAAATTTTAGGGGTTAAAGATATTAAACTAGAATTTAAGGGTTAGTTTTGCCATTTGATAAAAGTATAGAGGGTTAAAATGAATAATTTCAATTAATTCAAACAACATGAAGGAATGAGAGTGTGTTGAAGTTGTAAAATTTTCTTATCTATATGCTTAAAAATAGAAAAGAAAATAAGAAGATAAGATATGTATTTTGTGTAGTGAGTCAACTAGCAAACATACACTATGTATATTTTTGTAACCTCATTTCATGAGAGCATTTATATGAATCAACGAAGAGAAAAGAAATTTTTAAATACAAGTAAGATCCAGAGAAAGAATCAAGTAAGACAATATAAGAGTTTGAATATAGTTTGAAGGTGTTTTAAGACAATTATTAAAGAGGGTTTTATTCTACACTCAAGTTAGAGGAACCAGGAGGTAAGTACACTGACCTGTAACTAATTTTTGTTATAAGATTAATTACATGATAAATGCTTTATTTATTTTAAGTTTGTATTAATTTTCAGAGATAAAACATGTTAAGTAGACATTATATATTGACTGGGTTTGAGAATAATATTCTATTTTGATTTGAATCAACAAGGACCGAATATGATGATTGAGTCAGTGATTGTAAGGTGGAATCAGACAATATAGGAACTTGTCAGCATTTGTTCAATGTCATCCGCATATACAAATGTGGTTAGTCGAAACTTGTATTCTTCTTGCATATTCTTCATCCGTATTTGTTCTTGGACTTGTGGGGTTTCCAGCAAAACAACCATCAACGCACCACTTGAATTGCCATGTATGATCCTTTCAAGGTCCAACAAAACTACCCCTAAGGATTATACTACCTAAGTTCTTCAAGGGTTTGATGGTGGTTGAGGTTGGGAAGATTCTCCTTGGTCTTGTGGAGGAATAAGAGGTTCTGCCTGAGATGGATCCAGAATGGCCTTTATCATATTGACAAAGTCCTTGGCATCAGACATATTCTCTCTGTTTAGCACATGGATCTTCATCTGGCTCATTTTGTACATGGCTTCTAAGGGCAGCTTCTTTAAAGAAATGGGTTCCCATATTGACACTATGAACAATCCATCTCTATGAATCAACAGAGCTCCATCCACGTCCACCTCTAACTTCATAATATTCCCTAATTGCAGAGGACTCTTCTTCTTCTTCCTTTCCTTCCTCTTGACATTGATTCTATCAAATGTCATTTTTAAAATCTTTATAAATTTCAGAAAGAAATGTAGATCTTTTTCTCCCATTTTATTCTTTATATCTCTGAAATTCCTTGTGTATATGTAGTGGATATAGGATTCATCTAACAATCTCACCTCATATCCACTAAACAACCTGATTTCAACTCCTTCCTTTCCTCCCTATCTTCTTTCAATCACCAACTCATATGTCTTTTCATCATAATAGACACTTCAGATTGGTTTGGAGGAATGATGTTGGATCAAGAAGAAGGCTGGTGCAACCAAAACCAAATCACTTAGACAAATTTCGGTGCAACTTACAAAGGCTTCCGAAGCTAAGTGTGGAACTTCTGAAGGAAATAGAGTTCTTCCGAAGACAAAGTGAAAGATCAACTTCCGAACACAAACTCTACTTCTAAAGTCAAAGTATTCTCTTCCGAAGATCAATTCTAAGAAGAAAAGACCAGAAGACAACTTCCGAAGTATGAAGAAAAGAAGAATTCTCAAGCCTCGGAAGAAGTAGCCTCTTTTGAAGTATAAGTGGCCTCGAAAGAACTTGTTCTTCCAAAGCCAACTACTCTTCGAAAGACTTCGCTATGAACCAGTGGGCATAAGTATGGTGTCTCTGACACTCTGTTGCGGATCTCTGATATATTGCATGGCACTTTCTCAAAAGCCATATATTTGACCATACTTTATTCCACTGTTTACCTTTAGTAGATAGCAAAGATGCCAACTTTAGTGGTAACAAAAGGTAAGTCATGGAGATGTCATGACTACCTTATCTCAGATAAGACATTATCTAAGATACCTTGAACTATAGCTTTGTAGTATTTTCTTTAGTTAGAGTATTCCAGCTGGTATCAAAGTATATCCGGCTGTAGGTAGTATTATATATAGTTTCTCATTGTAACTCATGTAATATGCTTGTAAGAGTCTTGTAACACTTTGAGTTGAGAAGCAATATATATAAGTACCTTGAAAATTATCTTTGTGTGTTCAATGTTACTTATTATATTATTATCATCTCTTAGAGACTCTTCTTCATCCGAGAGTAGTTTAAGTAAGTTTGAGAGAAAAACCAAGTGTTTAGTGATATAAACCGATCCTGCAATTAGTATCAGAGCATTTTAGGCTCTTGATTGTGAGATCTTACCATCCAAATCAACCTATTTTCACTCCTCCTTACAACTCACTCAAAATGGCCCTCAACAAATCTGAAGTAGAAATGGGAACCATGACTAAAGCTCCCATCATTACACCTAAAAACTTCAGGTCATGGAGCAGACGCATGGAAGGCTTCATCAGGTATCAAGACAATAAGATGTGGTATTCTATTGTCAATGGGCCATATAAACCCAAGGTGGCAGCACCTAGTGGAAACGATGCTATGATAGAGAAGGCTATTGAAGATTACTTTGATGAGGACCGAAACAAGATGGACGTTGATAGCAATGCGATGACTATTCGTATGTCTGCAATACCTAACTCCATCATGGTGGGGTTTGAGCATTGGAAGTCAGCTACAGAACTGTTTGATGCACTTGCTCAAATGTACTCCAGCTCAAATGACTCCAAGAAGGACTCACTGAAGCAGCAATTTGAGAACTTAACCTACATTGCTAGAGAGACCCTCAGCCAACAATACTTCAGGTACATGGAACTCATTTCTTCCCTTCAATTTGTGGGAATCATTCCTGAACTTAGAGACCTCACAAGAAAGTTCATGAGTGCTCTTCCAAATGAATGGACGTTCTAATGTGTCTCTATCAAGAGGACAGAAAACCTGAACACCCTCACCATGACCGAACTCTATGACATCCTTGATGGATACCATTCGGAAATGGAGAGCAAGAGAGACCATTAGACAAGCAGACCCTGAGTCTTCCTGCTAGTAACACCTTGATGCTTGCTGAAGGCTCAAGACCCACACAACCTCAACAGTACCTGACATACACACAACAATCATCCTGCTCATCTGGACCATACATTACATTTTCTGAGACTCCCAGGTCTCAACAGGCTCAGTATAGTCCCTTTCAGGACAATTGTACCTTTGTTTAGGAAATGTACACTCTAGTGATTTTCAATACTGCTTTGATGATCTAGAGTGATTCAGTCCAGATGATGTAGAAGATGTGGACATTGTCTAACAAATGGCTCTTTTAACCTATAGAGCAATGACGTTCTTTAAGAGCACTAGAAGGAAGTTTCCCTAGAACCCAACTAACAACATATTTGGGTTTGACAAAACCAAGGCCAAATGTTACAATTGTAACTAGCTTGATCATTTTGCAAGGGAATGCAAGGATCCCAAATCAAATCCGGGAACGCCATAGGCCTCCACACATCCCTCAACATCAAAGCCCTCTGGAAAGTCGACTAAGACAGCTGCAATGGCTCAAGAAGTTAACTGGAGCTTTATGGTGCAGGATGTGACTCCTGCTCAAACACTCATGGCAGGAACAGACGACAACAACGTATATGAACATATCTGTACTCCTGCATGTGTTGCTAAGGTTAAACTATATCAGGACTACAATATGGAAATTAAATCTGATATTGAGTCCTTAAATGTTTTGAAATCTGATTTTAAAAGGGCTAAATCTGACTATCAAAGAAAAATTGAAGAATTAGAGAAAACTGTTTCCCTATTAAAACATGAACACATAAATTAAAAGACTAAAAAAAAAGGATTTAATATCCAAATTGTCTGAGGCTCAAGCGTAGCTCGTCACTACTGAGGCTCAAGCTAGGAAGTATGCTATTTCTCAGTAGAACTTCTAAGATATTATTGCATCATCCTCCCACTCCAAAATTTGTTATTAAAACAAAGGAGGGTTGGCAACCAATGAAATTGCTCCACCATATTCTTATGAGTCCATAAACGTAGAAATGATACTGAAGAGTAAGAGGTGCCATCTGTTGACCCATCTTCACTTGAGTTGAAGAATGATGAAATAATAGAGGCTACAACAGGGAAGGAATAGGTAAATCAACTCACCTCTCCCCAAAAGAAGTAGAGCTAAAGCAGCAAGAAGAACTACTAAGAAAGTGGTTGAGTCTAAGCTGATGATTGACCCTAAATAAAAGGGTGAATTCATCTCAGCTGGATTCCAGGTGGAAGGTAACTCTGATTCAAGAAAGGGGTGTAGTACCAACACTCATGTCCTACCAAAGGATCAAAAGTTAAAGGGAAAGGTTGTTGATGAAGATAAAAATCACAAGAAACAACAATCTTCTAATTCCCAAAAGACTAACATTGCATGCATAATGTATGATTTACAAAACAACATGGCCAAAGATTGTTACTACAATCCTGCTAGCACACATTATCCAAATAATGTTAAAAAGGAAGGAGTCAAGGAAGGTTTCTCATTTGGACTCTATCAAATCGTCCAAGTGATGAAAAAGGGAAAGCTAGTTTCTGAAGCAAGGTTGCTTTCGGAAGAATGTCCTTCTTCCGAAGGGAAAATAGCTTCGTAAGCTAAAACTACTAAAAATGAAAAGAACAAAAGAGCTCCCTTGAAACTTCGCTAGAAGAAGACTGCTTTAGAATAAAAGCTGGTGAATGATTCTTCCGAAAAGAAAGAAGCTTTGAAAGAATGCCATGCTGCAAAAATCTTACAAGACTTATCCTCTTTGATCAACCAAAGGATGGATTGGAAGATCAAGAAAGATGCTACACCCCAAATTTCTTCTTCAAAGACATCCATTGAACCTCCATGCTTAACTTTTGGTTCAATTATATCACTATCATTGGAAGAACCCAAGACCAACAAGGCATGGGTTTCCAATCAAAACTAATCATCTCATCTTATGTGCAGGGACATCTATATGAAAAGAATAACAATATTTGGATTGTGGACAGTGGATGCTCCAGGCACATGACATGGAACATGTCTCTCCTTCAACAATTTCAACATTATGATGGAGGTCCTGTCTAGTTTGGAGGTGAGGCCGGAGGATATATTTCTGGCAAAGGAAGTATATCCAATGGAAAGTTAAAAGTTGACAAAGTTCACTTTGTCAAACAGCTTGAACATAATCTATGAAGTGTTTCTTAGTTCTATGATCAAAAACAGCAAATGCTTTTCACAGAATATGAGTGCATTATCCTCAAACCAGGGATGAAAATTCCTCTAGAATTGGTGCTGCTTAGATCTCCCAGGAAAGGGGATATGTACAAACTAGATATGAACAATACTTCCCCAATGGGTGAAGTATCATGCTTTCTTTCCAATGTTGATAGTGATGAGTCAACACTATGGCATAAACGAATGTGTCATGTAAAATCTAAGACAATGAATAAATTGACTAAAAATAATTTGGTAGATGGTTTGCCTAACAAAGAATTTTTCTGCAAAGATAACTGTGTTGCATGCCTGAAATGGAAGCAACACATGGCATCTCCATTATACTTATTGCATATGGATCTATTTGCTCCCACAAGTATAATGAGAATTGGAAGGAAATCATACTGCCTTGTGATTGTTGATGATTTTAAAAGATTTACATGGGTATTCTTTTTAAGATCTAAAGATGAAACTATTGAAACACTAAAATCTTTTATTCTTAAAATAGAAAATCAAATTGATCTCAAGGTTAAGATAATTAGAAGTGATCAAGGGACTGAGTTTAATAACTTTGCTCTTGACTCATTCTGTAACTCAAAGGGGATTGCCAGACAATATAGTGCTCCCAGATCTCCTCAATAAAATGGTGTTGCTGAGAGGAGGAGCAGGACACTTATTGAGGCTGCTCGAACTATGTTGACCGATTCCAAACTACCTCTTACATTTTGGGCAGAGGCAGTCAGCACTGCATGCTATGTGCAGAACAAAGTTCTTGTAGTTAAGCCACATGGAAAAACCCCTTATGAGCTATGGAATAAGAGGCCACCGATCATTGGCTTTCTAAGGTCCTTTGGCAGCAAGTGTACCATACTTAACACAAAGGACAATTTGGCAAAATTTGCTGAAAACTCACATGATGCTATCTTTGTTGGATACTCCTCTAGCTCTAAACCTTATAGAGTTTTCAACATCAAGAATCAACAATTTGAGGAATCATCCAACATTGTTATTAATGAGCACACTCCTTGTGTTAGGGGGAATGGACCTCATCATATTTTGACTTAGAATTGTTTCCAAACTATTCTAGACCATCTTGTAAGAATGTTTCAGCTAAAACACGTACTCAATGAAATTCTGAAGATACCCAATTGTTTGAGTTACCCAGACCTATTCCAAGTTCTCCAAGAGTTACAACAAATCAAGCTTCCACTATTGGCAGATCTAACAGTATAACTATCTCAAGGGATAGTGCAGCTTCAACCAGTGAATCACCTATTGATCCTCAAAGTTCATCAGGTGACCCTGCACAACACCAAGTTAGTGGAAGTAACATCTTGAAGGAATAGGCAACTGTTAATGCCGCTTCACAGCCAACAAATGATGATGTTTTTCATTCATTCAATTAGTCCTCGTTGAATGAGTTTGAAACAACAACTAGACAAAGTGTTCTAGTTCCTGAGCAGAATATGTGCAATCTGGAATTATCTTTGCAACTGGAAGTGATTCCTCGACTAAGAATTCATAACACTCATCCGGCTGAGAACATCATAGGGGATGTCTCTGAAGGTGTAAGAACAAAAGGACAAACTCATCATAAGAATGTCTGCCTGTACTCATGCTTCTTATCCCAGATGGAACCCAAGAAGGTAGAGGATGCCTTGAAAGATAGTAGATAGGTTGAATCGATGCAAGAGGAGTTGCTTCAGTTCAAAAGACAAAAGGTTTGGAACCTATGTCCGCTACTATCTGGTCAAGTACCTATAGGCACCAAATGGGTTTTCAGAATCAAGAGAGATGACAGAGGCTTGATTATCAAGAACAAGGCAAGACTGGTGGTTCATGGATACACTCAAGAGGAAGGAATCGATTATACTTGCCAGGACTGTGTACGTACGAAATACTAACAGATTCTGCATTTATATCGAACCAAATAGTGCGGAATCCTATTTGATTGGCGATCCAATTAGTGAGAAAAATTACCCGTTCGATTTAAGATTGAGACTAAATGTTATGAACGAGTAGAGATCGATTAAGATTGATCTATGAAGTTGGATAGGCTTCCTTGGATTTTAGATGACTAGAGTTCGTAAGACTATCAAGTGTTTCTCAATTGTTTGAAGTATATTCAAAGTGTTACGTTTTGCCACAAATTAAGTGGTATTTATAGGTTATGGGTTTCCAATCGTACGACTGAAAAATTAGCATGGTTCAGCCATTCGACTAAATCATGCGATTGATCCATACGCACGACTGAAGGTTCAGTCATGCGACTGAGTCAATCTTATGTCTCAATCGTGCGACTAATCCAGTCTCCAGGTTCAGCCGTACGACTGGTCCATTAGTATGATGTATTCATGCGTATGGTTCATTAGCATGGTCTATTCGCATGAAGACTCATACGACTAAGTTTGAACACATTTCTCAATCATTATTGATTAAGAACAATGCACAACAACCTCAAACCTATATAGTAAGTTCATTATACTTTAACACACAATACTACTATGAAATATTAAACATTATAAACATCAATCACATATTATATTTCATTTAACCCATTCATTACATATGTGTAAGCCATGATAGACTTTTACATTAAGCATATAAACTAGGGACCCCCCTTGGACCTAGTTTACTCTATTATCTGACATCCTTCATACGCTCTTCAAGCTTCTTGTACATCTCTCTTGTGACTCTTGTGTGTATTTCAAATGCAAAGCAAAGCCATATCACATTTTGGAATTGGAGGGCTTGTACAATATCCAGTGTGTCATAGAATAGTGGCCACTTGTATAGAGTGTAGACATCTTCAACTAACAAGTTGGTAAGCCACATTAGGTCAAATACCCTGATAGTTTCCATTTTGCTCTCTCTGCTCAGATTTATGACCACTTCTCCTGTCCTCCTGTCATAATACCCCCATTTGAAATGTGGAGTGAAGTTCTGAGGCATTTCCCATAAAGGAATCTTTGACATCGTACGTCGAGGACTCCACTTCAGCACAACTTTCGGCTTCCCACATATAGGGTCACTTCAGATCTACGGATGTACCTCTTCGGTTGCTAAGGTCTAAAATTTACCCACCTGGTGTGGTATTCTTTCTTCAAAGCATCTTCAAACCAACCTGACATCTTTCTAGAATCAGTATACAACAGATCTGGCACGCCAATCGGTTGAGCTCAAAAGCTGGGTGAGTCTTCAGATCATGAGGATATCTAAAGTACTCGATCCCCTTCTATTTTTTTAGTGCATAATCATTTAACTCCTCAAAATAGGCCCATGCAATGATTTTGCCCGATACCTTCTGATGTTTCTTGGCCTTTTAGTGTTTGGTGTAGGCATTTTGCTTTGGAGTCGTGCATTGGACTCTTATTTCAGCAAAACATGCTGCCTATTTCGGCCTTCTTAATATCAACATTAGCATCTGAGGCTTGGGCTTTGATTTTATCCTTTTCCTTTTCTTTCTCCATTTCATCCAGCTTCTCAAATGTAGCGGTGCCGAAAGTATCACCCAAGTTGGTTATCATATTTCCTTCGCAGTCAGTGTACTCTGGATAATATTCAGAAGTGACATCCTCTATCTCTATTTCATCAACATCTTTCAGCTCATCATCACTTATAACATCTACCTCTGGAGCATCTTTGACAAGCTCGTCAGGATTCAGTCTGAATATCTCAGCAAGTTGCTTGTCGGTCAGACAGGTATAATCTCTCCTTTTTCGGGAGTGTAGCTCACTGACCTTTTGATGATCCCTTGCAAATCAAGAATCATGGTGAATTGAGACTTGATTTGCTGAAGGGGAGCAACATCATATTCCTCCTGTTGTGGAATTTTATCTACAGGATTAGACATTAATCACATCATACATAAGTCATTTTATAAAACATTGAAACATAAACAGACATAAGTGATCATAATTACATTAATGTAATACATAATTCAAGTACTAAAGTTTTTAAATACATAAACATATAGTCTTTACTTTTATCTTGAATCGCCGGTTCTTCAGCAGGAGGAGCGGAGGATGACGCTCCACGATCTTGGTTATGTTTGGTACGCCTCTCTTGAGCTTGAGGAGAGGCTGATGCAGCAGCATCACCTTCCTGATCGTCATTATCTTCTCGCTCTTTTCCACTTGGTCCACCCTCTCCAACCTCCTCCTCAGAATCATCTTCATCTTCATCATCATCATCACCGTCTTTGATCTTAAGAGGCTCGCTCTTAGATCCTTTAAGCTTTAGAAGTATCTTTTTGTTCTTCTTTTCAAGCTCCTCAATTCCCTTTACGGAAGCCAACACCAACTCATTTTGGCTAGTAACTGCATGGTGGGCTCGGCTTAGAGATCTCTCATACAGGTCACTCTTCACACTAAGCTCCCTGATCTGCTGAGCTTGAGCTGCATTCACCTCCATCAACTAATTGAGTTGTGCACCTCTTTGCTCATCAGTAGCCAACAGCTTTAGAACAATACAGTTGAGGCTGGCCAGCTATTCCTCTAACCCAATGTGGGGTAAGGAGGATCCAGTCGTGAATGTAGTGTGAGTGGACGGACCGGCTTGGTGAGTAGTTGTGGTACTAGTAGATGTGGTGAATATGGGAGATGGAATGTGTGTGGGCTGTGGTAGTGATAAGGATGAGAGATAATAGTAGTGGGTGGAGTGGTAGTGGTAGTGGTGGTAGGAGGTGTAGTAGTGGGTGGAGTTGTGGTGGTAGTGGTAGCTAAGGGGGTGGAGATAGGAGGTGTAGTAGTGGTTGTAGCTGTGGTAGTGGTGGTGGGAGTAGTGATTAGGGTGATCCTCTACCTCTTGCTCTTCTTCCCGTAGGGTTGGGCTATTCTTTTCTTGAGCCTTTGGAGACTGAGGCTCCCCCGGAGATGAGTGGCTAGTCTGGGTGTAAGTAGGATCAATGTCATCTATAGCACCACCCTTTGACCCAGCCTGTCGTCCACCAACTGCCGCTTTACCTCTTTCGGTGGCCACAACTCTATTGCCAATTTTCCTCATGAGAGGCTCCTCGTCTGACTCATCATCTTCATCTACCTAAAGATTGGGGTCGATTAGAGCCCGCTCGAATCCACGAGGAGCCTCACCACCTTGACCATCACCATGCTCGTCGTCATCGTCGTCAGTATCATGAGTGGGTAGCTCTATAGGCTCGACATCTGAGTTACTCTCATCGTGACGCCACTTCTTGTGCGAAGGTCCCACATAATCAGCTCTAGCCAAGTGCCCGAATAGTCTCCTGACAGGGGGCTTCACCAACTTCCCCGTGTACACCTTCATCCTACCAAGGGTGGTGTCATCCATCACCTCTAACATCACTGCATCGTCCTTCTCCTTAGGCAACAGAGAAGCTTCTCATCTATGATCATTTGCAAGAACCTTGGATACATGAAGAAGCCTTATTTGCCTTTGGTCTCAAGGTTCTCTATCAAGTAGGAGAAGATCATGTTGGAGAAGCTGAATGGGTGATTCAGCATCAGTGCAATGTATGCATTCTAGATTTGGTCAGATAGATCATCAAATCCTCTTCTCCTTGATGCTATGCACTTAAGTATGACATGTGCTAGGTACTTAAACTGGGGACACAAATTGCTTTTGTTGAGCACACCTGAGTTGATGTCCCTAGTGTACTACATCGGTAGGAAGTAGCCCCTTATTGTCAGAGGATGTAACTTGATCGGGTGGGCATCATCATCACCCAGATCTAGTACACGTCTAAGATCTGCTACGGTGACTTCAATCTCTTGGCCAAAAATGGAGCTCCGAATACAGTATCGCTTAGCAGATCTGACAAATCAAGCACCTTCCCAGAAGGCCTGCTGTAGAGACTGGTAGGGTGTGCAAGGAGCAGAGATAGCTTTGTAGATCCTCAACCTCTTTGGAAAAGCAATAATCCTAACAAACTCGGTAGCATTCTGAGTGGTGGCATCCAAGTGAGCACAAATGTTGTGCTTGGTGTTGATAGTCCATCTATCTGCCATGTTTGTGTAACACAAGACACATATATGTTAGATTTGAGCATAACAGAAGACTGTTAAAGTTAAACTGTTCTGAGATCAGTCTGATTCAGTCATGTGATTGAACCATACGATTGAGTTCAGTCATGCGATTGAGCATGCAGCTAAGTTTAGTCATGCGATTGAGCTTAGTCATGTGTTAGGTCATGCGGTTGAGTCAATCGTGCGACTGAACTTATATCCCTGATTCATTATTGAGTCATACGCCCAGCTCAATCATGCGATTGAAGTTCATTAGCATGTCCATTTGTATAACCCTCTATTTGACACTTTAAATCCAACTCTTGGTCAAAACTTGATGTTAAACGTTGTGTATTGGCTCATTAGACTCGCAAACACTCAAAATAACACCTAATTTTCTTTAAATCAATGATTATGTCCATTTAAGTGGTTTATTTTGAAGAGTTTATCTAAGTTCTTGTTTTGAAAGATTTCGGTCATTAGGGCTTGATTACACGGGACATTGAAGTCAATTTTTGTCTCATATTACCTGTATACGCAGAAAGTATACGTTAGAATCACAATCACTATGCTAAATCAATCAAACAAATTTAGGCAGAGTCTTGGTACTTTCGGGTGACTAAGGGCGATTGAGGTGATGAGAACATGCAACAGACTCCATGCTATTTATACTAGGTTAACATTCAGTCATGCGACTGGACCCATTCACATGCTTCATTCGTGTGACTGGGGTTCAGTCATGCAACTGGCTCATACGTATCGTTCAATCATGCTATTGGCTAATACTTGTGATCCAATCGTGCGACTGGTCAATACTTATGATCCAGTCGTGCGATTGGCCCATACTTATGAGTTTGACCTTGTACACTTTCAAACAAACACATGTAACTATTTATAAGACGTTATGACCAATGATCATCTCAGACATGATCCTTTTAATTTGTCAAACTGTTTGATCACCTCAGAAGTGATCCTTTTAATTTTCAAGAACCCAATTGGTCACCTCAGACGTGGCCACTTTTAGCGAGTGATTCACAGATTGAATCCAGATGTATAGTCTGACTTTTACCTAACAAATAACTAAAATTTAAATAAAACAACTTGAAATTAAAAAAACAAAACAAGATATATTTTTGTATTTTTGATTGGAGATGGATTTAAACCTATTAGAGTACTTCTAACCGATTGTACTTCCTCGACAGCACAACTTCAATTCTATTTTATCATTTCTGGTACGATTCATTATGGAATCATACAGGTATATCAGAATCATTTTGGGATATTTTAGTAAACTATTTTGATACTGATTCTTTTTTGACCGAGAGTTAATGGCAATTTTAGAAAATCATACTAGAGCTATAAGATGCACGCAATGATTTTGACTATCAAGAACTGCAGCTCACGATAATTATCAGTATACTTGTGCTCTTAAATCCATACACAGATTTTTGACACACATTGGTGATTAGTTAAGGTTTTATTATTTCAACAAGCATTTGTGGATCTCACGCTTATATTGTAATCAACGTTCCTCAAGAGATTTTTGAGCGGTCTACGGGTATATTTCAAGAAGAATCTATTCTAAGAGCTTTCAAAGAGATGCCAAGCCTCATGTTAGTTCCATCGCACAGTAGAGAGGCGCAAACAACAATGAATTCTAGAATATTTAGGTTATGCTTATCCTCAGGTCAGTGCCACCGCACAGCAGACAGGCACACAGCCTATCTTCTTGTCAGAGCATTTATTTTCATTTTGCATATAACGCACCAACAACATAAGTTATTAGCTTGATTGCATTTAGCATTTTTCCATGTGCTTTGCTCATTTTTATAGTCGTCCGCACACATTTGTGGCGTTTATTCTAGTCTTCACCCCTTATTGGAACTGCAGCAAGTAATCTATTGTGTTAACCAGGGATAAGATGGGAACCCACAGCAAGTTGAACAACTTAGTTCAAATTTTAAACCACCAATGAGGTATACTAATCCATTGTGTTGAATCTACCGACACATCATATAATGAACTAGCACCCTCTAGGTCTACTTTCTCTATGTTACCTTAGTAGCATACTAGTTTTACTATCATTTTTCCTTTTATTTTGCTTAGAGTTCTCAGATTGATACTTTGAATTTTGCATCTTAATCATTTAAAATCTTTTAAAGTCCCAAACAATCTATTCCCTATGTACTATCATTTTCCATAAGCGTTGAATCAGAATCACAGATTTCATTTCATTTCTTTTAGCTAAGCTGTCCTCCTTCATCGTTTTTTAAAGTAATTAACTACTGCACAAATTTAATACTAATTTAACCTATTCTCCCCCTAAAATTCTAAAACCCAAAATATTTTTGTGTTTTTGTATTTTTAATAGATAGAAAAATAAGTAAAATAAAAACATTAACTACACAAGTCGGACTACGAACTTTCGTCTTCTTGAATCACTTCACATTTCTTTTTCACACCATTGACCTCTAAGAGATATAAAAACTTCGGTTTATCAAATGCTTTTGTGTAGATGTCGGCGCGTATAAAGTGCTTTTCAAAACAATCACGTATAAAGTGATATTTAATACTAACGTGTTTAGTTTTAGGATGTTGGACCGGATTTTTTGTTACGGCTATAGCAGCAGAATTATCAACAAAGATAGGAGTGTTAGAAAATTGCAAACCGTATTCACGCATTTGCTGTTGAATCCAGATGATTTGTGAACAACAACTTGCAGCAGCAACGTATTCAGCTTCACATGTTGAAAGAGCAACAGAGGTCTGCTTCTTACGTTGCCAGGTGACTAACCGTCTACCAAAGAACTGACATCCTGCTAATATTGACTTGTAATTCATTTTGCAACAGTCATAATCCGAGTCACTATATGCTGTAAGCTCAAAGTCATCATCATGAGGATACCACAACCCCGAGTGTTGGAGTACCCTTCACATAATGAAAAATCCTTTTGACGCCAATGAGATGGTTCACTTTTGATTTCACCTGATATTTGGAACAAAGACACGGCTCGTACATGATATCAGGTGATGAGGCGGTGAGGTACACGAGAGATCTAATCATTCCTCTGTACATAGTGCCATCAACTAGATCACCATTTTTGTCGGGTGACACGTCATGGTTTGTAGCAAGTGGAGTTCCAGCTGCAGAAGCATTCTCCATATCGAACCGACTGAGAATATCGCCTACATACTTGGTCTGATGTAGAAATATTCCCTTTGGTGTCTGATCCACCTGTAACCTGAGAAAGAACTTCATTTCTCCCATGGCACTCATCCCAAATTTTTCTTTCATGATAGATTCAAATTCTTTACGTAACTCTTCATTCTTAGAACCGAAAATTATGTCATCAACATAAATATGTACCAGCAGTAAGTCGCCATCTTTTTCTTTGATGAACAATGTACAGTCAATAACTCCTCTGCGAAAACCATGTTTCACCAGATGAGTTGAGAGTTTCTCAAACCATGCTCTAGGGGCTTGATGGAGCCCGTAGAGAGCCTTATCCAGCTTGTAAACTCTGTCTCGATGATAGCGATCCTCAAATCCTTCGGGTTGACTGACATACACTGTCTCATGGATTTCACCATGAAGGAACACACTCTTGACATCTAGTTGATAGACTTTGATCTTCATGTAGGATGCATAGGCCAGAAATATACGTATTGCTTCCATCCTTGCCACTAGGGCAAATACTTCATTGTAATCTATGCCTTCGACTTGTTGAAATCCTTGAACTACAAGTCGGGCTTTAGCACCTTTTGGTTTGTCCATAAGGGTCCACACTCCTAATTTCTTGAACTATAGGAGTTCTTCTTGCATTGCACTGACCCATGCCTCATCGTTTAACGCTTCACTAACATATTTTTTCTCAAATTAAGACACAAAACATCGATATGCTCTATCGTGAAGGTATCCCTTTTCCATTATCGAGGCATAATCAGTTGTGTATAGCTGATTTCTAGTCTGTACTCCCGATCTAACATCCCCAATGACATTGTCCAAGGGATGATAAATGTTTAGCCGGGATCTGGAGTTGATGGAATAGCCACCTCATGATTCAGATTGTTCAACTCAGGTTCAGGATCTATAGCTGTTGGAGTATGAGGTTCCGAAATGTTAAAGGCATCAGGATTTGATACTTGTGTACTTTCATTAGTAGGAACTGTTCCTCCTAGTCCATTTGTGCAGTCTCCATTTCTTCAACATCCTAGGAGGAATCACTTACATCAAGTGCTCCCCCTAAAGGATTAGAAGATTCACCTTGTGGAGTTGATGCTGTCGAGTGTAGTGGCTATGTGTCTAGAACATCGTACATCATTCTGGTTGTTAACTCATCATCCGGAAGGGAGGAAGGTATGTTGAAGGACTTAAAGAATCCATCATAGTCGAAAAAGAATGAAGGTCCCTTTCCAGCTGGGGGTTGGTGTATCTCTGAACAACAACATTGCACCACACCTCTACCTGACCCATTGAGTTGTTATAAACTCTCTTGTTCGGTGTATTGTACCAAGAAAGATCCCTTCTTCAGCCTTCTCACTGAACTTCCGAAACTGAGTTTTCTTCAGCAGCGTACATGGTGCACCCAATGGTTTGAGATACTCCAGGTTAGGTTTACGTCCCTGGAGCAACTCATAACTTGTCTTCCCATGTCGCGTGACCACTAAGACTCGATTGAGCATGTAACACGTATTTGCCACTGCCTCATTCCAAAATTGGATAGGCAGTTTTGAGTCGGCTAGCATCATTCTTGCTGTCTCTATCATGCTCTGATTCTTTCGCTCAGCAACTCCATTCATCTATGGTGTGTAGGCAGACGTAAATTGATGGACAATCCCTTTCTCTTTACAGAACACCTCCATCCACTGGTTCTTGAACTCTATGCCATTGTCTGATATAATCTATCTAACTTTCAGCTTGTAGAGTGATTCCAATTTAGTTACCAGATGTTTGAATGATTCAAAAGTTTCTGATTTTGCTTTCAGAAACATTACCCAATAGAATATTGAGTAATCATCTGTTACTACATAGCAGTACAAATCACCAGCAATACTTTTAGTGCTGACGGGACCAAACAGATCCATGTGTAGAAGCTCAAGAGGCATATCTATAGAGTTAACTTTCTTTGCCTTATAAGCCTTCTTGGTCTGTTTCCCTTTCTTGCAAGTTATGCAGAAGTCTGGAAGCTGAATGTTCTTAACATTTACACTATTCACTATATCATTCCGAATCAAGTGACTCATCTTTCTAGGATTGATATGTCCCATTCTCCTATGCTAGGAGATTGAGTCCCTCTTTGTTTCCTTTGACAATAAGCATTGAACTGTGTGATCAGTTGTGGATGTTTTTGATAAATCCAAGACATATAAATCATTATATCTTGAAGCTGACATGAGAACCTTATCCTCCTCAATCATATAGTCTTCTTCAACATGTAGCACTTCTTGTTGTCAAAAAAAACTTTGAAGCCTTTGTCACAGATCCGGGAGACTGAAAGCAAGTTTTTATGTAATTGTTGAATGTAGTTGACCTTATCAAACTTGACTTTCTGGTTTCCCACTTCGCCCTGAGCAGTGAATATCCTCCTTTGTTCCTAGCAAAATGATACATGTCCTCCATTAATTGTTTGATGTTGAAAAGGAGAGACAAGTTCCCGGTCATGTGCCTAGACGCCCCATTATCAACAATCCAGGTATTTGTGATAGCACTGTAGTGGACACTCTTCACATTCAAAGGAAATGATCAGTTTAGGTTTGGGACCCAAGCCTTAACAGACTTAGGTGACCCAGGGGAATCACACATCATAAATTCAACCCATTGTCCACTTAAGGATGAGGGCATATTGTTCTTCTTATTATTCTCATTATCAGACAGCCTATTTGACTTCTCTTTCCACAATCCAGTTTTGTGTAAGGCATGTTCATGATAAACAGACGAGTGGTTTAGAGTTTGAACTTTAGGTTCATTAGTTCTCTTAGGAGGAGTAATGGAACTCCTTTTAGAAGAACTTTGTTTTGTATCATAATGTTCAACCTTCTTTCATGGAGTCTGATAATAAGGACAATTAGAAGAAATATGTCCTCTTTTTCCGCAACTGTAGCATGATTGTCCTTCTACAGATGCGACATGAGTCTGGTTGGGTTTAGTCACTTCACGTTTAGATGTATCACCTTTATAAACAAAATTATTTGTTTTGACGCTTTGAACATCTTTAACATTATCTCATTAGATCTTAGTCCCTGGTTATTCTAATAACAAACTTTTGCATGCAAGGATGAGGATATAATGTTCATGAAGGTCTTTTCTTCAAAGAACACATTTTTTTGCCTTGGCTTTGTTGATCACAAGCTCAACCTGCATTCAATCAACTTGGTTATGAGATCTTTGATCTGGGTCCTATATTTTGTGTGCTCATGTTTAAGAACTGAAATAGTTTCCTCCTAGGTATATATAGGTATGTATAGGTATGTATGTATGTTGTATGTATGTATGTACGTATGTATGTAGGTATATATGTATGTATGTATGTATGTATGTATGTACGTACGTACGTACGTACGTACGTACGCACGTACGTATGTATGTATGTATGTATGTATGTATGTATTATGTATGTATGTATGTATGTATGTATGTATGTAGTATGTATGTATGTATGTGTATGTATGTATGTATGTATGTATGTATGTATGTATGTATGTATGTATGTATGTATGTATGTATGTATGTATGTATGTATGTAGTATGTATGTATGTATGTATGTATGTATGTATGTATTATGTATGTATGTATGTATCTATGTATGTATGTATGTATCTATTATGTATGTATGTAGTATGTATGTATGTATGTATGTATGTATGTATGTATGTATGTATGTATGTATGTATGTATGTATGTATGTATGTATGTATGTATGTATGTATGTATGTATGTATGTATGTATGTATGTATGTTGTATGTATGTATGTATGTATGTATGTATGTATGTTTAACCCATGGAAACTCACCAACTTCTAAAGTTGACCCTTTATTTTTAACATGTTTCCGGATTGCTACTTGAGTAATTTTTCTTGCTCATATAGGACTTGGAATTAGTTAATAAGTATCTTATGTTGTTGTTTAAATATTTGTTGTATTGTAATGACTTAATTATCTAGTATTATTCAATGAAAAATGGTATTTAATATTATTTTAACTTATTAAATTCCATGAGCTATGAACAATCATTTCACATTCGTCCGCATCGACGATTCCACCGTCGGTCGCGGTGTGACAAGAAACTTCTAGAAACTCAAAAGTCATCTTAAAGAAACTGAAGAAGAAACCGACAAAGAAAAAGCCAAGCCAAAGGAGGAAGCAACACTAATCTCAAACCTTGATTAGAGTGTTGAAATCAAAGAAACTAAAGAAGAAATTAATCCTGCACTATGGCTGAGGTGGTGGAAAGTGATATGGATTTAGTTGAAGATTTTGATCCTTTCAGGGAGTTTAGGTGTGAAATTCAAGATGATAAGGTTTGTGAGGGTAGGGTACAACAGGTTCAAGATCATGAGGAAATGGTTGTTGAGATTAGTGAAGAGAAGGGTTGTTGTGAAGTTGTTAAAAGAGATGACAATTAATGAAGTTGCTGAAGTCGAGAAACCACAAGAAGTTAAAATAAATGAAGTGAAGTAGGAGATTTATGATCTGGGAGAGGAAAAGAGAAGTCAAGCTGATGAAGCAAGGAAGAAGGCCATGGAGGAGGAAGAATACAAAAAGAACACTTTTGTCTAATCTGTGCAAAAAAAACCCTAGCTACTGAAAAAGTAGTTATGGGAGTTCCTTATGAGGTAATCCAAGACATGTGTTCTCCTCTATGTAAAGTTTGTTGACTCGAGGTTTATAAAGCTACCATGTTATTGTTAGAAAATGAAAAGGAATTAAAAAAATAACAAAGAATTAAAACAAATGAGTCAAAATATTTTGTTAAGTTAAATGAAGCCTTAAAGAAAAATATTGGACCAAAAGAACCAATGAGCCAGATCAAAAAAACCTTTAAGTCCCAC
The DNA here is from genome assembly GCA_025506515.1 of Flaveria trinervia. Classification (NCBI taxonomy): domain Eukaryota; kingdom Viridiplantae; phylum Streptophyta; class Magnoliopsida; order Asterales; family Asteraceae; genus Flaveria; species Flaveria trinervia. The sequence continues at coordinate 16,048,509 of CM046454.1, read as the reverse complement.
AAGACATCACAACAACTGCTGAAGACTTGATCAGCTGTTTGACAAAATCTGAAGATCAACAGCTGAAGACTAAAGTACTGAATACTTCAACAGCTGAAGACCAAAGTCTAAAGATCAACAGCTGAAGACTAAAGTACTGAAGACTTCAACAACTGAAGACCAAAGTCTGAAGATCAACAGTTGAAGACTAAAGTACTGAAGACTTCAACAGCTGAAGACCAAAGTCTGAAGATCAACAGCTGAAAACTAAAGTACTGAAGACTTCAACAGCTGAAGACCAAAGTCTGAAGATCAACAGATGAAGACTAATGTACTGAAGACTTCAACAGCTGAAGACCAAAGTATGAAGATCAACAGCTGAAGACTAAAGTACTAAAGATCAACAGCTGAAGTACAAAGACTGATGACAACAACTGAAGTTCAAGAAGTCCAAGTACTGAAGCCTTCAGAGTTTGTCACAACAGCTGAAGAAGCATTCTTTAGTTGTTGTGATGGTTTCCTTTCAGTAGTTTTCTTTTCTATTTCAGTACTTGTGAAATGACTGAAGAGCATGTTCTTCAGTCGTTGTTGTTTCAGTAGTTTCTTTTTAGTAGTTGTAGTGATAGTTAACACTTGGTATTTTTGTAAGAAGATGTCAGCTATTTGACATCTTCAGTAGTTGTGTTAACTTTCAATAGTTAAATAACAGTTAGATGTCACTGTCAAGTGACATCAGCTGATGTCAGCTTCCCTTATAAAAGGAAAGATGACCTAATTGTAATGATGTGCGAAAAGCCAGCCGAAGCATGCATTGAATGAATATATTCCTTTTGGCAGAAATTCTCTCTCTATAACAAACACTGTTTCATTGATAAATTTCATGTGTTCTTGTTTGAATTTGTTAATTCATGAGCTCATTCCCCTACAAATCCAATCTAATTGATCAAACTAGATGCTGAGATCCTAACAAATGGTATCAGAGCAGGTTAATCATTGATCGATTTAACAATTGATCATTGAAACTGTTCTTTTGCTATCTACGTTTAATCGAATTAGCAAATTTGCAAGAATCGGTTATAGAGATTGAGTTTCTGTTGCTTCTGGCATTTTGTTTGAGGTTCTAAGTGATTTTGAGCTAGATTTACTTTGTTTACCTTGAATTTGTCTTAATTCTGAATATGACTACTCCTTCTAATGACCCTCACAATACTGGTTCCTCAACCAAGCCTCCGATGCTGGTTAGGACTGAGTATAACATATGGCAATGAAGAATGCTCCATCACCTGTCTGTTAACAGTTCAAGTTGTTGGACATCTGTGGTACATGGTCCACATAAGCCTATGGTGAACAATCCGGAAACCAACCAAATGGTTCCGAAGAAGAAGGAACAATACTCTGATGAGGATCGAAAACTGTTTGAGATTGACGCTAAAGCTCATGGAATTCTGGCCATGGCACTGCCTAATGAAATCTATTCTGGGCTTATGCATCATGAAACTGCTCATGACCTCTGGAAGGCGCTGAAGAACAATTGGTGGTACTGATGAGGTCTTAGCAAACAATAGGGAAATACTTGCCCAACAATATGAGACATTTGCTCATAGGAAGGGTGAGACTCTGACTCAACAGTTTGAGCGTTTTTCATGTTTGATCTCTGAGCTAAAAATGGTCAAACATGAATACACTAATAGCCAGATGAACCACAGATTCCTCAGATCACTGCCTGAGAGATGGGACACATATACAATTGTCCTACGCTCTAATGCAAATCTGGATAGCCTATCTCTCACCCAACTTCATGGGAAACTGCTTACATTTGAAAGAGAGATAGAGCAGAAAAGGAAACTGGTATCATCAGGAAAGTTCACTGAAGACTTTGTACCAGGGAACACTGCCTTGGTCGGTCATGAGTCAGAATATGCTGCACCAGAAAGTAATTATGATGTTCATATAGATTTCTTTTCAAACAGATCAGATCATGCATTTGTGAGTGTTGATAGTCAGTCAGGCTGTAATAATGACAATTTGTGCTTCATTATGGATGATTTGAAAGGTATAGCTGATGATGACTTAGAAGAGATGGATATTTGAGCCAAATGACCTTGATTAATATCAGATCTCAGAAGTTCTACAAGAGAACTGGTAGGAAATTCCCTGGACTCTCTGGCAAAACCAAAGTTGGTTTTAACAAGAGTAAGTTGAGGTGTCACAAATGCCACAGGCTTGGGCACTTTGCAAGAGAGTGTAGATCATCTGGATCTAACTCCTTTGCACCCTTTGTGACTTTTCCAAGTAATATTCAACAAAACAAAGGGCAACATCCTGCTAGTTCTGGTCATCAGTCACAACCTCTATCTCCTGCATATTTTGTCCCTCAAGGTCTAATGCCATATCCATATTACTGCTATTACATGCCACAAACCAGTCAAGTTCAAGTACCCATTGCTCAACAACCACCTGCTCTTCCTGAGCTTCAACCTTCCTAATCTCATCAACAATCTCAACCTTAACAACACAGCTTTTTCACCCCAGGAGTGGTTGACTGGAGCAGCTTACCAGATGATATGTCTGGTCATGAACAACTGTTTTCTAGTGCTGGTCAACATGGTGGTGACAATCCTTTTTTAAAACCTTGCTCTTATGGCCCTGGAGTCTGCTGATACCTCATCCTCTAATGCCTCCACACCACAGGTATACGGGTATCCTCTGAGGCCAAAGCCAAGCTATGTTCTAAAACATGCATAGCCGCATTTGCATCTATTAGAGAAGCAAATGTAGCTTTAATTATAAGAACATAGAGCTAGAAAAGATCATTTCCAAAAGAAAAGCTGAGTTTGAGTCTATACTTAAAGAGAAAAATGGAGAGATTTACAAACTTAAATGCCAAATCACTGATGATAAGGCTAGGGAAGAGGTACTTCTAGAGAAGTACAGAACCTCAAAGAAACACTTGCAGCTACCCAGGTAGAGTGTGATCGATGGGTACATTCCTACAAGGGTTTTGAAATGCTTCTCAGTATGCAGCCTGCTTCCAATGTGAAGTTTGGCATTGGTTATAATCACACTGCTCCTCCTACAGATTTTACTCCCAGAGTAGAGGTAGAATCTGATGGAGAAAGCAATAACCAATCATTTTCATCATGTGATCTACTATCTGATACAGCACCATCAGAGGTTGGTGTCAGCATTAATTCCTCCCAAAACCTATCAGCTGATGTTGATGGTTCAAATGCTGACACTCACATGATCAAAAGGTTGATCACTCCAGGTGGTATTTCACAAAGTACTGAAAGTACTAAAGAGCAAGTCATAACACCTGGAGAACAAACCCAAACTACTGCATGTACTAAAGGAAAGAAAACTACCAGTAGAAAGGGTGGGAAAACTACTGAAGAAGATATCAAGAAAGCATGTACTGCAAGAAAGAAAACTGCTAGTACTGGTCGCAAACTGCTGAAGAATAAGTCTTCAGTAGTTTCATCTTCTTCAGCACATGGTCAACTTAAGATGAAGAAAAAGCCATGTGAAATATGTGGCTTACTCAATCATCTTACTGATGATTGCTCGTATAAAAAGAGCTCCAAACTCAAACACAATGAGAACAATAAAAAGAAAATGAATAAAATGAAAACTGAGTTTGAAACCAAGTTTGTACCAGCAACATCAAAACCTGTAACCCCAAAATCCAAAAAGGAAGGGGTTAATCAGGTAACAGCTGAGGTTGCTCAAAGGAAGATGGTACAACACAGGAATCCATCAATCTCAAGCACTAATGTGTCTGATGAGCTGAAGGCTTTATCACAGAATCAGACACAACTTGTTATGATGGTTCAACATCTATTGGAGAGAGTCAACCAATTAGATGCTCCTGTGCTGAAACCACAAAGAAGAAAATCCATGCCAAAGGATTCTTCTTCTTCACCATCTCCATCCCCTCAGGCTGTTCTTCATAGCAAATCTGTTAGTTTACCATCTGTTGATGTGAACAGACCCAAAACCAAAAAGGTTTGGGTCTTAAAAACTAACCAATTTATTATGATTGCAGGGTTCTTCAGCATGCCACAGTAGCATCTGGTATGTAGACATTGGAGGATCTTTGCATATGATAGGGAACAGCTCTCTTCTTCATGATTACTCTCAAGGAAAGAAGGGGTTTGTTTCTTTTGGCAATGATGCTAAGGGTTACATCATTGGCAAAGGCTTTGTCTCCAATGGGGAAATAAGGTTTGATGATGTTAACCATGTGGAGAATCTCAAGTACAATCTCTTGAGTGTCAGTCAAATGTGTGATAAGGCCATGTTGCTCTTTTCACTAGTCAGAACTGCAGGATTCTGTCATCCAAAGTTCTGAGTTTGATTGATAAGGTGTTGGATGATCACACTCTCCTAAGGGCCAACAAGACAGGAAGAGTGTATGCCTTAGATCTTTCCAAGAAAATAGATCTCAAAGGCCATCCTTGCCTATTTTCCAAGGCTTCTCCTCAAGAATCTATTCTATGGCATAGAAGGCTGGGTCATGTGAATCTTAAAAACTTGAATCAGCTGATACATCATGGTTTAGTAAGGGGATTGCCTATGAAGGAGTTCAGATGTAAAGACAACTGCACTGCTTGTTTGAAACGAAAACAGCACAAAGTCTCATTCCCTCCTATTGAAGAACCTAAGTCCATTGCCTGCTTGCAATTACTACACATGGATATCTTTGGTCCTGTGAGAGTAATGAGTATGGCAAAGAAGAAATACTATCTGGTAATTGTGGATGATTACTCCAAATTTGTATGGACTTTCTTCTTGCATTCAAAGGATGAGGCTGCTCAGACGATTATAAACATTATGTTGTATGTTGAGAAGCAGTATTCCCTTTATGTCAAGTGTATCAGAAGTGATAATGGAACAGAATTCAGAAACCATACACTTGATGATTTTTATCTCTCAAAGGGAATCAAGAGGTAGTTTAGCATCCCAAGGACTCCAATACAAAATGGAGTAGTAGAGAGAAAGAACATGACCCTAATTGAAGCTGCAAGGTCCATGTTGGCTGACTCTGGTTTGCCACTGACCTTTTGGGCTGAAGCTGTTAACACAGCTTGCTATGTGCAGAATAGAGCCTTAGTAAATCAGAGGTTGACAAAGACTCCATATGAAGTTCTACATCATTTGCTCCTCTAATTTCATTTTTCAGAGCCTTTGGGTGTCCTTGTTTCATTCTCAACATAAAGGATCAACTCCATAATTTGATCCTAAGGTGGATGCAGGGTATTTTGTTGGATATTCATCTACTTGCAAGGCATACAGAGTCTTCAACTACAAAACAAAGATAGTTGAAGAGACTTTGCATGTGAAGTTTAATGAATCTCCAAAGGACAAGATTCCACAAAACCATATGGAGTTATTTGATTTGGACATACTACAATATGTTCTTATGAGGCTTCACCTGTTGCTCCTGTCAACAGTTCTCCACCTGGTGGTATTGATGATGATGATAATATCAATACTCACTGTTGGACCAAAAGAACCAATGAGCCTGATCAGAGAAATCTCTAAGTCCCACAAGACATCACAACAGCTGAAGAAGACCTGATCAGCTGTTCTACAAAGTCTGAAGAATACAACTGCTGAAGTACGTCTGAAGTACTGAAGACAAAGACTGAGACAACAGCTGAAGATCTAAAGTCTGAAGACTTCAACAAGTACTGAAGACAAAGACTGAAGATCAACAGCTGAAAGACAAAGTCTGATGTTCAAGTACTGAAGACATCAGCTGATGTTAACAGCTGATGACAACAGCTGAAGAGGGCTTCTTCAGTTGTTGTGATGGTTTTTCTTCTTCAGTAGTTTTCTTTTCTTTCAGTAGTTTGTTTACTTTTCTTTTCAGTACTTGTAAACAACTGAAGAGGTTGTTCTTCAGTTGTTGTAGTGTCAGTAGTTTTATGTTTTTCAGTAGTTGTAAATAAGATGTTTAACACTTAGGAACATTTGTAAGAAGATGTCAGTTGTTGAAATCTTCAGTAGTTGTTAAACATCAGTAGTTATCAAACGGTTACATGTCACTTTCAAGTGACATCAGCCTACGTCACTCTTCCTTTATAAGGAAGGATGACTCACCTGTAATCGTGCCTTTGAGGCCGACAATCTTAATGCAATATTCCTTTTGTCGGATATTTCTCTCTCTATAACAAAATTCTCTTATCGTTTTATATCAAATGTTCTTGTTTGAATTGTCTAATTCTGAGCTATTCCGCTGCTATATCTGTTCAATCGATTAAACCAAGGGCTGAGATTCCAACACTCACCTATTCTAGTTTAGTCATCAACTGCCTGAGTCCACTAAACTTGATGTTCCTGTAGCTTCAGCCGTTCCATCCACAACAAATGCTGATGAGATCTCTGATTCCTCTACATCTTTTGATTTGACATCTCATTCTTGGTTTCAAGAGTCTACATCACCATCTGCTACTGCTGAAGGTCCTACAAACACTTGTACGGATCTCATTGTTTATCAAGAGCTGAAGGATCACCCAATGTCTCAAATCATTGGTGATATCAATGCTGGAGTTTCAACAAGAAGTCAATTGTCCAATTTCTGCTTCTACGTTCTCTTCATTAGTCAGCAAGAGCCAAATAACTATCACATTGCTTTAAGGGACAATGGATGGGTTGAAGCCATGCAGCTTGAGCTACTTCAGTTTAACAAGCAGCAAGTGTGGGAACTGGTTCCTCTACCCCCAGGTAAGTGTACAATAGGCACTAAATGGGTGCTTAGGAATAAAACAGATGAAAATGGGCTTATTGTTAAGAACAAGGCCAAACTGGTTGTTTAGGGGTTTGCACAGGAAGAAGGTATTGATTATGATGAAACCTTTGCTCCTGTAGCAAGATTGGAGGCAATTAGATTGTTCTTAGCCTATGCTGTATTCCACAATCTTAAAGTTTTTCAAATGGATGTTAAAAGTGCATTTTTATATGGTAAAATAAAAGAAGAGGTTTATGTGTGTCAACCACCAGGTTTTGAGGATAATAAACATCCAGATTGGGTATACAAGCTTGATAAGGCTCTTTATGGGTTGAAACAAGCTCCTAGAGCCTGGTATGAGACATTATCAAATTTTCTTCTTCAAAATAATTTCACTAGAGGCTCCATAGATAAACCTTTGTTCATTAAGAAGGTGGATCAGCATAAGCTACTTGTTCAAATTTATGTTGATGATATTATTTTTGCATCCTCTCATCCCCAGTTGTGTGATGATTTTACTAATTTAATGGAAAAGAAGTTTGAAATGAGTGCAATGAGAGAATTACAGTTCTTTCTAGGATTGCAAATCAAACAAAAGGCTGATGGGACTTTCATTCATCAGTCTAAATATACAAAAGATCTTTTGAATAAGTTTGATTTACAAAACTGTAAGCCCTGTTCTACTCCCATGTGCCACACCACTCAACTGGATGCAGATTAAAAAGGTAAAGTTGTTGATGAAACACTTTACAGATGTATGATTGGGTCCTTGATGTACTTAACAGCTTCTAGACTAGATATCATGTTTGTAACTTGTGTTTGTGCTAGATTTTAGGCTGCTCATAAAGAGTCTCATTTGATTGCATTCAAGAGGATCTTTAGATATCTGCAAGGTACACAATCTCTAGGTTTATGGTATTCCACTGGACACTCTTGCAAATTAGTTGCTTTTTCTGTTAGTGACTATGCAGGGTGTAAGTTAACCAGAAGTCAACTTCTGGTGGATGTCAATTCCTAGGCAACTGTTTGATTTCTTGGCAGAGTAAGAAACAAACATATGTTGCTACATCCACTGCTGAAGCAGAGTACATTGCTGCTGCAAGTTGTACATCTCAGGTACTCTGGCTTCAAAACCAACGTTTGGATTATGGCATTACAGAGACTAAGACTCCATTATTAATGGACAGTGCTTCAGCTCTTTGCATTGTCAAGAATCCTGTCCAGCATTCTAGGACCAAACTATAGAGATCAGACACCATTTTATTAGGGACTGTTTTGAAAAAGGTCTGATTGATCCAAAGTTTGTGCCTAGTGCTGATGAGCTTGCAGACATTTTTACTAAGCCTTTGGATAGTTCAACTTTCCAAAACCTAGTGTTAAGGCTTGGTATGCTGTAGCTAGAATAAGTGACAACTACTGATGATCTCAGTAAACAAGTCCTGATGATCATTAGTAAACATCTCACAAATATACTGATTCTGTTAAAAGAAGCTGATGCAGTTATAACTACTGATGTCAGTAAAAATAGACAAGTACTGATGTCCTATGAAATACTGAAAAACAGCTAAAAAGTCTGATGAGTAAGTGTTGAGGACAGTATGAAACAGCTGAAATGCTAAGAATTGATGAAAACTACTGATGGAAATTTTCTCTTCAGTCGTTTTACAACTGCTGTTTCATCTTAAACAACTAAGCAAAACCAATGTCTTTAGTAGTTTCACAACTACTGATGTCTAACACCAAGTCTTCAGTCGTTTACAACAACTGATGACAAAACCATGTCTTCAGTAGTTTCACAACTACTAATGACTAACACCAAGTCCTCAGTTGTTTCCAACATCTGAAGCCAGAACCATGGTTTTCAGTAGTTTTATAACTGATTATGCCTAAAACCAAGACTTCAGTTGTTTCAACCTCTGAAGGTTAATACCATGTCATCAGTCGTTTAAAACTACTGATGATTCACACCAAACCCTTCAGTTGTTTTATAACCCATACCCTATAAATACCTAATCCTACAGAGCTTCATTATCTCAAACCTAACGTTCAAAAACTCCGAACCTTCTCTCACATTAATGGCGACCATGCAGCTTAAACCAAGACACAACTGTGTTGCCTACCTTACCAAATCACCCTTCTGGACGAAGTTTGATACTGCCATTGATCTAATGGTCCATTCTCCATACAAAATGGCCTTCCTTATCATCCTACCATTATGCCGAATCCCTAAATCAGTTCTGGACGAACGTCACCCTTACCACTGGGGAGAATGACACCGAGTCTCTCCAGTCGTTCGTCAACTACCGTAAGGTGGTCATCACTTCGGAAATCCTTCGCCAAACCCTACAACTGGATGATGCCACCTTCCCCGCTGGATAATCAAAGGGCACCACTGATCTATCCTTTGCCCACCATGGATACCAGGGTAACCTCAACGCTTCTACCATCCTAAAGAAGCATTTCCATGACGCGGAATGCCTTATTTTTCATATGGTGAATGTCTGCCTAGCCCCTAAGACTTCTTCTTGGGATCAAATGTCAACCAGGTGGCAGCAGGTATTCTTCTCTATCCTTGAGCAACAAAACTCAAATTTTTCTGCAATAATATTTCTTGAACTTAAGGATATGGTCTCAAAACCTATTGTTAACCGATGGATACTATATCCACGGTTCATAATGGCCATTATAGAGAACCAGTTGAAAGCTGAGGGACTTGTTGGCCTTGGAGTCCCTGCCATGGCTGTATTGCCTGAGGTATACTCCAGGCACAACTCAGACCAGTCCTCAAAAGGCTGCCAAGCTGCGAAAACCACGCAGCTGGAACCCACAGCCACCACCTCCAAATCCAAAGTCCCCACCAACCCAAAAACAAGAATCCCAAAACGGCTACTCAGGAAATGAGTCCCCTGAGGATGTCCCTGCTACACAAACGCAGGATATGTCTACTGGCCATAATCCCCCAGTAGCTACAAGTACTCACCCAACCTCAACCGCTCAGGCTTCCTCTCAACAGGAGCCTGCAACAACCACATTCGGGGCACCTATACATCTAGAACCTTCCTCATTTGAGGAGGTTTCCATTGAAACGCACCACTCTCCCCGGGTGCATACTGCTTCTACACCATCTCCCACTGCAACCGCCCCCCAAAGTCCTATCATAATAGTTGCAAAAGTGCTGAGTCAGTTGCATTCCTCACCCCCTCCCCAGATACCAATCAAAACTAGGATAGCCTCAACAATTGAGGGAGAGGATCAAAATGCTTCTGATAACCCACAGCATAGGGGTTACACTGTTCCATCTCCAAGTGTAGAAACGGAGATTAGAACATCTGGTGAAGCTGCCACTTCTCCTGCTTCAGCATATGATGAGGATGCAGTTGGTAACATCCATAAGACCTCACCAGAGGCAACTGCCAATGAAGGACATAGTCCTGAGGCAGGAAGTCCCCAGTACCAAGAACAAGGGGCACATGCTATACTGATCTACACTCAGAGCATGTACATCCTGATTCTATCAGGAGGTCAGGTGATTCAGCAAACACTGATGATGACCTGGGCTTCTTCTATGATGTTTTAGCCCAAAATACCATCCTAGAGAATGAGTAAGCAGACTCAACGAGCTGATTGCCAAAATGTCTCAGGATCTAAGTCCATCTGCCCCAATACACCAACAGATGGCACCTTCCTCTGAAGGTCTCTTATACACAGAGCCACTCCAAAACACTCAGCCACCTGCCTCTACTTCTGGCACTATCTCTCAGGGACAGAACCCCCCTGAGCAAATAGCTGCTATCCTTCAAAATTCCTTACCTCTCATCACACAATTATCACTGATATAGTGATTAAAACCCTTGATGAGAGGCTTCCCTCGTGTATCCATCCACCCTTGCTGGAGGAAGTTGTGAGCAAAAGGCTTTCTGACAATCAAACCCTTGCAACCAATGCAACCAAAAGGGGGAGATTCAGTCAGTGAAAGCAAAACGAAAGAGGATTGAAGATGGGAAAGAGAAAGAAAAAGAGATAGAGGTGGAAAATGAGCAGGAGTTGGTGTAGAGACTGAGAAGGAGAAGGAGAAGGAAGCTGAAATGGAGAAAGTGACTGAAAGTACTAAAGACTTTCATGTCACATACAAGAAAAGGAAGAGTGGAAAGAAGGAGAAGGAGTTGGAGAAAATGGTGAAGGAGCTGATGCCCAACACAGCCGATCAATGGATAACATCATTGATCAGCTTTAGGCAAGGTCATGACACTGAAAAACTTGACTCAGAAATTAGAAGATTAGAGATTGAAGAAATCCAAGCAAGATGGGCAAGGTACAGTGTGTTGGAAAGGGAAGGCTGGAAATCATGATCAGGTTCATAGCTAGTATCTTGGAAGATCATTGATTGAAATCAAGTCATGGTCCAGGGACACATCTTGGCAATAACCACAAGATCTGTTCGTCTGAATATATACCAAAGGGTTGTCATTGAAGCCTTGAATGAAGCTGGTGCTGGGAGCAGGACTGAACTGGTCAAACAATCTAAAGCCTCACTTACATCCAAAATGCTAGAACATCCTGTCAAAATTTCCACACCAAAACCACCACACACCACAACCCATTAACCAATTCCCTTACCCACAAAACCAATAGCCGATGATGTACCCCAAAAAAGGAAGAGAAGGGTACTGAGGCTAGAAGAGGAAGAAGAAGTTAATGATGAAGATGAAGACAGGCTGCCAATCTCAGTTGTTATACAGTTGCCTAAGGCCATAAGTCACCCTCCAACAATTACTCCTGAATCTCAAAGGCAATTTGTGAAAGTAAGTTAGAAGAAGAAGAGCTTCACAACAACATGATGAGGAACTGTTGAGAAGAGTTGACAAAGCGTACGCTGCCACATCTTCAATCATCAATATGAAGAAACATGCTCAGAGATTATACACTCTCAGACATACCTTTCAATATCAAAAAGAGAGAGTGAGGATTTGGCCTGATCCCAGGGTGTCTCATAGATTCAAAAGAAAAATATTCCACAGAGATACATTGGCCAAGTAAAGAAGATTGTAGATGAAGTGATCTCACTGGCCTTTGTAGTATCACCTTGGGAGATCCCAGATGACTTCAAGAAAGCCTATAAAGCTAATCTGACCCCACAAAAGATGTTGGAGAATAAAGTGGTGAAAAGGGGGTTAGTGTATAGGAGGTGAGGAAGTTAGAAAGAATGAGCTCCAGTTGTTCTTAGAGGGTATTCACCCAGATGAATTTGCATATAGAGTCATAACAACTGTGGAACTAAAAAATGGGAAGCAGGTCAAATACCTCTCTGAGTATTATGGGCCAGAGTCACTCTTTGAACGAGAAGCAGAAGAGCTTACCATGGAGGAACAAGTAATCTTCCTTGAGGCCTATACAAGGGAGTCTTACAGACTCATAGTTGGGAAGTAGATCTCATGGATGGGGTAACAGCTCTGTGTCCAGTTCCCCAAGACAGAGTTCCCATCCATCCTTTGTCAAACAGATCATTGAGACTTCTTCCCAGGCCTGTGCTTACAAGGGTCACTTCTGACCTGATCTAGAAGACAAAAAGACCAATCTTTCTGCCATAATAAGTGGGACATCTTCAATAAGCTTAAAGCTTTTTGCTGCATTGGTTCAGGGGGAGTTTGTTGGACCAAAATAACCAATGAGCCAGATTAGAAAAACCTTTAAGTCCCACAAGACATCACAATCACTGCTGAACACTTGATCAGCTGTTTGACAAAGTCTAAAGATCAACAGCTGAAGACTAAAGTATTGAAGACTTCAACAGCTGAAGACTAAAGTACTGAAGACTTCAACAGCTGAAGACTAAAGTCTGAAGATCAACAGCTGAAGACTAAAGTACTAAAGACTTCAACAGCTGAAGACCAAAGTCTGAAGATCAACAGCTGAAGACTAAAGTACTGAAGACTTCAACAGCTGAAGACCAAAGTCTGAAGATCAACAGCTGAAGACTAAAGTACTGAAGACTTCAACAGCTGAAGACCAAAGTCTGAAGATCAACAGTTGAAGACTAAAGTACTGAAGACTTCAATAGCTAAAGACAAAAGTCTGAAGATCAATAGCTGAAGACTAAAGTACTGAAGATCAAGAGCTGAAGTACAAAGACTGATGACAACAACTGAAGTTCAAGAAGTCCAAGTACTGAAGCCTTCAGAGTTTGTCACAACAGCTGAAGAAGCATTCTTCAGTTCTTGTGATGGTTTCCTTTCAGTAGTTTTCTTTTCTATTTCAGTACTTGTAAAACGACTGAAGAGCATGAGCTTTAATGAACCCCTTTAGAAAAGAAGTTATCATCGACAACCTTCAACTAAAAAAGCTTCATGGGTAGCTATGAGAAATAGCTACCTTTTAAAGAAAAATGTTTTAGACCTAGATGCACAAGTAATAATGTAGGATTATGTTGTCAATGATATATGAACCTAGAAGGTTACACAATGACAATGCCATATAATTAATGGTTTTAAAGCAGTTTAAATGCATTTACGTTAAGTATATATATAAATATATATATATATATATATATATATAATATATATATATATATATATATATTGTTTAGTTGTATTAATAACTAAAGATTAATATTTTGTTCTAATTGTATTACTTATATATTTAATTAAAAATTGTATATAAATTATTATATGTATATTAAAATGCATATATAGCTTGAAAATTAAGTTGGGTCAAATACAATATGATTGCTCTAGTAAATTAAACCACAATTCTTTTTGGGTTATAACTAATCTAATAAAACTATATTATAATTAAAAAATCCCATGGGAATAATTAGGGTTTTGAATTATATATAATAGGTTTTATTCACGAATTAAGTTGGGTCAAATACAATATGATTGGTCTAGTAAATTAAACCATAATTCTTTTTGGGTTATAATTAATATAATAAAACTAGATTATAATTAAAAAAACCCATGGGAATAATTAGGGTTTTGAATTATATATAATAGGTTTTATTCACTTGGAATAGACAAGCAATTAAATATAAACCCTAATCACCACTTGGCTGTAGATCCCTCCTCTTTTTTTAGTTCGTGCAATCGAACTTTAACAAAATAATCCGAGTCTTTGTTTGTTGACTAATGTTGATACATTATGTTCCTAGTTTATGTTTTTAATGTAAAAATCTTTCATTTCTTACACATATGTAATGTAATTATTCAATGAAATATGATATGCGTTTGATGTTTATATATCTTTGATTATTTCATATTATTATTGTGTTAAGTATAAGTCATATGTATGAACTTCATATGTAGGTTTGAGATTGTTGTACATAATTCTATGTCAATAATGATTGGGAAATGTTTACAACTTAGTCGGGTGATTATTCATGCTAATGGACTATTCTTATGGACCATACGCATGAATGAATCATACTAATGAACCAGTCACACGACTGAACCAGGAGACTGGATCAGTCGCACGACTGAACCAGGAGACTGGATCAGTCGCACGACTGAACCAGGAGACTGGATCAGTCGTATGATTGAGGCATAAGATTGACTCAGTTGCATGATTGAACCTTCAGTCGTGCGTATGACTCAATCGCATGAGTCAGTCGCACGACTGAACCATGCTAATGGTTCAGTCGTATGAATGAATCTACAAACTATAAATACCACTTAATTCATGGAAAAATATAACACTTTGGGAGAAACTTCGAATATACATAAACCCTAGCCGTCCAGAGCGTCCAGAACACCTAATGCAACTTCATAGTTCGTTCTTGATCGATTTCTACTCATTCTTAACGTTTGTTTCATCGTTAGATCGATCGGGTTATCGTTCTCACTAATTGGATCGCCAATCAAATAGGATTCCGCACTATTTGATATGGTTTCACGCAGAATCCATTAGTACTCCGTACGTACACGGTCCTAACAAGTGGAATCAAAGCGTTGGCTCATGATTTTGCGTGGATTCAATTGGTTTTTGGTGTTAAAACTCACATTTTCAATCAAAAGAGTCAGCACTTTGCTTCAACAGGTGTTAATCATCAAAGTCCAAATAAAATGAAAGTGAAAGATGTTCAAAATGTTAAAACAATTAATTTTGTTAAAGAAGGTGAAACATCTAAAAGAGAATTGAGACAACCCAATCAGACACATCTCAAGCCTCTACCAAACTCAACCACACATCAAAATTTTCCTCAATCTGTAGAAGGGAGATTATGCTACAATTGTGGAAAACGAGGGCATGTCTCTCTTAATTGTCCTTATTTTCAGACACCTAAAAATAAAATTGAACTTTTTGATGAAAAACTAAGATTTTCTAAAATCAATCTAATACTCCACCTAAGAGTATTAGTGAACCTAAAGTTCAAACCATAAGCCAGTCGTTTGTTTACTATAAATAGACCTTACACAAAACTGGTTTATGGAAGGAAAAATGAAGTATTGTGTCTGGTAGCGAGGAAAAGAAGAAGAAAGATATGCCCTCATCCTCTAAAGGACAGTGGGTTGAATTCATGATGTGTGATTCCTCTTAGACACCCAAGCCAGTTAAGGCTTGGGTCCCAAACCTGAACTAGTCAATTCTTTTCTATGTGCAGGGTGTTCGCTATAGCGCTATCACTAATACTTGGATTATTGATAGTGGGGCGTCCAGGCACATGACAGGGAATTCGTCTATCCTTTTCAATGTCAATCAAACTAAAGGGTTGACACGTATCATTCGCTGGGAATAAAGGAGGTTCTATCACCGCCCAAAGCGAAGTGGGAAACGAGAAAGTGAAGTTTGACAAGGTCAACTACGTTCAACAATTTCAAAACAACTTGCTTTCTGTCTCTCAAATCTGTGATAAGGGATACAAGGTTGTGTTTGACAACAAGAAGTGCTACATGTTGAAGAAAGATTATGTTTTCGAGGAGGATAAAGTTCTAATGCCAGCTTCAACATATAACGATCAATATGTCTTGGATCTATCAAAAGTCTCCACAACTGAGTCCACAGTCCAATGCCTCTTGTCAAAGGCAACCGAGAGGGATTCAGTCTCCTGGCGTAGGAGAATGGGACACATTAATCCCAGGAAGATGAATCATTTGGTTCAGAATGATTTGGTTAATGGAGTTATAGTTAAGAATTTCCAGCTCTTAGATTTCTGTGTAGCATGTAAGAAAGGGAAACAGAGCAAGAAGTCTCACAAGGCAAAGAAAGTTAATTCAATCGATATTCCTCTCGAGCTTCTACAGATGGATTTGTTTGGCCCAATTAGCACAAAGAGCATTGCTGCAGATCTGTACTGCTTTGTAGTGACTGATGATTACTCAAGATTTTCTGGGTGATGTTTCTGAAAGCCAAGTTAGAGACAATTGATTCATTCAAGCATCTAGTCACTACATTGGAATCACTCTACAAGCTGAAAGTATGAAAGATTCGATTAGACAACGGAACAGAGTTCAAGAATCAGTGGATGGAGCCATACTGTAGAGAGAAAGGAACATCAATTTACTTCTGCCTACACTCAACAGATGAATGGGGTTGTTGAAAGAAAGAATTAGAGCTTGATAGAGACAACAAGGACTATGTTAGCAGTCTCTAGTCTGCCTATTCGGTTTTGGAACGAGGTAGCGGCAAATGCATGCTACACTTTCAATTGAGTCTTAGTGGTCAAACATCGTGGTAAAACATGTTATGAATTTCTCAGTGTCGTAAACCAAACTTGGAGTATCTCGAACCATTTGGAGCACTATGCATGCTGTTAAAGAAGACTTAGACTGGGAAGTTTTGTTAGAAGGCAGAAGAAGGTATCTTTCTCGGATATAGTATACTAGACAAGAGAGTTTATAACAACTCAACAGGTCAGGTAGAAGTGTGGTGCAATGTTGATGTCCAAAGATACACCACCCCCTGTTGGAAAAGGAACTTCTTCTTCTTTGAATATGATGGATTTTTAAGTCCTTCAATCTACCTCCTTCTCATCCTGATAATGAGTTATCTGCTACAATGATGTACAATGTTCTGAACACTCCTCCACCAGACTCGACTTCATCGGCTCCATTAGATGATACTTCTAGCCCTTCAGGGGGAGAGCTTGAGGTAAGTGACTCTTCCTCTGATGATGAAGCAGTTGAGACTATAAATATGGACCAGGAGGAACAGGTTCCCACTAAACCTCATACTCCAATAGCCACAGAAACTGAACCAGGGATTCCCAATCTGGATAATGAGGTAGATGTTCCCACCACTCCCGGAACTTGAGTTAATGTGCATCATCCCCTGTACAATGTCATCGGGGATATTCTATCAGGAGTTCAGACACAAAATCAGCTATACTCTGCTGATTATGTTGCAGTCATGGAAAAAGGATATCTTCACGATGGTGCTTATCGATGTTTTGTGTCTTAATTTGAGCCAAAATATGTAAGTGAAGCCTTAAACGAGGCATGCATTAGTGTATGCATGAGGAACTCCTTCAGTTAAGAAGTTAGGAGTATGGACTCTTGTGAACAGACCCAAAGGTGCTAAGGTGATTGGCACTAAATGGATTCTTAAGTGTAAGAAAGATGACTAAGGGGTCATAATCAGAAACAAGGCTCGGCTTGTCGTACAATGGTTTAGACAAGTTGAGGGCATTGACTACAATGAAGTGTTTGCACCTGTGGCAAGGATGGAAGCAATATGTATATTCTTAGCCTATGCATCCTACATGAAGATCAAAGTTTATCAATTGGATGTGAAAAGTGCATTCCTTCATGGTGAAATCCGTGAAACTGTGTACGTCAGTCAACCTGAAGGATTTGAGGATCCTTATCATTGGGATAGAGTTTATAAACTGGACAAGGCTTTTTATGGGCTTCATCAGCTCCATGAGCCTGGTATGAGAAACTATTTACTCATCTGGTGAAACATGGATTTCGCAGAGGGGTTATTGACTACACGCTGTCATTAAAGAAAAGGATGGTGATTTACTATTGGTACATATATATGTGGATGACATTATCTTTGGTTCCAAAAATGAAGAATTGTGTAAAGAATTTGAATTAGTGATGAAAGCTGAGTTTGAGATGAGTGCCATGGGAGAGATGAAGTTCTTTCTTGGGTTACAGGTGGATCAGACACCAAACGGAATTTTCTGCATCAGTCCAAATATGTAGGGAATATCCTCAGTCGGTTTGACATGGAGAATGCAACTGCTACTGGAACTCCACTTGCCACGAACCCCGATGTGGTACCCGACGAAAATGGTGACCTGGTAGATGCCACTATGTACAGAGGAATGATCGGATCTCTAATGTACCTCACAGCCTCTCGTCCTGATATTATGTATGCCACGTGTCTATGTTCCAGATATCAAGCTAAACCGGAAGTAAATCATCTATTTGGGGTTAAGCAGATCTTTTGTTATCTGAAGGGTACTCCAAAACTCGGATTGTGGTATCCTCATGACGATGAATTTGAGCTTACAGCGTGTAGTGACTCGGATTATGGTGGTTGCAAGATGAATTACAAGTCAACAACAGCGGGATATTAGTTCTTTGGAAGACGGTTAGTCACCTGGCAGTGTAAAAAACAGACATCTGTTGCTTTGTCAACATGTGAAGCTGAATATGTTGCTGCTGCAAGCTGTTGCTCCCAAATCATTTGGATTCAACAACAAATGCGAGACTACGGTTTGCAATATTCTAACACCCCTATCTTTGTTGATAATTCTGCTGCAATTGCTGTTACTAAAAATCTGGTCCAATACCCAAAAACTAAACACATCGGTATTAAATATCACTTTATACGTGACTGTTTTGAAAATAAATTAATCAATGTTGTTAAAATTAATACGTATTTTTAACACGCTGACCTCTACACAAAAGCGTTTGACAAACCTCGGTTTTTATATCTTTTAGAGGTTAATGACGTGAAAAAGAAAAGTGATGTGATTCAAGAAGAATAGAGTTCTTAGTCCAACAAGTTTTTCATATTTATTTTTTATTTTTTTACTTTTTACTTAATTTTCCTGTCATTTAAAAAAACGAGGGGGAAAGGCAGATAAGCTGAAAGCAAAGAAATCATATCTGTGATTTTGATTTAAAATTTTGGAAAATGATACTACACAGGGAACATATTGTTTGGGACATCAAAAGGATTTAAATGTTTAAAATGCTATGTTCAAATTACAAGTCTATGAAGTCTAAGCAAAATTAAGGAAAAATGATAGTACACTGGTATGCTAGTTATGTAAGACAAAGAAAGTAGACCTAGGGGTTGGTAGTTCATTATATGATGTGTCGGTAGATTCAACACAATAGACGAGTAGACTTCGTTGGTGAATCAAATTCAAACTAATTTAGGTCATGTCTGAGATGATCGGTGTTCATAATGTTTTATAACAAAGGTTAGATTTTAAGTGTTTGGAAGTGTATGATGTCAAACTCATAAGTATAATCCAATCGCACGATTGAATCATAAGTATGAGCCAATCGTACGTATGAACCATAAGTATGAACCAATCACACGATTGGACCATGAGTATGGATCATCTATGCGATTGGATCACAAGAATGAACCAATCATACGACTGGTTGAAGGAGTATGAGTCAGTCGCACGACTGAACCCCAGTCGCACGAATGAATCATGCATATGGGTCCAATCGCACGACTGAAACTCAAACCAGTATAAATAAGGGGTTAGTCGGTCGTATTCTTTACAACCCTTCAAAAACTCTCTGAAATCGCCCATACATACACACTCTGCCAAAACTTTTAATCATTGTGATTACTCTCCATTTGTGATTCTAACTGTCATTCCATTCATCTACAGGTACTTGGAAATAAAAATCGGTTCTAATGAATTATTTAATCAAACCCTAAATGACCACAAATGTTAAGATCAATAACTGGGACTAAACTCTTAAAATAGACCACTTAAATGGACACTAATGTTTGTGTTAAATGAAACTAAGTGCTATTTCGAGTATCTGCGGTCCAATGAATCTAAACACAAAGTGTAATGTAACGTTTTGATAGAGATTCAAATCTATGGGGTTCAACAGTGAAAGATGCGAATGGACATGCTATTGAACTTCAGTCGCCCGATTCAGCCAGGCACATGATTCAATCACACGAATGAATCATGTGCATAGGTCCAGTTGCACGACTGACTCAACCGCATGGCATAACATATGACTAAGCTCAGTCGCAGGCTTAATCTTATGACTAAACTCAATCGTACGACAGAACTCAGTGGTATGGTTCAATCGCACGATTGAGCCAGTTGATCAAAGTCAGCCAAAATTAAATTGTTATCTCTTACAAACAATCTAATGTATATGTTTCTTCTGTTGTAACAATATGACTGATAGATGGACTATGAGCACCAAGCACAACATATGTGCTCATCTTGATGCTACATCCAGGAACGCGTCTAAGTTTACAGGGATTATTGCCTTCTTGCACAGATCGAGGATCTTCAAGGCCATCTTTGTCCCAAGCACACCTTACAGATCCATACATCAGGCTTTCTGGGAAAGCACCGTGGTTGACAGGTCCGTTGAGCCCCATCGTATTCAGAGCTCCATTTTCGGACAAGAGATTGAGATTACTGAAGATGATCTGAGGCAGGTCTTAGATCTAGGTGAGGACGGAGCCTACCCACCCAAGCTGCATCCCCTAACAGTTCGGGGATGCTTTTTGAGGATCAAGTACGCCGGTGACATCAATGCCGGTGTGCTGAAAAAGAGCAACATGTGCCCGCAATTCAAGTATTTGGCACACGTGATCCTAAAGTGTATAGCCTCCAGGCGTGGAGGATTTGACAAGATGTCCGACCAAATCCAGAATGCATACATTGCACTGGTACTGAACCACCTATTCAGTTTCTCTCGCATGCTCTTCTCCTATCTGATCGGGAACATTGAGGCCAAAGGCAGGGAAGGCTTCTACATGTATCCACACTTCTTGCAGATGATTATAGATAAGAAGCTTCCTATGCTGCCTAAGGAGAAAGATGATGCAGTGGTGCTTGAGGTAATGGATGATACCACCATCTGCACATGGTACTTCTGATGCACCTGGTGGATTCGAGCAGGCTGCTTTCCATCAGGAATTTTTGTTAGATGAAGAAGAAGAGTCAGATGATAAGCCTCTTGTCAGGAAAGTCAGGAGCCGTGTTGTGGCTACTGAGAAAAGGAAGGAGGCGGTTGGTGGATACCAAGCTGGTACTACGGGTGATGACCCTGATGTCACAGATCCCACTTACACACCTGACCAACCATTAGCCCAGGGGGTGCCCCAATTGCCAAGGGTTCATGGAAGAAAGGGATGGCTCAACCATGGAAAGAAGAGTAAGAGACCAAGGTTTACATTGATCACATCTTCTACCACCACTGCCACAACCACCACCACACCCACTGCCATCGATACTCCCACCACCACTCATACACCTACATCCACCTCACCTACAATACCCAACACAACTCCACCACAAGCCACTTCCATTCCTCCTCCCATCTTCACCATATCCACCACTACACCCACCACTCACCTAGCAGGAACATCCACTCAATTCCCACTTACACCTGGCTCTACTCTACCCACTGTCAGGTTAGAGGAACAGCTGGCGAGCCTAAATCGACTGGTGCTAAAGCTTCTAGTGACAGATGATCTAAAAGCTAAACAGATGAACCAGCTGATGGCGGTTAATACCGGCCAAGCCAAGCAGGTAGCTCAACTCACTGAGAAGAACACTACTTACGAGAGAGCATTAGTTTGAGCTTACCATGCACTGAAGAGTTAACATGATCTGGTGATGGCTTCTGTAAAAAGGAATAAAGGATTGGAGAAGAAAAACAATAGGATTATGCTAAAGTTGAAGGGGATAAAGGGTGAGGCCCTAAAGATCAAGGGAATGGTGATGATGAAGGAGATGATGATGATGAGACTTCTGATGATGAATCAGAAGAAGATGATGATGATGATGAAGTTGGAAGTATTGGTAAAGAGAAAAAAGATAATGATGAAGATGAGGATGATCAAGATGCATTTGCATCAACCTCAAGTCAAGCTGCACGGGAGAGGCGCTTAAAAAGAGCCTCGTCATCTACAGCTCCAGCTGAAGAACCTTAGGAACAGGGAAAGAGTGATGCTCAACAGCCTGAGGACTATGATGTTATACCCTTTCAACAAGTCAAGACTCAGCTCACTATGATTGTTGATTTGTAAGGGGTTGTAAGAAGGTCTGTGAGTTATACATCTGAAGAAGGAGAGATCATTCATGATCTGACAGATGAGCAGCCGGCTGATATGTTCAAATTAAATCCAGATGAAATTGTTAAAGAAGCTCCGGAAGTTGATGTCTTAAGTGATGAGGAGCTACAGGATGTGGATGAAATAGAGATTGAAGATGTAACAGCTGACCACTATCCTGAGTACACTAACCCTGAGGGTAATGTTATCCCCAACTTGGGTGAAACCTTTGGCAGTGATACTTTTGAGAAGTTGGAGGAAATGGAGAAAGAAAAAGAGCAAGATGAAAGTAAAGCCCAAGCTTCAGATGAAAATGTTGATATTAAGAAAGCTGAATGGGTAGTTTGTTTTGCTGAAATGAAAGCCCAATGCGCAACCCCAAAGCAAAATTCCTACACCAAACTTTACAGAATCAAGAGACATCAGAAAGTGTCAGGCAAGATCATCGTGTGGGAATATTTTGAAGACTTGGATGTCTATGCTGTGAAGAGAGAGAAGGGGATTGAGTACTTTATATATCCACATGATCTGAAGACTTTTCCTGGTTTTGAGCTAAACAGATTGGCGTGTTTAAACCTATTATATGCCAACCCGAGGAAGATGTCGGGATGGTTTGAGATGGCACTAAAGAAAGAATACCACACCAGATGGGTAAACTTCAGGCCTCAACAACCTAAGTGGTTCATACATAAGACTGAAGTTGATCCTATAGCTGGAAGGCCTAAAGTAGTGTTGAAGTGGAGTCCCCCATGCATAATGTCTAAGATTCCCTTACGGGAGATGCCTTAGGACTTCACTCCATACTTCAAATGGTGGTATTATGATTGGAGGGCGGGTGAAGCGGTCATAGTTTTGAACAGAGATAGGAAGATAAAGACTATCAGGGTATTTGACCCAATGTGGCTTACTAACTTGTCATGATGTTACACCTTATACAAGTGGCCACTGTTCTATGACACACAAGATATTGTACAAGCTCTACATTTCCAACATGTTATACGACTCTGCTTTTCATTTGAGATACACGCAGGAGTCACCAGAGAAGAGAAGTATACGAAATTTCAAGAGCATATGAAGAATGTTAGAAAATAGGCTAAACCTATTGGCTTTAGAGGAAGATCTCCCAAGCTTATGAATAGAAGATTGATCCACAACAAAGCCAAAAGCTTGCTGAAGAAGTACTAATAATCCTAGAAGAAGGTGATGACCGTGAAGTTGAAACTAAGCTCCTGGTGTATCGGCAGTTTGATAAATTCAGCCTGATAAAGTATCTTTTAAAGAACCTATTGAAGATTGTGTGGTGTACATGTTTGGCAAGAGCTAAAGACCAAGAACAGAGGAAGCAAATTAAAGAAAAAAATGATGGAACTGGAGCCTGATTTGGTTTCAATATTGGAGCAATTGCATGCCACGAGAGCAACAGCAAAAGAGAGACAGAAGAACTTGGAGAAAAGCATATCAACCAATAGGATAAATAAGGTCCAAGGGGGAGGTTGTTGATACATTATATTCCTAGTTTATGTTCTTAATGTAAAATTCTTTCATTTCTTACACATGCGTAATGTAATTATTCAATGAAATATGATATGCGTTTGATGTTTATTTATCTTTGATTATTTCATATTATTATTGTGTTAAGTATAAGTCATATGTATGAACTTCATATGTAGGTTTGAGATTGTTGTACAAAGTTCTAAGTCAATAATGATTGGGAAATGTGTTCAACTTAGTCGGGTGATTATTCATGCTAATGGACCATACGCATGAATTAATCATACTAATGAACCAGTCACACGACTAAACCAGGAGACTGGATCAGTCGTATGATTGAGGCATAAGATTGACTCAGTCGCACGACTGAACCTTCAGTCGTGCGTATGACTCAATTGCATGAGTCAGTCGCACGACTGAACCATGCTAATGGTTCAGTCGTACGAATGAAAGCTGCAAACCTATAAATACCACTTAATTCGTGGAAGAATATATCACTTT
Organism: Flaveria trinervia; assembly: GCA_025506515.1. NCBI lineage: Eukaryota > Viridiplantae > Streptophyta > Magnoliopsida > Asterales > Asteraceae > Flaveria > Flaveria trinervia. The sequence continues at coordinate 16,024,586 of CM046454.1, read as the reverse complement.
GGGAGAAACTTCGAATATACATAAACCCTAGTTGTCCAGAGCGTCCAGAACACCCAATCTAACTTCATAGTTCATTCTTGATCCATTTCTACTCATTCTTAATGTTTGTTTCATCGTTAGATCGATCGAGTTATCGTTCTCACTGATTGGATAGTCAATCAAATAGGATTCCGCACTATTTGATCTGGTTTCACGCAGAATCTGTTAGTACTCCGTACGTACACGGTCCTAACAATTAATATATGAACTAACACCTCAATTGGTGTTCCGTTATGGATATCAATAGTAAGATCAGTTGTTTATTCCAACAAAATCAAGGTATGGATTTTAAGCATTTAATCTTCTTTTTCTTTGATTTCTTTTATTCTTACAACTGGACTCTTATAGGGCATCTTTATGTTTGATTAAAGATGGTCTTCGTGAATTGTATTTCCTCCGCCGCATAAACCTAACTTGTAAGGATATCTAGATAGATTCTAGAAGATACATCACAGTCTCAACCATCAATTTCAGTGAGAGATGAATATTTTTACCACATAATGAGTTGTTTAAACTATTCTAAGCATCTTTAGTCATGAGAGTAGCAAAATAAAATTTATGCAGATGTGATTTACATAAGGGGCTTCACTCAAGCTATCATTATTATGAAAAACCAAAATGTATAAAATAAGTTCCTGGGAACCAAAGAAGAATTTCGAAAAGTTGTGAATAATTTAGAGAATGAGAGCTTTTCTTATCCAGTGTAGTTGATGTACCAATAATCTTGTTTTTTCTTAAAAAGGATCAGATCCATGTGGACTGAGAAAGAGGCACCTACCATGTTCTTACCGCCCGATAAGAGGGAAATCATGAAATAGTCATAACATAAAGGATATAGTTATAGAAGTGAAAAAATACTTAAGATCTAGAAGAATGAGTAATCTTGATGGAGACAAAGAAGTATGTGCTCAAAACGCTAAAGGTACCAATTAAACTATGAAAGCTAGTAGACTCATATGACCAAGAAGATCAAGTGCTAGTAGATCATGTTGAAGAATCTTGTGCTAATGTTGGTGTATGCTTGAAAAATGTTTTTTCAGAACAAGAGGATGAGAACCTTGCAAACCAAGTAAAATCATGTATATGAATTTGGAAGGAATTTTAGAAATATTAAAATATGTAAGGTCCCATTTTCGAGCAACATCACAGTTAGATTTGGACATGAAAAGCAGTTCTTAAACCAAAATTTTATCATTTATAAGTAGCGACAATTAAACGTTGTCAACATTCAACTATAACATCACAACACTGAATGTCTTTAACTTACTATGAGAAAACTATGCCATGATACCCTGCAAATCTAGAATCCACGTCAAGCTCACTTTTTTATTCAACATGCATACTTATCAAACTAATATGAATTAAAAATCCAGCGTTGATGAATGAGTTCTAGTTTTATTTTAACAAAACACATTAACCAAACTTTATCTTTTTTAGCCTTTCTTTATCATATACTTTAGCAATACTTTAATGTTGATGTTTTATTCAAACTTTATCAGGTTAACATAGTTGAATCTTTATCAATTATTTAACCATCTACTTACACTTAGGTAGGGCTTCTTTAACCTTTTTACAATTTTCATTCTTTAACTAAACTTTAGTCTTTTCTTTATCTTACTTTAGCTTTACTTTATCATGAGTCGGTACTTCGTACAAGACTCCTTTAACTATTGCTCGTGTAAGACACAAGAATTCACAATTGTTTGCCATTACGCAAGACTTTTGCATTGCTATGTCATTGGGCTTGAAATACGTCAAGACCTATATGCTTTCAAGACTACTTTAGCATACTTTATTGTTTAGATAGCGGGGCTTTAGCAGGGCAACTATTATTAATTTATTATTCAAGTTATTTATTGTTTCATATATGAACTTTGACTTTCTTTATTTGTAATCAGCTTTAGTACTTTAACTGTTCTTTAATTACTTTAGTTGTTATTACATTTATCTCTTTAGCAATTTTAACTATGATTACATTAGCACTTTAACATATGTTAGCTTTTAGTATGGCTATTTAGGGTGTTAGTTTTACAAGTCAAATACTATTATGTAACTGAGAACCCTATACGCTAAGTACTATACTTTAGCTATGACTATTTGGGGGAACTATAACGAAGGTCAAGTACTATAATAAAGCGAGTACTTTACTATATGTGAACACTTTACTATAATCACGATTTTTACCCACAGCGAGAACTATACCATACTCGAGAAATTTACCATATGTGAGAACTTTACCACATGTGAGTACTATACTAGTTAAGGCTCCATCAAATACACACACAGGCTGATTACTATAATTGAGAACTATTACGAATGCTATAGTAAAAACATAATGAGAACTTTACGATGTACTCTGCCAATGTAATACTTTATCATACAACTTTAGGGTATACTCACCTCTAGAGTAGAATCATAGAAATCACAACCTAGAAGAAGGAAATATTAAGATCTACTTATATTACGTTTCTCCTTATGTTAGTGATACCAGATATGTTTGATGTATCTTTTTGCTATATTGATTTTAACAACAGATTTTACAAATTTTAGCCTTAAATTTATGAAATGGTTTTCAACTTATGACTAACTACACACACAATAGAAAAATGTACCTATGAGATAGTTGTATGCCTTTTGGTAAGAGCCAAGTATCGATATGTGGACATGAGAGCTCTTGGTACTAAGTATTTGTTGTTATCTAGCCGATAAAAGATGAGTAGTAAATATTATGATTAACTAAATTAACTAAATATTAGTCTAACTGAAGTAAGTAAACAAAGATGAAGATAATCAATCGCAGGAAGATATCACATAGACTTCAAATCCGCTTAGCACAACAATGACAATATGCATGAACCTATGATGAGATCATTCTCTACACATGAAACATGGAAGTAAATTAGACTCCTATCAAGGTTATCCAATTACATAACTTGTTGAAAAGCTAGAATGATAAACACATAATAGTCACCTAAAGTTATTCTTTGAAAAATCAATGATGTTATTAAGCCAATGTGAAAGATGGTTGGGCTCCCGTCAGGGTTACCCAAACCCATAAATTTGCGTAATGTAACAATAGCTATGTAAATTCCTTAACTTATGAATGTCCTAATATGAATCCATGAACCATAAATTTGCAATAATCTATAGTTACATATAAAAAAAGCTAGGAGAAATTCATAAAAAATACTATGGTTTTTCATAAACTCATGTAGAAGGGTGCACATATTACTAAATATTCAACCCTCATTCACTAATCCTAGTCAAATGCCCTAAACCATACACTAGAATATGCAATTTATGAATAGGAAAATCAACACATTGTTTTCTAACATAATATGGTTGTAACACCCACACAATTCAAAATTTCATCAAGTAATGAAAGCACACACTATCATTGAAAGATATATATAGCTTTGAAACTAACACTGACATAATCATCACTAAAGATTACATACACCAAGTCAAAGTTTGCTAAGTTTTATCTAATCTAAGTGATTAAGAGTGTTTAGCCTATAAGGCTTAAAAATACCATAACCATACTTGAAGAGTAGAATGATAACATTAAGAATTGAGAGTTTATCACAAGAAGAGGTGGGTTGTATGATGTTATATTTTTCCTGGGGCAATTAATCTTCAATCTTATCTTTCTTCCTTCAATAAATTCTTCAAAAACAACTTGGAGGCTAGAGAGAACTAGGGTTTCTGTTCCAAAATAAGAATGACCCAAATAAGGCTCAAGTTAGGTTAAAAACAGAGTTTGGGCCCGAACATGACCATGTCCTAAAGTGACATGGTCGTGTGATGTAACACTCGGATATTTTAAAGAAGAGAAAGAAAGAATAAAAGCGAATAAAAGAAAGAAACATAATTTAACCTAAGTTGAGGGGTAAAAGTGTCAAAAAGGACAAAAGTTTCAAAAGTTGGTGTAAAAGTGGCCATGGCCGCCCATGTTGTCTACACACATCATTTGTTTTGGTTTTAAAGAGAGAAAGAGCAGAGAAGCTCTTGGATATTTGAAGAAAACAAGAAGAAGACCGGATTAAAGGTAAGATTTGGTGTTTTTAAGATGTTCATGATTGACCTATGCCTCGGTTTCGTGTTTATGTGTGTTTGGGTTTGTGTGTTGGTGGGTTTTAGGTGCTTGAACTCAAAGTGCATTCGGGTTTGAGGATGTTCATCTGAAAGTTGCATAAGGTGAGTTCTAGAACCCCCTTTTTACATGTTTTAACTGATTCTGGGGCTAGAAATGCATGTATGTATGTTTTTATTTAAATGGGTTTTACACTCGTATGTATGTGTATGTGAGTATGCGGGTGGGTTATGATTTTGGGTGTTATGATGATGTTATGTTCCTGTTTTATGGCTTAGAATGTTAGAACTAAGCTTAGATCATGTTAGATTGTCGATTGGGACTAAATTATGATGATCTTAGTGTATGTTATTAGCCCATGAGCCTGGATTGGTCCATGCGCCTAACGGTCTAAACTGCCTAAGTGTCCCATGCGACTGATAGTTCATTCGCCCAAATAGTAGCCATGCGCCTAGAAAAGGATGAATTTGGCTAAGTGTCCTAGACGCCTAGAATTCCCATGCATCTGCATAGTGCCCATGCGCCTAGAATTTGCCAAAAATGACTAAGGTGAAAGGACGGAGAGGAACAAGTCTTCGGGAGAAACGGAGCAACCAAATACGGAGACGGTTGTCTCTACTAATGAGGAGGAGGAAGAAAAGCCTGTGCCTGAGGCAGCACGATGCTGTAACTACGGGGCATTTCAAAGATGTAAGCCCCCGACGTTCGATAGCAATTGCAATATTGTTGCTACCCATTGGTGGGTACGAGAGATGGAAGTTGTGCTCGACATTAGTGAGTGCAGAGAGGACCAGGATGTAAAGTTTGCGGCCCACTCATTTGTGGACTCGAACCTGTGTTGGTGGGACAATATCGTCTAGACCGAGGGTAGTCGGGCAATTGGGAGAATGAGGTGGGCGGAGCTGAAAAAGTTGGTGATTAAAGAGTTTTGTCCTTATAGGGAGATGGACAAGGTTGTGAGGGAGTTCCTGCAACTGGGTCCGAGAACCATGACACACCAGCGGTACACCACCAAGTTCAACGAAATGGCATGGTTGGTGCTAGATCAGGTGACACCTTTGTCATGAAAAATCAAGAGATGCATCCAAGGGCCGCCGGCGAATATCCGCATGCACCTGATTTGTTGCCTGAGCGAGTAAGTTTAGGTCGGTCGTTGATCTGGCAGGAAGATTGTATGATGAGTGGGTTGTGGTGGTGGCAGAAGTCAGCAAGAAAGGTGGTGGTGATCGAAATTGGAAAGTGAAGCAGTTTGGACGTGGCAGGGCCGCTCCAAACAATAAAGGTGCACGGGTGGATGACCGATGTGTGGTCACATCCGGTGCAGGGTCGAAGAGGTGTGTTAAGTGTGGAAGGCAACATGTTGGGGAATGTAGACTAGGATCCAATGTATGTTTCAGATGTGGGAGGACATGACATATGGCCAAGAACTGCAGTGTAAGAAGGTGTTATAATTGTGGCGAAGAGGGCCACATGAGTCAGGAATGCTAGAAGCTGAGGGCAGAGAAATCTAGGGCAGGAAAGAAGACCGGGACAGAGGGGAAGATGGCGAGCACTAGGGCGTTCACGATGACTTAGGAGGAGGCTAGGATGGATCCCGATGTTGTGTCAGGTACGTTTCTAGTAAATCAAACTCTAGCTTCTATGTTATTTGATTCTAGTGCCGGTAACAGTTTTATTTCTGCTGCTTTCTGTACTAAATTGCCTGTTAGTTGTTGGAGTATAGATAAGCCCTTCAATGTAGAAACTGCCATTGGTAAGTCTACCTAGATTTCTAAGATTATAGAAGGCTGTGACATAGAATTAGAAGGTCATAAGTTCCTTGCTAGACTATTAGTTATCACCTTAGGCAGTTTCGATGTATTATTAGGGATGGGTTGGTTGGCGGACTACGAGGCAAACATCATATGTCCCAAGAAGATGATTCGGTTGACAATGCCTAACGGGAGTTCGGTGACGATGTACGATGATCGAGTAAATACTATTCTGAAAGTGATTTTGATGGCAGTGGCGAGAAAGTGCATGAGGCATGGATGTAGTGCCTACTTGGCCTACGTGAAGGATGTGGATACGCCAACACCACAACTATCCGATGTACCAGTTATGTGTGACTTTCCGGACGTGTTTCTAGAAGACTTACCAGGTGTGCCACCGGACCGCAAGATCAAGTTCCAGATTGACTTAATACCAGGTGCCAACCTGTTGCTAAGGCACCTTATTGGTTGGCTTCGACTAAGATGAAGGAACTGATGGAGCATTTGCAGGAGTTGTTTGATAAGGGGTTCTTAGACCGAGTATCTCTCCTTGGGGTGCTCCGATCTTGTTCGTGAAGAAGAAGGACGGTGGGATGAGGATGTGTATAGATTACCGCGAGCTGAATAAGCTGACGGTGAAGAATTGGTACCCATTATTGAGAATTGATAATTTGTTTGATCAACTCCAAGGTGCCAGTTGGTTCTCAAGGATAGACCTTTGATCTGGTTACCATCAGTTGAAACTGAAGGAGCAAGATAATCTTAAAATAGCTTTTCACACGTGTTATGGACACCACGAGTACCTCGTTATGTCCTTTGGTTTTACCAACGCGCTAGCTGCTTTTATGGACTTGATGAATTGAGTGTGTCGGCTGATGTTAGATAAATCAATGATTGTGTTTATGGATGATATCTTGCTTTATTTGAAGAGTGAGGAGGAGCATGCCAGTCACATTCGAGAAGTGTTGGAGTCATTGAGAAAGGAGAAGTTATATGCCAAGTTCTCCAAATGCGCATTCTGGTTGCGGGAAGTTCAGTTTTTGGGTTTGTAGTTAATCCTGAGGGGATTATGGTCGACCCGACGAAGGTGAGGCGGTGATGCAATGGAAGTCTCCAAAGACGCCATCCGAGATCTGTAGTTTCTTGGGTCTGGTGGGCTATTATAGGAGATTCATTCAAGACTTCTCTAAGATAGTTTCTTCATTGACTAATTTGACCCGTAAGGATGTGAAATTTGTTTGGGGTCAAGATTAAGAGAGGGCTTTTGAGGAGTTAAAGGCAAGGTTGACTCATGCTTCTGTCTTATCGTTACCCAAAGGAAGCAAAGATTTGGTGGTTTATTCAGATGCTTATTACTCGGGGTTGGGTTGCGTACTAATGTAGCGAGGAAAAGTTATAGCTTACGCATCCCAATAATTGAAAGTTCATGAGCTTAATTACCCTACTCATGAATTTAGGTTAGCAGTTGTAGTCTTTGCACTAAAGATTTGGAGGCACTACCTGTATGGGACGAAGTGCACCATCTTCACACACCACAAGAGCTTGAAGTACTTCTTCGAGCAAAAAGACTTGAATATGAGGCAGAGCCAATGGTTGGAGCTGATAAAGGATTTTGATTGCGAGATCCATTACCATCCGGGCAAGGCCAACGTAGTGGTGGACGCCCTCAGCCGAAAAGAGAGACCCGAGCTGATTCGGGTGAAAGCTTATCAGTTGGTCATGAACCCCAATATGATGAAGTAGGTCAAGGAGTTTAAAGATGAGGCATTAAAGTAAGATCATCTTAACTCTGAGAGGATTAGAGGTCTAGTCGCGGAGTTGTGTGAAAACACACTCGGTGTTAGAACCTAATTTGGATGGATGTGGATCCCTCGTTATAGGTATTTATGTGGTAAGATCATGGACGAAGCTTATAAGACTCAATACTCTATTCATCCTGGTGCTACAAAGATGTATCAAGACATGAAGAAGGATTATTGGTGGCCGGGTATGAAGCACAATGTAGCAGAGTATGTAAGTGCCTTACTTGCTTACAAGTGAAGGCCAGCATCAGAAGCTGTATGGGAAGATCCAACTGTTGGATATACCAAATTAGAAGTGGGAGTATATCACCATGGACTTTATAATGAAGCTACCGCATACTACGAAGGGGTATGATGCTATATCGGTGATAGTAGACCATCTAACGAATAGTGCTCACTTCCTATCGATCCGCGAGACATTCATCTGAGAGGTTGGCGGATCTGTTCACCAAAGAGATTGTAACTCGTCATGGTGTGCCAGTGTCAATTGTGTCTGATCGTGACACCTTGTTACATCTATATTTTGGAAGAAGTTCCATGATGCAATGGGGACACGGTTACATATTAGCACGGCTTACCATCCACAGACGGATGGTCAGTCGGAAATGACGATTCAAATGCCAGAAGTTATTCTTCAGGCATGCATCAATTGACTTTGGAGGATGTTGGGATGACCACTTACCATTAGCTGAGTTCTCATATAATAATAGCTATCATGCTAGCATTGGTATGCCCCCTTATGAGATGCTATACGATAGGAGATGTGGAACACCTGTTTGTTGGGGTGATATTGGTCAGAAGGAGTTGGGAAGTATTGAAGTGATTGAGGCTACGACTGAGAATCTTGAAAGATCAAACCCTTCATGAAGGTAGCCAAGGATAGGCAGAAGTCGTATGCTGATAAGGGACGTAGACCGATTGAGTTCCAGGTGGGTTATAGAGTTATGTTGAAAGTCTCACCTTGGAAAGGTATCATTCGATTCAGAAAGCGGGGAAAGTTAAGCCCAAGGTAGATAGGACCTTTCCGAATCATTGCTCGAGTAGGAGAGGTGGCCTAAAGGTTGGAGTTACTGATGAGTTAAGTGGAATTCACCCGACATTCCATGTATGTCATCTGCGGAAGTATTTAGCTGACAAGGATATGGCTATACCACTGAAAGATATCGAAGTTGATGAACGACTCAACTATGTGGAGCAACCAGTGGCGATCATTGATCGTAAGGAGAAGAGGTTGAGGAATAAATTACTTCCCCTTATGCGTGTACAGTGGAAGCACAGAAAGGGATGAGTCTACATGGGAGACTGAAGAAGAGATGAGGCAGCATTACCCATATTTGTTTGAGGAATAACTGGTTTCGTGGACGAAACCTATATAAGGGGGCTGGACTTGTAACACCCGGATAATTTAAAAGAAGAGAAAGAAAGAATAAAAGCGAATAAAAGAAAGAAACACCATTTAACCCAAGTTGAGGGCTTAAAAGTGTCAAAAAGGACAAAAGTTTCAAAAGTTGGTGTAAACGTGGGCATGGCCACCCATGTTCTACACACATCATTTCTTTCGGTTTTAGAAAGAGAAAGAGTAGAGAAGCTCTCGGATATTTGAAGAAGAACAAGAAGAAGACTGGATTAAGGTAAGATTTGTGATTTTAAGATGTTCTTGACCGGCCTATGCCACGGTTACGTGTTTATGTGTGTTCGGGTTGTGTGTTAGTGGGTTTTAGTGCTTGAACTCAAAGTGCATTCGGGTTTGAGGAAATTCATCCAAAATTTGTATAAGGTGAGTTATAGAACCCCCTTTTACATGTTTTAACTGATTTTGAGGTCGGAAATGTATGCATGTATGTTTTTATTTAAATGGTTTTACACCGTATGTATGTGTATGTGAGTATGCGGGTGGGTTATGTTTTTTGGTGTTATATAAGGCCCCATTCCCAGGACGCTTACAGCTGGTCGATCATCGCACATAAAACATATATATTTATTATCTTACATAAAAACGTTGTAGTGGAAACATTCAACCCAACATTCCATTTAAATATAATAGCTTTTGCAAACAATATGTCGTTATCGAATTAACAAAATACATGTTACATTTCATTACAAAAGCGTTATAACAATGGATGCCATCCCAAAAGAACTGAGTAGTCACCTCGTGCCATCCTCAGCAACATACCTGCCAACTGGAAAGACATCAAAGTCGGCGTTGCTGAGTGAGTTCTAGTTTTATAATAAAACATACTTTTCTTTCGTTAAAACCGTTCTTTACTTTCATGCGATCACACATCATACGTACACATAGATAATATCATTATTATCTTCTTTAATCTTTCATGCTTTCATTCTTTCATCATTACCTCTTTCCTTTCCTTCAACCATAAACTTTATCCAGCTATTTCCTCGTGCTGGACCTAGGTCTATCATAGACCAGCTATAATGGCGCGTCGTACCTCTGGTCACAGTACCTAGGGTAAAGTTTAGGTGTTCCACTTCTATGTGCAATACCCAGCTATTCCTGGTACTGGACCTAGGTCTATCATAGACCAGCTATAACAGCGCATCACACCTCTAGTCACAGTACCTAGGGTATGCAGCAATGGGGCTATACAAATGGTCAATCACAAAGAAAGACCCCGATGTGCATCCTCCCGGGGTAGCGAACCCACACACCGTTAGACTAACACCTTTTAATGGCGTGTCCCGACATACAATGTCACACCCCAACCTTGACGGCAGAAACGTCGAGGAGTGAGAGTTAAGATCGTTCACAGCCACATAACGCTATTAATAACCCAAATATAAATTTCATAAATTTCAATTGTATCATTACATGCTTAAGTCTCAAAGGAAATAAAAACAAAAACATAAAAGGGTAACAAGTCATTTTAATTCTCTTATTTATCTAGGTCCATTCTTAGATGTGTAAGCTTCAATGTGTAGAAATCAAACTTGGGCGTTTCCTGAAACATGTTAAAAATAAAAGGTCAACAATAATGTTGGTGAGCATTCCATAGTTTTAAATACATAGATTATATAAAAGATGGCAAGTCAAGTCATAAGTTAGAGAATAAAGTGATTAGGATGTTATGAACAATGCAACAATCAAACCTCGACAAAGTTTTACAAGTGTCAAACGTTTACAAGATTATACGATCAGCTAAGTTACTTGGATCACCAAAGCAGGCTTGTCTGCCCATAGATCTATGACTTCACTGGGCTAGCAATAGTTAATGATTGTACATATGATGCCATAACATGGTAACCACATAAGTTCAACTACCTACAACCTTGCATGATGAATTGCCATAAAGATTACAAGTCTCAAATAAGTTTACAAGTGCAATGATAATAAGTTAACATGTTCCACCCCAAAGTGTGAAAATAAGCAAAAGGGGTATGGAAATACTCACACGGCTAAAAGTATAAGTATGCAGTTAATAGGTTTGATAATAACCGTTGTTCAAGATTAACTTCACAAGGAACCTAAATATATATACACAAGGTTAAAGTTTAATTATAATAAGTTTAGCGTTTTAACGGAACTAAGGTTTTAAGTGGAATTTGAGATGTTAATTTATATCCAACTAACATGGTAATTTTGATTATGCTTTGAGTCAATATATTATTTATCGTTTTAATACCAAGAATAAAAGAAGCCATTTGTAACAAGGTCTAAATATAATTTAAAAACAACTTTTAAATTAACTCTTATTTTAAACAATAATATACTTGTTATTTGAACAAGTAATGATTAGTGAGTTATAACAATATTAAATGCCTATTTTATAAGAAAAATAATTTAAATATATTATTTGAACAAATAATGATCTAATAAGCTAATCAACATTAATATATATATATATATATATATATATATTATAAGAAATTGAACTAATTATATCATTTGTTTTATAAAAATATACAAGTATTATAAGAACATAAATTTTCAAAAAATTATTAAGTGACTTCGAAAATAATTAAATTTACAAGATTGATTTTTATTGATTTTCAGAATTTTCTATTATTATTATATTTCTTTTAAAGGCTAAAAGAACCCAAAAAAAATGTGAGGTCGCCGGTTCGAACCCGGCCTCTAGTGTGAAATGTAATGGGGAACCAGTGAACCAAGCTTCAGCCGCGGTTGAAATTGTTTCCAGAACTTAAAAGCAATGAACACAGAACCCGCCCAAATTCACATGAACCCTAGGTTCGATTTATCTCAAATTGGTGCACAAATCGACTCCATGGACACCGATAACCATAGGGCTATTGTTCCTTATGAAGAAACAAACGTGTAGGTGGTTTCAATTACCTTTTTGAAGTTAACAAGTCTAGAAACGATGGAGGAACAAGCTGCGATGAAATTGGAACCCAATTCGTGGGCAAATGTTTAAGGAATTCAAATTAACTTCGTGTGAAGCTTCGGATAGTGTTCCCGATGTAAAGCCCTCTATCAATTCGTAGTTAGCAGGCTTGTATGGTGGTGTTCGAGTGGTGTAGATTCGCGATAAAGATGAAGTTCAATTCGAAGATTGTGATTGTTTTAGATGCAAATGAGGATAGTATTCGATTAATGATTGATAGAGAGTCGTTTAGGTTAGTTTAATTGGACTATTATGATGTGTAACTCGAAACGGCCATATGCTTTAATGTATTTCGGTTATGCGATCGATAGGGTCGAAACCGATGTTTAAACACAATTAATCGTGTATTCAAGTTCGAAACGTGCATACGAAGCGATTTGGGTCGTTTTGGGTTTCGAAAACGAATAATTTGAGTGTTTGGCAGTCGTCGGAGCTCGCCGAGCTCCGCCGGATTCTGGCGGAAACACGACTTAGGGGGGAAGTTTAATTTTGTTTATTTAATTTGCACAAATGGTCCTTGTATTTTAAAGTTGTTATTCGTGCCCAAACTTTATTTTCACAGTTTTTAAATTGCCAAACGGCCCCTTGAACTTAAATAGTTTAATGCTTAAAACCATTTCAAGTTTAGAATTTAATTCATTTCAATCACCTTTATTTGCTTATTATTATTATTATTATCTCATTATTATTATTATTATTATTATTATGTTTATTCGTAACAGAATTATTATTACTCTTATAATTGTTATTATTCTTATCATTAGTATTTATAACATTATAATTTAACCAATTTAAAGACCCATTAAGGTAATATTCATACGCAACCCATACGTTTCATGAATACACAATTAGCCCATGCAAGAATTTAACAATGTTAACCCTTATTTACCTACAAAACAAGATGTTACATACAAGGCTTCAAAGACGTCTTTGCTTTTATCTTTTAATATGCATCATTCTTACTTCTTGTTCTTGTGCCTCTTTCATTATCTTTCGCTTTACTTACATACACTTTCCATTTGCATTTATTAACATCACACTAAAGCACGAAAGGAGTAGACAATACATCTGTTGATACATGTATGTCCCTAGATCGTGATATGTGATGTAATAGATCTTGTTTGGTATGATTAATGAACTGATGTTGATAGTCTGTTGTTATAATGTTTAATAGTTCATTAATGAGTCGTAAATGAATTGATTGAGTGTATGATTACTTGAATGATTACATATATATTATATTAATTAACAAAAACATTCAAACTTAACTTAATGAAGTTCCCATGCGAATGGCTCATGCGAATGAACCATAAGCATAAGAACCTCATACGATTGACTCAGTCGCACGACTGAACCAGGAGACTGGATCAGTCGTACGACTGTAACATAAGATTGGCTCAATCGCACGACTGAACACTCAGTCGCACGAATGAACCAACCGCATGGTTCAATCGCACGACTGAACCAAACTAATGGTTCAGTCGCACGATTGAAGAGTGCCAACCTATAAATACAACTCAATTCGTGAAAAACAGGGGATTCGTTCAAGTTCAATTCCATACGAACCCTAGCCGTCCAGAAACCTTCCAAATCGTTCTCCAAGTTCATAGAACACATTAGATCGATTCCTTATCGATTTCTAACGTTAGTTTCAATCCTTGATTGATTCTTCGTGTGTTCTCACTGATTGGATCGCCAATCAAATAGGATTCCGCACTATTTGATCCGGTATACACGTGATCTCTAGGTATTTCAGTCGAATACCAGGTCCTAACAAGTGGTATCAGAGCTATTGGCTCTTGATTACGTGTTGATTCAATCAAGATTGCATAAAGTTTGTGTTTTTACACTAAAAACGCAATCTTTGGCATCAAAAGTGATCTTGGAAGTTCCCTGCTCATCGACGTTTGGTTTCTACGGACTCAGGCAATCAGAACTTGTAAAATTTCGAGTTTTTACGGCTGAAAACCGTCAAACCTAGAAATTTTCGCAAACCAGCGGCTTCAATCGCACGACTGACTCATTCGTACGACTGGACTCCATTCGTACTACTCATACGCACGATTGGACCTAGTCGCACCTTCATTCGGCCGATTGAACCATTCGTTCGCATAGCTCATACGTACCAGATTCATTCGCACGACTGAACCAATCGCCCAGTTCATTCGCACGATTGAACCAATCGCAGAGCTTATACGCACGATTAGCTCAGTCGCATCCTTCAGTCGCATCAGTAAAAGTTTGTTTGATTAGATTATAAGTTTATTCATCATGGAAGATCAGATGTCAGCCTTTACTGCTGGGAAAGACTCAAGGATACAGAATCTGTTGCTGCTTGAGAGTGAGGTGGGGAATCACAATAAACCACCAAAGCTCTTGACTTTAGATGAGTTTCCCCACTGGAAACAACGTTTTGAGATCTACCTTAATGGAGTAGATCCTAATCTGTGGGAAGCCATTGAGACAGGTTATAGTACACCGGTGGGAGCTGATGGGGTTAAACTAACATTAAGCGGGATGACCGACGCACAGAAAGTAAAGTACAATGCAGAGAAAAGAGTATATGCATTGATCACTCAGTCGATCCCCAAAGACATATTCCACCAGTATTCCGAGAACAAGCAATCCAAGAAACTGTGGGATGCGCTAGAGAAGAGATATGATGGTAATGCATCATTGAAGGCAATCAAAGCAAAGGAGTTAAAGAAGGAATTCGATAACTTCTCTTCAATTGGTAATGAAAGCTTGGACGACGTCATAGATAGATTCTACCACTTGATGAGCGAATTGCATACCCATGGAGTGGTTACTACCATGGAAGAAAAAGTAAGCAACTTCGCAGACGGGTTGCCGGATAAGTGGGCTACATTCGTGTCTAACCTGAGACAGAATGGTATCCTTGTAAAGCTGGATATAAATGACTTCATTCTTAAGTTGCGCGAAGAAGCACTAAGGATGAAGTATAGAGCTCAGAAGTCTTCGTACACACAAAATCCAGCTTTATACAACGCCACACCTCAAGCAAAGGCATCTGGAGCACCTCTCCAGACTGCTTTTGTGTCTAGCTCGTCAGGTCCTTCACATGCCTCTACTTCTGGATCAGACACGTCTGGGTCATCATGTACCCATCATATTGGATCAGAAGCTAACGCTACTA
Organism: Flaveria trinervia; assembly: GCA_025506515.1. Taxonomy (NCBI): domain Eukaryota; kingdom Viridiplantae; phylum Streptophyta; class Magnoliopsida; order Asterales; family Asteraceae; genus Flaveria; species Flaveria trinervia. Next base: position 16,009,383 of record CM046454.1, on the reverse strand, counting down.
AACTGAAGACCGAGAACTTCGGTAATGTGACCGTGGAAGTAGCACGAGAGCATATGGATCTCCTAGCAGCAGTGGTTCATTCATATGATGGACTCGTTGCTGGGAAGATTGGAAACTGCCATCTGGCAGATGAGGACTACGAGCAGGTGGATGAGATGGAGCTCGAAAGAATGGATATAATGTGGGCCTTAGCAAGTGCTGTTCGAAGGGCGAAAAAGTTTGTGAAAAAGACTGGACAGAACTTGGTTGCTACTAAGGACACCACCTTTGGCTTCGACAAGAGTAAAGTGACCTGCTTTAACTGTGGTGAGAAGGGGCACTTCAAACGAGAATGTGTCAAGCCAAAGAAGACGGGGAATGGGAACCCGTTCTCATCATTTACTCGCCAGGACAAGCAACCCTCTAATTCTACTTCATCAAACAAGGACCCTAAAGCACTAACTGCTCATGATGATGAAGGACAGGATTGGAGTTTCAGGTTTGTCTCACCAGGAGAATCTAACATTGCCAGTGTCGAGGATATTGACGATGATTCTGCGAGTGAAGGTGATATAGCAGTTGAAATTGCAATGTCACATAGTGAAGAAACAACTGCAGCCGAGGTCAGCTACAAGCCAAATGAGGAAGTCTCCACCTCAGAGACTGAAAAGCCAGAGTCGACAGAACCAGAATCATCTGATGCAGCACTGATGGCTAATACTTCTGGACCAACTCAGGTAAGTACCACTGACCACTTTTTAATAACCATGCTTGTTCTGATTGTGACACGTTTAGGAAGAGCATAGATGACAAATTTGCTAGGTTATTAGACCATAATGATAACTTAGTAAAAGATTTACGTCTGTGTACTGAGGCAAATAGAGTGCTAAAACAAAATGAGCAGTGTTATAAAGAAAAGATAGACCTATTGACCAAACAACTTAGGGAAACTGAAGTAGTGGCTTTTAACCAAGCAAACGACATTAGGTACTATCTTAACTCCCTAGAAGACACTAAGAAACAAAGAGCAGTTTAGAAGTCGAAGTTAATTCATTAAAACAGAAACTGCATAGTTGGACTAGTTCTTCACACATAGTTCAACACTTAGTAAGAGAAAGGAATAACGGGGAGGGATTAGGTACAAAGTGGTTCCACCACCACCTGAGACCTTGATGAACACCAAGTCTAGACCAGTAAATAATAACCCCATCAAGGATCATGTGGTGACCACTCCTCTTGTTACTGATCCAGACACCTCATGTTCATCTACTGAATCTGGTAAGAAACAAAAGGAGGCCACTTCAAAGGCAAAAGGTAAATTGCCATGTGTTAACCTGGAAAATGAATTTGAAAAAGTTAATTTACAGTCAGGGTCAAATAGAGTCAAATCAGAACCTAAAAGGACTTCAAATGTTACTTTTTCACATGCTTCAAGTCAAAACCAGCTAACCAAAAAGGAAAACAGGTTAAATCAGTAAAATTTGTTATACCAGAGAAAACATCAAACATCCAAGAGTCAAAAACTAAAGTGATTGATGTTACTAGAGTGTCACGCACTTCTCCATAAAGAAAGTCTACTCATAAAGTTGATAGCAGGTCATGCTACAACTGTGGAGAATGTGGACACATTGCTTCCGACTGTCATTTCTATCAGACACCTAGGAAGAAGATTGATCATCTGGACTCTAGACCTAGGTCTTCTAAGCGGAGTTCTCTAACTCCACCTAGAAGAGCTAGTGACCCTAAAGTCCAACCTGTAAGCCAGACGACTGTTTATCATAAACAGGCACTGCACAAATCTGGCTTATGGAAAGAAAAATCCACCCTCGTGTCTGATACTGATAACAAGAAAGAACCTGAGCTACCCTCACCTTCTAAGGGTCAATGGGTGGAGTTTATGATGTGTGATGCCTCAGGGAAACCCAAGACAGTCAAAGCTTGGGTTCCTAACCTAAACTGATTCTTTTACTTTGTATGCGCAGGGTGCTCGATATAGTGCTGACACTAACACGTGGATTATAGACAGCGGAGCATCCAGGCACATGACAGGAAATAGCGCCCTTTTATCTAACGTCAAACAAATAAAAGGAGGGCATGTTTCCTTTGCAGGAAACAAAGGAGGCTATATCACAGCTCAGGGAGAAGTGGGAAATCAGAAAGTTAAGTTTGATAAAGTGAACTACGTTCAACAACTTCAGAACAACTTACTTTCTGTGTCCCAAATCTGTGATAAAGGATTTAAAGTCGTCTTCGATAATCAGAAGTGTTACGTGCTGAAGAAAGAATATATGATCCCAGAAGACCAAGTTCTGATGACTGCTTCAAGATATAAAGACCTTTATGTCTTGGATCTGTCAACAGCTGCCACAACGGATCATGAGGTTCAGTGTTTCTTATCTAAAGCTACTGAGAAGGATTCCATCTCCTGGCATCGGAGAATGGGACACATTAGTCAAAGGAAGATGAATCATTTGATTCAGAAGGATTTAGTTAGAGGAGTGAATGTCAAGAACTTCCAACTTCCTGACTTTTGTGTAGCTTGCAAGAAGGGCAAACAGACAAAGAAGTCTCATAAGGAAAAGAAAGTTCATTCAATAGAACTTCCTCTTGAGCTTCTTCACATGGATCTGTTCGGTCCAGTTAGTACAAGGAGCATCGCAGGCGACGCGTACTGTTATGTGGTCACTGATGACTACTCAAGGTTCACTTGGGTAATGTTTCTGAAATCAAAATCAGAAACTTTGGAGACATTCAAAGAATTAGTAACCACACTGGAATCACTCTACAAGCTCAAAGTTCGACAAATACGCTCAGACAACGGGACAGAATTCAAGAATCAAGGGATGGAGGCATACTGCAAGGAAAAGGGAATTGTGCATCAATTCACCTCTGCCTACACACCTCAGATGAATGGAGTTGCTGAGAGAAAGAACAGGAGCTTGATAGAAACAGCCCGGACTATGCTGGCAGACTCGAAACTGCCTATCCAATTCTGGAACGAGGCAGTGGCAAATGCTTGCTATACACTGAACAGAGTCCTAATAGTCAAGCGCCACGGAAAGACATGTTATGAGCTACTTCAAAGACGCAAACCGAATTTGGAGTATCTTGAACCTTTTGGCGCACCGTGTACACTTCTGAAGAAGACACAAGAAGGAAAATTCAGCGAGAAGGCAGTTGAAGGAATTTTTCTAGGATACAACATACCGAACAAGCGAGTTTACAATAACTCAACGGGTCTTGTAGAAGTGTGGTGTAATCGACGTTCAGAGATATACCACACCCCTACAGGCAAAGGACCTGCATACTTCTTCGATTATGATGGATTCTTCAAATCCTTCAACATCTCTCTCTCTCCCTCGGATGATGAGTTAGCTACTAGGATGATGTATGATATACTAAACACTCCATCCAGCACACAGGGAGAGTCATCTACTCAGTCAGAAGGGGTAGTCGATGAAAGTGACTCCTCCTCTGAAGATGAAACTGAAGCAGATGACCAGAACGGTCAGGAGGAACAGGTTCCAGTTCCTAAAGTCCACAAGCATCCACAAGTGATGCACCCTCGACTTCGGAACCTCAAACTCCAACCTCCTCAGATGCAGACCAAAATGTTCACAATCTTGGTTCGGAGGTGACTGTGCCGACTACTCCAGGATCACGACTAAACGTCTATCATCCCCTTGACAATGTTATTGGAGATGTCCGATCAGGAGTACAAACCCGAAATCAGCTATACTCAGCTGATTACGCCTCAGTTATGGAGAAGGGTTACATTCATGATGGTGCTTATCGATGTTTTGTCTCGCAGGTTGAGCCAAAATATGTCAGTGAAGCACTAAATGATGAGGCGTGGGTGAGTGCCATGCAAGAAGAACTTCTGCAGTTTAAGAAGTTAGGTGTATGGACACTGGTAGATAGACCTAAAGGTGCTAAAGTCATTGGCACCAAATGGGTACTAAAATGTAAGAAGGATGACCAAGGAGTCATCATAAGGAACAAAGCTCGACTGGTGGTTCAAGGTTTTCGCCAAGTCGAGGGTATTGACTATAACGAAGTGTTTGCACCCGTGGCAAGGATGGAAGCTATTCGTATCTTCCTTGCCTATGCCTCGTACATGAAGATTAAAGTCTACCAATTAGATGTGAAGAGTGCATTCCTTCATGGTGAAATAAGGGAAACAGTCTATGTCAGTCAACCCGAGGGATTTGAAGACCCTTATCATCGGATAGAGTTTACAAGCTCGACAAAGCTTTATATGGCTTCATCAAGCTCCTCGAGCTTGGTACGAGAAACTCTCGACTCATCTTGTGAAACAGGCTTTCGCAGGGGAGTCATTGACTGTACACTGTTTATTAAAGAAAAGGATGGTGACCTACTGCTTGTACAGATCTATGTTGATGACATAATCTTCGGGTCAAAGAACGAAGAGTTATGCAAAGAGTTTGAAGCAGTGATGAAGAAAGAGTTTGAGATGAGTGCAATGGGGGAGATGAAGTTCTTTCTCGGGTTACAGGTGGATCAAACACCTAATGGGATCTTTCTACATCAGACCAAGTATGTAGGAGACATTCTCAGTCGCTTTGACATGGAGAATGCTTCTGCTGCTGGGACTCCACTTGCTACGAATCATGATATAGCACCTGATGAGAGTGGAGATCTTGTAGATGCCACTATGTACCGAGGAATGATTGGATCCCTCATGTATCTCACTGCCTCAAGACCTGATATCATGTATGCTACATGTTTATGTTCCAGATATCAGGCTAAACCTAAGGTCAATCATCTAATCGGGGTCAAAAGGATCTTTCGCTATCTAAAGGGTACACCCACCCTGGGGTTGTGGTATCCTCATGATGACGATTTTGAGCTCACAGCGTATAGTGACTCGGACTATGGAGGCTGCAAAATGAACTACAAGTCTACATCAGCAGGGTGTCAATTCTTTGGGAGAAGATTAGTTACATGGCAGTGTAAGAAGCAGACATCGGTTGCATTGTCAACCTGTGAAGCCGAATATGTTGCTGCTGCAAGTTGCTGTTCCCAAATCATTTGGATTCAACAGCAAATGCGGGATTACGGTTTGAAATTCTCGTCTACTCCTATTTTTGTTGATAACTCTGCTGCAATTGCAGTAACCAAAAACCCGGTTCAACATCCTAAGACCAAACACATCGGTATTAAATACCACTTCATAAGAGACTGTTTTGAAAAGAACTTAATAGATGTGGTTAAAATTAATACTGATTTTCAACGTGCTGACCTCTATACAAAAGCCTTTGATAAACCACGTTTTCATTACTTGCTAGAGGTCAACGGCGTTAAAAAGAAAAGTGAGGTAATTCCTGATGAGAATAATGTATAGTCCGATGTAGTTTCGTTAAAGTTTACTTTATCTTATGTTATCTGTTTTTTTTGTCTGTTACATTTAACTTCATGTTACCTTGCTGTTTATTAAAATCCAAAAATAATTAAATCCGAAATGATTTTAGTATTTTAGGGGGAGAATATGTCAGCAGTTAATATTAAAAAAAATAAAAAAAAAAATGAGGAGAAGGGGTAACTAGCTGAAATAAGGTAGATTGTGTCTGTGATACTGATTCAATACCTTGGAATATGATAGTACACAGGAACAAATCAAGAGGGATTTTAAAATTTAAGGTTTGAAAAGATGCAAAAGTTCAAAGTATAAGTCTGCGTAGTCTAAGCAATATAAAACGGAAAATGATAGAAAACTGGCAACTCCTAAGGTGACACAGAGAAAGTAGACTTAGAGGCTGCTAGACCACAAATGATATGTTGGTAGATTCAACACAATAGACAATTAGACCTGATTGGTGATCTCAAGATCAAACTAAGCTGTTCAACTGACTGTGGACTTCCATCTTATCACTGGTTAACACAATCAAATATATTCCAATAAGGGGTAATGAGCATTTAAACGCCACAAAAGTGTGCGGATGACCAAAATTAGAGCAAAGCAAGAAAAAATGAAAGACAAATGCAATAAAGCTAATGGCTCATGTTGTGGTGCATTTTGTGTAAAATAAAAGTAAGCTGCTCTAACAAGGAGATAGGTTGTGTGCCTCTCTGCTGTGCGATGGCACTGACCTGAGGATAAGCATAACCTAGATATTCTAGAATTCATTGTTGTTTGCCGCCTCTCTGCTGTGCGATGGCACTGACCTGAGGACAGGCTTCTCTTTGAAAGCTCTAAGAATAGTCTCTTCTTGTAATAATACCCGTAGACCGCTCAAAACCTCTGAGGAATGTTGATTACCATATAAGTGTGGGATCCACAAATGTTAGCTGAAATAATTAAACCTAAATCAGTCACCAGTCTGCGTCAAAAGTCTGTGTATGGATTTAAGTGGACAAATATACTGACAATCTTAGTGGCTACCTTCTCAAAAGTTCAACTCAATGTGAAGATCTAAGAGTTTCAGTATGATTTCCTTAAGTTGCTAACGACTCTGGATGAATACCGAGAATTTAAGCGTCAAAGAGCTTTAATAACAAGTCCCAAAATGATTTGATATTCCTGTATGATTCCAAAATTGATTTGGTCCAGATATGATCAATCTAAGTTAAAGCTGTCTACTCCTAATCAAATCCCTTAGATTTTCATCTTAGGGTTTTATCTCTCACAAAAAGTCCAAACATAAACTTTAGTTGTGTAGTTAGTTAAGTTACTATGTTTATTTTTAAGTTGTGTGTCTGTCGGACTACATCAGGGAAATCAGAAGGAATTAACTTACCTAAAAAGGTCATGTCTGAGATGGCCACATGGTTTTAAATTTAAAAGGTCACGTCTGAAGTGACTGAATTGGTTAAGAGCTTACAATGTTATTATCAAAAGTGAAAAGGGTCTGAATAGTAAATGTTAAAAATGACTGTAAACTCACAAAGTGTGACCCATTCGCACTAGTGGATCAGGTTATCGACCAACTATGCGAATGGCTTCCAATCGGCCGAATGGACATGAAATTGGTTCATTCGACCGAATGGAAGGGGGAGAATGAAACAGGAGACCGACTGAGGCTCAGTCGGTCAACTAAAGGGGCGAATGAAGGAGACCGAATGAGTCAGTCGACCGACTGAGACTCAGTCGGCCGACTGAATGCGATTGACTAGGCCAATCGTACGACTGAACCTCAGTCGCCCGATTGAACTGAGCGACTGAGGCCAGTCGGCCGAATGAACCTAGGTTAGTATTTAAAGGTCTTAATCGATCGCATATCACTCATCACTCCCAAAACACCCCGAATCGCGCTCATTACCGTTACCCTGTCGAAATTGCCTCCGATTCTGATATACTTTGCGCTTAAGATTCTTCATTCCAGTGACGTTTTACAGGTACACTACTCCTTGAACCTATCAAAATCAGTACATCACCGAACTACAATAGCGACATTGGATTAATCAAGAACCGAACTGCGAATCGACCTAATCACCTATGTAAATGAAGCAAATGTTAAAATTGAGTTTAATAGGTTATTAGTGACAAGTAGACGAGACTAATGGACCATTACACACTGTTAAAAGACTTAGAAGGTCAAGATTCGACCCACAGGGATCGAACAGTGGGGCAAGCGACTGGTCGTTCGAATGAACTCCAATCGCACGATTGAACCTTGCGATTGGATCATTCGACCGACTGAACCACCCGAATGAGTCCAGTCGGCAGATTGAACTCAATCGCATGTCTCAGTCGGCAGATTGAACTCAATCGCATGCCTCAATCAGCCGATTGAACTCAATCACATGCCTCCATCACCGATTGAACTCAATCGCATGTCTCAAACAGGCGACTGACTTCAGTCGCATGATTCATTCGCACGAATGAATCAAAATGACTTTCAACTTTACACTTAGAACAGAAGTTTTCATGTCTTATGTATTATAGTTCTATGTCTTGTGTGTTACAGATAAATGGCAGAAAAGTGGACCATAAACCCAAGCACAACATCTGTGCCCACTTGGATCACACCACCAGGAACGGGGCTGAGTTTACCGACATAATTGCATTTCTGAGACGGTCCCGATCTATAAGGCGATCTCCACTCCTTGCACGCCTTACAGATCACTCCATCAGGCATTCTGGGAAAATGCCTCGGTGGACCGCTCTCGAGCCCCTTACTGTATCAGGAGCTCCATACTGGGCCATGATATTGAGATCTCTGCCGCCGATATTCAGAGGGTCCTAGAGTTCGGGGAGGATGCTGATCATCCTACAAAACTACATCCATTGACTGTAAGAGGATGCTTCCTAAGGCTAAAGTACGCTGGGGATATCAACTCAGGTGTGCTCAACAAGAGCAACCTGAGCCCCAGTACAAGTACTTAGCACACGTGATTCTAAGTGTGTAGCTCTTCGGAGGGGTGGTTTTGACGACCTCTCAGACCAGATTCAAATGCCTACGTGGCACTGGTTCTGAACCACCCCTTTAGTTTCTCCAGCATGATATTCTCCTACTTGGTGGAGAATTTGGAGGTAAAGGGAAAAGAGGGTTCTGTATGTACCCCAGATTCTTACAGCTCATCTTCAACGAGAAGCTGCCACAGTTGCCCAAAGAAAGTCATGACGCAGTGGCTCTGGAATAATGGATGATACTACTCTGGGCAGAATGAGAGTTTACAGGGGAAAGCAGATTAAGCCCCAGTGAAAGAATGATTGGCCACTTAGCAGATGAAAGCTATGTGGCACCGGGGAGACGCCAATGGCGTCACGAGGACAGTGACTCCGACGTGGAGCCATTGTCCTCCCTACTGATGATCTGAGGAGGATGACATTGAGGATGAGGCTGTTCCATCCCGAGGCCCGTGTCTGACTCTGTTCCCTCGGTGTCTGTCTCACCTGCTGAGGTAACTGAGTCAGCAGGATTCCATCAAGATTTTGTGCTTACCGAGGAAGATGAAGATGAATCTGATGAGGAGCCATTGACCCGGACTGTGGGAAGGAAAGTGGTTCCCACAGAACACGGGTTGAGGGTTGTCGGTGAACAACCGAGAGGATCCGGAGATACAGAGACTGATCCATCATATGCTCCGGAGTCCTCAGGCGGATTGAAGGGGGAGCATCCACCTCGAGGGGAACGAGGAGAAAACGGATGGCTCAACCCCATGGCCAGAAAAAGAAAAACGTAAGGTAACCTTCATCACCACCACATCCCCCATACCTTCCACCACTACCACCTCTGCAGACACACCTTCCACACACCATACCTCCCCCACAGCAACCACAACACCACCACCATACCAATCACCAAAGCCAGACCCCTGCTACCACTACTACATTCACCCCACACTCACCACCACCATCATCCAGACCTTACCCATATTCACCACTCCACCACCACCACTAGCCACCAAACCGAGCCCTCAGCCTACCCCTCACACACCTCTAGATCTCCTCTACCTCCAATAGGGTAGAGGAACAGCTGGCAGCCTTAAACAGAATGGTGTTACGACTGCTGGCGGCTGATGAGGAAAAGACCTCTCAGATCCGCCAGCTCACCGACCTGACTGCTGCACAATCGCAGAAAATCGCAGAGCAGGATCGAGCTATTAAGGAGCAGGCCCAGAAATTGGCTGCTCAGAACACTGAGTGGACCAACTCCGAGCACAAAGCGTCACATCAGGTAAGCAGATAGAAGAGTTGGAAAAGGCAAAGAGGTCCATTTTGTTAAAGTTAAAGGATCAAAGGAGGAACCTCTAAAGATAAAGGATGGAGAAAGAGAGAGTGATGATGATGATGATGATGATGATGACAGTGATTCTGATGAAGAGAAAACAGAAGAGTGGTGTGCTGATGAAGAGACTGAAGAAGGAGAAGCAGCTGACTCTGTCTCAGCTCCCGGTCAAGCAGAGACAAAGAGAACAAAGAACAGACACAGTCAGCTTCTACTTCTGCACCTTCACACGAAGAGACTAGCATACAGGATAAAAGTAAATAGTGGATGTTTATGTATTTATTACTTTTGTATTCTGTATTGAAAAACGATGTACTGAATGTTTATATTAACTTAATGCATTTTGTTTGATATATTACTAATGATTTGAATGTGAAATGTGTAAATCAAACAGATCCAAAGTACCACAGAGATGAGTTTGATATTGCTCCCCTTCAACAGGTCAAGTCTCAACTCACAATGATTCTTGATCTGCAAGGATTGTCAGAAGGTCAGTGAGTTATACACCTGAAGAAGGTGAAATAATTCACGACCTATCTAACGAGCAACTGGCAGAAATGTTCAGACTCAATCCTGATGATATTGTCAAGGATGCTCCAACAGTTGATTCAACCAGTGACGACGAACTACACGACGTTGATGAAGTTGAGGTTGAAGATATTGCTGCTGAAGAGTACCCTCAATACGCTGACAACGCGGGTAATGTGGTCCCCAATCTGGGTGAGTCCCTAGTCAGTGATATGTTTGAGGTACTGGACAAGATGGAGCAGGAAGCAGGAAAGAACGAAGGAACAGCCCAAGCCTCAAACGAGATGTATACATTCGAAAGGCTGAATGGGCTGAATGTTTTAAGGAAGTCAGAGCCCAACGTGATGCACCGAAGAGGGATGCCTACACCAAGTTCTACAGCGTCAAGAAACATCTTACGGTGTCAGGCAGGATTATAGCATGGGCATATTTTGATGATCTTAACGTTTATGCCGTTAAGAGGGAAAAGGGCATAGAGTACTTTAGATTTCCACATGATCTAAAGACTCTACCTGGATTTGAGCTCAACCAGCTGGCCAAGTTGAAGCTGTTGTATGCTGACACGAGAAAAATGTCAGGCTGGTTTGAGGCTGCCCTCAAGAAAGAGTACCACACCAGATGGATTAACTTCAGACCTCAACAACCTACAGGTATATTAGAAGGTCTGAGATGGATGCCATTACTGGAAAACCTAAGATTGTGTTGAAGTGGAGTCCTCCTCGCACTATGTCGAGAATCCCTCTCAGGGAAATGCCACAGGACTTCACTCCACACTTCAAATGGTGGTACTATGATTGGAGAACTGCTGAAGCTGTCATAGTTCTAAACAAAGGGGATCAAATGGATACTGTCAGGGTATTCGACCCAATGTGGCTAACCAACTTGTCTGCTAATGATGTCTATACATTATACAAGTGGCCACTGTTCTATGACACACAAGACATTGTACAAGCCCTCCAGTTCCAAAATGTTATACGACTTTGCTTTGCGTTTGATATTCACGCGGGAGTCACACAAGAGGACAAGTACAAGAAATATGAGAAGGTAATGAAGAAAACAAGACATTAGAGAGATCTAGGTCCAAGGGGGAGTTTGTTGATACATGTATGTCCCTAGATCGTGATATGTGATGTAATAGATCTTGTTTGATATGATTAATGAACTGATGTTGATAGTCTGTTGGTTATAATGTTTAATAGTTCATTAATGAGTCGTAAATGAATTGATTGATTTATGATTACTTGAATGATTACATATAATATTATATTAATTAACTAAAACATTCAAACTTAACTTAATGAAGTTCCCATGCGAATGGCTCATGCGAATGAACCATAAGCATAAAGAACCTCATACGATTGACTCAGTCGCACGACTGAACCAGGAGACTGGATCAGTCGTACGACTGTAACATAAGATTGGCTCAATCGCACGACTGAACACTCAGTCGCACGAATGAACCAACCGCATGGTTCAATCGCACGACTGAACCAAACTAATGGTTCAGTCGCACGATTGAAGAGTGCCAACCTATAAATACAACTCAATTCGTGAAAAACAGGGGATTCGTTCAAGTTCAATTCCATACGAACCCTAGCCGTCCAGAAACCTTCCAAATCGTTCTCCAAGTTCATAGAACACATTAGATCGATTCCTTATCGATTTCTAACGTTAGTTTCAATCCTTGATTGATTCTTCGTGTGTTCTCACTGATTGGATCGCCAATCAAATAGGATTCCGCACTATTTGATCCGTAGGTCCTAAAGATAAGACATTCATCATACCAATGAACATACATACACGGTCATCATCATCAACAGGACAACTCAGACTACATCATGCATGTCATGCAACATCATCATCATCTGCCCACATACCTCTAGGCTCAACAGTCATCTTACATGAACTTAACAGTAACTTACACGTCACAACTTATATCTGCACTTTCCCCTTAAAAAAAGTAAATTAAACTACCCTTCCTCGGGTTCACCAGCCCTACTTGGGTGTATGGGCACCCTCATCACATGCCTTCAGGCGACTAAACATCATGCGATTGAAGCATGGCAATGAGCCCTATGCGAATTAACACCCAATCGGCGAATGAAACTAATGCGAATGGACTCCATGCGATGGTTTCATGCTAATGGACCTAATGCGGAGGAACTAATGCGAATGAGCATTTATGCAACTGGCCTCAGTCGTGTGAATAAACCCTTATCGGCGACTGAACCCTCAGTCATGCAACTGAACCCTCAGTCGTGCGAATGAACCTCAATCACACCTATATCGGCCGTATGGCCTCCATTTGGTCGCGTAGCCCAAGCTGGTGCAGAATGCAGTTCAACCCGAACCCAATCTGCCATTTCTAACCTCCAAGCTCATCTATACCCATTTCTAAGCCCAAATCAACCATCCTAAACCTTAGAAATGCATACCACAACACCATTTAAGCACACACAAGCCCAGAAACAAACTCCAAACACATCACACACAAACACATACAAATGGGTCAAACACAGACACATACAAAAATAGGTTTTCAGATGTGTTCCAGCCCCAAAATCGACCAGAACATTTAAAATAGGCATCCTAGAACACACACAAACGACCACAACAAGAAGCTTTGATTTGACCCACTTCTCAACGATTTCCACACTCGAATCAACCCGAACCAAGCTTTTCTCCTCTTTTTCTCCTTTTCTTCTCCCTTTGGCTAAGTTTTGGCAAGAATGGGGAGGGTGGGGCTGCCCTCCCCCTTTTATACTTCAACTCATCCAAGTTTCTCTCGTTGGCGAGTTTGGTCCCTCGACTTTGGGCTTTATTTTTTTTCTTTCTTTCGTCAGCTTCAAAGAAAATTTCCGGGTCTTACAAGTCCACCTCCCTTATATAGGTTTCGTCCCTGAAACCTGTTATTTCTTAAACAATTACGGGCAATACTACGTCATCTCTTTTTCAATCTCCCATATGGAATTCAATCGGTCTACGTCGTTTGTCCACACACGACTTCTTGTCTATCTTTGGCTACCTTCACAAAGGCTTTGATCCTTTCCAGCTTCTCAGTCGTAGCCTCGACCAGTTGGGCGCTCTCTAAATTTTTATGGCCAATATCACCCCAACACACACGTGTGTTCTACATCTCCTACCATATAGCACCATACCTTTTCTAGGTACGCGGTAGCTTCGTGATAAAATCCATGATGATGTGGTCCCCCTTCCATTCTGGTCTATCCATAGGTTGGACCTTCCCATACTACTTCTGATGCTCGACCTTCACTTGTAGGCGAGTAAGGCATTTACCCACATACTCCACCACATCATGCTTCATACCCGGCCACCAGTAGCCTTTCTTCATGTTTTGGCACATCTTTGTGGCACCAGGGCGAATGGAGTATTGAATTTTGTGAGCTTCATCCATAATCTTCACCCGTAGATCCCCCAAAACGAGGAATCCACATCCGTCCAAATCGGGTTTCAACACCGGGTGTGTTTTCACCCAATTCCGCAACAGACCTCTCATTCAAGTCATGAGTAGGATAATTGGCCTCATGAACCTTCAACTATTAGGATACATAGGCTATAACCTTTCCTTTTGCATTAACACACACCCCACCCCGATTAGGAAGCATCATAATAAACCACCAGATCTTCACTTCCATTGGGTAATGATAGAATAGGAGCTTGAGTTAGTCTTGCCTTCAGTTCTTCGAACGCCTTCCCTTGAGCTTGACCCTATACAAATTTCATATCTTTCTGGTTCAACCTGCTTAGTGGAGAAGCGATCTTAGAAAAGTATTGGATGAACCTACTGTAGTAGGCCGCCAAATCCAAGAAACTACGAATCTCGAATGGCATCTTAGGAGACTTCCATTGCGTCACCGCCTCCACCTTTGGCGGGTCCAACATAATCCCGTCAGGATTCACCACGTGACTCGAGAATTGAACTTCACGTAACCATAATGCACACTTGGAGAACTTGGCGTACAACTTCTCCTTCCTCAGTGTCCCAGAACCTCCCGAATGTGACCGACATGCTCTAGCTCGCTCTTCGAATAAATCAGCATATATCATCAATGAACACAATCACTGATTTATCCAACATTGGCCGACACACACGGTTTATCAGATCCATAAAAGCAGCTAGCGCGTTGGTCAAACCAAATGACATAACGAGGAACTCGTAGTGACCATAACGCGTACGTAAACCTGTTTTAGGGACATTCCGTTCTTTCACCTTTAGCTGATGATAGTCAGATCAAAGTCTATCCTCAAAAACCAACTTGCATCTTGAAGCTGATCGAACAAATCATCTATTCTCGGTAAGGGATATCGGTCCTTCACCGTCAACTTGTTCAGCTCACGGTAGTCAATACACTCCTCATACTACCGTCTTTCTTCTTCACGAACAAGATCGGAGCACCCTGAGGTGAGATACTCGGTCTAATGAACCCCTTATCAAGCAGCTCTTGCAATTACTCCATCCACTCTTTCATCTCAGTCGGAGCCAGCCGATACGGTGCCTTAGCTACTGGTTGGGCACCTGGTATCAAGTCAATCTGAAACTCGATCTCACATTCCGGTGGCACTCCCAGTAAGTCGTCTGGGAGCACTTTTGGAAAGTCATAACCAACCAGGACATCGGTAGTTGTGGTGTTGGCGCATCCACACCCTTTACGTACTCCAAGTAGGCACTACATGTTAGATTTATGATTGGGAATGAATTATGATGATCTTAGTGTATGTTAGTAGCCTATGAGCTTGGATCGATCCATGTGCCTAACGATCTAAATTGCTTAAGTGTCCTATGCGCCCGATAGTTCATGCGCCCAAATAGTAGCCATGCGCCTGGAAAAAGGCTGAATTTGGCTAAGTGTCCCAGATACCTAGAATTCCCATGTGCCTACGCACTCATGCGCCTGCATAGTGCCCATGCACCTAGAATTTTCCTAGAATGACTAAGTGATGGGCCATGCGCCCTAAAAGTGTCCTTGCACCCAGGACTTCCCTATACGCCTAAGTGTTCCCCATGCACTTGCATAGTGCCCATGCGCCTAAGAATTAGAATATTTTTATGAATTTTGGGGAAAAATGTAAAGTGTCGGCTTTGACCTGGGATGTTCTCGGAGGTAATGTAAGTTAAATTTTTGAGGTCACATGTGATGTATGATGTATGTTATGTCATGTATGATGTGTAGGATGATGTTATGCTTATATATGTTTATGATTATGTTTATGTTCCTTATTATGTACACTTATTTTCCATGGATTTATGTGGTATATTTATGAAGGAAATGAAAAGTATTATGTAATGTAAAGTGGAAGATAATGAAAAGAGAAACGTAATAAAAGAATGCATGCATTAATGAATGAATGGAAGTAAGAAAGTCTTGCAAGCAATGTATAGAGGTTCACACCCAATGAAGGGTGTTAGCTCAACTGTGTGCGGCTTAGCTACCTCAAACGGATGTAGACTGGGGTCTAATCTTTGTGATTGACCATACGTATAGGAGCCTTGCTGCTTGCCCTAGGTACTGGAGTTAGGTTCGTGCATAATGTTCGAGGTCTATGATACACCTCGGGCCCAGTAACCAGCTACATGCATAATGTTTGGGGTATAGCACATGGCATTGGTCTGGAATGAAAATTTAATGATAGTGATGAGTGTGCTTGCCCTAGGTACTGTTGTCAGCTTTGTGCATAATGTTTGAGGTCTGTGATAGACCACAGGCCCAGTAACCAGCTTTGTGCACAAGGTTCAGGGTATAGTACATGTCATCAGAAGTTAACGAATGTACGAAAGATAAGTAAGGAAGATTATGAATGAAAATAAATGATAACGATGACATATGATGGTGAATGAACGAAAGTTAATGAACGAATGATGATCAAAGATAATAATGTTATTATCTATGTGTATGTATAATGTATGATCACGTACAAAAGTAAAGAAAGGTTTAAACGAAAGTAAAGTATATCTTATTTTATAAAACTAGAACTCACTCAGCAACGCTGACTTTTATGTGTTTCTAGTTCGCAGGTAATGGTTGCTGAAGATGGCATGGGGTGGCTACTTGACTTGTTGTGGATAGCATCCATTTTATGTTGCAATAATATTTTTGTATTGTAATGTGAAAAACGATATTTTGTAACGATTATGAATGTTGCATTATTTTGCAAAAGTGATTATTTATATGATATGAAATGGTTTAAATTAATTCCGCTGCAATGTTTTAATAATGTTAATGGTAGATATCTAATAAGCTCTTGACACCCTTCTAAGACAGGATCATCAGGGTTTAAGAAGGCACACACATTGTGTTCTTTCGCAAATCGATTATCCATTTGTTCATAAGAAAAAGACTTTGTTAAAATCACATTATTGATATGAGAATACAAACAGTTATGAGATAAAACCAGAATCAAATGGTTCATTCTTGAATATTACAACATGTTTTACCTTAATAACAATGGATTAAGAACACAGATATATGTTTGTTTAATGTTTTGATTTGGTGAAATTTGAATGCTGAGGAAGTGGGACAAAGTTTGTTGAGAGTGAGTTTTTCTAGGTCTGAAAAGTGAGCTGAAAAAGCGAATAATGAATTTGAGAGGTCAAACCACATCATTTATACTCTCAAACACATTAATTTATCTCATTTATTAAGTGGGACCCTCAATGTATTCTTCCGCAGATTACCACAAATTAAATTACATTTTTTGATCTTTATACATCCGTAGTTTACCAATCTACGGATAAACATTTAAGATTTCCTCATTGTAGCTTTTGCTGATGCTAAAATAGCACAAGGCAGAGAGATATTGTTGTATGTATGGTCCAAGTCCATTGGTTAGAACCATTTATTGCTTTAGGACCTTGTTGGCTTTGTATACATGGCAATTTAGCACAAGAAAGTTTAAAAATATTTTTATTAAAATTTTCATGTATCCAGCAGCTAAGATGATGCTCAGATTCCAATTCCTTCAAATTGATAATGAGATAGACATTTCTGTTGATTGAGTAACTCAACTTCATGTATTCTACTCCCCCTAAATTTGTGGTTAATGGTGAATTTAAGCATTTATCATAAATTTCTTTAAGAGGAATAACATGATTTGTAATTGTATGAAGATGATCAGACATATATACACATATGATGGCATCATACTATAATACTAAGCCTCTTCTTGATGAGTTATGATGTTGAATTGATACCTGAACAAAGTTCTGATTGCAAGTATATTGTCCACTTAAATCCATACAAGAGCTCATGTATCTACTAGGCATCCTGATTATCATGTTTTCATATTGATTTGGAAATAACTGTTATGGGCTTCATATTCAATTCACAAAGATTTTGTCCTCCCTTTGCAAGACAAATCATCACTTTTTCACACTTAAGAACTATGTACTTTAAGTTATAAGATCTATCTTGAGATGCAATTGGCATCTCATTAATGCAATGATGTAAAAGCTCAAGATAATATACGGTTGATCACATTGGATTCTTTTGATAGCTTAGATATGATCATCATCAGGTCACCAGGTCTTTACTCACGTAAAAAAGAGATGCCTTTAACCCAGGTCTTTGTTGACACAAAACAAGGGATGATGAGGATCACGATCTTTTCACCTTTTGTAACTGATATTCAGTATGGTGATCATACACCAGGTCTTTGTTCACACAAAACAGAGGGAGTATTATTTGCAAAGATAGATATTATAAAGTGTTTACATAGTGTGTTTAGATGAGTGATTTGGTCACATTAGAATAAGACTTTCTTTGTATTCTCAAAATGAAGTTTCCCACAAACAATCATTTTAGATTATGTTTGGCATGCACTCAGTTTAGTTCCCACTCAAGATGAATCTACTCACATATCAAGAAACTTGCTAAGATTTATTGTTATTTATGTATTCAGGAATAAGCAAAGCTATAGTGTACTATTATTTTCCATACATATGTCATGCTGAAGCATCATTACACACAGTATTTTATTTGTTTAGACTTGATTAATCTAAGTTAATCATTCCCAGAGACTCAACCAGAAAGTTAAATCTGATTGAATCAAAGGCTTTAGTGAATAAATCAGCAAGCTGATTTGATGTATCCACTTTGACTAACTTAATCAAATCTTTTTCTAAGCAATCTCTCAGAAAATGATATCTTATTTCAATATGTTTTATTTTACTATGTTGCATAGGATTAGCAGTTATAAACATAGCAGTAGAATTGTCTATATAGATTGAAGTTTGAAGAAAGTTGTAACCATAGTCAAGTAATTGGTTTTGCAACCAAAGAACTTGAGAACATCCAACTGAAGCAGCAATGTACTCAGCTTCAACTGTGGATACAGAAACATTGGTTTGTTTCTTGCATTTCCATGATACTAGCCTTGATCCAATGAATTGGCATCCATTGGTTGTTGATTTTCTGTTACTGTTACATCCACCATAGTCACTGTCTGAGTATGAGTAGAGTGTAAAGTCGCCATCCTTTGGATACCAAAGACCAAGTCCTGGTTTTCCTTTGAGGTATCTAAAAATTCTTTTTATAGCATTGAGATGAGACTTCTTGGGATCATATTGGTACCTAGCACATACACACACAACAAACATAATATCAGGTCTACTGGCAGTTAAATACATAAGTGAACCTATCATTGATCTATATAATTTTTGATCAATGGCTTTTCCAGAAAGATCAGGAGCAATCTTATCAATTGTTGATGCTGGTGTTTTGCATGAGGATACTTCAGCAAGATTGCATTTCTTTAGAATTTGATGTATGTATTTTTCTTGATTGATGAATATCCTATCTGATTTTTGATGAACTTGAAGGACAAGAAAGAAGGTTAATTCACCCATTGAGCTCATTTGAAATTCAGATTTCATCAGTACTTCAAAATTCACACACAATCTCTTATTAGTTGAACCAAATATAATGTCATCAACATATATTTGAACTACTAAGAGATCGTGATGTTCTTGTTTGAGAAAGAGTGTCTGATCAATAGTTCCTCTTTTGTAGCCATGCTTGAGCAAGAAAGATGATAGTGTTTCATACCATTTTCTTGGTGCTTGATGAAGACCATACAAGGCTTTATCTAGTTTGTATACCCTATGGGGATAATGAGGATCTTCAAAACCAGGGGGTTGTGACACATAAACTTCCTCATCAATCTTCCCATATAAGAATGCACACTTGACGTCCATCTGATACACATTAAACTTCTTATATGATGCATAAGCTAGAAACACTCTTATGGCCTCAATTCTTACAACTGGTGCAAAAGCTTCATAATAGTCTATTCCTTCTTCTTGAGTGTATCCTTGTGCAATCAACCTGCTTTGTTTCTTACAATAATCCATCTATCATCCAGTTTGTTTTTGTATACCCATCTTGTTCCAATAGGATGTTGACCTTCAGGCAAATCAACAAGAGACCACACTTTTTGCTTTCTGAACTTTTGAAGCTCTTCTTGCATAGCTTCAATCCAGCTATTGTCTTTTAAAGCAGCAGTGATGTTTGGAGGCACCACTTGAGAAAGAAAACAACTGAAGAGACAAAGGTTGGCTGTACCACTTTGACTCCTTGTAGTTCTCTTTTCAGGATTTCCAATGATGTTGTCAAGTGGATGAGTCTTATGGATTCTCATTGATGGAGTTGATTCAACTGGTATAGATAATCCAGGTTAGTCATTTCCATTGCCTCACACTGATTCGGCTCAGGTTGTGAGTTTAAAAAATAGTCAAACTGTTCAACATGAGTCGAATGATCATGAGAGTCTCTTGTATGGGCTGCAGGAGTATCTTCAGTTTTGTTTTGCTCTTCCGTATGAACTTCTCAGGAAACATTTTGTTTATCCGTAGGAACTTCTCCGGAAACATTTTGATTATCCATAGGAACTTCTCCAGAAGCATTTCGTTCTTCCGTAGGAACTTCTTCGGAAGCATTTTGCTCTTCCGTAGGAGTTTCTTCGGAAGCATTCACATCTTTGGATGCAACATGTTCGTTTCCAAATGTAGTATCTGCTGCTACTGAAGTGTTTTCATCCGAGGATAGGGTATCCTTGGAGGATCAGCAGATAAAGTTACTTCAGTCATAAGAGGTGGAACAAATGGATAACATACTTCATCAAATCCAGCATTGTTCAAATAATCATAGTTAAATGATTTGGAAAAAGCATCTATGTCAAACAACCATGATAAACCTTTAACTGACTTTGTAAATGCAGATTTATCAAAAGATACATTAGGAGTTTCTTCCACTATGTTATGTTGTGGAATATTTTCGATGTTGAAGAGTATCCAACAAAGAAACCATCATATGCTTTTTTTGAAAATTTTCGCAATGACTCTTTTTTGTTCAAAACAGTTACATGACATCCAAAGACTTTCAGATATCCTATGTATGGTTTTCTTTTAAATAGAAGCTCATAGGAAGTTTTGTTATGTTCTTTCACAATTAATGTTCTATTTTGAACATTGCATGCAGTATTCACAGCCTCAACCAAAAAGTGATAGGTAATTATGAATCAACTAGCATTGTTCTGGCTACTTCAATGAGAGTTTTGTTTCTTCTTTCAGCTACTCCATTTTGTTATGGAGTTCTTGGTGCACTGAATTGTCTTGCAATACCTTTGCTCCTGCAAAAGGAATCTAGTTCAAAATTGACAAATTCAGTACCATTGTCACTCCTAAATATTTTAACTTTTGTATCAAGTTGATTCTCAATCTTGATCACAAAGTCCATTAATGTTTCTGATGTTTCACTTTTTTGTTTTAAGAAAAGACCCATGTGAATCTTGTGAAATCATCAACTATCACCAAACAATATTGCCTTTTTCCAATGCTCATCACATTGATAGGACCAAATAGATCCATGTGAAGCAATTTGAGTGGTGTAGTATTTGAATTGATAATTTTGTATTTTTGTGACACTCTATGTTGTTTTCCTTTGTAACATGAAGAACAGTGAGTTGAGCAATGAAACTCTTTGTTTGGCAATCCAATGACCAGGTCATTTTTCACCAATTTATTCATGTTCTTCATGTTAGAATGGACAAGCCTTCTATGCCATAATTGAGACAAATCTTTTGATAGTTTAGATATAAGGCATGTTTCATGTTTTGTGAGTGAAGTGTTGTTCATATCCAAAACATAGGTGTTTCCTTTTCTTGCTGCTTTGAGGAGGATCCAATCTTCTGGAACAATAAATCCAAGCTTAAGAATGTAACAGTTAGTATTATCAAACAATGTGGTATAATTTTGATCACAGATTTAAGACACACTAAGTAGATTATACTGTAAATTTTCACAGTAATTTACTTTCTCAAATTTGAGCACACCATTTGTTATCATCCCTTCACCAACAATTTTACCTCCCATTTTATCCCTACCAAATGCCACATAAGAAGCATTTTTATGTTTGAAATCATGGAGAAGAGAACAGTTTCCTGTCATATGCCTGGAACAACCACTATCAACATACCACTTGTTGTCAGCTCTCCAATATTGTTCCTGCATTCAGAAATCAGTTAGAAGTGACAACCCAAATCTTAGTGATCTTGGGTTTGTCAACAGAGTCTAAAATATTTAATCCTTCATGACTAAGTTTCAAAGTTTCAGTTTTAGATTTGGTTGATTCATTCTAATTTGTTTTAGATGAGGATGATTCTGCTAAATGGGATGTTGATGAAGTAGGTTCTTGTTTCTCAAATTCTGCTTGATTCAAATCAGCTTCATTTGTTTGAGTCTTTTGTTTTGACAATGAAACTTTAAATGTCTCACTATATTTTGTTTTTGAAAGAGGTATTTGAATTCCATTTTCAAATTTATCAAAAAATGAATCATCATCCTTTGAATCCTTATTAGTCAAATATACCCTTTATGGGGTGTTTTTGAATGCTGCTAGTTGTTCTTTTCTTCAATGGATGAGCACTTGATGATATTTTGTCCTTTGATTTTGACTTTGATTTCAGATCAGGCTTCTTCAATTTTGAACCTTTTTCACAGTTAGTATCTGTTTCAGACTTATCTGACTCTTTCTTCTTTGTGCCTTTTGTTTTGTTCTTTTTGTTGAAATAACATTCCTGAGTGGAATGATTATTTTTGTTGCAGATGCCACAATGTTTGTTGAAGTAACATTCAGCTGTCATGTGATTGTTCATATTGCAAATAGAACAGTAGCTACTAAAGTAACATTCTTTAGTATTGTGATTTCTCATGTCACACCATTTGCAATATTTTCTATCTGATTCTTTTTCAGAAACATTCTTATGGTTTGCTGATCTTTGATGTTTCTCTTTCTTCTTCAGCTTTGGATGTGCTTAATCTTTTTCAACTTTATCTTTCTGATTGATTGTTACCGAGTTCCTCTTTCGTAGATCATCTGCTGAAGTTTTCTTTTTCCGTTGATGATCTGCTGATAACTTTTTTGTTCCTTTTCCTTGGATCTCTCTCTTTCCTCGGTGATAGATGATTCATCGTGTAATTTCCTGGAAGAGTCTTGTTGCTGACTTAGTTCTTGAAGACCTTCATTCAATTGAGCTATTCTCTTGCAAATGGTCTTCAGCATGTTTTTTTGTTTAGGAGGATATGGAAACTTTGTTTCTTCAAGCACTTTTGGAATATGAACATTCTTACCAGTGTTATTTGATCAACATCATGTTCATCAGAATCATCCAAGTCATCACAATTATCATATTCAAATTCTGAATCATTTTGATTTAACGATTCTGATTCAGAGGATTCAGTTTCACTCACCTCAGCTTCATCGTTAATTTTGTTTTGAGTTGATTCTTTTTCAAACTTGGTGCTAGGCACAAAATGATTTGACAGAGTGTTGATCATTGTTGTAGGTAAAGATGTGTAATTATCATTTATAGGTGGTGCAACAGCATTATAACCCAACCTAGACCTTTTCTTTGATTCAATATGAGAATTAGTAATTTCTCATATTGCTGAGATGATAATTGAAACTTCTGAAGTTTCACTTCAGTTGATGCATGATCAGCCATGGATTTTGTTAAGGAAGTGGTCAGATGCTCAACTTGGGCTTTTAGGCTATAGTTTTCACAAACAAGTTTTTCTAAATCCTTTTGCAAAGAGTTAATTTTGATTTGATACAATTTATGTTCTCTAACATGGGATTCATTCAAAATCATAGTTTCTTTTACTTTGTCAGCCAACTATTGAGCATGGACTCTATAGCATTCAACTTCCTCAACACATGTTGATGAACACAACCTTTCTTTTACCTCTCTTGCCATTGGTGGAACTGTTTGATCCATATGGGCCATCAATGCTTGATTCTCTTCCAATACTTCTTTTCATACACACTCCAGTCACACGTTCCATCTTGAAGTATGATCAGCCCTGACTCCTTTGAGTTACTAGGTCCAGCTGATTCATTAGTGGCAGGTAGGGATGCATTGATCAGTTGAGATTGTCTGTGCAGAGGTCTTTGAGAATTTGATTATTGATGAGGTTGAATCTGATGTTGTTGATGCTGCTGGTGTTGTCTCATCTCTGGATATGACTGCTGATTGCATTCTCTGGAGAAATGTCCATAGAGATTGCATTTGAAGCATCTTACCTTTGATTTGTCAACACCAATTTTTGATGTTTTACTTGCTGATGCCAAGTTCTTATTTCTTCTGAGATATTGCTTTGCTCTATAAGCAATTATGGCCATCTGCCATTGTAGGTCCATTTCTTCCACTACATCATGAGGTAGTTCTTCTAAATCTTGTTGGCAGATATTTGCTGACGTTAGAGAGCTTCCCAGATATGCTTGAAAACTTGAACTAAAAGCTGCAAAGGTTGCTTTTTGTTCTTCAGAGTCCAATATCACAGTAATTGGTTCTGACGGATTGGTTGAATATGGAGACTTAGCTGTTGCTGCAGTTGTATCTTGTCGATCAGCAGTTCTTTCTTAATTCTTTTGATTCTCATCTTGAGATGATTTCTTTGAGAGTTTAGAAGCATAAAAGCTAACTTCCTCCTCATCATCACTCCTAGCACAAGAGTTATCACTTTCATTGTTTGAAATAAACGCACTCCAACATTATTTGTTTCTTTGAAGTGATAGGGTGAGACATGAGTTCTCACACTCTTGTTTCTTGATTTTTCGTCCATTTCAAGAGCTTCCACTTTTGCAACCAGAGTATCTAGACCAGTTGATTTCAGATCTATAGTGTTCTTGAACATGGATGCAGTTTGCTTCCAACTTTCTACCAAAGTGTGGAGCATTTTCTTGTTTAATTCTTCACTTGTATATTTCAACTCCAGAATATTCATCTCAGTTACCAACTGCATGAATCTATGAAGTTGTTGAGGAATTGACTCACCCTCAATATGATGAAATGTTTCATATTGCGACCTGAGAGTGTCTCTCTTATGCTTCTTATCTCATCACTCCCTTCGCAGAGAGTGTGAAGTATCTTCCATAAGGAGTGTCCTGTTTTGTAGTTCTCACACTGATCAATATCTCTTCAGGTAAAGCCATACTAAGCAAACTGTATGCTTTGATATCAACTTTGACCTTCTTGACATCATCAGGTGATAGATCTTTGGTACTGATTGGTTGATTTTTGTCATTATAATCCAGCCCAAGAGTGGGTGGAATATAAGGACCTTCAGTGATGGATACCCATAAGTCAGAATCAGTGTATTTACATGATTTCTAAACTTGATTTTCCATGACTTGAAGTCTGCTTTTGTTTCCAACTTCGGTGGTTGGTAAGATGATCCACTGAAGTTGCTCATGATGTTAATTGATGAGAATGATTAAAATCTACGAAATTAAGAACTGACAAATCTACGAAATTAAAATCAATTAAACACAACTAACACTGATAGATCAATCGATCTAGATCAATGAGCACTTGGCTCTGATACCACTTGTGAATCCAAGGATTGCAAACAGGAATTATCAATGTCGGTCGATTTGCAAGTCAACGTTTACGGAAACAACATTGATTTGGTTAATTGTTTGAAATAACTTTAAATACCAATAAATGTTCAAGAACACACGTAACAAAACACAATTAATGATTAATAAGTATTTCATTAGAACATGTTAATGATTACAAATATAATGAATGAATGATATCAAAGTATGTTATGATGTGACGGCTGCTAGGGTTTGATTAAGAGACTTTGAAATGATTGTTGTATTGCTATTGCTGTTGTCGATCAATCAATCGTCTAAAACAACCTCCTTGAATTGAAACCTAGGATCCATATATATAGACAATGATGTTTCAGTTATAGGAACACCAGATCTCTTGGGATTTCATTTGTTTCAGTTAAGGAATCATCGGATTTCTTGGGATTTGCATAACTGCCTAGTTGAGTTGTTGAATCGTAACACTTGTATTATACAAGTGTTTGTACTCCGCAGGAAGTTTGTCCTCCGTAGATGATTTGTTCTTCTGAAGCAATCTTGTTCTTCACTTCTGGTTGTTCATCCGCAGAGGATCTTCGGATGAATAGTTACTTGTAAGAAATATATCTACGGAAGAACAAAATGATCATCCGTAGATGTTTCTTACACTTGGTCTATATCATAAGTTGACCAAGTATAATATTTGTACCTGCAACCATACATAAATCAACACACAAAAATGGGTTAACCTATATATTTAATGCATACACAATAATGAATTACAAACATTCATTACAGTTATTAATTCAAGTATTAAGCCTATACATAATGAACTAGATCTACTAAACCTAGACCTAACAAAAATATTGTTGCACAATTAAAACATGAGCAAACCAACCTAAAGACCCAAATTGATAATCTCTTGAGCATATTGAAATCAACATAATGTGATTTAGCCATAGCTAAAACATATACTAATAAATATAATATTCAAACTATAAAATTTGAAAAAATACTTGAATTTACTGAAAACTCCTAAAGGTTATATCAACCAAGACAGGTTTAGGGTATAATTTTATGGAACGCCCAATGACATACATTCTCATGTATATCCCAAATGCAACCTTGAGGTAAAGAAGAAAGTATCTACTGAACCCATCTATACAAAGGCATCTGCTAAAAACATTAAGACGATAGAGAAAGAAGTAGAGGATGGAATGGTGTAGGAAGTAAATGAAGAGGAGGAGAAGATAGAGAAAGTAAAGGATGGAATGGTGTAGGAAGTAAATGAAGAGGAGGAGAAGTTAGAAAAGAAGAAGGAGGAGAAGAGAGAAAAAGAGGAGGAAGAAAGAAGAAAAGAACACAAGGCAAAGGCTAAGAAGGTTGTGATGCGGAAGATGCAATTTGTAAAAGAAGAGCCATCTTCCAAATCCAACCAACTATCTACAAATTTATATCCTTCCACCAAGATAAAGCTTCGTTCAAAGCACAACTGCAACAAGAAGAACCATAACATAATCTGTTATGCTGGATCCTCAAACTTTTTATAAATAAGACCCCAACCATATATTCAAAAGTACATTCCTAAAGCAGCAAAGATCCATAACGAGAGGTTCTTAAAGAAGAAGATAGAGTCGACTACCCATGCTGATCACAAGATAAACAAGAAGATGGGTGGAGCTAAGAGAGGCAAAAATGAGAAGATGAAGAAGGAGTTACAAGAGATTAGGCAGATGATTACATAAGCAAAGAAACAACAGAAAATCGCATGCATAATATGTGGGGGAAGACGGTCACTTTACAAAACCCTATCAATGCAATCAACTAGCACACTCTGTCAAACTTCCCAACAAACCTAAAACCTTGAGAAAGTCTAAAGCTGCCAAACAACGATAAAAATTTGATGGTCAAAGAATTGTTTGGAAGTCCCTCAAGTGTTGATTCCAAGACAAAATCAACACCTTTAAAGGATCTGGAAAATAAGTCAGTAGTTGTGCACAAAAAAAGAAGAAGAACTTGGAAAACCCTTCACCAATTCATAAATTGTAGAAGGTCAGCGCAAGGAGGATGTTGTCAAAACATTAGGAAAATTCAAAAGAAGAACTTGGTAACTAAAGACATCCGCTGAATCCTTGGATGACCTGAAACCAAAAACCACCCCCTTAGCACTTACCGTTGATATGGAATTGTTGTAAAGTGGAAGACCCAAAAATAAATAGGCTTGGATCCTCATTCATCACTAAACAATATGTTTATGTGCAAGATCATCCGCATGCCAAAACTAATTTATGGATTGTGAATATTGGATGCTCCTTGCACATGATATGTGATAGATCATGCCTACTGAATCTAGAACCATATTATAGTGGATTTGTTACCTTTGGAAGTGATACAAAAGGAGGATACATTACTGGAAAGGGGACAATCAGCAATGGCAAGCTAAGCTTTAACAAGGTGAACTGTATGAAAGAGTTGAACTATAATCTGTTGAGTGTTTCTTAGTTGTGTGACCAAAAACATAACACTATTTTCATAGAGCATGAATGTATTGTTCTCTTTCCTGGTTTGAAATTTCAAATGACAAAATACTTTTAAGAGCTCCCATGAAGGACAATATGTACATGCATAACATGTAGAATGCATCATCTTTAGAAAATGTATCATGTTTTAATTCCAAAGCTTCTTAAAATGAATCCTCTCTTTGGAATAGAAGATTAGCGCATGTAAACATTGAAAACATGAATAACTAGCTATGAATGAATTAGTCACAAGGCTGTCGAACAAAAAGTTGGCATGTGCTGACCATTGTATTGCCTGTCAAAAGAGAGAACAACATAGATCTTCTCATAAGTCCAAAAAATAAATTTAGTCACAACTCCTCTACATCTATTACATATTGACTTTTGGGCCAACAGGTTTAAAGAGTTTGTGAAGAAAATCATATTTTTTGGTATTAATTAATGATTTTACAAGATTCATATGGGTTAACCTTTTAGAAACTAAAGATGACATTACTGAGATTTTAAAATCTTTAATTGTCAAAATTGAAAATCATATTGATCAAAATGTTAAAATAATTAGATGTGATTAGAGTACTGAACTCAAAAACCACACCCTTAATTCGTTTTATGAATCCAAAGGTATTGTAAGATTATATAGTGTTCATAGAACTCCTCAGCAAAACAAAGTTTCTGAGAGGAGAAATAGGACACTTATTTAGGCATCAAGAACTGTGTTGTCTGACTCCAAACTTCCTATAACATTTTAGGCTAAAGCAGCAACACTACATGCTATATTCAAAATAGAGTGTTGATAGACAAGACACATGGAAAAACCTCTTATGAATTATGACATAAGAGAAGACCATTCACAGGATTCCTCGAACCTTTTGGATGTCCATGCATTCTATTCTGTTAGGACCTGGTATTTGAACGAAATACCTAGTGATTAGCGTGTAAACCAGATCAAATAGTGCAGAATCCTATTTGATTGGCGATCCAATCAGTGAGAACACACGAAGAATCAATCAAGAATTGAATCTGATGTTAGAAGTCGATGGGAATCAATCTAATGTGTTCTGTGAACTTGGAGAAACAAATTCGGAGGCTTCTGGACGGCTAGGGTACGTCTGGAATCGTAATTAACGAATGCTCTAGTTTTTCCACGAATTGGGTTGTATTTATAGGTTAGTATTGTTCATTCGTGCGACTGAACCATTAGTATGGTTCAGACGTGCGATTGAACCATGCGGTTGATTCATCCGCACGACTGAGTGTTCAGTCATGCGACTGAGCCAATCTTATGTTACAATCATACGACTGATCTAGTCTCCTGGTTCAGTCGTGCGACCGAGTCATTCGTATGAAGTTATTCATGCGTATGGTCCATTCGCATGAGAACTTCATTTTGTTAAGTTTGAATGTACTAATTAATATAACATTATGTGTAACAATTCAAACAACCACAAACCTAATTAACCAATTCAACGTCGACTCATTAATGAAATATTAAACATTATAAATAACAAACAAACAATATCATTTCATTAATCATTCCAAGCATTACCTCAGAATCAGACAAACAAGATCTATTACATTCATATCATGATCTAGGGACATACATGTATCAACAAACTCCCCCTTAGACCTAGATCTCTCTAATCTCTTGTTTTCTGCATAACCTCCTTGTATTTCTTGTACTTCTCCTCTTTTGTGACTCCCGTGTGAATCTCAAACGCGAAGCAGAGTCGTATAACTTTCTGGAACTGGAGGGCTTGTACAATATCTTGCGTATCATAGAACAGTGGCCACTTGTATAGCGTATAGACATCATTATCCGACAAGTTAGTAAGCCACATCGGGTCGAATACCCTGATCGTATCCATTTGTCCCTCTTTTCTTAGGACTATGACCGCTTCAGTTGTTCTCCAATCATAGTACCACCACTTAAAATGTGGAGTGAAGTCCTGTGGCATTTCCTGAGTGGGATTCTTGACATTGTGCGCGGAGGATTCCACTTCAACACTATCTTGGGCTTGCCAGTAATGGCATCAACCTCAGACCTTCTGATATACCTAGTAGGCTGTTAGGGTCTGAAGTTAACCCATCTGGTGTGGTACTCCTTCTTTAGGGCAGCCTCGAACCAGCCTGACATCTTCCTCGTTCAGCATACAAAAGCTTTAGCTTAGCTAGCTGGTTGAGCTTAAAACCTGGTAGAGTCTTTAGATCATGTGAGAATCTGAAATACTCTATGCCCTGTTCTCTCTTAACCGCATAAGCATTAAGATCCTCAAAATACGCCCATGCTATGATCCTTCCTGACACCTTGTGATGTTTCTTGACTCTGTAGAGTTTGGTGTAGGCATCCTTCTTTGGTGCAGCACGTTGGGCTCTAACTTCTTCAAAACATGTAGCCCACTCAGCCTTTCGAATATCGACATCATCATTTGAGGCTTGGGCTGTTCCTACTGCTTTCTCTGTTTCTTGCTCCATCTTGTTCAACACCTCAAAAGTATCGTTGACAAGGGATTCACCCAGATTAGGGACCACATTACCCTCATTGTTAGCGTACTGAGGGTAATCCTCGGTAGTGACATCTTCGATCTCGACTTCATCAACATCGTTGAGCTCTTCGTCCCTAGTCGAATCGCATGTTGGAGCATCTTTCACTATCTCATCTGGATTTAGCTTGAAAATCTCTACGAGTTGCTCGTTTGATAGGTCATGAATTATTTCCCCTTCTTCAGGGGTATAATTCACTGACCTCCTAACAATCCCTTGCAGATCAAGAATCATTGTTAGCTGAGTCTTGACCTGCTGAAGGGGAGCAACATCAAACTCATCTCTTTGGTAATTTGGATCTGTTTGATTTAAACATTCAACACATAAATCATTAGTAATTAATCAAACAGAAATGCATTAACTTAATATAAACATTCAATACATTGTTTTCAATACAGGATTCAAATACAAAAGTAAATAAATACATAACCATCTAGTCTTTACTTTTATCCTGTATCATCGTCTCGTCACTTGGAGGAGCAGAAGTAGAAGCTGGTTGGTCTTATCTGTTCTTTGACCTTTTCTCTTGACCTGAAGCAGAGGCCGATGCATCCCCTCCTTCTGCTTCATCATCATCGTCCTTCTCCTCTGTCCTATCTCCTTCAGCTTCCTTATTCTCCTCTATATCACCCTCATCATGCTCATCATCATCTTCATCATCATTATCTCCATCCCCTTCCTTGATCTTCAAGGGCTCCTCCTTAGATCCTTTCAGCTTTAACATGATAGTCTTCTTTGCCTCCTCCAACTCCTCTATCTTCTTGCTTGATGTGACACTATGTGCTTGGAGTTGGGCTATCTCAGTGCTCTGAGCAGCCATCTGTTAGGCCTACTCCTCTATAACTCGAGCCTGCTCTGCAATCTGGTGAGATTGTGCAACAGTCAGGTCGATAAGCTGGCGGATATGGGCCGCCTACTCCTCATCTGCAGCCAGTAAGCGCATCACCATCCTGTTGAGCGCAAACAGCTATTCCTCTACCCCGATTGGAGGTAGAGGTGATCCATAAGTATGTGAGGGATGGGCTAAGGGTCCTGCTTGGTGTGAAGTGGTGGTGGTGGCTGTAGTGAAGATAGGTCTGTGAAATGGTGGAGGTGATGTGGGAGTAAAGGATATGGTGGTGGATGGAATCTGTACTGTGGTGGGAGGTATGGTGGTGGCTATGGTAGCTGTGGTGGATGTGGTGGTTGTGGTGGTGGATGGTGTGGCTGTGGAAATGATAGTGGTGGTGGTAGAAGTAGAGGCTATGGTGGTAACGAAGGTCAAACGACGCTTCTTCTTCTTCTTACCATGGGGCTTAGCCATCCTCTTTCTCCGCGTCCCCGTTGAGGTGGATGCTCCCCCTACAACCCTGCCTGCTGACCCCGGTGCATAGCTTGGGTCAATATCAGTCTCTCCGGAGTCTCTCGGGTGTTCACCAACCACCCTTAGCCCATGTTCTGTGGGAACAACTTTGCTTCCCACAGTTCGCGTTAGGGGCTCCTCATCCGACTCCTCCTCCTCCTCCGCACCATTTCATCCACCTGCTCGTAGTCCTTGTCTGCCAGATGGCAGTTTCCAATCTTCCCAGCAACAAGTTCATCATATGAATGAACCACTGCAGCCAAAAGATCCAGGTGTTCTTGAGCTACTTCCACAGTCACATTACCGAGATTCTCGGTCTTCAGTTTAGTAGCACTTGCTTCGAATCCAATATAGTGGGTACAAGAAGGTCCCGACGTGTTTGATCTGAAGGAGACGCATGTGAAGGACCCGATGAGCTAGACACAAATGCAGTCTGGAGAGGTGCTCCAGATGTCTTAGCTTGAGGCGTGGCGTTGTACAAAGCTGGATTTTGATTGTACGAAGACTTCTGAGCTCTGTACTTCATCCTAAGTGCCTCTTCTCGCAACTTAAGAATGAAGTCATTAATATCCAGTTTTGCCAACATTCCATTCTGTCTCAGGTAGACACGAATGAAACCCACTTTTCAGGCAATCTGTCTGCAAAGTTAGTAACTTCTCTTCCATGGTAGTAGCCACCCCATGTGTATGCAGTTCACTCATCAGATGGTAGAATCTATCTATAACGTCGTCTAAACTCTCGTTCCCATCGATGAGAAGTTATCGGATTCCTTCTTAACTCCTTAGCCTTAATTGCCTTCAACGAAGCATTCCCGTCATACCTCTTTTCTAGCTCATCCAAAAGTTTCTTGGACTGCTTATTCTCTGAGTACTGGTGGAATATGTCTTTAGGAATAGACTGTGTAATCAATGCATAAACTCTTTTCTCTGCATTGTATTTAACTTTTTGCACGTCCGTCATCCCTCCTAAGGTTAGCTTAACTCCATCAGCTCCCACCGGGGTACTATATCCAATCTCGATGGCTTCCTACAGATTCGGATCCACTCCATTGAGGTAGATCTCAAAACGTTGTTTCCAGTGGGGAAACTCATCTAACGTTAAGAGCTTGGTGGTTTATTATGATTACCCACCTCACTCTCAAGCAACAGTAGATTCTGTATCCTAGAGTCCTTCCAGCAGTAAAGGCTGACATTTGATCTTCCATGGCGAATAACTTTAAGTCTAATAAAACAAACTGTCATGGTGCGACTGAAGGATGCGAATGGTCTAGTCGTGCGTATGAACTCTGCGACTGGTTCAATCTTGCGGCTGAACTAAGCGATTGGCTCAGTCGTGCGAATGAATCTGATGCATATGAGCAATGTGAACGAACGGTTCAATCGTATGAATGGAGACGCGATAGGTCCAATCGTGCGTCTGGACTATGCGAATGAAGTCCAGTCATGCAATGGACTCTCGTGCGACTGAAGTTGTTGTTTTGCGAAATTTTCTAGGTTAAACGTGTTTCAGCCGTAAAAATTTGAATTTTCGCAAGGTCTAATCGCCTAAGTCCATAGAAACCAAACTTTGATGAGCAAGGAACGTCCAAGATCACTTTGACACCAAAAATTGCGTTTTACTGCAAAAACACACATTTTTTATCAATCTTGACTGAATCACACGTAATCAAGAGCCAAGGCTCTGATACCACTTGTTAGGACCTGGTATTTGAACGAAATACCTAGTGATTAGCGTGTAAACCAGATCAAATAGTGCGGAATCCTATTTGATTGGCGATCCAATCAGTGAGAACACACGAAGAATCAATCAAGAATTGAATCTGACGTTAAAAGTCGATTGGGAATCGATCTAATGTGTTCTGTGAACTTGGAGAAACAAATTGGGAGGCTTCTGGACGGCTAGGGTACGTCTGGAATCGTAATTAACGAATGCTCTAGTTTTTCCACGAATTCGGTTGTATTTATAGGTTAGTATTGTTCATTCGTGCGACTGAACCATTAGTATGGTTCAGTCGTGCGATTGAACCATGCGGTTGATTCATCCGCACGACTGAGTGTTCAGTCGTGCGACTGAGCCAATCTTATGTTACAATCATACGACTGATTTTTTTTTGGTTCAGTCGTGCGACTGAGTCATTCGTATGAAGTTATTCTTGCGTATGGTCCATTCGCATGGACCATTCGTATGAGAACTTCATTTTGTTAAGTTTGAATGTATTAATTAATATAACATTATGTGTAACAATTCAAACAACCACAAACCTAATTAACCAATTCAACGTCGACTCATTAATGAAAGATTAAACATTATAAATAACAAACAAACAATATCATTTCATTAATCATTCCAAGCATTACCTCAGAATCAGACAAACAAGATCTATTACATTCATATCATGATCTAGAGACACACATGTATCAACATATTCAAAACCTAAGATCATTTATCCAAGTTTGCTGAGGAATTAGTAAATGGGTTCTTTATAGGATACTCATCATAAGCTAAGTCTTATAGAGTACAAAACAAAGTTGTCAACACTAAGGAATCTAAAAATGTCAAATTTAATGAAAACTCTTCAAATAGTGTTAGAAATGTCCTAAGTTGAATGTTTGATCTAAATGGTTTCACAAATGCATTTAGGAATTTGATTAAGAATGTTCCAGGAGACTCTCTCAATAGATCAGTAGATGTACAAGTTCAAGTGCTAAAGACCATAGGGTAGATCTATTTCAAGAGATCAGTTAAAGAGATCAGTTAAAGTAACTCATCTACTGATATAGTCTAGCCACATTCAATAGAAACAAATGTTAATACCATAAACAATATGGGTTATCCATCACCTGCTCATTATGACTCATCAGACGAAAAGTCTCATGATCATTATAGTACTAGAAAATCTTTTGAAGAGAAACCAAGTATGACAAATACTAAAGATAGAGTCAATTTGGTAGTCAAACCAGTCAATTCATCCACCAAACTTCCTGAAACAAATTTCTACAACTTGGATCTATCTCAACAAAATCAAGTAATCCCATGACTAAGAATTCACAAAGAGCATCCAATTGAAAATGTCATTAGCAATGTAGATGCTAGTGTCAAGACAAGAAGCATGGTAAATGAAGCGAACATGTTGATACATATGTCCCTAGTTTATGTGCTTAATGTAAAAGTCTTTCATGTCTTACACATATGTAATGAATGGGTTAAATGAAATATAATATGTGGTTGATGTTTATAATGTTTAATAGTTCATAGTATTATTGTATGTTAAAGTATAATGAACTTACTATATAGGTTTGAGGTTGTTGTGCATAGTTCTTCGTCAATAATGATTGAGAAAAGTGTTCAAACTTAGTCGTATGAGTCTTCATGCGAATGGACCATGCTTATGGACCATACGCATGAACACATCATGCTAATGGACCAGTCGCACGACTGAACCAGGAGACTGGATCAGTCGCATGATTAAGACATAAGGATCAATCGCATGATTCAGTCGCACGACTGAACCATGCTAACGGTTCAGTCGTACGATTGAAAACCCATAACCTATAAATACCACTTAATTTGTGGAAAAACAGAAACCTGGAGAAATACTCGATACTCTTACGAACCCTAGCCATCTAGAACATCCAAGGAAGCTTTTCCAACTTCATAGATCAATCCTGATCGATCTCTACTCATTCATAACGTTTAAAGTTTCAATCTTATATCAATCGGTTAATTGTTCTCACTGATTGGATCACCAATCAAATAGGATTCCGCACTATTTGATTTGGAATAAACGCAGAATCTGTTAGTATTCCATACGAACACGGTCCTGACAAGTGGTATCAGAGCTTTGGCTCTTGATTTTGCATTTGATTCAATTAGAATTGTGTCAAACCTCACATCTTAACTCAAAAGAGTCATCCTTTTGGGTCCATTGGTGTTTTCCGAAGTTTATGGGCATTCAAGTTGAAGTTTTTCATCATACGGCAGATTAGGGTTTCTGGGTAAATTTTAATTCGTGTCAAAGTGTCAAAATTCGAAAATTTTCAAACACATCAGCCTTCAGTCGCACGAATAGCTCATTCGTACGATTAAGTCATCCGCATTGTCCATTCACACGACTGAGCCATCCGCATTGGTCATCCGCATTGGTCATCCGCACTGTCCATTCGCACGACTAAGTCATCCGCATTTGGCCATTCGCACGACTGATTCATCCGCATTTGTCCAATCACACGATTGACTCATCCGCATTTGTCCAATCAAACGATTGACTCATCCGCATTTGTCCAATCGCATGATTGACTCATCCGCATTTGTCCAATCGCAAGATTGACTCATCCGCATTTGTCCAATCGCACGATTGACTCATCCGCATTTGTCCATTCGCACGAGTGAACTAGTCTTGTTCTAAAGTTCAAAGTTTATATAAATGGATGATCAATTCACTGCCTTTACTGCCGGAAGGGACTCTCGCATCCAGAACCTTCTGCTTCTGGAAAATGAAATTGCAAATCATAATAAACCACCAAAGCTTATAATGTTAGATGATTATCCACAATGGAAGCAGAGGTTTGAGATCTATCTAAATGGAGTTGATCCCAATCTTTGGGCATCGATTGAGACAGGTTTCATGATGCCAGTCGGTGCTGATAGAGTTAAGCTGACTTTAGGAGGAATGAATGACAGTCAGAAGGTTAAGTACAATGCAGAAAAGAAAGTGTATGCCCTGTTGACTCAGTCGATACTGAAAGACATTTTTCATCAGTTCTCTAAGAACAACCAGACAAAAAAGTTATGGGAAGCATTGGAGAAAAGATTGATGGGAATGCAACGTTAAAGGCTCTGAAGGCTAAGGCTCTCAAAAAGGAGTTTGATAACTTCTCTTCGATAGGAAAGGAGAGCTTAGATGACATCATTGACAGGTTGTTAGGACCTGGTATTTGACGGAAATACCTAGAGATCACGTGTAAACCAGATCAAATAGTGCGGAATCCTATTTGATTGGCGATCCAATGAGTGAGAACACACGAAGAATCAAT
Source organism: Flaveria trinervia (assembly GCA_025506515.1). Taxonomy (NCBI): domain Eukaryota; kingdom Viridiplantae; phylum Streptophyta; class Magnoliopsida; order Asterales; family Asteraceae; genus Flaveria; species Flaveria trinervia. The sequence continues at coordinate 15,972,861 of CM046454.1, read as the reverse complement.
CAAAGATTGAAACTAACGTTAGAAATCGATAAGGAGTCGATCTACTGTGTTCTATGAACTTGGAGAACGATTTGGAAGGTTTCTGGATGGCTAGGGTTCGTCTGGAATCGTACTTGATCGAGTGCCCCTGTTTTTCACGAATTGAGTTGTATTTATAGGTTGGCACTATTCAATCGTGCGACTGAACCATTAGTTTGGTTCAGTCGTGCGATTGAACCATGCGGTTGGTTCATTCGTGCGACTGAGTGTTCAGTCGTGCGACTGAGCCAATCTTATGTTACAGTCGTACGACTGATCCAGTCTCCTGGTTCAGTCATGCGACTGAGTCAATCGTGTGAAGTTCTTCATGCTTATGGTTCATTCGCATGAGCCATTCGCATGAGAACTTCATTAAGTTAAATTTGAATGTTCTAATTAAATAACAGAATATTATATGTAATCATTCAAGTAATCATAAACCCATCAATTCAGTCACGACTCATTAATGAACTATTAAACATTATAACCAACAGACTATCAATATCAGTTCATTAATCATACCAAACAAGATCTATTACATCACATATCATGATCTAGGGACAACATGTATCAACACAGGTTCTACCATCTGATGAGTGAGCTGCACACTCATGGTGTAACAACGTCTATGGAAGATAAAGTGTGAAGTTTTGCAGACGGTTTGCCGGATAAATGGGATTCGTTTGTGTCTAATTTGAGACAGAATGATATTCTTGCAAAGTTAGACATAAATGAATTCATCCTGAAATTAAGAGAAGAGGAACTGAGAATGAAGTACAAGTAACAGAAAGGACCATACGATCAGAATCCATCACTTTACAACTCATGTCCCACCCCAACTAGTTCAGGAGCACCACTACAAACTGCTTCGTGTCCAGTTCCACAGCTCCTACCCAACCAGTGCTTTAAGACCAGAAACGTCAGGGTCATCTGGAACCCAATATATACAGTTCTTGAAGCCAACACTACGAAGTTAAATACTAAGAATCTCAGTAATGTCATAGTGGAGGTTACGAAGGAGCATATGGATCTTCTTGCAGCTATTGTCCAATCCTATTATGGTTTAGTCGCTGGGAAGATCGAGAATTGTCATCTTCCAGATGAAGATTACAAGCAAGTTGATGAGAATGAGCTGGAGATGATGGATATCATGTGGGCTCTTGCAATTGCAGTTAGACGAGCGAAAAAGTTCAATAAGAAGACGGGGTAGAATTTAGTAGCCACTAAACACACAACCTTTGGTTTGACAAAACCAAATTTAGTTGCTTTAATTGTGGTGAAAATGGGCATTTTAAATGGGAATGTGTAAATCCCAAGAAGACTGGAAATGGAAATCCATTTTCCACCTTCAACCATCAAGACAAACGCATGAGTGGAGCTACCTCTTCAAGCAAAGAGACAAAGGCCTTGACTGCTCAAGGTGATGAAGGGCAAGACTAGACCTTCCGCTGTGTGTGTCTGGGTGAATCAAACATTGCATGTGTTGAGGGATGGATGATGGTTCTGCGAGTGAAGGTGAGATCACAGTTGAGCAAGTAATGTCAGATACTGAAGAAGCTGTGAACGTGGTACATCACTTAGTTGAGGAAGAGCTGAGAGCAACAAGTTCAGAATCTCCAACAACTGAAGAGTCTAACTCTACATTGATGGCTGATGTAACCGATTCCTCACAGGTAAGTACTAAAGACCAACTGTTTGAAAAACATGCTTGTGATGAATGTAATAAATTTAGATAGAGCATTGATTTTAAATTTCCTAGGTTATTAAAACACAATGATAACTTGATAAATGATTTACATCTGTGAACTGAAGCTAATCATTTATTAAAACAAAATGAGTGCAGTTACAAAGAAAAAATAGAACTTTTGGGTAACCAACTAAGGGAAACCAAGGTTGTTGCTTTCAATCAAGCCAATGATATAAAGTTTTAATTAAATTAATTGGAAGAAACAAAGAAAGAAAAAGCAGCTTTAGAAGTCGAAGTTAATTCTTTAAAACAAAAACTGTATAGTTGGACCAGTTCTTCTCACATAGTTCAACACTTAGTGGAAGAACGAAATATTAGGGTAGGGTTGGGTTACAAGGTAGTTCCACCACCATATGAGATCTTATTGAATGCTAAATGTAGACCTATAAATAACAACCCAGTAAAGGATCATGTGGTGTCCACTCCTCACGTTAGTGATCCTGATTTGACAAGTAAACTATAACGGAAAGCACTAAACAGAAGGGGTCTACTTTGAAAACAAAAGGAAAGATGCCTACTGTAAATTGGATGATAAATTTGAAAAGGTTAATGTAAGGTCAGGTTCACACATGTCTTCTTCTAAACACAAAATGACTAAACCAATTAACCAAACCCGTGTTACACGTCAAAGTCCAAATAAACTAAAGGCTAAAGATGTTAAAAATGTTCAAACAATTAATTTTGTTAAAGAAGCAGAAACTTCTAAATGAGAAGTGACTAAACCCAACCAGACTCATATTTCACCCGTATCACACTCAACCCCATATAAACAGGTTCCTTAACATGTAGAAGGGAGATCATGCTATAGTTGTGGAAAGAGAGGACATATTTCTTCTAATTGTCCTTATTATCAGACTCCCAGAAAGAAAATTGAACTTTATGACACTAAGCACAGTTCTTCTAAAAGGAGTTCTATTACTCCTCCGAAGAGAACTAATGAACCTAAAGTTCAAACTCTAAGCCAGTCGTTTGTTTATCACAAACAGGCCTTACACAAAACTCGCTTATGGAAAGAAAAGTCAAACAAGGTGTCTGATAATGAGAACAATAAGAAGAATGATATGCCCTCATCCTCAAGTGGATAGTGGGTTGAGTTTATGATGTGTGATTCCTCTGGTCACCCAATCTAGTGAAGGCTTGGGTCCCAAACCTAAACTGATCATTTCCTTTGAATGTGCAGGGTGTCCGCTGCAGTGCTATTACAAATACCTGGATTGTTGATAGTGGGGTGTCTAGGCACATGACTAGGAACTTGTCTCTCCTTTTCAATGTCAAACAAGTTAAAGGAGGACATGTATCATTTGCTGGGAATAAAGGAGGATATATCACTGCTCAGGCGAAATGGGAAACCAGAAAGTCAAGTTTGATAAGGTCAACTACATTCAACAAATACAGAATAACTTGCTTTTAGTCTCCCAAATCTGTGACAAAGGCTTCAAAGTTGTGTTTGACAACAAGAAGTGCTACATGCTGAAAAAGAATTACGTTATCCCAGAGAACAAAGTTTTAATGTCAGCTTCAAGATATAATGATTTATATGTCTTGAATCTATCAAAAGCCTCCACAACTAATTAGAAAGTTCAATGCTTCTTGTCAAAGGCAACAGAGAGGGACTCAATCTCCTGGCATAGGAGAATGGGACACATAAATCCACAGAAGATGAATCACTTGATACAGAATGATCTAGTGAATGTCAAGAACTTCCAGCTTCTAGATTTTTGTGTAGCATGTAAGAAAGGCAAACAGACCAAGAAGTCTCACAAGGCAAAGAAAGTTAATTCCATTGACCTGCCTTTCGAGCTTCTACACATGGATCTGTTTGGTCCCGTTAGCACTAAAGTATTGCTGGTGATTGGTACTGCTATGTAGTTACGGATGATTACTCAAGATTTTCTTGGGTTATGTTTCCGAAATCCAAATTAGAGACATTTGAATCATTCAAAAAACTGGTAACTACTTTGGAATCACTCTACAAGCTGAAAGTTAGACATATTCAATCAGACAATGGCACAAAGTTCAAGAACCAGTGGATGGAGACGTTTTGTAAAGAAAAAGGGATTGTACATCAATTTACGTCTGCCGACACCTCACAGATGAATGGAGTTGCTGAGCGAAAGAACCGGAGCTTGATAGAGACAACAAGAACGATGCTAGCCGACTCAATACTGCCTATCCAATTTTGGAACGAGGCAGTGGCCAATGCATGTTACACCCTCAATCGTGTCATGGTGGTCAAACGTCATGGTAAAACATGTTATGAGTTGCTCTAGCGACGTAAACCTAACCTAGAGTATCTCGAACTATTTGGTGCACCATGTACACTGCTGAAGAAAACTCAGTATGGGAAGTTCAGTGAGAAGGCTGAAGAAGGGATCTTTCTCGGATACAGTATACCGGACAAGGGAGTTTATAACAACTCAACGGTTCAGGTAGAAGTGTGGTGCAATGTTGATGTTCAGAGATACACCACCCCCTTGCTGGAAAGGGACCTTTATTCTTCTTCGACTATGATTGATTCTTTAAGTCCTTCAACATACCTATCTCCCTTCCTGATGATGAGTTAATGACCAGAATGATGTCCAATGTCCTAGACACACCGTCACTAGACTCGATAGCATCAACTCCATAAAGTGAATCTTCTAATCTTTTTGGGGGAGCACTTGATGTAAGAAATTCCTCCTCCTCCTCTGATGAAGTAGTGGAGACTGAATAGGTGCATTAGGAGGAACAGTTTCCTACTACTGAAAGTACACAAGCATCGAATGTTGATGAATCTGACTCTTCTAAACCTTATACTCCACAGCTACAGATACTGAACCTGGAATTCTAAATCTGGATCAGGAAGTAGTTGTTCACACCACTCCGGATCCCGGCTAAATGTTTATTTTCCCTTGAAAATGTCATTGGGGATGTTAGATCAGGAGTACAGTCCAGAAATCAACTATACACAGCTGATTATGCCCTGGTAATGGAAAAGGGATACCTTCATGATGGAGCATATCGATGTTTTGTATCTCAATTTGAGCCAAAATATGTTAGTGAAGCGTTAAACGATAAGGCATGGGTGAGTGCAATGCAAGAAGAAGCCCTATAGTTCAAGAAATTAGGAGTGTGGACCCTTGTGGACAAACCAAATGGTGCTAAGGTGATTGGCACTAAATGGGTACTGAAATGCAAGAAAGATGACCAATGGGTAATAATCAGGAATAAGGCCCAACTTGTAGTTCAAGGATTTCGACAAGTCAAAGGCATAGATTACAATGACGTGTTTGCACCAGTGGCAAGGATGGAAGCAATACATATATTTCTAGCTTATGCATCCTACATGAAGATCAAAGTCTATCAACTAGATGTCAAGAGTGCATTCCTTCATGGTGAAATCTGTGAGACAGTGTATGTTAGTCAACCCAAAGGATTTGAGGATCCTTATCATCGGGACAGAGTTTATGTTGGACCAAAAGAACCAATGAGCCTGATTAGAAAGACCTCTAAGTCCCACAGACATCACAACAACTGCTGAAGACTTGCTCAGCTGTTTGACAAAGTCTGAAGAGCAACAACTGAAGAACAAAGTACTGAAGACTTCAACAGCTGAATACCAAAGTCTGAAGATCAACAGCTGAAGACTAAAGTACTGAAGACTTCAAAAGCCGAAGACTAAAGTACTGAAGACTTCAACAGCTGAAGACCAAAGTCTGAAGATCAACAGCTGAAGACTAAAGTACTGAAGATCAACAGTTGAAGTACAAAGACTGAAGACAACAGCTGAAGACATCAGTTGATGACAACAGCTGAAGTTCAAGTACAAGTACTGATGCCTTCAGAGTTTGTTACAACAGCTGAAGAAGCATTCTTCAGTTGTTGTGATGGTTTCCTTTCAGTAGTTTTCTTTTCTATTTCAGTACTTATAAAACGACTAAAGAGCATGCTCTTCAGTCGTTGTAGTTTTAGTAGTTTCTTTTCAGTAGTTGTAGTGATAGTTAACACTTAGTATTTTTGTAAGAAGATATCAGCTGTTTTGACATCTTCAGTAGTTGTGTTAACTATCAGCAGTTTGAATAATTCTGTTAGATGTCACTATCAAGTGACATCAGCAGACATCACATCTCCTACATAAGAGATGTTGACCTAATTGTACGTGTGACATTTTGTTACCACGAAAGCTCATATTGAATGAAATATCTTTTGCAGAATTCTCTCTCTATAACCGTTTACTTTTATATTGAATATCAATTGTGTTCTTGTGAATTGTCTAATTCATTGTTTGATTTCCGCTGCAATACTCTCTAATCAATCACATGTAGATCACTGATCCTAACAAATGGTATCAGAGCAGGTTAATCATTGATCGATCTAACAATTGTTCATTGAAACTGCTATTCGATATCTATGTTTGATTCAATTAGCATATTTGCAATAATTGGTTATAGATTATTGAATTTCTGCTACTTTCGTTTATTCAGTTTGAGCTCTCTCTTGGTTCAATTTGGTTTGTTTGTGTTTTGTTCTAAATCTGCTAAAGCTTAATTGAATTTGATTGAATCTGAGAATGACTACTCCTTCTAATGACCCTCACAATACCGGTTCCTCAACCAAGCCTCCGATGCTGGTTAGGACTGAGTATAACATATGGCAACGAAGGATGCTTCATCACCTGTCTGTTAACAGTTCAGGTTGTTGGACATCTGTGGTACATGGTCCACATAAGCCTATGGTAAACAATCCGGAAACCAACCAAATGGTTCCGAAGAAGAAGGAACAATACTCAGATGAGGATCGGAAACTGTTTGAGATTGATGCTAAAGCGCATGGTATTCTAGCCATGGCTTTGCCTAATGAAATCTATTCAGGTTTTAGCAAACAATAGAGAAATCCTTGCCCAACAATATGAGACATTCTCTCATAGAAAGGGTGAGACACTGACTCAACAGTTTGAGCGTTTTTCTTGTTTGATCTCTGAGCTGAAAATGGTCAAACAGGAATACACCAATAGCCAGATGATAACAGATTCCTCAGATCACTGCCTGAGAGATGGGACACTACACTATTTTCCTACGCTCCAGTGCAAATCTGGATAGCCTATCTCTCACCTAACTTCATGGGAAACTACTTACATTCGAGAGAGAGATAGAGTAGAAAAGGAAACTGGCATCATCAGGAAGCTCACTGATGACTTTGTACCAGGGAACACTGCCTTGGTTGGTCATGAGTCAGAATATGCTGCATCTGAAAGCAATTATGATGAGCATATAGATTTCTCTTCAAACAGTTCTGATCATGCATTTGTTGGTGTTGATAGTCAATCAAGCTGTAATAGTGACAATTTATGCTTCATCATGGATGATCTGAAGGGTATTGCTAATGATGATTTAGAAGAGATTGATATTCTAAGCCAAGTGGCCTTAGTTAATATCAGATCTCAAACGTTCTACAAGAGAACTGGCAGGAAATTTTCTGGACTCTCTAGCAAAACCAAAGTTGGTTTTGACAAGAGTAAGTTGAGGTGTCCCAAATGCCAACGGCTTGGACACTTTGCAAGAGAATGTAGATCACTGGATCTAACTCCTCTACACCCTTTGTAACTTTCCCAGCACTAGTCCACACAATAGAGGGTAACATCCTACGAGTTCTAGTCATCATTCACACCCTATATCTCCTGCATACTTTGTCCCTCAGGGTCCAATGTCATATCCATATCCCTGCTATTACATGCCTCAGCAAATCCGGTTCAAGCTCCTATGGCACAAAACCACACAAGCATTACCTGAACCTCAACCTTCCCAATCTCATCAACAATCTCAACCTCAACACATAGCTTTTTCACCCCAGGAGTTGTTGACTAGAGCAGTTTACCAAATGATATGTCTGGTCATGACCAACTGTTCTCTGGTGCTGGTCAACATGGTGGTGACAGTCCTTTTGGAAATCTTGCTCTTATGGCTCTAGAGTATGCTGATACCTCATCCTCTAATGCCTCCACACCACAGGTATCACAGGTATCCTCTGAGGCCAAAGCCAAGCTATGTTCTGAACATGCATAGCCGCATTTGCATCTATTAGAGAAGCAATGTAGCTTTAATTAACAAGAACATTGAGCTAGAACAAATAATATCCAAAAGAAAAGATGATTTGAGTCTTTGCTTAATGATAAGAATGATGAGATTTACAAACTTAAATGTCAAATCACTAATGATAAGGCTAGGGAAGAGGTAATTCTAGAGAAGTACAGAGACCTCAAAGAAACACTTGCACTACCCAGGTAGAGTGTGATCGATGGGTACATTCTTGCAAGGGTTTGAAATGCTTCTTAGTAAGCAGTCTGCTTCCAATGTGAAGTTTGGCATTGGTTATAATCACACTGCTCCTCCTACAGATTTTACTCCCAGAGCAGAGGTAAAATCTGATGGAGAAAGCAATAACCAATCCTTTTCATCATGTGATCTACTATCTGATACAACACCATCGAAGATTGAAGTTAGCATTAATTCCTCTCAGAACCTATCAGCTGATGTTGATGGTTCAAATGCTGACACTCACATGATCAAAAAGTTGATCACTCCAGGTGGTATTTCACAAAGTATTGAAAGTACTAAAGAGCATGTCATAACACCTGGAGAACAAACCCAAACTACTGCATGTACTAAAGGGGAGAAAACTGCTAGTACTGATAGCAAACTGCTGAAGAATAAGTCTTCAGTAGTTTCATCTTCTTCAGCAGATGATCAACTTAAGATGAAGAAAAGCCATGTGAAATATGTGGCTTATTCAATCATCTTACTGATGATTGCTGGTACAAAAGGGTTCCAAACTCAAACATAATGAGAATATTAAAAGCAAATGATAAAATGAAAACTGAGTTTGAAACCAAATTTTAACCACACATCAAAACTGTGACCCCAAAATCAAAAAGAAATCTAAAAATCAGGGTTATCATGCAACGCTGAGGTTCTCAACAGAGATGGTCAACATAGGAATCCTCAATTTCAAGCACTAATTTGTCCTGATGAGCTGAAGGTTTTATCACAAAATCAGACACAACTTGTTATGATGGTTCAACTCTATTGGTGGATTCAACAGTTAGATGTCTGGTGCTAAACCACAGAGAAGAAATCCATGCCAAAGGATTTTCTTCTTCCCATCTCCACCCCTCAGTGTGTTATCATAGATACTATTAGTTTTTACCATTTGTTGATGTGAATAGACCCACAAACCAAAAAGGTTGGGTCTCAAAACTAACTAATTGTTTTATGATTGCAGGTCTTCAGCATGCCAAAGTGCCTCTGGTATGGTAGACATTGGAGGATCTATGCAATGAACAGGACACTCTCTCTTCTTCATGACTACTCTCAAGGAAAGAAGGGGTTTTTTCTCTTGGCAATGATGCAAGGGTTACATCATTGGCAAGGCTTTGTCTCCAATAGGGAAATAAAGTTTTGATGATAGTTAATCATGTGGAAAATCTCAATACAAGCTCTTGAGTTTCAGTCAAATTGTGTTATAAAGGTCCTGTTGCTCTTTTCACCCATTGCAGAACTTCAGGATTCTCACCAATTCTGAATGTGATTCTCAGGTGTTTGTAGGATCACCTCTGTTGGACCAAAAGAACCAATGAGCCAAGATCAGAAAACCTCTAAGTCCCACATGGTATCACAACAACTGCTGAAAGCCTCATCAGCAGTTTGACAAGTGCTGAAGACTTCAACAGCTGAAGATCAAGTGCTGAAGACTTCAACAGCTGAAGAACTAAAGTGCTGAAGTACAACAGCTGAAGAACACAAGTGCTGAAGCTGAAAGACCAAAGTACTGAAGTACAACAGCTGAAGAGTTTACAAGTGCTGAAGATCAACAACTGATGTACAAAGTCTGAAGACAAAGACTGAAGACATCAGCTGATGATATCTACTGAAGTCATCAGCTGATGAAACATCTGAAGGTCAAAGTCTGAAGATCAAGTACTGAAGCCTCAGTAGTTTGTCACAACTGCTGAAGAGTACTTCTTCAGTAGTTGTGATATCATAGTTTTATATTTTTGTTTCAGTAGTTTTATGTTTCAGTAGTTTTGTAAAACGACTGAAGAGCTTGTTCTTCAGTCGTTGTAGTTTCAGTAGTTTCTAATCAGTAGTTTTATATTTTGTACTTAACACTCTGATATGTTCTCAGTAGTTGTGAACATTTCAGTAGTTTGTTAAGTTAGTTATTTTTGTATTAGATCTGCCAGTTGTCACTTTCCGTGATAACAGCAGTGATTGTTGCACTCTATATAAGGAGTGACAACCTATTGTAATAAAGTGAATGACGTGAATGAATGAATGATTTGATTAGAAACATTCCATATCTATAAACATTCCTTGAATCAGAAATATATTCTCTCGCTATAACCGTATGTGCTCTTAATGCATACAAGCATCGACTTCTTGCTACAATTGTCTAATTCCTGTTCTTATTCCGCTGCTTTGAACTCTAATACATCAAACTTGTGATCGCTGATCCTGTCAAATGGTATCAGAGCAGGTTAATCATTGATCGATCTAATAATTGATCATTGAAACTGCTATTCAAGATCTAAGTTTGATTGAATTAGCTTTTGTTTTTGCAAGAAACGGTTATAGAGATTGAATTTTCTGTATTTCTGGTCATTCATCCTGAGATCTTTTCTTGGTTTTCATTGAGTTTGTTGTGGTCTGTGTAAAACTTTTAAAAGCTTGAACTAAATTGTTTTTGAACTGAAAATGACTACTCCCTCCAATGATCCTCACAATACTGGTTCCTCAACCAAGCCACCAATGCTGGTTAGGAATGAGTATAACATATGGCAAAGACGAATGCTCCATCACCTGTCTGTTAACAGCGCAGGTTGTTGGACATCAGTGGTACATGGTCCACACAAGCCTATGGTGAATAACCCGGAAACCAATCAAATGGTTCCGAAGAGGAGGGAGCAATACTCAGATGAGGATAAGAAGTTGCTTGAAATTGATGCAAAAGCCCATGGAATTCTGGCCATGGCACTGCCAATGAAATCTATTCTGGGCTAATGCATCATGAAACTGCCCATGACCTCTGGAATGCCTTGAAAGAACAATTTGGAGGAACAGATGAGGTCTTGGCAAATAATAGAGAAATCCTTGCCCAACAATATGAGACATTCTCTCATAGAAAGGGTGAGACACTGACTCAACAATATGAGCGGTTCTCTTGTTTGATCTCTGAATAAAAATGGTCAAACTTGAGTACACAAATATCAGATGAATAACAGATTTCTCAGATCACTGCCTGAGAGATGGGACACATATACTTTGTCCTACGCTCCAGTGCAAGTTTGGACAAACTATCTCTCACCCAACTCCATGGGAAACTGCTCACGTTTGAGAGAGAGATAGAACAGAAGAGAAAGCTGTCTTCATCTGGAAAGCTCACTGAAGACTTTGTACCAGGCAACACTGCCTTGGTGGGTCATGAGTCAGAATATGCTTCATCTGAATGCCAGTATGATGAGCATATTAATTTCTCTTCAAGCACTTCTGATTCTGCATTTGTGAGTGTTGATGGTCAGTTTACTGGGTGTAATAATGACAATCTATGCTTCATTATGGATGATCTCAAGGGGATTGCTGATGATGACTTAGAAGAGATGGATATTTTGAGCCAAATGGCCCTGATAAATATCAGATCTCAGAAGTTCTATAAAAGAACTGGAAGAAAATTCCCAGGACTCTCTGGCAAAACCAAAGTTGGTTTTGACAAGAGCAAGTTGAGGTGTCACAAATGCCAAAGGCTTGGACACTTTGCAAGAGAGTGTAGATCAACTGGATCTAACTCCACTGCACCCTTTGTGACTTTTCCTGGCAATAGTCAACAACACAGAGGGCAACATCCTGTCACTTCTAGTCATCATCCTCAACAACAATCTCCGGCATATTTTGTTCCTCAGGGTCAAATGCCATATCCGTACCCTTGTTATTACATGCCACAGTCAAATCAAGTTCAAGTTCCTATGGCACCACAACCTCATGCACTACCAGAACCTCAGCCATCCCAATCTCATCAACAACTCAACCTCAAACACAGCTTCTTCACCCCAGGAGTTGTTGACTGGAGCAGTTTACCAGATGACATGTCTGGTCATGACCAACTGTTCTCAGGTGCTGGTCAACATGGTGGTGACAGTCCTTTTGGGAATCTAGCTCTTATGGCTTTGGAGTCTGCTGATACTTCATTTTCTAATGCCTCTACACCTCAGGTATCACAGGTATCCTCTGAGGCAAAAGCCAAATTATGTTCTGAACCATGCATAGCAGCATTTGCTTCCATTAGAGAAGCAAATGTAGCTCTAATTAATAAGAACATTGAGCTAGAACAAATAATTTCCAAAAACAAAGCTGAGTTTGAGTCTGTGCTTAAAGATAAAAATGATGAGATTTATAAACTGAATTGCCAAATAATTGATGATAAGGCTAGAGAAGAGGTACTTCTAGAGAAGTACAAAGATCTCAAAGAAACCCTTGCAGTTACCCAGGTAGAGTGTGATAGATGGGTACAATCATGCAAAGGTTTTGAAATGCTTCTTAGTAAGCAATCTGCTTCAAATGTGAAGTTTGGATTGGTTACAATCACACTGCTCCACCTACAGATTTTACCCCAAGAGCAGAGGTAGAATCTGATGGTGAGAGTGATAACCAATCCATCACATCATGTGATCTACCTTCTGATACAGCACAATCAGAAGTAGCAGTCAGCATCAAGCCCTCTTTGAACCTATCAGCTGATGTTGATGGTTCAAATGCTGACACTCACATGATTAATGAGTTGATCAACTCAGGAGTTAATTCTGAAGGTCCTGAAAGGACTAGAGAGCAGGATTTAACACCTGAAGTTCAAACTTCAACTGCTGTCAGTACTGAAGAGAAGAAACTGCCAGTAGAAAGAGTTTGAAGACTACTAAAGAGGCAGTCAAGAAAGCAAACAATGCTTCCAAAGCATTGAAGAACAAGTCTTCAGTTGCTTCACCCTCTTTAGTTGATGATCAACCTAAGATGAAGAAGAAACCATGTGAAGTATGTGGTTTGTTCAATCATCTTACAGATGATTGTGGTACAAAAGAGGTTCCAAACTCAAACAAAAAGAAGAAATTAAAGAGAAAATGGTAAAAATGAAAACTGAGTTTGAGACCACATTTGTATCAGCAACATCAAATCCTGTAACCCTTAAGTCCTCAAAGAAATCCAAAAGGAAGGGGTTAAACAGGTGACAGCTGAGAATGCTCAGAAGAAGAAGGGGCAACATAGGAACTTATCAAACTCCACTGGCAATGTGTCTGATGAGCTGAAAGCTTTATCACAAAATCAGACACAGCTGGTTATGATGGTTCAACATCTGTTGGGTAGAGTTAACCAACTAGATGCTCCTATGTTGAAACCACAGAAAAGGAGGTCCAAGCCAAAGGACTCCTCTTCTACACCATCTTCTTCCTCTCAGGCTGTTGTTTCAAATAAACCTGTTAGTTTACCATCTATTGATGAGACCAGGCCCAAAACCAAAAGGTTTGGGTCTCTAAAACTAACTGATTGTTTATTTTTGCAGGGTTCTTCAACATGCCAAAGTAGCATCTGGTATGTAGACAGTGGGGGATCTATGCACATGACTGGGAACAGCTCTCTTCTTCATGACTACTCTCAAGGAAAGAAGGGATTTGTTCTTTTGGCAATGATGCTAGGGGTTACATCATTGGTAAGGGCTTTGTCTCCAATGGAGAAATCAAATTTGATGATGTTAATCATGTGGAAAATCTCAAGTACAATCTCTTGAGTGTCAGTCAAATGTGTGATAAAGGCCATGTTGCTCTTTTCACCAGTCAAAACTGTAGGATTCTGTCATCCAAAGTTTTGCACTTGATTGACAAGGTGTTGGATGATCACACTCTCCTGAGAGCCAACAGGACAGGAAGAGTGTATGCCTTAGATCTTTCTAAGAAATAGATCTCAAAGGCAATCCTTGCCTATTTTCCAAAGCCTCTTCTCAAGAATCTAAACTGTGGCACAGAAGGCTTGGTCATGTTAATCTCAAAAACATGAATCAGCTTACCCACAATAGTTTAGTCAGAGGCTTACCAATAAAGGAGTTCCACTGTGATGAAACCTGCACTGCTTGTTTAAAAGGAAAACAGCACAAAGTCTCATTCCCTCCTATTGAAGTGCCTAAGTCCACTGCCTGCTTGCAATTACTGCATATGGATCTATTTGGTCCTGTGAGAGTAATGAGCATGGCAAAGAAGAAATACTGTCTGGTAATTGTGGATGATTACTCCAGATTTGTATGGACTTTCTTTCTACATTCAAAGGATGAGGTTGCTCAGAAGATTATTCACTTTGTGTTGTATATTGAGAAGCAGTATTCCCTTCCAGTCAAGTGTATTAGGAGTGACAATGGAACTGAGTTCAGAAATCATACACTTGATGACTTCTATCTTTCAAAGGGATCAAAAGGCAGTTTAGCATCCCAAGGACTCCAGAACAAAATGGAGTAGTGGAGAAAGAACAGGACCCTCATTGAAGCTGCAAGGTCCATGCTGGCTGACTCAGGTTTGCCACTGACCTTTTGGGCTGAAGCTGTCAACACAGCTTGCTATGTGCAAAATAGTTTTAGTAAATCAGAGGTTGATGAAGACTCCATATGAAGTTCTCCATCATTTGGCTCCTCTGATTTCATTTTTCAAAGCATTTGGGTGTCCCTGTTTTATTCTCAACACAAAGGATCAACTCCATAAATTTGATCCTAAGGTGGATGCAGGGTATTTTGTTGGTTATTCATCTACTTGCAAGGCATACAGAGTCTTCAACTGCAGAACAAAGATGGTTGAAGAAACTCTACATGTTAAGTTCAATGAATCTCCAAAGGACAAGATTCCACAAAGCCCTGTGGAGTTATTTGATTTGGACATACTGCAATATGTTCCTTATCAAACTCCTGCTGTTGCTCCTGTCAACAGTTCACCACCTGGTGGTACTGCTGATGATGATGATGATTGCAGTACTCACCTCTTCAGGTTTAGTGATCAGCTGCCTGATTCAGCTAGACCTGATGTTCCTGTAGCTCCAGTAGCACCATCCACAACAATGCTGATGAGATCTCTTCGAATTCAACTTCCTTTGAATTACCATCCACTGATTGGTTTCAAGGAAATGATTCACCATCACCATCTGTTACTGCTGAGCCTGCTACAAACACTTGCACAGATCTCATTGTGTATCAAGATCTGAAGAATCACCCTATGTCTCAAATCATTGGTGATATCACTGCTGGAGTATCAACAAGAAGTCAATTGTCAAATTTCTCTGCTTCTATCTCTTCATCAGTCAGCAAGAGCCAAAGAATTATCACATTGCTTTAAAGGACAATGGATGGGTTGATGCCATGCAGCTTGAGCTTCTTCAGTTCAAGAAACAGCAAGTGTGGGAACTGGTTCCTCTACCTCCAGGTAAGTGTGCAATAGGCACTAAATGGGTGTTTAGGAACAAAACTGATGAAAATGGGCTTATTGTTAAGAACAAGGCCAGACTGGTTGTTCAGGGGTTTGCACAAGAAGAAGGTATTGATTATGATGAAACCTTTGCCCCTGTAGCCAGACTGGAAGCAATTCGATTGTTTTTAGCTTATGCTGCTTATCAAAACCTTAAAGTTTTTCAAATGGATGTCAAAAGTGCATTTTTGTATGGAAAAATTAAAGAAGAGGTTTATGTATGTCAACCTCCAGGCTTTGAGGACAATAAACATCCTAATTGGGTGTATAAGCTTGATAAGGCTCTTTATGGGTTAAAACAAGCTCCTAGAGCCTGGTATGAGACATTATCAAACTTTCTTCTGGAAAATAATTCACTAGAGGCTCCATAGATAAGACTTTATTCATTAAGAAAGCTGGGCAGCATAATCTACTTGTTCAAATTTATGTAGATGATATCATTTTTGCATCCTCTGATCCAAAGTTGTGTGATGCCTTTACAAAGTTGATGCAACAGAAGTTTGAAATGAGTGCCATGGGAGAATTACAGTTCTTTCTGGGGTTGCAAATCAAACAAAAGGCTGATGGAATTTTCATTCATCAGTCCAAATACACAAAAGATCTTTTGCAAAAGTTTGATTTACAAAACTGTAAGCCTGTTCTACCCCATGTGCAGCACCACACAACTGGATACAGATCAGAAAGGTAAAGTGGTTGATGAAACACTTTACAGATGTATGATTGGGTCCTTGATGTATTTAACAGCTTCTAGACCAGATATTATGTTTGCTACATGTGTTTGTGCTAGATTTCAGGCTGCACCTAAAGAGTCTCATCTGATTGCAGTCAAGAGGATCTTTAGATATCTGCAAGGCACTCCATCTCTAGGTTTATGGTATTCTACTGGACATTCTGGTAAATTAGTTGCTTTTTCTGACAGTGACTATGCAGGGTGTAAGTTGACCAGGAAATCAACTTCTGGTGGATGTCAATTCCTAGGCAACTGCTTGATTTCTTGGCAGAGCAAGAAACAGACCTCAGTTGCTACATCACTGCTGAAGCAGAGTACATTGCTGCTGCAAGTTGTACATCTCAGGTACTCTGGCTTCAAACCCAACTTTTGGATTATGGCATTACAGAGACTAAGACTCCATTGTTAATGGATAGTGCTTCAGCTCTTTGCATTGTCAAAAATCCAGTCCAGCACTCTAGGACCAAACATATAGAGATCAGACATCATTTTATAAGGGATTGTTTTGAAAAAGGTCTGATTGATCCTAAGTTTGTGCCTAGTGCTGATGAGCTTGCAGACATTTTTACTAAGCCTTTGGATAGTTCAACTTTCCAAAACCTGGTGTTAAGGCTTGGTATGCTGCAGCTAGAATAAGTGACAACTACTGATGATCTTAGTAATAAGTACTGATGATCATTAGTAACTATGTCACATATAAGTACTGATGAGCTCTTTTACCCTCAGCAGTTTTTATAACTACTGAAGGCTAAATGTCTCACAAGTACTGAAGTACTTCATCTGTTCTAAACTACTGATGTAGTTACAACTACTGATCGTACAACTACTGCAATCAGTAAAAACAGATAAGTACTGATGTCCTATGAAACAACTGAAATCAGCCAAAAAGGCTGATGAATGTGTTGAGGACAGTATGAAACAGCTGAAAAGCTAAGAATTGACGAAAACAGCTGAAGAGAACTTTCTCTTCAGTCGTTTGTACAACTGCTGTTTCATTCTAAACAACTGAAGCAAAACCATGTCTTCAGTAGTTTTATAACTACTGATGACTAATACCAAGTCTTCAGTTGTTTACAACAGCTGATGACAAAACACTGTCTTCAGTAGTTTTATAACTAGATGACAATACCAAGTCTTCAGTTGTTTACACAGCTGATGACAAAACCACTGTCTTCAGTAGTTCATAACTACTGATGACAAACACCAAGCCTCAGTTGTTTCAATCATCTGAAGTCAAAACCACGGTCAGTAGTTTTCTAACTTCTGATGCCTAACACCACGACTTCAGCTGTTTCAACGTCTGAAAGGATAATACCATGTCAACGTCGTTTAAAACTACTGATGACTAACACACATCCTTCAGTCGTTTTCTTACCCGTACCCTATAATATCCCTGACCTAGTCCTCAATGCTTCATCTTCTTCAAACCTAACGTTCCTCTCCAAAACTTCCCTCTTCTCAATGGCGTCCATGCAAATTAAACCGCGACACAACTGTGTTGCCTACCTCACTAAATCGCCATCTGGACTAAGTTCGATACTGCTATCGATCTTATGGTTCAGTCCCAATACAAACGGCATTTCTTCTGAATCCCATACTACATGCCGAATCCCTTCAACAATTTTGGATGAACGTTACTATTACCACTGGGGAGAACAACACACCATCTCTCCAGTCGGTCGTCAACACAAAGAAGTAGTCATCACTCCTGCAATAATCCGCCAAATTCTTCATCTGAATGATGCTAGTTCTCCTTGCTGGATATCCGAAGGGCACCACAGATCTATCCTTTGCCCAACATGGATATCAGGCGATCTCAGTGCCTCCACTATCATGATCTCCGACTATTTCCTGACCTTGCCTGCGCTAATTTTTCACATGGTGAATGTATGTTTGGCCCCTAAGACGTCGTCTTGGGATCAAATGTCGACAAAATGGCAGCAGGTAATGTATTCTATTCTTGAGCAACCGCTAAACTTTTCAGAAATAATTTTTCGGAGCTCAAGGATATGGCTCAAAAACTAACTGCCAACCGTTGGATACTATATCCACGGTTCATAATGGCCATCATTACAAACCAGCTTAATGCTGAGGGACTTGTTGGCTTGGGAGTCCCTGCTACGGCTGTTCTGCCGGAAGTATACTCCCGGCACAACTCTGACCAGACAAAAATGGCTGCCAAGCTGCGAAAACCCACGCAGCTGGAACCCACAGCCACCACCTCCAAATCAAAAGTCCCCACCAAACCCACCAAAAAGAAACCCAAAACGGCTACTCAGGGAATTGAGTCCCCTGAGGATGCCCCTGCAACACAAACGCAGGATATATCCACTAGTCCAAACCCCCTAGTGGATACAATGACTCTTCCAGCCATAGCCGCTCAGGCTTCCTCTCAACAGGAGCCTGCAGCAACCACACAAGGGGTACCTACATATCTGGGATCTTCCTCACTTGAGGGGATTGCCATTGAAGAGCACCAACCTCCCCAGGTGCACACTGCTTCTATCCCTTCACCCCAAACAACCGCCCCTCACAGCCCAACTTTAATAGTTGCACAAGTGCTGACTCAACTGCACTCCTCACCCCCTCCCCAGAAACCACTTACTACTGGGAATACCTCTACAATTGAGGGGGAGGAACACAGTGCACTTGAGAACCCACAGCACAGGGGTTTACCACTTCTATCTCCTGGTGTAGACAAAGGCTTAGAATATCTAGTGAGGCTGCCACCTCTCTGACTCAGCACATGATCAGAATGAGGCTGGTAACATTGCTAAGACCTCACTAGAGGCAACAGCTGATGATGGACACTGTCCTGAGGCTGGAAGTCCCCAGTACCAAGCACAAGGGGCACATGCATCAACTGGTCTACACCCAGTGCATGTAAATCCTGCTCTAAGCAGGAGGTCAGATGATTCAGCTTCGGCTGATGATGACCTGGGCTTTTTCTACGATGTTCTTGCCCAGAACACAATCCTTGAAGAGAAAGTCAGTAGGCTGCAAAACCTACTTGATCAACTCTCACAAGGAGAAAGACCATCTGCCTCTACCCACCCAGATGGCACCTTCACTTGAAGGTTCCCCAAACACTGAGCCACTCCAAACTCAACCACCTGCCTCTGCTTCAGGCCCTACTTCTCAGGAACAGAACCCTCCTGAGCAAATAGGTGCTGTTTCAAAATTCCCTCCCTCTCATCACACCCATAATCACTGATATTGTGACTAAAGCCATTGATGAGAGGCTTTCCTCAACTTTACAGCCCTTGATTGATGCTGCTGTACAAAGAGCTCTTGCGGTACAAACCCCTTCCTCCAATGCATCCAAAAAGGGGGAGAGTACTGCAGTGAAAGAAAAGAAGAGGAAAAGATCAGAGGAAAAAGAAAGAGAGAAGCAGCCCAGAGGAGGAGAAAGAACAGCAACCACTGCTCACCTACAAGCGAAAGAAAGGTGCTGATGATCATATTGCTGAAGATAAAGCCTTGGAGCTACTGATAAAAGAGGCTGATGCCGAACACAGCAGATCAATGGACAACATCATTGATCAGCTGTTTAGGCAAGGCCATGACACAATAAACTTGACTCTGAGATTCGACGATTAGAGATTGAAGAAATCCAGAATAGATGGGCAAGTTATGAAGTGTTAGAAAGAGAAAGGCTTGAGATCATGATTAGATTTATTGCAAAATATCTTGGAAGATCAATGATCGAAATCAAAGCTTGGTCCAGGGACAGTATCTTGGCAATCACCACCAAGATCTGTTCGTCTGAAGCATATACTAAGGGGCTTGTTATTGAAGCTTTGAATGAAGCGGGTGCTGGGAGCAGGACTGAGCTAGCCAAGCAATCAAAAGCCACACTCACCTCAAGAATGCTAGAACAGCCTGTCAACATTCCCACACCAAAACCACCCAAATCAACACCCCCAAACCAACTCCTTACCCTCAAACCCATAGCCGATGATATACCCTTGAAGAAGAAGAGAAGGTATTGAGGCTAGAAGATGATGAAGAAGATGATGAAGATAGGCTGCCACTCTCAGCTGTGATTCAGTTGCCTAAGGCCACAAGTCACTCCTCAGCAATTACTCCTGAAGTCCAAGACAAATGGTTAAAGTGAAGCTAGAAGAAGAAGAGCTTCATAAACAGCATGATGAGGAATTGCTGAAGAGAGTTGACAAAGCTTATGCAGCCATCTTCTATCATCAATATGAAGAGCAAGCCCTCAGACTTTACACTCTCAGGCATACCTTTCAATATCAAAAGGAAAGAGTGAGGATTTGGCCTGATCCCAGGGTCTCTCACAGAATTCATAAGAAAACATACCTCAGAGATACATTGGCCAGGTGAAAAAGATCGTAGATGAAGTGATCTCTCTGGTCTTTGTAGTTTCACCCTGGGAAATCCTAGAGGACTTCAAGAAAGCCTACAAAGCTAATCTAACCCCTCAAAGATGCTGGAAAACAAAATAGTGAAAAAGGGGTTAGTTACAAGAGGCTTGAGGAAGTCAGGAAAATGAGCTCCAGTTGTTCCTAGAGGGTAATCCCCGGATGAGTTTGCTTACAGAATAATAACAACTGTGGAGCTAAAGAATGGGAAACAGGCCAAATACCTGTCTGAGTATTATGGGCCTGAATCATTGTTTGAAGGAGGTGCTGAAGAGCTAACCATGGAGGAACAAATCACCTTCCTTGAGGCCTACACAAGAGTCGTACAGACTCATTATGGGGAAGTAAATCTCATGAATGGGATAACAACTCTGTGTCCAGTTCCCCAAAACAGAGTTCCCATTCATACCTGCCAAACAAATATCTGAGATTTCTTCCCAGGCCGGAGCTTACATGGGTCATCTTCTCTACTGATCAAGAAGGAAAAAGACCAACATTTTGCCAACAATAAGTGGGATAATGAATTTTAGAGGTTTTGGCTGCATTGGTTCAGGGGGAGTTTGTTGGACCAAAAGAACCAATGAGCCAAGATCAGAAAACCTCTAAGTCCCACATGGTATCACAACAACTGCTGAAAGCCTCATCAGCAGTTTGACAAGTGCTGAAGACTTCAACAGCTGAAGATCAAGTGCTGAAGACTTCAACAGCTGAAGAACTAAAGTGCTGAAGTACAACAGCTGAAGAACACAAGTGCTGAAGCAAAGACCAAAGTACTGAAGTACAACAGCTGAAGAGTTTACAAGTGCTGAAGATCAACAACTGATGTACAAAGTCTGAAGACAAAGACTGAAGACATCAGCTGATGACATCTACTGAAGTCATCAGCTGATGAAACATCTGAAGGTCAAAGTCTGAAGATCAAGTACTGAAGCCTCAGTAGTTTGTCACAACTGCTGAAGAGTACTTCTTCAGTAGTGTGATATCAGTATTTTATATTAGTTTCTAGTTTTTGTTTCAGTAGTTTTGTAAAACGACTGAAGAGCTTGTTCTTCAGTCGTTGTAGTTTCAGTAGTTTCTAATCAGTAGTTTTATATTTTGTACTTAACACTCTGATATGTTCTCAGTAGTTGTGAACATTTCAGTAGTTTGTTAAGAGTTAGTTATTTGTATTAGATCTGCCAGTTGTCACTTTCCGTGATAACAGCAGTGATTGTTGCACTCTATATAAGGAGTGACAACCTATTGTAATAAAGTGAATGAATGAATGAATGAATGATTTGATTAGAAACATTCCATATCTATAAACATTCCTGAATCAGAAATATATTCTCTCGCTATAACCGTATGTGCTCTTAATGCATACAAGCATCGACTTCTTGCTACAATTTGTCTAATTCCTATTCTATTCCGCTGCTTGAACTCTAATACATCAAACTTGTGATCGCTGATCCTGTCACCTCTCCTGAGGGCCAACAGACATAAAGAGTGTATGCCTAGATCTTTCCAAGAAAATAGCTCTCAAGGCCATCCTTGCCTATTTTCCAAAGCCTCACCTCAGAATCTAAACTGTTGCACGAAGGCGGGCATGTTAATATTCAAAAAACATGAATCAGCTGATCCACATTTTTAGTAGAGGTTATCCAAAAAGGAGTTCACTGTGATGAAACCTGCACTGCTTGTTTAAAAGGAAACAGCACAAGTTCTCATTCCTCCTATTGAAGAACCTAATTCCATGCCTGCTTGCAGTTACTACACATGGATCTATTTGGTCCTGTGAGATGATGAGCTGGCAAGAAGAATCTGTCTGGTATTGTGGAGATTACACTCCAGATTTTTGTATGGCTTTCTTTCTGCATTCGAAGGTGAGGTTCCAGAAGATTATAACTTTGTGTTGATGTTGAAAGCAGTATTCCTATAAGTCAAGTTAATAAGGAGTGACAATGGGACTGAATTCAGAAACCATACACTTGATGATTTAATCTTTCAAGGGAATCAAAAGGCAGTTTAGCATCCCAAGAACTCCAGAACAAAATGGAGTGGAGAGAAAGAAAGGCCCTAATTGAAGCTGCAAGGTCTATGTTGGCTGATCTGGTTTGCCACTGACCTTTTGGGCTGAAGCTGTTAATACAGCTTGCTATGTGCAGATAGAGCCTTAGTAAATCAAAGGTTGATGAAGACCCATATGAAGTCTACATCACTTGGCTCCTCTAATTTCATTTTTTTGAGCCTTTGGGTGTCCCTGTTTCATTCTCACACAAAGATCAACTCCACAAATGTTATTCATCTACTTGCAAGGCATACAGAGTCTTCAAGTGCAGAACAAAGATAGTTGAAGAAACTCTGCATGTGAAGTTTAATGAATCTCCAAAGGACAAGATTCCACAACCATATGGAGTTGTTTGATCTGGACATACTGCAATATGTTCCTTATCAACCTCCAGCTATTGCAGATCATGTGGATAAATCATCTTCTGCAGCATGTCTTCCACCTGGTGGTATTGATGATGATGATAATATCAATACTCACCTATTCAAGTTTAGTGATCAACTGCCTGAGTCTGCTAAACTTGATGTTCCTGTAGCTTCAGCAGTTCCATCCACAACAAATGCTGATGAGATATCTGATTCCTCTACAACTTTTGATTTACCATCTAATTCTTGGTTTCAAGAGTCTGCATCACCATCTACTGCTGCTGAAGGTTCTACAAACACTTGCACAAATCTCATTGTTTATCAAGAGCTAAAGAATCACCCAATGTCTCAAATCATTAGTGATATCAATGCTGGAGTTTCAACAAGAAGTCGATTGTCTAACTTCTGTTTCTATGCTCTCTTCATCAGTCAGCTAGAGCCAAAGAACTATCATGTTGCTTTGAGAGACAATGGATGGGTTGAAGCCATGCAGCTTGAGCTACTTCAGTTCAAGAAACAGCAAGTGTGGGAACTGGTTCCTCTACCCCCAGGTAAGTGTGCAATAGGCACTAAATGGGTGTTTAGGAATAAAACTGACGAAAATGGGCTTATTGTTAAGAACAAGGCTAGACTGGTTGTACAAGGGTTTTCACAAGAAGAAGGTATT
This sequence comes from Flaveria trinervia, assembly GCA_025506515.1. Classification (NCBI taxonomy): domain Eukaryota; kingdom Viridiplantae; phylum Streptophyta; class Magnoliopsida; order Asterales; family Asteraceae; genus Flaveria; species Flaveria trinervia. The sequence goes on along the minus strand of CM046454.1, from coordinate 15,949,386 downwards.
GATTATGACGAAACATTTGCCCCTGTAGCCAGACTAGAGGCAATTAGATTGTTCTTAGCCTATGCTGCATTCCACAATCTTAAAGTTTTTCAAATGGATGTCAAAAGTGCATTTTTATATGGTAAAATAAAAGACGAGGTTTATGTGTGTCAACCACCAGGTTTTGAGGATAATAAACATCCTGATTGGGTGTATAAACTTGATAAGGCTCTTTATGGGTTAAAGCAAGCTCCTAGTATGAAACACTTTCCAATTTTCTTCTTAAAAATAATTTCACTAGAGGCTCCATAGATAAAACTTTGTTTATTAAGAAGGTGGATCAACATAAGCTACTTGTTCAAATTTATGTTGATGATATTATTTTTGCATCCTCTGATCCCCAGTTGTGTGATGATTTTACATGTTTAATGAAACAAAGGTTTGAAATGAGTGCAATGGGAGAATTACAGTTTTTCTAGGCTTGCAAATCAAACAAAAGGCTGAAGGAATCTTTATCATTAGTCAAAATATACAAAAGATCTTTTGAATAAGTTTGATTTACAAAATTGTAAGCCCTGTTCTACTCCCATGTGCAACACCACACAACTGGATGCAGATCAGAAAGGTAAAGCTGTTGATGAAACACTTTACAGATGTATGATTGGGTCATTGATGTACTTAACAGCTTCTAGACCAGATATCATGTTTGCAACTTGTGTTTGTGCTAGATTTCAGGCTGCTCCTAAAGAGTCTCATTTGATTGCAGTCAAGAGGATCTTTAGATATTTGCAAGGTACACAATCTCTAGGTTTATGGTATTCCACTGGATACTCTTGCAAATTAGTTGTTTTTTCAGACAGTGACTATGCAGGGTGTAAGTTAACCAGAAAGTCAACTTCTGGTGGATGTCAATTCCTAGGCAACTGTTTGATTTCTTGGCAGAGTAAGAAACAAACATCTGTTGCTACATCCACTGCTGAAGCAGAGTACATTGAAGCTGCAAGTTGTACTTCTCAGGTACTCTGGCTTCAGAACCAACTTTTGGATTATGGCATTACAGAGACTAACACTCCATTATTAATAGATAGTGCTTCAGCTCTGTGCATTGTCAAAAATCCAGTCCAGCATTCTAGGACCAAACATATAAAGATCAGACATCATTTTATTAGGGATTGTTTTGAAAAAGGTCTGATTGATCCAAAGTTTGTTCTTAGTGCTGATGAGCTTGCAGATATTTTTACTAAGCCTTTGGATAGTTCAACTTTCCAAAACCTAGTGTTAAGGCTTGGTATGCTGCAGCTAGAATAAGTGATAACTACTGATGATCTCAATAACTAAGTACTGATGATCATTAGTAACCATATCACATATAGTACTGATTTTGTTAAAACAACTGATCAAGTTACAACTACTGATGTAGTTATAACTACTGATATCAGTAAAAACAGATCAAGTACTGATGTCTTATGAAACAACTAAAAACAACAAAAAGACTGATGAGTAAGTGTTGAGGATAGTATGAAACAGCTGAAAAGCTAAAAGATTTCACTCCATCTCCAATCAAAAAAACAAAAATATATCTTGTTTTGTTTTTATTTCAAGTGTTTTTTATTTTTTAGTCACTTGTTAGGTAAAAGTCGAACTATATATCTGGATTCAATCTGTGAATCACTCACTAAAAGTGGTCACGACTGAGGTGACCAATAGGGGTTTGAATTAAAAGGATCACGTCTGAGGTGATCCAATAGTTTTTCTATTAAAAAGATCATGTTTCAGATGATCATCGGTCATAACATCTTATCAATAGTTAAGCATGTATGTTTGGAAGTGTACGAGGTCAAACTCATAAGTATGGGACAATCGTACGGTTGAACCGTAAGTATGGACAGTTGCACGATTGGATCATAAGCATGGAGAAATCCATGCAATTGGACAATAAGGATGAACCAATCATATGAATGGATCAAGGAGTATGAGCTAGTCGCTCGACTAACCCTAGTCGCACGACTGAACCCCAGTCGCACAACTAAACCCCAGTCGCACGAGTGAAGCATGAATATAGACTCAGTCGCACGACTGGTGCATAAGTATGGGTCCAGTTGTACAACTAAAATTTAAAAGAGTATAAATAAGGGGGTCAGACGGTCATAGTTTTTACCACCCTTCAAGTTCTTTGAAATCGCCCATACTCAGAAACTCTCTCAAACTTCATCTGCTTATGATATCTGCCTGATAAGTGTTTCTAATAGTTACTCTACTCATCTACAGGTACACTGCAACTAAACTTGGTCAAAATGAATGTCTTAATTGCATCTTTAAGGGATGAAGATGCTAAAACCTAGAACTGAGACTACTCTTAAGGATAGACCACTTAAGTGGTCACACATGTTGGCTTAAATAAATCTTTGTGTTAATTCGAGTCTATGTTGTCCAAATGAATCTAAACACGAAGCAATGTCAAGTTTTTGACAAAGATTCAAATCTTTGGTGTTCAACAGTGAGTTATACGAATGGACACGCTGATGAACTCCAGTCGCACGATTGAGCCAGGCGAATGACTCAATCGCACGTATGAATCATGCTTATGGGTTCAGTCGCACGACTGACTCAACCACATAGTCCAGCAAACGTCTAAGCTCAGTCGCAGGCTTAATCGCACGACTGAACTCAGCTGCAGGCACAATTGTACGACTGAACTTAATCGTACGACTGAACTCAGTCGTATTGTTCAGTCGCACGACTGAATCAATAGAACAAAATCATTCAAAATTCACCTTTTAAGTCTAGCAACAATTCGAATGTATATATTTCTTATGTTGCAGCAATATGGCTGAACGATGGATAATGAACACCAAGCACAACATATGTGCACATGTAGATGCTTTTTTGAGGATGAAGTACACTGGGGACATCAACGCAGGTTTGCTCCACAAGAGAAACTTGTTCCCCCAGTTCAAGTGCTTAGCTCATGTTGTCCTTAAGTGCATATCGTCAAGGAGAGGAGGAATTGATGAGATGTCTGACCAAATCTAGAATGCGTACGTAACACTGATGTTAATCCACCTGTTCAAGTGCTCTCACATGATCTTCTCCTACTTGATGGAGAGGAAGAAGATGATGTTTTGGACAGAGATGGGAATAATGCTACGCAAATGGGTGGTGGTATGGATGATGAAGATTCTCAAGAAGCTAACGAGGTCATGTCACTTAATGTACAAGACGTTGAAACTTATTGGCTCCAGTGGAATATCTCTTAGGCTTATGAACAGCATATTGATCCACAATAGAGCCAAAAGTTTGCTGAAGAAGTACTAAAGATCCTAGAAGAAGGTGATGACCGTGAAGTTGAAACTAAGCTCCTGGTGCATCTTCAATGTGATAATTTCAGCCCGATCAAGTATCTTTTAAGGAACAAATTGAAGATTGTGTGGTGTACACATCTAGCTCAAGCTGAAAAGGCTACAGATCAAGACAAAAGTAATGATTAGATGTTAAGTATTTGAAAACGTTTTTACTTGAATTATGTATTACATTAATGTATTTAATAATTATTTATGTTTAAATGTCTTGATGTTTAAAGCAAACAAATAAAGCTTCACTTCAGCAGGTCAAGTCTCAATTCACCACGATTCTTGATTTGCAAGGGATCATCAGAAGGTCAGTGAGCTATACTCCCGAAAAAGAAGGAATTATACATGATCTGACCGACAAGCAGCTAGCTGAGATGTTCCGACTCAATCCGGACAAAATTGATAAAGATGCTCCAGAATTTGATGTATTAAGTGATGAGAAGATGTAGGATGTTGATGAGATTGAGATTGAGGATGTTACAACAGAACATTATCCAGAGTACACTGACCGCGAGGGAAATGTGATACCCAACTTGGGTTATACTTTTGGCAGTGCTACATTTGAGAAGCTGGATGAAATGGAGAAGGAAAAGGAAAAGGATGAAAACCAAGCCCAAGCCTTGGATGCTAATGTTGATATCAAGAAGGCTAAAAGGGCAGCTTGTTTTGCTGCAATAAGAGCCCAGCGCACGACTCCAAAGCAAAATGCTTACACCAAACTCTACAAAGTCAAGAAACATCAGAAGGTGTCGGGAAAAATCATAGCGTGGGATATTTTGAGGGCAAAATCAGTGAAAAGAAAGAGGGGATTGAGTACTTCAGATATCCACATGATCAGAAGACTCTTCCTAGTTTTGAGCTCAACCGACTGGCATGCTTAGATCTATTATATGCTAATCCAAGGAAGATGTCAGGTTGGTTTGAAGCTACATTGAAGAAAGAATACCACACCGGGTGGGTAAACTTCAAACCTCAACAACTAAAGAGGTACATCCGTAGGTCTGAAGTGGATCCTATATCTGGGAAGCCCAAAGTAGCGTTGAAGTGGAGTCCCCCGCGCACAATGTCAAAGATTCCCTTACGGGAAATGCCTCAGGACTTCACTCCATATTTCAAATGGTGGTATTATGACTGGAGGACGGGTGAAGCGGTCATAGTTCTGAACAGAGAGAGCAAAATGGAAACTATCAGGGTATTTGACCCAATATGGCTTACGAACTTGTCAGCTGAAGATGTCTATACTCTATACAAGTGGCCACTGTTCTATGACACGCAAGATATTGTACAAGATCGTCAATTCCAAAATGTGATACAACTCTGTTTTACGTTTGAAATACACGCAGGAGTCACAAGAGAGGAGAAGTACAAGAAGTTTGAGGAGCATATGAAGGATGTCAGACAATAGAGTAAACTATGTCTAAGGGGGAGTTTGTTGATACATATGTCCCTATTTTATGCATCAAGAACCGTGTTGTTTGACTCCAAACTTCCTATAACATTTTGGGCTAAAGCAGCAACACTACATGCTATATTCAAAATAGAGTGTTGATAGACAAGACACGTGGAAAAACCTCTTATGAATTATTACATAAGAGAAGACCATTCATAGGATTCCTCGAACCTTTTGGATGTCCATGCACTCTATTCAAAACCTAAGATCATTTATCCAAGTTTGCTGAGGAATTAGTAGATGGGTTCTTTATAGGATACTCATCATAAGCTAAGGCTTATAGAGTATAAAACAAAGTTGACAACACTAAGGAATCTAAAAATGTCAAATTTAATGAAAACTCTTCAAATAGTGTTTGAAATGTCCTAAGTTGAATGTTTGATCTAAATGGTTTTATAAATGCATTTAGGCATTTGATTAAGAATGTTTCAGGAGACTCTCTTAATAGATCAGTAGATGTACAATTTCAAGTGCTAAAGACCATAGGGTAGATCTATTTCAAGAGATCAGTTAAAGTAACTCATCTACTAATATAGTCTAGCCACATTCAATAGAAACAAATGTTAGTACCATAAACAATATGGGTTATCTATCACCTGCTCATTATGACTCATCAGACGAAAAGTCTCATGATCATTATAGTACCAGACAATCTTTTGAAGAGAAACCAAGTATGACAAATACTAAAGATAGAGTCAATTTGGCAGTCAAACCAGTCAATTCATCCACCAAACTTCCTGAAACAAATTTCTACAACTTGGATCTATCTCCACAAAATCAAGTAATCCCAAGACTAAGAATTCACAAAGAGCATCCAATTGAAAATGTCATTAGCAACGTAGATGCTAGTGTCAAGACAAGAAGCATGGTAAATGAAGCGAACATGTCGATACATATTTCCCTAGTTTATGTGCTTAATGTAAAAATCTTTCATGTCTTACACATATGTAATGAATGGGTTAAATGAAATATAATATATGGTTGATGTTTATAATGTTTAATATTTCATAGTATTATTGTGTGTTAAAGTATAATGAACTTAGTATATAGGTTTGAGGTTGTTGTGCATAGTTCTTTGTCAATAATGATTGAGAAAAGTGTTCAAACTTAGTCGTACTAGTCTTCATGCGAATGGACCATGCTTATGGACCATACGCATGAATACATCATGCTAATGGACCAGTCGCATGACTGAACCAAGAGTCTGGATCAGTCGCACGATTGAGACATAAGATTGACTCAGTCGCACGATTGAACCTTCAGTCGTGCGTAAGGATCAATCGCATGATTCAGTGGCACGACTGAACCATGCTAATGGTTCATTCGTACGATTGAAAACCCATAACCTATAAATACCACTTAATTCGTGAAAAAACAGAACACTGGAGAATTACTTGATACTCTTACGAACCCTAGCCATCTAGGACGTCCAAGGAAGTCTGTCCAACTTCATAGATCAATCCTGATCGATCTCTACTCGTTCATAACGTTTAGTTTCAATCTTATATCGATCGGGTAATTGTTCTCACTGATTGGATCGCCAATCAAATAGGATTCCGCATTATTTGATTTAGTATTTTGTACGTACACGGTCTTGATAGAACATCTGTTTTTTTCATGCTTTCTTTCTCAATTGGAACCAAGGAAAGTTGATAAGGCCTTAAATGATAATAGTTGGGTCAAGCTATACAAGAGGAGCTTCTTAATTTGCTCAGCAAAAGGTTTGGAAACTATGTGCACTTCCAAGGGGGAAGAATGCAATAGGGACCAAATGGATTTTTAAAAATAAGAAAGATGAAAATGGCATTTTATCAAGAACAAATCCATAATTATGGTACAAGGGTACATACAAGAAGAAAAGATTAATTATGATGAAGTCTTTGCTCCTGTGGCCAAGCTTGAAGCAATTAGAATAGTGGCATTTGCTGCATCCAAAGACTTCAAGGTGTTTTAGATGGATGTCAAGCGTGCATTCCTGTATGGTAAGACTGATGAAGAAGTTTATGTCTGCCAACCTCCAAGCTTTGTAGATCCCAAGTATCCTGATCATGTATGCAAACTTGATAAAGCCTTTTATGGTCTTCATCAAGCCACAAGGAAATGGTATGAGACACTATCTACCTTTCTTCTGAAGAATGGATACATCAAAGGATCCATAGATAAAAATCTCTTCATCAAGAAGGCTAATTTGGATATCATTTTCTTATAAGTGTATATGGATGAGAAATATGAAGTATCTCAAAAAGGAACCTAAGTTAGGAAAGAAAGCATGAAAACAAACAAGAGTCTATGTAAATCCTTTGAACATCTCATGAATTCAAATTTTAGATGAGTTCAATGGGAGAGCTTACTTTCTTTTTAGGGTTACAAGAAAAACAAACCTCTGATGGTATCTTCATAAATCAATCTAAGTATGTTCAGGACATCTTAGTATGATTTCAAGCTACTAATGATAAGGATGCTAAAACCCTAATGTTGAAGACATGTTTATTAATTCCTGATCTTGAGGGGAAGCAGTTGATCAACAGTAGTACAGAGCCATCATTGGATCTCTCATATATCTTACAACCAGCAGACGAGATATCATGTTTGCCACATGTCTATGTTCAATATTCCAAGCTCCTCCAAAAGTGTCACATCTAATTGCTGCCAAGAGAAATATGAAGTATCTCAAAAAGGAACCTAAGTTGGGATTATGGTACCTTAAGGTGTTGTCTTCAATCTCTATGGATATACAGATAGTGAATATGGTGGATGCAACATCAACAAGAAGTCCACTTCAGGAGGATGTCAATTTTTAGGACGAAGATTGATTTCATGGCAATGCAAAAAGGCAAACATGTGTCTTCACATCAACTTCTAAAACAGAATACATTGTTACATTAATTTTTTGTGCTCAGGTACTATGGATCCAAAGTCAACATAAAGATTATGGAGTAACCTTCATGAACACTCCAATGCACATTGATAATAACAGTGTCATCTCCATCACCAACAATATTGTTCAGTATTTAAAGACAAAGCACATTAACATAAAGTATTATTCTATTAGAGATTGTATAGAAAATTAAAGTCCATACAAATGAACAATACGCAGATTTATTCATAGAGGATTTTGATAAAACTAGATTTAAATAACGTGTATCTGCTATTAGGATGATGAACTTTGAATAATTAAATGATTTAATTAATGATAACTAATAATCTTGTCAAGAAAATGCTTCTTTTAATAAAATGAGTAAAACTATGTATTTGCCAAATTTTGTAAATAAGTAGATAAACATGCATCTGCCAAATATCAACAGATAACTGGGTATCTGACGAATTATGCAAGTCAATAGATAACTGGGTAAAGCAGGGCATCAGTTGAATAGGGGGATTCGACTGATAGGATGAAATTGGCAAGTGTCTTTTGCAAAAGATCCAACAGGTCCCATTTCTATCTTTCGATACATAGTGGCGCTGGAGAAGTTACATGAAAATATTGATCCATTATCATATGCTATCGATTTCACTGTTATGGTGGTAAATAATTTAAAATTAATATTTTTTATATCATCCATAACTATTAAAATCTTACCTTTTCCCACCATGTTCATCTTCAATCTTCTTATCAAGGCAAACTCTTAAACCTTAATCTCTTAAGTCCTACTAAAGTCAATCAACTTTCAATGGCTACTGAAAATCAAACCCTAAAATTCAAACCGAATTTCAACATCACCGCATCACTTCAACCCATTAGAGCCTGTGCTTCAACTTCTATGCAATTGTGACTATGCTTTTGCAATAGCAGTAGACCTGATGATATGTGAGAGATACACTTAGGAATTCTGGAGTATATGTTCTATTTAAAGGGAACATGGAACAAAAGTACTCGCCAAAACAATGCATGGACCAAAGGTTACCATCTCATGCACCAAAATTCATGAATATTTGAAGTTGAATGAAGCATATGGTAAATCTTCATTCTTCAAAGTAGTAAATGCCACCTTCACGGAAATAGGATATGAAGGACCCCTCTCACGTCCACCTTCTCCAAATCTTATGTATATCAAAATTGGAGAATCATTCTTCATATCTTCCTTCACTGCTTATCAAACAAGTCGAGAGGATGGGATCAGGTACCATTGGATTTAGAAGGGACCATCATGATCTGGTCAAACAATAAAGTTATGATTTTTCAAATTTTATTTTTTTAAAACCTTTGTAAAAATGTAATGACTGTTGTATAATTTAAGTTTTTAATGTATCCAAGGTTCATTCAACTGATTTTACAAGAAGAATTGGTAATAAACTTAAAATGGGAGGAGTTGTCCATGCTTTAGGAAATTTAAACGTTTCAAAGTTCAAAGCAACCCCAAAAAACTTTTTGGGGAAGGAAACTCCCTTGTTCCCATATATGCTTGAGGCTACTGAGCCTTAAGGTGACAACATGGCTACACCCACCACTGCTGTTCCTACACCCTCTACATCAAAGTCAAAAGACGAAAACAAAAGCAAACCCCTACATCTTTTACTAATAAGATGCATGCCCCCAAATCATTTCCACATAAGAAGACAAGTCTCGAAACCATGGTCCTATGCAATACAAAAGTGTCAGCCACACCAAGATAAGGATAAAAGAAGATGGTGTCTCTTCCTTTTTTCTGAGTAGACCAACACTTAAGCTATAAGCCCTAAATAAAAGTCCCAACACTCCATTAAGAAAACCAAAAGGGATACCTATATCACTATGACATGTTTTGAAGAAGAAGTCTCATTAGGAACGAGTTCATATCTAGGTCCATTAGACTCAACTCCACCATCTCCCATCACATGTCTACTACCCAGGATGATGATGTCCCTACTACACGTTAACATGATCCACTTTCTTCCCCTTACCACAAAATATAGATAGTGGGGACGGGGACTGATATATTTATAGCAACATTTGACCCACATTCTTTATCCTAATAAATTGATCCTAGGGAGGAAAGATCAATGTGGAAGAGGTTGTCTCTACTACTATCTATCAATTGATTAGTAGGACAGAGATAACATTCTTAAGACCTCAATCATGGCAACTCACTTTGAGAATGTCTCTTTGGATTCATTCCTTAAGGAGAGGAATCTAGGGCACCAAGAAACCACATCTGGTGGTGAGGGTGGAGAGGCTCGGCCTAGGACCTCATCTCCTAAGGATTCCACAACTATGGATGAGGGAAATATGAAACAAATACATGAATTTATGGCCCATAACCTTGAGCTTGCTCAAATACTAAATACCTCACACACTGAAAATAAAGGCTTCAAGGTTATACTGAACGAGCCATAGTTCTCGAATTTGAGATCTGTCTACTGAAATCTTCGGCATATAAAGTATTTGATTTGGAAACATAACTCAAAATTCTCCAACAGCAAGCTGCAAGAGTCACCATTCTTGAAAAACAACTCACATCTTTTCAGCAAGCTGCAACAATGACAATGGATTTTGAACACAAAGTGGAACAACTTCAAGAGACCATTGACCTTCAACAATTTATCATTCTAAGTCTTCAACAATCAACACCATAAGAACCTTTGGATGTACCTTCCTCTACACGCTTATGGTCATCTAGAATCTTGGATAATGCTACCAAAAAGGGGAAATATGATCCCAAAGAAGTTGAATATATTATCCAAATATTGGCTACCCAAGTTGTACATGCTACACAACCAGTCTCTTATTCCACAAAGTGGACCGACCAATATGAGCCTTTATAAAAAATTAAAGTCTCAATGAGTGAGCATCTTGATAGGTATGGTTATGATTATTCAGAAGAGAAGAAGATAGAAGCTAGAAGAATGATGAAGAGGGTGAACCAAAAGGTTCAACTTAGAAGAGGAGATTGGGCCATGATGAAAATATTTAGAACCTCTTCTTTGCTCTCTCTTGAAAGGAAGAGTTATGATGAGAAATCATCAAAGAGACAGCTTGTGCTAGGACTTAAAGCCTCTCCCAAGGTATTTACTAAAGAAGAAGCACCATTGTTAAAAGCTCTATTGGAAGCTATAGAAAGCAATAGGAAAGAAGATGTTTCAGTAAAGGATCCTCATACAAAATGGTGGCTTACATAAGAGGCAACCAAACTATAGAAGCTGATATGGAAAAGCATGGGGTGAATCTTGAAGCTGAACCAACCCAACTTCATAACAAACCTGAGTCTGAACTTAGAAAATCAGCTGAGGAGATATTTGGCCAACTAGAGGTTAAAGCTGAAACTGTTGTTAGCTCTAAGGTGATTGTGGAAACCGATGACCCAAAAGTCACTAAGGATGTTGAGAGAGCTCAAACAACTATCGATGATCCCAATTCAGCTGGTAAGGCATCAAGTGTAACAATCAGGCATTCAATAATTAGACCTATTGAAATATCTACCCTTGACAAAGGTAAGAGACTTATGACTACCAAAGAGGAACTTGAAATTGAGTCATAGAAATCAATGGTTAGATTTTTGATAACGAAGAAGGTGGAGTGGTTCCTAAAACATGTTGAAAGAGAAGTTATAGACTTTAAAGGAGGTAGATCTTAAGATTCCCCTATTAAGAAGAACATCATTGCACTGATCAAAAGTGTAAAGGAATCAAGAGCTGCATGAACTATAACAAAAGAATTCAACCATGGTGGTGACCCAACATATAAACATCAAAAGCTCCAACAAAACCAAAGGCTAAATTTGTTAATAAGGTTCCATCTAAGTCATCCAGCGTAAACCAAAAGCCAAAGTTGTCAATAAGGTTCCATCTAAGTCATCCAGGCCATCTGCTAAAAGCACCTAAAGGACAACTAACAGCAGGGTTCAGCAACCGTAATAGCTAAATCCAAACCCATGCCCTCTAATGAGAAGAAAGATAACAAGGATCAAGAAAAATGTCTTCTAGTAGCTCAACTTGAGTTGAAAGGATTTAATTTTAATAAGATCGTGAATTTGAGCTCTATTGAGATAAAATTCATGTTGATAACTGTAACTCATGCTGAATTGAAGAAAATAGCTGAGTTAGCTACAAAAAAGAGGGTTGCATAAGAAAAAAACAAAGAGAAAAAAGTCAAGAAGAATTCAAGGACAAGCAACAAATGAAGATGTTCCTCAATTATTATGGTTTCACTAGTATCCTTCAACCGTTTAAGAATGACAAATCTAAGATGTTGTTTCATAAAGTACTAACAAGATGTTGTTTCATAAAGGACTAACATTAGTAAAGTCTGATGTTGGTGAAGAAATTCCTGAAACTCCACTATCAGTGTATGATCCCATAGTGAAGTGAGAATATGATTAGAAGAAAGATACTTCATAACCAACTGGTATCATTCAACCATTTGAGATAGCTTCTTTGACCAAGATAAAACTAAGGAATCCGAGCAATGATTCTAAGGAAAGGGAAGTGGAAATTCACCGATGAGGATCGACAAATCTCATCTAGAGAAATCAAGGAAGACTTTAAAACAAAGGAAGAAGAAACTAGAGTCCGAAGATGCTGAAACCATCCCATCTGTCGAACCCAACAACCAAGCACAATCACCTCCTACCACTCCTCCACCTGCATAGAGCCACTCAACATGGTTCTCCACAAGTCCAAAAAATTTTTGAAGCAACTAAAACGCTTACCTAAAGCCAATATGATGATTCAGCAGATGAAGTGACCATCTCCAATATTGCTAAAAGAATGAGACATGGGGTAGGAACAACTTGAAGAAGAATATGAACTCTAAAAATAGGAGGAAGAAGAAGGTTTAAATAATGATGATACAATAATCATCAAATAGGGTTATGATTTGAAAGAAAAAAACTTCTTCGTAGAAGGAAGAACATCAAAATCTTTCTTACTATCTAAGCTGGAGGTTTTGAAGCTTAGCCTTGAAGACTTAAAAAGGCAGTAGAAGTTAGCCTCAGAATATGAAAGCAAGCTAGACAAGTTACAAATATATGGTTGTCATTCTGAAAATGAAATTTAGAAACAAGGCTGAGCAAAAGGAAGAAGAAAAAGGTCTACATGTAAGTCCACTGAGCATTCATGACCCAATTACACATTAAAGTTACAATTCCTCAACCAAAACCGTCTGTCTAACTTATATTGGTGCTAGTAGTGTTCAAGTCAAAAAGTATGACCTTTTCAGACTATCTCGACACAATATGAAGGATTTGGTGAATCTACCTCTTGACAACCCATCAAGAGATAGAAATGGATATGTGTATGAATAGTTGTTGATTAGAATGCTTAAAAGATGAAGACATAAGTTTTAGTGGCATCATCCTAGGGAGACTTTGTTAATCAATAAAGAGGATACAACTATAAAAAAACTCAAAATTCATCACTAGCCTTTATCTACGAAATTCTTCCAAGTGTAAACTGTCTGCCGATTTGCATATGTTGAATGTCTGCCAAGCAACATAGTTTATTAACTGCCTATCAGCCATTCGACCAATGAACTGCTGATCGACTACTATTGATCAAGCTGTTATACAAGACAAGACTTTATGCACCAACGTTGTCTATACCGACGGCTGGTGTGTTCTGCCTTTTGAATACAACATAGTACTAAAGTTGTCTAACTCTGATGTAGTGATTATTGTCTAGCTATACATCTAAAATGGAATAGTTTAGTCTTATTATTTAGATTTTATATATAATGTCATCACACTTGTATAGTTGAGGCAAGCTTTTCGTCCCACTTGGTCTATCTGCCAATTGTATCATTTGTACTCAAATGATTAATCAAGTGAATACTTTGAAAGAATTACTTGTGTATTTACCTTTGCTCAAAGTATTTGTGTTCTGTTAGTAAGTCGTTAACTTAATTTCCACATATGTTAACTACTGATCAAAGAAGAAGTTCTTCTTAATCTAAATCACCCAATACAACACGGTCAAAATAGGTTTTAGGAATAGTGGTTCTAGTCATATCAGGTCATTTAAAATAATCAATTTATTTTGGGTCAGAAATAGGTTCTAACAAAAATGGCTTGAAGTTGAAAAAGTCTTGTAGAAAAAGCCATTGTAATGAGTCAAGCCACTTTTTTTCAATGACTCTTATTGGCAACCAATATCGGTGGAAATGGTGCAAGTGGCGATGATTATTGTGTTGGTGGCACATGGTAGCAAACTTCTAACCAGCACCATGGTGGGGATAGTGGTGGTGCAACCGGTGGAAACAAAGACAATAATAGCGAGGATGTAAATTACATCGCAATGGTGGTGTCATCAATGAGGTGTTGGTGATGATGCAGAGGTTGTGTTGATGGTATTGAAAATTAGTCTTGATAGTGAGGCAGTAGTGGTTTAAGTGAAGTAGTAAAGTTACTACAAGTGGAAATAGTGATCATATGGTGGTGTTGATGGCAACTTGTAGGTGGTGGTAATAGATAATGGTCATTAGCGGGGTTGGCTAATTAGACCATTTTAAGTTAGCGAATTTAACAAGACAGATCCAGTTTAACCCATTGTATATTTTGAGAAGACCCTAGTTGAACCATTTAATAAATTGAGTTCACCAAGTGAACCTTTATATACATAAACTGGATAATTACTTGAAGAATTTGTCATAATTTATACTCCTATGCTATAAGAGATGATGAAAAACATTGACAATTATCCACAAATGGATCACAGAAAATCCAAAAAGAACCAATATGTTGCACATAGATGATAAAGATCCCAGAAAATAAAAAGCAATTTTATAAATATTTTCTCTAGCTACCGAAAGGATCTAGAAACGTAGAAGAAAGAGTTAAAAAAATAAATTAAAATTAAAAAAATTTGTTAGGAGTTACCCACATACTACCAACAGATGCCTTAGTGGGTAGGAACTCAATTGCTATCGGTGGTGAACATGGGTGAGCAAAAACTCATTTCCTATGAACAATTATTTCAAGGTTGGATTACCAACATCACAAGAGAATACAAATTTAGATAAGATTTCATACTATACTTTTAATCATTTGTTGGTAAAAAGTATCTGTGATGTGTATCCGGTTAATAAATGTTTACTTTATATACACCTAACTTCTATGGCTTTATATGTATTCTTAACTGAATATAGTGTAAAAACATATATAGGCACGCACACATACATGCATGCATGCATACATATATACATGCTCCCTAAAGCCTAATGTTGGTTTGGATCTTTAGTTTTAAATATGGAAAATATGATGTTAAATCCTTCATTAAGCTGAAAGATCATGCACATTATGTTTGCTTATTTTTGCATAGGTCATGCTATGTAGAGTTTATATTTCCCATATGCTTTATTTGATTTATTAGTTAGTTAAAGTTTGTTAATTTAGTTATCATTTAGTTAGTTGATAGCTTTCTCTCTTGACATTTGTATGTATAGAGGATAAAGACATTTATATGTTACCTACCTCCACCGGGCATGAACCTCTCTCCTTATAAGTCTCTTAAGCTACAAAAATCTTTATATAGCCTTAAATAGGCTTCTCGTCAATGGTATGGAATGCTATCTATGGCCTTTAAATCAAGAGAATTATTGGCTCTCAAAATGAACCTTCTTTGTTTTCTAAGTCCATGGGTACATCAGTTGTTCATATTGTAGTTTATATGTTGATGACATTCTTATTATTGGAATGCTCGGGGAGAAATACATCACCTTAAAGATTTTCTTCATTCTGCTTTTATAATTGAAGATATTGGTGAGCTCAACTATTTCCTAGGAATGGGTGTTTTGCAAACCTTTAATGGTGTTCTTATTTGTCAACATAAATTTGCCACAGATTTGTTGATAGAATTTGATGCTGCTACCCTTCCTCCTACAAGTTGTCCTTTACCTCCTCATTTTACAGTTAAAGAGTGGTGAAGGTTCTAAACTTTAAGATCCTTTACTATATAGGTGGCTTGTGAGCAAGCTCAATTATCTCACTCACACCCATCCGGATCTTACATTTGTATTTCAATTTCTTAGTCAATTTATTCAAGATCCATGCTTACCTCATTAGAAGGCTAATTCTCATGGTCTTGCTTATGTCAAAGGCACTTTATCCTAAGGCTTCTTGTCCTAACAACTGAAAATTGTGAGTGGCTATTATATTGCTCTTGGTGGTTCTCCTAATTCTAGGAAGTCTAAGAAACAACCTATTGTTTCCTTAAGTTTAGCTGAGGCTAAATACATATCTCTTTGAAGAGTGACCACTGAACTAGCTTAGCTCACCCAATTGTTGATAGAACTTAATGTTCTTAACATAACACCTATTCTTATCAAATGTGATAGCCAAGTTGCTATTCATATTGCCAAGAATTTGGTATTTCATGAACACACAAGCATATTGAGGTTGATTGTCATTTTGTTCACGAAAAGCTTTAAGAGGGATTAATTTCACGTCTTTATACCTGGACCAATGACCAACTAGCTGATCTATTTACAAAGAGTTTATCAAGTCCTCAACTTGTTTCTTACTTTCCAAGTTGGTATTTCCCGCACCTCAAACTTGAGGGGGGTGTAGAGTTTATATATCGCACGTGCTTCATTTAATTATTAGTTAGTTAGTTAAAGTTTGTTAATTTAGTTTTCAGTTAGATTGTTGATAGTTTTCTCTCTTTGACATTTGTATATATAGAAGTGTTATGTAGTTTTGTTTGACTTAATAAAAACTTCTCTAGTTACACCCTATTTTACGTTTCAAAACCAGATAGGTGATTGTTATTGATTTTAATCTTAATCTAAATACGATCATTTTATTAGAAATTTACTCAAGTAAAATAGAGTTAGGATGGTACCTAATAATACCATTCAGTTTTCTAATCTTTCTTGATTTGTAATTACATGAACTATTACATTTTTACTTGTTATGTGAGTTGTGGTTGCAACATATAAATTGTTGATTTACTTTAAGGATACATTTGGCCTATTGAATGGATTTTACATTTCAACAAAACGTGTTGGGAGCTTAGTTTTGATTGTGTCGATAGCAAAAGAGAGAATGATTATGCAATGACGTGAAACAAAAAACAATGGCATATATGTTCTAGGTGTGTGCATGCTGGTCGATTCAACTCCATCAATGGGTTGGTGGTCGTTGTACTTAGAGGTGATGATGCGACACACAATGGTGATGTATTCAATCTATAGAGAGAAATGGTGGTGACATATGTAGGTTTGGTGTGAAGATAAGAGCTGTCCAAGTGGTCTTAATAATGACTCATAGTTACCAGCTGAACACAAGGTAAGTTCTATATGCCATATTTTAATATTTTTAAGGGTTTTTTCATTGCATGTGTGTGTCTAACAGTTTTAAAGGTGGTCAACGTGTCTTGTGTGGTATATTATTTAAGATCATAAATGTGATTAGTGGCCATTTTTCGGTTGTTTTACATGTGAGATTTGAAAATATGTGTTACTTTTATATGTTATATCGAATTTAGTTAATAAGGCAACTCTTTATAGATGTTTGTAATTATGTGAGGTGGGGAGTGGTTTGGTTAATATGGTTTACTCAATTTCTTGTGTTTAGGTGTGTAAATATTTCATAGAAATAGCTTGTGGGCATTGCAAGTGACATGTTTGATGTGGTAAAAATTTGCACATGTGTTAATACTATATGGGTCATGTTTGTTAAATTTGGGTAATGTTTGTTAAATTGTGTTTTTCTAATTAATTAGAATAGTTACACGAGCATGATGGTAGATGGGTGAATTTCAATGAGTGGAATGTAAATAATAATGTGATAGGGCTTATATTGATGAGATAATATATGTATTTTCATTTAATCAAGTATATGTAAGAATCATTACATGAGTGGATTCATAGGATAATAATCATATATGAGTCCATATAATTGTACATGTATAAATTTATTTTTATGAGACTTAGGGTGCATGAGTGTGTGAAAACAATTAATATGATTCTTTTTAGAATGTTTTTAAGTGAGCGAACAATTTGAAACTAAAACTAGGTATAGAACGTGTGTTCCCATGTTCTTAATGATAAATGTGGATAGTTAAGGGTTGTGAATTATCATGCCCTAAAAGTGTGTGTATGTATTGGTTAAGTACATTTAAGTCGGTATGTATGGGCAGTGGGTTATACATATAATATATGAAAAGTGTGAAGTCCATTTCAAATGCAAAAAGTATGGGTTATGCACTAATAGTGAATCATACAAAATAATTTATAAACCCTATGAATATCATATAGGGTGATGTGATGGTGGTAACTATTGATCTATGAAGATTATGAAGCCACCGAAAACTTAAGAATTCAACACTTGCTACCAATTGCCGATTTCTAACAAGTACTGAATCAATTGCCAAAACACATATGTTGAATAACTACCAATCTTCATAAGCTGAACAACTACCAATCAACATTCACTGATCGACTGCTGCTTATCAACACTAAACTTCATAAGCTGTTGATCAACTACATAGAACAAGACTGTGTGTACCGACGGCTGCTGTGTTTCACTTTTGGAGACTACATAGTATCAAAGTTGCATAACTTTGATATGCATATGGTCTGTTTTTCTATACATTCTGGGCATAGAATAGTTTATTCTTATTGTTTAGATCTCGAAGTATAAAGTCTCCACACTTGTATAATAGATGCAAGCTTTATCAAGCCACTTGGTTTTTCTACCGATTGTATCATTTGTACTCTAAAAATTCATCAAGTGAATGCTTTAAAAGAACAACTTGTGTATTTATCTATACTCAGAGTATTATGTTTTTTAGTAAATTGTTAACTTTTATTTCGCATTTTTTAACTTCTGGTTAGATAGAAAAGTCTTGTTAATCTATAACCCTGCTCCAACAAGTGGTATTAGAGCTTTGGCTCTTGATTTGCTTAAAGTCACCTTTCAACAAATAACTTGTTTTTCATTTGATCACACTATCAAATACCACACTTCTTCATACCCCTCTATCATTTCAAAAGAACTACTATACCCATCTCAAGTAAGCATGACTTGGAGAATAGAACTCAGACCAAACCCCCCATGTTTACATCACTTGACTATGATACCTAGAAAATCCAAATGGAGGATTTTATAAGGAATCAAGAATGATACTTTGGCTCTGTATTCTAAATGGACCATATGTCCTAATGGTCCAAGCTGCAGGTGAAGGTGGAGTCATGATTCATAAAGATCCTATAAAGTAATCATATGAAGATCTAAAGAAGATGGTAGTGGATTCAAAAGCTCTATGGATGATGAGAATGAGCATACCAAACAACATCATGCACGGCCTCAAAAAATCAATATTGCTCAGAAGTTGTGTGAAGCATTGAAGGCAAGATTTGAAGGAGCATATGATATGAAAGAAAACAAAAGAGATGTCTTGAAGCAGAAGTTCGAGAACTTTGGTTTCACAAGGGGAGAAACCAAGATTGCTACATATCTTAAATATGTTAAACCACTAGACTCTATCAATGAATCAGGAGTGAACATAAAGAATAGTGATGTTCTTAGAAAGTTTTTGAGGTCTCTACTGAAGACATGGATAATTAACAATTTGTCCATTAGAAGAACTAAGAATATGAAGAGAATGAATCTTGATAAGTTATATGGCACACTGAGTGCTTATTAGATAGAGATGGATGCATTGAAGAATCACTTGATAGATCTTCAAACCCCTCAAAGTCATTAGCTCTTATGGAACCTATTCATGAACCAATTCACTTCCACTCCCATTTCCAAGCCTATCAAACTCTTATGGTGACTCATCAAGTACCAATGATTACCTATCCTAAATCTCCAACTACTGAATATTGGTTATCATAATCATTCAGTAGATGGAAGCAGCAGGCCTCCACAAACATATTCCTCAAACTTAGCTTTTGTTAGTAAACAAGCCAGCTTTTTTAACTCTCTAAAGAATATCTAGAATGCATTCACCTAGATGATCTTGAATAAATGGAGATCAACTAGCAGATAGTCATGATCTCCTTTAAGGATAAGTAGTCTCAGTAGAGAACTAGAAAGAAGTTCCTAAGGCAGAATATATCAGGATTTGGGTTTGACAAGAGCAAAGTGAAATGCTTCAAATGCAAGCAGTTTAGGACACTTTGCCAAAGAATGCAAAGCACCAAAGTCAAACCCATCACCCTAAGCTCATCAAACTTTCAACAACCCTCAACTTATGAAAGTCCCTCTACTTCATCGAGCCAAAGAAATATAGTAGTTGTAGCATCAAAAGAAGAGGAGATTGACCAGAGCTTCCAAGTGGAAGATGTCACCCTTATCAACAATGAATTAATGGCTTGAAGCTTACCCTCCTCACCTGAAGAAACTTTTGAACCCTATTGTATACCTGAGTGCTATGCTAAGGTAAACTTGTATAGAAATCACAATTTGGATATCATAAAGGATGTTGAATCAATCAATCTTCTTAAAACTAATTTTAAGAAAATGATCAAGCTTAAAAGGAAAATATAATAGATCTATAAAAGATCATTTGACAACTAAAACATGAGAAAACTAACTTGATGACCCAAATTGATGATCTTTTGAGTAGATTGAAATCAGCATAATGTGATTTGGCTATAGCTAAAGCATATGCTAATAAATAAAATGTTCAAACTAAAAAGCTTGGAAATAGAAGGCTTTTACTAAAAACTCCCAAAAGTTATATCCCTACGTGCAAACTGGAGGTAGAACCACCAATGGCATACACTCTCATATATATCCCTACATGAAACCTTGAAGTAGAGAAGCAAGTATCTGTCGAACCCACCTGTACAAGGGTATTTGCTGAAAAAGTTAAGATAGCAAAGAAGGAAGAGGAGGGAATGTTTGAAGTAGTAGATGAAAACGAAGAGAAAAAAGGAAAGGAAGAGGAAGAAAGGGAGAAGAAGAGGGAAGAACTCACGAACTAATAAAAATGAGGCAAGAATGAAGAGATAAAGAAGGAGATACAAGAAATTAGGCAGATGATAAAGTCAGCTAAGAAATAGATGAACATCACATGCCTAGTATGTGGGGAAGACAGTCACTTTGCAAACTATTGTCAATACAATCCCCTAGCACACTCCATTAGTCATCCCAATTAGCGAAAACCTTCAAATAAGCCTGCAACTATCAAACAATCATCAAAAGGAAAAAATGGTGTCCATAAACTATTCAGAAAAAAGTCCATCAGGTGCTTATTCAAAGGCAAAGTCAGCACCTCTGAAGGATCTACCAAACAAATTAGCAGCTCCAAACTTAAAGAAGAAGAAGAAGAAGAAGACTTTTGAGAATTCTTCACTATCTCCAAAAGCTTTAGAAGGCCATCACAAAAAGGATATTGTAAAAATATCAGGCAAAGTCAAGAAAATCCTGGAAACTAAAGACATATGTCAAATCCTTAGATGACCCAAAACCAAATACCACCCCTTCAGCATTTATCATTGAAAAAAGACTGCTGAAAACTGAATGCCCCAAGACTAAACAAGCTTGGGTGCCCATTCATCATAACCAATTTGTTTATGTGCACAATTATTAACAAGCCAAAACAAACTTGTGGTGTGGATAGTGGATACCCCAGGCACATCATAGGTGACAGATCATGCATGCTGAATCTAGAACATATGATGATGGATTTGTTACCTAGTGATACAAAAGGAAGATACATTACTGGCAAGGAGACAGTCAGCAATGCAAGGTAAGCTTTGACAAGGTGGACTATATGAAAAAGTTAAATTATAATTTGTTGAGTGTGTCTCAGCTGTGTGATAAAAAACATAACACTCTATCAAAGATCATGAATATATTGTCCTATCTCCTTGGTTTAAGATTCCAAATAACAAAATACTTTTAAGAGTTCCCGAGAATAGTAGTATGTACATGCTCCACATGTAGAATGCATCACCTTCAGGAAATGTATCATGTTTGATTTCCAAAGCTTCACTAAATGAATCCTCTCTTTGGAACAGAAGATTGGCACATGTAAACCTCAAAAAGATGAATAAACTAGTTTGGAATGGGTAAGTCACAAGACTACCAAACAAGAAGTTTGCATGTGCTGACCATCGTGTTGCCTATCAAAACAAAGAAAAGAAAAGCAACACAGATCTTCTCATAAGTTCAAATAATTGAATTTAGTCACCAAACCTTTACATCTACTACACATGGAATTATTTGGAACAACAGGTGTACAGAGTTTGGAGGTGAAGGTCATATTACTTGGTAATAATAGATGATTTTACAATATTCAAATAAGTTTTCTTTTTAGAGACTAAAGATGAAACTTTTGATATTTTTAAATCATTTATTATTAAAATTAAGACTCAAATTGATCAAATGGTTAAAAAAATTAGATGTGATCAGGGCACTAAATTCAAAAACCACACCCTTATTTTTTGTTAATCCAAAGGTATTGCAAAGCAATATAACACTCCTAGAACTCTTTAGTAGAATAGAGTTGTTAAAAGGAGAAATATGACATTTATTGAGTCTGCAAGGACCATGATGTTTGACTCAAACTTGCTATAACATTTTGGGCTGAAGTAGTCAGTACGACACATTGTGTTTAGAACAGGGTGTTGATAGTCAAGACATATGAAAAAATATCTTATGAATTATGGCATAAGAGAAGACCATTCATAGGGTTTCAAAGACCTTTTGTTAGTTAATGCACCTTTCTAAATACAAAGAACATTTATCCAAATTTTATAAGGAATTAGTAAATGGGTTCTATGTAGGATACTGATCACAAGCTAACGCTTATAAAGTATACAACAATGCAAATCACACTATTGAGGAATCTAAAAATGTGATATTTAATGAAAATTTCTCAAATAGTGTTGGAAATACCCCAAGTTAGATGTTTGATCTAAATGGATTCATAAATGCATTTAACCATTTGATTGAAATGTTTCAGGAGACACTCTTAACAGATCAGTAGACAAACAACTCCCAAGTACTAAAAACCATAAGGTTAATCTACCATAGGGTCTCAGTCACAACAGGTTATCTATAGATATAGTTCAGCCACATTCAAAAAAAGAAGATGCTAATACCACAAACAATATAGGGCAACCATCAATTGCTTATTATGACTCATCAAATAAGGATTTCATGATAATTGTGGTACTAGACAATCTCTGAAAAAGAACCAATTATGACATATGCTGAAGGAGTCAATTTAGCAGTTGAACTAGTCAATCCATCTACTAAACTTCCTGAAACAAATTCTCCAACTTGGATATATCTTAGCAACTCCAAGTAATCCCAATACTGAGAATTCATACAGAGCACCTAGTTGAGAATTTATTGTTGATGTAGATGTTGGTGAGCGTGAGTGAAGTAAACATTGTTTGTTTTCATGCTTCCTTTCTCAACTATAGCAAGGAAAGTGGATGAGGCCATAAGAGATAATAGTTGGGTAGAAGCTATGCAAGAGGAGCTACTCTTAATATGTTATATAGAAGGTTTGGAAACTATATACACTTCTACAAGACCGTTTAAGGAATGGTCACTTATAACACAACACACAATGAGGAGAGTGTTTAGAACACTTAACGGATCAAATAGGGATCTGGGAACAATATGGTTTGATACTTAGAACACAAGCAAATATGAGACAGAACAAGAACAAACAACACAAGGATAACAGTTTTCAAGAATTTTGTATATTGCTCTCAAGTTCTTTACAAGTATTTCAAAGCATAAATAAAAATACAAAGACCTGAGATTTTATACTACATCCTGCAGTCGGCCATACTTAGAAAGCCAACAGAAAACATTGCTCTAGAAAATAACAAAATCAAATGTAGAGTCAAAAGGCAGATTGCCTTTTGACTCGTGACTATGATATACCATAGCTCATATCCTAATATATTATAAAAAGGATACAAGTATATAAAGTAGAAAGCAACAGACTCAAGACCTCAATGTACAGTTACCAAAAGCATGGACCTTTTCACCAACATATATAAGTTGGTGAGTCTTTAGAGTTGCAGAGGAAAGTGATCCAACTTCATGGGCAAATACATCAGATAAAGCATGTGTTAAAAGTCTTAGAAGAAATCATCCTTCACTTGTTGGATTTGGAAGACTTTGTCTTTGAAGCTTTGGAAGACTTCACTTTTGGCTTCGGAAGATGTTGGTCTTGGCTTGGGAAGATTTTACACTTGGATTAATTCTCATGTAGGGTGTAAAACTTTTGAAGCATCTCTACTCAGAACTTAAGTGAATGCATGCAGGAGGAGACTTAAGATGTTTTAGGTGCATTACCCTTACACTAACCTTACAA
Organism: Flaveria trinervia; assembly: GCA_025506515.1. Classification (NCBI taxonomy): domain Eukaryota; kingdom Viridiplantae; phylum Streptophyta; class Magnoliopsida; order Asterales; family Asteraceae; genus Flaveria; species Flaveria trinervia. The sequence goes on along the minus strand of CM046454.1, from coordinate 15,925,401 downwards.
ACTCTCTCTAGGCTGATGCTACCAAAACACTGAAGACCTTAGATATTGATAGACCTTATTATAATAATGACCATGCCCTTCTTCATCAGATGGTTAGGATCACTCAGACTTTCAAAGTATCTTCTCATCTCAAAGAGATCATGCAGGTAGGTTAAACATGTCCTACCACGTATAGACATCTTGACCACATTGATCTCTGTTGACTTACCATCTTTCTGGATTAGTAATGAAGGTCTAGGACAAGATGGATCTTCCTGATGCAAAAAGAGTTGCTTGGATTGGAGTTGTGTGTGATCCCTCTTGTTGCATTTTCTTAGGATGTTCTGACTCATCCTAAGGTTTAGAGGTGGATGACTTGGATTTCTTCTTTGACTTTTCCTTTCTAGCCATCCTTTCTTCCTCTTTAAAGTCTTTGATTGAGAGGACTGGCCTTCAGCACCCAGTTTTTCTAATTTGTCTTTCTCAGTTGGGTCCTCCTTTCTCACAGGTTCAAAAGGAGAGGGAGTTTGACCATGCTGTGGATCAGAATATGAAGCTTGCTGAGGTCCAGCAGGAGGTCCAGGTTGTGTTGTCTCAATTTGTTCAACCTTAACCTACACTTCCAGAGGGGCTTGACTTGGTGGGGTGTGTAAGTCAATAAGCTCTCTTCTCTTAATCATCTGCTTGATCTCCCTTATATTTTCATCCATGGTGGTTAGAGACATTGGGCCAAGTATCCTTTCAGAGAATCCATACAGCTTCAAGAAGCTCATCATTCTCACCTATCAGCAGACTTCTTTTGACTCTTTTGGATTATAGCTCTTGACTTGGCTAATTCTTCTCTCATCTTTGTCTTTATAGCCTTTTGTTCTTTGAGTACTTGATGTTCAAGTTGTTTGAGATATTCAAACTCAATATACTTATAGGTAAAGGGAAGATGTGCAGCTACTTGGTACAATCCTGTGGCACTCAGGTAGCTGATCATGTTTTTCCTATTAGCTTCTTTATCTACATGAGGTTGTGAAGTTACCACAGTCTCTTGCATTGGGCTTTCTTGAACAAGAGAGAGGGTAAGAACATGTTTTCAAAGTCTTTTTTGTCTTCTTTCTTCTTTGATTTGGAGGAGCAACCTTGCATCCTCTACTTTACCTCTCTAGACATTCCATGCCTACCAGTTCATTTAGTTATTCTAAAGGGAGATAGATGATCTCATCAATGTCATAGTTCCTTGTCTGCAAGTAAGTAATCCTAACTTCCCTTAACTCATCATCTTGAATGTTTGGTCTTAGGGCATCCCTGATTATAGCTTCCATGAAGCTTGAAGACCCGGTGGAACTTTCTTCCCTTAGCTTACTCTTCCTCTCTGTCTCTTTCCTCCTCAATCTCCTCAGGAGTCATTATCCTTTTCCATTTGTCACCCATAACCTTGTGACTCAGAGTGGAGAGAGCTTTGGCCTTTATTGCTTGGAGTCGCATCCATACTCTGCCCAAAGAGAGGCTCTGATATGCCTTAACCAGCAGGTGTTTCACTAAGGGGATGGATTTTTGAAGTTGTTGGTTCTGTGATAGTGCTCACAGGTTCTATCACAGGGCATTTAGTCAAGGTTTTCCCTTTGAAGCTAATCTTAGGGTCCACTTTAAAATACAGTGACTAATGACATTGCTAGCTCACATTTGTCTTCTTTCTTTGAACACTTCAGCAATCTAGTCTTGATTCCTTTGAGCCATTCTGCTTGCTTGCCTAAGTTGACTTGGGTTGGCAAGTGGCATGTTGATTAGATCAAAACCTTCATAGTAGTTCAAGGTTTGAAAATTGAAGACTTTTGATGTCCTTGAACTCTTTGAAGTATAAGGGCTCTTCTATCAACATTATACCTCACCCATTATGTAATTAGAATCTCCTTGGGGTGGAGTTGACATAGCCCTTGGAATTTCCTCCTTAAAAAGACTCTGAATGAGTGAGTCCACATTATTGTGAACTTGAGAAGGTTGCTGAGTATGGACAACTGCAAGTGAGAATGGTGAGTCCTCAATGTCCATACTCTATGAAGAACTCACGGGTTCTGTATTGCTATGACTTTCTCCCCCTTTTGGTAGTATCACCTAGTTGCATAGGTGAGCTAGGATTTAGGTCAATCACATACACAAGTTCTTGTGTTCCTGGATGAGCTCCTCTTAAAGGCATCCTAGCTAGTTTCTCCTTAAGATAAGATATCTCAAGTTGTTGATCATTGACCCTGTTTTGTAAGGTAGTCACCTGAGATTCCAGGTGACTACCCTTAGAAACTAAATAGGAGTATGTTTGTGACAATTTTTGCACCTTTCATCTCATATTCCCTTCATCTTCATCAAAAGAATCATTAGGGGATGAAAGAATTAGACCAAATTCTTCTCTCACCCCCAGCATGTGTTCTTGGCTACTGGATTTCCCCTGCCCACAGATAACTTCAAGTGAAGTATCGATGAGCTGAGTTGCCATGGTAACATTTTAATGATGTAATCATTTGCAAAAGTGAGAGCCTCTGTCATATGGACCTCCTGAATAGGTTTAGGGAGATCTGCCTTAGTGATAGGAGAATGATGTGGGCTAGACAAGGGAAAAGCAAGAGCACTCATCTCTCTTTGAGTGGGGAGGAGTAGAGAGACTCTTGGTACTCATTGAATCCCATGTCTTCATCATTATAGAATTTTCGGTTAGGAATAGGTTGATTTAGATCAAGAGGCTAGGGATGGTAACTTTCCCTCAAGGTTGTTCACTAGAGTTTTGAGACTCTGAGTGAAGGCTTAAGGTTGCTTGGGTAATGAGCTCATCAAAGCTGAGCATGAGGAACCTCAGAACTGATTGTAGTTAAGATGGGAGTGGTTTGCTCCTCAGGAGAACTGGAAGCTCTAGTGTTCACTTCTTCCAGTATAGGTGATGATATAGGTGCATGCACAAGCTCAATAGCTTGAGCAGGGATTCGTTTTAATTTTCTTTGGTATATGAGGAGCATTTGTGGCTGCTTAGGAGGTTAAGAAGTAAAAGGTGCGGGTTCAACATTATCTTGGGTTGCTAGGTTGTTGCCTTGAGCAATGAGCTCTAACATTTTTATGACAAGAGCTGTATCTACCCCAAACAAGCCAACAGTTAGCATTTTCACAGTCTTAAAGATGTCAGGCTTCATCAGTCCCAATTTAAGAATATTACATACTCCCCTCAACTATGAGCTCAATTCACAATTGAGAATGTGTTGAACATATCTAGGGAACATATTATACTTTAAGGAGTCCAACTACAAGTAGATTTGTATAAACAAATTGTGAGTACCTCAATCTGACCCCCTGGATCATTCCATGGACTATAAAGGAGAGATATTCAGGAATCTTGTCCCATCCACCATGCTTGTTGGATATGTTGTGGATGATCACATAAAGTAAGTACTTCTATTGGGATGAGACCTTCCTTTCTTGAAGGTTTTTACAGAAAATTCCCCTCATATCCATCTGCTCAAAGGAATGATTTACAGCTTCCTTTGGGAAGGACAACTCACCTTCTTTATCATCCAACTAAAGATGGATGTTGATGATGGCTGGAGTAGATTATCCTCCCCTGTACTATGGCAAATAGTGCCTTCTCCCCGTCCATAATGACCTCTTGGCAGGTCTTCTAGAATTCTGAAAGCTAATCCTCATAGAGAGGAGGATCAATGGTAAGGGAGGTGAAGTAGTTAGACAGAGAAAAGAAATGGCTCCTTTGAGAAACTTGGATCTTGCTCAGAGTTCAACAGAGCAACCTGACTGTGTTGCCTGCGGAGTTGAGTGGAAAAATCTGGGTTGCTTTTGCGGTTGAGGTAGGCCATTTGAGAAAGCTTAATAGTGAAGAAAGATAACAACAAAGCAGGTTTGAGGGTGAATTTAGGTTTTGAAATAGTTCAGATGAAGAAGAGAGTGAAAAAAGGGAAGAACCATTGGGTATATTTATATGAAATAGATTTGAGACAAAGTTAATGAAAGAAGATTGTTGGGTTTTGTAACAAATAAATCAAAGCTAGTTTAACCATTCAAACATGAAAAATGCAGCGGATATATGGGTTAAAGATATGATTACCAATCTGAAAATTTTCACCATTTAAAGCATAAACAAAACCCAAGAATAAGGATCAATAATATATGTGAAATAGTGTACTATCAAACCATAAAACAACCATAGGGAGTTCATAGATACAACCTTTCTTGTACAAATGTTGTAGATGTATGAGATGAAGATGAAGATGAAGATGAAGATGAAGATGTTGTTGAATATCCAGCCCCCAAGAGAGAGAGCCTCAAGTTGTGATACCACAAGTTCTTTCAAACACCTTGCAAGTTAGGATGCACAACACCTCAACTCTCTACCAATGCTCCTTGAAAGATCCGAAATTTTCAGCCCTTGAAGCTTCAATCCGAAATTTCAGCTCTAGGTTTTGGAGAGAATACTTTGTCTTGTGTGTGAGAGAGATGGTGTGTTCTTAAAAGAGTGCAAGAGTGATTAAACTTGAAGTGTCCAAGACAAACAAAAGACCCCTCACTAACCCAAGAGAGCGGCCAAAACATTTACAAAATGGGTTTCCCCCCCATTTTGTAATTTTATAAATTTGCACTCTTTTAAGTTATTAGCTTATAAAATTAAAACCTATTTTAATTTTATAACATAACACACTTTTATTTGTTATTATTTAACCAACTTAAATAATGAAACAAATAAAAATCTCATGAACAAATTATCCATATAATATTGTTCTTTTACAAAGCAAAGTTCTAGAAAACCAATTTTCTAAATTGGTGTCAATATTTATTTGTATGATCTCATCAACAAATAAACATATATTGGTGTTTGTTTAGCTTGTTATTGGGTATGACCCGACTTGGATCATAACATACTAACCACATCAATCTTGTATGTGTCTGGGCAAACAAGATCCAACAAAGATAAACTTTGATATTCGAATGTCGGTCCCACCACTGAAAAAGTGTCCAAAGGTAGTTTTCTTGGAAGTCTAAAATCTTCTGAAGGTAATTTTACTTTGGAAGTTTTAATGAAAAGTTTCCGAAGCCAAAATAACTTCAAAAGATATTCCAAAGAGTTTAGAAAATTTTGCTTTGAAAAAATTTTACACTCAGAAAATTTTATTCTAAGAAGAATAAAACTTCCAAGACCAAATTGCTTTCGGAAAATTTTTTTGTCTAAAAACATACAAGTACGCAAGAGAAATTTAAGCTACAAAAGATATTTTGAAAATTTCCTCTGAAGGTAAATTTTCTGAAGCAGTTATTGTTTTTGAAGACATAAGATTCTTCCAAAGGTAAATACATATCTTCCGAAGAATAAAATGATCAAGATTTAAAAAAATCTAAGGAATGTCTTTTAAAAAGATTTTTCTTCCAGGGTAAACAAGTGTTTATAAAGGTGATTAAACATACAACTTAAGACACACAGGTTTTAGAAATGATATGAGTTAGTTTTAAGAAAAGCTACTCAAATCAGCATATTGTTCATTTGTGTAATTTTGACTAGTTTGATTAATCCCTTTTCAAAGTTATCTCTAATCAAATAATATCTTATATTGATGTGTTTTGTCCTTGAGTGTTGCATAGGAATCTCTATAATAGAGATAGCATTGTTGTTATCTATGTGGATGGGAGTCTCCTTGAAGTTAAATCCATAGTCCATCATCTCATTTGAATCCAAAGCACTTCAGTACAGCAGCTTGCAGCAGCAATGTATTCGCCTTCAGCAGTTGATGTAGACACATAGGATTGTTTCTTGCATTGCCAACAGACTATTCTTCCACCAAGGAATAACATCCTCCTGATGTAGACTTTTCAATCATTTTGTAGCCACCATAGTCACTATTTGTATATGCATATAGATTGAAGTTTGAATTATTTAGATACCAGAGGCCAAGTGTTAGAGAACCTTTGATATATCTTAGAATACTTTTAACAGTAACTAGGTGTGACATCTTGGGGTTGGATTGATATCTTGCACAAATACATGTGGTAAACATGATATCAAGCCTACTAGAAGTGAGGTACATAAGAGACCTAATCATAGCCTACAAAGATGTTCATCCACACACTCCCCCTCAAGATCAGATCCAAGGGAGTGATTTCTGGCTATAGATGTCTTAGCAATCTTACAATCAGTCATGTTGAATCTTGTAAGTATGTCTTGTACATACTTTGATTGACTTATGAAGATGCCACTGTCAACTTGCTTCACTTGAATTCCTAGAAAGAAAATGAGTTACCCCATGGCACTCATTTCAAATCTATTCTTCATCAGCTTCTCAAAGTCTTTACAGAGTTTTGGATTAGTTGACTCGAAGATAATATCATCTACATATACTTGAACTAGCATTAAGTCATTCCATGTTCTTTGATGAAGAGAGTTCCATCTATAGTACCACTTTTGTAGCCATGCTGACAGAGATACTAAGATAGAGTCTCATACCACTTCCTTGGTGCTTGGTGTAGCCTATACAGAGTTTTCACAAGCTTTCAGATATAATTAGGATGATTAGGATTTGCAAAGTTAGGTGGTTGTTTAACATACACCTCTTCATAAATCAACCCATAGAGAAAAGTACACTTGACATCAAGCTGGTAGACCTTAAAATCCTTGGATGCAGCAAAAGCTAAGAATATTCTAACAGCTTTTAGTCTTCCCATAGGAGCAAAGATATCTGTGTAGTCAATTCCTTCTTCTTGTGTGTATCATTGGACAACTAGTCTTGCCTTATTCTTAATGATAAGTTCTCTGTCATCTTTCTTATTCCTAAACACTCATTTGGTTCTTATGGTAATTTTTCCTTGAGGGAGAGGACATAGGTACCAAACCTTTTGACTTTTGAATTGAAGCAATTCCTCTTGCATAGCTTTAACCTAACTTCCATCTTTTAAAGCCTCATCAACTTTCTTTGGCTCTATCTGGGATAAGAAATAAGAGTGAAGACAAACATTTGCACCATGGGTTTGTCCTCTTGTTCTCACCCCTATGTCAACATCTCCAATGTTGTTTGTGGTGGGGTGAGACTTGTGGAACCTTAGTTGAGGGATCACAACAAGTTGCTTGGAGAGATCTTAATTAGAGAAATTTAGATCTGGAAATTGTGATTCATCCACCACGTCAACATACTTATCAAGAGAAATTTGATCCAATAAGTATGTAACATCATTGATGTTGCCTTCAATGGAGTGGTTGTCAACATCAAGATTGATCACTTTCACCACCACCATGATCTCTGACATTTAAACATTTGAATTTTATGCCTCTGAGCTGGAATTTGAAGGCACCTCAGATGTATCAGTTGGATTTTTCATTGTTGTGCTGATAGGAACTCCATTTGCAAGGTTAGTTACAACTGGGGCTGAAGTAATGTAACTTGATGATCTTCTTAGCTCAAATCTTGGGTCAGGATCACCATCTGATAATATATCTATAAATCATGAAACATGCTCACAAGATTTGTTAAAATAGTTGGTAACTATATCAAGATCAAATAGCCAATCAAGACTAGAACCTTTCACACTGGGAGTGTGCTCATTGAAAGTCACATTGGCTGACTTCTCAACTACTCTAGTTCTGAGATTGCATACTCTATAAGCCTTGGCTTTGGAAGAGTATCCAATAAAGTGTCTATCATCTGATTTTTCATCAAACTTGGCAATTTGATCTTTGGTATTCAAGATGGTTCAAGGACATCCAAATGTTAAAGAAAACCAATGAAAGGTTTCCTCTTGTGCCAAAGTCCATAAGGAGTCTTACCATGTGTCTTAACTACTAAAACTCTATTTTTCACATAGCAAGTAGTGTTCACTACTTATGCCCAGAAGGTGATGGGGAGTTTAGAGTCAGACAACATAGTTTATGCAGCTTCAATTAGTGTCATGTTTCTCCTCTCAGCAACACCATTTTGTTGAAGAGTCCTGGGAACATTATATTGTTTTGTAATACCTTTTTTATCATAAAATGTATCAAAGGTTTGGTTCTTGAATTCAGTTCCTTGTTCACATCTTATGGCTTTGACTTTGTGATTACATTTATTCTCAATCTTTAAGATGAAATTCTTTAAAATCTCAGGGGTCTCATCTTTAGTTTTGAGGAAAAAAGACCTAAGTAAATCTTGTAAAGTCATCTGTGATCACCAAGCAGTAAGTGGTCCTTCTTAGACTCATTACAATGGTGGGGCCAAAGAGATCCATATGTAATAAGTGTAGGGGAGTAGTGATGGAGTGTCTTTCCTTTGGCTTGTGAGATACCTTGTGTTGCTTCCCTTTGAGGCATGCAACATAATAGTCATCACTTGTAAACTCTTTCTTTAGCATTACAGTTACCAAATCATTCTTAATTAATATATTTATGTTTTTGAAGTTTTCATTGCACATTCTTTTATGCTAGAGGAAAGACTCATCATTATTGGCTTTACATAGAAAGCATGAAACTTCCACTAAGGGTGTGACAACTCACTTGATTTCGTTATGCCAATGCAGTAAACCAGGGATGTAGCACAACCATGTAACGCAATTTTCGGGACGAAATTTCTTTCAACGTGGGGATAATGTGACATCCGTTAATTTTCTGTTACTAAACTCCGTTAGTTCCATTAGGTCTTACATACACGTGTCGTGGGCACACACTAGTTGTCATTGAACGTTGGTGACTTAATAATAATAATTTGTGATAAACAATAATCTTCTAATTAATAATGTTGACTATTAGTTGTGATTATATAGTTCATGAATTTATAGAATTTTAAATGTTTATTTTATAAATTCTAAGCGATAACGTGACAACGTGTAATATATATATTTCGTGTGTTGTGCGACTCATTGTAATTATCTAGGATTATTATTATTGGCTAATAATACTTGTGATTGTAGTTAAAAATTATAAAGAAAATATACTACAAAGGTTAAATTTTATAAAACCTAGTTAAGGTAGGGTTTAAAGGTAAATGTTAAATAAGGTAACTTTGACAAAACCCAACCCTAGCCCCCTTGACCCCCATTCGGCCAAAACCAATCCCCAAACCCCCACCCTTTGTGAATTCAACCAAAAACACACACAAACAATTGATTTTGATCAAGTTCCAAGTGTTCCATAGTGCTAGCAAGTCCAATTCTTGATTCTACACGTTTAAAGGTACGTTTTGTCATGTTGTTCATAGATTTTGATTCCAGATGAACCCTAATCCGAAATTGATGATGATTATATGAAATTGATGATTTTTAGATGTTAATATGATGTTAGTTAGGTTGTATGAATGTTGAATGATGTTGATTATGCAAGAAATCTAGGGCTTGATCATCTAGTTCATACATTGCCATAAGAGGAAACTTTTTGTTCTTGGAATTCATGATTTGATGATGCTAAGATGTTAGATGTAATGCACAAGTCCTATTCCCGGAGACCTCACAGTTGGTCATTCACAGCATTAAATACATTAAACATTATAGTTTACAAACTTAAGCGGCGGAATTGTTTTAACAAAAGCCATTCATTTCATTTCATTAAAAACACTGTTGTTGAGCAATACACTATTGTAAAATGATGTTAGTTTAATTGAATTGTGCAAGAAAATCCATGAAATTGAGATGTTGATCATGACTTACTAAAAGTAGAAACTTTTGTGTATGATGTTTGGGAATTGGATGTTTTGGAGATGATTAACATGTTAAAATGAATGTTATGAACTTGATTAGGTATAATATTGAAGAAATTATCATTGGATTGGATGCTAGAACACTTTTGGGTGTTACTTTCCCAAAAGGGAAACTTTATTTTTGTAGAACTTTGGATGTGATAAATGGGCATGCTTGTGATGTTAAGATCATGTTAGAATTATTGTGGATGATGTTTGTTGAGATAGAATGTGTAATTGAATTGTTATGGATGTTTGGTTGATCATGTAGGAAGTATAGGTTTTGTTGATCATACATGAGAATGGATTATGGTTAGTGATTAGGAGATCATGTTTGGGATTGAAACTGATGGTAAATATGTATGTTGGTTGGAATGAACTAAATGAATGAATGTGATTATGATTGTCATACACGTGTGTGAATCTGAGGCCCCTACTTAGTAGAATTGGCAGGGTTTAGGATGTGAAGTCGTGAGTGGCTTCACATGGCATGTGGTGCATGATTAGTCTTCGCGTATGAATTATTTGTTATGATGTATATATATATATATATATATATTATATATATATATATATATATTAAGCATAATGGTTGTTGAGATTTGCATAAGTGTATGATGATCTAATGTGGCATGATGACTTAGGTAGAACCTAGGTTGATAATGTGATATACATGGATAAACTGCATGATACTTTTGTATGCTAAGTTATCATATATGATTAAACTATATTTCAACTAATATGTCACCAACGGGTCAAACGGGTCAACTAGGTTAACCTACGATTATTGAGGTTCTATGTGTACACGTACTTATGTACTTGTGTGTTCTAGGTAATATTTGAAGGGTTGTCCTTGCATCTATCACGAGTCTCTTTATTCACTATCATTACACACCAGGTGAGTTCATGCCCCTTTATTTTATAAACTCTCTTTTGGGGGAGGTAGCATACTTGTACTCAAACACTATTTTATTATTATAAGTTGTGTATGTTTTAACATAGTGCTTAATACCTTGAAAAGTCCTCACACTTTCGGATCGTTAGTAATGGTAACTAGCAGGAAATCTTGGGTAGTACTACTGGGTGTGACGAGCCCCACCTGTGCGACTCGAGGTCAAACGGGTGCAATATTGTCCTAAACACAAATATCGTCACGGCCTGGTAAGTTGTGACGGGAGGCAACAAACGAAACACAGTCAGCTTCGATCATGAAATCACTATGGTTATTACTTGTGAATATAGACTAGCTATCTTATTCAATACACTTCTTATGCTATACAATTGTTAATATTTATGATAAACGCAAACTCTTGAACTCACCAACCATTTTGTTGACATTTTAGTATGTTATTCCCAGGTCGTTAACTCAGCTTGCCATTAGGAGCACAACACGGGTCCAGCATGCATCCTAAGGCTTTATTTCGTAGACAAGTTGTTTATCTTTTATATATGGGGTTTAAATATTGGGATGGCGTGTGTTTGCCATATTATGCATTCATTTACTTTGGGTTTGTCTTCTTTTGCAAAATGTTGCCGCATGGTTTTTAAACTTTTGAATTTTGGTTGGTTTTGTTTTGAATGTGGCATATAGTGTCGTTCTGAGTAACTAGTGACTGTGATCCTGGTTTGTTCACACGCCTCGTGGTAAAACTCCGCGCTTGGATTTTGAGGGTGTGATAGAGGGAGATGTTTCTTGCAAATATATCTTGTACATGTTCCCTTTCTTAGGAGCTCTGAGAAGGATATGCTCGAGAGAAATGACCACCCTAGGTCTGAGAATAATGCACTCATGTTCACTAAAAAGCATGTTATGACTGATCACAAAATTAAGATACACTCAAAATATTGTATCCAAGCTCCTTGACAAAGTTTACCTTCTCAATACTAAGCTTACCATTTGTGACCCTGCCCCTTCTAGTTATGTAACCTTCGGCGTCTCCTCCAAAAAGCAACTGGCCCTCCATCAATCTTCTTAAAATTTTGGGAGTAGTGACCCATTGCATGTCATGTGCCTGGAATAACCACTATCAATGATCCATACATTCCTTTTTATCTTGAGTTGTTCCTACATAAAAGATATGTTTAGTTACATTTGGAAACCCAAGCCCTATGGTCTTGGGCTTCAAAAGAAGTTGAAGATAATGCAACAATAATAGATCCTATTATCAGGTTTGAGGATCATTTGCTGATGTTGATGAAGAACTTTCAGTCACTTGGTCTTTCTTTGTCTTCCACACCACCTTTTGAAGCATAGACTTGGCCTTCAACACTTCAAAAGTTTTGATGACTTTGGAAGTTTTGATGATTGGACCTTTAGAAGAACTTGCTAACACTGCAGCAGGCTTTAGTACTTTGGAAGTATTCCTTTCTTTTGAGACCAAATTTTCTTCCGAAGGCAAGTTTCCACTTGTCTTCTTTTTCATTTGGAAGTTTCCGAAAGGAAAAGATTTTCCTTCTGAAGCTTGCTTCTTCTTCAAACTCTCAGAAGTTTTTCTTGGTGATATGGACAATACCTTTTGGATTGTAGAGGCAATCCTTAGCAAGATGATAAGTACTTCCACACATGACATAGTCTATTTTCTTCTTCCTAAGAGTCTTCTTTTATGAACAAGGCTAAACTTGATCACTTTCCTTCTCCATCTACATTTTTGTAAATGTTGTGGCAATTGTTTTAGGGTGAGAACTACCTCTAAGCTAGATGGTTCAGGTTGTGTAGCAGTGGTACACAATTGTTCAACCTTCTTCTTGATGTTGAGATGATTTGAACATGAACATGAACTTCTGGTACTAGAGTTCAAGTTTATGTCTTCAGCCTTAACCACCTTAAAACCTGTAGAGATAAAGAGTTGTTTCTGTATATAGGTAAAGGTAGCTTTAATCTGTTGAGCCTTTTTGAACTTCCTCTTGGCCTTCTTGATCAAGTTCTTCCTTCTTGACTTGGTCATCCCAACTCTTTACTCTCCTCAAAGGAATAGTGACCCTTCTTAGAATGCTCTTCTTCACCCTTCTCAGAGGCATCCTTCACTATTTTCTCTACATCTTCTTCACTAATAGGATCTATGAAAAGAAGCTTATCTTCACAAGTTCTACACCTAGAAGATCTTACAGACAAGATTATGTGTGGAGGAGTTATCTCACTAGATCCCAGTCCTTGCTTATTTTGATAACGAACTTTTGCATGCAAGGATAAGGATATAATGTTCTTGAAGGTCTTTCTTCAAGAACCTATTTGTCCGCCCTGGCTTTGCTGATCACAAGCTTAGTTTGACATTCAATCAACTTAGTTATGTGATCTTTGATCTGAGTCCTATAGTTTGTGTGTTCGTGTTTAAAAGTTGAAATGGTTTTCTCTAGTTCCTTTATTTTTAGTTTGTAATCATTTTCAGCTCTTTTGAAATCAGATTTTATAATATTTAAAGACTCAAGATCAGATCTCATCTCTAAGTTGTAAGACATGTATTTGTTAACTTTAGCAATGCAATTAGGTGTATAGAGATGTTCCAATACCTTGGCTTCATCATGGTCTGCCATAAGTGCTTGGTTAGGAGATGCATATTCCACCTGAAAGCTCTAGTCAAAGCCTCCTTCTTCAACAGCAACTGCAGCTTGTTGCTTTGGCTTCTCATTCTGGGTGACTCTCTTAGTGTAGTTTGTCCTAGCTTGTGTTTGGCCACCATTTTTCCTTAGTGCCGTAAACTCTCTTGCAAACTGACCCGTCTAATAACAGTTGTAACACTTTACTTTGATTTTGTCTAGCCCAAACTTTCCACTGGCTGTATTGCTTGTAATCATCCTCCATGTACTCTTGTAGAATTTCTTGGCTCTATGAGTAAGGAGAGCCATTTGCTGAACTATCTCCATGTATTCCAGGTCATCTGGATGGATACTGTCCAGATCTTCAAGGGTGAAGAGAAAGTTGCATGTGCTTTCATCAAAAGACACAAAGGCTTGTGAAGAGCTTGTCTCTTGGAATGGGCTTCCTTGAGTGTAGCTTTCTCTTGGTGTCTCCAGGAAGGTGATGAACGGACCCTTTTATGAGTTGTCAGGGTAGCAAATAAGATGATGTCATGGTTCTCTAATATCCCTTTCAACCACATAGAGGGCTGAACTCAGTTAATTGTTGGAGTTACCAAATGAACTTTGCATATTCATCTCCATCTGGTATCCACTAAAAATATCATACAGCTCTGACATAGTAGAGTCATAAGGTTCTTAGTTCTCTTGATAACAACACAATGATATGTCCATTGTCTAGGAAGTGAGGACATGAACTTCCTTAAAATGTATTTGTTCGCAAGAGTCATTCCAACATCCATTAGAGTGTCCACAATCTCAACATACTTGAAGTATTGTTAAGTCATGGTTTTACTTGTTTTGAAGGTGAGGTTTTCAAACTGTTGCTTTAGGAGATCCTTCTTGTTCCCCTTGGCTTCAATTGACCCCTCATACATAAGCTTTAGTGCATCCCATAACTATTTAGCTGTTTTGCACTTCTTGAAGCCTCTTTATATGGAGTTGGGGAGAGCAGTTTGAAGGGATGTCATGGATTTCTGATCAATCTCTATTCTCTTCATGTCTTCTTCAGAATAGTCAACCACATTTTTTGGAATCATATCACCCCCAGCAACAACTGAAGAGGTTCTTGGTATGTGAGGCCCTAAGACCACATATTCCCGCATCTTAAGGTCTTATGACTTGATGAACCCTTCCATTCGTTGGCAGCAAGTGTCAAAGTCTTCAAGAGTGATCAATAGGGACTTTGTCATGGTTCCAGTTTTCATATCAGCTTTAGTGAGATCTATCATTTGAGATGTTAAGTACTTTGTGTGTGTGAGGGATCTTAATATGGTGAGATCTTACAATCAAGAGCCTGGAATGCTCTGATACCAATTACAGGACCATTTAAGGGATGGTCACTTCCAACACAACACACAATGAGGAGAGTGTTTAGAACACTTAACAGATCAAATAGGGATCTAGGAATAATATGGTTTGATACTTAGAACACAAGCAAATATAAGATAGAACAAGAACAAATAACACAAGGATAATGGTTTTCAAAAATGTTGTATATTGCTCTCAAGTTCTTTACAAGTGTTTCAAAGCATAAAGAAACATACAAATACCTGAGATACTTTATACTACATCCTACAACTGTCCATACTTAGAAAGCCAACTTGAAACATTTGATCTAGACAACAACAAAATCAAGGTAGAGTCAAAAGGCAGATTTTCTTTTGACTAGTGACTATGACATGCCATAGCTTACATCCTAATATATTACAAAAAGGATAAAAGTACATAAAGTAGAAAGCAATAGACTCAAGACCTTAATGTACAATTACCAAAAGCCTAGACCTTTTCACCAACTTGTATAAGTTGGTGAGTCTTTAGAGTTGTAGTGGAAAGTGGTCCAGTCTTATGGAAAAGTACATCAGTTAAAGTATGTGTTAAAAGTCTTGGAAAGAAATCAGTCTTCACATGTTGGCTTTGAAAGACTTCACTTTTGGCTTCGGAAGATATTGGTCTTGGCTTCAGAAGATTTTACATTTGGATTAATTCTTATGCAGGGTGTAAAACTTCCAAAGCATTTCTACTATGCACTTAAGTGCATGCATGCAGAAGAGACTTAGGATGTTTTAGGTGCATTGTTGGATCAAGAAGAAGGCTGGTGCAACCAAAACCAAATCACTTAGACAAATTTTGGTGCTACTTACAAAGGCTACTGAAGCTAAGTGTGGAACTTCCGAAGGAAGTAAAGTTCTTCCAAATACAGAGTGAAAGATCAACTTCCGAAGACAAACTCTACTTCTAAAGTCAAAGAACTTACTTACGAAGATCAAGTCTAAGAAGAAGAAATCAGAAGACTACTTCTAAAGATAAAGTCTAAGAAGAAGAAATCAGAAGACTACTTCCGAAGTATGAAGAAAATAAGAAGTCCTCAAGCCTTGGAAGAAGTAGCCTCTTCCGAAGTGTAAGTTGATTTGGAAGTACTTGTTCTTCCGAAGCCATTTAACCTTCAGAAGACACTGCTATAAACCAGTGGACATAAGTATGGTCTCTCACACTCCACTGAAGACCTCTGATATTGTATGGCGTTTTCTCAAAGGGCCATGTAGTTGACCATACTTTATTCCATTGTTCACCTTTTTATGTTAGTACAAGTTACCAACTTTAGTTGGTGACAAAAGGTAAGTCAGGGACATGTCCTGACTACCATATCTCAGATAAGACTTTATCTAAGATACCTTAAACTATAGCTTTGTAGTATTTTCTTTAGTTAAAGGATTCCAGCTGGTATCAAAGTATATCCAATTATAGGTAGTATTATATATAGTTTCTCATTGTAACTCATAACAGCATGCTTGTAAGAGTCTTGTAATATTTGAGTTGAGAAGCAATATATGCAAGTACCTTGAAAATTACTTCTTCTATTTTATTATTACTTATTATATTGTTATCAACTCTTAGAGACTTTGCTTTCATCCGAGTGTTGTTTAAGTGAGTTTAAGAGAAAAACCAAGTGTTTAGTGACATAAACTGATCATGCATGCATCAACCTTACATTAAACCTTACAACTTCCTAAGGGGAAGACATCAATAGGTATTAAATGGGTGTTCAGAAATAAGAAGGATGATAGAGGTATTGTTATCATAAACAAAGCTAGACTTATGGTACTAGGGTACACATAAGAAGAATGAATTGATTATGATAAGGTCTTTTCTCCCGTGGCTAAGCTTGAAGTAATTAGAATATTTCTAGCATTTGCTACTTCAAAAGACTTCAAGGTATATTAGATGGATGTTGAGTGCATTCCTCTATGGTGAGATTGATTAAGAAGGTTATGTCTACCAACCTCCTAGCTTTGAAGATCCCAAGTATCTAGATCATGTATGCAAACTTGATAAAACCCTTTTGGTCTTCATCAAGCTCCAAGAAAATGGTATGAGACACTCTCTACCTCTCTCTTAAAAAATGTATACATAAGATGATCTGTAGATAAAACTCTATTTATCAAGAAAGTTGATTTGGATATTATTTTGGAACAAGTATATGTGGATGATATCATATTTGGGTCTACAAATAAGAGCTTGTGCAAAGCCATTGGAGGTCTCTTGAAGTCAAAGTTTGAGATGAGTTCAATGGAGAACTCGTTTTCTTTCTAGGGTTGCAAGTGAAACAAACCACTTATGGTATTTTCGTTAATCAATCTAAGAATGTTCAAGACATTTTAGTAAGATTCCGAGCTACTGACTCTATGGCCATAAAAATCCCCATGTCTATGACATGTTCATTAACTCTTGATCCTGAGAGGGAAGCAGGTGATCAGCAGTAGTATAGAGCCAATACTGGATCTCTCATGTATCTCACAGCCGGCAGACTAGATATCATGTTTTCCACATGCTTGTGTTCAATATTTCAAGCTGCTCGAAAAGTGATGCGTCTAATGGCTTCCAAGAGAATTTTGAAGTGTATTAAAGGGAACCTAAGTTGGGACTATAGTACCCTAAGAGTGCTGACTTCAATCTCTATGGATATACAGATAATGACTATGGAGGATGCGATATCAAGAAGAAGTGCACCTAAGGAGGATGTAAATTTCTAGGGGGAAGACTGGTTTCATGACAATGTAAGAAGCAAACCAATGTATCCACATCAACTACTTAAGTAGAGTAAACTGCTGCATCTAGCTTTTGTGCTCAGGTGGTATGCACTCAAACTCAACTTAGAGATTATGGAGTAACATTCATGAACACTCCAATTCACATTGATAACAACAGTGCCATCTCAATCACCAACAATCTTGTTCAATATTCAAAGACAAAGCACATTAACATCAGTTATCATTTCCTTAGAGATTGTGTAGAAAAAATTTATTAAATTAATTAAAGTCCATGTAAATGAATAATATGTAGATCTTTTCACAAAAGTTTTTGATAAAACAAGATTTAAATATCTTGTATCTGTTAGTGGAATGAGAAACTTTGAATAATCAAATGATTTACATAATGATATTGGATAAAAAAAATTTTAAGAAATGCCTTGTTGTTAACTAAAATGGGTAAAACTAGGTATGTGCCGAATATTGCAAATCGGCAGAAAAATGGGTAAAACTTGGCATCTACCAAATGGGCAATTTGGCAGATAGGATGGTTTCGGTACATGTCCTTTAAAAAGATCTGATAGGTCCCACTTTTATCTCCCAATATGTAAAGGCGCTGGAGTAGTTTACATGATAAGATTGTTCCATCATCAAACGTCGTCTGATTTTTTACAGTCACGTGACAAAAAAATTAAAATAACACTATTATATATTATCCATAACTATTAAAATCTAAGTTTTTCCTACAATTGTCATCTTCAACTTTGTTTATAAGCAAACCCTCTTAAAAGCAATCAAAAAACTTTCCATCGTTGCCCAAAACCTAGAATTCAAACCGAATCGCATCATCACCGTATCACTTCAACCCATGGGTGATACCATCTATGTTCCAGTTCTTCAATTCTTATGCTGTAGCAATTATACTTTTGCAACCTCTAGAGACCTGGTGATATGTAAGACACACATGAGAGAATTCTAGAATACATGTTCCATTCAAAGGGAACATGGAACAAAGGTTCTCACAGTGATGGTGCAAGGGTTGAAGATCACCTTTTCCAGTGCAAAATTTTAACATCATCTAAAGTTGAACAATGCAAATTGTGAATCTTCTTTCTCTAAAGAAAAGAGTGTCACTTTCAAGGAGATAGGATATGAAGGACCCCTCCTGACCTCCACCTTCTCCAAATCACTAGTAGATCACAACTGATGAATCATCCTTCATATCTTTTTACATTGCTTGTCAAACAAATTAGGAGGACATGATCAAGTACCATTGCATTTAGAAGGGGTTATCCCTGGTGTTGTCAAACAACAAAGTTGTGATTTTATAAACTTTATTTTTTAGAATCTATGTAAAAATGTAACTAAGGCTGCTAAATTTAAGTTTTTAGTATACCTTAGATTCATTCAACGGATTTTACAAAAAGAATTGGATGATAAACTTAAAATTGGAGGCATTTTCCATGTCTTTTCTCAAAGTTCAAGGCCACTCCAAAATCATTTTCTAGAAAGGTCAATCTCCATTGTTCGCACACATGTTTGAGATTATTGATCCTCGAGGTGGCAGAATGGCAACACCCACCATTGTTGATCCCACACCCACTACTTTAAAGCCTAAAGCGGATAAACAAAATAGAATCTCTGCATCTCTTACTGAGAAGATGCAGGCCCTCAAATCACCTCCCCTCAAAAAGGCATGACTGGAAACAAGGGTCTTAGTCAAGTCAAAGGTGTCAGCCACACCTAAACAAAGCTCAAAGAAAAAGGTTTCTCTTCCTTCTTCTAAGCAAACCCACGCCCATTGCTCTCGAAAGAAAATTATCCTTCAAAAACATATAAGTACTTAGAAGTGTATTTAAGATTCAGAAGATATATCATAATTCTTTGGAAGGTAAATATGTTATAATTAATTATTAGTTTTGAAGACATAATGTTCTTCCGCATACAACTTAATGTCTTCTGAAAAAAAATATGTCTAAAATTGTCAAAATTCTAAGGAATATCATTTGAAAAGTTTTCCTCCAAAGTAATCTTGAGTTTAGTTTAGAAAAAATCTACTCAAATTTAATCATCCCAATAGTTGATACAAGATACTTAAATATCTGTTCATCAAAAGTTTGTGTGAACAAATCAACATATTATTCAGTTTTGTTAACTTTGACTAGTTTTATCAATCACTTTTCAAAATTATCTCTAATCAAATGACACTTGATGTTGATGTGTTTTGTCCTTGAGTGCTGCATAGGATTCTTTATGATAGAGATAATATTGTTGTTATCTATGTGGACTGAATTCTCTTTGAAGTTGAATCCATAGTGCAACATCTGATTCTAAATCTAATGCACTTGAGCACAATAGCTAGCAGCAACAATGTATTCAGCTTCAGTCATTGATGTAAACACACAAGATTGTTTCTTGCATTGTTGTAAGACTATCTTCCACCAAGGAATTGACATCCTCTATATGTAGACTTTGGAGTCATATTACAGCCACCATAGTCACTATCTGTATAAGCATACATATTAAATTCAGGATTCTTCGGATACCAAAGGCCTAGTTGGGAGCACCTTTGAGATATCTAATAATCTTTTTGACAATAACCAGGTGTGATATCTTGGGGTTGGCTTGATATCTTGTAAAAATTCATGTAGCAAACATGATAACAAGTTTAGTGTGGGAGTGTGTTGAGTGTCTATGATGCAAATTTCTAGGATAACATTCTTCTTTAGCAGAGAAGATTTGTAGCATCTAATTTTAAGGATCGTTATAATGTTAAGTTAACTAAAAAGTATGCCCATACGTGTCTAATGCCATCGTGAGTGGGGTTCTAGCCATGCCCTCGGCCCATGAGGCATGATGAACACCACGGACCCCTTTGTTAGAAGGGGCATAAGAAATCCATCGCACGTGAACTCACATGTGTAAGGAGAAAGATTTGGCAAGCATATTGGGGGAGGGGGCAATACTATGCTTACACATGTCAATTTCTTGTTTTATTAAAAAATAGTCGCACTTACTAAATCATTACACTCATTAGTGTAAGTATAATCATAAGTCTTG
Organism: Flaveria trinervia; assembly: GCA_025506515.1. Lineage (NCBI taxonomy): Eukaryota > Viridiplantae > Streptophyta > Magnoliopsida > Asterales > Asteraceae > Flaveria > Flaveria trinervia. Next base: position 15,905,096 of record CM046454.1, on the reverse strand, counting down.
TCTAAGTGGCACCTATTTAGCAACACTTTTTGCTCACACTCACTAGACCATTGTGGATGTCCTAACTAAGGAGCATATTTTTAAAATAAAAAAAGGAAAAATTATCAAAGACTAGCTTTTAACTAAACACTTATTTTTTTATTACCAGAAAAAATCTTAAGTGTTTACTTAAAAGTGGGTTTTATTTCCTTATATATTTTGAAGGATAGAGATTAAACCTTGCTCTTACCTATAAAAAAAGTTTTAGTTCGAAGATTGAGTTTTTTTTACATTTACAATAATATCCTTCATGAGACTATTAATAACATATTTTCATAAAATTATGCATATTTCTTCTTCCTAAGACATGTATATGATATGTATATATTAAGTTTATTAAAATTAACTTACTAAATGACTAGTTTACCCTTATTTTCTAGTATTGTAATTGTTTGAAATTTTTTACTAATGTTTTTTGGATTCAAATATATAACTTTGATTATCGATGTTGTTTTGATATGAAGTATTCACCTTTTGAATTCGGAGATGTAATTTTATTTTGTTTTTTATCTACACAAAAGGCTCAAAATATGTAATTGACTGTTTCGACAAATGAAATATGTAAAACTACGTTTAGTAAAAATAAAGATAAATAGGCATTTAGTGAGTTAATTTTAGTGAATATATATATATATATATATATATATATATATATATATATATATATATATGTGTGTGTGTGTGTGTGTGTGTGTTTTAGAGTGAGAAAATTTGTATATGATTTTTTAACTTAAAAATATGTAATTTATAATTTTAAGAAAAAAAACTATGTAAGTAATTTTTTTTTCAAAAGGATCTTGTCATTAATAAAGAAGACGGATTTATCACTGAGGGCAAAAGTCAAACCTTAAATCATTGAATTTGTTATATGAAACAATATATTTGTTTGCTAGAAACATAAAGTGCAGCTCTTCTGGAGATGAAATAGTTTCTAATAAAGAAACTATATAATCTTGTATTTTATATATGTTTGGTAGAAGCAAAAAGTGTAGCTCTTCTAGAGATGAAACGGTACTCTAAAAATATTTACTAAAGGCCACAAAATTAACCATGCAACAATATTATAAGTTATCAGTTAAACCATTTGTAAAACCATTAAAGGTTAAGAACAAAAGTGTAGTTTGTTTTACACATATTAAAAAGTAAACTAGAATTTGTTACATGTGTTGCAGAAATGATATTAACATAGTTAAGTGCATTATAAACTTATGAAAACATGGCAATTCGATTCTGAAGATTGAAACATAGATTAAAAAAATACTTATATAAAAATATTGATGTTCTTTGATCAGTATTAGTCTTATTTTTCATGTTACCAGCACTGTATTGTTAGTAGGTATATCTACGAAACCAAAAAATATCATATTTTGTATACAACTTCATTCAACAACAATTATAGCGGAATGTCAAAGAAAAAAACCTAGAAAAAACTAGATATATACGCAAATTATTTGATTAAAAATTAATAGATAAAAGTTATTTAAAAAATCAAATTAATAAGAATATTTATATGTTAAAAAAATTGTGCATAATACAGAAGAGCAAGTTGAAATATTAGAAATTAGGGACGTAAGTTAAAAGTTTGAGAGGTGTGCCATTGACTTTGTTTCCTTGTTTTTAAGTGTAACCATAATGTGTATAAGGAATTTTTCTCACATTCTATAATTAATTTTATGATTTGATTATGTTAATCTACTAGACATAAATCACGTGCTCCTCACCTTTCCTTAAATAAATTATATTAGTCTATAAATCAACTATGTTAGTCCCGTATAATATACGGATTGAACAAATAAAAGACTAAATAATTATTAATAAAAATTTATGCATTATAAAATTATGCTTAAAAAATAATTATAAGTACATATAAATAACTACTTTAAGTAAATAAATAATAATATATTTTCTTAGACTTTTATTTTATAAAATATTTTGTGAATTTTTGTTTCTAAAGAGTTTGTTTTAATAAAAAAGGTTTTTAATTTATTAAATTATATATTTTTTAATTTAAAAATGGTATGAGTAATATTATTAGTATTCAATATTATTATTAATAATATAGAGAAAAGAGAAAGTAAATATAATGAGATCTACAATAGTTAATGCTATTTTAGTTTTTTTAAAAATAGTCGGCTAAACACTCATTCAACAAATGGATTAAATTTTAGTGTAAAATATGTATGTAAATAAACATGAATAGTTACAATATAATATTTTAATGTAAAATATAATTAAAATTATATATAAGAATGTTTCAAAATATTTCACTTGTTTATAATTTGTTTAAAAACAAAAAGATTTTAAAATATATTGTTTAAAAATGTTTAATGTGTTAGAAAATTTCATATTATATAAAACTTTAATTTTTTGTTATTTAGATTTTAATTATTTTAATTTTCTTTATAAAATCTGTTTTAAAAAAGCCAGTTTGATTTTTTTTAAAATAGATAAGAGAGAGAAACATAGCAATTAATAAATTTTTTTTTTAAAATAGATAAGAGAGAGAAACATAGCAATTAATAAAATTTATTTTTAATAAGAGAGAAAAACTTGTTTGAGTATTTAAATTATTATAACATCCTTTTGGAGAAAAAATTAGTATGTGAATGTCTACAAAAATAAAAAGTGGAAAAGCCATGGGTTAAAAGAATGACAAGTGACAAAAAAACATTGTTTTATTATAGATTATGGATTATAGATATACTAGGTTAGTATCCCGTGTATTACATGGGTTGAATAAATAAAATACTAAATAGTTAGTAATCTTTAATTTGTGGCAAAAAATTAGTATGTGAATGCCCAACGCCACGGCCATGGCTGTATTTTTTAAAAATCTTTAATTTGTGAATTATAAAACCATGCTTGAAGATAATTATAATTATAATTATGTATAAGTAGCTACTTTAAGTAAATAAATAATACTTTATTTTTATTAAACTTTTGTTTTATAAAAAGACTATGGTTTTTAAATATTTTGTTTTAAGAAAAATGATTTTTTATAAAAAAGTTTGTTGTATTCTTTATTTTATAAAACTTTAATTATAAAAAGTGTGTTTTACATAAAAAATAAGTTTTATGTATTAAACTATATATTTTTTTAATTTAAAAATTGTATGGGTAATCTTATTAGTATTTAATATTATTATTATTATTAATACAGAGAAAAGAGTAATTTTATGTATAAATTTCTTGTTTATTAAAAAACTTTGGTTTGTAATTATTATGGTTGTTTAATAATACCATTTTTAAAAAATTCACCTTTTATATTTTTTTATAAATAACCGTTTTAAAATATTTTGTTTTAAAAGATTTAGTGTTTTAGAAAATTTCATATTATATAAAATTTTTATTTTTATTATTTCTATTATTAGTAAAAAGATATAATTTTCAATTTCCTTAATAAAATCTATATTTAAAAAGATAGATTGATTTTTAAAAAAATTAAATAAGAGAGAGAAATGTAGTAATTAATAAAATTGATTTTTAATAAGAGAGAGAAATTAGTTTAAGTATTTAAATTGCAATAATACCATTTTGGATAGAAAATTATAAGATGATGCGTATAAAAATGACATGTGGCAAAATGATGAATTAGGAGGATGACATGTGGCAAAAAAAATTATATACATTTAGTAGGTTGAGCTCATGTATTAAATGAATGGAATAAATAAAACATATTTAAATCATTAGTTTTATGAATATTTATTTTTTTAGATGTTATTATCCATTGGTGAAATAAAAAATATAATAAATATTTAAAAGTTATAACACATAATGAATTAAAAATTATTACTATATATGTAATAAGTATTAATAAATTATTAAAATAACTACATTTATATTTTTGATTTTTAATAGTTTAGTTTACTTATTTACAATAGTTATCATTTAGTATGAGAGAGACAAAAAAACACAAATATAAATATATTTGTTTTAACATATTTTAGTCAAAAAAAGTCAAATTAATTATTTTTATAATTTTTGTATTAATTATGAGAGAGATGCGTGAAAATTATTTTTGTGATATGCTAGAATAATGACACGTATCATTTGATATGCTAGAATAATGACACGTGTCTTAAAAAACATTATTTTATTATAGGTTATAGATATTTATATGTATTTATTATTTATTTTCTTAGTGTTTAAAATAATTACCTATAAAATATCTTTTAGCAGTAAAACATGTTTTGTAAGACGCATGTCTTGATTTTATCATGGTATAGTAGTAAAGTGTGTGCTTTTGAATTAAGAAGTTACAAATTATAGTTCTAGATGATATATGATGATTTTACCTTGAAAATCTAGTGTTTTGTTTAAAAAAAATAAAATATCTCTTTGTTAAATATCAAAAGTTTATGTGAAAACGATGGTGATGATTCACGATCTGTGCTTCTATTCAATTCGTTGATAACACCTGCCAATTCACCACCTCAATGATTACTAGTCCATCTTAATTTGCTCAAATGATACTTTTTTACAGAAAAATCCCATCCGCTTTAATTTCTTTTAAAAGAAACCCTAATCTTTGACATGTGTATCATGTATAAACCATCCATCTTCAATCACATTTTCTGTCACACCCCAACCTTGACAGCGGAAACGTCAAGATGTGAGGGTTAAGATCGTTCACAGACACATAACGATACTAATAACCCAAATATATATTAATTATAAATTCCAATACCAACGTTACAAGCATATAAGTCTCAAACAAAGATAATATCATGTATAAAATTTAAATGTAACAAGTTCATCCATTTATTTCTCTAGGTCCAATACTAGATGTGATAAGCTTTTGAGTAGTAATCAAACTTACGCGTTTCCTGAAACATGTTAAAAATAACGGTCAACAATAATGTTGGTGAGATTTTCATAGTTTTTAATACATAAGTATATAAAAGATGGCAATTCATGTTATAAGTTAGAAAGCAAAGTAACTAGGGATGTAAGACAGAATGCACAATCAAACCTTGACAGTTTTACAGGTCTCAACGTTTACAAGTTTATACGATTAGCTAAGTGTACTTGGATCAACCAATAAGGCTTGTCAGGCCCATAGATCTATGACGTCGCCAGACTAGCAATAGTTAATGATTGTACATGTAATCGACATTACTTGATAACTACTAAGATCAACTAACCACAACATACAAGTGAATTGCCATAAGTTTACAAGAATCAAACCTTTTACAAGTGCAACGATTATAAGATAACATGTTTCACCCCAAAGTGTGAAAATATGAAAAAAGGGGTATAGAAATACACACTTGATGTATAATTGTATAAATGAGGGTTAAAAAGAATAATAAGCAACTCTTCAACGTAGTTCTTCACAAGATACCTAAATATATATTTTACAAGTTTAAGTTTAATAATAAGATTAATGTTTTAACACGAACTAGGGTTTCGATAGGAATTTGGGATGTTATAATTAAATCCAACTAAAATGGTAAATTTGATTATGTTTTTAGTTAATGAAATATACTATTTAATCATTTTAATACTAAGAAATCAAAGAAAATCATTTGTAACAAAGTCTAAGTATAGTTTAAATAAACTTTTAAAATAACTCTCATTTTAAACAATAATATATACTTGTTATTTGAACAAATGATGATTTAGTGAGTTACAATAATATTTAATGTCTATTTTATAAAGAAAATAATTTAAATATATTATTTGAGCAAATAACTATTTAGTAAGTTAAAACAATATTTCAAGTCTAATTTATAAGAAATAACCTAAATATATTATTTGAACAAATAATGATTTAATAAGTTAAAACAATATTTAAAATCTATTTTATAAAAAATTGAACTAATTATATAATTTGTCTAAAATAATTAATAAAAAATATTAAAATATATAAGAAATAAATTTCCAGAAAATTAGTTAGGTTCTTCTAAAAATATTTGAAGTTTTTAAATAAAATTAGTATATTTATTATAATTTTTTAAATTTATTTTGGGTTAAAACCTCTTAAAAAAATTACATGATGGTGCCCGGATTCGAACCCGGGACCTCATGTGTGTGGGGAGAGAGCCTTAACCAGTGAACGAGTGTCGTGGCCTTGGTATCACTAGATTTTAATTCTTTAAAAACCATATAACTAGAACCCCCAAATTCTTTAGAACCCTAGAACCGATTAGCACCATCAATTCATCGTCGATAATCAAATTAACGATAGGGCTTTTAATCCCCATGTTTAAACGTGTGTACTCATGTGATTAATTACCCGAATTAGAGACGGATTGATGAAGAACAAACGAAGAATAAACCGCGAACAAGTCGTGAATGGTTTGGGTAGCAAATGATGTTGATGCACGAATTCACTTTGTAGAAAGCTTCGAGTAACCTTGATAATAAAAAGCCCTCTATCAATTGTAGATTAGAAAGCTTGGAATGGGGACTCCGCATGGGTTTCAGGTTGCGACAACCATGGTGATTGAATTCAATAATGATGTTTGATTTAGGAGGAATTGGGAGTTGCAAATGAGTAATATTGGTTAGATGATTGTTTAAGTTGATTTAATTAGGTTATAATTGTGATTAAGTGCTCGAACGGCTATATGCTTTAATGTATTTCGGTTATGCAATCGATTAGGGTAGAAACTGATGTTTAAACGCAATTAAATCGTGTATTCAAGTTCGAAATATGCATACAAAACGATTTGGGTCGGTTTTGGGTTTCGAAAACAAATAATTTTGGGTGTTTGGCCGTCGCCGGAGCTTCGTCGGATTTCTGGCCGGAATTACGAGTTAGGGGGGTTTGGTATAAATGTTTGCTTAATTACACAAATGGTCCCTTTGGTTTTGAGTTTTATTATTTATGTTAAAAACTTTATTTTAAAGTTTCAAAGTTAGCAAAACAACCCCTTAAACTTAATTCTTGACTTGTTTACTCTTATAACTTATTATTATTATTATTATTATTATTATTCTTATTATTATTATTATTATTATTATTATTATTATTATCATTAGTATTAATGATATTATTATTAGTGTTATTATAATTATTATTATTATTTTTATTTAATAGTTATATTATTAAGTGTTATATTAAAAATTAATGGCAAACTAGCAAGTAAACATAAGTAAACCACAAATTTCATAATGGCATAAGTAGTCCTTACAAGAATAAACGACGTTAACTTTTAATTAACGTAAAAATACAGGATGTTACAGTCTCCCCAACTTAAAAGAATTTTGTCCCGAAATTAAGAATGAACTAAGTGAACAAATGCAGATATTTTGTCTTCATATGGTCCTCACGCTCCCAAGTGAACTCAGCTCCACACCTATTCTCCCAATGCACCTTGATAATTGGAGTAGTTGTGGTTCTAGTCTTCTTCATAATACGATCTATAATTTCAACAGGTTTCTCAACAAAGTGCAATGTCTCATCGATCTGAATGTCTTCCAGTGGAACATGTAGACTCTCGTCGGCCAAACACTTCCTCAAATTTGAGACATGGAACACATGATGAACTCCACTAAGGTCGGAAGGTAGTTCCAGTCTATAAGCCACTTTCCCAATCCTTTTCAGGATTTTGAAAGGTCCTACAAATCATGAAGCTAGTTTACCCTTCTCCCCAAAGCGAACAACACCTTTCCATGGTGAAACCTTAAGAAGAACATGTCGCCAACTTGAAACTCCAATGGCTTACGACGCTTATCGGCATAATTCTTTTGTCGACTTCTTGCCATTTCAAGGTTCTTGCGGATTGTGGAGACTTTATTGGTCGTTTCTCAAATGAGTTTAGGACCAGTGATGAAGTTTTCACCAATAACTATTGTTATACGAAAATTCCGCGAGTGGTAAATGCGTATCCCAATCACCACCAAAGTCAAGGACACATAGTAGTAGCAAATCCTCGAGGGTTTGAATTGTTCATTCGATTTTCCCATCAATTTGAGGATGGTAAGCCATACTTAAATCCAATTGAGTACCCAAGAGTTCTTGCATAGACGACCAAAAGTGCGAAGTGAAACGAACGTCTCGGTCGGATATGATGTGCAATGGCACGCCATGACGACTCATAATTTCATCAATGTAGATGCGAGCCAGTCTTGAAACTTTGTATGTGTCTCGTATTATTATGAATGTGTCGTCTTGGTCAAACGGCCAATAATCGCCCATATACTATCATGACCACAAGGAGTACGAGGTAACTTGGTTATGAAATCCATGGATATATGTTCCCATTTCCATATAGGGATTTCGGGTTGTTCAATTAAACCACTTGGTTGTTGGTGCTCGGCTTTGACCCTTGCACATGTGAGACACTTGGAAACATAAGAGGCGATATCTTTCTTCCTTCCAAGCCACCGGTATTGACCACGCAGGTCCATGTCCATGTACCATTTCAAAGTATATTATCCATACCACTCATCAAAATCTAGCATTCCAAGTTAATATCACACTTGTTGTTACCACACATCACATACAAGTCGTGCAGTTCTCATACCATGAATAGGTAATGTCCCAACAGTAATCCATCTTAATAATTGCAAACCCATGCATATAATCACATTAGTCTAGCGAAGGTTGTTTATTTCCTCCTCTTTCGAGGTTTCAGACATAACCTCCTCAGGGTAATTCTCAATGTCCAAGGTCAAGCACAATAGCATGATCTGTAAAGATCTCCTCGGGTTTGATTCCCGGATTTGATAAAACAACTCGGCGTGCAGAGGGAACGGAAAAATCCAATAGAAGCATCCCATAAGGAGTGAGCACAAGGGCTCTCTCATAGGGTGGAAAGATCACAAGGCAGATAGATAAACGAATCAAGTAAAAAGGATCACATACATGAGATATAAAATGCATACAACCCTAGCATGCAAATTTACATGAAGGTTCTTAGGTTATAGTCTAGGTCAAGTGAATTGCCTAATTATCTATAACCAATGGCTCTGATACCAGTCTGTCACACCCCCGCTAAAAGCGGAAACATGAGGATGTAACAAGACAGGATCGTCATAACACATGGTATACAATAGAGATGCAATATAATAAATGATGACAAAGTGTGTCATGACGACACCCGGCACAAAGGAGACTTGTGTCGTGTTTAGTCAATATTCACGACAACATAGCCATAAGCATAACATGATACATGATTCACATAAACAAGAAGATAACATTGTAATGCAATTCTGACAACCCGGGAACAAGTATCAAAAGAATAATTTTGTTTAAAGCAAACTACAACAATGTTCCAAAAGACGATGTTTAGTCACAAAATGTATCCAGGGTCTCCACTAAGGCAGCACACCTAGATCTTCAATTAGCATTGTCACCTGAAAAGATATGCTCAAAATGGTCAACAAATTATTGGTGAGCTTGCAGGTTTAAATTGTAAATAAGTAATTGATGTTGTATTGTAAATGTGGTGGAATACCATGTATACAGTTATAAGTAAGCAAAATCACATGACATGAGCTTTACAACCAAACCTAATGACGTACACACAGAATCTTGTCGGAATATATTCACCTAAGGCCCGTTCCTGGCTACGGTTGGTACTAACTAGTATACCAACCAACAAGGGTGGGGGTGTCAACCCAGTAGTACTATCAATACCTATCCGTCGGTTTAAATGGTTGTAAAGAAAGTATCACACAGAGAACTCAAGCATGTATCAGATAAGTACTCGCAAAACCGTAACACGTTGATTCCAAGTATGTAAATTGTATGTAAGTTGTACAACATGAAAAGTGGGTGAGCATACTTTTCCCCCAGGTTTGTAAATGATTGAAATGTTGTATAAGCATAAAAAGGGGCCACGAAACTCACATGTTAAGTGGTAAGTATGAATGATCAAAGTTTCCTAAGTGTTGTATGCAATGAACAGTGAAACACCTATTGACAGTTATTGTTGGGCATTAATGATATGTTTAAAGTAATTAGTACGTTCAGTCGGTTCGGGTTATATCAGTTTGGTCGCATGTAACACACACAAGCTGACACACGTATTAGATCTTATGTAGATCCAAGTACTAGAAATCGTCGCCATTGCCGGTGATATTTTTGTAAAAGATCCATTATTATAAGAGAAGTATTTATTAAATGTTAGTAGTCACGAATTGATTGTTGATAATTGTAAAATGTTGGTTTGAATTGATTTGGAATAGTATTTGTAGCCTTGATAGCGTTGACTTTAATCTTTGTGGTCGAGCAATTACAATTGTGTTGATGTTACCTTATCATCACACGACATACGAGAAGGAATTCACACACACAGCAACTTCAATCGCATAACAGGACCAGACGCACAACTCAGCACTCCATTCGCACGAATCAACCCTCATTCGTACGAATCAGCTTCATTCGTACAATTGAACCTTCATTCGCACGACTGGCATTCAGTCGTACCACACAACACTCAATGGCACGACTTAACCTCCATATGAACGAATCAACCTTCATTCGTACGAATCAGCTTCATTCGTACGATTGAATTGCCATAAGTTTACAAGAATCAAAATTACATGGTAATTACTAAGATCAACTAACCACAACATACAAATGAATTGCCGTAAGTTTACAAGAATCAAACCTTTTACAAGTGCAATGATTATAAGATAATATGTTTCACCCTAAAGTGTGAAAATATAAAAAAGGGGTTTAGAAATACTCACTTGATGTATAATTGTATAAATGAGGGTTAAAAAGAATAATAAACAACTATTCAACGTAGTTCTTCACAAGATACCTAAATATATATTTTACAAGTTTAAGTTTAATAATAAGATTAATGTTTTAACACGAACTAGAGTTTCGATAGGAATTTGGGATGTTAATAATTAGATCCAACTAAAAAGGTAAATTTGATTATGTTTTGAGTCAATGAAATATACTATTTAATCATTTTAATACTAAGAAATACAATAAAGCCATTTGTAACAAAGACTAAGTATAGTTTAAATAAACTTTTAAAATAATTCTCATTTTAAAAAATAATATATACTTGTTATTTGAACAAATAATGATTTGGAGAGTTACAACAATATTTAATGTCTATTTTATAATGAAAATAATTTAAATATATTATTGAGCAAATAACTATTAGTAAGTTAAAACAATATTTTAAGTCTAACTTATAAGAAATAACCTAAATATATTATTTGAACAAATATAAACAATATTTAAAATCTATTTTATAAGAAATTGAACTAATTATATCATTTGTTTAAAATAATAATAAAAAAATTAAAATATTATAACAAATAAATTTCCAGAAAATTAGTTAGGTCGTTTTAAAAATATTTAAAGTTTATAAATGAAATTAGTATATTTATTATAAATTTTCTAAAATTTATTTTGGGCTAAAACCCCTTAAAAAAATATGTGATGGTGCCGGGTTCGAACCGGGACCTCATGTGTGTGAGGCGAGATCCTTAACCAGCGAACCAAGATCGTGGCCTTGGTATCACTGGGTTTTAATTCTTTAAAAACCATATAACCAAAACCCCCAAATTCTTTAGAACCCTAGAAACGATTAGCACCAAAGTGACCACTAATTCATCGTCAATAATCAAATTAACCATAGGGCTTTTAATCCCCATGTTTAAACGAGTGTACTCATGTGATTAATTACCCGAATTAGAGATGAATTGATGAAGAACAAACGAAGAATAAAACGTGAACAAGTCGTGAATGGTTTGGGTAGCAAATGATGTTGATGCACGAATTCACTTTGCAGAAAGCTTCCAGTAACCTCGATCATAAAAAGCCCTCTATCAAATATAGATTACCAGCTTCGTGCACAATGTTCGGGGTGTAGCATATGACATTGATCCAGAATGAAAGAGAAAAGATAAGTGATGAATGTACTTGCCCTAGGTACTGGAGTCAGCTTCATGCACAATGTTCTAGGTCTATGAAAGACCTCAGGCCTAGTTACCCGCTTCGTGCACAATATTCGGGTTAATGTACAAGTCATCAAAAGTAATGAACGTATGAATGAAAGTATGAATGAAAGTATGAATGAAAGTATGAACGATTAACGAAGATAATAATGATATTATCAATGTGTACATATGATGTATGACCGCATGAAAGTAAAGAACGGTTTTAATGAAAGAAAAGTATGTTTTATTATAAAACTAGAACTCACTCAGCAACGCTGAGTTTTATGTAATTCCAGTTGGCAGGTAATGCTGCTGAGGATGGCACGGGGCGGTACTCAGCTCTTTTGGATGGCATTCTTTGTTTAATGTTTTTGCATTGTGATGCGAACGAATGATGTTTTGAATGAACGCTGTATTAACTTGCAAAAGCATTTGTAATGATATGAAAGTTACTTTTTTATGTTCCGCTACAATGTTTTATGAATGTTAAATATAAAGTTATATAATTTAGGTGCAATGATTTACCAGCTGTAAGCGTCCTGAAAACGGGGCTTTACAAGTTGGTATCAGAGCCAAGTTTAAGGGAATCGGGTAAATTTTCAATAAGCCTAAACTTAAACTGAAAATGGGACGGAAAAGGATGGGATGCCAGTCTGAGTAGCTGCGTGCCATCAGGTATTTCATAATGTTAACTGGTATTATATGCGCATGGTATGTGGTTATGTGTTGTTTGTAGATTTAAATACTGATGTATCAGGACATGTAATGCGTGGGGTATGAAGAGTAAAGAAAATGGCTAATCAGAACTAGACACTATAATTAGGGACTTACAATACTTGACATAAACAGAGTTTTTTCCTTGAATGACCGTGTTGGTGTTTGAATCTTTTAGTGTGCGTGTGAATGGCTGGTGGTAGATCTTCGAAAGTCTCTCATGGTGGTGGTCGTGAGGGCGTGGTGCTGAGCCGCAACCCAAGAGGGGAAGACCCAGAGTTGAAAAGGTGGTTCACGAAGAACCGAGACCCTCATCCAGAGGGTGCGATGAGAGCGCCAATCTGAAGCCTCAGTAAAAGAGGCGGTGGTGGAAGAAATCAAGAAGTCATCAAGTCATGCAGACGATCTTACCGTCTATAGTGACTGAAGTTATCAAGGCTGTACGAGAAAGGGAAAGAAAGGAGAGAAACAGGTCCTCGGGAGGACGGAGCAACCGGAGCCGGAAACGGTTCTTTCTGATGATGAAGAAGAGGAAGAAGAAGAGCCTGCGCGGAGGCGGCACGAGGCTGTAACTATAGGGGTTTCAACGATGCAAGCCCCCCTACTTTGATGGTAACAGCATTGCTGCTGTTGCTCACCGGTGGGTGAGAGAAATGGAAGCTGTCTTGAACATCAGCGAGTGCCGCAAGGACCAAAAGGTGAAGTTTGCTGCCCATCTTTTGTGGACTTGGCTCTGTGTTGGTGGGATAATATAGTCTAAGCCGAGGGTAGTAGGGCAATTGGAAGGATGAGATGGTCGGAGCTGAAGAAGTTGGTGATTGAGGAGTTTTTTCCTTATAGGGAGATGGATAAGGTGGAAAGAGAGTTCCTACAGCTAGAGGCGGGAACGATGACACATCAGCAGTACACCACCAAGTTCAATGAGATGGCATGTCTGGTGTCGGATCAAGTGACGCCTTTGTCACGAAAGATTAAAAGATACATTCAGGGCTTGCCAGTGGATATTCGCATGCACATGATCGCTACCCCGACCGAGCACGTTTAGTTCGGTGGTGGATTGGCAGGGGATTGTATGATGAGAGAGCCGTGGTGGTGGTGCCTGAAGGTAGCAAGAAGGGTGGTGGTGATCGGAACTGGAATAGGAAGAGGTTTGGTCTGGGTGATGCCCGATGGGTACAAGAAGGCACGGGTGGATGATCGCCTGTAGTCACACCGGGTACGGGATGAAGAAGTGTGGCAAATGTGGTAAGGGCACAGTGGCGAGTGTAGATGGGGGTTAAACGTATGTTTCAAGTGCGGGAAGCCTGGTCATATGGCTAGGGATTGCAGGTGCGAGGGTTTCAACTGTGGGAAAGTGGTCATATGAGTAAAGACTGTAAGAAGCCGAGGGCTGAAGGTTCTGGGGTGAAGAAGACGGGAAGTGAAGGACCGAGGGCGAGTGCCAGGGCATTCACTATGACACAGGAGGAGGCTAGGACTAACCCTGATGTTGTGTCCAGTATGTTTCTAGTGAACCAAACTTTAGCTTCTGTGTTATTTGATTCTGGTGCAGTAAAAGTTTTATCTCTGCTGCTTTTTGTGCTAAGCTACCTATTAGTTGTAGAAGTGTTGATGCGCCCTTCGATGTAGAAACTGCCATAGGTAAGTCTACCAGAATTTCCGAAATGATAGAAGACTGTGATGTGGAACTAGAAGGTCATAAGTTTTTAGTCAGACCATTCGTGATGACTTTAGGTGGTTTCGATTTGGTTCTTGGGATGGATTGGTTAGCAGACTACGAGGCGAACATTGTGTTCAAGAAGATGATTGTTTGACAACGCCTGACGGTAGTTCGGCAACGGTTTATGGGGATCGGGTCATGACGATCCCGAAAGTAATCTCAATGGCGGTGGCGGGAAAGTGTATGAGGCGTGGATGTAGCGCTACTTGGCCTATGTAAAGGATGTGGATACGCCAACACCACAACTGTCTGAAGTACCGGTTGTGTGTGACTTTCTAGAGTGTCCTAGAAGACTTACCAAGAGTGCGACCTGACCGGAGATCGAGTTTTAGATTGATCTGATACCAGGTGCCCAACCTATTGCCAAGGCACCGTATCGGTTGGCTCCAACGAAGATGAAAGAGTTTATGGAGCAGTTGCAAGAGCTACTTGATAAGGGGTTCATTAAACCGAGTATCTCTCCTGGGGGTGCTCCGGTCCTGTTTTTGAAGAAGAAAGACGGTAGTATGAGGATGTGTATTGACTACCGTGAGCTGAACAAGTTGACGGTGAAGAACCAATACCCCTTACCGAGAATAGATGATTGTTCGATCAACTTCAAGGTGCAGTTGGTATCAAGGATAGACCTTAGATCAGGCTACCATTAGTTGAAGGTGAAGGAGCAGGACATCCCTAAAACAGCTTTTCGCACACGTTATGGTCACTACGAGTTTCTTGTCATGTCATTTTGGTTTGACCAATGCGCCAGCTGCTTTCATGGACCTGATGAATCGAGTGTGTTGGCCAATGTTGGATAAATCAGTGATTGTGTTTATTGATGATATTCCGATTTATTCAAAGAGCGAGATTGAGCATGCCGACCACATTCAAGAGGTTTTGGAGACGTTGAGAAAGGAAAAGTTGTACGCCAAGTTCTCTAAGTGCGCATTCTGGTTGCGCGAAGTTCAATTCTTGGGTCATGTGGTATATCCCGATGGGATTATGGCGGACCTGGCAAAGGTGGAGGCGGTGATGCAATGAAAGTCTCCAAAGACACCATCCGAGATTCATAGTTTCTTAGGTTTGGGGGGCTACTACAGAAGATTTATCCAAGACTTCTCTAAGATCGCTTCTCCACTAAACAAGTTGACTTGGAAAGATGTGAAGTTTGTATGGGGTCAAGCTCAAGAAAAGGCGTTCGAAGAATTGAAGGTGAGATTGACTCAAGCTCTTGTTCTGTCATTACCCGATGGAAGTGAAGATCTGGTGGTTTATTCTGATGCTTTCTACTCAGGGTGGGATGTGTGTTAATGTAGAGAGGAAAATTTATAGCCTATGCATCCCGACATTAAAGGTTCATGAGGTCAACTACCCTACTCATGACTTGGAGCTAGCAGTCGTGGTCTTTGCGTTAAAGATTGGAGGCACTATCTTTACGGGACGACGTGCACCATATTCACTAACCACAAGAGCTTTAGTACGTCTTTGAGCAGAAGGACCTGAACATGAGACAGAGACGATGGTGGAGCTCATAAAAGATTATGACTGCGAGAACCATTACCATCCAGGCAAAGCCAACGTGGTGGCGGATGCCCTTAGTCGGAAAGAGAGACCCGAACCGATTCAGTTGAAAGCGTATCAGCTAATCATGACCTCTAACATGATGAAACAAGTTAAAGAGTTTCAAGATGAGGCATTGAAAGAAGATCATCTTAACCCTGAAAGAATGAGAGGTCTGGTCGCAGAAGTGGGTGAGAACATGCTTGGTGTTAGAACTCGATTCGGGAGGATATGGATTCCTCGTTTTGGGGATCTACGGGTGAAGATTTTGGATGAAGCTCATGAGACTCGATACTCCATTCATCCAGGTGCCACAAAGATATATCAAGACATGAAGAAGGATTATTGGTGGCCGGGTATGAAACATGACGTGGTGGAGTATGTGAGTAAATGCCCTACTTGTCTACAAGTGAAAGCCGAGCATTAGAAGCAGTATGGGAAGATCCAACCTTTGGATATACCTAAATAGAAGTGGGAGCACATAACCATGGATTTTATTACGAAGTTATGGCGTACCCTGAAAGGGTATGATGCCATATGGGTGATAGTTGACCATTTGACGAAGAATGCTCACTTCCTACCGATCCGCGAGACATATTCATCTGAGAGGTTAGCGGATCTTTTCATCAAGGAGATTATAACTCGTCATGGTGTACCGGTGTCTATTGTGTCTGATCGTGACACCCGGTTTACATCCAAATTTTGGAAGAAATTCCACGATGCTATGGGGACGAGATTACACATTAGCACGGCTTATCATCCTCAGGCTGATGGTCAGTCTGAGAGGACCATTTAGACATTGGAGGACATGCTTCGGGCATGTGTTATCGATTTTGGGGGAAGCTGGGATGACCACTTACCGTTAGCTGAGTTCTCATATAACAAAAATTATCATGCCAGCATTGGTATGCCACCTTATGAGATGCTATATGGTAGGAGATGCAGAACACCTGTCTGTTGGGGTAACATTGGTCAGAAGGAGTTAGGGAGCGTCAAGGTAATCGGCTACGACTAAGAAGCTTGAAAAGATCAAGGCCTTCATGAAGGCAGCGAAAGATAGACAGAAGTCGTATGCTAATAAACGAAGCAGACCGATTGAGTTCCAAGTAGGTGACCGGGTTATGTTGAAGGTCTCACCTTGGAAGGGTATCATTCGATTTAGAAAGTGGGGCAAGTTGAGCCCAAGGTATATAGGCCCTTTCCGAATCATTGCTCGAGTAGGAGAGGTGGCCTATAGACTGGAGTTACCAGATGAGTTGAGTGGAATTCACCCGACATTCCATGTATCTCATCTGAGAAAATGCTTGGCAGATGAAGATATGATTGTTCCACTGGAGGATATCGAAGTAGACAAACGGCTCAATTATGTGGAGCAACCAGTGGCAATCATCGATCGAAAAGGAGAAGAGCTGAGGAAAAAGTGTTTCCTCTATGCGTGTACAGTGGAAGCACAGAAAATCAGAGTTCAACCTGGGGACTAAGGAGAAATGAGGCATTCAGTACCACGTCTGTTCAAGGATAACAGGTTTCGGAGACGCAATTAGTAAGGGGGGGTGCACTGTACACCCAAATATTTCTTGAAGCAGACGAAAGAAGAAAAAGAAATAAAGGCCAAAGTCGGTGGGACCAAATGCAAAACGGGGAAAGTTCAGAAGGAGTAGGGGAATAAAGGGAGGTAGCCCACACCTCCCCACACTCACAAGAATTCAGATTAAAAGAGAGGGGAGGAGAAGAAAGGGAGAAAAAGCTTGGTTGAGTGGAGACGAGCTTGGAAAATCGAAGGTAGGGTTTCGAAAGCTCTACTCGGACGGGTTGTGTTGTGTGACTTTAGACCCCTTTTTTACGTTTTCAACTGATTTGGGGCTGAAACACATAGTGAAAACTCATTTTCGATGTGTGTGTTTGACGTGTGTATGGTTTATGTGTGATGCGAGTGATGTATATTTAGGCTGGTATGTGCTTGATGGTCTTAGTGTGTGGTTTGCATTCCTAAGGTTTCGGATGGGATTTGGGCTTAGTAAGTTAAGTTTGGAGAGCTTGGAGTTAAAAATGGCAAATTGGGTTCGGGAAAATCATAAACCAACCAATTCAGGCTATGCGACGAATGAATGTGAGTCGTTGCGACTGAGTCCACACGCATCAGTCATGCGATGAGATTCATTGCCTATTAAACATGCGACTGGAGCCCATACGATTGCCAGTAATTGCGACTGAGGGTCATTCGCTTGGGGAGTCATGCGACTGAGGCCCAAAACTCCTTAATTCATCTCTTAGGTCCATTCGCATTAGGTCCATTCGCACAAGTGTTCATCTGCATTGGTTCCTTCACAAAGGGGCTCATCGCATATATCCATTGGCATGATTGTTAGGACCTGTTTATTCGACTGATAATGTATAGACATCATTAGCAGACAAGTTGGTTAGCCACATTGGGTCGAATACCCTGACAGTATCCATTGATCCCTTTATCAGAACTATGACAGCTTCAGCAGTTCTCCAATCATAGTACCACCATTTGAAGTGTGGAGTGAAGTCCTGTGGCATTTCCTGAGAGGGATTCTCGACATAGTGCGAGGAGGACTCCACTTCAACACAATCTTAGGTTTCCAGTAATGGCATCCATCTCAGACCTTCTAATATACCTTGTAGGTTGTTGAGGTCTGAAGTTAATCCATTGGTGTGGTACTCTTTCTTGAGGGCAGCCTCAAACCAGCCTGACATTTTTCTCGGGTCAGCATACAACAGCTTCAATTTGCCAGCTGGTTGAGCTCAAATCTGGTAGAGTCTTTAGATCATGTGGAAATCTAAAGTACTCTATGCCTTTTCCGCTTAACGGCATAAACGTTAAGATCATCAAAATATGCCATGCTATAATCCTGCCTGACACCGTAAGATGTTTCTTGATGCGTGTAGAACTTGGTGTAGGCATCCTTCTTCGGTGCAGCACGTTGGGCTCTGACTTCTTTAAAACATTCAGCCCACTCAGCCTTCGAATGTATACGTCATCGTTGAGGCTTGGGCTGTTCCTTCGGTCTTTCCTGCTTCCTGCTCCTTGTCTAGTACCTCAAAACATATCACTGATAGGGACTCACCCAGATTGGGGACCACATTACCCTCGTTGTCAGCGTACTGAGGGTACTCTTCAGCAGCAATATCTTCAACCTCAACTTCATCAACGTCATGTAGTTCGTCGTCACTGGTGAATCAACTGTTGGAGCATCCTTGACAATGTCATCAGGATTGAGTCTGAACATCTCTGCCAGTTGCTCGTTAGATAGGTCGTGAATTATTCACCTTCTTCAGGGGTATAACTCACTGACCTTCTGACAATCCCTTGCAGATCAAGAATCATTGTGAGTTGAGACTTGATCTGTGAAGGGGAGCAATATCAAACTCATCTCTGTGGTACTTTGGATCTGTTTGATTTACACATTTCACACTCAAATCATTAGTAATATATCAAACAAAATGCATTAACTTAATATAAACATTTAGTACATGGTTTTTCAATACAGAATACAAAAGTAATTAAATACATAAACATCCACTATTTACTTTTATCCTGAATGCTAGTCTCTTCAGTGAAGGTGCAGAAGCAGAAGCTGACTGATCCTGTCGGTTCTTTGTTCTCTTCTCTTGCCCTGGAGCTGAGACAGATTCAGCTGCTTCTCTTCTTCAGTGTCTTCATCTGCACACCACTCTTCGGTTTCTCTTCATCAGAGTCACTCTCATATCATCATCATCATCTTCATTATCTCTGTCTCCATCCTTTATCTTTAGAGGTTCTCCTTTGATCCTTTCAATTTTAGCAAAATGGACCTCTTAGCCTTTTCCAACTCCTCTATCTGCTTACCTGCTGTGACGCTTTGAGCTCGGAGTTGGTCCAACTGAGTGTTTGAGCAGCCAATTGCTGGGCCTGCTCCTCAATTACTCGATCCTGCTCTGCAATTTTATGCGATTGTGCAGCAGTCAGGTCGGTAAGCTGGCGGATCTGAGAGGTCTTTTCCTCATCAGCCGCCAGCAATCGCAACACCATTCTATTTAGGCTGACAGCTGTTCCTCTACCCGATTGGAGGTAGAGGAGATCTATAGGTGTGTGAGGGGTAGGCTGAGGGCTCGGTTTGGTGGCTAGTGGTGGTGGTGGAGGTGGTGAATATCGGGTCAGGTCTGGATGATAGTGGTGGTGAGTGTGGGGTGAATGATGTAGTGGTGGCTGGGGTCTGGCTTGTGGTGGTCGGTATGGTGGTGTCTGTGTGCTGTGGGGAGAGGTATGGTGGTGGAGGTGTGTGCAGAGGTGGTAGTGGTGGAAGGTATGGGGGATGTGGTGGTGATGAAAGTTACCTTACTTCTTTTTCTGGCCATGGGGTTGAGCCATCCGTTTTCTCCTCGTTCCCTTCGAGGTGGATGCTCCCCCTTCAATCCCGCCTGAGGACCCCGGAGCATAGTGGATCAGTTTCTGTATCTCCGGAGCCTCTCGGTTGTTCACCAACAACCCTCAACCCATGTTCTGTGGGAACACTTTCCTTCCCACAGTCGGGTCAATGGTCCTCATCAGATTCATCCTCATCTCCTCGTTAAGAACAAAATCTTGATGAAATCCTGCTGACTCAGTTACCTCAGCAGGTGAGACAGACACGAGGGAACAGAGTCAGACAAATTCCCTGGATGGAATAGCATCATCCCCACTGTCATCCTCCTCTGAATCATAGTGGGAGGACAATTGGCTCCACGTCGGAGTCACTGTCCTCGTGACGCCATTTCCTCCTTTCGGCACTACATAGTCTTCTCTGGCAAGATGACCGAACAACCTCCTGACCGGAGGCTTCACTGGCTTTCCCCGGTATACTTTCATCCTTCCAGGGTGGTGTCATCCATGACCTCCAATACCACCGAATCCTCCTGTTCTTTTGGCAGGGAAGGAAGCTTCTGATCTATTATCATTTGCATAAACCGTGGGTACATACAGAAGGCTTCTTTTCCTTTCCCCTCGATGTTTTCCACCAGATAGGTGAAGATCATCTTAGAGAAGTGAACGGTGGTTCAGCACCAACGCCACGTATGCGTTTTGCATTTGATCCGATAGCTCATCAAACCCACCTTTCTGAGGCCATGCACTTGAGAGCAGCACGTGTGCAAGGTACTTAATGAGGACAGAGGTTACTCTTGTTGAGTACCCTGAATTGATGTCCCAGAGTATTTGGCTCTGAGAAACATCCTCTGACAGTGAGGGGGTGTAGACGGGTTGGGCAGTCACCGTCATCCCCCCTGAAGTACAACCGTAAGTCTTCCTCAGAAACTGTAATATCCTCGCAAATATGGAACTTCTTATGCAGTGAGGATCGATGATCTATCAACTGTGGCGCCTTCCCAGAAGGCTGTTGAAGGATCGGTATGGGGTGCAAGGGGTAGAGATGGCATGCGCAATCCGTGATCTTAGTAGAAACTGATAATGCCGGAGAATTGGCAGCATTTTGGATGTTAAGTCCAGATGGCACATATATTATGCTTAGTGCTATTGGCCATCTACTGCCATCTGTTACACAAGATAGTAAACATTAGTAACATTTAATAAGAAAGTCATGAACTCATTAAGCTGAAGAACATCTTTTGTCATGCGATTGAGTTGTGCGACTGAGTTCAATCGTGCGATTGAACCGTGCGAAAGAGGTTCAGTCGTACGATTGAATGGTCCGAATAGGGTTCAGTCGTGCGATTGACCCCAACGTATCTCAGTGTGTGCGATTGACCTCAGTTATGCGACTGAACTTCATACGCAGGTTCAGCATGCGTATGGGCAGTTTGGGCCCTTCAGTCGTGCGACTGAAGTTCATCTTGATGTCCATTCGCATGAAGACCCACTGTGCGATTCACATTTTCAGTTTCACCAATCTTTTGTTTGAAACCTCTATATCAAGTTCATTTGAGTCCCATCTCGTCACTAATGACCTAGCAAACTTGATTTTAACGTTTAGCTTAGTTTATGTAGGTTATTAGGGCATTTTTCAGTCCGATCAAGATTTCATTCGAATAACCCAATTGGACTTAAAATCTTCTGATTCTACAAGATTAAACGGCAATGTACCTTATTTTGTCAATCGAAAGTCAGAAGACGAATTGCAATGTGAATAACTGTCTCTAGAGATTTTGGCAGAGTAACGGTAAGAGAGCGATTTGGGGTGCGATTGGGAGTGATGAGTGAGATGCGATCGACTAGGCCCTTTAAATACTGACCCTAATTTCATCGGCCGACTGGCCTCATTCGCACAGTTCATTCGGGCGACTGAGGTTCAGTCGTGCGATTGAACCAGTCGGTCGCTTTCAGTCGGCCGACTGAGTCTCAGTCGGTCGACTGACTCATTCGGTCTCCTTTATTCGCATCTCAATTAACCGACTAAGTCTCAGTCGGTTGACTGACTCATTCGCCCCCTTCATCCGGTCGAATGGCTCAGTTTCATGTCCAGTCGTGCGAAGGAGATCCATTCGCATGGTTGGTCGATATTCATGTCCAATCGTGCGAATGGAATCCATTCGCATGGTTGGTCCATACTCATGGTCCAACGTGCGAATGGGATCATTCAGTAGATTTTCTGCCATTTTGACATTTTAACTTTGAATAGACATTAAAGCTCTTAACCAATTCAGTCACTTCAGACGTGACCTTTTAAATTTTAAAACCATGTGGCCATCTCAGACATGACCCTTTTTAGGTAAGTTAATTCCTTCTGATTTCCCTGATGTAGTCCGAAGACACACAAATTAAAAGATAAACATAGGAACTTAAACTAACTACACAACTAAAGTTTATGTTTGGATTTTTGTGAGAGATAAAACCCTAAGATGGAAATCTAAGGGATTTGATTAGGAGTAGACAGCTTTAACTTAGATTGATCATATCTGGACCAACTCAATTTTGGAATCATACAGAATATCAAATCATTTTGGGACTTGTATTAAAACTCTTTGATGCTTAAATTCTCGGTGTTCATCCAGAGTCGTTAGCAACTTGAGGAAATCATACTGAAACTCTTAGATTTCACATTGATTTGAACTCTTGAGAATGTAGCCACTAAGATTGTCAGTATGTTTGTCCACTTAAATCCATACACAGACTTTTGACGCAGACTGGTGACTGATTTAGGTTTAATTATTTCAGCTAACATTTGTGGATCCCACACTTATATGGTAATCAACATTCCTCAGAGGTTTGAGCGGTCTACGGGTATTATTACAAGAAGAGACTATTCTTAGAGCTTTCAAAGAGAAGCCTGTCCTCAGGTCAGTGCCATCGCACAGCAGAGAGGCGGCAAACAACAATGAATTCTAGAATATCTAGGTTATGCTTATCCTCAGGTCAGTGCCATCGCACAGCAGAGAGGCACACAACCTATCTCCTTGTTAGAGCAGCTTATTTTATTTGACACAATATGCACCAACAACATGAGTCATTAGCTTTATTGCATTTGTCTTTCATTTTTTTCTTGCTTTGCTCTAATTATGGTCATCCGCACACTTTGTGGCATTTAAATGCTCATTACCCCTTATTGGAAATATTTGATTGTGTTAACCAGTGATAAGATGGAAGCCCACAGTCAGTTGAACAACTTAGTTTGATCTTGAGATCACCAATCAGGTCTAATTGTCTATTGTGTTGAATCTACCAACATATCATTTGTGGTCTAGCAGCCTCTAAGTCTACTTTCTCTGTGTCACCTTAGGAGTTGCCAGTTTTCTATCATTTTCCTTTTTATATTGCTTAGACTACACAGACTTATACTTTGAACTTTTGCATCTTTTCAAACTTAAATTTTAAAATCCCTCTTGATTTGTTCCTGTGTACTATCATATTCCAAGGTATTGAATCAGTATCACAGACACAATCTACCTTATTTCAGCTAGTTACCCCTTCTCCCTCTTTTCTTTTTCTTTTTTTTAATATTAACTTGCTGACATATTCTCCCCCTAAAATACTAAAATCATTTCGGATTTAATTATTTTTGGATTTTAATAAACAGCAAGATAACATGAGTTAAGTATAACAGACAAAAGAAAGAAAAAACAGATAACATAAATAAAATAAACTTAACGAAACTACATCGGACTACACATTATTCTCATCAGGAATTACCTCACTTTTCTTTTTAACGCCGTTGACCTCTAGCAAGTATTGAAAACGTGGTTTATCAAAGGCTTTTGTATAGAGGTCAGCACGTTGAAAATCGGTATTAATTTTAACCACATCTATTAAGGTCTTTTCAAAACAGTCTCTTATGAAGTGGTATTTAATACCGATGTGTTTGGTCTTAGGATGTTGAACCGGATTTTTGGTTACTGCAATTGCAGCATAGTTATCAACAAAAATAGGAGTAGACGAGAATTTCAAACCGTAATCCCGCATTTGCTGTTGAATCCAAATGATTTGGGAACAGCAACTTGCAGCAGCAACATATTCGGCTTCACAGGTTGACAATGCAAACGATGTCTGCTTCTTACACTGCCATGTAACTAATCTTCTCCCAAAGAATTGACACCCTGCTGATGTAGACTTGTAGTTCATTTTGCAGCCTCCATAGTCCGAGTCACTATACGCTGTGAGCTCAAAATCGTCATCATGAGGATACCACAACCCCAGTGGGGGTGTACCCTTTAGATAGCGAAAGATCCTTTTGACCCCGATCAGATGATTGACCTTAGGTTTAGCCTGATATCTGGAACATAAACATGTAGCATACATGATATCAGGTCTTGAGGCAGTGAGATACATGAGAGATCCAATCATTCCTCGGTACATAGTGGCATCTACAAGATCTCCATTTCATCAGGTGCTATATCATGATTCGTAGCAAGTGGAGTCCCAGCAGCAGAAGCATTCTCCATGTCAAAGCGACTGAGAATGTCTCCTACATACTTGGTCTGTGTAGAAAGATCCCATTAGGTGTTTGATCCACCTGTAACCCGAGAAAGAACTTCATCTCCCCATCGCACTCATCTCAAACTTTTCTTCATCACTGCTTCAAACTCTTGCAT
Organism: Flaveria trinervia; assembly: GCA_025506515.1. Classification (NCBI taxonomy): domain Eukaryota; kingdom Viridiplantae; phylum Streptophyta; class Magnoliopsida; order Asterales; family Asteraceae; genus Flaveria; species Flaveria trinervia. The sequence goes on along the minus strand of CM046454.1, from coordinate 15,880,201 downwards.
AACTCTTCGTTCTTTGACCCGAAGATTATGTCATCAACATATATCTGTACAAGCAGTAGGTCACCATCCTTTTCTTTAATAAACAGTGTACAGTCAATGACTCCCCTGCGAAAGCCGTGTTTCACAAGATGAGTCGAGAGTTTCTCATACCAAGCTCGAGGAGCTTGATGAAGCCCATATAAAGCTTTGTCGAGCTTGTAAACTCTATCCGATGATAAGGGTCTTCAAATCCTCGGGTGACTTACATAGACTGTTTCCCTGATTTCCCATGAAGGAATGCACTCTTCACATCTAATTGGTAGACTTTAATCTTCATGTACGAGGCATAGGCAAGGAAGATACGAATAGCTTCCATCCTTGCCACGGGTGCAAACACCTCATTATAGTCAATCCCTCGACTTGGCGAAAACCTTGAACCACCAGTCGAGCTTTGTTCCTTATAATGACTCCTTGGTCATCCTTCTTACATTTTAGTACCCATTTGGTGCCATGACTTTAGCACCTTTAGGTCTATCAACCAGAGTCCATACACCTAACTTCTTAAACTGCAGAAGTTCTTCTTGCATGGCACTCACCCACGCCTCATCATTTAGTGCTTCACTGACATATTTTGGCTCAACCTGCGAGACAAAACATCGATAAGCACCATCATGAATGTAACCTTCTCCATAACTGAGGCGTAATCAGCTGAGTATAGCTGATTTCGGGTTGTACTCGCTGAGTTTGTACGATCGGACATCTCCAATAACATTGTCAAGGGGATGATAGACGTTTAGTCGTGATCCTGGAGTAGTCGGCACAGTCACCTCCGAACCAAGATTGTGAACATTTTGGTCTGCATCTGAGGAGGTTGGAGTTGAGGTTCCGAAGTCGAGGGGCATCACACTGTGGATGCTTGTGGACTTTCAGGAACTGGAACCTGTTCCTCCTGACTGTTCTGGTCATCTGCTTCAGTTTCATCTTCAGAGGAGGAGTCACTTTCATCGACTACCCTTCTGACTGAGTAGATGACTCTCCCTGTGTGCTGGATGGAGTATTTAGAATATCATACATCATCCTAGTAGCTAACTCATCATCCGAGGGAGAGAGAGGATGTTGAAGGATTTGAAGAATCCATCATAATCGAAGAAGTATGCAGGTCCTTTGCCTGTAGGTGGTGTGGTATATCTCTGAACGTCGACATTACACCACACTTCTACAAGACCCGTTGAGTTATTGTAAACTCGCTTGTTCGGTATGTTGTATCCTAGAAAAATTCCTTCAACTGCCTTCTCGCTGAATTTTCCTTCTTGTGTCTTCTTCAGAAGTGTACACGGTGCGCCAAAAGGTTCAAGATACTCCAAATTCGGTTTGCGTCTTTGAAGTAGCTCATAACATGTCTTTCCGTGGCGCTTGACTATTAGGACTCGGTTCAGTGTATAGCACGCATTTGCCACTGCCTCGTTCCAGAATTGGATAGGCAGTTTCGAGTCTGCCAGCATAGTCCGGGCTGTTTCTATCAAACTCCTGTTCTTTCTCTCAGCAACGCCATTCATCTGAGGTGTGTAGGCAGAAGTGAATTGATGCACAATTCCCTTTTCCTTGCAGTATGCCTCCATCCCTTGATTCTTGAATTCTGTCCGTTGTCTGAGCGTATTTGTCGAACTTTGAGCTTGTAGAGTGATTCCAGTGTGGTTACTAATTCTTGAATGTCTCCAAAGTTTCTGATTTTGATTTCAGAAACATTACCCAAGTGAACCTTGAGTAGTCATCAGTGACCACATAACAGTACGCGTCGCCTGCAATGCTCCTTGTACTAACTGGACCAAACAGATCCATGTGAAGAAGCTCAAGAGGAAGTTCTATTGAATGAACTTTCTTTTCCTTATGAGACTTCTTTGTCTGTTTGCCTTCTTGCAAGCTACACAAAAGTCAGGAAGTTGGAAGTTCTTGACATTCACTCCTCTAACTAAATCCTTCTGAATCAAATGATTCATCTTCCTTTGACTAATGTGTCCCATTCTCCGATGCCAGGAGATGGAATCCTTCTCAGTAGCTTTAGATAAGAAACACTGAACCTCATGATCCGTTGTGGCAGCTGTTGACAGATCCAAGACATAAAGGTCTTTATATCTTGAAGCAGTCATCAGAACTTGGTCCTCTGGGATCATATATTCTTTCTTCAGCACGTAACACTTCTGGTTATCGAAGATGACTTTAAACCTTTATCACAGATTTGGGAAACAGAAAGTAAGTTGTTCTGAAGTTGTTGAACGTAGTTCACTTTATCAAACTTAACTTTCTGATTTCCCACTTCTCCCTGAGCAGTGATATAGCCTCCTTTGTTTCCTGCAAAGGAAACATGCCCTCCTTTTATTTGTTTGACGTTAGATAAAAGGGCTCTATTCCTGTCATGTGCCTGGATGCTCCGCTGTATAATCCACGTGTTAGTCTCAGCACTATATCGAACACCCTGCACATACAAAGTATGAATCAGTTTAGGTTAGGAACCCAAGCTTTGACTGTCGGTTTCCCAGAGGCATCACACATCATAAACTCCACCCATTGACCCTTAGAAGGTGAGGGTAGCTCAGGTTCTTTCTTGTTATCAGTATTAGACACGAGGGTGGATTTTCTTTCCATAAGCCAGATTTGTGCAATGCCTGTTATGATAAACAGTCGTCTGGCTTACAGGTTGGACTTTAGGTTCACTAGCTCTTCTAGGTGGAGTTAGAGAACTCCGCTTAGAAGACCTAGGTTAGAGTCCAGAAGATCAATCTTCTTCCTAGGTGTCTGATAGAAATGACAGTCGGAAGCAATGTGTCCCATTCTCCACAGTTGTAGCATGACCTGCTATCAACTTTATGAGTAGACTTTCTTTGTGGAGAAGTGCGTGACACTCTAGTAACATCAATCACTTTAGTTTTTGACTCTGGATGTTTGATGTTTCTCTGGTGTAACAAACTTTACTGATTAACCTGTTTTCCTTTTGGTTAACTGGTTTTTGACTTGAAGCATGTGAAAAAGTAACATTTGAAGTCCTTTTAGGTTCTGATTTGACTCTATTTGACCCTGACTTTAAATTAACTTTTTCAAATTCATTTTCCAGGTTAACACATGGCAATTTACCCTTTGCCTTTGAAGTGGCCTCCTTTTGTTTCTTACCAGATTCAGTAGATGAACATGAGGTGTCTGGATCAGTAACAAGAGGAGGTGGTCACCACATGATCCTTGATGGGGTTATTATTTACTGGTCTAGACTTGGTGTTCATCAAGGTCTCAGGTGGTGGTGGAACCACTTTGTAGCCTAATCCCTCCCCGTTATTCCTTTCTCTCACTAAGTGTTGAACTATGTGTGAAGAGCTAGTCCAACTATGCAGTTTCTGTTTTAATGAATTAACTTCGACTTCTAAAACTGCCCTTTGTTCTTAGTGTCTTCTAGGGAGTTAAGATAGTACCTAATGTCGTTTGCTTGGTTAAAAGCCACTACTTCGGTTTCCCTAAGTTGTTTGGTCAATAGGTCTATCTTTTCTTTATAACAATGCTCATTTTGTTTTAGTACTCTATTTGCCTCAGTGCACAGACGTAAATCTTTTACTAAGTTATCATTATGATCTAATAACCTAGCAAATTTTCATCTATGCTATTCCTAAACGTGTCACAATCAGAACAAGCATGGTTATTAAAAATTTGGTCAGTGGTACTTACCTGAGTTGGTTCAGAAGAGTTAGCCATCAGTGCCGCATCAGATGATTCTGGTTCTGTCGACTCTGGCTTTTCTGTCTCTGATGTGGAACTTCCTCAATTGGCTTGTAACTGACCTCGGCTGCAGTGTTTCTTCACTATGTGACATTGCAATTTCAACTGCTATATCACCTTCACTCGCAGAATCATCGTCAATATCCTCAACACTGGCAATGTTAGATTCTCCTGGTGAGACAAACCTGAAACTCCAATCCTGTCCTTCATCATCATGAGCAGTTAGTGCTTTTGGATCCTTGTTTGATGATGAAGTAGAATTAGAGGGTTGCTTGTCCTGGCGAGTAAAGGATGAGAACGGGTTCCCATTCCCCGTCTTCTTTGGCTTGACACATTCTCGTTTGAAGTGCCCTTCTCCACAGTTAAAGCAGGTCACTTTACTCTTGTCGAAGCCAAAGGTGGTGTCCTTAGTAGCAACCAAGTTCTGTCCAGTCTTTTTCACAAACTTCTTCGCCCTCCGAACAGCACTTGCTAAGGCCCACATTATATCCATTCTTTCAAGCTCCATCTCATCCACCTGCTCGTAGTCCTCATCTGCCAGATGGCAGTTTCCAATCTTCCCAGCAACAAGTCCATCATATGAATGAACCACTGCTGCTAAGAGATCCATATGCTCTCGTGCTACTTCCACGGTCACATTACCGAAGTTCTCGGTCTTCAGTTTGGTAGCGTTTGCTTCTGATCCAATATGATGGGTACATGATGACCCAGACGTGTCTGATCCAGAAGGAGAAGCATGTGAGGACCTGACGAGCTAGACACAAAAGCAGTCTGGAGGGGTGCTCCAGATGCTTAGCTTGAGGCGTGGCGTTGTATAAAGCTGGATTTTGTGTGTACGAAGACTTCTGAGCTCTATACTTCATCCTTAGTGCTTCTTCTCGCAACTTAAGAATGAAGTCATTTATATCCAGCTTTACAAGGATTCCATTCTGTCTCAGGTTAGACACGAATGTAGCCCACTTATCAGGCAACCGTCTGCGAAGTTGCTTACTTTCTCTTCCATGGTAGTAGCCACTCCATGTGTATGCAATTCGCTCATCAAGTGGTAGAATCTGTCTATGACTTCGTCCAAACTTTCATTACCAATTGATGAGAAGTTATCGAATTCCTTCTTTAACTCCTTTGCCTTGATTGCCTTCAATGATGCATTACCATCATATCTCTTCTCTAGCGCATCCCACAGTTTCTTGGACTGCTTGTTCTCGGAATACTGGTGGAATATGTCTTTGGGGATAGACTGAGTGATCAATGCATAAACTCTTTTCTCTGCATTGTACTTTACTTTCTGTGCGTCTGTCATCCCGCTTAATGTTAGTTTAACTCCATCAGCTCCCACCGGTGTACTATAACCTATCTCAATGGCTTCCACAGATTAGGATCTACTCCATTAAGGTAGATCTCAAAACGTTGTTTCCAGTGGGGAAACTCATCTAAAGTCAAAAGCTTTGGTGGTTTATTGTGATTCCCCACCTCACTCTCAAGCAGCAACAGATTCTGTATCCTTGAGTCTTCCCAGCAGTAAAGGCTGACATCTGATCTTCCATGATGAATAAACTTATAATCTAATCAAACAAACTTTCACTGATGCGACTGAAGGATGCGAATGAGCTAATCGTGCGTATAAGCTCTGCGATTGGTTCAATCGTGCGAATGAACTGGGCGATTGGTTCAGTCGTGCGAATGAATCTGGTGCGTATGAGCTATGCGAACGAACGGTTCATCGGCCGAATGAAGGTGCGACTAGGTCCAATCGTGCGGTATGAGCAATGCGAATGGAGTCCAGTCGTACGAATGAGTCAGTCGTGCGATTGAAGCTGCTGGTTTGCGAAAATTTCTAGGTTTGACGGGTTTCAGCCGTAAAAATTCGAAATTTCACAAGTTCTAATCGCCTGAGTCCGTAGAAACCAAACGTCGATGAGCAGGGAACTTCCAAGATCACTTTTGATGCCAAAGATTGCGTTTTTAGTGTAAAAACACAAACTTTTATGCAATCTTGATTGAATCAACACGTAATCAAGAGCCAATAGCTCTGATACCACTTGTTAGGACCTGGTATTCGACTGAAATACCTAGAGATCACGTGTATACAGATCAAATAGTGCGGAATCCTATTTGATTGGCGATCCAATCAGTGAGAACACACGAAGAATCAATCAAGGATTGTATCTAACGTTAGAAATCGATAAGGAATCGATCTAATGTGTTCTATGAACTTGGAGAACGATTTGGAAGGTTTCTGGACGGCTAGGGTTCGACTTGAATCGTACTTGATCGAATGTCTATTGTTTTTCACGAATTGAGTTGTATTTATAGGTTGGCACTATTCAATCGTGCGACTGAACCATTAGTTTGGTTCAGTCGTGCGATTGAACATGCGGTGGTTCATTCGTGCGACTGAGTGTTCAGTCGTGCGACTGAGCCAATCTTATGTTACAGTCGTACGACTGATCCAGTCTCCTGGTCAGTCGTGCGACTGAGTCAATCGTGTGAAGTTCTTCATGTGTATGGTTCATTCGCATGAGCCATTCGCATGGGAACTTCATTAAGTTAAGTTTGAATGTTTTAGTTAATTAATATATATTATATGTAATCATTCAAGTAATATAAACCAATCAATTCAGTCACGACTCATTAATGAACTATTAAACATTATAACCAACAGACTATCAATATCAGTCATTAATCATACCAAACAAGATCTATACATCATATCACGATCTAGGGACATACATGTATCAACAATGATGTTCAGCGTGGAGGCCAATGGAATGAAGGGGCCCATACGCCCAAGTAGGGCCGTGCACCGAGGAAAGGAAAACTAGTTTATCTATGACTTTAGGGGAAAAGTGAGATGAAGTTTTGATGTAGAAGGTTCCGGGATTCTATAAGTTGACTTGAGGTCATTAGACCTGCTGTTAGGCATGATGTTGATGATGATGAGTATGAGTTGTATGTTTATGCATGATGTATGATTATGTATATATGATGGTGCCCTGTATGATGATGTTATTGACTGTATATGTGGTTCCTTAGTATGATGGATTAGTATCTTTCCATGACTTTACATGAATGTTAATGAATGAAATGAAAGTATTATGTAACGTAAAGTGAAAGATAATGAAAGAGGAACCTGCTGAATGAATGCAGCATTAGTGAACGAAAATGAATGTAAGAAGGCTTGCAAGCAAATGATGGGGTGCACACCAAATGAAGGTGTTAGCTCAACGGTGTGCGGGTTAGCCGGAAAGGATGCACACGGGGTCCAATCTTTGTGATTAACCATAGTATGAGATCCTTGCGATTGCCCTAGGTGCGGAAGTCAGCTTCGTGCTAATGTTCGAGGTTATTGAAAGACCTCAGGCCCAGTTACTAGCTTGTGCACAATGTCGGGTATAGCATATGGCATTGATCCGGAATGAAAGAGAAAAATATAGTGGTGAATGTACTTTCCCGAGGTACTGGAGTCAGCTTCATGCACAATGTTCGAGGTCTATGAAAGACCTCAGGCCCGTTACCCGCTTCGTGCACAATGTTCGGGGGTAATGTACATGTCATTGAAAGTAATGAACGTACGAATGAAAAAATGAAAGTATGACGATTAGTGAAGATAATAATGATATTATCAATGTGTACGTATGATGTATGATCGCATAAAAGTAAAGAACGGTTTTGATGAAAGAAAAGTATGTTTTATTATAAAACTAGAACTCACTCAGTAACGCTGACTTTTATGTGTTTCCAATTGGCAGGTAATGTTGCTGAGGATGGCACGGGGCGGCTACTCAACTCTTTTGGATGACATTCTTTTGTTTAATGTTTTTGCATTGTAATGCGAACGAACGATGTTTTGAAATGAATGCTTGTATTAACTTGTAAAAGCATTTGTAATGATATAAAAAGTTATTTTTTATGTTTCGCTACAATGTTTTATGAATATTAAATGTAAAGTTATATGTTTTATGTGCAATGATTTACCAGCTGTAAGCGTCCCGAAAACTGAGCCTTACAAGAAAGTTTGCGAGTCTCCACAAGTAATAGAATTAGCTTTTTCATAAAGAGATGAAAAAAATTAATGTGAACAGATTCTAGTGTAAGCGTAAGTGTGTTTGTTTTAGGGTAAAATAGTAAATCCATATGTTTGTGTATGATATATATTATCTAATGGTATAATGTTTTATCCAAGACAAAAAAATCATTATTTGCAAGTTCCTTCTTTGGGGACTATGATATGTTTACCATTAAGATCCCTAGTTACTATTAGAGCATTAAAAGGTGTGGCACATTACTAGTAGATTAGGGTGTCGTGTGGATTATGTTCCGCGCATCTAGAGCTATCATACTCAGAAAAGTCTGGTACAATTATCTAGATATATATAGAACTAGTTATGGATCTAACGTCTAGAGTTATTATACTCCGCCAGTCCTCTACTGTTATCTTAATTGGTATACATAGTGATGGCACAATTGGCTATGGTTGGACATTGCGAGTTATCATGCTCAAAGCATGTTAAAATGGGTCAGGAAGGGTGTTACCTCAACACATACATAAAATTAATTTTAACCCTAATGTTTCTATCAAATTTATATAAATAATTTAAATTACATTGATATATTTCAGTTTGTTACTTTGCTTAATACATTATTTTTGGGTTTTGAGAAATTCAAACGTAGCAATTATTTGCTTTAAATGATTATTAGACATTGAAGTACAAGGTATGCACCAAAGAGCTTTGTGAACAACTCAACAAAGCCTATATTCAATTTTCAAGAATTGATGACATCAAGAAAGGTAAACAAGAAGTCAAGATATTGATCATGCCCCATGTGATGGATACCTAAAGATAACTAAAAATTTTCATAGATGATAAAATAAAGGGTTAAAGTCAATTTGTATAGTTCTATGCCTATTTTTGATGTAAATAGAGATGAAGTCTCCATCCCAAGTGAGTTTAAGTACTGAGTGTAGCAATTCAGGTAAAGTTAAAGGACCATAAAGAAAAATATGAGATGGATGGGAAAATCTAAAGAAAATTTGAGGTTAGGATTTCAATTATAAAAGCTTTTAGTGCCCAAGCAAAGGCTCTGTAACAAATACACGGAGACTATGGTTCATAATATGTTTGTATAAAGACTATGTTGAGGAACTTGTGATATAAACCCTAGTACTAGTATAACACAATTTTTAGAGATCATTTAGAACATAACACATAGCATCTAATTAGTTGTTAGTTTTATGCACATTATTTGTATTAAACAGGGTATTCTTGCTGCTATTGAGAATGTCTCTTAAAGTGTTGAGCATAGGTTTTATGTCATGTAAGTCTTTTATTAGTTTTTTTATCTTTTGGTTTTACCAAATGCTGAGATAGGTTTTGTATTGTTGTTACACATATACATGAAAATATGAAACACCATTTCAAGGGATTAGCATAAAGGATATGTTATCAAAACAGGCCACTTCAAACATTGAAGTGCAATTCTAAAAACAATGGATGAGTTGAAGAAGTTCGACTAGAGTTGCATTTGGCTAATGAAATCCCACCTCAACTCTGGTCCAGGTCACACATATAGGCAAGCTATTATACTTATTGTATATTGTATTTAGTGGTCAATAAATTTAATAGATTCTATGTGTTATGTTCATAGGTATGGCACACTCTGATGTGTTACCTAATAATATGTGTGAGGTAATGAACTTAAAGATAGTTAATGCATCGATTAAAATACAGAGAGATAGAGGATTCTCTTATTAATAGATGGTGCAATTATGTCCTCATGTGAGAGGCATATGGCATGTTATAACCAACCCACTAATCTATGTTAGCACAAAAGACCTATATTGTTATAAAGTTAGTGCTTGATGCCCACTCCCACGGTAGGGGCATGAGGTTAAACATGAGCTACTCGACAAAGGGTAAACTGATCTTTAACAAAGAAATAAAAAACAAAAGTGTAATAAAAAAATATATCATCAAACGTTCATATTACCAAAAGATAAAATGAAAGCTTGTGAACATAAGTGTAAATAAACACATAGATAGTATACAACAAGATTAGCAATTTTATTTTGTATTTATAGTCCTCCTCAACATTGATACAATTGGGGGAGGGGTGACTTAATATATAATGTTAAGAGGAAAAAACTAAATCTTAAAACCTAAACAAATAAAAATAGAAAAATAAAAAAAACTAGAATTTATTGATGTGGGTTGCTAAAATGATCTATAATAGAACTACTATGGTTATTGATTCAGAATTTATTCGCTTCGATTCCGCCCCTACTTCAATTAAAACTAAATATTACTTGAATTAAAGCTAGCTTCTACTCACAAAGTTCAACATTTAATGCTAGTGTGTTCATAGAAAAAAGGCATCGCCCAACAAGCTGCACTTGGAGAGCACAATGCAACGAAGAGTTGTATGCTATGTTTGGGAGGATGAATCGCTCCGGTATAAAAATCTATTGATCATCTCCCAATTGCTTGGACTGAAATTAATCAAGAGGGGGACAATAAAAAAAATAAATAATAAGCTAGAAAAAACAAAAAACAAAATGAATCTATAAAAGAAAATTAAAAATCTAGAAAAGATAATAGAAAAAGAAGTTAAAAAATCGAAATAAACACACACCACTAGGATCAAACACAGGTTGATAGAGGAAGTAGTGTAAGCACTTACAATTGGGCTAACAATCTTTTTTGATTCTTAAATTACCCTAATTTTATAACACCTAAAAGATCAATAAAAGAAAAAAGAAAAAAAAAGAAAAAAAAAATCATAATCAAATCAATGAGTGACACACGGCTAAGTAAACCAATGAGAATTTTATAACTAGCCGTCCAACTCAAAATGTAATAGAATAAAAATTCTTATTTCTAAAAGTATAGATTAACTTGCTAAAAAACCTCAATGTCTTAAAACTGAATCTTGTAATTTTGTCTTATTAAATATTTTAAGCTCAAATACAACTTGTTTGATAACATACAACAAGTTACAATATCTTAGAGCTTTTAAGCAATATATTATGTATGGTAAGCATGTACAATATATATTTACGATTACCAAGGCTGAGGATTTTTACTGTGTTATCATGATTGAACTTCTAATTTGAGCTCGAATCAAGTTTTTATAATCATATACACTTAAAAATGACTATTTGATGCTATTCAACCTTTTCAAAATAGGCTCGAATACCTCTCTAACATAGTACATGCATGGGCCATGAATAAAATTTTCGTCATCAAGTATAGTTTTAGCTTATCATAAGAACCGTTGGTCGAGCTCGAATCTAGCGCCACAAAACAAACCATACAAATCATAATCATAGAAGAATTAAGCGTTTATAAAAACACATCCAAAAGTTAAAGGGCTCTATTTGTAAATACAACTTCAACTAGTAAATTAAACTTTCTATAAAATTTAGGACCTTTTTGTGATCCTCAAATCCTTTAAATGCAAGGGACTGACTATCCTATGAAAGGAGCACAAGACACTTGTCATCTCTTCCAACCCATAAAGAAGAAAGCAAACGACAGGCTGCCATCTTCTCGCTCTAAAAGGGTAAAATCGTCTCAAATTGTGTATTCTTTCAGATATTTTTCTGCTTGCTTGTCACTCATATGTTCCCCTCAAGATTTGATTTTTAAAAAAGTTATTCTTTTATAACTGAGTTATTTACCATTTGATCTTGCATATGGAATTTCTTGATGTATATGGGTTTTCTTGGATATTGATCTTTGAACTTACTCCATGTTCTTGATAATGTTTGAGCTCAAATAAAGAAAATAAAATAGGAAACTGAATTTGATTGGTGATTAAAGTTATGATCTTGATTTTACTTTTTGTGGGTAATTTGGGAATTCTTTGTATTGAACTAATATAATGTTTTATGGTTTGATTTAATCCAATATCTTGTGACTAGGACTTGATTCTTGAATCTTGATAGGGATAGAGGAAAATAAAGAAAATGAAAATAGGTTTGCTGATATTTTGTTTCACCTTCTTGATGATGATGAGAGAAGTACAATAATTTCATCTTTTTGTCTGAAATCTGGTGGTTATGATAGTTATCTTTTTTTTAGTGACTTGTACTTCATGCAGAGGGACTTGTGCATTTGTTCTGGATTTAGCTCTGATAAATATTCTAGAGTACAGTATCTATTCCATGCACATGATCTGTAGAAATTTGTTTTGATATGAATTTCATCTTTAAATAAAGGACATTCTGCTTGTTAAAGTAAAATCATAAAGATATGAACTTTGATATTTTATCTAAGTTATTTTATCAAGAAAGTTGACTGTTGATTGTAAAAATTCATACCCACATTTAAATTTTATATATTTGGTGAATCTTGCATTTGGTCATCAAAAAATCAAGGGAATAACTTGATCTTGTTAGATTCTAATAGGTATTGAGGTGATTTGAGACTTTGAGTGATGAATTCATATATCAATATCAAGAACCGTGGTGACACTTCACACTCAGAGGTCCATAGCAGTCAATCAATGGTGATGAATTCAGGATTGACCCAACAATCATCTAAACACGCGTTGACTTCCGATGTGTTACACAACGCATTAGGTGAAGTGGGAAGGATTTTGGATCAATGAATATGGATGAGCTTTTGAAGAACATTTGGACTTCTGAAGAGAGACCAACAATGGCACCAAACTCTGATTTGGGTGCGGCTAATAATGCGAATTTACAAAAGCAAGGGTCTTTAACTTTACCAAGAACACTAGCCAAAAAACAGTCGATGAAGTTTGGAAAGATTTGGTTAAAGAAAATGGTGTAATCAAAGATGTGAATTTGATCAAAGAACCAAACTTGCAGCCACAAGAGAAACAACCAGCTTTGGGTGAGATGACACTAGAGGAATTCTTAGGAAAAGCAGGTGTAGGTCTGGAAAACGCTCAAACTCAAACAGATGGAAGGCGTTCTGGTGATGAAAGTAGTATTGTTTTTGAATTCAAAAACCACACAAATCAGAAAAAAGGTTTTCACCAACAAGCAGTTGTTACAGATCGGTTAAATGAAGTTAACAATTTGCAGGGTGTTAGACCTTCACAACCACTAAAACCACAGAAGATTCTCCCAAAGCAGCTGCTTCCAACTTCACATCTCCGTTAAATTTACTGAAGAAAGCTCATATGGGTAGTTCTGTAAATGGTGTTTCTAATTATGGAAAGATTGATAATCCCATAAATTTAGTGAATGAGCCACATTTGAGTAGTGGTGTAAATGGAGTTTCTATAATTGGAAAGTGCAATCATCCAACAAAGAGTAATTTTCACACATCACCATCAACACTTTATACGCATGGTGAAGGTGTTGTTTGTGGAAGGAACATTGGCGGTTCTTTGGAGAAGGTGGTGGAGAGAAGGCGGAAGAGGATGATTAAGAACAGAGAATCTGCTGCAAGGTCAAGGGCTCGGAAACAGGTCACATTCTTCAACATATATCATCTTGATATTTAGTTTAATCGTTATGTGCGTCTTATGAGAGAACATAACAAGAATGCTTATGTCTTTATTGATTTAACAGGCTTATACATTGGAATTGGAAGCAGAAGTCGCAAAACTCAAACAACTCAACCACGAGTTGCAGAAAAAGCAGGTATGCATCCTAAACAATGGTCACCATCTTCATATTCCTAAAACAACATGATTAATCTTTCTTGTTACATATTTTGTTGTTGTATAAACTGTCTATCCAGGAAGAAATCATGGAGACACATAATTTTCAGGTATGTGGTTAGTCTTTTAGTAAAAGTACCTTATATAAATATGTGATCAAGATGATTCATAACAACATGTGATCAAACAATTATCCTTATTCATTGATGGGATTTGTTATTGGTTATGGTTTTTTAGGTACCAGAGAAGATGAAGTTGTCGGTCAACAGAAAATTATGCTTACGAAGAACGGTAACAGGACCTTGGTAGATAAATGTACCACATTAAACCAAATTCTAGCATATAGACTTGTAATATACAAAGTAGGATTATTGTGATAACATATGACCAATAGATTTGAGTGTGTACATATATATTGATATGAGTTTGATTTTGTTTTTCAACACCATGGTAAGGAATTCTATCTGGCTGTGTATGTATAGACCGCGTATAACTTATGAAGCACATAGATTATTTACTTAGGCTTTTGTAGTTTGATTTGTGCATTTAGTGGTTTGATCACTTGATGTATTTTTTCTTGCAAGTTTAGTGATTTAGAGGGGTTCTTGAAAGTCATAAATTTGTTATATTAAACCATGACTAAACCTCATATGAAATGAATTCATCAATGTGTCACATGATTCACTAATTTGCCAGTATTGATCATCATGATGTTAGTGAGGTTTTCAATACCTTAATAAGAAGTGTGGAAATGGTGCTATAGGGTGTAAATTGTAATTGTATCATTTAATATTCTTGTATTTATGGTTGTGATTATTTGTTATTTTCGAAAATCAGAACTGAAGTGTCATTTGGGCTTGATATTGTAAATTATTTGATAAAACTCCCTTGTAAAATACACATTTTATAAGTAATTTGAATGATTGCATGTGTTCTCGTACTCGTTAGGTTAGGCTTAAACTAATATTGGTAGTTAAGGATTGGAAACATCCAATTATGTGAAATCTTGAGATAGTTCCATGATGTGAAGAATATTGTATTATTATGATGTTAAAAGTTGAGATGAATATTGCTTTAATGAAATGTTGAACTCTTAAATATAACTGTTTAAATCTTGCTTACTGAACATTTAATTATGAATTAAATAGTGAATATTCATGACTAATACAAAATAGCCTTATTAACGTTAAAAAGAATACTTTATTAAAACAAAACCTAAGTTGCGCCCGTGGCCTAATGGATAAGGCGTCTGACTTCTAATCAGGCGATTGTGGGTTCGAGTCCCACCGGGCGTGTTTTTCTTTTTTTTTGTTGCTTATTTTCATTTTAATCAGAGTTCGTGGATTCGAACCCATTTCAATCGGCGTTCAGAAATTCACTTTTGGTTTTGTCTTGTTGAACTCGTATTCTGGTTGTCCCTGCATCGATATGATGTTTGTTTTCGGTATCAATGTATTTAGTATGAGAGTTCCCTCAAAATGATGGAATTGAATTATAAGTACTAAACTGATCACCTAATTCGTGATCGCAAATGTTGTAGAACATTAGTTGTGTAAAGTTCTCATTGTGGCGTATTATGTTATCTATCGTTTCTTGAATTTATATGCCTTAATATAGTAAAATATGGTATTTAGTTGGTAAAACTTATTGTTTGATGAAAATGCAAAGTTTCTAGCACAAGAAAAAGAGTAGTGCAGCATCCACAGGTGTATGTGTTCTACACCTCATTTATGGTGCATCAAGAAACCATCTTTAAGGCACTCTAAGGCTATGCTATGATATTCACAGTAATCTCAGTGGTTTAATGAAAAAATTGGGTAAAAAAGTGTTATCATCTTTTGAGCATTGTGATTAATATATGATAATGTACTTAGCTTAATTCTAATAAGTTGTTTTGGTGTGTATGTTAGGTGAACAATGGCTCATGAGGCTAGGTTGATACATACTGGTTGCAAATTTTGGAAGGTTGCCTTGCAACGCTTTAACTTTTAACTAATCAGGTAAAGTTGTTTGTGAATTATGTTTTGATATCAATCTACTACACCGTAACTACTATTTCATGGAACATTTGTAAATGCTTTTAATGAGTAATGTAAACAAGTGAGATCTAGCTTTCCACACTATGGATTGTTGGTTATGCTTGAAAGACAATTATTTGACTGTATGATAATCACACTTATTTCTTGAATTTTTCAAATTAGAGTAATTTTAATGGTACTTTAATATCTTTAATCGTCTTAGGATACATAATCATAACCATACATCCATACCGGTACATCTCATCCATAGGAAACCATTGATGGGGTTTAGGAGGTAGGATGTAGACAAACCTTACCTTTATCAAATGGGATAGAAAGGCTTCTTCTTGCAAGACCCCGGCTCTAAACCTGACATATGATCCAAATCACTCAATCACAAGGAGCATATCATGATAAACAAAGAAATCAACATACAATATTAACCAGAAGGGCTCACTAGTAGTACACGGTCATGGAACACATACTAGACAATCAATATGTAGTTGAATACAAAAAATTCAAGAAGCGCACAAAGTAAATCAAGCATGTCCTCAGAGACAAGAAGCGCACAAAGTAAAATGAACTTGGTGCGACAAAAATGATACTAAGCAAGTGCAATTATAAAACAGGTATTGACATGTAAGGGCTACTAGCTAAAACCTAAATAAAATACATCTAAACCATTATTTAGATGTTTTCATATATTTTAAAATGAACCATGTGCTCAGAGAGGTGAACTCGACCAAATCCTGTCTAATCTTCTCATCTCCTCCTCCCCTTGATATTTAGAGCCTTTACTACTCTAACGTTGTTTGTCACCTCTTCACATGTCCAAACTGTCTCAATCTTCCTTCCCTAATCTTATCCACTATACTAGCTATGCCTAACGTACGTCTAAAAATCTCTTTTCTTATCTTGTTTAACCTTGTGTGCCCGCATATCCATCTTAGCTACTTCACGCATTTGGGCCTTCTTAATTGACCTATATATACTATATAAAAATATTTTTGTATTTTGAAATTCAAATATTTACTATTCATAAATACTTGTACTCATATTCATACTTATTAAGGAATGAGAATGGTATCTTTCATGTTATTATAGCCTTTTTCTAATTACTTCTTACCCTAGCCGCTATAACCATCTACTCCGGTCATCCTTCCTTTCGCAACATCTTTGCTCCTCAGTTTACACACATCAACAAATTGATTTTCGAGACACCCGTTTTCCTAATTATTAGATGCCACTATAGATTAAAACAGGCTCCATGTGCTTGGTATCAACACTTAGTGGATTATATTTTCACACTTGGTTTTCACCACCACATGTGTGATCATTCACTCTTCATTTATTGCTCGGTAAGCACATGGCATACATTTCATATATTCATGACATTCTTCATGTTACATCATCATTGGCATTTTGTCTTTAATTTATGAATCTTTTGACAAATGAATTTGGCATGAAAGATCTAGGCCCACTTTCTTATTTTCTTGGCATTGTCATGAATCGTCATCATGCCACATATATATTCTATCTCAACAAAAGTATGCAGTCATGGTATTGGAAGGTGTGGCTTTTCCTTGTGTAATCCTTCTATCACCACCTATAGATGTCTTGCAGGTCAGATACAATATTTAACATTAACAAGGCAGGATATTTGGTATGTTATACAACAAGTTTTCATGCACATGCATGCTCTACAAATAACACATACGAATGCTCTCAACTATGAATAACGCATGTTATTTTTTATTTCCTGAGCCTCTTGGTTTGATCGCTACAACTGCTATTCAGGAACAAAAGTATCTTACTAATCCGATAAAACTACATACTTCCATTAGTGTCTTAGGGTTTTACCATTTTGCTATAGCCTCAATCTTTTTCGGGTCTACTTTAATCCTTGGAATTAATCACATGACCTAGAAAATGTACTCCTATTAACCGAAGTTATATTACGCGACTCTAGCATCTAATTTCTCTTGTATGAGTAATTCAAGTATTGTCTTCAAATGTTATATGTGACTTTTTTTTGTTTTTAGAGTACATAATTATATGAATACAATGACAAATTTATTTGAATATGGTGAACAAACTCTAATCATCGTATCTATGAATATAGTTAGAGCATTTGTGACTCCAAATGGCATCATTGTGAATTCAAAATGTCCATATCTAGTCCAAAAAGCTATCTCCGGGATATCTCCCTCATTTATCTTCAATTAATGATACATAGACCTAGAATCAGTCTTGAAGAAGAAACTTGCTCCTTGCAATTGATCAAACAAATCATCTATTCTTAGGAGCGTGTAGCAATTCTTAATTATCTTATTTAGTTTTTGAAATCAATGCACATTCACATTGACCTGTGTTTCTTCTTAACAAATAAGACTGGAGCTCCCCATGGTGATCAACTTGATTTTTATAAAACCTTTTTCCAACAATTTTTAATTAATCCTTTAATATTTTCATTTTAGTTGAAGCCAACCTCTATGGAGCTTTGGCAATAGATCTTGTTGGTACCAAATTGCAGGACCGTTTAAGGAATGGTTACTTACAACATAACACATAATGAGGAGAGTGTTTTAGATCACTTAATAGATCAAATAGGGAACTGGAACAATATGGTTTGTTACTTAAAACACAAGTAAATATGAGATAGAACAAGAACAAACAACACAAGGATAATGGTTTTAAAGAATGTTGTATATTGCTCTCAAGTTCTTTACAAGTGTTACAAAAGCATAAATAAAGATGCATAGACTTGAGATACTTTTTACTGCATCTACAGCCCACCATGCTTAGAAAGCCAGCTGGAAACATTTGATCTAGACAACAACATAATCAAATATAGAGTCAAAAGACAGATTGCCTTTTGACTAGTGACTATGACATGCATATCTCATATCCTAATATATTACAAAAAGGATAACAGTACATAAGTAGAAAGAAATAGACTCAATACCTCAATGTACAGTTACCAAAAGCATGGACCTTTTCACCAATTTGTGTAAGTTGGTGAGTCTTCAGAGTTGTAGTGGAAAGTAGTCCAGCTTTATGGAAAAGTAAATCAAATAAAGGATGTGTTAAAAGTCTTTGGAAGAAATCAGTATTTACTTCTTGGCTTCAGAAGACTTTGTCTTTGAAGCTTCAGAAGACTTCACTTTTGGTTTCGAGAGATGTTGGTCTTGGCTTCGGAAGATTTTACACTTAGAATAATTATGATGTAGTGTGTAAAACTTTCGAAGTATTTCTAGTCTGCACTTAAGTGCATGCATGCAGGAGAGACTTAGAATGTTTTAGGGGCATCAGCCTTACATTTACATGAAACCTTACAAACTCCCCCTATGTTGATGCTACCAAACAATTTGAAGACCTTAGATATTGATAGTCCTCATTATGATAACGACCATACCCTTCTTCATCAGATGGTCAAGATCACTCAGACTTTCAAAGTATATTCTCATCTCAAAGAGATCATGTAGAGGTAGGTTAAACATGTCCTGCCATGTATAGACATCTTGACCACCTTGATCTCTGTTGACATACCATTTTTCTGGATTAGTAATGAAGGTCCAGGATAAGATGGGTCTTCTTGATGCAAGAGGAGCTGCTTGAATTGGATTTAATCGAGCTCAATCTTGTTGCACTTCCTCAGGATGTTCTGACTCATCTTGAGGTCTAGAGGTGGATAACTTGGATTTCTTCTTTGACTTTTACCTTCTAGCCATCATTTTCAATCTTTTTAAAGACTTTGACTGAGAGGACTGGTCTTCAGCACCAGGTTGTTCTGATTTGTCCTTCTTAGTTAGGTCATCCACTCTCATAGGTTTAGAAGCAAAGGGAGTCTAACCCTACTGTGGATTAGAAGACGAATCTTGCTGAGATTCAGTAGGAGGTCTAGATTGTGTTGTCTCAAATTGCTCAACCTTAATCTCCACTTTTGGAGGGGCTTGACTTGGTGGGGAGTGTAAGTCAACGAGCTATCCTCTCTTAATCTTCTGCTTGATCACTCTTATGTGCTCATCCACCGTGGTTAGAGATATTGGTCCAAGTCTCCTTCCGAAGAATCCATATAATTTCAAGAAGCTCATCATCCTCTACCTATCAGTAGACTTCTTTTGACTCTTTTGGATGATGGCTCTTGACTTTATTGCTTCTTCCCTCGTCATTTTTAAGCATCTTTTTGTTCTTTGAGTACTTGAAGTTCAACTTGTTTGAGATACTCAAACTCAATATACTCAAAGGACAAAGAAGAAGTGCAGCTGCCTGATAGAGTCCTGTGGCAGTCAGGTAGCTTATCATATTTTGCCTATCAGCTTCTTTATCTACTTGAGGTTATGGAGTTCCCACAGTCTCCTGCACAGGGCTTTCTTGAGCTGGAGAGAGTAGGAACATGTTTATATAGTCTTTTCTATCTCTTTTCTTCTCTGATTTGGAGGGGTAACCTTGCATACTCTGCTTCCTTCCTCTCTTTAGAGATTTCCATGTCTGCCAGTTCATTTAGTTTTTCTAAGGGGAGAGAGATAATCTTATCAATTTCATAGTTCTTGGTCTGCAGATAAGTAATATTGATTTCCCTTAACTCATCATCTTGAGTATTTGGTCGGGGGCAGCCCGGATTGAAGCTTCCATGAAGCTGAAGACCCAATGGAACTTTCTCCCTTTAGCTTCCTCTTCCTTTCTCTATCCTCCTCTTTAATCTCCTCAGGAGTCATTATTCTTTTCCCTTTGTCACCCACAGACCTTTGTAACTCAAGGTGAAGAGAGCTTTGGCCTTTATTGCTTGGAGTAGCATCCAGGCTCTAGCCAGAGAGAGGTTGTGATACACCTTCACCGGTAGGTATTTCACTAAGGGGATGGATTGTTGATGTTACTGGTTCTATGACAGTGCTTACAGGTTCTGTCACCGGGCCTTCAGTCAAGGTTTTCTCTTTAAAGCTAATCTTAGGGTCCACCTCAACATCCAGTTGACTAATGACATTGCCTGCTCGCATTTGTCTTCTTGCTTTGAAAACTTTAGCAATCCAGTCTTAAATCCTTTAAGCCATTCTGCTAGCTTGCCTAAATGACTTGGGTTGGCAAGTGGCATGCTGACTAGATCATGACCTTGGTAGTAGTTCATGTAAGGCTCCATTCCCAGGACGCTCACAGCTGGTTGATCATTGCATATAAAAACGTATATTTACATTTAGCATTACTAAAACATTACGTGGAATAAATAAGAACCATTTCATATCATTATAATTGCTTTTGCAAAATAATACATCGTTGATAGATTACAAATATAACTCTTGCGTTACATCACAAAAAATTATCGTTATACAAAATGGATGCCATCCAAAATAAGCCAAGTAGTGTGACATCCGTCGCCTTAAGGTCCGTCGAACGACATAAATAAGCATAGAGTTATTTTAATTTTCTTCCTTTTTTTCATGAACTCCTGCTTTAAGGAATCATGTCTGCTTATTTTCCCTTGTGCCTGTACTTCCTCTAAGAACGTGTGTTAAGCATAAACCTTTTATAAATTTCATCACCATTACCCCCCAATATATCATTTTTAATTTCAACCATTGTCATAATAAAACCATTTTAGACTATCAATGCCATTAAACACGCTTTTAACCTTAATAACGAACATTTTAAGATCGTAATCACCGAAACAAATTTTTGGGGAACTCGAGGTTAAGTGCAGGGACTAAACTTGCCATTTTGCAAACTGTATGGGTATAAAACCCCATTCCCAGCCATTTATCCTCATTCTCATCTTCTTCACCTTCAACCTCTCTCTCCACTCTTCTCCACTTTCTCTCTCGATCTAGCACCTAAAACCGTCACGTTTGTTGCGTTTTCACTGCCAAATCTTGGGTATCGTCGTGTATACTCGTTCCTAGCAGGTAGACAACCTTGTTCAACCCATTTTGGCTTGGTTTTACTGCTGTGTTTTCTAGGGTTTCGGGTGCTCGGTTTCATCCGAGCACATGAGGTCGTGTGGGTGCGTGTGAGGTCTTTCTGCTTGTGTTTCATGTTTGTGTATGTTTGTAGAGTGTTTCTGGAAGTCCTTGTGGTGTAAAACTCGCGTTTAGAGTAGCTCGGGGCTGCTCAGCCCGATCACAGTCGCGATTCTGCAGTTCAGGCGACTGGGTTGTCAGGCGATTGAGCCGTGCGACTGAGTGAGTCGTGCGACTGAATCTTGCGTCTAAGTCAATCGTGCGACTGAGTTGTGAGACTAGGCATGTCGTGTGACTGAGTCGTGCGACTGTGAGTTTGTATGCGATTGAGTCATGCGTACGAATGAGTGTATGTGATTGAGTCATGGTATGAATGATTGTGTGCGATTATTCGTCAGGTGACCGACTGAATGTATGCGATTGTGCGTGTTTCGCACGACTGGAGTCCAATCGCACGAATGAAGGTTCAATCGCACGAAAGTAGCTAATTCGCACGATTGAGGGTTGATTCGTGCGCATGGAGGTTTAATTTCGTGCGAATGGTGTTGTGTGGTACGACTGAATGCCAGCATGCAATGAAGACTCAATCGTACGAATGAAGCTGATTCGTACGATTGAAGGTTGATTCGTAAGGATGGGGCGTTGAGTCGAGCGTCTGGTCCTGTTGTGTGACTGATGATGTTGAGTGTGAATTTCCCCTTGAACGTCTGATGCTGATAAGGCAACATCAGTAAAAGTGTCATTGCTTGACCACAAGATTAAAGTCAACGCTATCAACATGCACATACTATTTCAATTGAAAACAACCTAACATTTTACAGTTATTGACAATCCAATTGGAACTCCAAATACTTAACAGTGCTATCTTTCATAACCACAGATCATTTCACGGATGTCATAAGCAATGACAACTACTCATAGTACTTGGATCTACATAAGATCTGATACGTGTGTCCGCTGTGTGTGTGTGCTACCCCCGATCGAAACGATACAACCCGAACCGACCAAACATTACTATACGCTTTATACATGTCATTAATGCTTAACAATAACTGTCAATAGGTGTTGACTGTTCCTGCATACAACTGTTGGGAATCTCGATCTTTCATACTTACCACTTAACATGTGGTTTCTTGGCCCCTTTTATGCTTATACTACTTTACAAACATTTACAAACATGGGGGAAAAGTATGCTCGCCCATTTTCTATGCTGTACAACATACATACAATTTACATACTTGGAATCAACGTGCTACTGTTTTGTGGGTACTTATCTGATACATGCTTGAGTGTACTTTATGGTTCTTTCTTGTAACCATTTAATTCCAGTGTGGAACCGACGGTTAGGTATTGGTAGTACTACTGGGTTGACACCCCCACCCTCGTGTTGGTATACTAGTTAGTACCAACAATAGCCAGGTACGGGCTTGGTGAATATATTCCGACAAGATTCTTTGTGTACGTCATTAGGTTTGGTTGTAAAGCTCTTGTCATGTGATATTGCTTACTTATAACTTTATGCACGGTATTCTGCAACAACTTTATACAGCATCAATTACTATTTACTTGAACCTGCGAGCGCACCAACAATTTTGTTGACCATTTGAGCATATCTTTTCAGGTGATCATGCTAGCTGAGGTTCTAGGTGTGCTGCCTTAGTGGAGACCCTAGGATGCATTTTCGGGCCAAACTTGTCATTTTGAAAACAATTGATTTATCTATTTCAAACAACGTTATACTTTGTAACTTGTTCCCGGGTTGTGGGAATTGTGTACAATGTTATCATCTATGTATTATGATTTATGTATCATGTTTATGCTTTTGGCTATGTTGTCGTGAATACTGACTAAACACGACACACAAGTCCCCTTGTTGTCAGGTGTTGTCATGACACGCTTGTCATCATTATATTATTGCATCTCTATCGCTTACCATGTGTTATGACGATTCCCGTCTCATTACGCCCCCGTGTTTCCGCTCTTAGCGGGGTGTGACAGACTGGTATCAGAGCTATTGGTTATAGAGAATTAGGCAATACGCTTGACCTAGACTATAACCTAGGAACCTTCATGTAGATTGCATGCCAGGGTTGTGTGCATTTTGTATCTCATACGTGTTCCTCATTACTTGTTCGTTTATCTATCTATTTCGTGATCTTTTCACCCTATGAAGAGCCCCTTGTGCTCACTCTTTTATGGGATGCTCCTATTAGATCTTCCGTTCCTCTGCGCGCCAAGTTATCATAACCAAATTCGGGTATTGAGACCCAAAGAGATCTTCACAATCATATACTGCGCTTAACCTTGGATACTGAGACCGCCCGAGGAGGCTATGTCTGAGTCCTTTAAGGATGCAAGACAGGCAACCTCCACCAGACTATACATGATTACATGCTTGGGCTCTCAGTTGACTTGATGGATTATTATGGATATGATGAAAAGGAAAGTCGGATGTCATGTAACCGGATCGGGCATCATTCTCAGTACATCGTGGGTGTGGTGGGAACGCTGCGGGGAACCCTATATATAAACATCACCGGTATACCGAGAATATGCTTGAAATGGGCTGCATGGTGATCTTGACCGACCGGAACATG
Organism: Flaveria trinervia; assembly: GCA_025506515.1. Taxonomy (NCBI): domain Eukaryota; kingdom Viridiplantae; phylum Streptophyta; class Magnoliopsida; order Asterales; family Asteraceae; genus Flaveria; species Flaveria trinervia. The sequence continues at coordinate 15,856,261 of CM046454.1, read as the reverse complement.
AACATTGGAACTTGATAAGTGGAATACTTGTGTATCTTATGGTGACTAAAGCTTACATGTTACCTCTTTTATGAATAGAACATGCCGCCTCGAAGATCTACTCGCAGTAATAGTAGCGGAAGTGAAGCCCCAAGGGGCAGAGGCAGGGAAGAACCCCAAGACAAGTGATGCTCCTGCCAGTAACAATCAAGGAACAGGAACGCGGATGTGGCAAGCCCTGATCGCTCAACAGCTGGCCGCACTAATTCCGACTATCGTGGCCCAAGTGAGGCGATGCTCTTCAGAATTCTCACCCCCACGGGGACGTGGCAATGAAAATGAGGATAACGGTAACCCGACTGGGAACGAAAGCAATCAGGAGACCGGAAATGGTGGTACAGCCGGTAACGAAACTGGAATTATTAATGAGACCGGGGTTGTGAATGCTAGACGGGGATGTTTGTACAAGGAATTTGTGGCTTGCAAACCACGAGAGTTTGATGGCAAAGGTGGAGCCATAGCTCTGACCCGATGGATTGAAAAAGATGGAGGCCGTGATCGACATCAGCGAATGCCTCGACAGTCAAAGGATTAAGTACGCCACTTGCTCACTACAGGGCAAGGCACTAACGTGGTGGAACACTCAGATTCAGGCTAGGGGAAGAGAGTCCGCGATGCAAATGTTTGTGGATGAATTCAAGGCCCTAATCACCGAGGAGTACTGTCCTCTCAATGAGATGCAAAAACTTGAGCATGAGTTCTGGAATCATGCCATGGTGGGGGCTGGGCACGCAGCTTACACCGATCGTTTTCACGAGCTAGCAAGGTTGGTTCCACATCTATTCACCCCGGAATCAAAAAGGATAGAGAGGAACATTTGGGACTTGCGCCTTAAATCCGGACAATGTACCGCTACTGCTCTCTCTCTACTTCTCCGACTATCAGCGTGATTCTGAAGGCTGGCGCTCTAACTGATGAAATGGTGGAACAGGGGTATTGGGCAGGGGAGCAGAGAAAGGAAAGAATTGGGGAACGAGCCGGTCGAGTGCCGGGAAATTCGAGAAAAGGGCCAAGACAACCAGAAATTTTGTGGCCGTGACCCAGGGCATGCGAGAATATGTGGGTCCGCACCCCCGATGCGATAGGTGCAACTTTCATCATCCCCCAGCTATGCCGTGTCGGTGTGCGCTAACTGTAGACGCCCGGGACATTTAGCAAGAGACTGCAGAACAACGCCGAATATGGTCGCACCGTCAACGCGGTTAACCCCGCTGGAACGCCAGGGGCTGTGAGTGTGAAGCCCTGATCACTACCGAAACATGTGCCCCAAACTGAATCGGGCATCGGGCCAACAAGGTAACAACCAGCATCAGACTGTGGCTATAGCTGGAAATCAAGGCCCGACAAACCAGGGGAACGCGGCTCGGACGCGCTTTTGCCATTGGAGCCAATGAGCCCGTCAGGACCCAAATGTCATCACGGGTACACACTTACTCATAATCACTTTGCATCTGTATTATTTGACACTGGGGCAGACAATAGCTTTATATCTTCTGAATTTATGCAATTGCTCGATTTGAGTCCTAGTAGGCTAGAAACTAGCTACTCTGTAGAGATGGCCAATGGTAGGTTGTCAGCCAATGGGATTATTAGAAAGTGCTCGATAATATTAGAGACCACACCTTCGATATAGACTTGATACCCTTCGAGCTAGGAAGTTTCGATGTGATTGTGGGAATGGATTGGTTGTCGAAACATGGGCCGAGATTGTCTGTCGAGACAAGGTAGTGCAAATCCCTATGTCAGCGGGGGAGTACTCAGAATTCAAGGAGAAAGACCGGGGAGAAACTTAAAGCTTATTTCCTGCATGAAAGCACGCCGGAGTTTACGAAAACAGTGCTACTCTTTTCTGGCTCACGTGGTGGAAAAGAAGGAAAAAGGAGTAGAAATTGGCAAATATCGGTAGTGCGGGATTACCCAGATGTATTTCCTGATGACTTGCCTGGTTTGCCTCCTCCACGACAGGTGGAATTTCGTATTGAGTTTGTTCCTGGAGCTACACCGGTAGCAAAGACACCGTATCGGTTGGCACCGTCTGAAATGCAAGAGTTATCTAGCCAGTTACAGGAACTACTGGAGAAGGGTTTTATTCGGCCGAGTCACTCGCCTTGGGAGCACCAGTGTTATTTGTCAAGAAGAAGGATGGGTCGTTCTGTATGTGCATCGACTACCGTGAGTTGAACAAATTAACTGTGAAAAATCAGTATCCTCTCCCCAGGATCGACGACCTGTTTGATCAGTTACAAGGAGCTTCGTATTTTTCCAAGAAGACCTTCGATCTGGATATCACCAACTAAGAGTTTTCGAGGAGGACATACCGAAGACAGCATTTAGAACTCGTTATGGGCACTATGAGTTCTTGGTCATGCTGTTCGGATTGACTAACGCACCAGCTGTGTTCATGGACTTGATGAATCGGGTGTGCAAACCTTACTTTGATAAGTTTGTGATCGTATTCATTGACGACATACTTATCTACTCTCGATCGAAGGAGGACCATGAAGAACACCTTCGGGCAATACTGGAACTGTTAAGAGAAGAGAAACTTTTCGCCAAGTTCTCGAAGTGTGAATTCTGGCTGCGAGAGGTGAAGTTTTTGGGTCATGTGGTTAACAAAGACGGGATTCATGTAGATCCCGGCAAGCAAGATCGAAGTGGTAAAGAAATGGGATACACCCCAGACACCTTCAGAGATACGACAGTTCTTAGGATTAGCCGGATACTATCGTCGTTTCATTGCGAACTTTTCAAAGATCGCTCAACCATTGACCGTTGTTGACTCAGAAAGACAAGAAGTTTGATTGGGGAGATGCGCAAGAACGGGCGTTCCGAACGCTGAAAGATAAGCTGTGCAATGCACCGATATTGTCCCTTCCAGACGGAACTGATGATTTTGTGGTGTACTGTGATGCTTCGCATCAAGGGTTGGGATGTGTACTAATGCAGAAAGATAAGGTGATCGCCTACGCTTCGCAACAACTTAAGGTGCACGAGAAGAACTACACGACTCATGATCTTGAGTTGGGCGTTGTAGTATTCGCAACTAAAATATGGAGGCATTACCTGTATGGAACCAATGCATTGTATACCAGATCATAAAAGCCTTCAACATATTCTGGATCAGAAGGAACTCAATATGCGACAGCGACGTTGGGTAGAGCTTCTTAGTGACTACGATTGTGAAATCCGGTATCATCGGGGAAAACTAATGTGGTGGCTGATGCTCTAAGCCGCAAGGAACGCGTGAAACACTACGTGCTCGAGCTTTGGGATTGATCATTCAAACAAATTTGAAAGCTCAGATCCAAATTGCACAAAGTGAGGCGTTGAAAGAAGGAAACCTTGCGGAGAGAGAATTCCGAGGGTTGGATAAACAACTGATGTGCAAGGACAATGGTGTGCAGTACTTCGTGGCCGTATATGGGTACCCAAGTGGGGAGGTGTACGTACCTTGGTCATGGATCAAGCACAAGACACGATATTCTATTCATCCTGGCGCTGACAAGATGTACCACGATCTCAAAGATCTGTACTGGTGGCCAGGCCTAAAGAAAGACATTGCCACGTACGTCAGCAGATGCTTGACATGCTCGAAAGTTAAAGCTGAACATCAGAAACCATCAGGACTGTTATAGCAATCTGAGATTCCGAATGGAAATGGGCGAACATAGCCATGGACTTCATTACCAAACTTCCTCGAGCGAGCAACGGGCATGACTCGATATGGGTCGTAGGGATCGAATGACGAAATCAGCACACTTCTTGCCAATCCGAGAAGACTACAAAATGGACAAGTTAGCGAGATTGTACATAAAAGAGGTCGTGACAAGACACGGAGTGCCGGTGTCAATCATATCCGACCGTGACGGCCGATTCACTTCACGATTTTGGCAAACACTACAGAAAGCAATGGGCACTCGATTAGACATGAGTACCGCCTGTCACCCTCAAACAGATGGCCAAAGTGAACGAACCATACAAATGCTAGAAGACATGCTGAGAGCATGCGTAATTGACTTTGGTGGTAGTTGGGATACTCATTTGCCATTGATTGAGTTCTCTTACAATAACAGCTACCACACCAGCATTGTGTGTGCTCCGTTCGAAGCGTTGTACAGAAGGAAGTGTAGATCACCCGTTTGTTGGGCCGAGATTGGTGAAAGTCAGTAACAGGCCCAGAGATCATCCAGGAACAACCGACAAGATCTTCCAAATCAAAGATAGGCTGAAAGGCTAGAGATCGCCAAAAGAGCTATGCCGACAATCGTCGAAAGCCTCTAGAATTCAATGTGGGGACCGAGTGCTACTCAAAGTCTCTCCTTGGAAAGGAGTTGTTCGGTTTGGAAGAAAGGGAAGTTAGCCCCAAGATACGTTGGACCATTCGAGATTAAAGAAAGAATTGGTCCAGTGGCTTACCGATTAAGGTTATCACAAGAACTCAACGGTGTGCATGATACATTCCATGTGTCGAACCTCAAGAAGTGTTTGGCTGACAAATCACTTCACATACCCATTGACGATATCAAAATCGACGAAAAGCTTCATTTGTTGAGGAACTCATTGAAGTCATGGATCGTAAGGTCAAACAGTTGAAGCGCGGTAGAATACCAATTGTTCGTGTAAGGTGGAATTCAAAACGAGGGCCAGAGTTTACATGGGAACGGGAAGATCAAATGAAACTCAATACACACACCTATTCGTGGATGACACTCTTGAACCTAACTCCAGCTGAATTTCGGGACGAAATTCTCTCAACTGGGGGATACTGTGACATCCGTCGCCTTAAGGTCCGTCGAACGACATAAATAAGCATAGAATTATTTTAATTATTCTTCCTTTTCTTCATGAACTCCTGCTTTAAGGAATCATGTTTGCTTATTTTCCCTTGTGCCTGTACTTCCTCTGAGAACGTGTGTTAATCATAAACCTTTTATAATTTCATCACCATTACCCCCAAATATATCATTTTAATTTCAACCATTGTCATTAAAAAAACCATTTTAGACTATCAAATGCCATTAAACACGCTTTTAACCTTAATATAACGAACATTTTAAGATCGTAATCAACCGAAACAAAATTTTGGGGAACTCGAGGTTAAGTGCAGGGACTCTAAACTTGCCATTTTGCAAACCTGGAATGGGTATAAAACCCCATTCCCAGCCATTTATCCTCATTCTCATCTCTTCACCTTCAACATCTTCTCCACTTTCTCTCTCGATCTAGCACCTAAAACCGTCACGTTTGTTGCGTTTTCACTGCCAAATCTTGGGTATCGTCGTGTGTTACTCGTCCTAGCAGGTAGACAACCTTGTTCAACCCATTTTTGGCTTGGTTTTACTGCTGTGTTTACTAGGGTTTCGGGTGCTCGGGTTCATCCGAGCACATGAGGTCGTGTGGGTGCGTGTGAGGTCTTTGCTTGTGTTTCATGTTTGTGTATGTTTGTAGAGTGTTTCTGGAAGTCCTTGTGGTGTAAAACTCGCGTTTAGAGCAGCTTGGGGGCTGCTCAGCCCGACCGCAGTCGCGATTGTGCAGTTCAGGCGACTGGGTCTGTCAGGCGATTGAGCCGTGCGACTGAGTGAGTCATGCGACTGAATCTTGCGTCTAAGTCAATCGTGCGACTAAGTTGTGCGACTAGGAATGTCGTGCGACTGAGTCGTGCGACTGTGAGTTTGTATGCGATTGAGTCATGCGTACGAATGAGTGTATGTGATTGAGTCATGCGTATGAGTGATTGTGTGCGATTGAGTCAGGTGACCGACTGAATGTATGCGATTGTGCGTGTTTCACACGACTGGAGTCCAATCGCACGAATGAAGGTTCAATCGCACGAAAGTAGCTAATTCGCACGATTGAGGGTTGATTCGTGCGCATGGAGGTTTGATCGTGCGAATGTGTGTTGTGTGGTACGACTGAATGCCAGCCATGCGAATGAAGACTCAATCATACGAATGAAGCTGATTCGTACGATTGAAGGTTGATTCGTAAGGATGGGGTGTTGAGTCGAGCGTCTGGTCCTGTTGTGTGACTGATGATGTTGAGTGTGAATTTCCCCTTGAACGTCTGATGCTGATAAGGCAACATCAGTAAAAGTGTCATTGCTTGACCACAAAGATTAAAGTCAACGCTATCAACATGCACATACTATTTCAATTGAAAACAACCTAACATTTTACAGTTATCGACAATCCAATTGGAACTCCAAATACTTAACAAGTGCTATCTTTCATAACCACAAGATCATTTCACGGATGTCATAAGCAATGAAAACTACTCGTAGTACTTGGATCTACATAAGATCTGATACGTGTGTCCGCTTGTGTGTGTGTGCTACCCACGACCGAAACGATACAACCCGAACCGACCAAACATTACTATACGCTTTATACATGTCATTAATGCTTAACAATAACTGTCAATAGGTGTTGACTGTTCTCTGCATACAACTGTTGGGAATCTCGATCTTTCATACTTACCACTTAACATGTGAGTTTCGTGGCCCCTTTTATGCTTATATAACTTTACAAACATTTACAAACATGGGGGAAAAGTATGCTCACCCATTTTCTATGCTGTACAACATACATACAATTTACATACTTGGAATCAACATGCTACTGTTTTATGGGTACTTATCTGATACATGCTTGAGTGTACTTTGTGGTTCTTTCTTACAACCATTTAATTCCAGTGTCGAACCGACGGTTAGGTATTGGTAGTACTACTGGGTTGACACCCTCACCCTCGTGTTGGTATACTAGTTAGTACCAACAATAGCCAGGTACGGGCCTTGGGTGAATATATTCCGACAAGATTCTTTGTGTACGTCATTAGGTTTGGTTGTAAAGCTCTTGTCATGTGATTTTGCTTACTTATAACTGTATGCACGGTATTCTGCAACAACTTTATACAGCATCAATTACTTATTTACTTTAAACTTGCGAGCTCACCAACAATTTTGTTGACCATTTGAGCATATCTTTTCAGGTGATCATGCTAGCTGAGGTTCTAGGTGTGCTGCCTTAGTGGAGACCCTAGGATGCATTTTCGGGCCAAACTTGTCATTTTGAAAACAATTGATGTATCTATTTCAAACAACGTTATACTTTGTAACTTGTTCCCGGGTTGTGGGAATTGCGTACAATGTTATCATCTATGTATTATGATTTATGTATCATATTTATGCTTTTCGCTATGTTGTTGTGAATAGTGACTAAACACGACACAAGTCCCCTTGTTGTCGGGTGTTGTCATGACACGCTTGTCATCATTATTATTATTGCATCTCTATCGCTTACCATGTGTTATGATGATTCCCGTCTCGTTACGCCCCCGTGTTTCCGCTCTTAGCGGGGGTGTGACAAGTAGCCACCCCATGCCATCCTTAGCAATCAATTACCTACCAACTAGAAGCACATAAAAGTCAACGTTTCTGAGTGAGTTCTAGTTTTATAAAAACATAATACTTTCTTTTCCTTTAAAACCATTCTTTACTATCATACGCGGTCATACATCATACGTACACGTAGATAATGCCATTGTTATCTTCTATTACCATTTATTATCCATCTTTCTCTCATTTTCCAGATCAAGGTCATCAGCTATACCCCAAACGTAGGCACAAAGCGGGTACTGGACCGAAGTCTATAAATAGACCCCCATTTATTGCGCACAAAGCCTGGCACCAGTACCGGGGCAAGCGTCAAGGATCCCATACATAAGTTTACCCCAAACGTAGGAACAAAGCGGGCACTGGGCCGAAGTCTATAAATATACCCCCATTCATAGCGTACAAAACCTGGCACAAGTACCGAGGCAAAAGTTATCCTTTCATTCATCTTTTCATTAATGCATGCATTCTTTCATTCTCTACATTCCTCTTTCCATTATCTTCTGTTTTACTTTACATAATACTTTCCATTTACTATCATAACCATACCACGTAAAGCCATGGAAAATAAATATACATAGAAAGGAACATACACATAACATTCCATACATCATCATACATGCCATACATCATAACATCATCCATCCCACCACATATGACATTATAAAGTCAACTTATATCACCCCCAAGAATCTCCCAAGTAAAAACCTACACTTAACATTTTCCCCAAAATTTAGAAAAATAATCTAAGTCCTAGGTGCATGGGCACTATGGAGGTGCATGGCCTTCTGGGCGCATGGAAACACTTAGGCGCATGGGAAATTTCTAGGCGCATGGGCACTATTGGGGCGCATGACCCAACACTTAATCATTCTCCTCAATTCTAGACGCATGGGCACTATTGGGGCGCATGGCCCAACACTTAATCATTCTCCTCAATTCTAGACGCATGGGCACTATGCAGGCGCATGGGCTATTCTAGGCGCATGAACACTTAGTCAATTTCAGCCTATTCTAGACACATGGCTACTATTTGGGCGCATGAGGTTTTGGGGATATGGGACAACACTTAGGCAATTCGACCGTTGGGCACATAGGCCTATTTCAGACGCATGGGTAGCCAACTCAAACTAGTAACATCATAATACTGTCCCAATTCATCAATTCATGTTCTAGGCTTATTTCTAGCATTCTAAGCAACAAAAGATGAACATAACACAATCATAACATCATAATTCACCCAAATCATACCCCACCCACAATCACACACACACACACACAACATACAAGTATAAAACCCACATTTATAAAAAAACATAAACACATGCATTTCCAGCCCCAAATTCAGTTGAAAACATGTAAAACGGGGGTTTCTAGAACTCACCTTTGCAGCTTTTGGGAATGACTTCTTTCAAACTCGTTTGTAATTTAGTTCAAGAACCTAAAACCCACCAAAACACAAACCCGACACACATAAACACACATAAGCATGTAACCGAGTCATAGGCCGGCCAAGAACAACCCAAAACAAAGAATTCTTACCTTGAATTCGATTTCCTAGTTCTTCTTCTTGTTCAAACCTGAAGCTCCTTCACTCTCTCTCTAAATCTGGTGAAAAAGGTGTTGTGTAGACAATATGGGCGGCCATACCACCTTTTACACTCATTTTTGAAACTTTTTGTCATTTTAACACATTTAACCCCTCAACTTGGGTTAAATTGTATTTCTTTCTTTTTCTTAACTTTTATTCTTTCGTTCTTGTTTTTAAAAATATCTGAGTGTTACAGTTCAAGGTCTAAAAAATTAACACTTTACTGTCCTTGAACTCTTTAAAGTATAACGGCTCTTCTATCAGTATCATACCTCCACCCAATTATGTAATTAGATGCTCATTGGGGTGGAGTTGACATAGTATTGGAATTTGTAAGGCCCCGTTCCCAGGACGCTTACAGCTAGTAAATCATTGCACATAAAACATACATTTTCATTTATCTTACAAAAATATTGCAGCATAAACATTCAAAAATGACTTCTCATTCCATCATATAAACTTTTGCAAAATAATACATCGTTAATCAGTTACAAAATATATTGTTACATTACATCACAAAAGCCTTATATATATAGATGCCATCCAAAAGAGCTGAGTAGCCTCGCAGTGCCATCCTCAGCAACATTACCTGCCAACTAGAAACACATAAAAAGTTAGTGTTGCTGAGTGAGTTCTAGTTTTATAATAAAACATACTTTTCTTTCGTTAAAACCGTTCATTTCCTTCATGCGATCATACATCGTACGTACACTTAGATAATAGTTATTATCTTCTTCATTCATTCATTCATCTTTACATCTTTTCTTGCACATTTGATATCTTCCGTACCAATACCATGTGCTACACCCCAAACTATATGGCTACTGGGCCGAAGTCTATAAATAGACAGCTAAACATGGTGCCGCAGTACCAGGGGTAAGTGGTAGAGGTTCTATACAAATGGTCGATCACAAAGAAAGAGCCCGATGTGCATCCTCCCAGGGTAGCGAACCCACACACCATTGGGCTAACACCTTATAATTGGTGTGTCCCGATATCTAATGCTTGCAAGACTTTCATTACTTTCATCATTCATTAATGCACGCATTCATCATGTTCCACTTTTCATTATCTTCCACTTTACGTTACATAATACTTTTACTTCATTCGTTAACATAGCACATAAAGCCACAGGAGAGATAAACATGCATCAAAACAAGGAACATAACATGCACAGGTATCAACATCATACAGGGCAACATCATACATACATCACGCATAACATACTCTCTAAGGCCTCAACACTCATCTTCCATGAACTTACGGGAACTTTCACATCAAAACTTACATCTGCACTTTCCCCCGAAAGTCAGAAGTTAAACTACGCTTTTCCTCGGGTGCAACAGCCTATTCGGGCGCATGGACACCCTTCAATCGCATGGCCTCCATGCGACTGAACATCATGAAAATGGACCAATGCGGATGAACACCCATGCGAATGAACACCCATGCGAATGAACACCCAATTGTGCGAATGGACCTAATGCGAATAGACCTCATGCGAACGAAACTAATGCGGATGAGCACTTATGCGAATAGGCCCTCAGTCGCATGACTCCCCATGAAACTGGACCTCAATCGTACGAATGAATCCTTATTCATGCGAATGAACCCCAATCGTGCTAATGAATCTCAATCGCACCCTAATCAGCCGTATGGCCTCCATTCGGTCACCTAGCCCTAGCTGGTGCAGAATGCAGTTCATCTCGAACCTAATCTGCCATTTTCGACCTCCAAGCTCATTTAAACCCATTCTAAGCCCAAATCAACCATCCTAAACCTTAGGAATGCATACCACAACACCATTCAAGCACACACAAGCTCAAACACAAGACCCAACGAATCATACACACACATACACATACACAAGTGGGTCGAACATACACACACACTCAAAACCCGATTTGAGATGTGTTCCAGCCCCAAAATCATTCAAAAATGTGTAAAAAAAGGGTCCTAGAACTCACACAAACGACCACAAGGAGAAGAGCTTCGATTTGACCCGCTTCTTAACGATTTTGCTCACTTGAACCAACTCTAACCAACTTTTCTCCCTTTCTCTCTTCTCTCTTCTTGGCTGATTTTTTATGGGTGTGGGGAGAGGGTAAGGGCTGCCCTCTCCCTTAAATACTCCCATTCACCTAACTTTCTCTCATTCACGAGTTTGGTCCCTCGACTTTGGACTTTATTTCTTTTTCTTCCTTCGTCGGCTTCGAAATAATAAATAACCAGCTGTTACAAGTCCACCCCCCTTAAATAGGTTTCGTCCCTGAAACCTGTTATTCCTTGAACAAACATGGGTAATGCTATCTCATTTCTTCTTCAGTCTCCCACGTTGACTCGGATGCCTTCCTGTGCTTTCACTATACACGCACAAGAGGAACCACTTTATTTCTCAACCTCTTCTCTTTTCTATCGATGACTGCCACTGGTTGCTCCACATAATTGAGCCGTTCGTCTACTTCGATATCCTCTAGTGGAACAATAATGTCTTCATCCACCAGACACTTCCTTAGATGAGATACATGGAATATCGGGTGAATTCCACTTAACGCATCCGGTAACTCTAGTCTATAAGCCACCTCTCCTACTCGAGCGATAATTAGAAAAGGGCCTATATACCTTGGGCTCAACTTGCCCCGCTTTCTAAATTGAATAATACCCTTCCAGGGTGAGACCTTCAACATAACCCGGTCACCCACCTGGAACTCGATCGGTCTGCGTCGTTTATCAGCATACGACTTCTGTCTATCTTTGGCTGCCTTCATGAAGGCCTTGATCTTTTCAAGCTTCTTAGTCATAGCCTCGATTACCTCGACGCTCCCTAACTCCTTCTGACCAATATCACCCCAACAGACGGGTGTTCTGCATCTCCTACCGTATAGTATCTCATAGGGTGGCATACCAATGCTGGCAGGATAGCTATTGTTGTATAAGAATTCAGCTAACGGTAAATGGTCATCCCAACTTCCCCCAAAATCAATCACACATGCCCGAAGCATGTCTTCTAGTGCCTAAAGGGATCTAAGTTTAAATGCAAGATCAAAGAAGTGAGAGAGTGTTACCCATAACTATTCGAGAAGCGACAGGTTTCGGGGACAAAACCTCTTTAAGGGGGTAGACTGTAACACCCCGAATTTCTATTTAAACGGAAGGAAAAGAAAAGTAAATAGAAAGAATAGAAAGTGTGCACAAGTGGAGGGGGATAAAGTGTACAAAGTACAAAACCTTATTATTTTAAGGATTTAAGGGGCATGGTCGCCCATATCAAAAGCAGAAAGCTACTTTTGCTCTCGGAGGAAGAAAGAAGAGAGAGAGAGCCCCGGTTCTAGAGAGAGAAAGAGGAAGAAGCAGCTTCAAAGGTAAGTCTTCTGTTATATGAGCTCGGTTTCAGCTGGGTTTCGAGTTCTTGACCGAAGTTCTGGTTGTTTAGTGTTTGTTTTCGGGATTCAAGAGCTGAATCGAAGGTGGGTCTCGAACTTGAAGTGTGTTGCTCAAAGGCTGCTCAAGGTGAGTTTCTAGAACCCCTCTTTTAGTGATTTTCAACTGGTTTGGGGCTATTATACATACTAAGTAAACATTCTGAAAGAAACCGTGGGTTACAGCTTGATGTTCGAAATGATGCATGTATGTATGTATGCTATAGTGTTGATTATGGGTTAGTGATGACGTTTAGCATGCTTAGGTGCCCTTAGTATGCTAGATATGTGCTTCGGTATCATTGGAATGATAATCGGGTGATGTGGTAACATAGAAAATATTTCAGAATGTTTTGATGAACATGAACAGTGGTCCATGCGCCCATAGGTGGCTCATGCACCTAATAGTGGCCCATGAGCCCAACATGAGTGGCCATACGCCTAAGTGTTGGCCATGCGCCCAAGAGTGGGTCATACGCCTAAACAGTGGCCCATGCGCCCAGCATGAGCGGCCAGATGCCTAAGTGTTGGCCATGCGCCCAAGAGTGGGTCATGTGCCTAAACAGTGGCCCATGCGTCCAGCATGTTGGCCATGCGTCTGTGTTGGCCATGCGCCCAAGTGTTGGCCATACGCCTAAATAGTGCCATGCGCCTAAATAGTGCCATGCGCCTAAATAGTGCCATGCGCCCAAAGTGATTGAAATGGCTAAGTGTTGATGCGCCTGCATAGTGGAAAAGCACCTGAACAGGGCAGAAGCGCCCAAATAGTGCCCATGCGCCCAGACTAATTTACACTTAGAATTTTTATGCTCATGCGCCTGGAAGGTCCCATGCGCCCAATTTGGACTTGAGTCGGGGATATTGCATGAGACGAGATAATGAGGTGAGCGACTTTGTGTTGCAACACACTCGGATAGAGTTCAATCCCTGTGATTGACTCATATGGGTTCTTTGTCGCGTATCCCGGTGTTGTGTCAGTCTTCGGACATGAGTCGGGGGGTTTGTGAGCAGGCCCCGGCACATCATCAGCTTTCGAGCATGAGTCGGGGATATTGCACGAGACAAGATTCAAGTAATAAAGAGTAATGAGCAAGAGATGAATGAACGTTAATGAATTATCATAATAAAGTACTGAACATGATCCTTGCCATTCGACCTCAGTAATCGTGGCTGAGTGCCACGAAGAAGGTAAAGTCTGATCGGATCTAGAAAGAGAAGTGAATGATAATGTAATACATTGAATGAACAAAGTTAATGAACGTAATGATGAAGATAATAATGATATTATATGTATGTACGTATGATGTATGATCACGAACGATGTAAAGTATAGTATGATTTGAAATATAGTAAAGAACGGTTTTAACAAAGAAAAGTATGTTTTATTATAAAATTAGAACTCACTCAGCGTCGCTGACTTTTGTATGCATGATAGTTGGCAGGTATTTGTTGATGCTGAGGAGTTGCAGGCATGGATGCATAAGCTACTGGGAGCATTTTGAGGCTGGCATCCGTATTTTGACATGTCTTTGTATTTTGAGATGAATACAAATGTTGTAAATGAATGAAATGACATGTTTTTTTTGTTATTAATGAAAGTTTTAAATTCCACTGCAAAATAAATGTACGTTTTATAATGTTTTAAGTGCAACGAATGACCAACTGTGAGGTGCCCGGGAAGGGGGCCTTACAAGTTGGTATCAGAGTAAAAGTTTAAGTGAATTGAGTAAATATTTTGAAAACCTAATCTTAAACTGAGAATGGGACTAAAAGGAAAAGGGAGGCCAGTCCTAGTAGCTACGTGCCTGCAGGTAAAGGTTTTATGTAAACGTTTAAAGTAAGTTAACGTTAACCGGTGTTATGTGCGCATGTTATGTGGCTTGTGTGCTTTTGTGTAGATTTGGATACTGATGTAGTCAGGATAGGATATGCTTGGGGTATGAAGAGTAAAGTAAGTGGCTAATCACAACTGGCCACTGTAATTAGGGACTTACTATACTTGACATAAACTGAGTGTTGCCTTGAATGACCGCGTTAGTGTTTGAATCTTATAGTTTGTTTGAAAATGGTTGGCGGTAGATCTTCGAAAGCTTCACGAGGTGGAGGTGGCGGTGGACGTGGTGCTGAACCACGGGTCACAAGAGGAAGGTCTAGGGCTGAAAGAGTAGTTCATGAAGAACCCGAGACTCCTCATCAGGAGGGTGGTGATGAGAATGCTAATTAGAGGGCCTTGATGAGAGAGGCAGTCATGGAGGAAGTGCATCAGGTCATGCAGACGATCCTACCAACTGTGGTGACCGAAGTTATAAAGGCTGTTAAAGATGGGGAGAGATAGGAAAGGGGTAGACCTTCGGGCGAAAGGAGACGACCCGAGACTGAAACGGTTTTCTTCGATGACGAAGAGGAAGAAGAGGAAGAGCCTGCGCTGGAGCGGCATGAGGCTGTAACTATGGGGCGTTTCAATGATGCATGCCCCTAACTTTTGATGGAAACAGCACTGCTGCTACTGCTCACCGATGGGTGAGAGAGATGGAAGCAGTGTTGAATATCAGCGAGTGCCGGAGGATCAGAAAGTAAAGTTTGCTGCCCATTCTTTTATGGACTCGGCTCTATGTTGGTGGGACAATATGGTCCAAGCCGAGGGTAGCAGAGCTATTGGAAGGATGAGATGGCCGGAGTTGAACAAGCTGGTGATTGAGGAATCCTGTCCTCACCGAGAGATGGACAAGGTTGAGAGGGAGTTCCTGCAACTGGAGGTGGGAACCCTGACACATCAAAAATACACCACGAAGTTCACGAAATGGCACGTCTGGTACCGGATCAGGTGACACCTCTTTCTTGAAAGATCAAGAGGTACATTCAGGGCTTGCCAGCGGACATCCGTAGGCACATGATCGCTGCCCGACCAAGCACATTTAGGTCGGCAGTTGACCTGGCGGAAGATTGTACGACGAGCGAGGGGCGACGACGATGACAAACGAAGGAGAGGAGCGGGCCTATGCTAAGAAGGGGAAAGGAAGGCGAGGCAATGATGTTGGATTTGTGTATGAAGGTACGACGTTGAGGGACAATGATTGGAAGAGAATAGAAAGAAAAGGAGAGATATGCAACAAGTGTGGTAAAGGCCATATAGGGAGTGCAAGTGGGGACTGAATGTTTGTTTTCAGTGTGGAAAGGAGGGCCACCGAGCGAGGGACTTTCAAATGGCTAAATGCTACAATTACGGCAAGACAGGACACATGAGCAGAGACTGCAAGAAGTTGAGGGTAGGAAGCTCCGGTACGAGGAAGGAGAACAGAGGTGAAGGCTAGAGCCTTCGCTATGACCCCGAGGAGCCTAGGTCAGACTCTAAGGTAACGTCAGGTACGTTCTTGCAAGTTTAGATTTATGCATCTATACTTTAGTTGTGACGCTAGTAGTAGTTTTGTTGCCGCTATTTTCTGTGGTATTGTACGTTAGGGGTAGGAAGATCGATGAGCCCTTCGATGTAAGAATTGTTATTAGTAAGTCTACCAGGTTACCTAATGTCCTAGAGGATTGCGCGATAGAATTAAGAGAGAGTGCTTGTTCCTACTAGGCTGTTCAAGACAGACATAGGTAGGTAGACATGCATCACCGGGTGAATTGATTAGTAATCTATGACTCAAACCCCAAGTGTTGCAAGAAGATGGATTGCTCAACCGTGCATAACCAGAGTTCGGTGACGACCTACGACAATGAAGTATGAGGAAGGCTTCGACGAGGAAAGCGGATTGCTTGGTTTGGAGTCGAGTAAAGCTAATACTAAAGCGTAGAGGGTCATTCCTAGTTGTTGCTCAGGTTAGAGAAGTGACACATCGACTGGAGCTACCCGAAGAGTTAAGTGGAATTCATCTGATGTTCCATGCATCTCGTCTAAGAAGAGCTCAACCGATAAGGATATGATCGTGCTACTAGAGAACACTGAGATGGACAAAGTATTCAACCACGAGAAGCAACTAGTGGCCATTACTAATAAGAAGAAGGGAATAGGCTAAGGAGGATGATGGTTTCATTTGTGCGGGTGCAGTGTAGCCTAAAGGGATCTAAGTTTAAATGCAAGATCAAGAAGTGAGAGAGTGTTACCCATAACTATTCGAGAAGCGACAGGTTTCGGGACAAAACCTCTTTAAGGGGGTAGACTGTAACACCCCGAATTTCTATTTAAACGGAAGGAAAAGAAAAGTAAATAGAAAGAATAGAAAGTGTGCACAAGTGGAGGGGGATAAAGTGTACAAAGTACAAAACCTTATTATTTTAAGGATTTAAGGGGCATGGTCGCCCATATCAAAAGCAGAAAGCTACTTTTGCTCTCGGAGGAAGAAAGAAGAGAGAGAGAGCCCCGGTTCTAGAGAGAGAAAGAGGAAGAAGCAGCTTCAAGGTAAGTCTTCTGTTATATGAGCTCGGTTTCAGCTGGGTTTCGAGTTCTTGACCGAAGTTCTGGTTGTTTAGTGTTTGTTTTCGGGATTCAAGAGCTGAATCGAAGGTGGGTCTCGAACTTGAAGTGTGTTGCTCAAAGGCTGCTCAAGGTGAGTTTCTAGAACCCCTCTTTTACTGATTTTCAACTGGTTTGGGGCTATTATGCATACTAAGTAAACATTTTGAAAGAAACCGTGGGTTTACAACTTGATGTTTGAAATGATGCATGTATGTATGTATGTTATAGTGTTGATTATGGGTTAGTGATGATGTTTAGCATGCTTAGGTGCCCTTAGTATGTTAGATTTGTGCTTGGGTATCATTGGAATGATAATCGGGTGATGTTGGTAACATAGAAAATATTTCAGAATGTTTTGCTGAACATGAACAGTGGTCCATGCGCCCAGAGGTGGCTCATGCGCCTAACAGTGGCCCATGCGCCCCGCATGAGTGGCCAGATGCCTAAGTGTTGGCCATGCGCCCAAGAGTGGGTCATGCGCCTAAACAGTGGCCCATGCGCCCAGCATGAGCGGCCAGATGCCTAAGTGTTAGCCATGCGCTCAAGAGTGGGTCATGCGCCTAAACATTGGCCCATACGCCCAGCATGTTAGCCATGCGTATGTGTTGGCCATGTGCCCAAGGGTTGTCCATGCACCTAAGTAGTGGCCCATGCACCTAAGTGTTGGCCATGCTCCTAAATAGTGCCATGCGCCTAGAAGTGCCATGCGCCTAAATTGCCATGCGCCTAAATAGTTCCATGCGCCTAAATAGTGCCATGCACCTGAAGTGATTGAAACGGCTAAGTGTTGATGCGCATGCATAGTGGCAAAGCGCCTGAACAGGGCAGAAGCTCCCAAATAGTGCCCATGCGCCCAGACTATTTTACACTTAGAATTTTTGTGCTCATGCGCCTGGAAGGTCCCATGCGCCCAATTTGGACTTGAGGTTTTCTAAGTGATTTTTAAGGGGTATTATGGGGAGATAGGCCTGGTTATGATGTGATGGCTTATGTTTGATGTGTGTTATGCATGTATGATGTGCCTGTAATGGTGATGGTGTATGTTTATGATTATGTATGTTCCTTATTATGTATGTATGTCTTCCCTTGGATTTGCGTTGATCGTTAATAAAGTAATGAAGTATTAAGTAACGTAAAATGGAAGATAATGAAAAGAGGAACGTAATGAATGAATGCATGCACAAATGAATGAACGAACGAAAGCTTGCAAGCACATGTATGAGGTGAGCGACTCTGTGTCGCAACAGACTCGAAAGAGGTCCTTGTCGCGTATCCCGGTACTGTGTCAGTCTTTGGAAATGAGTCGGGGATTTGTTTATCAGGCCCCGACACATTATCAGTCTTCGGACATGAGTCGGGGGTATTGCATGAGACAGGATGCAGATCGCGTACTCCGGTACTGTGTCAGTCTTCGGACATGAGTCGGTGGTTTGTGAGCAGGCCCCAACACAATATCAATCTTCGGACATGAATCGGGAGTATTGCATATGACGAAAGTGACGGATGATGAGATCCGTGTCGCGTATCCTGGTACTATGTCAGTCTTCGGACATGATTTAGGGGTTTGTTTATCAGGCCCCGGCACGGTATCAGTCTTCGGACATGAGTCGAGGATATTGCAGGAGACGAGATAATGAGGTGAGCGACTCCGGCATAGGGAAGGGGGCTTGCATCTCATAAATGCCCTGTAGTTATAACCTTGTGCCGCCTCTGGCGCAGGCTCTTCTTCTCCTCTTCTTCTTCGTTGTCAGACAAAACTATCTCAGTCTCGGGTTGTCTTCTTTCGCCCGTAGGTCTACTTCTTTCTTTCCTCTCCCCTTCCCGTACCGCCTTGTAACTTCGGTCACTACAGATGGTAAGATCATTTGCATGACCTGATGGACTTCCTCAACCACTGCCTCTTTCACTGAGGCCCTTAGGTTTGCACTCTCATCACCACCCTCCGGATGAGGGGTGTCAGGTTCTTCAGGAACCACCTTCTTAACTCTGAGTCTCCCTCTCTGGGTCGCGGTTCACCACCGTGACCTCCTCCACATGAAGCTTAGAAGATCTACAACTCGCCATTCATATGCGCACTGAAAGGTCCAACACCAACACAGTCATTCAAGGGAACAGCTCAGTTTATGTCAAGTATAGTAAGTCCCTAATTACAGTGGCCAGTTGTGATTAGCCACTTACTTTACTCTTCACACCCCAAGCATTACCTATCCTGACTACATCAGTATTTAAATCTACAAACAACAGATAGCACGTAACATGCGCACATAATACCGGTTAACATTAAGAAAATACCTGATGGCACGCAGCTACTCAGATTGGTATCCCTTCCCTTTCCAATCCATTCTTAGTTTAATTTAAGGTTTATTTTGAAAGTTTACCCATTTCACTTAAACTTTGGCTCTGATACCAACTTGTAAGGCCCTGTTTCCGGGACGCTTACAGCTGGTAAATCATTGCACATAATACATACATTTTCATTTATCTTACAAAAATATTGCAGCGGAAACATTCAAAAAGACATCTCATTCCATCATAAAAACTTTTTCAAAATAATACATCGTTAATCAGTTACAAATACATTGTTGCATTACATCACAAAAGCCCTATATAAATGGATGCCATCCAAAGAGCTGAGTAGCCTCGCAGTGTCATCCTGAGCAACATTACCTGCCAACTAGAAACACATAAAAAGTCAGCGTTTCTGAGTGAGTTCTAGTTTTATAATAAAACATACTTTTCTTTCGTTAAAACCGTTCATTTCTTCATGCGATCATACATCATACGTACACATAGATAATAGTTATTATCTTCTTCATTCGTTCATTCATCTTTACATCTTTTCTTGCACATTTGATATCTTCCGTACCAATACCATGTGCTACACCCCAAACTATATGGCTACTAGGCTGAAGTCTATAAATAGACAGTTAAACATGGTGCCGCAGTACCAGAGGTAAGCGGTAGAGATTCTATACAAATGGTCGATCACAAAGAAAGAGCTCGATGTGCATCGTCTCGGGGTAGCAAACCCACACACCGTTGGGCTAACACCTTATAATTGGCGTGTCCCAATATCTAATGCTTGCAAGACTTTCATTACTTTCATCATTCATTAATGCACACATTCATCATGTTCCACTTTTCATTATCTTCCAGTTTACGTTACATAATACTTTCACTTCATTCGCTAACATAGCACATAAAGCCACAGGAGAGATAAACATGCATCAAAACAAGGAACATAACATGCACATGCATCAACATCATACAGGGAAACATCATACATACATCATGAATAACATACTCTCTAAGGCCTCAACACTCATCTTCCATGAACTTACGGGAACTTTCATGTCAAAACTTACATCTGCACTTTCCCCCGAAATTCAGAAGTTAAACTACGCTTTTCCTCGGGTGCAACAGCCCTATTCGGGCGCATGGACACCCTTCAGTCGCATAGCCTCCATGCGACTGAACATCATGCGAATGGACCAATTCGGATGAACACCCATGCGAATGAACACCAATCATGCGAATGGACCTAATGCGAATAGACCTCATGCGAACGAAACTAATGCGGATGAGCACTTATGCGATGGGCCCTCAGTCGCATGACTCCCCATGCGACTGGCCCTTAGTCGCACGAATGAATCCTCATTCGTGCGAATGAACCCCAATCGTGCGAATGAATCTCAATCACACCCCAATCGGCCGTATGGCCTCCATTCGGTCGCCTAGCCCTAGCTGGTGCAGAATGCAGTTCATCCCGAACCTAATCTGCCATTTTTGACCTTCAAGCTCATCTAAACCCATTCTAAGCCCAAATCAACCATGCTAAACCTTAGGAATGCATACCACAACACCATTCAAGCACACAAAAGCTCAAACACAAGACCCAAATGAATCATACACACACATACACATACATAACGGCTCGAACATACACACACTCAAAAACCCGATTCAGATGTGTTCCATCCCTAAAATCATTCAAAAAAATTTAAAAGAGAGGTCCTAGAACTCTCAAAAACGACCACAACGAGAGAGCTTCGATTTGACCCGCTTCTTAACGATTTTGCTCACTTGAACCAACTTGAACCAACTTTTCTCCCTTTTCTCTCTTCTCTCTTCTTGGCTGATTTTTGATGGGTGTGCGGAGAGGGTAAGGGCTGGCCCTCTACCTTAAATACTCCCATTAACCCAACTTTTTCTTGTCGAGTTTGGTCCCCCGACTTTGGACTTTATTTCTTTTTCTTTCTTCGTCGGCTTCGAAATAATAAATAACCAGGTGTTACAGATTTCCTTCCTCAAATAGACTCTGAATGAGTGAGTCCACATCAATGTGAAATTGAGAAGGTTTCTAAGTATGGACAACTTCAAATGAGGATGGTGAGTCCTTAATGTCCATACTTTGTGAAGAACTTCCAGGTTTCGTGATTGCTATGACTTTCTCCTCTTTTTTGGTAGCATCACCCACTTGCACAGGTGAGCTAAGAATTAGGTCAATCACATCCACAGGTTCTTGTGTTCCTGCATGAGCTCCTCTTAAAGGTCTCCCATGTAACATCCTATATTTTTACGTTAATTAAAAGTTAACGTCGTTAAATCTTGTAAGGACTATTGTTGCCTAATATGAAACTCGTGGGTTACTTATGCTCAATACTTTAAATTGTCTTTTAATCCTTAAACTCGAAAGTGTATAATGATAATTGTTATATAATAAATAATAATAATAGTTTGTAAAATTACTAAGCTTGGAAACTATTTAAAACTTAAATTAAGCAAGTTAAGGGGTTAATTGGTAATTTTGAAACTTTAAGAGAAGTTTGGCATAAAATAATAATATTGAAAGTTGAGGGACCAATGCTGTAAAATTGTAAAACCCAAACCAATGCCCCCTCCCTTACCCGATTTTCCGGCCGCAACTCCGGCCACCCTCCGCCGGAGTCCGGCGACCTCTTCAATCTTAAAACCGCTCGATTAAAATGCAATTGAATCACCCTTAAACATTTGTGAATCCGTTTCGAATCAAACACCCTAATCAATTTGGATTAAACACTCTTTAAACCATGCTAACATGAAACCGAAGCTTCAAATTGAAGTCGTTACCCGTCGTTGTAAAATAGTCTAATTGGGAACTATAGAATGATGTTACAACCTTCGAATTAACATCCTTAAACTCTTTGTAGCACCAATTTCATTCGAAATTCACATACACCCTAAACGAATATCATCTTCGTTCTCGAACCTGCATCATAGTCGAACACCACCTTCCAAACATCGTAGGTTTCATTGACCAAGGGTTATCAATCCTAAACTCTGTGGAATCTACGAATGTCACCAATTGAAGCTAATCATTAGCAAATTTTCGAACGCAAGCTCAAACCGATTGCTCCTTGTTCATAGCTCTTTTACTTCGATGCGTTCTTAATCAAGTAAGATAATCACATACATACACTCTATTCACATGGGGAATCAAAGCCCCATGTTTGATTAGTTTAACAACATCAATCTGATGTTCAATTTTGGTTTATACCGATCTAGGTTCGTGATTTGGGGGAAATCCTTGGGATTTTGGCTTAAATTCAATAGAAACGGATTATAACCGCGGCTGTATGCCTTGGTTCACCGGTTCCATGTCCGTCTCCTAACTTTGAGGTCCCGGGTTCAAACCCGGGTATCCTCATTATTTTTTTAGGTGCTTTTTCAGCCTATACAAAATTGTATAAAAATTTCTAAAAATTCTAAAAATCTATCTTATAAATTCTAGTTATTTTAAAGGCTACCCAATTATTTCTTGAAAATTTAATTTTTTTATAATACCCACATGTTATTTTATTTTGTTAAAACAAAGAATATAATTAGTTAAATATCTTGTTAAATAGAATTTAATATTGTTTATCTTATAAAAACATTACATGTTCAAACATACAATTGGATTCTTTTTTTTTGTTTTATTTTATTTAATAAATAATAAAACATTGATCCAAATGCTTTTCTTTAAAAAAATTTAATTATCTTTCTATGATCATTTAACTTTTATATTTAAATGGTTTCTTTTAAATAATTGAATAATTATTTACGTGAATATGGACTTGTTGCAATAATTTAAAATCATTTAAATACTAATGGGCATAATAGTATTTATTTTTTTATTCTTTAAAGGTTTACTTTTATAATTGTAGTAATGATATATTATTCTTAGAAAGCTATAAAGAATAATTACATATTGAACTCCAACTTTGTTATATTTAACTTCATTTCTAAAATATTTACATGTATAATTCTTCTAATGAATTAAAATGTAAATAATTACTTTGTAATTGTTACTTACCAAAAACCCCTTAATACTATGAAACCCTAATTATTATATAAACATTAATCATATTATTAATCTTCATCTTGTAATACATATTTAGGTGCCTTGTAATGAATACTTGGGATTGCTTTGGATCATCCTTTAATCTTTATTTATCATCTTGTAATGCTTATCAATGTGAGTATTTCCATACTCTTTTTTGCTTATTTTCACACTTTGGGGTGAAACATGTTAACTTATTATCATTGCACTTGTAAACTTATTTGAGACTTGTAATCTTTATGGCAATTCATCATGCAAAGTTGTGGTTAGTTGAACTTTTGTGGTTACCATGTTATGGCGTTATATGTACAATCATTAACTATTGCTAGCCCAGCGAAGTCATAGATCTATGGGCAAGACAAGCCTACTTTGGTTGATCCACGTACACTTAGCTGATCGTATAATCTTGTAAACATTTGAGACTTGTAAAACTTTGTCGAGGTTTGATTGTTGCATTGTTCATAACATCCCTAATCACTTTATTCACTAACTTATGACTTGAATTGCCATCTTTTATATACTTATGTTTGAAAACTATGGAATGCTCCACTAACATTTTTATGTTGACCCTTTTTTTTTAACATGTTTCAGGTATACCTTAAGTTTGTGTTCTACTCTTTGAAGCTTATTATATCTAGGATTGGACCTAGAGATAAAATGGATGATCATGTTATTTGTAGCATTTGTACATGATGTATTCTTTGTTGAAACTTTTGCTTGTAATGTTACTAATGAAATTTATGAATAATATATTTGGAATTAATAAATAGCGTTATGTGGCTGTGAACAATCGTAACCCTCACATCTCGATGTTTCCGCCGTCAAGGTTGGGGTGTGACAGATTGGTATCAGAGCCCATAACTATAGGGATTTAGGTTATTAGAAATGGTGACCTAGACTATAGTTGTATGAACCTCATAGAAAGATCCTTATACCTTTGTGCTTACATGTTGTTTGCATGCTACATAATGCTATGCCTTTTGTGCAACTTGATGCCCTAGCATAGGATTGCCTTATGTAGCTTAACTTAGTTACTTGTCTCCCTAAACTTAACTTTAACTATTTGATTCTCCCCGACAAATAAAACTTCTTAATCTTATTCTAGTCAACACGTGGAAACTTACGCTTATGCTTATGATTTGGATCTTTAGACGTTATGTCTAATCTATATAATCCCATCAAGGTTTTGATTCCATGAACCAAAGAAATATGTGTGACACATAGACACCTGTATTCTAGATTTCCTGGCAAAAGGCCTTCGGGCTAAGGCAAGCATATCGTATAAATCTCATTGCGAGACCAGTTATGCTTACCTGGAGATTTCTGGGATGAGTGATAAACTATGGTCAATATACACAAATCTCTAAGGCAAATGGGTCAATTTACCTTGACGTGTCAACGATTCCAAATGGTAATGCGTTACCCAATG
The DNA here is from genome assembly GCA_025506515.1 of Flaveria trinervia. Lineage (NCBI taxonomy): Eukaryota > Viridiplantae > Streptophyta > Magnoliopsida > Asterales > Asteraceae > Flaveria > Flaveria trinervia. Next base: position 15,831,576 of record CM046454.1, on the reverse strand, counting down.
GAACCATCCTCTTTGTATCTTAAAAATCTTGATTTTCTTGAACTGGTTTATCACCAAAGTTTTATATCTTCTCATTTTTAACATATATAATGTTCCTGTTAATATTGAACCCATTCTACATTTCAACTCCTACATTTAAACATCGCTACACGTTGGGCGTTTCATGTATCTATTTCTATACCTTGACCAACGCGTGCATGACTCTTAATATATCCAAAGATATTAGGAATCTAAACCGAATGGCCCCTCAAAAAAAAATTAAACCGTTACTTATGGTTCTCAAGTCTTCTTAAGGATGTGTCCCATAATTAAGAACATGAAATGCTATAGGTGGAATTCCTACATCTCGGGATACCTTGTCTAGACAAAGTGAAAATAGTGATCTGATTCGATCATTGAATCCGTTTACTTGACTTGAAACCCTTAAGATGAGTGACCGCTTATAGATACGCGTGTCTTTAATAAGGTTATGGCTGATCTCATATCTTGAGAATTCCATGTATTCCCTTCGATTGTGAATCGAATGTTCACATCTCATGATGATGTCGAATCATTCTTGTTTTTGATTTTGCCTTCCTGATTTAAATTATTCAAGATTTGAACACCATCGTAACAAATTCTGCTATCTCGAACTTTGATCTTCAACTTGCAAGCATGATTTTTCCTTTTGTTACGTTGATGTAACTTGAAATTTTCCGAATTTCTAATTGATATTATTTTCCTTTCGTCGTTAAGTCAAACTTCGTACCGTCTGCACCTTGAGAGATGCAAGTGTTTGCAAGCCAACCTATGACTAAGAATACTCGTATCTCCTAAATGATTCTAACTCATCAAAATAGGGGTGATTCCCTTACTTTGATGATTCTCTATTCGTTTCGGTAAATGGTTTCCAATTGTGATTTATAGAATTTCATCCTCTGGATCAGGGTGATTTCCCTATCCCGAGGATTGACTTCAACTATTTTCTTTGGAATGGCATTTCACAAATGACATGATCTCACCAAAATAGGACTGAAACCCGTACTTTGGTGACAAATGTCAATCTTTGATTGTTTTCTTGCTATTATGAAATTCAATCATCAAGATAGGCGTGAATTCCATACCTTGATGATAATATCTTCTTTATGAATTGTATTTGTTCAAATGAGACGACTTCATCAAAGTAGGAGTGAATTCTGGATTTTGATGAAGAAGTTCATCTTGTTATATTTTGTTTTTGGTAAAAATTCACCGTTAAGATAGGAGTGATGTCCCTTACCTTGATGGTGAGTTACCTCGTTTTATTTCTGTGGATCCTCAACAATGAGTTGGGATCGAGCTTTTTGATTGGTAAGTTAGAGGTCTTACCTTGAGAAGACACCATCAAGTTAGGAGTGAAAACCACACCTTGATGACTATTCTCATTTCTTGATTTTCAACTTACCAAGTTCGTAATCAAGTGACGAGAAACATGTACTAACTTGCAGGGTGAAACAATGTTAGTGTTTGGACCTATCAAGCCAAAGCATGATTTCTGAACTTGAAAGGAGACCCGATCACTCTAGGTTGATTTTGATTCCGAGCTTGGAGCATTTGAATTCTTAAATCGATTTCTTTCCCTTTATCTTCATGTTTTGACTCGATCTAGCTACATCGACCATTTATTTCTTACTTATCAACTTTCATTTTGAGTTATCATCAACACATGATTGTGTGATGGTAGCCTTCTTAAACATCTTTCTGCTAAATAAAGGCATTATCAACTTGTGTTCATGTCTTTCTAACTTTCTCAGATGTGCTAATGGGTTTGATGAACTGCGTATGCAAACTGTACTTGGAAATTTGCTACCTTGCAAAACATGGTTACAAATGCATTTCTTATTGCTTGCGTCACTTCTTGAATCGCTTTTGAATCCTTAACCTTGGAAATCTTTAAAACTATCTTGATTTCGATCTACGAGACTCATTATTGTGACTCGGATATAGAGAATCATAAATTCTCATAATTTGTAGTCATAGGTTTGGCATAAAAGAAAGACATAACTTGGTATATCCAAGTGTCTCACCTCCATATATGACAAAGTCTCACACCCATGTTCCTGAGAATCTCCGTTAAACTTTTCTATCACCAAAATGCAGAAGTCATGATGACAATTGGTGCATTATAGACCGATTGGCTAATTGCATATTAACTCATGTGGAATGACGGGTCGAGAAATTGACTTGTATTTATCTCAAATAGTCGTATACCGTGGTATGTCGGTAAATATCGATCGATAATTTTAATGATCGATTCATTTTCCTGCTATTAGCAATATTTCTAGTCATCGTTGTGAACTCATTCCAAAATCTTCGCATATCGTATTACTCTTAGACCGATGTTGGTCAAGGGAGAAATACATATTCACAAGATATGCGTTAAAGATCGTTCGTTATATATAGTGACACTTGGGATTCTTAAATCCCGACGGTTAACCTTTCTTATCATTATTGGTCTTCTATTGATTAAGATATCACTTTACTACGAAATTACATTTTAAAAGTTGTGGCTTATAAATCTAATATACTACGGTAACTTGTCATCGTCTTCTAACGTTTCGTCTGCCAAATTTCAAAAAGTCTAGCATTTCGCTGGAAGAGTGCGAATTGGCATGCATGATAACAAGAATCTCGTAAGATTCCATAAAGTGAAACATCTCATCCATAATCAAACGTAAATCACCGACCGTTGTACATTTACCTTTCATTATAACTCTTTTGTTCATTTAAGTTCATTCTTAATTTCGGGACGAAATTCTTTTAAGTTGGGGAGACTGTAACATCCTATATTTTTATGTTAATTAAAAGTTAACGTCGTTTAATCTTGTAAGGACTATTGTTGCCTAATATGAAACTCGTGGGTTACTTATGCTCAATACTTTAAATTGTCTTTTAATCCTTAAACTCGAAAGTGTATAATGATAATTGTTATATAATAAATAATAATAATAGTTTGTAAAATTACTAAGCTTGGAAACTATTTAAAACTTAAATTAAGCAAGTTAAGGGGTTAATTTGGTAATTTTGAAACTTTAAGAGAAGTTTTGGGCATAAAATAATAAATATTGAAAGTTGAGGGACCAATGCTGTAAAATTGTAAAACCCAAACCAATGCCCCCTCCCTTACCCGATTTTCCGGCCGCAACTCCGCCACCCTCCGGCCGGAGTCCGGCGACCTCTTCAATCTTAAAAACGCTCGATTAAAATGCAATTGAATCACCCTTAAACGTTTGTGAATCGGTTTCGAATCAAACCCCTAATCAATTTGGATTAAACACTCTTTAAACCATGCTAACATGAAACCGAAGCTTCAAATTGAAGTCGTTACCCGTCGTTGTAAAATAGTCTAATTGGGAACTATAGAATGATGTTATAACCTTCGAATTAACATCCTTAAACTCTCTGTAACACCAATTCATTCGAATTCACATACACCGTAAACGAATATCATCTTCGTTCTCGAACCTGCATCATAGTCGAACACCACCTTCCAAACATCGTAGGTTTCAATTGACCAAGGGTTATCAATCCTAAACCTCTGTGGAATCTACGAATGTCACCAATTGAAGCTAATCATCAGCAAATTTTCGAACGCAAGCTCAACCGATTGCTCCTTGTTCATAGCTCTTTTACTTCGATTCGTTCTTAATCAAGTAAGATAATCACATACATACACTCGTATTCACATGGGGATCAAAGCCCCCTGTTTGATTAGTTTAACAACATCAATCTGATGTTCATTTTGGTTTATACCGATCTAGGGTTCGTGATTTGGGGGAAATCCTTGGGATTTTGGCTTAAATTCAATAGAAACGGATTATAACCGCGGCTGTATGCCTTGGTTCACCGTTCCATGTCCGTCTCCTAACTTCGAGGTCCCCGGTTCAAACCCGGGTATCCTCATTATTTTTTTAGGTGTTTTTTCAGCCTATACAAAATTGTATAAAAATTTCTAAAAATTCTAAAAATCTATCTTATAAATTCTAGTTATTTTAAAGGCTACCCAATTATTTCTTGAAAATTTAATTTTTTTTATAATAACCTAACATGTTATTTTATTTTGTTAAAACAAAGAATATAATTAGTTAAATATCTTGTTAAATAGAATTTAAATATGTTTATCTTATAAAAACATTACATGTTCAAACATACAATTGGATTCTTTTTTTTGTTTTAGTTTTTTTAATAATAATAAAACATTGATCCAAATGCTTTTCTTTAAAAAAAGTAATTATCTTTCTATGATCATTTAATTTTTATATATTTAAATGGTTTCTTTTAAAATAATTGAATAATTATTTACGTGAATATGGACTTGTTGCAATAATTTAAAATCATTTAAAATACTAATGGGCATAATATATTTATTTCTTTTTATTCTTTAAAGGTTTACTTTTATAATTGTGGTAATGATATATTATTCTTAGAAAGCTATAAAGAATTAATTACATATTGAACTCCAACTTTGTTATATTTAACTTCATTTCTAAAATATTTACATGTATAATTCTTCTAATGAATTAAAATGTAAATAATTACTTTGTAAATCGTTACTTACCAAAAACCCCTTAATACTATTGAAACCCTAATTATTATATAAACGTTAATCATATTATTAATCTTCATCTTGTAATACATATTTAGGTGCCTTGTAATGAATACTTGGGATTGCTTTGGATCATCCTTTAATCTTTATTTATCATCTTGTAATGCTTATATCAATGTGAGTATTTCCATACTCTTTTTTGCTTATTTTCACACTTTGGGGTGAAACATGTTAACTTATTATCATTGCACTTGTAAACTTATTTGAGACTTGTAATCTTTATGGCAATTCATCATGCAAAGTTGTGGTTAGTTGAACTTTTGTGGTTACCATGTTATGGCGTTATATGTACAATCATTAACTATTGCTAGCCCAGCGAAGTCATAGATCTATGGGCAAGACAAGCCTACTTTGGTTGATCCACGTACACTTAGCTGATCGTATAATCTTGTAAACATTTGAGACTTGTAAAACTTTGTCGAGGTTTGATTGTTGCATTATTCATAACATCCCTAATCACTTTATTCACTAACTTATGACTTGAATTGCCATCTTTTATATACTTATGTATTGAAAACTATGGAATGCTCACCAACATTTTTATGTTGACCCTTTTATTTTTAACATGTTTTAGGTATACCTCAAGTTTGTGTTCTACTCTTTGAAGCTTATTATATCTAGGATTGGACCTAGAGATAAAATGGATGATCATGTTATTTGTAGCATTTGTACATGATGTATTCTTTGTTGAAACTTTTGCTTATAATGTTACTAATGAAATTTATGAATAATATATTTGGAATTAATAAATAGCGTTATGTGGCTGTGAACAATCGTAACCCTCACATCTCGATGTTTCCGCCGTCAAGGTTGGGGTGTGACATCCCAACTCGTTTCTCCTTAAGGTAAGATATCTCAAGTTGCTTCAGTGACCCTGTTTTGTAAGGTGGTCACCTGAGATTCAAGGTATTTAACCTTAGAGACTAAATAGGAGCAAGTTTGTGACAAACTCTGCATCTTTAGTCTCATGTTCCCCTCATCTTTATCAGAAGAACCATTGGAGGATAAGAGAATTAGACCAAATTCTTCTCTCTCACCACTAACATATTGTTCTTGGAAGTTGGATTTCCCCTACTTACTAACAACTTCAAATGAAGTGTTAATGGGTTGAGTTGCCATGGTTGAGGTATTAATAATGTAATTAAATGCAAAAGTGAGAGACTCTTCCATATGGACATCCTGAACAGGTTCAAGAAGATCCACCTCAGTAATGGGTGAATGATATAGGCTAGACATGGGAGAGGCAGGAGACTCATCTCTATTTGAGTGGGGGAAGAGTAGAGAGACTCATAGTACTCATTGAATCCCATGTCTTCATCATCATAGAATTCAAGGTTGGGAATGGGTTGGTTTAGATTAAGAGGCTGGGGATGGTAACTTCCCCTAAAGGTTGCTCATTAGAGTTCTAAAACTCTGAGTGAAAGCTTAAGGCTGCTTAGGTAATGAGCTCATCAGGCTGAGCATGAGGAAACTCATCATTGATTATAGTTAAAATAGGAGTGGTTTGCTCCTCAGAAGAAGTGGGAGCTCTAGTGTCCACTTCTTCCTATATGAGTGATGATACGGGGGCCTACACAAGTTCAGTAGCTTGTGTAGGGGTTCGTTTGGATTTTCTTTGGTAGGTGAAGAGGAGTTGTGGTTGTTTAGGGGGTTGAGAAGTAGAAGATGTGGGTTCAACACTATCTTATGTTGCTAATTTGTCACCTTGAGCAAAGAGCTCTAACATTTTTGGGACAAGGGCTGTTTCTACCCCAAAGAAGCTAACAGTTGGCTTCTTCATAGTCTTAAAGATACCAGGCTTCATCAGTCCTAATTTAATAATATTACATGTTCCCTTAGAGATCTTCAGGAATCTGGTCTCATTCCCCATGCTTGTTGGATAAGTTATGGATGATTTAAGCTTCCTTTGGGAAAGACAACTCACCTTCTTAATCATCCAGCTGAAGATGGGTGTTGATGACAGCTGGAGTGATGAAGATTGTTCTCCCCTGCACTATGGTAGACAGTGCATTCTCCCCGTCAATAATGACCTCTTGGAAGGTCTTCCAAAATTCTAACAACCGATCCTTATAAAGAGAAGGATCAATGGTAAGGGAGGTGAAGTAGTTTTTCAAAGAAAGAAAACAGCAGACCTTTGAGAAACTTGAATCTTTCTCAGTGTCCAACAGAGCAATATGGTTGTGTTGCCAGTGGAGTTTTATGGAAAAATCTTGGTTGTTTCTGTGGTTGAGGTTGGCCATTTAGAAAGCTTAAAGGTGAAGGAAGAAAAGAATAAAGGAGGTTTGCGGGTGAATTTAAGTTTTGGAGCTCAAATGAAGAAGAGAATGAAAGAGGGGTGAACTGTTGGGTGTATATATGAAATGGATCTAAGACAAAGTTAATGAAATAGGATAAACTTTGAAATCCGGATGTTGGTCCCACCTTTGAAAAAAGTGCCCAACAAGGTAGTTTTCTTAGAAGTCTAAAATCTTTCGAACGTAATTTTACTTTAGAAGTTTTTAATGAAAAGTTTCCGAAGCCAAAATGATGGAAAATATTCCAAAGAGTCTGGAAAATTTTGTTGTTGGAGCTGTAAAAGATAGTCTATATATTATCAACACAGTGAAAGTCAACAAAAGTCAACGTCACGGTCAAAGTCAACAAAAGTCAAACCCGACACGTTCGAGACGAGGAACCGAGACGAGACACTGAAGATTTAAATTACTAGGAGTTTTATTGTAATAAATATATTTTGTGTGAACAAAATATATTTTATCTTGTTTTAGTCATTTTTATGATTTATATGTAATTTTCATTAATTAACTTAAGTCTAGGGGGTTAAGTGCAATTAGTGAATATTAGTCTAGACTATAAATAGGTTAATTGTAATTAGGTTTTGATAATGCTAGAATGACCATTTGATTGGGGTTTTAAGATTATTCAATCATATGCAATCATATTAGATCAATTTGGGGTTTTATTGTGTTTATCATTGTTTGATCTTACAAATCTTCATAATATTTGATTCAAGTGTTCATCTTGGAGTTACAATTTGGTATCAGAGCCTTATTGGATCAAATGCATTGAAAATTAGAAGAATTTACTGCTGAGTTTTGAAGATGTTCATCAAATTTTAGAAAGAGAAACTATGGTTCTAGAGAGAGAAAGTATATCTGAGTTCAAATTTCTATAAATTCAACAACAACAACATCAGATCTTTCACTATTTACAATATATATTGAATCTACATCATCGTTTGTACAAGAAAAATCAATGAAAACTTTAGATCTGAAAGTTTCTCTCACACACACTAGTGTGTGTTTTTGGTTTTCTTGGAGCTTCAACATCTTCATCTAGCAAATTTAACACCATTCTCAATGAAAATTCAAAGTTTCTGGTGAAATTACAATTTCGTCCGGTGAAACTCCGGCGAAATTCCGGCGAAAGTACAGTTTCGTCCGGCGAAACTATCAAATTCCGGCGAAACTGCAATTTTCCGGCGAAAGTGCAGTTTCGTCCGGCGAAACTATCAGATTCCGGCGAAACTGCAATTTTCCGGCGAAAATATAAATTCTGCAAAATTAATAAAAATTTCAGCGAATTTAAACATCATGCTGCGAAATTATAACTTGTTTCTAAGTTACCACCACCGGCCTTAGGCGGCCTAAAACCTAATCAACATCATCAAACCCTAAAACATTGCACCCACCCAACTACCCTCCGCAAGTACAAGCAACCACCACAAGGATTATCAACAACACCAGAAACATCCATCATTCTAGAAGAAGCTTGTTTTGCCCATTTCACAATCTTCTCAGCTTTCCTATTTATCATCTCTTCCTCCTTCATCGCTTTCCTCATGATCTTCTTCTGCTCTTTCAACGAAAAAGTTTTCAGAAACTCAACATCATAATCATTTCCCCACGAAGACGACGAAGATAACCGATTCTCCTTCCTCTGTTTCCTCTTCTCCTTCTTCGGAGAACACCACAAACAACCAATCCCCCGTCGCGCCGGAGAGACACTTCGCGATTCTGACTCCGACTCCGGTGACGATAGACTCCACGTATCAAATCGCGATTCCAACGATCGAGTTCTAGATTTCGATTTCGAACCTTTCGTTTACATTCGAATCGACACTGGATCGAGGTGTGAAGGATTTTGATTTAGCAGGAGGTGGCAACGCCAGTGGTGGTTGCGGTGGTGTTGGTGGTGTTGGTGGGGAGGGATTTGAGCTTTCAAAATTGGCTTTGGAGGTCGTAAGGGAGGTCACGGGTGTTGTTGAATGAAGAGTAGTTGATAGCCGCGATTTGTTCTAGAAGAGAGTGATCCATTGTTTGAGAGAGAACATCTTCAACAGCTCTTTCGTCTTCATTGTCTATGAGGAATGAATCATCTGCTATTGTTGAGTTGTTTGTTTGTGTGATGAAATGAGTTGGGTAGTGTAATTTTAGGGTTAGGGTTTATATGTGTTAATGGGCTAGGTTGTGTAATATTGGGTTTTCAACTGGGTTAAGCATATTGGGCTGAAATTTGATTAATAGATTTTGGTTTTACAAATTGGGCTAGTAAAGATTAAAATTGGGTTGGGTTTTATAAAAAAATTGGTTAATAGACTTTTCTCCAATTGGTTTAATAATTGGGTTTGGAATGCGTAATCAATTTATTTGTTAATTGGACTCATATTATTGTGTGGGCTAATTAAAAACAATAAAAAACATAACAAAGTTGAGCTCATTAAAAATCAAGAAAATTAACTAGTTGGGATTAATTGATGTCATCTCGATAAAGAAATATTCAATGATTTTTCAAGATTTATAAAAAAAAACAAGTTGACCTGGTAGCTTGACTCTAGTTAGTAAGATTGTCTAGCGTGACATTTAAAAAAATAATATTTTTCCCTGGGGAGAATTGTTTTATAGTTTTTGGAAAAAATATTTTTGGGGCGTTTAATTGTTCAAAATTTTTACAATCATGTCATCTTCAGAAGACTTTAAATCAGATAATCTCATAATGGCAGAAAGTCGATTTGACTCTTTTGCAGTTGCAAAGAAAGAAAATTTGTCAGATTTGATTGATTGATTTTTGAAAGTAGCAAATAATCTAAAAAAACATGTGCCTGATCTCAGTAATCATGAACAAATTCAAAAGCTTCTCGAATCTCTTCTATCTGCTTGGAATCATCAAGTTAAAATGCTGAAGCAAGAAAGAGGTTACGTTGACACAAAACTTATGGATATGATCAACAGACTAAAATCTCTCGAGTTGGATATCCAAAGAAAAGAATTTCAGCAAGCCGTGTTTCCACATCAAACCAACATGCTTAATACTGAACTTGTTTCTTCTGTAACAAGCATACTTGATTACAAAGCTGAGCTGATTGAAAAGATGAAATTATTGAGAACTGATTTGGATTCCACTATTAAAATCGAAGAAAATTATGAAGCTCTGAGCGTTGACAATGACAGTAAATCAGAGTCTGTGAGAACTGATGATGAGAAGGTTGGAAAATCTGATAAAAAAGAGAAGGAATCTGAGCTAACCAGATGCTAAAGGTCAAAGAAGAGGAACAACAGAAAATCACAAGGGTTTGCAACTGTGAGAAGAGCTTAGCTGCAGAACGAACTATCATGGATCTTCCTTATGAGACTGTTCAGGATATGTGTTCTGCATCTTGCAAAATCCGGTTATTTGGGATTTATAAGACAAATAGATTGTTACTGGAAAATAAAAAAGAATTAAAAACAATCAATCAGGAATTAAAGAAAAATAAAATTGCTTTTTCAAGAAAAATTAATGAAGCATTGGCTGAAAATGATCTTTTAAGAAGAACCATTTTGGAGCATAATGTTGAAATTAATATTCCGAGAGAAAGGATTGTTTTAGCTCAATTGAAACAACACAGCTTCAAACGAAGCTTGATAAATGGACCCTTTCACATATGAAAAACGATGAGCTAATTGCTAAACAACAAGGAGTTCGGGTAAATCATGGGATTGGATATAAATCTGATGGTGAAATTGTATTTAATTCAGTTCCACCTCCTTCTACTTTATGTTATTCACCAATCCCCATACCTCATTCAACAAATGATTTAATTGAAGCTGCAGAAACTAATCATTTAAATGCAGGTTTAAGTAGCGTTAATCTTAAAGAGGTTAGAGATGTGCAGGATTCTCCTGTAGGTTTGGGATTCCTCAGGCAGAGGTCTGATAAGAAGATTAATGATGATTCCACTTCTGATGCTCCAACACCAATATTAGTTGCTTCTCCAACTTTCTTCAACAAATTAAAATCAGGTAACATTCCTTCATTTGTTCCCATTAGGTTTGTCAAAGAAGGAACAGTTGTTGAATCATCAGGTAATGAGAATCCTATAACCGAAGCCAACACAATAGGAGGTGTCAATCAAGATCCTTAGGAAGCAGATTTGTGTATACGAGATTGGATAAGCTCAGATGATGAATCAAACATAGAGGAGCGTGTTGGTTCCTCACAGATCAAGATATCTCCTTACATTGTCAAGTATCAAAAGCTTCCAAAAGCTTCCAAAAGCTGAACTAAGACCAATACGGATCTCTTCTCCAATTACAAATCAACCCAGTCAGTCAACGAAGATCGCATTCCCTGTTCAGCACAGAAAATTCAGAACAAGCAAGAATCTACTACAAGCTCAAGCAATCCTCATCCCCACCTGCATTACACGGTTCAGTCAAGCATCAAAAGCCTTTCAAGGCTTGTTCTGAGTGTGGAAAAGAAGGTCATGTGGTAAAGAAGTGCCCTCAAAGACTTGCTTCGAATGGTGAAGGCAAAACGAATTGCTTCTCCAAATGTAAGACTATAAAGAATGTTCCAGACGGTAAAGGCAACACGGGTTGCTTCTCTGGATCAAGAGGTAAAAAGCACACACCTTTGAATGGTTGGATGAAAAACCCTCCATCTAAACCTTTTCATGTGAAGCCAGTTTCACGTGATTCAAAGATGAAAATGACCAAAGGTTCAAAACCAAATTCCTTTCCTTCTGGTCTTAAACAGAAAATGATTTCCAATTTAATTCATTCAAATCCAAATTAATTGAATCAAAACAAATTTGGAAAATTACAAAGAAGGATACAAATATCCCTGATTGTTTAAACGGTTGTGTATCGAAACAGGTTTCTTATATTGATGCACAAGGAACACCCAGGACTACGATGGCCTGGGTTCCGCTTTCAAACTAATCTGTTAATGAGTGCAGAAACAATTCAGGTGGACTGTTAGTAATCCGGTTTACTGACAGAGATTGCTCCTAATTCAAATTTGAGGCGGAACATACAGGTTAAGTTCATGGTAATCATTGCATATTTCTTGATAATTCATTTCTTATCTTGATAATCAGTGTAGGTTGGAAGACCTTCTTTGATAAATTTTTATTTTTGTACAGTTTTATAAAAAATTAAAAAAAATTAAAAAAAATAAAAAAATAAAAAAAATAAAAAATAAAAATAATAAGTTTGCAAAAATAAAAATTTAGGGAGAGAGTATAAGTAAATAAAAATGAAAAGAGAACTGGGAACTTGATTCGAGATGATTGAGAAAATGAGAAATGATAGTAACTAATATTGTTATCTGATTCACATTTTTTTAATTACAAATAATAGAAAAACAAACAGATTCTTTAATGATATGCTTGGTAGACTAAGCTTGAAAAATAAAGTAGACAGCAACATTTTGATTTAAATTAAAATATATGCTTAAGGATGTATGGTTTTACGCAATCATTTTGGCCTGCACGAAAACTGAGTCCCGACAAAAAATGGATTGAGAATTGATCTTTCACCCACAATGATACAAATCATATAAGCCATATCTTTGAGCCATGACTATTGTATTTATGTGTCTTGTGTTTGTGATAATCTCCTTTGCTGTATGGAAGTACTGACCTGGAGTGATGATCACTTTTGTTGTAAGGTAGTACTGACTTGGAGCTCTCATCGGCATATGATTAAATGGTCATCTCCTTTGTTATACGTGAGTATAGACCTGGAGCTCTCACCATTTTGGTCTAAGTAGTGTCAAATCATCTAAATGATTAATTCAACATAGAATGCAATATTCTGTTGACAACGATTTGCACACTAATGCACACGCCTTGCTCTATAAAGATCGTAACAAAATTCAAGAAATCCTGAGGTTGGGTGAGGGTTTTTGCCAAATGATTATGGGGTCCTAGCATTCTAAAGTATTTAATCGAACCTTAATGAATCATTTGTTGCTTGTTGAAAAAGATAGGGCATGGGTTTAAGTGGACAAACATATTAGCAATCGTTATTGATCTGTTTGAGAATTTCAAAATCATTCAAAGACTATGATTAGATTCAGTTATCAATGTGATCTCATTGCTTGTTGATGTTTAAATTCATCTTTATGCTAAAGTATATCTTGAGGATATGATCTCATGATTGTTTCAGTTCTTAGTTTAAAAAACAAAAAAAAATAATGATAGATAAAAAAGTTATATTAAATATATATAATAAAAAATAAAAAATTATTATAACAAAATTTCATTTCAATTTATTTTAGGTCTTCCATATTATGCTATTACAATTTTATCATTTTTCATGCATTTCACAAAACTTACGTACAAATGAACACGGGTTCGCTTGTTTTTCACACACAGATAAACACGGGTTTATTTTGTTAAAATGAAATGATCTAATTAGAAATGTCGAGATTGTGTTTGAGAATGTGTTTCAGATTTTTGCTGTAAGTGATGGTCTATCATCAGTTGAGCAGTGTACCTGATCAGAGAACCTGTTCCTCAAGTTTGCAGAAGATACCGAGCTAGGAATCCTCCACCTACATCTTTTAAAGCACTCAAGATTAGAGATTTGGGAAAGTTGTTCCAATATCCTTGCAAAGCTTGAACTCAAAAAGGGGGAGAATATAAATAAGGGGAGCTTATGAGATGAATAATCATTCTAATCAGATTCAGAAAGCTTCAATTTGAAGATCTTTCTGATGACTTGCCTGGTTTGCCTCCTCCACGACAGGTGGAATTTCGTATTGAGTTGGTTCCTGGAGCTACACCGGTAGCAAAGACCCCGTATCGGTTGGCACCGTCTGAAATGCAAGAGTTGTCTAGCCAGTTACAGGAACTACTGGAGAAGGGTTTTATTCGGCCGAGTCACTCGCCTTGGGGAGCACCAGTGTTATTTGTCAAGAAGAAGGATGGGTCGTTCCGTATGTGCATCGACTATCGTGAGTTGAACAAATTAACTGTGAAGAATCGGTATCCTCTCCCCAGGATCGACGACCTGTTTGATCAGTTACAAGGAGCTTCGTATTTTTCCAAGATCGACCTTCGATCTGGATATCACCAACTAAGAGTTTTCGAGGAGGACATAACGAAAACAGCATTTCGAACTCGTTATGGACACTATGAGTTTTTGGTCATGCCGTTCGGATTGACTAACGCACCAGCTGTGTTCATGGACTTGATGAATCGGGTGTGCAAACCTTACTTGGATAAGTTGTGATCGTATTCATTGACGACATACTTATCTACTCTCGATCGAAGGAGGACCATGAAGAACACCTTCGGGTAATACTGAAACTGTTAAGAGAAGAGAAACTTTTCGCCAAGTTCTCGAAGTGTGAATTCTGGCTGCGAGAGGTGAAGTTTTTGGGTCATGTGGTTAACAAAGACGGGATTCATGTAGATCCCGGCAAGATCGAAGCGGTAAAGAAATGGGATACACCCCAGACACCTTCAGAGATACGGCAGTTCTTAGGATTAGCCGGATACTATCGTCGTTTCATTGCGAACATTTCAAAGATCGCTCAACCGTTGACGTTGCTGACTCAGAAAGACAAGAAGTTTGATTGGGGAGATGCGCAAGAACGGGCGTTCCGAACGCTGAAAGATAAGCTGTGCAATGCACTGATATTGTCCCTCCCAGACGGAACTGATGATTTTGTGGTGTACTATGATGCTTCGCATCAAGGGTTGGGATGTGTACTAATGCAGAAAGATAAGGTGATCGCCTACGCTTCGCAACAACTTAAGGTGCACGAGAAGAACTACACGACTCATGATCTTGAGTTGGGTGCTGTAGTATTCGCACTTAAAATATGGAGGCATTACCTATATGGAACCAAATGCATCGTATACACAGATCATAAAAGCCTTCAACATATTCTGGATCAGAAGGAACTCAATATGCGACAGCGACGTTGGGTAGAGCTTCTTAGTGACTACGATTGTGAAATCCGGTACCATCCGGGGAAGGCTAATGTGGTGGCTGGTGCTCTAAGCCGCAAGGAACGCGTGAAACCACTACGTGCTCGAGCTTTGGGATTGATCATTCAAACAAATTTGAAAGCTCAAATCCAAATTGCACAAAGTGAGGCGTTGAAAGAAGGAAACCTTGCGGGAGAAGAATTCCGAGGGTTGGATAAACAACTGATGTGCAAGGACGATGGTGTGCAGTACTTCGTGGACCGTATATGGGTACCCAAGTGGGGAGGTGTACGTACCTTGGTCATGGATGAAGCACACAAGACACGATATTCTATTCATCCTGGCACTGACAAGATGTACCACGATCTCAAAGATCTGTACTGGTGGCCAGGCCTAAAGAAAGACATTGCCACATACGTCAGCAGATGCTTGACATGCTCGAAAGTTAAAGCTGAACATCAGAAACCATCGGGACTGTTACAGCAACCTGAGATTCCCGAATGGAAATGGGAGAACATAGCCATGGACTTCATTACCAAACTCCCTCGAGCGAGCAACGAGCATGACTCGATATGGGTCGTAGTGGATCGAATGACGAGATCAACACACTTCTTGCCAACCCGAGAAGATTACAAAATGGACAAGTTGGCGAGATTGTACATAAAAGAGGTCGTGACAAGACACGGAGTGCCGGTGTCAATCATATCCGACCGTGACGGCCGATTCACTTCATGATTTTGGCAAACACTACAGAAAGCAATGGGCACTCAATTAGACATGAGTACCGCCTATCACCCTCAAACAGATGGCCAAAGTGAGCGAACTATACAAACGCTAGAAGACATGCTGAGAGCGTGTGTAATTGACTTTGGTGGTAGTTGGGATACTCATTTGCCATTGATTGAGTTCTCTTACAATAACAGCTACCACACCAGCATTGGGTGTGCTCCGTTCGAAGCGTTGTACGGAAGGAAGTGTAGATCACCCGTTTGTTGGGCCGAGATTGGTGAAAATTAGTTAACAGGCCCAGAGATCATCCAGGAAACAACTGGCAAGATCTTCCAAATCAAAGATAGGCTGAAAGCCGCTAGAGATCGCCAAAAGAGCTATGCCGACAATCGTCGAAAGCCTCTAGAATTCAACGTTGGGGACCGAGTGCTACTCAAAGTCTCTCCTTGGAAAGGAGTTGTTCGGTTTGGAAAGAAAGGGAAGTTAGCCCTAAGATACGTTGGACCATTCGAGATTAAAGAAAGAATTGGTCCAGTGGCTTACCGATTAAGGTTACCACAAGAACTCAATGGTGTGCATGATACTTTCCATGTGTCGAACCTCAAGAAGTGTTTGGCTGACAAATCACTTCACATACCCATTGACGATATCAAAATAGACGAAAAGCTTCATTTTATTGAGGAACCCATTGAAGTCATGGATCGTAAGGTCAAACAGTTGAAGCGCAGCAGAATACCAATTGTTCGCGTAAGGTGGAATTCAAAACGAGGGCCAGAGTTTACATGGGAACGGGAAGATCAAATGAAACTCAAATACCCACACCTATTCGTGGATGACACTCTTGGACCTAACTCCAGCTGAATTTCAGGACGAAATTCTCTCAACTGGGGGATGCTGTGACATCCGTCACCTTAAGGTCCGTCGAACGACATAAATAAGCATAGAATTATTTTAATTATTCTTCCTTTTCTTCATGAACTCCTTCTTTAAGGAATCATGTCTGCTTTATTTTCCCTTGTGCCTGTACTTCCTCCGAGAACGTGTGTTAATCATAAACCTTTTATAAATTTCATCACCATTACCACCAATATATCATTTTTAATTTCAACCATTGTCATTAATAAAACCATTTTAGACTATCCAATACCATTAAACACGCTTTTAACCTTAATATAACGAACATTTTAAGGTTGTAATCAACCAAAACAAATTTTGGGGAACTTGAGGGTTAAGTGCAGGGACTAAACTTGTAATTTTGCAAACTTGGACTGGGTATATAAACCCCATTCCAGCCACATTCCTCATTCACTTCATCTTCTTCATCTCTTCACTCCCTACACACACATTTTCTTCATTCTAGCACTAAATCCAACCCGCTTGGTCTTGTTCTTGTTGTCACGACTCCACCTACGGCCTAGTCTACTCTATTCTAGCAGGTAGACGACCTTGGTTGTCCCTTTTCCTTGCTTATTCACGGCTGTCCAAACTAGGGTTTCGGGTGTTCGGGTTCAACTCGAACACATGAGGTCGTGTGGGTGCGTGTGTGTAAGGCCCCGTTCCCGGGACGCTTACAGCTGGGTTCTCATCGCACATAAAACGTATAATTACATTTGTATTTCATAAAATCGCAGCGAAAAACTAAAACAATCTTTCATTTCCATGTAAATGCTTTTGCAAATTAATACAACATTCATTACAAAATAACTTGTTCGCATTACAATGCAAAAACATTAATCAAAGAATGCCATCCCAAAAGAGCTACGTAGTCGTCCGTGCCATCCTCAGCAACCATTACCTGCCAACTGGAAACACATCAAAGTCAGCTTTGCTGAGTGAGTTCTAGTTTTATAAATAAAACATACTTTACTTTCACATAAAACCGTTCGTTACTTTTACATGATCACACATCGTACGTACACATAGATAACATCATTATTATCTTATCCATTCTTTCATTCGTTCATTATGACTTTACTTGCGCATCGGACATCATCCTTACCAATACCATGTGCTACACCCTGGTTAGTCGTAGCTACCGGGCCGAAGTCAACAAATGAACAGCTAAACGTATGCCACGGTACTAGGAGTAACCATCAGTCTTAGCTACTGGGCCGAAGTCAACAAATGAACAGCTAAACGTATGCCACAGTACTCGGGGTGAGCGGTAGAGGTTCTACATTCAGGGTCAATCACAAAGAAGGACCCGTTATCCGATGCGTGCAAGACGTTTCATTCGTTCATTAATACATGCATTCATTCATCATGTTCCTCTTTCTTTATCTTTCACTTTACGTTACATAATATTCGTTCATTCATTAACATGACACGTAAGGCCACAAGAAAGATAACATACTAAGGAACATTAACATGCATCAACATCACATCATACAGGGCAACATCATACATACATAACACTACAACATCATCACCCTCATCATGCCCAACATGCTTTCTAAGACCTCGATCGTCATCTTAAAAACTCTTATGGGAACCTTTACATCAAAACTTACATCTGCACTTTCCCCTAAAAGTCAAAAGTCAATCTACACCTTCCTCGGGTTCAACAGCCCTATTCGGGCGTATGGACACCCTTCAGTCGCATGCCTCCTGCGACTGAACATCATGTGAATGAACTAATACGGATGAACACCTATGCGAATGAACATCCAGTCGTGCGAATGGACAATGCGGATGAACACCTATGCGACTGGATCTTCAGTCGTGCGAATGGACCTTCAGTCGCACCCTAATCGGCCGTATGGCCTCCATTCGGCCTCCAGTCGGTCGCCTAGCCCTAACTGATGCAGAATGCAGTTCATCCGACTGCAGCCGAGGTTTTCGGCCTCCAAACTCATCTAAACCCATTTTAAGCCCAATCGACCATCCTAAACCTTAGGGATGCATACCATAATATTATTCAAGCACAACCAAGCAAGAAAAAAGCCCCAAACGGGTCCTACGCATACATACACGCATACATACGGGTTTTCACCCAAAAATGCGAAAAAGGGTTTTCAGATGTGTTCTAGCCCCAAAATCATTCAAAAACATGTAAAAGAGGGGTCCTAGAACTCACCTAAACGAGCACAACGACAAGAGCTTCGATTCGGCTTGCTTCACGACATTTTTGGCGACCCGAACCGACCCGAACCGGCACTTTTCCTCTTTTTCTCTTCTTTCTCTCTCTCTCTTTATGAAACTGAAATGTGGGGTGTGGGGGAGAGTGGGCTGCCCTCTCCCTACTATATCACCACATTTCCCAACTTTTCTTCGTTGGCGAGTTTGGTCCTCAACTTTGAACTTTATTTTCTTTTCTTTCTTCACCGGCTTCAAAATAATAAATATTCGGGTGTTACAAGTCCACCCCCCTTAAATAGGTTTCGTCCCCGAAACCTGTTATTCGTCGAACAAACGTGGATAATGCTGTCTCATTTCTTCTTCAGTCTCCCACGTTGACTCGGATCCCTTCCTGTGCTTCCACTGTACACGCACAAGAGGAACCACTTTATTTCGCAGCCTTTTCTTTACGATCGATGATTGCCACTGGTTGCTCCACATAATTGAGCCTTTCATCTATTTCAATGTCCTCCAGTGGAACAATCATGTCTTCATCAGCTATACACTTTCTCAGATGAGATACATGGAATGTCGGGTGAATCCCACTTAACTCATCTGGCAACTCCAATCTATAGGCCACCTCCCCTACTCGAGCAATGATTCGGAAAGGGCCTATATATCTTGGGCTCAACTTGCCCCGCTTTCTGAATCTGATAATACCCTTCCAAGGTGAGACCTTCAACATAACCCGGTCACCCACCTGGAACTCAATTGGCCTACGTCACTTATCGGCATACGACTTCTGTATATCTTTGGCTGCCTTCATAAAGGCTTTAATCTTTTCAAGCTTCTTTGTCGTAGCCTCGATTACCTCGACGCTCCCCAATTCCTTCTGACCAATATCACCCCAACAAACAGGTGTTCTGCATCTCCTACCGTATAGCATCTCATATGGTGGCATACCGATACTGGCATGATAGCTGTTGTTGTATGAGAATTCGGCTAACAGTAAGTGGTCATCCCAACTTCCACCAAAATCGATCACACACGCCCGGAGCATGTCTTCCAGTGTCTGAATGGTCCTTTCTGACTGACCATCAGTCTGGGGATGATAAGCCGTGCTAATATGTAACCTCGTCCCCATAGCGTCGTGGAATTTCTTCCAAAATTTAGATGTAAACCGAGTGTCACGATCAGACACAATAGACACCGGCACACCATGACGAGCTACAATTTCCTTGATGAACAGATTAGCCAACCTCTCAGATGAATACGTCTCGCGGATCGGTAGAAAATGAGCGCTCTTCGTCAGAAGATCAACTATCACCCATATAGCATCATACCCTTTCGGAGTACGTGGCAGCTTCGTAATGAAGTCCATGGTGATGTGCTCCCACTTCCATTCCGGTATATCCAAAGGTTGGATCTTCCCATACGGCTTTTGATGCTCTGCTTTCACCTGTAAGCAAGTAAGGCACTTACTCACATACTCCACCACGTCACGCTTCATACCCGGCCACCAATAAACTTTCTTCATGTCATGGTACATTTTCGTGGCACCAGGATGAATGGAGTATCGAGTCTTGTGAGCTTCATCCATTATCTTCACCCGGATCCCTAAAACGAGGAATCCCCACACGGCCGAATCGAGTTCTAACACCGAGTGTGTTTTCACCCAATTCCCCAACCAGACCTCTCATTCTTTCCTAGTTAAGATGATCTTCTTTCAATGCCTCATCTTGAAACTCCTTGATTTGCTTCATCACATCAGAGGTCATGATTAGTTGATAAGCTTTCACACCCGAATCGGTTCGGGCCTTTCCTTTCGACTAAGGGCATCCGCCACCACTTAGCTTTGCCTGGATGGTAATGGATCTCCCAATCATAATCCTTTATAATTTCCAACCATCTCCTCTGCCTCATGTTCAGATCCTTTTGCTCGAAGAATGCTTCAAGCTTTTATGATCGGTGA
Source organism: Flaveria trinervia (assembly GCA_025506515.1). NCBI lineage: Eukaryota > Viridiplantae > Streptophyta > Magnoliopsida > Asterales > Asteraceae > Flaveria > Flaveria trinervia. The sequence goes on along the minus strand of CM046454.1, from coordinate 15,810,993 downwards.
ATATGGTGCACTTCGTCCCGTAGAGATAGTGCCTCCAAATCTTTAGTGCAAAGACCATGGCTGCTAGCTCCAAGTCATGAGTGGGATAATTAACCTCATGGACTTTCAATTGTCAGGATGCATAGGCTATAACCTTCCCTCTCTGCATTAACACACACCCCAACCCTGAGTAGGAAGCATCAGAATAAACCACCAGATCTTCGCTTCCATCGGGTAATGACAGAACAGGAGCTTGAGTCAGTCTTGCCTTCAGCTCTTCGAACGCCTTCTCTTGAGCTTGACCCCATACAAACTTCACATCCTTTCGGGTCAACTTAGTTAGTGAGAAGCAATCTTAGAGAAGTCTTGGATGAATCTTCTATAGTAGCCCGCCAAGCCCAAGAAACTACGGATCTCGGATGGCGTCTTTGGCGACTTCCATTGCATAACCGCCTCCACCTTTGCTGGGTCCACCATTATCCCGTCAGGATTCACCACATGACCCAAAAACTGAACTTCGCGCAACCAAAACGCGCACTTGGAGAATTTAGCATACAATTTCTCCCTTCTCAACGTCTCTAGAACCTCTCGAACATGACCGGCATGCTCAATCTCGCTCTTCGAATAAATCAGGATATCATCAATAAACACAATCACTGATTTATCCAACATAGGCCGACACACACGGTTCATCAGATCCATAAAAGCAGCTGGCGCGTTGGTCAAACCAAAGGACATGACAAGAAACTCGTAATGACCATAGCGCGTGCATAAGCTATTTTAGGGATATCTTGTTCCTTCACCTTCAACTGATGATAGCCAGACCGAAGATCTATTCTTGAAAACCAACTGGCACCCTGAAGCTGATCGAACAAATCATCTATTCTCGGTAAGGGGTATCGGTTCTTCACTGTCAACTTGTTCAGCTCGTGGTAGTCAATGCACATCCTCATACTACCATCCTTCTTCTTTACAACAGGACCGGAGCACCCCAAGGAGATACCTCGGTCTAATGAGCCCCTTATCAAGCAACTCTTGCAACTATTCCATCAACTCTTTCATCTCCGTCGGAGCCAACCGATACGGTGCTTTGGCAACAGGTTGGGCACCCGGTATCAGATCAATCTGAAATTCAATTTCTCTATCAGGTGGTACCGCTGTAAATCTTCTGGGAACACGTCTGGAAAGTCACACACAACCGGTACATCGGCTAGTTGTGGTGTTGGTGTATCCACATCTTTTACATAGCCAAGTAAGCACTACATCCACGCCTCATACACTTTCCCGCCACCGCCATTGAGATCACCTTCGGATTGTAGTAACCCGATCACCATAAACCGTTACCGAACTTCATCAGGCGCTGTCAAAACCGACCATTTTCTTCGCGACACACAATGTTCGCCTCGAAGTCCGCCAACCAATCCATCCCAAGAACCAAATCGAAACTACCCAGGTCATCACAAACGGTCTAACAGGAAACTTATGACCCTCAAGTTCCATATCACAATTCTCTATCATCTCAGAAATCCTGGTAGACTTACCTATGGCAGTTTCTACATCAAAGGGTGCGTCAACACGTCTACTACTAATAGGCAGCTTAGCACAGAAAGCAGCAGAAATAAAACTCCTACTAGCACCCGAATCAAATAACACAGAAGCTAAAGTCTGGTTCACTAGAAACGTACCGGACACAACGTCAGGGTCCGTCCTAGCCTCCTCCTGTGTCATGGTGAACGCTCTGGCGCTCGCCCTCGGTCCATCACTTCCCGTCTTATTCACCCCTGAACCCTCAGTCCTCGACTTCTTACAATCTCTGCTCATATGACCAGTTTCCCCACAGTTAAAACATTTGCCCGACAGGCAATCCTTCGCCATATGCCCTGTCTTCCCACACTTGAAGCACAAGTTTGACCCAAACCTACATTCCCCGCCGTGCTCCCTTCCACACTTGCCACCCCTTTTCGACCCCCGACTTGATGTGACCACACGGCGTTCATCCACCCGTGCCTTTGTTACCCATCGGGGCATCACCCCGACCAAACCGTTTCCCGTTCCAGTTCCGATCACCACCACCCTTCTTACTTGCTTCAGTCACCACCACCTCCCGCTCGTCATACAGCCTCCCTGCCAAATCAACCGCCGACCTAAACGTGCTTGGCCGGGCGGCGATCATATGCCGGCGAACATCCACCGGTAAAACTGAATGTACCTCTTGATTTTCCGAGACAGAGCGTCACCTGATCAGGCACAAGCCGTGCCATTTCATTAAACTTGGTGGTATACTGCTGGTGTGTCATGGTTCCAGCCTCCAACTGTAAAAACTCCCTTTCCAACTTATCCATTTCCCGATGAGGACAAAATTCCTCAATCACCAACCTTCTCAGCTCAGGCCATTTCATTTTCCCAATGGCCCTACTACCCTCAGCTTGGACAATGTTGTCCCACCAGCACAGAGCTGAATCCACAAAAGAGTGGGTAGCAAACTTCACCTTTTGGTCCTCTCGGCACTCGCTGATATCGAGAACACACTTCCATTTCCCTCACCCACCGGTGAGCAGCTGCAGCGGTGCCGTTTCCATCAAAAGTAGGGGGCTTGCATCTCATAAATGCCCCGTAGTTACATCCTCGCACTGCCTCTGGCACAGGCTCTTCTTCTTCCTCTTCATCATCAGACAAACCGTTTCCGGCTCTGGCTGTTCCCGTCCTCCAGAGGATCTGTTTCTTTCTTTTCTTTCCCCTTCTCGTACAGCCTTAATAACTTCAGTCACCACAGACGGTAAGATTGTCTGCATGACCTGATGGACTTCTTCTACAACAGCCTCTTTTACTGAGGCTCTCAGATTGGCGCTTTCGTCGCCACCCTCCAGATGAGGGGTCTCTGGTGTTCTTCAGAACCACCCTCTCACTCTGGGTCTCCTCTCTTGGGTCGCGGTTCAACACCGTGACCTCCACCCCTAGAAGCTTTCGAAGATCTACCTCCGGCCATCACACGCACTGAAAGATTCAAACACCAACACGATCATTCAAGGAAACAACTCAGTTTATGTCAAGTATAGTAAGTCCCTAATTACAGTGGCCAGTTGTGATTAGCCACTTACTTTACTCTTCATACCCCAAGTATTACCTGTCCTGACTACATCAGTATTTAAATATACATACAACACATAACCACATACCATGCGCACATAAAACCGCTTAACTTTATGAAAATACCTGATGGCACGCAGCTACTCAGTTTGGCATCCCATTCCCTTCCGTCCCATTCTCAGTTTAAGATCAGGTTTATTTTGAAATTTTACCCATTTCACTTAAACTTTGGCTCCGATACCAACTTGTAAGGCCCCGTTCCCGGGACGCTTACAGCTGGGTTCTCATCGCACATAAAACGTATAGTTACATTTGTATTTCATAAAATCGCAGCGGAAAACTAAAACAATCTTTCATTTCCATGTAAATGCTTTTGCAAATTAATACACATTCATTACAAAATAACTTGTTCGCATTACAATGCAAAAACATTAATCAAAAGAATGCCATCCCAAAAGAGCTAGTAGTCGTCCGTGCCATCCTCAGCAACCATTACCTGCCAACTGGAAACACATCAAAGTCAGCGTTGCTGAGTGAGTTCTAGTTTTATAAATAAAACATACTTTACTTTCACATAAAACCGTTCGTTACTTTTACATGATCACACATCGTACGTACACATAGATAACATCATTATTATCTTCTCCATTCTTTCATTCGTTCATTATGACTTTACTTGCGCATCGGACATCATCCTTACCAATACCATGTGCTACACCCCGGTTAGTCGTAGCTACCGGGCCGAAGTCAACAAATGAACAGCTAAACGTATGCCACGGTACTAGGAGTAACCGTCAGTCTTAGCTACTGGGCCGAAGTCAACAAATGAACAGCTAAACGTTGCCACAGTACTAGGGGTGAGCGGTAGAGGTTCTACATTCAGGGTCAATCACAAAGAAGGACCCGTTATCCGATGCGTGCAAGACGTTTCATTCGTTCATTAATACATGCATTCATTCATTAGGTTCCTCTTTCTTTATCTTTCACTTTACGTTACAAAATATTTCGTTCATTCATTAACATGACACGTAAGGCCACAAGAAAGATAACATACTAAGGAACATTAACATGCATCAACATCACATCATACAGGGCAACATCATACATACATAACATACAACATCATCACCCTCATCATGCCCAACATGCTTTCTAAGACCTCGATCGTCATCTTAAAAACTCTTATGGGAACCTTTACATCAAAACTTACATCTGCACTTTCCCCCAAAAGTCAGAAGTCAATCTACACCTTCCTCGGGTTCAACAGCCCTATTCGGGCGTATGGACACCCTTCAGTCGCATTGCCTCCTGCGACTGAACATCATGCGAATGAACTAATACGGATGAACACCAATGCGAATGAACATCCAGTCGTGCGAATGGACAATGCGGATGAACACCTATGCGACTGGACCTTCAGTCGTGCGAATGGACCTTCAGTCGCACCCTAATCGGCCGTATGGCCTCCATTCGGCCTCCAGTCGGTCGCCTAGCCCTAACTGATGCAGAATGCAGTTCATCCCGACTGCAGCCGAGGGTTTTCGGCCTCCAAACTCATCTAAACCCATTTTAAGCTCAAATCGACCATCCTAAACCTTAGGGATGCATACCATAATATTATTCAAGCACAACCAAGCAAGAAATCAAGCCCCAAACGGGTCCTACGCATACATACACGCATACATACGGTTTTCACCCAAAAACGCGAAAAAGGGTTTTCAGATGTGTTCCAGCCCCAAAATCATTCAAAAACATGTAAAAGAGGGGTCCTAGAACTCACCTAAACGAGCACAACGACAAGAGCTTCGATTCGGCTTGCTTCACGACAATTTTAGCGACCCGAACCGACCCGAACCGGCACCTTTCCTCTTTTTCTCTTCTTTCTCTCTTCTTCTCTTTATGAAACTGAAATGTGGGTGTGTGGGGAGAGTGGGCTGCCCTCTCCCTACTAATATCACCACATTTCCCAACTTTTCTTCGTTGGCGAGTTTGGTCCTTCAACTTTGAACTTTATTTTCTTTTCTTCTTCACCGGCTTCAAAATAATAAATATTCGGGTGTTACAGTGTGAGGTCTTTCTTCTTGTTTTTCATGTTTGTGTATGTTTGTAGAGTGTTGCGTTTTCACTGCCAAATCTTGGGTATCGTCGTGTATACCCGTTCTAGCAGGTAGACAACCTTGTTCAACCCATTTTTGGCTTGGTTTTACTGCTGTGTTTTCTAGGGTTTCGGGTGCTCGGGTTCATCCGAGCACATGAGGTCGTGTGGGTGCGTGTGAGGTCTTTATGCTTGTGTTTCATGTTTGTGTATGTTTGTAGAGTGTTTCTGGAAGTCCTTGTGGTGTAAAACTCGCATTTAGAGCAGCTCGGGGGCTGCTCAGCCCGACCGCAGTCGCGATTCTGCAGTTCAGGCGACTGGGTCTGTCAGGCGATTGAGCCGTGCGACTGAGTGAGTCGTGCGACTGAATCTTGCGTCTAAGTCAATCGTGCGACTGAGTTGTGCGACTAGGCATGTCGTGCGACTGAGTCGTGCGACTGAGTCGTGCGACTGAGTCGTGCGACTGTGAGTTTGTATGCGATTGAGTCATGCGTGCGAATGAGTGTATGTGATTGAGTCATGCGTATGAATGATTGTGTGCGATTGAGTCAGGTGACCGACTGAATGTATGCGATTGTACGTGTTTCGCACGACTGGAGTCCAATCGCACGAATGAAGGTTCAATCGCACAAAAAAAGCTAATTCGCACGATTGAGGGTTGATTCGTGCGCATGGAGGTTTGATCGTGCGAATGTGTGTTGTGTGGTACGACTGAGCATTTTGAGTATATCTTTTCAGGTGATCATGCTAGCTGAGGTTCTAGGTGTGCTGCCTTAGTGGAGACCCTAGGATGCATTTTCGGGCCAAACTTGTCATTTTGAAAACAATTGATGTATCTATTTCAAACAACGTTATACTTTGTAACTTGTTCCCGGGTTGTGGGAATTGCATACAATGTTATCATCTATGTATTATGATCTATGTGTCATGTTTATGCTTATGGCTATGTTGTCGTGAATACTGACTAAACACGACACAAGTCCCCTTGTTGTCGGGTGTTGTCATGACACGCTTGTCATCATTATTATTATTGCATCTCTATCGCTTACCATGTGTTATGACGATTCCTGTCTCATTATGCCCCCGTGTTTCCGCTCTTAGCAGGGGTGTGACACTGATTTCGTTTGAAGACGTTGATAATGATAGACTAAGGGGAGTATTGCTAGAGCTATAAAAAATAGTCTATATTATCAACACAGTGAAAGTCAACAAAAGTCAACGTCACGGTCAAAATCAACAAAAGTCAAACCCGACACGTTCGAGACGAGGAACCGAGACGAGGCGTTGAAGATTTAAATTACTAGGAGTTTTATTGTAATAAATATATTTTGTGTGTACAAAATATATTTTATCTTGTTTTAGTCATTTTTATGATTTATATGTAATTTTCATTGATTAGCCTAAATCTAGGGGGTTAAGTGTAATTAGTGAATATTAGTCTAGACTATAAATAGGTTAATTGTAATTAGGTTTTGATAATGGTTGAATGACCATTTGATTGGGGTTTTAACATTATTCAAATCATATACAATCATATTAGATCAATTTGGGGTTTTATTGTGTTAATCATTGTTTGATCTTACAAATCTTCATAATATTTGATTCAAGTGTTCATCCTGGAGTTACATTTGCTTCAGAAGGAATTTTTGCTCAGAGAATTTTATTCTAAGAAGAATAAAACTTCCGAGACCAAATTGCTTTCAGAAGAAAATTATTTTTCAAAAGCATACAGGTACTCAAGATAAATTTAAGCTTTGGAAGATATTTCACATATTTCTTCCGAAGGTAAACTTACTGAAGTAGTTATTTGTTTTTTGAAGACGTAAGTTTCTTCCGAAGGTAAATACATATCTTTCGAAGGATAAAATGATCAAAATTTTCCAAAAATCTAAGGAAGCATATTGTTTATTTGAGTTAACTTTGACTAGTTTGATTAATCCCTTTTCAAAATTATCTCTAATCAAATGATACCTGATATGATGCGTTTTGTCCTTGAGTGCTGCACAGGATTCTCCGTAATAGAAATAACATTGTTGTTGTCTATTTGCATGGGAGTTTCTTTGAATTTAAATCCATAGTCCAGCATCTGATTGTGAATCCAAACAACTTACAACAGCAATGTATTCAGCTTCAGCAGTTGATGCAGACACACAGGATTGTTTCTTGCATTGCCAGGAGACTATTCTTCCACCAAGGAATTGACAACCCCCCTTATGTAGACTTTGCAGTCATATTGTAGCCACCATAGTCACTATCTGTATATACATATAGATTGAAGTCAGAATTTTGTGGATACTAAAGGCCAAGTGTTGAAGAACCTTTGAGATATCTTAGAATCTTTTTAATAGTAACTAGGTATGACATCTTAGGGTTAACTTGATATCTTGCATAAATACATATGGCAAACATGATATCAGGCCTGCTAGCAGTGAGGTACATAAGAGACCCAATCATAGCCCTGTAAAGATGTTCATCCACACACTCCCTCTTAAGATCAGGTCCAATGGAGTGATTTTTGGCTATAGGTGTCTTAGCAACCTTATAATCATCATGTTGAATCTTGTAAGTATGTCTTGTACATACTTTGACTGACTTATAAAGATGCCATTTTTAACTTGCTTCACTTGAATTCCTAGAAAGAAATTGAGTTCCCCCATAGCATTAGTTTCAAATCTATCCTTCATCAGTTTCTCAAATTCTTTATAGAGCTTTGGATTATTTGATCCAAAAATAATGTCATCTACATACACTTAAACTAGCACTGAGTCATTCCATAGTCCATTTATGAAGATATTTCCATCTATAGTATCCTTTTTGTAGCCATGTTGACAAAGATACCGAGATAGAGTCTCATACCACTTCATTTGTGCTTGGTGCAGCCATAAAGAACTTTATCAAGCTTGCAGACATAATCAGGATGATCAGGATCAGCAAAGCCAGGTGGTTGTTTGACATACACCTTCTCATCAATCACCGTATAGAGAAAAGCACACTTGACATCAAGCTGGTAGACCTTGAAATCCTTGGATGCAGCAAAAGCTAAGAAAATTTGGACAACTTCATGTCTTGCCACTAAAGCAAAGACATCTATGTAGTCAATTCCTTCTTCTTATGTGTATCCTTGGACAACTAGTCTTGCCTTATTCTTAATAACAAGTCCTCTATCATCTTTCTTATTCTTAAAAACCCATTTGGTTTCGATAGTAGTCTTCCCTCGAGTAAGAGGACATAGGTTCCTAACCTTTTGCCATTTGAATTGAAACAGCTCTTATTACATAGATTCAACCCAACTTTCATCCTCCAAAGTCTCATCAACTTTCTTTGGCTCTATCTAAGATAAGAAACAACAGTGAAGACAAACATTATTATCATGGGTTTGTCCTCTTGCTATCACCCTTGTGTCAACATCTCCAATGATGTTTGTGGTGGGGTGGGACTTTTGGATCCTTAATTAAGGGATCACAACAAGTTGCTTGGAAAGATCTAAATTAGAGAAATTTAGATCTAGCAATTGTGATTCACCCACCACATTAGCACACTTATCAAGAGAAACTTGATCCAATGAGTGCGTGACATTATTGATGTTGTCTTCAATGGAGTGGTTGTCAGCATAAAGAAATTCTTGATCACTTTCACCACCACCATGATCTCCTACATTTGAAGCTCCGTCTTTTGAGTTTTGTGCCTCTGAGCTGGAATTTGAAGGCACCTCAGATGTATCAGCTAGATTTGTCATTGTTATGCTGATAGTAATTTCATTTGCAGGGTTAGTCACAACTGGAGTTGAAGTAGTGTAACTTGATAGTCTTCTTAGCTCAATCTTGGGTCAAGATCATCTGATGATAGTATATCTATAAATCCTGAAATATTCTCACAGGATTTGTTAAAATAGTAGGTAACTAAATCAAGATCAAATAGCCAATCAGGAATAAAACCTTTCATATTGGGAGTGTGCTCATCGAAATCACATTTGCTGACTCCTCAACTACTCTAGTTTTGAGATTGTATACTTTATAAGCCTTGACTTGAGAAGAGTATTTAATAAAGTGTCCATCATCTAATTTCTCATCAAACTGGGCAATTTGATCTTTGTTACTCAAGATGGTGCAAGGACATTCAAATGACTTGAGAAAACCAATGAAAGGTTTCCTCTTGTGCCAAAGTTCATAGGGAGTCTTACTATGTGTCTTAACTACTAAATTATATTTTGCACATAACTACTTCTGCCCAGAAGGTGATGGGCAGTTTAGAGTCAGACAATATAGTTCTTGCAGCTTCAATTAGTGTCCAGTTTCTCCTTTTAGCAACACCGTTTTGCTGAGGAGTCCTGCAAGCACTATATTGTCTTGTAATACCCTTTTCAACACAAAATGTACCAAGGATTTGGTTCTTAAATTCAGTTCCTTGATCACATCTTATGGTTTTTGACCTTGTGATCACATTGATTCTCAATCTTTAAGATGAAATTCTTTAGAATCTCAAGGGTCTCATACTTAGTTTTAAGAAAGAAGACCCAAGTGAGCCTTGAAAAGTCATCTGTTATCACCAAATAGTAAGAGTTTCTTCCTAGACTCATTACACTGGTGGGGCCAAATAGATCCATATGTAATAAGTGTAGGGCACTAGTGATGGAGTTTCTTTCTTTTGGCTTGTGAGATACCTTGTGTTGTTTCCCTTTGAGGCAAGCAACACTGTGGTCATCACTTGTAAACTCTTTCTTTGGCATTCCAGTTGACAAATCATTCTTTATTAATTTATTTATAGTTTTAAAGTTTACATGGCATATTCTTTTATGCCAAAGGAAAGAATCATCACTATTGGCTTTAGATAGAAAGCATAAAACTCCTCCTGAGGGAGATGTTTCTTTCAAGTCCATCTTATACATGTTCCCTTTCCTGAGAACAATGCACTCATGCTCAATAAAGAGCATGTTATGACTCTAATCACAAAATTGAGATACACTTAGAAGATTGTATCCAAGCTCATTGACAAAGTTTACCTTCTCAATGCAAAGCTTACCAATTTTGACCATGCCCCTTCCGGTTATGTAACCCCCAACATCTCCTCTAAAAGCAACTGGCCCTCCATCAATTTTCACAAAATTTTGGAGTAGTGACCCATTGTTTGTCATGTTCATGGAACAACCACTATCAATTATCCATACATTCTTGTTCGTCTTGAGCTATTCCTACATAAAAGAGATGGTTAGTTACATTTGGAAACCCAAGCCTTATTGGTCTTGGGCTCATCAAAAGAAGTTGAGGACAATGCAACAGTAACTTATCCTATTGTCATGTTTTGAGGATCATTTGCTGATGTTGATGGAGAACTTTCAATCACTTGGTCTTTCTTTATCTTCCACACCACCTTTGAAAGCTTAGAATTGACCTTCAATACTTTAGAAGTTTTGATGACTTTGGAAGTTTTGATGATTGGACCTTCGAAAGATCTTGTTGACACTATAATAGTCTTCAGTACTTCGGAAGTATTCCTTTCAAGTTCTTCCTCAAAACTTGCATAGATAAAGACTTGTTTCTGCATAGAGTTACAGGTTGCCTTGATCTCTTGAGCCTTCTTGAACTTCCTCTTGGCCTTCCTGATCAAGTTCTTACTTCTTGACTTGGTCATCCAAACTCTTATGTTCTCCTCAAATGAATAACGACCCTTCTTAAAATGCTCTTCTTCATTCTTCTTAAAGGCATCCTTCACTATTTCCTCGTCATCCTTTTCACTTATAGGGTCTATAAAGGGAAGCTCATCTTCACAAGTTCCACACCTAGGAGATCTTACAGACAAGATTGTGTGTGGAGGAGCTATCTCACTAGATCCCAGTCCCTACTTATTTTGATAACAAAATTTTGCATGCAAGGATAAGGATATAATGTTCTTGAAGGTATTTTCTTTAAGAACATAATTTTCTGCCCTGGCTTTGTTGATCACAAGCTCAGTCTGCCATTCAGCCAACTTAGTTATGAGATCTTTGATTTGAGTCTTGTAGTTGGTGTGTCCATATTTAAGAGTTGAATTGGTTTTCTCTAAGTCCTTTATCTTTAGTTTGTAATCATTTTCGACTCTTTTGAAATTATATTTTAAATTATTTAGAGACTCAAGATCAGATCTCATCTCTAAGTTGCATGACCTATATCTATTAACTTTAGCAATGCATTCAGGTATACATAAATGTCCCAATACCTTTGCTTCATCATGGTCTGCCATAAGTACTTGGTTAGGAGATGTATCTTCTATTGGGTTTTGTAACATGTTTATCAAAGCTAGTTTAACTATTTAAACTATAAAACGCAGCGGATATTAGGGTTTAAACATGTTGTTTAACAACTTGAAAATTTTAACCAAAGACAAAACCCATAAACAAGGATCATTAATATATGTGAAATGACAAGCTATCAAAACAAAAATAACAACCATAGGGTGTTCTTGAAACTACCTTTCAAGAACAAGATGATGAAGTATGGATAAGATGAAGATGATGATGCTCTTGAATGTCCAGCCTCCAAGAGAGAAATCCTTAAGTTTGGATACCCACAAGCTCTTCCAAACACCTAGCTTGTTAGGGAGTGCAACACCAAGTCTCAAAACTTTCTTGTAAATCCAGAAATCAACCAAGAAAACCTTCAAGTGCAGCCAACTAATCCGAATTTTTCAGCCAAGGAAGGATGTGAAGAGAGTTCTTTGCATGTGTGTGAGAGAGTGTGCTAAAAGGGAAGTGTGCAAGAAGGGAGAAAGTCTTGTATTTTTACCAAGACTAAGATGATCCCAAGAACCCCACATGGGGCGGCCGAAAAAGAGGGATTCAAAATCAGTTCCCTCCCAAACTTAATTTTTCTAAAACTTACACATTCAACCCATAAGTTTATAAAATTAAAACCCCTTTTAATTTTATAACATTAACACACTTTTATTTATTATTATTTAACTCACTTAAATAATGAAACAAATAATTTCTCATGAACAAATTATCCTTACAATGTTATTCTATTACAAATGCAATGATTTAGAAAACCCATTTTCTAAAATGGTGTCAATATTTATTTGTATGATCTCATCAACAAATAAATATTTATTGGTGTTTGTTTAGCTTATTATTGGGTATGACCCGACTTGGATCATAACGTACTAACCACATCAATCTTGTATGTGTCTTGGGCATACATGATCCAACAATCTCCCACTTGCACAAGATTCATAGAAGAATGATGCAAGCAGTAAATACCACCTAATACCGGTTTACTACCCTTAATACGTATGACTAAGTGCCATTCAATGTAACACCCGAATATTTATAAAAGACAAAGAAAGAAGAATAAAGTGAGAAAAAAGAAAGAAAATATTTTACCCAAGTTGAGGGGTGAAAAATGTCAAAAGGATAAAAAGGTTTGAAAGTTGGTGTAAAGTGGGCATGGCCGCCCACTCTCTTCTTACAACATCCAAATCTTCGGACATTTAGAGAGAGAAAGTGCAAATTCGGGTTTTTGAAGAACAAGAGCTGAAAAGTCGAATTCAAGGTAAGAATTCATGATTTTTAAGTGTTCTTAACTGGCCTTGCCTCGGTTGTATGCTTATGTGTGTTGTGTGTGTTCGAGTGTGTGTTTTTGGTGGGTTTCTAGGCGGTTGAACTCAATTGCAAATGAGTCTGGAAGAAGCCATACTCAGGAGCAGCAAAGGTGAGTTCTAGAACTTCTCTTTTTACTTGTTTTAATTGTTTTGGGGCTAGAAATGCATGAATGTATGTTTTTTTATAAAACTATGGTTTCATACCCGTATGTACAAATGTGTGTATGATGTGGGTAGGGCTCGATTTTGGGCTATGTTCATGTTTGGTGATGTTATGGTTGTGTTTCTAAGGCTTAGAATGTAAGATTTAAGCTTAGAACATGATAGATGAGGTTTGGGGACTGAATCTGATGTTAAGAGTGACATGGGCTGCTCATGCGCCCAAACAATAGCTCATATGCCTAAGTTTTAGAATAACTGCTTAAGTGTGACAAATGCGGATGAATATTGGCGAATGCAGATGAGCATTGACAAATGCGGATGAGCAAAAGTCAATGCGGATGAGTAAAAACCAATGAGGATGAGTAAAGAGGAAATGCGGATGAGTAAAAGTCAATGCGGATGCGTAAAGAGGAAATGCGGATGAGAAAGTTCATGCGAATGAACTAATGCGGATGAACAAATGCAGATGAGTAAGTTCATGCAAATGAACAAATGCGGATGAACAAGTGCGGATGAGTAAGTTAATGCGAATGAACAAATGTGGATGAGTAAAAAGAAATACGGATGAGTAAAAATAAATGAGGATGAACAAAAGGAAATGCAGATGAACAAAGAGGAAATACGAATGAACACTTAGAATATTTTTTGACTTTTTAGGGAAAAAGTGTAAATGTAGACTTTGACTTGTGAGGTTCTTGGGGGTTCTTGTAAGCTGACTTTTGAGGTCATAGATGATAGGATGGGCATTGTATGATGATGATAGGACGTATGATTGATGCTTAAGCATGATGGCATGTGTGATGTATGTTATGTATGCATGATGATGCCCTGTATGGTGACGTTGTATGTGTATGTTGATGTTCCTTATTATGTCTGATTGTTTTCCTGTGGCTTTACGTTGAATGTTAATGAATGAAATGAAAGTATTATGTAACGTAAAGTGGAAGATAATGAGAAGAGGAACGTAATGAATGAATGCATGCATTAATGAATGAATGAAAGTAAGAAAGGCTTGCAAGCATATGAATGGAGGTTCACACCCAATGAAGGGTGTTAGCTCAACCGTGTGCGGGTTAGCTACCCTAGAAGGATGGATACTAGGGCTTGATCCGTGTGATTAAGCATATGTATGGAGGTTCACATCCAATGAGAGGTGTGAGATCAACTGTGTGCGGGTTACATACCCCATGAGGATGCACACAGGGGTTCAATCCTTGTGATTAACCATATGTATGGGACCCTTGCCGCTTACCCCAGGTACTGGAGTCAGCTTCGCGCACAATGTTCGGGGTCTTTGAAAGACCTCAGGCCCAGTACCGGCTTTATGTATGATGGTGGGGTGAAGCACATGGCATTGGTCGGAATGAAAGTAAAGAATTAATGATGAATGTACGGAATGAACAAACGAATGATAAAGATAATAATGATATTATCTATGTGTATGTATAATGCATGATCATGTACGATTGTAAAGAACGATTTTAAAAGAAAGATAAAGTATGTTTTATTTTAAATTAGAACTCACTCAGCAACGCTGACTTTTTATTCATTTTCTAGTTGGCAAGTAAAGTTGCTGAGTATGGCATGGGGCGGCTACTTGGCTCTATTGAATTGCATTCCTCTGTTTAATGTTTTTGCATTATAATGCGAACAAATGATGTTTTGAAATTAATGATTGTATTAACTTGCAAAAGCATTTGTAATGAAATGGAAAGTTATTTTAATGTTCCACTGTGATGTTTTATGAAAGTTAAATGTAATTTATGTTTTATGTGCAATGATTGACCAGCTGTAAGTGTCCCGGGAACGGGGCCTTACAAGTTGGTATCAGAGCCAAAGTTTAAGTGAAATGGGTAAATTTTCAAAATAAACCTTAACTTAAACTGAAAATGAGACAGAAAGAGAAGGGATGCCAGTTTGAGTAGCTGTGTGCCATCAGGTATTTTCTTAATGTTAACCGGTATTACGTGCGCATGTTATGTGTTTATGTGCTACTTGTAGATTTAGATACTGATGTAGTCAAGATAGGAAATTCTTAGGATATAGATAGAAAAGTAAGTGGCTAATCACAACTGGCCATTTTAATTAGGGACTTACTATACTTGACATAAACTAAGTTGTTCCCTTGAATGACTGTGTTGGCGTTTGAATCTTTCATTGTGTGTATTAGAGGATGGCTGGTGGTAGATCATCTAAAGCTTCACGTGGTGGAGTTTGTGGTGCTGAACCACGGGCTACGAGAGGAAGGCCTAGAGCCGAAAAGGTGGTTCATGAAGAACCCGAGACCCCTCATCCGGAGGGCGGTGATGAGAGCGCCAATCTGAGAGCCTCAGTAAAGGAGGCAGTTGTTGAAGAAGTGCATCAAGTCATGTAGATGATCTTACCGTCTGTAGTG
Source organism: Flaveria trinervia (assembly GCA_025506515.1). Classification (NCBI taxonomy): domain Eukaryota; kingdom Viridiplantae; phylum Streptophyta; class Magnoliopsida; order Asterales; family Asteraceae; genus Flaveria; species Flaveria trinervia. The sequence goes on along the minus strand of CM046454.1, from coordinate 15,795,703 downwards.
ACTGAAGTGATTAAGCCTGTACGAGAAGGAGAGAGAAAGAAGAGAAACAAGTCCTTGGGAGAATGGGAGCGATCGGAGCCTGAAACAGTTCTCTCCGATGATGAAGAGGAGGAAGAAGAAGAGCCTACACCGGAGGCGGCATGTGGCTGTAACTACGGGGCATTTCAAAGGTGCAAGCCCCCTACTTTTGATGGTAATGGCACTGCTGCTGCTACTCACTGATGGGTGAGAGAAATGGAAGCTGTTATGAATATCAGCGAGTGCCGAGAAGACCAGAATGTGAAATGTGTTGCCCACTCGTTTGCGGACTCGGCTCTGTGTTGGTGGGAAAATATAGTCCAAGCCGAGGGTAGTCGGGAAATTAGGAGAATGAGGTGGTCTGAGTTGAAAATTTTGGTGATTGAGGAGTTCTGTCCTCACAGGAAAATGGATAAGATGCAAAGGGGATTTCTGTAGCTAGAGGCGGGAACAATGACACATCAACAATACACCACTAGATTCAATGAGTTGGCCCGTCTGGTGTCGGACCAAGTGATGCCATTGTCACAAAAGATTAAGAGGTACATTCAGGGTTTGTCGGCGGATATTCGTAGGCATATGATCGTTGCCCGACCGAGCACGTTTAGGTCGGCGGTTGATTTGGCAGGGAGATTGTATGATGAAAGAACTATGGTGGTGACTGAAGGCAACAAGAAAGGTGGTGGTGACCGTAATTGGACTAGAAAAAGGTTTGGTCGGGGTGGTGCCCCGACGAGTAACAAGAAGGCACGGGTAGATGACCGCCGTGTGGTCGCATCTGGTGCGAGGTCGAAGAAGTGTGGCAAATGTGGAAGGGAGCATAACGGGGAGTGTAGGTGGGGATCGAATGTGTGCTTCAAATGTGGGAAGTCTGGTCATATGGCGAGGGAATGCAAAGCAGGGAGATGTTTCAACTATGGCGCGGAGGGCTACATGAGTAGGGATCGTAAGAAGCCGAGGGCTGAGGCTTCTGGGGTGAAGAAGATTGGAGGAGAAGGATCGAGGGTGAGCGCCAAAGCATTTATGATGATGCAGGAGGAGGCTAGAATGGACCTTGATGTTGTGTCAGGTATGTTTCTAGTAAACCAAACTTTAGCTTCTGTGTTTTTCGATTCTCGTGCTAGTAAAATTTTTATTTATGCTGCTTTCTGTGCTAAACTGCCTGCAAGTAGTAAGTATATAGATGCGCCCTTTGATGTAGAAACTGCCATAGGTAAGTCTACCAGGATTTTTGAGATGATAAAGGGTTGTGACGTGGAACTAGAAGGTCATAAGTTCCCTGTTAGACCATTCGTTATGACCTTAGGTGGTTTCGGTGTGGTTCTTGGGATGGATTGGTTAGCGGACTACGAGGCGAACATTGTGTGTCGCAAGAAGATGATTCGTTTGACAGTGGCTGACGCAGGTTTGGTGACGGTTTATGGTGATCGAGTCACTGCGATCCCGAAAGTGATTTCGATGGCAATGGTGGGAAAGTGCATGAGGCATGGATGTAGTGCCTACTTGGCCTATGTAAAGGATGTGGATACACCAACACCACAACTATCCGATGTCCCGGTTGTGTATGACTTTCCAGATGTGTTTCCCGAAGACTTACCAGGAGTGCCACCAAACCACGAGATCGAGTTTCAGATTGATCTAATACCGGGTGCCCAACTTGTTGCCAAGGCACCGTATCGTTTGGCTCTGACTGAGATGAAAGATTTGATGGAGCAATTCCAAGAGCCACTTGATAACGGGTTTATTAGGCCGAGTATCTCTCCTTGGGGTGCCTGGTCTTATTTGTGAAGAAGAAAAACGGTAGCATGAGGGTGTGTATCGACTACCGTGAGCTGAATAAGTTGACAATAAAGAACCGATACCTGTTACCAAGAATTGATGATTTGTTTGATCAGCTTCAAGGTGCCAGTTTGTTTTTAAGGATAGACCTTCGATCGGGCTACCATCAGCTAAAGGTGAAAGAGCAGGATATTCCTAAAACAGCTTTTCGCACGCGTTATGGTCACTACGAGTTCCTCGTTATGTCATTTGGTTTGACCAACGCGCCAGCTGATTTTATGGACTTGATGAATCGATTGTGTCGGCCGATGTTGGATAAATCTGTGATTGTGTTTATCGATGATATCTCGATTTATTCCAAGAATGAGGAGGAGCATGCCGGTCATATTCGGGAGGTGTGGGAGACGTTGAGAAAGGAGAAGTTGAATGCTAAATTCTCCAAGTGCATGTTTTGGTTGCGTGAGGTGCAGTTGTAGTGAATCCTGAGGGAATTATGGTGGATCCGGTAAAGGTGGAGGCAGTTATGCAATGGAAGTCTCCAAAGACGCCTCCGAGATTCATAGTTTCTTGGGTTTTGTGGGCTATTACAGAAGATTCATTCAATACTTCTCTAAGATCGCTTCTCCACTGACCAAGTTGACCCGGAAAGATGTAAAGTTTGTATGGGGTCAAGCTCAAGAGAAGGCGTTCGAGGAGTTAAAGGCGAGGTTGACTCAAGCTCCTGTTCCGTCATTACCTGATGGAAGTGAAGATCTGGTGGTATATTCTGATGCTTCCTACTCGGGGTTAGGGTGTGTGTTAATGCAGAGGGAAAAAGTTATAGCCTATGCATCCTGACAGTTAAAGGTTCATGAGGTTAATTACCCTACTCATGACTTGGAGCTAGTAGGTGTGGTCTTCGCGTTAAAGATATGGAGGCACTACTTATATGGTACAAAGTGCACCATATTCACCGACCACAAGAGCTTGAAGTACTTCTTCGAGCAGAAGGACCTGAACATGAGGCAGATGTGATGGTTGGAGCTCATAAAGGATTATGATTTCGAGATCCATTACCATCTAGGCAAAGCCAACGTGGTGGCGGATGCCCTTAGCCGGAAAGAGAGACCCGAGCCGATTCGAGTGAAAGCTTACCAGATGATCATGACCTCTAATATGATGAAGCAAGTCAAAAAGTTTCAAGATGAGGCATCGAAAGAAGATCATCTTAACTCTGAAAGAATGAGAGGTCTGGTTGCGGAATTGGGTGAAAACACACTCGGTGTTATAACCCGATTCGGACGAATGTGGATTCCTCGTTTTAGGGACCTACACGTGAAGATCATGGACGAAGCTCATAAGACTCGATACTCTATTCATCCTAGTGCTACAAAGATGTACCAAGACATGAAGAAAGACTATTGGTGGTCGGGTATGAAGCGTGATGTGGTGGAGTATGTGAGTAAATGCCTTACTTGTTTATAAGTGAAGGCCGATCACCAAAAGCCGTATGGGAAGATCCAATGTTTGGATATAACGGAATGGAAGTCGAAACGTATCACCATGGACTTTATTACGAAGCTACCGCGTACCGCACGAGGGTATGATGCCATATGGGTGATAGTTGATCGTTTGACGAAGAATGCTCACTTCCTACCAATTCGCGAGACGTATTCATTCGAGAGGTTGGCGGATCTTTTCATCAAGGAAATCATAACTCGTCATGGTGTGCCAGTGTCTGTTGTGTCTGATCGTGACACCCGGTTTACATCAAAATTTTGGAAGAAGTTCCACGATGCAATGGGGACAAGGTTACATATTAGCACGACTTATCATCCTCAGACAGATGGTCAGTCGGAAAGGACCATTCAGATGCTGGAGGATATGCTTCGGGCATGTGTCATCGATTTTGGAGGAAGTTGGGATGACCACTTACCGTTAGCTAAGTTATCATATAACAATAGTTATCATGCGAGTATCAGTATGCCTCCTTATGAGATGTTATACGGTAGGAGATGAAGAACACCCGTCTGTTAGGGTGATATTGGTCAGAAGGAGTAAGGAGCGTCGAGGTGATCGAGGCTACGACTAAGAAGCTTGAAAAGATCAAAGCCTTCATGAAGGCAGCAAAAGATAGGCAAATGTCGTATGCTGACAAACAACATAGACCGATTGAGTTCCAGGTGGGTGATAGAGTTATGTTGAAAGTCTCACCTTGGAAGGGTATCATCCGGTTCAGAAAGCGGGGCAAGTTGAGCCCAAGGTACATAGGGCCTTTCCGAATCATTGCTCGAGTAGGAGAGGTATCCTATAGACTAGAGTTACCAGATAATTAAGTGGAATTCACCCGACATTCCATGTATCTCATCTGAGAAAGTGTTTAGTAGATGAGATATGACCGTACCATTGGAGGATATTAAGGTAGATGAACGGCTCAATTACGTGGAGAAACTAGTGGTGATCATTGACCGAAAAAAGAAGAGGTTAAGGAATAAAGTGGTTCCTCTTGTTCATGTACAGTGGAAGCACAGGAAGGGACTAAGTCTACGTGGGAGACGGAGGAAGAGATGAGACAGCATTACCCACGATTGTTTTAGGAATAACAGGTTTCTAGAACGAAACCTAAATAAGGGGGTGGACTTGTAACACCCGGCTATTTATAAAAGACAAAGAAAGAAGAATAAAGTGAAGAAAAGAAAGAAAATATATTTTACCCAAGTTGAGGGGTTAAAAGTATCAAAAGGACAAAAAGGTTTGAAAGTTGGTGTAAAATGGGCATGGCCACCCACTCTCTTCTTACAACATCCAAATCTTCAAACATTTAGAGAGAGAAAGTACAAAATCAGGTTTTTTGAAGAACAAGAGTTGAAAAGTCAATTCAAGGTAAGAAATTGATGGTTTTTAAGTGTTCTTAACTGGCCTTGCCTCGGTTGTATGCTTATGTGTATTGTGTGTGTTCGGGTGTGTGTTTTTGGTGGGTTTCTAGGCGATTGAACTCAATTGCAAACGAGTCTGGAAGAAGCCATACTCAAGAGCTGCAAAGGTGAGTTCTAGAACCCCTCTTTTTACTTGTTTTAACTGTTTTGGGGCTGGAAATGCATGATTGTGTGTTTTTTATAAAACTAGGGTTTCATACCCGTATGTACGAATGTGTGTATGATGCGGGTGGGGTTTGATTATAGGCTATGTTCATGTTTGGTGATGTTATGTTTGTGTTTCCAAGGCTTAGAATGTAAGATTTAAGCTTAGAACATGATAGATGAGGTTTGGGGACGGAATCTGATGTTAAGAGTGACCTGGGCTGCTCATGCGCCCAAATAGTAGCTCATAAGCCTAAGTTTTAGAATAACTGCTTAAGTTTGACAAATGCAGATGAACATTGGCAAATGCGGATGAGCATTGAAAAATACGGATGAGCATTGACAAATACGGATGAGTATTGACAAATGCGGATGAGTAAAAGTCAATGCTGATGAGTAAAAGCCAATGCGGATGAGTAAAGAGGAAATGCGGATGAGTAAAAGTCAATGCGGATGAGTAAAGAGGAAATGCTGATGAGAAAGTTCATATGAATGAACAAATGTGGATGAACAAAAGTTCATGCGAATGAACAAATGCGGATGAACAAATGTGGATGCGTAAGTTCATGCGGATGAGTAAGTTCATGCGAATGAACAAATGCGGATGAGTAAAAAGAAATGTGGATGAGTAAAAAGAAATGCGGATGAATAAAAAGAAATACGGATGAACAAAGAGGAAATGCGGATGAACAAAGAGGAAATGCGAATGAACACTTAGAATATTTTCTGAATTCTTGGGGAAAAAGTGTAAATGTAGGCTTTGACTTGGGAGGTTCCCGGGGGTTCTGGTAAGCTGACTTTTGAGGTCATAGATGATGTGATGGACATTGTATGATGATGATATGATGTATGATTGATGCTTATGCATGATGTTATGTGTGATGTATGTTATGTATGCATGATGATGCTTTGTATGGTGACGTTGTATGTGTATGTTTATGTTCCTTATTATGTATGATTATTTTACCGTGGCTTTACGTTGAATGTTAATGAATGAAATGAAAGTATTATGTAACTTAAAGTGGAAGATAATGAAAAGAGGAACGTAATGAATGAATGCATGCATTAATGAATTAATGAAAGTAAGAAAGGCTTGCAGGCATATGAATGGAGGTTCACACCCAATGAAGGGTGTTAGCTCAACTGTGTGCGGGTTAGCTACCCCTAAAGGATGCACACTAGGGCTTGATCCGTGTGATTAAGCATATGTATGGAGGTTCACACCCAATGAAGGGTGTCAGCTCAACTGTGTGCGGGTTACATACCCCATGAGGATGCACACAGGGGTTCAATCCTTGTGATTAACCATATGTATGGGACCCATGTCGCTTACCCTAGGTACTGGAGTCAGCTTCGTGTATAATGTTCGGGGTCTTTGTAAGACCTCAGGCCTAGTACCGGCTTTATGCATGACGGTGGGGTGAAACACATGGCATTGGTTTGAATGATAGTAAAGATTTAATGACGAATGTACAGAATGAACGAACGAATAATGAAGATAATAATGATATTATCTATGTCTATGTATAATGCATGATCATGTACGATTGTAAAGAATGAATTTAAAAGAAAGATAAAGTATGTTTTATTTTAAACTAGAACTCACTCAGCAACGCTGACTTTTTATTCATTTTCTAGTTGGCAGGTAAAGTTGTTGAGGATGACATGGGGTGGCTACTTGGCTCTTTTGGATTGCATTCCTCTTTTTAATGTTTTTGCATTGTAATGCGAACAAACGATGTTTTGAAATGAATGATTGTATTAACTTGTAAAAGCATTTATAATGATATGAAAAGTTATTTTAATGTTCCGCTGTGATGTTTTATGAAGGTTAAATGTAATTATATGTTTTATGTGCAATGATTGACCAGCAGTAAGTGTCCCGGGAATGGGGCCTTACATTCAATAACATCATTCCCTTCAAGTACCTTACTCGAAATGTTTTAGGTGAATCAATCATCTATCTTTTTGTCATAGATGTCATGTTAAATCTCAGATACATAGAGTGATCATTCTCTATGATTTAACTTTATCAGGCCTTAGACATCTTACTCTCAACAAATAAGAGGGACAAATCCCATCTTGACTACATACGTCTCTCACAATTACCTTGTATTATACCTAAACTCAGACTTATGTACTACCATGTTTCAAAATAGCGAAAAACTAAGTCAAAATATAATATTCGGTAAATATCAAGACCCAATATGTATCTCAGGTCAGAGGATACCAAATGATGTTTGCCTTTACTCAAAATTACTTATGTTCAATCAAGAAGATTCCATGTGGTAATATTTGATATACAGGTCAGTCCAATATTTGTATCCCACAAATATCTACAAACTTTGGTAGCAACCCTTTGCTCTATATTCATCCACATGAACATCTACCAATCCAAGTTCATAATAGTCTAACCTTCGTACTTCTTCCCACAAATATGAACGACTACGGACGTTCTGAGTAAATGATTTACTCATGGATTTTAAACATGCAAAATAGGAATATTAGTTGAATCATTATAACCAAACAATATATTCAAGTAATAAAGGGTTACAATATCTAAATACAAAATTAAAGATCAAATCTAGTCACTAGAATATTGAAGTCCCATGGCACAAGTATGACTTTCATGCTTTGCCTTTTCAAGAAGCTTCGTGAGTGGATCCGCAATGTTTTTTATCCGTGTGAACTTTGCGAATACACATCTTTTCCTTTTCAACTTCATCCCTTATGTAGTTGAATCTCCTTTCAATGTGCCTAGTCTTTTGATATGCACGGGGTTCCTTAATTTGAGCAATCGCACCCTCGTTATCACAAAGAATTTCTAGGGGGTCCTGAATGGAAGGGACTACCCCTAGATCGGCAATGAATTTCTTTAACCATGCAGCTTCTTGAGCTACTAATGAAGTGGCGATGTGTTCTGACTCTGTAGTTGACAATGCCACCACATCTTGCTTAGAGCTCTTCCAAGAGATTACTCCTCCATTCAAGATGAAAATGTACCCCGATTATGATTGTGAGTCATCCCAATCAGTTTGGAAACTCGCATCCGTGTAACCCTTAACTACGAGTTCTCCTCACCAGATCCATAGATTAAGAACATATCTTTGGTCCTCCTTAGGTACTTAAGTATGTTCTTAACAGCATCCAATGACTGTTTCCAGGATTTTGTTGGTATCGGCTTGTCATGCTCAAAGCGCATGACACGTTCGGTCTAGTACATATCATTGCATACATGATGGATCCTATAGCAGACGCATACGGATTCCCTTCATTTTGTCTTGCTCATCCTTTGAGCTTGGACATTGAGTCTTACTCAATATCGTTCCTCTTTGGATAGGTACAGTACCTTTCTTAGAGTTTTCCATCTTGAACATTTTCAAGATCTTATCAATGTATGCACTTTGATTCAAACCTATCAATCACCTTGATTTTTCCCTATAGATCTTTATTTCCAAAATATAGGCGGCTTCACCAAGATCCTTAATGGAAAAACAGCTTCCAAGCCAGGCTTTTACACCCTCCAAGGTTGGAATGTCATTTCCAGATAGTAGAATGTCATCGACATACAATACTAGGAAAGGGATGATGCTCCCACTAGCTTTCTTATATACACATGCTTCATCAGCGTTTTTGATGAACCCAAATTTGATTATTTCTTCATCAAAACGGTGATTCCAACTTCTTGATGCTTGCTTCAATCCATAGATTGATTTCTTTAACTTTCATACTTTGTTAGGATGTTTTTGATCGAAAAAACCTTCAGGCTGAACCATATAGACATCTTCCTCAAGATATCCATTTAGAAAAGCAGTTTTGACATCCATTTGCCAAATCTCATAATCATAATGAGTAGCTATGGCAAACAATATCCTAATAGACTTTAGCATTACAACCGGTGAGAAGGTCTCATCATAATCAACCCCTTGAGTTTGAGTGAAACCTTTTGCTACAAGTCTAGCTTTATAAGTATCCAAGTTTCCATGCATATTGGTTTTCTTCTTGAAAACCCACTTACTTCCAACTACCTTGGAGTTAAGAGGTGGTACAACCAAGTCCCAAACTTGGTTGTCATACATGGATTGCATCTCAACGTTCATGGCTTCAAGCCATTTGTCACAATCCAAATTAGGCATTACATCATAATAAGTGGTTGGTTCATCGGAATCTACCACATAGCATCCATCCACAAAAATCCATATATTTCAGGTAGATTACTAGTTCTACTAGATCTGTGAACGTTTTGTGTGTATTGATCAACTATTTGATCACCCTTAACATCCTCATGTTGAGTGCTAGTGTCAACCAAACGTGTATCGTTTTGTGGTTCTTGATCCTCCTTAAGATCCACCATTCTATCGCTAGTTCCTTCCGTAAGGAACTTAGCTTCTAATAACTCAGCCTTCTTGGAAACAAACTCCTTTTGTTCCAATGGATCATAGAAATAATATCCCATAGAATCTTTAGGATATCCAATGAAGATACACTTAGTGGAATGACTTTCTAACTTGTTTGATGTGGGAGTCTTAACATAAGCCTCACAACCCCATACCTTTAAATATGACAGTGATGGAACCCTTCCATGCCATATTTCAAAAGGTGTCCTTTCCACTTTCTTGGTTGGGACCATATTCAAAATACGGGCCGCAGAAAGCAAAGCGAAACCCCAAAATAATAGAGGCAATGAGCTTCTAGCCATCATAGATCGAACCATATCCAATAGAGTTTGATTTCTCCTCTCGAACACACCATTGTGTTGTGGTGTTCCAGGTGGAGATGGTTATGAGACAATACCAAAACTTCTAAGATGATCTCTAAAAGCATCACTTAGGTATTCACCTCCTCTACCTGTGCGGAGAATTTTTATTTACTTGTTGAGTTGATTTTCTACTTCATTCTGGAAGATTTTAAACATTTCAAAAGCTTCATCTTTGTGTCTTAACAAGTAGACATAACCATACCGACTATAGTTGTCGATAAAGGTAATGAAGTATCTTTCATTGTACCTAGTCATTGGTTTAAAACGACCACATAATTCGAATGTATGATGCCTAATAAATCTTTTGCTCTTTCGGATTTGTCATTAAAAGGTGCCTTAGTCATTTACCTTGTAAACAAGATTCACATACATCAAATGAATCATATTCACTTGCTTTTAAAAGACCGTTCTTTTGAAGTGTTTGTATGTGCTTCTTGTTTATATGACCAAGACGGCAATGCCAAAGATAGGTATCACTCAAATCCAATTTGAGTTTCTTGGTGGTGGTTTGGTACAATGAGCTATCATATAATGTGTTTTCACGAACCAATTCATATATACCATTTATAGGAATAGTTTTAAAATAACCATTTAAAGAAACATGAGTTTCATTTTCATTAAATGTTAACACATAACCATATTGTCTTTATTGGGCAACAGTAATAATGTTCCTAGTTAACCTAGGAGCATACAAAACATTATTCAAAATTGCTTCCAAACCATTTGGAAGCTTCAAGATGTAGTCCCCTCAGTCTTCAACTTGAACTTTTGCCCCATTCCCCATGTAGAGGCTAACATCCCCTTTCTTGAAGTACTTACTTCTTTTGAACCCCTACAATAAGTTGCAAATGTGAGTTCCACATTCGGTATCCAATACTCATGTGTTAGAGGATATTAAATTTAGATCAATATGAATCATGAAAATTGTACTGAGTTTTGCCCGGCATCCCTTTTAGCTTGCAACTCTTTGAGATGGATCATACAATTTCTTGCCCAATGTCCAATCTCCCCACACTTAAAGCATGGGTCATTCGAAGCAACATTTCGCTTCTTCTTCGCTGGTTTTGGTGGTGGCGCTCTAACCACTCCCTTTCCCTTTCCCCTTTGCCCTTGGCAACATTTTCCTTGGGTGTGGGGTGAGGCCTCTTCTTGCTCCCACCTTCATTGATGGTGAGAACGGGTAAAACCTTTTTACCCATGGCCGCCTCGGCAGTTTTGAGCATAGAGCGAAGCTCACTTATGTTCTTGTCCCACCCGTTCATGTTATAGTTCATGACCAAGTTATCAAACCTTTTTTACAAAGAGTTGAGGATCAAATCTATAGCCAACTCTTTCGAGACGGGACAATTCAGCCTTTCGATGCGGTCAATGTGGCTTTTCATCTTAAGTACATAAGATGAAACAGATTGGGTGTCATCCATACGACATGCATGGAGTGCTTGAACCGTTTCGAAGCACTCTACCCTTGCTTATTGTTGGAATGTTTCCTTCAACTGGGTAATCATGTCGTATGCTCCATGATGTTCATACTCCTTTTGGAGATCCGGAGTCATACTTGCCAACATGAGGCAAGACACTTGGACCGAGTCCTCAATGTATTTCACCCAATTATTATAAGCCTCCTCATCCTCCTCATTAGGTTGATCAGGAGTCGGATCGTCTAAAATATACGATCGTTTCTCTTGCTTGAGAACAATTCTCAAGTTTCGAAACCAATCAATAAAATTATTATGATTTAGATGCTCCTTTTGGAGAATGGTTTTTAGTGATAGTGAGTGAGCGGACGGGATGTCATTATTTTCATTATTATTGGTGGTCATCTACAAAATTAGACAAAGTTCAATTTTAGTATTTTCAATATTGTTAATATTTTAATAATTAAAGCCCTTATAAGTGTCTTACACAATTTTAAAATTCTAGAATCCAACGTTACATTTAAATAGTGGTTAGGTGACCTTTATCCTATTATTTAAATTAACAAGATAGTCAACGTTTTGACAATTGCAACCCTTTGCAACTTCTAAGGTATGGGATTGACTTAAACATTATATGTGTGGTCGGCACGTTTATCCCATCAACACCTTTGTAAACCACATTGTAGGTGATCCATTAAACATGGTTTGCAAATCAAGTTACCCTACTTACACACATATATGAGTTTTCCAACATAAGTGGTTAGGTGACATTTATCCCACAAATATGGTATCCCCACCTCAAATCACAAGTTTCCTCAATATGGTTAGGTGACCTTTATCCCATTAAGATTTTTCAAGTGACTCAAGTGTTGTGCAAAAGGATGTGTTTAACTTTTTTATAAAAGAAATATTAAGTTTTCATAATACTAGTTTAGAAAACTCTATGTACCTTATATTTGCATGCTTTCAAATACAAGGTACCCTATGGTTCACTTTTAATAAAACCCCTTTTTATTAAAATCATTAATCCTTTTAATAACCTTTTATTATTCACCTAATGATAAAGAACCATCAATTTTTAGCTTGTTAAGTTTGTTAATAAGTGTGTTATGCATATCCAAATATTAACCAACAACCAACCAAACAAGCATAAACATACAAACATAAGTGCATAACCATAGCCACTAAGTTGACTACACTTGTTTGCCATCACAAGTGTTGTCATAAGGTCATTCCTAAGGGTTAACAATGACACATCAAATGTGTCCATGAACTCCCACTTGGATCCACATCCAAATGCTTCAAGTGTCCATGTCTTTTGTGTCCTTATTTGGGTCTTCATCTTATGCATCTTCTTTTACAAAATCATATCCTAATATAATTCTTCTAATAAAAGAAATGCACCTAATCTATTTATTTCATAACCAATGATTAAATAAATTACAACCCAAAATACAAACACAAATATTACAACCCTTACAAGAAGCAAAACCAACATAACAAAACACAATCAACCAAATCCAAAACACATAAGGTCAAAGCTATGTTATGCACCAAAATATGTATCATATACAACATTCAAGAACAACTATGAACCCCTTTATATAACTTTAAAGTTCTGGCCAACATGACCAAAACTTTAGGGTTTTGTCCAAACAACACAATCAACCATTTGATGTTAATCTTTCAAGGTTTATACTAAAGCATGTAAGATTAAACCTTGAAACATTAGGGATTCATTCATCCATAACAAAATAGCCCCTAATGGGTTGAAAAAGTCCATGAAAACTAACTTTTCAAGAACTTTGAAGCAAGTATTCCACATAACCGGCTCTAGATACCATTGTTGGGTTTTGTAACATGTTTATCAAAGCTAGTTTAACCATTTAAACTATAAACACAGCGGATATTAGGGTTTAAACATGTTGTTTAACATTTGAAAATTTTAACCATTTTAACCAAAGACAAAACCCATAAACAAGGATCATTAATATATGTGAAATGACAAGCTATCAAATACAAAAGAACAACCATAGGGTGTTCTTAAAATACCTTTCAAGAACAAAAGTATGGATGAGATAAAGATGATGATGCTCTTGAATGTCCAACCTCCAAGAGAGAAAGCCTCAAGTTTGTATACCCACAAGCTCTTCCAAACACCTAGCTTGTTAGGGAGTGCAACACCAAGCCTCAGCACTTTCTTGTAAATCCAGAAATCAGCCAAGAAGACCTTCAAGTGCAGCCAACTAATCTGAATTTTTCAGCCAAGGAAGGATGTGAAGAGACTTCTTTGAATGTGTGTGAGAGAGTGTGCTAAAGGGGAAGTGTGCAAGAAGGGAGAAAGTCTTGTATTTTACCAAGAGTAAAATGATCCCAAGAACCCCACATGGGGCGGCCGAAAAAGAGGGATTCAAAATAAGTTCCCTCCTAAACTTAATTTTTATAAAACTTACACATTCAACCCATAAGTTTATAAAATTAAAACTTCTTTTAATTTTATAACATTAAAACACTTTTATTTGTTATTATTTAACTCACTTAAATAATGAAACAAATAATTCTCATGAACAAATTATCCTTATAATGTTGTTCTATTACAAATGCAATGATTTAGAAACCCATTTTCTAAATTGGTGTCAATATTTATTTGTATGATCTCATCAACAATAAATATTTATTGGTGTTTTTTAGCTTGTTATTGGGTATGACCCGACTTGATCATAACGTACTAACCACATCAATCTTGTATGTGTCTTGGGCATACAAGATCCAACATCTTCCACCTAAAAGCTCTAGTCAAAGCCTTCTTCTTTAACAGCAACTGCAACTTCCTGCTTTGTCTTCTCATTCTGGGTGTCTCTTCCAGTGTAATTTAGCATGGCTTGTGTTTGAACACCATTTGTACTTGGTGCCTTACACTCCCTTGCAAAGTGACCCATTTGGTTACAATTGTAACTATGTACTTTGCTTTTATCCAGTCCAAACTTTTCACTGGCTGCATTGCTTAGAAAGTTCCTCCTTGTCCTCTTGTAGAATTTCTTGGCTCTATGAGTGAGGAGAGCCATTTGCTGAACTATCTCCATGTATTCTAGATCATCTGGATGGATATAGTCCAGATCTTCAAGGGTGAAAAGGAAGTTGCATGTGCTCTCATCAAAAGACATAAAGGCTTGTGAAGAGCTTGTATCTTGGAATGGACTTCCTTGAGTGTAGCTTTCTCTTGGTGTCTCCAGGAAGGTGATGAACGGACCCTTTTATGAGTTATCAGGGTAGCAGATAAGATGATGTGTGGTTCTCTAATATCCTTTTCAAACATATGGAGGGCTGAACTCAGTTGATTGTTAGAGTTAGCAGATGAACTTTGCATATTCATCTCCATCTAGTATCCACTAAGAATACCATACAACTCTGTCAGAGTAAGAATCATAAGGTTCTTAGTTATCTTGATAACAACACAATAATGTGTCCATTTTCTAGAAAGAGAGGACATGAACTTCCTTACAATGTCCTTGTTCTCAAGAGTCACTCTCCCGTCTATTAAAGTGTCCACAATCTCCATATACCTGAAGTATTATTGAGTCATGGTTTCACTTGTTTTGAAGGTGAAGTTTTCAAACTCCTACTTCAAGAGATCCTTCTTGTTCTCCTTAGATTCAGTTGACCCCTCATACATCAGCTTCAGTGCATCCCGTAGTTATTTAGTTGTTTTACACTTCTTGAAGCCTCTATATATGGAGTTGGGAAGAGCAGTTTAAAGGGCTATCATGGCTTTCTGATCAATCTCTATTCTCAACCTGTCTTTTTCAGAGTAGTCAGCCACATCTTTTGGAATCATACAACCCCTAACAGCAGCTGAAGAGGTGCTTGGTATGTGAGGCCCTAAGACAACATATTCCCATATCCTGGAGTCTTATGACTTGATGAATCCTTCCATTCATTGGCACCTAGTGTCAAAGTCTTCAAGAGTGATTAGTTGGGATTTTGTCAGGGTTCCAGTTTCCATATCAGCTTTAGTGAGAGTTGCCATTTGAGTTGTTAAGTATTTTTTATGTGTGAGGAATCTTAAGATGCAGAGATCTTACAATCAAGAGCATGGAATGCTCTGATACCAATTGTAAGACTATTTAAGGGATGGTCACTTACAACACAACACACAATAAGGAGAGTGTTTTAGAACACTTAACAAATCAAATAGGAAACTTGAACAATATGGTTTAATACTTAGAACACAAGTAAATATGAGACATAACACAAACAAACAATACAAGGATAATGGTTTTCAAGAATGTTGTATATTGCTCTTAAGTTCTTTACAAGTGTTACAAAAGCATAAAGAAAGGATAAAAGTACATAAAATAGAAAGCAACAGACTCAAGACCTCAATGTACAGTTACTAAAAGCATAGACCTTTTCACCAACTTATGTAAGTTGGTGAGTCTTCAGAGTTGCAGCGGAAAGTGGTCCAACTTTATGGAAAAGTACATCAGATAAAGCATGTGCTAAAAATCTTTGGAAGAAATCAGTCTTCACTTCTTAACTTCGGAAGACTTTGTCTTTAAAGCTTCAGAAGACTTCACTTTTGGCTTCGGAAGATGTTGGTCTTGGCTTCAGAAGATTTTACACTTAGAATAATTCTGATGCAGGGTGTAAAACTTCTGAAGCATGTCTACTCTGCACTTAAGTGCATGCATGCAGGAGAGACTTAGAATGTTTTAGGTGCATCAGCCTTACATTTACATGAAACCTTACACAAATTGATCTTGGATTCCACTTCACAATCATATTGTATTTCTAGTAATTCATTAGCGAATACATTCGCAAAATCCACTACAGCCGGTAAATCTTTGATCTTTTTCAATTTTTTAGCATTTGATATTGAACTAAATATGCTATACAACCCTTATTTAAACACTTCTTAGCTTTTAATTCAAATAAAATTTGATTTGCTGATTTGCTTTATAGTACGCATGGTAATCTTCTTACCTGTTGACATATGAAGTTCTATTCTTTATTTATCACAAAGGATATGGACTTGATTAGATTCTAACCAACCCATACCTAGGACAACATCAAAGACTACTAATGGCATTTTCTTACTTAGCTAAAGGCAATGCATAAAACTATGTTTTGCACTAGAGTCAAATAATATTCTTGCATAAATATTATAGATATGACACTTACTGATCATTATGTCCGACACTCCTACTGCTTCACGGGTATTCCAAATGAATGCCCATGTGTTCTTTTTTCTAGTATTTGGCTTCACACCACTATTGATCTTATTTAGGCATTGTTTAGAAATGTCTAACCTTACCGTAATTAGAACAAGTCACTTATAGTCTTTACATAGCTTGCATTATGGTATAGTGGGTTGAAAATTTCTTCTTTTGGGACCTTTCCCGAACTTCCTCATTGTATGTTACCCTATACGGAATACCTCGCTTTTATTTTCCTCCTTTATGTGTATCAATGGTTCTTGGCATTAAAGCTTTCACAACATATCGGATTTTAGTCACCAATCCCCAATGTAACGACTCACAAACTTGGATTTTGGGGTGACGAAATGTGGCACAAAATGGGAGCATTCTAAAATCCTTGTGTTGTATACTCAAATGTTTGTTCTACCATTTGGAGATTTAAAAATTTCTTTTTAATTTGCACTTAATCATAAGACCAGCTAATTACTTCCATGACAAAGTACAGGCTGCATCTTTGAATGAAGTCGGAACATAAATAATTTTGCCTTCCTCAACACACTTGTTGATGGCTAGAACATACTACATCTTTTCCAACCATCAAATTGTTGCTACTACACCATCTTTTTCTGAAACATCTGGTTGTTTACAAGCTTGATAAGTTTTGTAACTATAACCTTTTTTATATTTTTCCCTTTTTTCTAGGGATTCTAGTTTTTGGATCGAGCTAATCATTTGAACTTTGTTAATCATTATGATTTTGCATTTCCTCAAAGTGTTTTTTTTTCTTTTTTCTAGAATTTTCCTTTTTTTCCTAAGGCATCTAGAAATTTCAGGATTGTTGCTACAATTCCTTCATCGATCATTGTATTGACATCTTATTTTTTGAGAACTAGTTTTTTAGGAATAACAGGTTTAGTTAAAACTTTTTTATTATCCTATTTATTGTGTTCCCTCATAATGTCTTGGGGGGCCTGACATTATTAGTTTGCTTTAACATTTTAGAATTTCAAACTTTTAAAGGAATTTAATACTAAGTTTACAGAAACATTAACTAAAACTATTTATTTTATTTATATTACATAATTTTCATACAAGTATTTCAAGCTATTACAACCATAGTTAACACTAACTATTACAATTATAACTGCTAATCAGGACAATCAACCTTCACAACTTATTGAACAAACTATCATAACAACTGTCACAACTAACTATTACATCAAACTATCACAACTTCCAACTACAATAATTATATGAAACCATCACCAATATTAAACTGATTACCATCACAACTAACAACCACTACATTAATCATTACAACTAACTACAAACTATCATCTTCACTAACGATTATTGCTCAATAACTTCACAACCCAAATAACCTTTTACCAAACCAACTCCATCATCTAAAAAAACACCACAAACTATATCCACAAGCTAACCTAACTAACAACCACTTTTAAACTAACAAACAACTACTTCAAACCTAAAATAAATAATATATAGGTTTATTCCTTTCTTACATCCTATGTATGTTTCCTCACATTGCTTTTATCACCATATATTCATCCTTTCACCTAACACCCTAAGCTTTTCATTTGTTTGCCAAGTGTCTAAACTTTGTCATCTCGTTCTAGATTTATTGCCACAACTACAATATATTTTCTCTTGATCTTATCAATCTTACATAGAGATCAACCAAGGTACTCATACAAGGAATGAGTGATTTGCAATGTAATATGGTGGCCAGAAGGATCCCTCTTTCTTATCATGATGTCTTGGTACACATTATTGTTTGTTCAAGCTTCATTCCTATTGGTTATAACTTCCTTGTTCAATTGAAATTAATATAATACGGGGTGAATCTTCCTTTGTTCTTTTGATTCCTCATACAGATCTTCTTCCTCCTCCTCTTCCTCCTTAATTTCTTCATTAACAAATCTCATTTCTTCCTTCTTAGGTATTCTAAACAACTCCTATGTAGTAGTAACTTGGATTCTAGGTTTTCATGACTTGTTTGAACCTTCCACACAAGGCAATGGTAAGGTATATTGTTGTTGTATCGGAGGTCTTAGAGCTGCCATATCTATTCCTTGGCTTTGCACTTCTTGATCTTCTTTTGTTGGATGATATATGTTACTATCATCACATAAAATCTCAATCGAAAGTTCCTCGAATCCATATAAAGATGAAACATAAAAGGTAGTAAAGTAGTGTTCGTACTTGTTATTATAATAATACTTGTACATCTTGAAATATTGTTACATATATCTTAAGTTTTATGAACATATATTGATAGGAATCTTAAATTTCTAAGGCATTTTTTCTCAAAAGTGTTCTATCTTAATCAAGGTTATAGTTTAGATATTTGCTTAACCTACAAATACCTAATTCACTAAAACATCCGGCTCTAATACCAAGAGATGTCACACCCCAGATAAAGTACACCCTGGGCGTGTGAGCCAGATTGGTTTGTATCATGTAATAGGTCCTAAATTATTTTATTAATGTATTATAAAACAACAATGGAAGTCTTTCTTTAGAATACTTTTGCAAATAATCAATTTCATGAGTTGATTTTTTATTTTTATTTGTCTCAAATAATTATTTTTCATTGAATCAATCGATTCATATGTTGATTAAATAATCAAATACTCTCTTGAGGAGGTATTTTAACACTAGGGATTGAACTCAAAACATTTGTGTATTTCATAGTAAGGATTTATCAAATCCTTAATAGTTACATTGTTTTAAATAAACAAAACAATACGCTTTGAAATGAAATGTACAATAGGTAAGAACCACATGGTCTTAAGTCTAACTATCAAGTCTTTATGGATTCTTGTGGGCATTCCTACAATGCTAGGTTAGATATCATATTTGAAGTAACAAGTGATTTTAAAATACAACGTTAACATAAAGTTGGTGAATCATGTGATCTGACGTTTTTGATAAAAGTCAAAACAACATGTTCAGTATCTATAACTATTAAGAAAATTTGTTTTATAGTTGTCCCGGTTATTGACAAGACCCATACCCGCTAGCTAGTATACACAAAAGTCACCCAATTGATATATGTAAATGGTTTAGCCGCATTATAACATAACACACAATTACCATGTTCTTAAATGTAAAAGCGTTTGCCCCTTACTAAAAATTTTCATTTACATAAGTGACTATATTAAAAAAAAATTATCCTAACAAGTGTTAGATGTATAAGTTCATTAAGTACTAATCCATGTGTTACCTATATATTATTTATGAGACTTATTTGATTGGTATAATATTTATAACAAATAAATCATTCGTGTTAGGGTTGTAAACAAACCAAATAAACAAGACATTGTTCATGTTTTTTTATTAAGCAAATGAATATGTTCATGAACCATTCACAAACATTTACCAAAATTTTTTTCATGTTCCTTCGGTCAAGGTCGGCCCAAAGAGCAAAGCAAGTAAGCCCTTGCTTTGGGCCTCCACTTTTTTAAGGCCTCAAAATTTAATACCCTTCATATGGATTATTCTATACTATATTTTGCTGTTCAGTTTGGGGATAGTAGGCCCTAAAAGTTGGAATAGTTAATTATGGTCTAGAGTTGGAGGAAGATCAATCGACTGAGTTTTCAGATTTTCTTTCAGATATTTGTTTCCTTTTCCCCTCGTTTCATCCATCGCCTAATTGACAGCGCATGAAGTGCTGGAATCACACAATTTTCCAGTATGTCTACTCTTCGTGAGTGTTAGCGGCTACACCTTATGTGTATATATAAAGAAATTTTTATGATCAGTGTGTTTTAGGGGTGTTTAAAGATAGTCACGATGATGGAAGAAACCTAGATGCATACATCTAACATTTGTGGTCCAACCTACTGCGATTACAAGTCAGATATGTTTAAATGTTAATGGTGGTATTTTATTTATATTGTATGCTGCTATTGTGGCCTATTACTTTTGATGATATAACTATTAATACATTTTTAAGTTTAGTGTTTAATGTTGGTATGTAGAAGGGATTTTCCAGATGTGTGAACCTGTGCTAATTGCATTTTCATGATGGTTGTTTATTCTTGATATCAAGTAGTTATCATATGCATTCAAGTATAATTAATGGCTTAGTGCTTAATGTTGATGTGTACAGGTGACTTTAACCTATAAATCTGTGAGTAAAAATTTCAAGTTCAATGTGAAGGGAATTTTTACATGATTTCATGTGCTTTGATTTACCCTTTTGTGCAACACTAGTTAGGTTGGATTAATAATTAGGATGATATAAAAATTAATAATTATTAGACTAGTATGACTGATTTTTTGTGCTTATAAGCTAATCTTATTATGTTTTTAAGCGATTACATATTGTATCGTCTCTTTTCTAGTTTTCACCGTTTAAAATCAAGCAATGTACATATATATTAAAGTGATTACAAGCACATTAGAAGTCATTTCTTTTAGCAAAAGCTATTCTCATTGTATTCATCGTGTTAGGATTGTAGTTATTTTTACGAAGAGGCCCCGATTTTAGAACTCGCTTTAGGCCCCCAAAAATATTGAGCCGGCCCTGCCTTCATAAGAAAATGAACATGTTTGTGTTTGTTTGTAAACTTTATGTAACAAATACAAACCAACAAGTACATTGTTCAAGAACATAAACAAATAGGATAAAAATATAAGATATAGAATAAATTACACAAACAATCCCAAGAAATTGTACATATTGTAAGTTTAGTTGTAACTTTTAAAAAATTACACATGCAGGTCTGAACATTGCATGGTATGCACACCGACAATCCCTGACGCTAATAGAGGTTAAGTTTCTCTGTTAAGGCAATATAAATATTAATATACCCCTAAATAAATAATGATTTCTAAATAATCTAACTTACCCCTCCCAAACCTTACCCACCTCATCTCAACTCCATCTTCTTCTACTATCTTTATCTTCAACTTCATAACCATCACCTTTCCACTATCATGTGAGAAATCAAGCACCACCATCATTTCATCATCACGCCACAAGCCCGCCAATTAAGTCTCTCTCTCTCCCTCTCTCTCCCTCTCTCTCCCCTCTCTCCCCACACCATATGCAAGTAATGATGATAATGGTGGGTTAAGAGTAAAGAACTATGATGTGGAGAAGAAGATTAAAAAAAGAGTATTTTAGTCTTTAAAAAAACTTAACTTTTGCTACCTATGGTTTAGTCCAATCCAAATAACATTTTTCATCCAAAAGTTTCAAAATCATGATTTTACTCTTTTTGGTTTTCAATTTGTTTCAATTAACGCCCAAAGGTTACAAAACAACGTTTGGTCTAAAGGTTTCTTTGTTTCGATCAACGTCCAATGGTTTGGTCCAAAGGTTTCAAAACAAGGGCATTTATGTCAATTTATATAGAAGGACTACTAGTGTAATTTATTCAACTTAGAGGGACTATTTTTAATATATTACTTAATTAATTCTTTAAAATAATTAAAACCATCGACAACTCGCACCACCGCCACCTCCAGCCATCCATCACCGCCGGCCATCCACCACCGCCGGCCATCCATCACCGCCGGCCATCCACCACCGCCGGCCATCCATCACCGCCGGCCATCCACCACCGCATTCCTCTCCTACCTGCCTACTTGACTTTAACTCTAACCCCCCCTTAAATCGAATCTGATAATCATCATCCAAACTTGAACACCCTAGATCAGATCTGGGTTCAACGGAGGTGTTGCCCTATGATGGCGATGCGGTGAGGTGGTTAGGGTTTGTCGAGGGATGAAGGGTTCGAAACCCTGCACGACCACCCTTTATAGCAAACAGAAGACCCCCACTGCAACACCACCATCGTTCACTTGACGCCACCATCGTCATCTCTACCACCATCTATTAAAGCTCTAACCTGAGTAGAATCCTAAACGGTGGTGGCGACAGCGCGGTGGTGGTCTAGGTGGTGATGGTCGGTGATAATTTTAAAGATGACGACAGCAATGACGAAGGTGATATTGGTAGTGGTAGTGGTAGTGGGGCATTGTTGCAGGGTGATGCCAGAGGAATTTTAGGGTGGATTTGACGTGGGACAAATGGAAGGACATGGTCCAGGGGTAGGGTTTTCATTAATATAAGTATTTTAATTTATTATTTACCAATTTACAAAATTGATCCTTCAACAACTTTGAATAAATGACACCTTTCGTCTTTATTAGTGAATTAACTAAAGTGCTTGTTGCATCAGGTCTGGTTAAGACTAACTGATTAACTTTTTCTTTAGATAACACATGCAAGAATAATTACTTACTATCATAACATAAATACTTAGAGGAAAGATAAATACATAAGAATTTTTTTAAAGTATTCACTTGATTAATTTTTTTAAATACAAATGATACAGATACAATCAAGTGGTTTAAAAGCTTGCTTCAATTATACAATTATGATGACTTTTATGCTATGAAATCTAAACAATAATAATAAAATATTCTATGTTTAGAGTTTACAGCAAAACAGATAATTTACGTATCAGAGTTGACAGTTTCAATACTATGTCGTCTTCAAAAGATGAAACACAGCAGTCGTCGGCACAAAACATTCTTGTTCTGAGTAGCAGTTTATCAGCAGATGATGGAGTTCTCTGTTGATCGGCAACAGTCAATCAATTGATCTTCAATAGACTGTTGATTGGTAGTTGCTCGGCATTGTTGATTGATAGTGGATTTAACATATGTTGACCGGCGATGGATTTAACACTCGACTTGATTCGACAGTTAACGTCTAGTGCTAGAATCTTGAGTTTTCGATAACTCCATCTTGACTTGCACTTCCCCCCATGAAGTGTATGCTAAAATTTAATTCTTTTAGAGCCGTAATTCTTGTAATTCCACCCATAAATCGTTATTGTTTATTGACCTTTATATCGTGGATTATTAATCACATGCCCATTTCGGATCATACCCCATATTTAACCCGATTCATTTCACAATCCGGATCCCTCACCACCAGTCACCACCACCACCACTCATCGATCCGCCGTCTACACCGTCGCAGCTCCGCCCAACATCTCACCGGAAAACACACTCTCCCTCACATTCCTCCACACGTCCACCTCACAACCTAATTGAATGTTGCCGATAAACCCTAACTCCATCTTCACCAAACACCCAACTATCCTCCACCTACCACCTCCGGCCACCGGCCCCCGCCCCCGCGCCGCCTCCGACAACCACCTCTGGTCTTTCAATTTGGCCGCCGTAGCCGACTCCTCCTCCGGCAACCTCCACAGCTACGAGTTCGTCGGAGCTCCGACGCCGGTGGAGAAGAAACGTAACCGTAACGTGGGAAATGATAGTAATGGAAGTGCTACTAAAGTTAATGCGAAGGAGAGATGGTCACGTGACCGTGAGAGCTACTTGACTGATGATGATGATCCTCTGCCGCTCCCGATGACGTATCCCGATACGTCACCGGTTTCGCCGGATGTTATCGACCGGAGGTTACGGTGTGATCCTATGATTGAGGTCTGGTTTGGTGTTTATTTTGGGAAATTTAGCTTCTGTTATTGGTTAATTATACAGTTTTATAAGTAATCCTTTATCCTTTTGATTTAAAGGATCAAAATATGTGTTTTGGAATGAATGAAGCACCAGAAATGGAAGAATTTTAGGTTGCATTTCGACCTAGAAGTGCGAGGCAGTTTTCAGCTCTTGATTAAACCAAAAACAAGTTTTTCACTAGCGCGCAAAGAAAATAGAAAATATTTTCTTGCAAATGAACAAGATATAGAGGAATTGTCTGGGCGTAAAATCATAATTATTGATGCGTCCACCTAAAAGGAGAATCTTTTGTTATTGTAGAAGTGGACGTGATGTGAATTATTCAAGAATTAAAATTGTATAAATGAAAATGTTATCTTGTTTAAAAAGTGTGTGAGAACTTCACTTGGTGTTAACTTTCTGCAACTTTTTATAGGATTGTAAGACGGTAGTTATGAATGGACTGGAATATGTCGAAGTTGTCAAGGATCGGGTTATGTTAGTTATAACACAAAAGGGGAAAGGAAGTTGTCTGCAAATGCATACCGTGTCAGGAATAGGTATAATTTTTTTGCCGTTCTATAATTAATTATTCGGTATTGTTCTATGATGAAAAGCATGTGAGCTTGGCATATTGAAATTCTTGATAGATAGGTGAGCTTTCTGCTACCTCAGTAAAACAATAGTTTGGGTTAAGTGTGGATTTAAATCTTTAGAATGTTCAGGGCTTTTATTTTTAATCATTTTCCATGCATATCTTGCCCGGCCTTGAGCTTGAGATCTTTTTTTGATGTCATTGTTCAGATGTACAAACCGCATTTCATATGTTATTATTATTATTATTATTATTATTATTATTATTATTATTATTATTTCATTTTTGATAGTTGCTGCTTGAGATTAGTCCATTTGGTTTCGCTTTTTGTGGGAAAAAAGGAACTATACCTTCCTGCCTATTCTAGTAGCAAAGGGAAAACACTTGTGATATTAAATCTTGATAGCATGTAATCTTAGTTTGATCCAAATATATGATGTCGACTTTATCTTCATCTGCGTTTGCAGGTTATGTTCAGAAGATCACAGCACGTACAGATATTGATTTAATGGAGGATTTGGATAACGGAAAACCACCTTGACTCACCTATATCTACATAAATTATTGTTGTATTCTGGTTCTGTGACTTATTTCTTCTTTATTCATCTATGACTGAATGTTGTAATTCTTGTGTAGCCCACTATTTTATAAGGCTTGAACAAGAAAAGACTAAGATGCATTAAGATGGTGAAGGGGAGTTGTATAAGATGTCAGGATAGAATCATGGCATGTGTTTGTTTTGAAATTATGCAAATAATGAAAGAGAATTTTTTAAAGAGTGTTTGATCTTGCTTTATGTTATTTTTAAGAGTCTCATGGAGGGGTAGGGGTGGCAATGGTCTCGGGTTGACAGACACTTAAAAGTGTGTAACCCGAACATGGCCTGTTTTCCCGGTTATCTACAAGAGCCAAATGGGTTGACGGGTAGGTCAGTTTTTTTTAATTTGTAGGAAACGAAACCAGAGTATTCTCTTCTTTATATATTTTGATTTCCATCTTTTTTGAAGTGAAACTAGATTCCTTTGAATTTTTTTACTAGATTCCTTTGAATTTTTTTCAAAAAACATAAGGATTGGTTAGACTTGAGAAATGGAATTAAACTTAAACTAACATGAGCTCCACATGATACCAATATGAGGCACTTGTCTAACCCTAGCCTTCCACCTTCTCTGAAGCAATTTATCTTTGCTGCTGCTGCTTCTCATTAGTCATCATCACCGGCCGGCTCATTGCCACCATCTACACACATCTGCCAGCTCATAAAAGGTAAGTATGATTTATCACTTAATGCTTTTGATGATCCACTGTACAGTGCTGATTGTTAATGTTTCATCATATAAGTTGTTTTATGTTCAGACTTCAGATTTCTGCAACTGATTGCATTTTGTTAAAAGTGATATTTATGAACAATATGTAGTGTATTTAATCATAGTCTGAAAAACTGATCAAGTTAGTGTTGATGATGAGGAAGGCGAAAACCAGTTGCTTACCCAGGTTCAACTTTTGACTGGGGGATGCAAGTTTATATGCATAAGGTGCAAGTTTATGGCTTCATACTTGAAGATCTAAGTGGCAAGGCACATGTTTGTCTTCATTTCTAGCACCCAAAGAAAGACAACTAACAGCAATAAGCTGAATTATCCTTGGTTTATCTTTCTGAAACAGGAGAATAGAGAGACCTTGATGGCTAAAACGGCTGTAGGTGGTGTGAATCCATAATAAGATTCGACTTTAGGATACGATCCACAGCCTCTTTACGGACAAGAAAACAGATGGCTCTGGTATGTGTAAATTCATCTTCATGATGAACCCAGGTCATGGAAGCAGGCTAGGCTGACAAAAGTTGGGTTCTGACCTTCTGCATCCAACTAAAACTGATTTAATCAGCTTTTTGGCTCTCAACAAGATGAACCCAGGTTAGCTCGATTACACTATACATATAAAGTTAATACCTACCTTTACAGATGCTTTTTTAAATAAATACCATTTTTTGTTGTTTTCTCTTTTCATCTACAATGATAGTCATTGTGTGAGAAAGAGAGAGAGAGAGAGAGAAGAAGGGAGGGGGTTATTGATAACTAATAAGTTGGTCTTAGTTTCTTGACCTCTTTAGTAGGACTCTTTGTTTGCTATGTGAATATTTCTTACACAAAATTTATTATTAAACAACAATAAGTAAAAAGTTTAAAGTTAAACAGATACTACCACATAATTCAGGTGGGTTTAACCTTACATCCATTCCTTGGCCTCCCACTAAGAGTTTTCCTTCACTAGTCTTATCTCTAAACCGGTAGAGATCACCATTCACAAATCATCTTAAACGGGTAGTGATCACCATGTACACATTGTCTTAAACAGGTTCTAATCATCCATTGGATGTTTCACTAAAGAGGAAGTAATCACCTTTACACTTAAAATAGTTCATTAAAAGAACTGGAATCTTTTTATGTTGTTTTTGATAATTTGATGTTGTGATTTGCACCACCTTTACACTAAAAATAATTCATTAAAAGAACTAGAATTATTTGTTATTTTTGATAATTTGATGTTGCCATTTGCAGTAGTCGAAAAGAGTTGTTTAGGATGACAAAATTGTGCATTCTAATTATTAGTCATGTCTTTATATCATCTCTGGTATAGTTATTTTTTTATCAAGTTTAGTTGGTATCTAGTTTCTTAACCTTTGATTCATTATATTAAGTTCTGTTAGCTTTATTTACAAAATGTTAATTGCACATGTAATTATAACTCAATTCATTTTTGTGTTTTTCTTTACATATCTTAAGTGAAGTGCTTTTCTAGATCAATAGTGAAGACATTGTCAGCCCTTCAGTTAAAATTTGAAAAATGATAATTTGTATGACATAGCATTATCATGCAAACTTTTGAGTTATGTTTTGCATATTAATATTAGACACCCCCTCGTGTAACTTTAAGTGTTGTTATTGTAAGACCTATTTTGTTATTTTTGGAAAGGTTGATTGGAATGAGAAAGTCAACATATATCATTATATGATAATTTAGAATAGTGGTTTCTTGGTTTAGTTGTGAAATTAGTTCCCGAGATGTGTTGTAGTCCAAAACAACTATGAATTATATTTAAAAAAAAGTTGGCTCAGAAATTGAGCGCTATAAGTTCGTAGGAGAACGTTGTTTAAGAGATATAGGGAATTTGATTATAATTGTCTTAGACTTAAACCTAGTAGCTCTAAGATTGACAAAACATGAGTTTGTGCCATGCGATCTCAGATTGAAATTACTTGTATCTAGGGTGTTACACAATCTTTGATCAACTGTGGATTATGTGTGTAGGAGGAATTTGATCAACATGTGGATATGCGGTTATACTTACAACTATATATGGTATTGTGCATAAACAAATGGTCGATGTTGTTATCAAAACATGGTAAACGTGAAATTGATACAATAAATGCTTATATTGAAGTGGGCACTTGATAAGCATTATGCGGCAGTAGATAATTCCCGAAACAAGGAGTGGCAAAGAATTATTGATTAAGAGAAAGAACTAGTCACCATGATGGTTTACCTCTCCATCTCACCTATTGAACCGGATTGAGAAGCGATAGATCAAGCCGGACATTTGAAAGAAGTGGTATCTAAAGAAGTGGGCGAGCAACTAAATGCGTAAGCTCTCCAACATAGTTCTAATTGATTTGATGATGCAGTTTTTATATTCTGAATACTTGAAATCAATAACTGTGTCGACCGAAAGAATTATAATAACTAAATGTGTAAGCTCTTCTTAAACATAGTTTTAATTGATTTGATGGTACATTTATATACTGTCTTGAAGTAAACAGTAGCGACACAAGAGAAGTTGAATTTCATGTTTTTTCACATGTGTCCGTTCATTGACCGATTTACTCGTAAACATTATACATGTTGAATGTATGAATCCCTCTTCAATGGCATATGCACCAACACAAGAATACAAGATTCTAAACAGCAAGAAAGGTTTCTTCATTCAGTTGCAAACTGAGGTTCCTCATCCCCTAAACCATTTGTTGCATACCCATTTATGACCAATGCCACTATGCATATCTCTATCAGACATGCTTAAACACCCTCTCGCATCCACCATGTTTCCACACTTGCTTTACATATTGATAACTTTGTGATTCAATTGAATATTCCCCTATAACTTGATCTCAAGAAGTAATCATGCAATTTCTTAGCATCCTCAAGCTTCTTAGATTTCTCACATATCCAAAATAGAGTACTAAAGCATTTAGCATCTGCATGTTCACCCTGCCCCACAAATTCAATGTCTTTTTAAGCTTTCCCTCTACATATACTCAACAATTAACGTCACCAGGACCAGGGTATTGCAATTATTTAAGACATAGGAAAACTGCCATTAGAATTACAATTATATTCATATCATATGCTATCATCTTCACTTCCTATGAATATCATCACCTGTTATGTACACATTAAAGCTAACATCTGCTCGCACTCATCATGACAGGGACGATCACTGCTGCAGGCAAGGGCACTCAAGTAAATTTATGCAAGAGCTTTTGCAGCAAGTCACAACATCCTGGTTAAGGTCAGCAGCATGTCTGCTTGTTGTTCCATTGGGAGCCTGAACTGTTCCAATGAATTCATCTTCTTTCTTGCTGAAGAAGTTGGGTAGTTGATGGCTTTTAGAGAACCTTTTATGTGAATTAACATCAGCAAGACCGAGTTGTGCCTATGTATTTATCCATTGAATCTTTCTTATGCTCTGGGTCAAAGCTGCAAACGTCTGCCACTATATTAATACACAGTTTTTTCACAACGAAGGCCGAAGGATACTAGCATCCACTTAATTCTGACACCAAGAAGAGCAGAATGAACTTCTCGAGCTGCAGCATAAGCTGCCTGAACAATAGTAGACACAGTCAAACCTACACCATCCCCTTAATATTTTCTCAGGGAAGTTTGGACTAAATGACTAATGCAGAGGCACATTATCCTAAACCATCTGTAATGGTTTCAAAAGCCTGTTACCAAAAAAATGAAAATGTTTCCACTACAATAATGACTTGTAATGTGTTGGAAATGCATAGGTTCTGTTTTTTCTTGATTTCTTGATATATTCCTCAATTGGCGTCTTTAGGCTGGCTGGATCTTACACTAGGGTTCACTTAACAATGGCTTTTGTAGCCAGCTAAATGCTCCTCCACATATTTGATCCATCAAGTTCACCATATAAGTTTCTTGACTTCTGTCTGAACTTAGTGACATAGATTGGTTACTTGAGCTTTTGCTTTTGCAAAACTCTTGTGCGAGCTGGATATTATCCTACCTAGTCCGCAAACGTGCAATTGATTCTTCAACATCAGGAGCAAAAGTCTGCTGGATTTGAGCAGTAAGACGAGGCAGATCCGAAGGAGGACTCCTGGCAAGCATCCAGCACAATGTGGAACTCAGAACATTCTAGTTCCCATTCATTTCCATTTTTACAGTTTATTCTCAAAACCGCTTCAAGATGTGTTCATTTGCAACTTTTACGTACCTATTTTCCTGGAGATTTTGTTCACACCGTTATAATTCTTGAACCTGCATTCTTCACAGAGCAGTGAACCCACATCATGAGCTTTGATTTCATGATCCATAACCCATAGTTACCTGACCCTCACCCATGCACAGATAATTTCTTAAAGATAAAAAACTGCTCAATCATTTTTATAAAGAATTTGAGGCATTAGCATTTATTCCAGCTTGTTTTGTTATTTTCATATTAGGTGGTGATAGCTAGATTAGTATACATTTAATTTTAGTAATCAGTTGCTGTTTACCAGGTTATAAATATTTGGTTATTTAGACCATGATTAATGAGAATCCTGATCATAGTCCGCTTAACCACTAATAAACCTGGCAATTACGAGTTTATATATAATATATGACATTAGGAGGGATCCTAAGAAAACCACATTATTTTGTGAAAACTAGATAAAACTAAAGAACCGGTCATATAATGTATAGATTTTTTATCACCACCCTCTATATGTATATAGATAAGAGTCTGACTCAAATGAAAACTGTAACATAGTTTTACATGTATGTCACACATAGGTTTACATATACGTAACCATTTTTCATTTGAAATAGTGTTTCTTATACGTATGAATCTTCATTCTCGTATTTATGTTCCAGATATATGTAAAAACTACTTAAATACCCTTTAAACAATTAAATGAACAAAAAAGTTGTGAATTATGTTATTGATTTTTATGATTTTTATTGATTTTCACATAACTATTTGTTTTCTCAGAAATATTCTTTTCAAAGTGATGCTTAAATTTGCATCCAAACATTATTTTCTCAATTTGTCATGTTATCCCACCTGAGAAAATCATTGAATAAAGAACCAGAGAATAATTTAATAAAAATATAAAAAGGCAATTAAATATTAGTTAATGTAAAATCATATATTTGGTAATTAATATGAACATCTTAACATTGATCGGATTTACTTGAAAGTTTCATCACAATAGCTTATCACGTAAAATTAATAAATTAAGATATATAAATCAAATAAATTGAAAAGGCGACATAGGGTAAATTAATCAAGAACTTTGGATCACCGAGTTTACCAAAAAGATTAGCAATAGAATAGCATTCGTCCTTATGAGACGTCCTAGTGGTAAAGTGAGGCATTTTGTGGTTAAAGGTTGTAAGTTTAAGTTCTACAGAGTGCAAGTGTGATGATTTTAAAAATAAAATTGTTTAAAATAGATAGTGTGTTCGCAAGAAAAATAAAACGACATTTACAAGAGGTTGATTCATTATTGGAATCCGTGACAAACCTATTGTTAGATCAAGAAGAAGGCTGGTGCAACCAAAACCACATCACCTGGACAATTTTGGTGCTACATGCAAAGGCTTCCGAGGCTTAGTATGGAACTTCCGAAGGTTGTAGAGTTTTTCCAAAGATAAAGTGAAAGATCAGCTTCCGAAGACAGAATACTACTTCCGAAGTCAAGAGCTTGCTTCCGAAGGTTAAGTCTTAGAAGAGCAATCAGAAGACTACTTCCGAAGTATGAAGGAAAGAAGAAGTTGCCAAGCCTTAGAAGAAGCAGCCTCTTCCGAAGTATAAGTGGCTTCGGAAGTACTTGTTCTTCCGAAGCCATTTAACCTTCGGAAGATACTGCTATGAACCAATAGACATAAGTATGGTCTCTGACACTCCGCTGCAGACCTCTGATACTGCATGGCGTTTTCTCAAAGAGCCATGCAGTTGAACATACTTTATTCCACTGTTTACCTTTTTATGATAGTACATGTTACCAACTTTAGTTGGTGACAAAAGTTAAGTCAGGGACATGTCCTGACTACCAAATCTTAGATAAGACTTTATCCGAGATACCTTAAAATATAGTCTTGTAGTATAGGCTTTAGTTATAGGTCCTAACTGGTATCAAAGTATATCCGGCTGTAGGTAGTATTATATATAGTTTCTCATTGTAACTTGAAAAGATAAGCTTGTAAGAGTCTTGTAATATTTGAGCTGAGAAGCAATATATGCAAGTACCTTGAAAATTAGTTTCTGTGTTTTGTATTATTTACTATATTGTGATCACTCTTATTGACTCTACCTTCATCCGAGTGTTGTTCAAAATGAGTTTGTGAGAAAACTAAGTGTTAAGTGACCCTTAACCGATCCTGCAATTGGTATCAGAGCTTCTCAAGCTCTTGATTGCGTGATCTAACCATCCAAATCAACCTGTATTTCACTCCTCCCTACAACTCACTCACTCACTCAAATGACCCTTAACAAGTCCGAAGTAGAGATGAGAACCATGACAAAGGCTCCAATCATTACTCCTAAAAATTTCAGGTTTTGGAGCAAGAGAATGGAAGCTTCATCAGATACCAAGACAGCAAGATGTGGAACTCCATTGTCAACGGCCCGTATAAGCCAAAGGTGGCATCACCTAGTGGAAACAGTACCATGATTGAAAAGGCTGTTGAAGACTATTCTGACGAAGACCGAAAGAAGATAGACGTTGACAACAATGCTATGACAATTCTCATGACTGCAATACCAACTCCATCATGGTGGGGTTTGAGCATTGTAAGTCTGCAAAGGAATTGTTTGATGCTCTTGCTCAAATGTACTCAAGCTCCAATGACTCAAAGAAGGACTCACTGAAGTAGCGGTTCGAGAACTTCACCTGTATTACTGGAGAGACCCTCAGCCAGCATTATTTCAAGTATATAGATCTTATATCCTCTCTTCAGTCTATGAAGATCACTCCTGAACTCAGAGATCTCATGAGAAGTTCATGAGTACTCTTCTAAACGAGTGGACATTTTACTGTGTCTCTATCAAGAGGACATAGAATTTGAATGCTCTCACTATGACTGAACTTTAAGACATCCTTGATGGATATCGTTTAGAGATGGAAAATAAGAACGGCCACCAAGAAATCCGTCCTCTGAGTCTTCCTGCTAGCAACGCTTTAATGGTTGCAGAAGGCTCAGCACCCTCACAACCTCAGCACTACCTAACTTACCAGCAGCCATCCTGCTCTTCCGGACCTTACATCACTTTTTTTGAGACTCCAAGGTCTCAACAGGCTCAACACAATTCCTTCCAGGAAAGTTGTGCCTTTGTCTCAGGAAGTGGACACTCCGTGATTTCCAATACTGTTTTGATGATCTCGAGTGTTTCAATCCAGATGATGTAGAGTATGTGGACATTTTCCAACAGATGGCTCTTTTAACTTTGTTAGGATCTGGTATTTGAACTACACACCAACTGATTAACGTGTTAAACCAAACCAAATAGTGCGGAATCCTATTTGATTGGCGATCCAATCAGTGAGAACGCATGTAGAAACAATAACCTATTGAATCTAACGTCAAGAATCGATTAGGAATCGATCTACAGCGTTCTATGAACTTGGAGTACGAACTTAGAGGCTTCTGGACGGCTAGGGTATGTCTGGAGTCGAAGTGGATTGAATGCTTACGTTTTTCCACGAATTAGGTGGTATTTGTAGGTTAGGGCTCATTCGGGCGACTGAACCATCAGCATGGTTCATTCATGCGATTGAGACATGCAATTGATCCATTCGCACGACTGAGTATTCAGTCGTGCAACTGAGTCAATCTCATATTATATTCATACGACTGATCCAGTCTCCTGTTCAGTCGTGCGACTGAGTCAATCGTATGAAGTTGTTCATGCGTATGGTCCATTAGCATGGGCCATTCGCATGATGACTTCATGTTATTAAGTTTGAATGTATTAATTGTCATAACATTATTTATATTGATTCAAACAACCACAAACCTATATAATCAAGTCAATATGCGTTAAACAACTCATTAATGAAATATTAAACATTTTAAACACAACCAACCGTTTGTATTTCATTAAGTACCCAACGATTACATAAGTGTAAGACAATAAAGACATATTACATTCAGATCAGGATCTAGGTACATATATGTATCAACAAACTCTCCTTTGGACCTAGATCTATCTATCGTCTAACATCTTTCATGATTTCCTCAAATTTCTTGTACTTAGCTTCTTTGGTGACTCCTGTGTTTATCTCAAAAGCAAAACAGAGTCTTATCACTTTCTGGAACTGTAAAGCTTATACAATATCCTGTGGGTCGTAGAACAGTGGCCACTTGTATAAAGTGTAAACATCTTGTGCTGACAAGTTGGTGAGCCACATCGGGTCAAACACCCCTATGGTTTCCATTGTGCCATTCATGTTCAAGACTATCACGGCCTCTCCGTTCTCCAATCGTAGTACCACCATTTGAAGTGTGGAGTGAAGTCCTGTGGCATCTCACGTAGTGGGATCTTTGACATTATACGTGGTGGACTCCACTTCAGCACTACTCTAGATTTGCCAGTTATGACATCAACCTCAGAACTTCTGATGTACCTCGTTGGTTGTTGAGGTTTGAAGTTGACCGATCTGGTGTGGTACTCCCTCTTTAGAGCAGCTTCAAACCAGCCTGACATCTTACGAGGGTCAACATATAGCAATTTTAACTTTGCTAACTGGTTGAGCTCAAAACCTGGAAGAGTCTTCAGATCGTGTGGAAATCTGAAGTACTCAATCCCTTCTCACGTTTAACCGCATAAACTTTGAGGTCTGCAAAATGTGCCCACGCTATGATCCTGCCTGCCACCTTTTGATGTTTCTTGACCTGATACAGTTGGTGTAGATAGTTGACGTTGTAGCGTTGCGTTGGGCTCTTATCTCTTCAAAACATCTTGCCCATTCATCCTTTTTGATGTCGACTTCGACGTCTAAGGCTTGGGCCTTCTCTTTATCTTTTATTGACTCTTGCTCTATTTTATCTAGAGTCTCAAAAGTGTCACTAACAAGAGTTTCTCCCAGATTTGGAATGACATTTCCCTTATTGTCAGTGTACTCTGGATAATGTTGTGTAGTGACATCTTCAATCTCGATCTCATTGACATCCTGAAGCTCATCGTCACTCTCCTTTTGCACAGTTGGAGCATCTTTCACAATCTCATCAGCGTTTAGCTGGAACATTTCGGCTATCTGCTCGTCAGTGAGATCATGAATTATCTCTCGTTCTTCAGGAGTGTAATTCACTGATCACCTGACAATCCCCTGCAGATCAAGAATCATTGTGAGTTGAGTCTTGATCTGTTGGAGGGGAGCAACATCATATTCATCTCCTTGAAAATTTGGATCTGCTTGATTTAAACATGTAACACATCAATCATTAGTCAACAATCAAAGCAGTAAACATCAATAATAACCATAAACATTAATTACATTTATTTGATACAATATTCAGATACAACTATGCATTCTTCACATGATTTAAATAACATAACAACTATGCATTACTCTTGTCTTGAATAGTTGGTGTGTCGGTAGGATCAGCAGAAGATGATGGGGCTCCTTGGTCCTGATTTTTCTTGGTGTGCCTCTCTTGACCTTGAGCTGATGTAGATGCAACTTCATCTCCTTCTTTATCATCATCATCATCGATATAATCACCTGCATCAGTGTCATCCCTTTGATCATCACAGTCATCATCATCATCATCATCACTGTCATCGTCATCACCATCATCTCCATCTCTTTCTCGGATCTTTAGGGGCTCATCTTTGGATCCCTTCAATCTCAACATAAGCTTCTTGTTCTGGGACTCTATCCTCTGTACTGAGGATGTATGCATCTCTCTCTGCTCTATGATCTCTTGGCTCTGAGCCTCTATCCTTTGGGCTTGGGATGCATTAAGCTCCATCAGCTGATTAAGCTGAGAGGCTCGTTGTTCATCCGTCACCAGTAGCTTCAGCACTAACCGGTTAAGATTAGCTAACTGCTCCTCCAACCCTACAGATGGGTAAGAGGATCCAAAAACCGGTGGGACCTGTGAGGAGGTCCCGACTCCATGGCCTGTGGTGGTGGTAGTGGATGTAGAGAAGATTAGGGGTGGTATAGATGTGGATGGTTGTGGATGAGTTGTAGTGGTGGTGGATGGGAAGTGTGTAACTGGTGGAGTAGGTGTGGAAGTGGTGTATGAGGTGGTAGTGGTGGTGGGTGGAATGGTGGATGTAGGGTAGTTGTGGTAGGTGGAGTGGTAAATGTGGTGGTAGGAGGTGGAATGGTAAATGTAGTAGTGGGAGCTGTGGTGGTGATGAAGGTGAGTCGTCTCTTCTTCTTCTTCATGCCGTGGGGCTAAGCCATCCTCTTCTTCCTCGATCCTGTCGAGGAGGATGCTCCCCCTAGAACACGGCTTGGCGGATCGGGAGCATAAGTAGGGTCAACAGCAGTCTCTCCCGATCCACCTGGGCGTTCACCAACCGCCCGAAGCCCTCGTTCTGTGGGAACAAATTTACTTCCCACAGTCCGAGTCAGAGGCTCCTCATCCGACTTCTCCTCTTCCTCACCAGGTATGAAACCCTGGTGGAATCCAGCAGTCTCAGCGATATCTCCAATGGGGGCAGATGCTGGAGATACAATATCAGCAGTGGGGCCCATTGGTTGAGTGGGCCCTTCATCTCCAGCATTCCCGCTATCATCATTGTCGGAGTCATCATCTGGTAGCTACAGCTGCTCTACCTCAGAGTCACTGTCAACGTGAAGCCATTTACGTCTAGCTGGCGCCACGTAATCCTCCTGGGCCAGATGCCCAAATAGTCTCCCCACAGGGGCTTAACATGCTTCCCCCTGTAGACCTTCATCCTACCTAAGATGGTATCGTCCATCACCTCGAGTGCAACTGCATCCTTCTTCTCCTTTGACAAGGAAGGGAGCTTCTGGTCGATAATCATTTGCATAAAGCGAGGGTACATGCAGAAGCCCTCCTTTCCTTTCCCCTCAATGTTCTCCACTAAGTAGGTGAAGATCATCTTGGAGAAGCTGAACGGGTGGTTCAGCACCAACGCAGCATATGCGTTCTGAATCTGGTCGGAGAGCTCAACAAAGCCTCCCTTCCGTGACGCTATACACTTTAGCAGAACGTGCGTAAGGTACTTGAACTGGGGCACAGGTTGCTCTTGTTGAGCACCCCTGCACTGATGTCCCCAGCGTACTTGGCGCGCAGAAAACATCCTGGGACAGTAAGGGGATGTAGTCTAGTAGGGCAGTCAGCGTCGTCCCCAAACTGCAACACCGTCCTGAGATCATCCTCAGAGATCTCAATGGCCTCTCCAAATATAGAACTACGGATACGATGAGGCTCTGAGGATCTATCAACTACAGCGCCTTCCCAGAAGGCCTTGAATAGAACGGTACGGTGTACACGGAGTAGAGATGGCGTGAAAGATCCTCAATCTCCTGAGAAACGTGATGATGCTAGAAAATTCAGCAGCGTGTCTGGATGACAGATCCAGATGAGCACAAATATTGTGCTTAGTGCTCATGGTCCACCGACTCATCATCTGTTACACAATGGAAATAAACGTAGTATTTGTTGATTAATAATATCTTGAATCATTTGGACTTGAAAATATTATTTTTGATCTATCGTGTGAATGAGACTGTGCGACTGAGATCTAGTCGTGCGAATGAGTAGTGCGAATTAGATCTAGTCGTGCGAATTACCTCATACGTACGACTTGTCATGCGACTGAGCTCACACGTATGTAAACTCATTCGTGTATATCAGTCGTGCAACTGAACTCACACACATGATTCAATCGTGCGGTTTAGCCGTTCGCACTCCTCAGTCGTGCGATTGAAGTTCATCAACCTGTCCAGTCGCATGACAGACTGCTGTTCAATTCAAATTCAAGTTTTGACTAATTCTTATCATTTGACGTCGTGTTTTGGTTCATTTGACTCGCAATCATTATACTTAACACCTAATAACATTGATTTCAGTTGTTGGCTTATTTTAATTGGGTAATTTAGTCCAAAAGGTCTCATTTCTTGTTTTGGTCCGAACGTATCGATTTAGGAGTCAAATTGAATGAAACATTGTTGGATTGAACCACATTATACCTGTAAAGTCAGTAAAAATCATCAGTTCACAACAATCTGAGGTATAGAAAGATCGAATGAAAATTTGGCAGAGTAACGTTAGTCGTGTGAATTAGGGCTAATTTGGGAGTGATGAGTCTCTGCGACCGACTCCCCCTCTATTTATACTGAATGTGAATTCAATCGTATGACTGAACTCATACGCTCATTTCATTCGGGCGAATGGACCTAAGTCGTGCGACTGGATCAGTCGCTCACCTTCAGTCGTCCGACTAGAGTTCAGTCATGCGACTTGTTCATTCTCCCACTCTCAATCGGTCGAATGGCTCATTCGTATAAGCCATTCGGTTTAATGGTCCATACTCATGTCCATTCGATTGTTTAATGCATTATTATGGTCCATTCGCATGATTGGTCCATACTTATGGTCCAGTTGTGCGAATGGGTCATACACTTGACATTTTTCTTACTTTATGACCATTTGACATATAAGCCCTTGTAAACTGCTAATTTTACATAATGAACATTTGATCATCTCAGACATGATCATTTTAAACTTAAACCTTTTGGATCACCTCAGACGTGATCCTTTTTAAAACTTTTTGTCACCTCAGACGTGACCCATTTATTTGAAAGCACGTGTGGTCACCTCAGACGTGACCATTTAGATGATAAGGTCCCTTATCAACTTCCATGACATAGTCCGATACTACACAAAACTGAAAAAGACTAACTTTGTAATTACGTAACAGAAGTAGCAATGAAAATTACACTAAGGTATATTTTGTGTTTTTGTGAGGGTTAACTCCTTAGATGTAATTCTAAGGAATAATTTTTCTGAGAGAGCAGCCTTAATCATTTAAACCATACATGGACCAATTCAAGTTGGAATCATACAGGATATTCAAATCATTCAGGACAAGTTATTTAAAAAAAACTTTGATGCTCTTTTCTTGTTTTTCATCTAGATTCATTTAGCAAATTTAGAAAATTATACTAATACTATTAGGTCCCCACACTGAGTTGAACTTTCAAGAATTATAGCCACGGTGATTGTCAGTATACTTGTCCTGGTGATCGTTTTAAGGTTTGTTTATTTCAACAAGAATTTGTGGATCCCACACTTATATGGTAATCAACATTCCTCAGAAGATTTTTGAGCGGTCTTAGGGTAGTGTTCAAGAAGAGACTATTCTTAGAACTTTCAAAGAGAAGCCAAACCTCAGGTTAGTGCCATCGCACAGCAGAGAGGCTGCAAACAACAATGAGTTCTAGAATATATAGGTTATGCTTATCCTCAGGTCAGTGCCACGCACAGCAGAGAGGCACATAACCTATCTCCTTGTATGAGCAATTTTTTTCATGGATCTCACCGACACCATAGGTTATCAGTTTGATTGTATTTTCATTTTTCATGTGCTTTTGCTCATGCTTTGGTCTTACGCACACTTTTGTGGTGTTTATTTTGCTCGTCACCCCTTATTGGAATCTTGATGATTGTGTTAACCAGGGGTGTTACCCACAGCTAGTCAAACATTTTAGTTTAATCTTGAGATCACCAAAAAGGTCTAGTCATCTATTGTGTTGAATCTACCGACATATCAACTGTGGTCTAGCAACCTCTAGGTCTACTTTTTAGTGTTACCTTAGTAGTAGCTAGCTTAACTATCATATTTCCTTTTATATGCTCAGACTACACAGACTTGTACTTGAACTTCGCATTCTTTTCAATTTTGATTTTTAAAGTCCCAAATGGTTTGTACCTGTGTACTATCATATTCCAAACATTAAATCGGTATCACACATACAATCTTATTTATTATCGGCTCGCCTCTCCTTTTCCCTTGTTTTTTTTCATACCTATTCTCCCCCTAAAATACTAAAACCTCTAAGGATTTGCGTTTTAGGATTTTAATGAGCAAGGAAAGACACTAATTGTAATTAAAGAACTAACATTAACAAAAACAAGAGAATAAAACTTAAATAACACTAAAATTTAAAAATTAAAAGAAACTAGACGTGACGCATCGGACTATACATGGTCATCTTCAGGAATGACCTCACTTTTCTTTTAACGCCATTGACCTCTAATAGATATAGAAAACATGGTTTGTCAAAAGCCTTTGTATAAAGGTCAGCGTGTTGAAAATCGTGTTTATTTTTATCACATCGATTAAATTCTTTTCAAAACAATCACGTATGAAGTGATATTTGATTCCGATGTGTTTGGTCTTAGGATGTTGGACCGGGTTTTTAGTGACTGCAATCGCAGCAGAGTTATCAACAAAGATAGGAGTGGAAGTGAAATGCAAACTGTAATCCCGCATTTGCTGTTGAATCCATATGATTTGGGAACAGCAGCTTGCAGCAGCAACGTATTCGGCTTCACAGGTTGACAGAGCAACCGAGGTCTGCTTCTTACACTGCCAGGTTACTAATCTTCTCCCAAAGAACTGACACCCTGCTGATGTAGACTTGTAGTTCATCTTGCAGCCACCGTAATCCGAGTCACTATACGCTGTAAGTTCAAAGTCATCATCATGAGGATACCACAACCCAAGTATGGGTGTGCCCTTCAGATAACGAAATATCCTTTTGACTCCAATTAGATGGTTCACCTTAGGCTTTGCCTGATATTGTGAGCATAAATGTGTAGCATACATGATATCAGGTCTTGAGGCTGTGACATACATGAGATCCAATCATCCCTCGATACATAGTGGCATCTACCAGATCACCGTTCTCATCAGGTGCTACATCATGGTTTGTAGCCAGTGGAGTGCCAGCTGTGAAGCATTTTCCCTATCAAACCGACTGAGAATATCTCCTACATACTTGGTCTGATGTAGGAAGATTCCTTTTGGTGTCTGATCCACCTGTAACCCGAGAAAAAACTTCATCTCCCCCATGGCACTCATCTCAAACTCCGCCTTCATTATTGCTTCGAATTCATTGCATAATTCTTCGGTCTTTGAACCGAAGATTATGTCATCTACATAGATCTGTACTAGCAGTAAGTCTCCATCTTTTTCTTTGATAACAGTGTGCAGTCAATGATTCCCCTGCGAAAGCCGTGTTTCACAAGATGAGTCGAGAGTTTCTCATACCAAGCCCTTGGAGCTTGATGAAGCCCATATAAAGCCTTGTCGAGTTTGTAAACTCTATCCTGATGATAAGGATCCTCAAATCCCTTAGGTTGAGTGACATACACTGTTTCTCTGATCTCACCATGAAGGAATGCACTCTTCACATCAAGTTGATAAACTTTGATTTCATATAAGATGCATAGGCAAGGAAGATGCGGATGGCTTCCATCCTTGCCACTGGTGCAAATACTTCATTGTAGTGATACCCTCAACTTGTCGAAAACCTTGAACAACAAGCCGAGCCTTGTTTCTGATGATCACTCCCTGATCATCTTTCTTACATTTCAAGACCTATTTGGTGCCAATGACTTTAGCACCTTTAGGTCTATCTACTAGGGTCCATACACCTAACTTCTTAAACTGAAGAAGTTCTTCCTGCATGGAACTAACCCAAGCTTCATCATTTAGTGCTTCACTAACATACTTTGGCTCAAACTGAGACACAAAGCAACGGTATGCACCGTCGTGAAGGTATCATTTTTCCATCACGGAGGCATAATTAGCTAAGTATAGCTAATTTCTAGTCTGAACCCCTAATCTCACATCTCCTATAATATTATCCAATGGATGATAGACGTTTAGACGTGATCCAGGAGTTGTTGGAACAACCACCTCAGACTCAAGATTATGAACATTTGGTTCTGGGTCTGAGGCAGTTGGAGTCTGAGGTTCTGATGAGTCTGAAGTATCACTAGCCGATGCTAGTGAACTTGTAGTAGTCAGAACCTGTACATCCTGGTTGATCTGATCATTTTCTTCATTTTCTCATCGGAGGAAGAATCACTCACATCAACTGCTCCCCCTGAGTTGGTAGTATCATGATTTGTTGAATCTTGAGATGGTGTGTTCAAGACATCATACATCATATTGTTTGCCAACTCGTCTTCTGAAGCGGGAACAGGTATGTTGAAGGTCTTGAAGAATCCATCATAGTTGAAGAAGTAGGCAGGCCCTTTTCCAGCAGGTGGTGTGATATATCTCTGAACATCAACATTACACCACACCTCTACTTGGCCTGTTGAGTTGTTGTAAACTCTCTTGTTCGGTATGTTGTATCCTAGAAAGATACCTTCATCAATCTTCTCACTGAATTTTCCCTCCTAAGTCTTCTTCAGCAGGGTGCACGGAGCGCCAAACGGCACAAGATATTCCAAGTTAGGTTTACGTCGCTGTAATAACTCGTAGCATGTTTTTCCATGCCGTTTTACTACCAAAACTCGATTAAGAGTATAACATGCATTTGCCACCGCTTCATTCCAAAATTGGATAGGCAGTTTCGAGTCTGCCAACATAGTTCGTGCCGTCTCTATCAAGCTGCGGTTCTTCCGTTCAGCTACGCCATTCATCTGAGGGGTATAAGCCGAGGTAAATTGATGTACAATTCCCTTTTCCTTGCTATAGGCCTCCATCCTCTGATTCTTAAACTCGGTTTTGTTGTCTGAGCGCACCTTCGTACCTTCAGCTTGTATAGGGATTCCAGTGTAGTTACCAATTCCTTGAAGGATTCAAATGTTTTTTATTTGGATTTCAGAAACATTACCCAAGAGAACCTTGAGTAGTCATCGGTAACTACATAGCAATACAAGTCGCTAGCGATGCTTCTTGTACTGACTGGACCAAACAGATCCATGTGAAGAAGCTCAGGAGGAAGTTCTATAGAATGAAATTCTTTTCCTTATGAGATTTCTTCGTCTGTTTGCCCTTTTTGCATGCAACACAGAAATCCGGGAGTTGAAAGTTTTTGACATTTACTCCTCTCACAAGATCATTCTGGATCAAGTGATTCATTTTTATAGGATTTATGCGTCCCATTCTCCTATGCCAGGAGATGGAGTCCTTCTAAGTAGCTTTGGACAAGAAGCATTAGACTTCACGATCCGTTGTGGAGGCCTTTGAGAGATCCAATACATAAAGATCATTATATCTTGAAGCTGACATTAGGATCTGATCCTCCGGGATCATGTAGTCTTTCTTTAGAACGTAGCACTTCTGGTTGTCAAAAACTACCTTGAATCCTTTATCACAAATTTGAGAGACTGAAAGCAAGTTATTTTGTAATTGTTGGACATAGTTTACCTTATCAAACTTAACTTTCTCATTTCCCACTTCTCCTTGGGCTGTGATATACCCATCTTTGTTTCCAGCAAATGAAACATGCCCTCCTTTAATTTGTCTGACATTTGATAAGAGAGCTATGTTCCCTGTCATGTGCCTGGATGCTCCCTATCAACAATCCACGTGTTAGTCTTAGCACTATAACGAACACCCTGCACATTCAATGAAAACATTAGTTCATGTTAGGAACCCAAGCCTTAACTGGCTTGGGTTTCCCTGAGGCATCACACATCATAAACTCAATCCACTGACCCTTTGAGGTTGAAGGTGATCAGATTTGTTTGTTCTCATTTTCAGGCACTGAGGGTTTTTTCTTTCATAATCCAGATTTGTTAAGGCCTGTTTGTGATAAACAAACAACTGGCTGATGGGTTGAACTTTGGGTTCACTATCCCTTTTAGGAGGCGTCACTGAGTTCCTCTTAAGAGATCTAGATGTAAATGCAGAAAGTTCAACTTTCTCCTCGGTGTCTGGTAATAAGGACAATGAGACGCTATGTGACCATGCTCTCCACAATTATAGCAGGATCTGCTTTCAACTTTACAGTTTATTTGTTTTGGTGGAGATGTAGATGTCACACGGTCAACCTTATTACGTTTAGATTGAGACACTTCTTTGTTACATGTATGATAGGGTTTTACAAACTTAATTACTTTACCTGATTTTACAACTTTGATCTCTTGTTTACCTGGACTGTGACATGATGCACAATTGATTAGGTTTTATAGTCCTATTAGGTTCTTGTTTGACTTTGTTTGACCCTGACGTTAAACTAACCTTTTCAAATTCTTTTTCCAGGTTAACAAAAGGCATCTTTCCTATTGCCTTTGAAGTGGCCTCTTTTTGTTTAGAGTCGAATTCACTTGATTTACTTATGGAATTTGGATCATTAACAAGAGGAGTATACACCACGTGATCCTTGATGGGGTTATTGTTAATTGGTTTACTTTTGGTGTTCATCAAGG
The DNA here is from genome assembly GCA_025506515.1 of Flaveria trinervia. Taxonomy (NCBI): domain Eukaryota; kingdom Viridiplantae; phylum Streptophyta; class Magnoliopsida; order Asterales; family Asteraceae; genus Flaveria; species Flaveria trinervia. Next base: position 15,751,697 of record CM046454.1, on the reverse strand, counting down.
TCTCAGGTGGTGGTGGAAACACTTTGTATCCCAGTCCCTCCCCATTATTTCTCTCTTTTACTAAGTATTGGACAATGTGTGATGAGCTTGTCCAACTATACAGTTTTTGTTTTAATGAATTGACTTCTACTTCTAAAACTTCTTTTTGCTTCTTAGTGTCCTCAAGAGAGTTCAAATAGTACCTAATGTCATTTGCTTGGTTAAAGCCAACTACCTCAGTTCCCTAAGCTGTTTATTTAATAGGTCTATCTTTTCCTTGTAACTGTGCTCATTTTGTTTTCAACACTCTATTTGCTTCTGTGCCCAGTTCTAGATCCTTTACTAAGCTATCATTATGATCTAATAGCCTTGAAAATTTTGAATCTATAAATTCTCTGAATTTATTACATTCTAAGCAAGCATGATTATTAAACAATTGGTCAGTAGTACTTACCTAAGATGTTGAAGAAGAATCAGCCATGAGTGCTGACTCGGTTGTCTCTGGTTCTGGTGATTCAGATGATGATGCAAAATTTTCTTCTTCAAGCAGGTGGTTGACCATATTTGCAGTGTCTCAGAATTTGACATCGCGAGCTCTACTGCTATATCTCCCTCACTTACAGAATCATCATCAATATCCTCCACACTAGCTATATTGGACTCTCCTGGTGAGACGAACCGAAAGCTCCAGTCCTGTCCTTCATCCTCATTAGCAGTTAAGGCTTTTGGATCCTTACTTGATGAGTTAGAATTACTAGATGTGGCCTTGTCTTGACGATTAAATGACGAGAAGGGATTGCCATTACCTGTCTTCTTTGGTTTTATACACTCCCTCTTGAAGTGTCCCTTCTCACCGCAGTTGAAACATGTAACCTTTGACTTATCAAACCCAAAGGTTGTGTCTTTTGTTGCAACCAAGTTCTGTCTGGTCTTTTTGACAAACTTTTTAGCTCGTCGGACAGCACTTGCCAGAGCCCACATTATGTCCATACGTTCCAACTCCATTTCATCCACCTGCTCATAATCTTCATCTGCCAGGCGGCAGTTACCTATCTTTCCAGCAATTAATCCATCATAGGATTGAACCACCACAGCTAAAAGGTCCATATGTTCTCTTTCCACCTCCACAGTTACATTCCCGAGGTTGTCGGTTTTAAGCTTTGCTGCATTAGCTTCAGGTATCATATATTGGGTGCTAGACGACCCTGACATTTCGGATCCTGAAGTTGAGGGTTGTGCTGGAACTGCTGTGCTTGAGATGAAGGCAGTTTGTAGTGGTGCTCTAGATGTCTTGACTGAAGGAGTAGCATTGTAGAGTGCAGGATTCTGATCGTAGTTAGCCTTTTGGGCTCGATACTTCATCCTAAGCTTCTCTTCTCTCAGTTTCAGAATGAATTCATTTATATCTAACTTCGAGAGCATTCCATTCTGTCTGAGATTTGAAACAAACGAAGACCATTTTTCTGGTAATCCATCAGCAAAGTTGGATACTTTATCCTCCATCAAAGTAACCACTCCATAAGTGTGCATCTCACTCATCAAGTGGTAGAATCTATCGATCACATCATCAAGGCTTTCTTTTCCCATAGACGAGAAGTTGTCAAACTCCTTCTTCAAGGCTTTTGCCTTGATGGCCTTCAGAGAGGCATTTCCGTCATACCTCTTCTCCAACGCATCCCAAAGTTTCTTTGCTTGAGTGTACTCCGAATACTGATGGAAAATATCCTTCGGAATAGACTGAGTAAGCAAGGCGTAGACTTTCTTCTCAGCGTTGTGTTTTACCTTCTGTGCATCCGACATGCCACTTAGAGTAAGTTTTACTCCATCAGCTCCTACTGGCATGCTGTACCCCGACTCTATTGCCTCCCACAAATTTGTATCTACTCTATTTAAGTAGATTTCGAAACGTTGCTTCCATTGTGGGTAGTCGTCTAACGTGATAAGTTTTGGGGGTTTATTGTGAATTCCCACTTCGTTCTCCAATAAAGTAGATTCTGGATACGAGTATCTCTACTAGCTGTGTATGCTGAAAACTGATCCTCCATTTCACTTAACTTTACTATTTAACAAACTGCTGATAATGCGAATGAAGGTATGCGATTGGGCTTATTCGGGCGATTGAACAAGTGCGGATGGTTTAATCGTGCGACTAAACAAATGCGGATGATTCAGTCGTCCGAATAACTAATGCGGTTGAGCAGTCCGAATAAAGATCTCAATCGTACAAATGAGGGTACGAATGAGTCCAATCGTGCGGTTGAAGAGAGCGAATGAACTCAGTCATGCGATTGAGCCAATCGTGCGACTGAACTTGCTGAAGTTTGATAATTTGTAGGTTTAACTTGATCTGTCCGTAAAAACTTGAATTTTATCAACCCTAATAGTCGTATGCCGGAAAAACTCAACTTTTTGATCAGGAAATGTCTAAGACTCCGTTAAACACAAAAGGATTGCGTTTTTGATGCAAAAACACAATTTTTGTGTCAAAACTATTGAATCAACACGTAATCAAGAGCCAAAAGCTTTGAAACCACTTGTTAGGATCTGGTATTTGAACTACACACCAACTGATTAACGTGTTAAACCAAACCAAATATTATGGAATCCTATTTGATTGGCGATCCAATCAGTGAGAACGCACGTAGAAACAATAACGTATTGAATCTAACGTCAAGAATCGATTAGGATATCGATCTACAGCGTTCTATGAACTTGGAGTAAGAACTTAGAGGCTTCTGGACGGCTAGGGTACGTCTGGAGTCGAAGTGGATTGAATGCTTACGTTTTTCCATGAATTAGGTGGTATTTATAGGTTAGGGTTGCTCATTCGGGCGAATGAACCATCACATGGTTCATTCGTGCGATTGAGACATGCGGTTGATCCATTTGCACGACTGAGTATTCAGTCGTGCAACTGAGTCAATCTCATATTATAGTCATACGACTGATCCAGTCTCCTTGTTCAGTCGTGCGACTGAGTCAATCGTATGAAGTTGTTCATGCGTATGGTCCATTAGCATGGGCCATTCGCATGAGACTTCATGTTATTAAGTTTGAATGTATTAATTGTCATAACATTATTATATTAATTCAAACAACCACAAACCTATATAATCAAGTCAATATGCGTTAAACAACTCATTAATGAAATATTAAACATTTTAAACACAACCAACCATTTGTATTTTATTAAGTACCCAATGATTCCATAAGTGTAAGACAATAAAGACATATTACATTCAGATTAGGATCTAGGTACATATATGTATCAACAAACTTATAGAGCGAAGAAGTTCTTTAAGAGAACTGGAAGGCAATTCCCTCAGAACCCAACTACCAACAAGTTTGGGTTTGACAAGACCAAAGCAAAGTGTTACAACTGTAACAACTCGGTCACTTTGCAAGGGAATGCAAGGCTCCCAAGACCAATCCGGGAACCCCACAGGCCTCCACACATCCCTCAACCTCAAAGCCCACTGGAAAGTCAACTAAAACAGCTGTAATGGCTCAAGAAGTTGACTGGAGCTTCATGGTACAGGATGTGACTCCTGCTCAAGCTCTCATGGCAGGAAGAGATGATACGCAGGTATATGAACATCTTTGTACTCCAGCCTGTATAACTAAAGTTAAACTTTATCAGGATTAAAATATGGAAATCATATCTGATATTGAGTCTTTAAATATTTTAAAATCTAATTTTAAGAGAGCTGAATCTAACTATCAAAAGAAATTGAGGAGTTAGAGAAAACTGTGTCTCTTTTAAAACATGAACACCAACTACAAGACTCAAATCAAGGATCTGATATCCAAATTGTTTGAGGCTCAAGCCCAGCTTGTCACTGTTAAGGCTCAGGCCAGGAAGTACGCTATTTCTGAGCAAAACTTCCAAGCTATTCTTGCATCATCCTCCCACTCCAAACTCTGTTATCAAAACAAAGGAGGGTTGGGAACCAATGAAATTGCTCCACCACACTCTTATGAGTCTATTAGACAACCTAGATGCGGTACTGAGGAGCAAGAGGTTCCAACTACTGACCCTTCCTCACTAGAGTTGAAGGATGAAGCAACAATAATGGCCACCACAGGGAAGGAACAAGTAGAAGTACCTATCTCCTCATGTGAAGATCAAATCCTAACCACTAAGGCTAGAAGAAGCAGAGCTAAAGCTGCTAGAAGAACTGCCAAGAAAGTGGCTGATTCTAACCTGAAGATTATCCCAAAGTAGAAAGGTGTCTTTATCTCAACTAGATTCCAAGTGTTAGGTACTTCTGATTTAGGAAAGGAGTGTAATACCAGCACTCATGTCCTGCCAAAGGATCAGAAGTCAAAGGGAAAGGTTGCTAATGAAGAGAAGATGCCCAAGAAACAACAACCTTCATTGTCCCAAAAGTCTAACATTGCATGCATAATGTGTGGTCTGCACAACCATATGACAAAAGATTGTTACTACAATCTTGCAAGCACACATTATGCAAATAATGCTAGGAAAGAAGGAGTCAGGGAAGGTTTCACATTTGGACCTTTTCAAACAGTTCAAGTGATGAAGAAGGGAAAGCTGGTTTCTGAAGCAAGGTTGCTTTCGGAAGAAACTATTTCTTCCAAAGGGAAAATGGCCTTGGAAGCAAATGCTACTAAAGTTTGGAAGAACAAGAAGATTCCCTTGAAACCATCCCAGAAGAAGACTGCTTCGGAAGAAAAGGTGGTGAAGACTTCTTCCGAAAAGAAAGAAGCTTCAGAAGAAGGCCATGCTACAAAAGCCTCTATAGGCTCATCCTCCACGATTGACCAAAGGATGGACTGGAAGATCAAGGAAGATGCTGCAGCCCAAACCACTTTTTCAAAGACATCTATTGAACCCCCAATATCTTTTGGTTCAATTATGTCATTATCCTTGGAAGAACCCAAGACCAACAAGGCTTGGGTTTCCAATCAAAACTAACAATCTCATCTTATGTGCAGGGATATCCATATGATAAGAACAACAATGTCTAGATGTGGATAGTGGATGCTCAAGGCACATGACAAGCACAGATCTCTCCTTCAACAATTTCAACACTATGATGGAGGTCCTGTCCAATTGGAGGTGAGGCCGGAGGATATATTTCTGGCAGAGGGAGTATATCCAATGGTAAGTTAAAAGTTGACAAAGTTAACTTTGTCAAACAGCTTGAACATAATTGTTAAGTCTATCTCAATTCTGTGATCAAAAGCACCAGATGCTTTTCACAGAACATGATTGCATTATCCTCAAACCAGGGATGACCATTCCTCCGGAAGTGGTGCTTCTTAGATCTCCCAGGAAAGGGGATATGTACAAGCTAGATATGAACAATGCTTCCCCAATGGGTGAAGTGTCATGCTTTCTTTCCAAAGCTGATAGTGATGAGTCAACACTATGGCATAAATGTATGTGTCATGTAAATTTTAAGACGATGAATAAATTGACTAAAAATAACTTGGTACATGCTTTGCCTAAAAGGAGTTTTTCTGCAAAGACAACTGTGTTGCATGCCTGAAAGGGAAGCAACACAGGACCTCTCATAAATCCAAATGTGTTAACTCTATCACTAGTCCATTACACTTATTGCACATGGATCTTTTTTATCCCACAAGTATAATGAGCATTGGAAGGAAATCATACTGCCTTGTGATAGTTGATGATTTTACAAGATTCACATGGGTATTCTTTTTAAGAACTAAAGATGAAACTGCTGAAACATTAAAATCTTTTATTCTAAAATAGAAAATCAAATTGATCACAAGGTTAAAATACAGTGCTCCCAGAACTCCTCAACAAAACGGTGTTGCTGAGAGGAGAACAAGCCACTTATTGAGGTTGCTCGAACTATGTTAGCTTATTTAAAACTACCTCTTACATTTTGGGCAGAGGCAGTCAGTGCTGCATGCTATGTGCAGAACAGAGTTCTTGTAGTTAAGCCACATGGAAAAACCCCTTATGAGCTATGGAACAAGAGGCCACCGTTCATTGGCTTTCTAAGGTCCTTTGGCAGCAGGTGTACCATACTTAACACTAAAGACAATTTAGCAAAATTTGCTGAAAAGTTGGATGATGCTATCTTTGTTGGATACTCTTCTAGCTCCAAAGCTTTAGAGTATACAACATTAAAAATCAACAATTTGAGGAATCCTCTAATATAGTTGTTAATGAGAACACTCCTTGTGTTAGGGGGAATGGCCCTGATCATATCTTTATTTAGAATTGTTTTCAAACTATTCTAAATCATCTTGTGAGAATGTTTCAGCTGGAACAGGTGCTCAAAATGATACTGATACTGCTGTTGATGATCAACTGTTTGAGCTACCCAGACCTCTTCCAAATTCTCCAAGAGCTGCAATAAATGAAGTCTCCACCATTCACAGATCTAACATCTTAACCATGTCAAGGAATAGTGAACCTTCAGCAAGTGAGTCACTTGCTGAGCCTCAAAACTCATCAGGTGATCCACCACAACACCAGGTAGAAGAAAGTAGTATTTTGAAGGAATAGGCAACTATTAATACTACCTCACAACCAACCATTGATGATGTTTCTCATTCATTCAATCAGTCCTCATTGAATGACTTTGAAACAACAGCTGGACAGAGTGTACCAGCTCCTGAGCAAAACATGTCCAATCTGGATCTATCTCTGCAGCTGGAAGTGATTCCTCGTCTTAGGATTCATAACACTTATCCAACTGAAAACATCATAGGGGATGTCTCTGAAGGTGTGAGAACAAGATGGCAGACTCATCATGGGAATGTCTGCTTGTACTCATGCTTTTTATCCTATATGGAACCCAAGAAGGTGGAAGATGCCTTGAAAGATAGTAGCTGGCTTGAATCGATGCAAGAGGAGCTGCTTCAATTCAAGAGACAGAAGGTATGGAACCTATGTCCGCTACCATCTGGTTAAGTACTTATAGGCACTAAATGGGTTTTCAGAAACAAGAGAGATGATAGAGGCTTGATCATCAAGAACAAAGCAAGACTTGTAGTTCAAGGATACACCCAAGAGGAAGGAATTGATTATACTGATGTCTTTGCACCTGTTGCAAGACTTGAGGCAGTTAGGATCTTCCTTGCTTATGCTGCATCCAAGGACTTCATGTTAATCAGCTTGATGTCAAGTGTGCCTTTCTATATGGGGATATAGATAGGGAAGTCTATGTGTGCCAACCTCCAGGATTTGAAGACCCACAACACCTCAACTATGTGTGCAAATTGGATAAAGCTCTATATGGGCTGCACCAGCGCCTAGGCTGTGGTATGAGACTTTGTATCAGTTTATCCTAAAGAATGGCTACACTAGAGGTACCATTGACAAGACTCTTTTCATCAGAAAGTCTGGAAAGGATATTTTGCTTGTTCAGTCTATGTCGATGACATCATCTTTGGTTCTTCAAATGACCAAATGTGTAAGGACTTTGAAAGCATTATGAAGAAAAAGTTTGAGATGAGTTCCATAGGAAAATGGACTTTTTCCTTGGAATTTAGGTGAAGCAAATAAAAGAAGGGTTTTTCATCAATCAATCTAAGTATGTTTCTGTCATCTTAGAAAGATTTGAGATGAAAGATTATAAGCCTGCCAAGACACTCATACCCAGAAACCACAATTTTTGTCCTGACCTTGAAGGGGAGGATACTGATCAACATCAGTATAGGGCAATTATTGGTTCTCTGATGTATCTTACAGCTAGTAGACCTGATATCATGTTCGCTACCTGCATTTGTGCAAGATATCAGGCTGCCTCAAAGGTGTCTCATCTAGTTGACGTTAAGAGAATCCTCAGATACCTCAAAGAGCACCCAAACTAGGTCTCTGGTATCCCAGAAACAAGAATTTCAATCTTTATGGATACTGTGATAGTGACTATGGTGGCTACAACATTGACAAGAAATCCACATCAGGAGGATGTCAATTTCTTGGTGGAAGGATCATCTCATGGCAATGCAAGAAGCAATCCTGTGTCTCTACATCAACTACTGAAGTTGAATACATTGTTGTTGCTAGCTGCTGTGCTCAATGGCTATGGATTCAGAATCAGATGTTAGTCTATGAATTCAACTTCATGAGCACTCCTATCCATATTGACAACAACAATGCTATCTCCATTACTGGAAATCCGGTGAAGCATTCAAGACAAAGCATATTGATATCAGGTACCATTTCATTAGAGATATTCATGAGAAAAATCTAATCAAACTAATCAAAGTTGACTCAAATGAACAATATGTTGATTTGTTCACCAAAGCTTTTGATGAACAAATATTTAAGTATCTCATAACAGCTATTGGGATGATAAACATTGATTAGAGTACCTCTTTTGAAAACCTTTTAACATGTAATGTTCTATGTCAATACAATTTAAGCCCTGGTATCTCTGCAATTTTCTAAGTATAAATTTCTTCCGAAGAGAAATTAACCCTCGGAAGCTATTTTCATATCTTCCGAAGCAAAATTTCTCAAAGGATAATTTTCTTCTCAGAAGAGTTTTTGGTCTCGGAAGAAGCGATTGATCTCATATCAGATCTACTTCCAAGGCTTATACACACTCTCCATTTGGAAAGCAATCCTGACCTTCGAAAGCAAAGTCTTTGCTTCGGAAGTAAGAATTGCCTTCGGAAGACAAATTACCTTCGGAAAAATTCTTTACTCGGAAGAGAGATCTACTGTGTAACGGAAATCTCTTGGGCCCCACACTATAAAAAGCAAAGATTTTGTTAATGATGTCGGATTGTTTAACTGATTTTAACCTTACCGCCATTGTTATTTCTCTCACTAAAACATCACATCACCTTATCCTAACCCCCATTACCGCCTTCCCATCCTCTTTTAAATAATCCCGACTACTCAATTTCATCCTCTTACTTGAAATCTTTACTGCCCTAGAAATTTTCTCTACTCCAACTTTACCCAAGCTCAAATTCATCTTCATTCACCTTTCTCCAATGGCACTCAACCCTCAGCACAATCAAGTCGCACTTCTTGATTCTTCAAGAGATGCTAACTTCTCTGAAATCATTTTTTTCTCACCCAATCATCTTACTACACAGCCCTTACTGTTAACCCCACTGTTTACTCCAATCAGATGGCCGAATTTTGGGAAAATGGTCAAGTCGAAACCCTAAATAGGATTCGTATACTAAGGTCCAACATTTGTGGAGAAGAGTTGGTCATTACTGAACAACTTATCAGGGAGCATCTCGAGCTTCATGATGAAGGAGCTCCTACTGAATTCCCAAAGAAGATTTAGACAACATTTATATCCTCATGGGATATGTGGAGATGTGAGCAGGTCGACAGTCTACAAGTACAACTTCTCCTACAACTGGAAGTTCCTCCTGCATGTTGTTCTCCACTATCTATCCAACAAATTTGGGGGATGGGATCAAATCCCTTATGAACTAGGATGCTTAGTTCATGGACTGGTGAGAGGCCTCCGCTTCAATTACTCAAGATTTGTGTTCACCAATCTCATTAGGAATCTTCAAAGGGAGACATTCTTCATGTATCCCTGATTCATTCAACACATAATCAATTATGAGTTGGAACAGAGTATGCTTGTCTGTGCAGCTGCTCTGACTGTCCCTCACATGAGGCCTACCATCTTCAAAACCTTGGAAAAGGTGTCCACCAACTTCACTAGAAGGTACACTTCTCTACTTCCAGGTATGATTGAGCGTATAGCTCCTGGTGACATCCCTATTCACCCCACAGGTGATGAACCCACACCAGCAACCACCTCCACAATGCCAACACTACCTTCTCTACCCATCACCATCACATACCATAGACGCCCTAAACGAACCCTTGTTCAATCTACTCTGGTTGAGCAAGCACCTCATGTTCAATCCAAAAAGACTAGAGTGGAAATATGGGCTCCCACTCAGTCTGAGGTCTCACCATCCTTCTCATTCGACCTTAATTTGGGTTTTGAGTCTCCTCAGTCTCAAACCCATGAGCCCGAAATCCAAACCAACAGCCCTCAGGATGAGTATCTACACTCTTCTGAGCAGCCAACAAGGGACAGCCCCAGTAAAGGCTCAATGCCTGTAGACATTGACCAAGGTCCCGAGTCAGTAGGCTTAACATCCCTATCTTTCACTGACCTTCTCTTTAAAACTGATGAAAAGATAACATCTCTCCATGGCAATGAAGTTTATCTACAACACCCTCTCCAAGATCAACAAAGCCCAGTGAGATCCCTTATTTCTAGCCCTCATCAGCAACCCATAACTGAGGTGAGTCCCATTGATGTGGAGGTGACTCATGCAGATCCAGCTGCCACTACAGAAGGTGCCTCAATGGACCTTATGGATAGTGGTAACATATCTGAGACTGAATATGTGGCAACCATGCCGTTTGATGACTCTGAAAGAGACATCATTCAGCAAGGGAAACCAGGGTGCCAAGAAACCACATCTGGTGGTGAGGCTGAACATACTAGGTATGTTACCTCATCTCCACGTGATTCTTCAAATGAAGATGAGGAAAGCATGCAACTCCTCAAAAGACCTTCTGTCTAAAGTCTCAAATCTTGATCCTTGGTTAGGACTTTAGAAGTAAGGTCCGCTACTAAGCAACTGAGATTTACAATCTCAAGGCTGAACTAGCTAAGAAACAGACCTAGAGATCTATTAGGCATGTACTTGTTCAGGTCTTATTGACTTCTTCCTCTAGCTCATCTAGCTCTCAAGATGATGCAGCCAAAAAGGGGGAGAATGTTCAGAAACAAACACTTGAGGACCCACAGACTCATACTTCAACCTCAACATCTTTTACTCCTGTCATCACTTTGTCTGAGCCATCTCAAGTTGTTAGGATCTCAGCCTCTAGGTTTAATCGATTGAATAGATATAGCAGCGGAATAGCTTAGAATTAGACAAATTCAAGCAAGAACATTCGATATAAAGCGATAAAAGAATTTTGTTATAGAGAGAGAAAATCAGACAAAAGGAATATTGCATTAAGATTGTCGGCCTCAATGGCACGATTACAGGTGAGTCATCTTTCCTTATAAAGGAAAGAATGACGTAGGCTGATGTCACCTGAAAGTGACATGTAACCGTTTTATAACTACTGATGTTTACAACTACTGAAGATGTCAACAACTGACATCTTCTTACAAATGTTCCTAAGTGTTAAACATCTTATTTACAACTACTGAAAAACATAAACTACTGATACTACAACAACTGAAGAACAACCTCTTCAGTTGTTTACAAGTACTGAAAAGAAAAGTAAACAAACTACTGAAAGAAAAAGAAAACTACTGAAGAGAAGAAAAACATCACAACAACTGAAGAAGCCCTCTTCAGCTGTTGTCATCAGCTGTTAACATCAGCTGATGTCTTCAGTAGTTGAACATCAGATTGTCTTTCAGCTGTTGATCTTCAGTCTTTGTCTTCAGTACTTGTTGAAGTCTTCAGACTTTAGATCTTCAGCTGTTGTCTCAGTCTTGTCTTCAGTACTTCAGACGTACTTCAGCAGTTGTATTTTTCAGACTTTGTAGAACAGCTGATCAGGTCTTCTTCAGCTGTTGTGATGTCCTGTGGGACTTAGAGGTTTCTCTGATCAGGATCATTGGTTCTTTTGGTCCAACAAACTCCCCCTGAACCAATGCAGCCAAAACCTCTAAGTTATTGACGAGTCCCACTTATTTTGGCAGATAAATTGGTCTTTTTATCCTCTTGATCAGAGAGAAGTGACCCTTTTTCAGCACCGGCCTGGGAGAAGTCTCTGATGATCTGTTTGGCAGGATATGGTTGGGAGCTCTGTATTGGGGACTTGGACACCGAGCTGTTACCCCAACCATGAGATCTACTTCCCGTGTATCAGCCTATATGATTCCCTGGTGTAAGCCCTTAGAAACAGATGATTGTCATCCATTGTCAGCACCTCGGGCACACCATCAAATAATCCTTCTCGCCATACACTTCAGATATGTACTGGCCTGTTTTCCATTCTTGAGCTCAACCGTGGTTATTGTCTATAAGCAAACTCATCTGGATGAGTCCCTTCTAAGAGCAGGTTGAGCTCTTTGTGTTGAAGTTTTCAAGTCTTTTGTAAACCAATCCCTTCTTTATAATTTGTTCTCCAACATCTTTTGAGGTGGTTGTTTTGGCTTCATAGGCTTTCTGAACTCTTCAACAATTTCCCAAGGTGACACTACAAGAACCACAGTGATGTCTTCGTCGACAACTCTCTTCACTTGGCCCTTGTATTTTGAAGGAATTTCTTTCTTGACAACCGATGTGCCACCCTAGGATCAGGCCATATCCTTACTCTTTCCCTTGGTATTGAAAGGTATTAGCAAGGGTGTACAATCTTAATACTTCTTTCTTCATGCTAATCATTGAAGAGGATGTGGCATATGCTTTGTCAATGTTTCAGCATTTCCTCATCATGTCTTTGCATCTGTTCCTCTTCAATCTTATCATTACATCATGCATTTGAGAAGCAGGAGTGATGGACATTGGTTTAGCCTTAGCAAAGTAATAACTGCAGAGAGTAGCAGTGGCAGTTGTCTTCATCCTCCTCTCATCTTCATCAGGCCTCAGTACCTTTCTTTCTTTGGCTAGGTACATCACTGGCAATGGGTTTGGGGGTAAGGATTTGGTTTTGTGGGTTGGATGGGGTTTAGAGGGTAAAGGGGTTGTTTTAGTGGGTTGTGGAGATAGTGATTTTGAGGATTGAGGCTTTTCAGACTGTTTTAGCATTTTGGCTGTAAGGGAGGCTTTGGTAAATTTTGTCAGTTCTTTTCGATTCCCAACCCCAGCTTCATTCATACCTCAATCACTAAACTTTGGAGTATGCTTCAGACGAACAAATCTGTGGTTATTGCCAAGATGTTGTCCCTGGTCCAGGCCCTTATTTCAATCGAGATCTTCCCAAGTATTTAGCTATAAATTGATCATTATCTCCAGCCTTTCTCTTTCTAAGGCATCATAGCTAGCCCATCTTGAGTTGATCCTCTGTTTCCCACCTTCTGATCTCGGAGTCTAGTTGTTGGATGTCAAAACCCTGCCTATAAACTGCTCAATGATTTTATCCATTGAACGGTTATGGTTGGCATCAGCTTCTTTCACAATATTCAGCTCCTTCTCCTTCTCAGACTTCCTTTTCTCTTTTGATATGTGACATGAAGTCTTTTTGACTTTCATTCACTTCAGTTCCCTTCTCACTCTCCTTCTCCTTCTCAGTTACCTTCTCTGATTCTTTCTCCTTCTCCCCATCTATCCTCTTCCTTTTTCCTTTAACTGACTGACTCCCCCTTTTTGGTTGCATTGGGGGCAAGGGTTTGAGCAGTAGTAGAAAGGGATTTAGTCACCAACTCCTCCACCAAGGGTTGTATTATGTAGGAAGCCTCTCATCAATGGCTTGATCACTATATCTGTGATCATGGGAGTGATGAGAGGTAGGGATTTTGAAGGTTAGCACTGATTGATCAGGATGGTTCTGTTCCTGAGATCAGTGGCCGAAAGCAGAGGGGTGGCTTGGAAGTATATATTGGCTCAGTGTGTAGGGGACCTTCAGAAGAAGGTGCCATCTGTGGGTGTATTGTGGTGGCAGATGGACTTGCATCCTGAGACATCTTGGCCAGCAGCTCTTTGAGTGCTAACCTCATCCTCTAGAATGGTGTTTTGAGCAACTACATCATAGAAGAAGCTCAGGTCATATCAGTTGATACTGAATCACCTGACCTCCTGACAGAGTCAGAATGAACATGCCTTGAGTGTAGATCAATTATAGCATGTGCCCTTGTTCTTGGTTCTGGGGACTTCCAGCCTCAGGACTATGTCCTTCATCAGCTGTTGCCGCTGGTGAGGTCTTAGAGATGTTACCAACTGCATCCTGGTCATTTGCTGAGTCAGGGGCAGTGGCAGCCTCACCAGAAGTTCGCACCTCCTTATCTACACTAGAAGATGGAACATGATAACCCCTGTGCTGTGGGTTGACAGAAGCATTGTGATCCTCCCCCTCAGGTGTTGAGGTTATCCCAGTAGTGATTGGTGTTTGGGCGGGGGGTGAGGAATGCAACTGTGTCAGCACCTTTGCAACAATTATTTTAGGGCTTTGAGGGGCGGTTGCATCAGGAGAGGGTGTGGAAGCAGTGTGCACCCGGACAAGTGGTGCTCTTCAATGGTAATCCCCTCAAGTGAGGAGGATCCCAGCAGTGTGGCTTCCCTTTGAATGGTTGCATCAGGTTCCTTTTGAGAGGAAACCTGAGCGGCTTCGGTTGGTGGAGTCATAGTCTCTACGGGGGGGTTATTTCCAGCAGAGATAACCTGCCTTGGTGCAGCAGGAGCATCCACAGGGGACTCAACTCCTGGAGTAGCTTTCTTAGGCTTCTTCTTAGTGGGTTTGGAGGGGGGACTTTGGATGTGGAAGTGGAGGCTGTGGGTTCCATCTGCGTGGGTTTGCGCAGCTTGGCAGCCTGTTTGAGAGTTTGGTCAGTGTGTGTCGGGAGTATACCTCCGGCAATACAGCCAAGCAGGGACTCCCAGACCAACTAGTCCCTCAGCAAAAAGCTGATTCTCTATTATGGCCATTATAAACCGAGGATATAGTATCCAACGGTTAGAAAGTGGTTTTGTGGCCATATCCTTGAGTTCAGAAAAATTATTTCAGAAAAGTTTAGTGGTTTTTGTTCAAGGATAGAGACAAATACTTGTTGCCATCTGGAAGACAGTTGATCCCAAGAGGAAGTCTTCGGGGCCAGGCAAACATTTACCATATGAAATATCAAGCGTTCAGCATCTGGAAAATGTTTCTTCAGGATTGTGAAGCACTAAGATCACCCTGATATCCATGTTGTCCAAATGAAAGATCAAGTTGGCGCTTAGGATATCCAACAGGGTAGGCAGCATCATCTAGCAGTAATGTGGGACGGATGGTAGCAGTAGAGATGACCACCTTATGAGAGTTGATGGACGAATGGATAGATTCTCCATTAACGGTCACATTCGTCCAAACTGATGTAGCGAATCGGCATAAATGATTGGATTTAAGAGGAAAGCCGTTTTCAGTGGGGATTGGACCATAAGATCTATAGCATTATCAAATTTGGTCCAGAAGGGCGATTTTGTGAGGTACGCGACACAGTTGTGTCGAGGCTTGAGTTGCATGGTCGCCATTAATGAAGGTGAAAGGTTTTCAGAGCTTTTGAAATTTAGGTCGTGAAAGAATGAAAAACTCTGAAAGAGGGATCAGGTATATATAGGGTACGGGTATGAAACGACTGAAGGTTTTGGTGTTAGTCATCAGTATTTGAAACAACTAATGACGTGGTATGAACTTTTAGAGGTTTGAAACGACTGAAGGTATTGGTGTGGTCAGCAGTTATAAAACAACTGAAGACATGGTGTTTACAATCAGACGTTGAAACAACTGAAGTCTCTGATTTAGGCATCAGTAGTTTTAAAAACTACTGAAGACAAGTTGGACTTCAGATGTTGAAACAACTGAGGACTTGGTATTAGTCATCATAGTTGTGAAACTACTGAAGTCCGTGGTTTTGCCATCAGTTGTTGTAAACAACTGAAGACTTGGTGTTAGTCATCAGTAGTTGTGAAACTACTGAAGACATGGTATTGCTTCAGTTGTTTATGAAGAACAGCAGTTTGTGAACTACTGAAGAGAGAGTACTCATCAGTAGTTGTCGTCAATTCAAAGCCTTTCAGCTGTTTCATACTGTCCTCAACACTTACTCATCAGCCTTTTTGCTGTTTTCAGTTGTTCATAGGACATCAGTACTTATCTGTTTCTACTGATTTCAGTAGTTGTAACTACATCAGTAGTTTAGAACAGATAAAGTACAGTACTTAAAGCATTTAGCCTTCAGTAGTTATAAAAACTACTGAGGGTAAAATAACTCATCAGTACTTATATGTGACATGGTTACCAATGATCATCAGTAAGTACTGAGATCATCAGTAGTTGTCACTTATTCTAGCTGCAGCATACCAAGCCTTAACACCAGGTTGTGGAAGTTGAACTATCCAAAGGCTTAGTAAAAATGTCTGCAAGCTCATCAGCACTAGGCACAAACATAGGATTAATTAGACCCTTTTCAAAACAATCTCTTATAAAATGATGTCTAATTTCTATATGTTTAGTCCTAGAGTGCTGGACTGGATTTTTGACAATGCAAAGAGCTGAAGCACTATCCATTAATAATGGAGTCTTAGTCTCTGTAATGCCATAATCCAAAAGTTGATTCTGAAGCCAGAGTATTTGGGATGTACAACATGCAGCAGCAATGTACTCGGCTTCAGCAGTGGATGTAGCAACAGATGTTTGTTTCTTACTCTGCCAAGAAATCAAACAGTTGCCTAGGAATTGACATCCACCAGAAGTTGATTTCTGGTCAACTTACACCCTGCATAGTCACTATCAGAGAAAGCAACTAATTTGCAAGAATGTCCAGTGGAATACCATAAGCCTAGAGATTGTGTACCTTGCAGATATCTAAAGATTCTCTTGACTGCAATCAGATGAGACTCCTTAGGTGCAGCCTGAAATCTAGCACAAACACATGTAGCAAACATAATATCTGGTCTAGAAGCTGTTAAATACATCAAGGAACCATCATACATCTGTAAAGAGTTTCATCAACATCTTTACCTTTCTGATCAACATCCAATTGTGTGGTGTTGCACATGGGAGTAGAACAGGGTTTACAGTTTTGTAAATCAAACTTATTCAAAAGATCTTTTGTGTATTTAGACTGATGAATGAAAATTCCATCAGCTTTTTGTTTGATTTGCAAACCTAGAAAGAACTGTAATTCTCCCATTGCACTCATTTCAAACTTCTGTTGCATTAAGGTTTGGAAATCCTCACACAATTTGGGATCAGAGGATGCAAATATAATTCATCAACATAAATTTGAACAAGTAGCTTATGCTGATCCACCTTCTTAATAAATAAAGTTTTATCTATGGAGCCTCTAGTGAAATTATTCTGTAGAAGAAAGTTTGATAAGGTCTCATACCAGGCTCTAGGTGCTTGTTTCAACCCATAAAGACCTTTATCAAGCTTATATACCCATTCTGGGTGCTTATTATCCTCAAAACCTGGTGGTTGACACACATAAACTTCTTCTTTTATGTTACCATATAGAAAAGCACTTTTGACATCCATTTGAAAAACTTTAAGATTGTGGAGTGCAGCATAGGCTAAAAACAATCTAATTGCCTCCAGTCTGGCTACAGGGGCAAAGGTTTCATCATAATCAATACCTTCTTCTTGTGCAAACCCCTGCACAACCAGTCTGGCCTTGTTCTTAACAATTAGCCCATTTTCATCAGTTTTATTCCTAAACACCCATTTAGTGCCTATTGCACACTTACCTGGGGTAGAGGAACAAGCTCCCACACTTGCTGTTTCTTGAACTGAAGAAGCTCAAGCTGCATGGCTTCAACCCATCCATTGTCTCTCAAAGCTATATGATAGTTCTTCGGCTCTAGCTGACTGATGAAGAGAGCATAGAAGCAGAAATTGGACAACTGGCTTCTGGTTGAAACACCAGCATTGATATCACCAAGGATTTGAGACATTGGGTGATTTTTCAGCTCTTGGTAAACAATCAAATCTGTGCAAGTGTTTGTAGGATCTTCAGCAGCAGCAGATGTTGATGCAGATTCTTGAAACCATGAAGATGGTGGCAACTCAAATGAAGTTGAGGATGCAGAAATCTCATCAGCATTTGTTGTGGATGGTGCTGCTGGAGCTACAGTAGCATCAGGTTTAGAGGACCCAGGCAGTTGGTCACTAAACCTGAAGATGTGATTACTACTATCATCATCATCTTCAGTAGTAACACCAGTGGTGAACTGTTGACAGGAGCAACAGCAGGAGATTGATAAGGAACATATTGCAGTATGTCCAAATCAAAGAGCTCCACAGGGCTTTGTGGAATCTTGTCCTTTGGAGATTCATTGAACTTGACATGTAGAGTCTCTTCAACCATCTTTGTTCTGCAGTTGAAGACTCTGTATGCCTTGCAAGTTGATGAATAACCAACAAAATACCCTGCATCCACCTTAGGATCAAATTTCTGGAGCTGATCCTTTGTGTTGAGAATGAAACAGGGACACCCAAATGCTCTAAAAAATGAAATGAGAGGGGCCAAATGATGTAGAACTTCATATGGAGTCTTCATTAACCTCTGATTTATTAGCACTCTATTCTGCACATAGCATGCTGTGTTGACAGCTTCAGCCAAAAGGTCAATGGCAGTCCAGAATCAGCCAACATAGACCTTGCAGCTTCAATGAGGGTCCTGTTCTTTCTCTCCACAACTCCATTCTGTTCAGGAGTTCTTGGAATACTAAACTGTCTCTTTATTCCCTTGGAAAGGTAGAACTCATCAAGTGTATTGTTCCTGAATTCTGTTCCATTGTCACTTCTAATACACTTGACTGAGAGGGAATACTGCTTCTCAGCATACAACACAAAGTTTATGATCTTCTGTGCAGCTTCATCCTTTGAATGTAGAAAGAAAGTCCATACAAATCTGGAGTAATCATCCACAATTACCAGACAGTATTTCTTCTGTGCCATGCTCATCACTCTCACAGGACCAAAGAGATCCATGTGAAGAAGTTGTAAGCAGGCAGTGGACTTTGATTCTTCAATAGGTGGAAATGAAACCTTGTGCTGTTTTCCTTTCAAACAACACAAGTTGTATTTCAAATCGACCCAAAGATGTTCAGAGATCTCTACAGATTCTTCACCAAGTTTCTGTTGAGATCCTCTACTGATCAGCCAAGCCCAGATGCTGCAATGATTTACTTTGGAGCCAAAGAGCTTCAGAGGCTAACTGCACCTTCTACCACTGTGGAAGAAGTTGGTCAGCCTAAGGTCCACATAGAACCTAAGATTCATTTCGAAGGGGAAATAGGGACTGACGGCCCAGCAACTGAAACAGCCAGGATAGAATCTGCATCTTCTCAAACTTTTGAAGCTGAAGTTAAAGCCTTGGAAGAACAAGCTGAGTCTTTCGAAGCTGAAATGGAAGCTACGGAAGGACTGTTCAAGATGTCCAAGGAACTGATCATCACAGATGCTATCCTAGAAATGGCATCTGAGGTGAACAGTGAGGACCTTCTAAATCGACCTCTATCCCAGACACCCTCTCTACCTCTTTTTACAATTAGAATCCACTCTACAAGAACAACCACAGTCAGGCTCTTCTAAAAATAACAAAGGGAAAAGGAAGACGGCTATGGAAGAGCTTCAGGAAGAGGAAAAGATTTAGAAATTAAAGAAGAAAGGAATACTTCCAACTGAGAAGTTGCTAGCTGCTAGTACAAAAACAGCTGCAGCCAATCAGGAGGCTGTCAAAAATAAAAGGAGAGAATAGATAATTGATCAGCTCATCCAATTGAGAGCTGCCAATGAAGAAACACTCCTCCTACCACTAGAGGAGTTAGTGGAACTGGAAAAGGCAACTAGACTGCAACTTGAGAAACAACAGGAAGCAGCCAGGTTGGCCTTAGAGAAAGATAAAGAAGAAGAATAGAAGGAGGCTGACTTGCAGTAGAGGAGAGAAAGGATAGAGTTCCTAATCTCCAAAGGCTTCAATCTTCAAGAACTCTCTCCACACACAATGAAACAATCCTTTGGCTTTACAACAAAGAGCAGGATCAAATGGAGAAAGAAAGAAGAAAGGCTGCAAAAGAAAAGCTAAAGGAAAGGAAGAAGAAGGAGGAAGAAGCAAAGACCACTGCAACCAGAAAGCTCAGTGAAAAGGCCTAGAGGAAGGACTATCTCCGGGCTCATGGCTTCTCTGGAAGACAAATGGGTCCCATTCAGAGAGGACACTCCAACAGATTGTCAGTGAAATCAAGGCTGACATCTGCTTGGGAAAGAGAAAAGAGATGTACAAAAGGGTAAAGGGGATGACCTTCACGGCAACTACTCAACCACAACCTGAACCCACAACCTTACCCTTCACCATCAAGACTGAGCCCTTCACCCCTAAACCCACATCCTTACCCTCACCCGTCTCATCACCTCAACCACCTAAACTTCCCATCCTTCAACCAAAAACACTTCCCAGAACCCCTGAACCACAATCTACCCAACAACCATCCCCTCAGCCTTTTCAACATCTCTCTCTTGAGGAGTTCAAGGTAATCAAGACTAAGCTCATCAACTGCACAACTTTGAGCGAAGTCTCATGTGATGAAGATTTTATCAATACCACCTATGTTGATGGATCTTCTTGTTCCCACACAAGAGATCTATTCCTTGATTTACCTAGAGGAACATTGGACCAGGAAGCTAGACTTCTGGGTCTCAACTTAGATTCATTGAATGATGAAGAGAAGAAACTTAGAAGGAAACTGGTGACTCTGCTGGATACTAAGAAAGAGGACAAGATTCCCAGTCAGTCTCTTGTGCCTAGAAAAGGAATAATCCGGTGGAGGTTCGATGAAACTTCTCACAAATTTGTTGTTGAGAGGGAGAATGGCGAAGTCAACAGACTTAATGCAACCTCTCTGTTACACTCCAGCAGATTTGATATTGTTGAGCTAGCAGAGAAGCCATTCTCCAACCCCTCCAACTCTGAAACTGCTACACTCATCAGCAATCATCTCAGCAGTCTTCATCTAGCCAAGCTAACTGCAAAGGCAAGATTGAAGAAGAGTTAAGATTAAGGAGACAGGAAGACAAGGAAAGACCTCCTACCAAAGGCACTGTCTTTCTACAGATGGTAGAGGGTCCTGAATTGGAACCTATAGTTAGATGGGAATATGATTATAGTTCCCATCAACTAACTTTCTTCAGAGGGCAACAACAGAGGGTGCATATTATCCATGGTGACAGACTGGACTTCCTGTCTACCAAGGATTTGTACAAACTTCTCAACCCCACATCAGGGAAGAACAAAGAAACAGATAAATATCTACTCTCCTTGGTGCTGAAAGTTTTGAGAAGCAGAACAAGTGAGGTATTGGTAGCATCAGCCTAGGGGAGTTTGTTAGATCAAGAAGAGGCTGGTACAACCAAAATCACATCACTTGGACAATTTTGGTGCTACATGCAAAGGCTTCCGAGGCTTAGCATGGAACTTCTGAAGGTTGTAGAGTTCTTCCGAAGATAAAGTGAAAGATCAGCTTCCAAAGACAGAACACTACTTCCGAAGTCAAGAGCTTGCTTCCGAAGGTTAAGTCTTAGAAGAGCAATCAGAAGACTACTTCCAAAGTATGAAGGAAAGAAGAAGTTCCCAAGCCTTAGAAGAAGCAGCCTCTTCCGAAGTATAAGTGGCTTCGGAAGTACTTGTTCTTCCGAAGCCATTTAACCTTCGGAAGTGTTGGACCAAAAGAACCAATGAGCCAAATCAGAAAAACCTTTAAGTCCCACAAACATCATAACAACTGTAGTGGTCTACAACAGCTGAAGACAAAGTCTGAAGACAACAGCTGAAGACAAAGTCTGAAGACAAAGTCTAAAAACAACAGCTAAAGACAAAGTCTGAAGACAACGTCTGAAGACAACTGCTGAAGACAAAGTCTGAAGACAACAGCTGAAGACAAAGTCTGAAGACAACTGCTGAAGACAAAGTCTGAAGACAACTGCTGAAGACAAAGTCTGAAGACCAAGTTCTTAGAAGTTGTCACAACAGCTGAAGTAGTTCTTTTCCGTAGTTGTGATGGTTTACTTTTCAGTAGTTTGTAATTAGTAGTTTTATTTTATGTAAAACATCTGAAGTTCTTACACTTCAGATGTTATAACTTCAGTAGTTGTAGTTTTAGCTTGTACTTAGCTTTTTGTGAAGGTGTCCTCAGTTGTTGTGGACATCTTCAGTAGTTTAGTCTACTTTCAGTTGTTTGTATAAATCAGTTAGCTGTCACTATCAAGTGACATCAACTGATGTCATATTCTTTTATAAAAGGAATGTTGACCTAATTTCTTTGTAGCCGAAGCTTGTGCGTGAATGAAAATATTCTCTTTGCAGAAAACTGTCTCTCTCTATAACCTTCACTGTTTGATTGAATATTCATATTATTTTGCTTAAATTTCGTCTAATTCTTGTTCTATTCCGCTGCAAATCATAATATAATTGATCAAACTAGATCCCGATCCTTTCAGGAAGACACTGCTATGAACCAGTGGACATAAGTATGGTCTCTGACACTCCGCTGTAGACCTCTGATACTACATGGCGTTTTCTCAAAGAGCCATGCAATTGACCATACTTTATTCCACTATTTATCTTTGTATGATAGTACGTGTTACCAACTTTAGTTGGTGACAAAAGGTAAGTCAGGGACATGTCCTGACTACCAAATCTCAGATAAGACTTTATCTGAGATACCTTAAACTATAGTCTTGTAGTATAGGCTTTAGTTATAGGATCTCAGCTGGTATCAAAGTATATCCGGCTGTAGGTAGTATTATATATAGTTTCTCATTGTAACTTGAAAAGATAAGCTTGTAAGAGTCTTGTAATATTTGAGTTGAGAAGCAATATATGCAAGTACGTTGAAAATTACTTTTTGTATTCTGTATTATTTACTATATTGTGATCAACTCTTATTGACTCTACCTTCATCCAAGTGCTGTTCAAAGTGAGTTTGAGAGAAAAACTAAGTGTTAAGTGACCCTTAACCGATCCTGCACCTATAAACCTGTTTTAGGATTATAATATTGGATGCAATTTCTTTTTAAAACCTCGCCTTACTTTGATGGTATATCAAACTAATGCAATCTTTTTCGTCTTTTTAAGTGTGAAAAAATAAAATATAACTGATGTGATAAGTTAAGTGAGGTGTTACTTGTAACAAAATGAAAGGTTTCTTATTTTTTGAGCCCCATGTATCTCTATAACCATTTGGTCAGCAAGAAATCAATAGCATTAACTAGCGGACCGTACGCACATTGATGTGTTTTCTACTTTTCTTGTGAAAGGTAAAAACATAATAAACCTGAACTTGAACAGACGTATCTGGTGATCTCGACCGCATGCACATTTGTGTGTTTTCTACTTTTCTTGTGAAAGGTAAACACATAATAAACCTGAACTTGAACAGACGTATCTGGTGATCTCGACCACATGCACATTTGTGTGTTTTCTACTTTTCTTGTGAAAGGTAAACACATAATAAAATATAAGGTTGTTGGATTTTAATTAACCCAACATTCATTAATTAGCCGAGATTAATCTCAAACTCTGAAAAGTTTGCTGACATTTTTTAACTTTAAATTTATTCTTCTTTAACGATTTCTTACTAACTGAAAGTTAACCCCGTTAGAAAATGTTTATATTTGGCTGTATACTTGCATACAAAATTATGAATAAGATTTGAATCATAAAGTAGTAATAAGAATACGACGAACTAACTAATCTGGTTCAGGTCGTTATATACCGTGATACACATGTAAGAAGATTAGCTATGAACAAGATTTTCCCTCTTGTGTGTTTCTTTTTCTCTTTTAGTTGTAACAAAAAACCTTATAGATTCTAAAAAGTCTAACAAATTACTTTTAGTTAACAAAAATTAATTGTTAAATACAGATCAAATGTATATAAAAACATGATTTCACAAATATTGTTACTGAAAATGAGTAGACAGATCACATAATTAAGTATATAACCACGAAATTATTTCTTTCATTGGACTTTTATTTGATTGCATAATATTAATACCCATCTGTAAGCCGGACAATATAACTACTTGATCAAATCGTAGAATTATAACAATATCATGTTTTAAATATAAAAATTCAATAAAAGAACGATCATCCAAACATGAAAATATATTTTGTGACCTATACAAAAAAATATCTCTGGTAAATAATATTTTTTTTGTAAGACTGTTCTGATCCGAAATCATTTTGATCCATTACCCAACCTGACCAACACATCTGAATTGTGACATTTAGTTTTTTTTAAGGATAATGAGCCAATGATTGTCATATGATACATATACTACTCACTTTAGTCTAATTGTTTGAGTGTTACCCATCCTATGCCATATATGTTTAACTACTAAGAAACATACGGAGCCATAAATTCTTTCTATTTGTTTACTCTATGCATTGGTAGACTACTTGACTACTTTTAAAACAAATAGTAGAGGATTTGCACCTTTGATAGTTTCTAACCGTAAATAAAATAAATTTTATCTTGATGATCAACACTTAAATAATCACTGATGGTGATTTTCTCTTAACAATAGCTTGTCTTACCATACAAAACATGAACCTCCGAACATGATTACCTACATGTTGAAATGTTACCCATAATAGTATTCAATATTAACTACCTAAGAAAAATATATATTTTACTAAACATGAAATTAGGGGAATGAACGATTGTTAACCCACCTTTATTGTGATAAGTTGTTAACACCAACGTGACAAACACCTACACCATCATTATATAGTGCAACTAACTTTTACATCATGTTACACCACTAATGTAACAATTCACCCCCCCCCCCCCCCAATGTTCAAAATTAAACTACGTTAAAAGATTCTTTGACACCGTAACTCTAACTTATAGTGACGATATGGTCTGCTGTTGACCACTAGTTAAGTTAATAGATTATCCCAATAAAAGGGTTAATTATTCACTCTAATAATCTGTAGCCCCATGTACCTGTCAAGGTTGAACAACACCAATTGTAAGGCAATGATAAATGCTAACATAAATATTCAAGCATTGCAAGCAGGTTTACATTCATGATTTTGTACAAAATATCAAAAACTAATTATATAGTTTATGTACTAAATAATTCAGTGTAAGCACATGTCTAAAATTATTATTCTGAAGATCACTCGCATTTTCAAAAATATTCATATATCAACAGATGATCATATGGATGAACCAAAAAACATAAGACATAATAGAAGCACCTGCACCAACATACAAGTATACACATGTGCATATATATAAAATAAAAAATAAAAAGGGTTAAGGTCGGCATGGTTTACACGACTATTCCAAGTTCCCATCCGTAAGCCGGACAACTTAATCGTGAACCAAACCATATAATCTGACTAGTGTGCTTCAGTTTATAAAGATTGCTTCAGTTTATATACATTAATGCATTTTCTTTACATCAAGATAAGCATAAACTTTCAGTTGCTGAGCATAAAGACAACAGATCATACTTACGAAGTGCAGGGTCAAACTTTGTTAAAAACAACAATAAAGAATTCACCAAACTTGAATAGAAAATGTACAAAAACAACAAAAATTAAAAGAGGTTGATAACTTTTCACCAGCAGTTGATTCTTCTGTAGGAAAGTTGGTTACAAGAAATTGTTCATCAAACCACCTTTTCTATAATCACTCATTTACAATTTGCAAAATACTCATTTGGATCTTCTTCATCAGAATCAAATTCAACCTGCATGAAAGAAGTAATTACAATCAGGATAATATTTTGGAAACTAGACTCAAATAAAGAATAACCCTTTTGAAGGGAATATTTAAGGTTCACATTTTCATCTCTGAACCATCCTCCATGGCAATCGCGCTTCCAACCAGCTGCTGTAAATTTAAGTTCCCTCTCCCTGCGCTCTCGATAATCTAATGGCAGCTGCACAACATCATTACCTGTTGCCTCCGTTTGAACAAAGCTCGAGTTGATCAAATTATATGGCGCCTTCTCAGAGTTTGGGCATCTAGATTGGCTGTTAACTGCAGTAGGTTGTTCAGGATGACTATGGTGAAGTACCTCAAAAGTGGCCTTTCGTGTTTTTTCAGTTAGTGGTTTGCTAGCTAAGTTTGTGTGACCAGTTTTGGTCATGGAAGTAGAATCTACCGACAAGGCTATTCGTTTATTCATCTCATATTTTCTTTCTTCTTCTCTTTGTCTGAGCTTAGTTTCTGCAGCAAGATGGCGTTTTGATTTCGCGTGAATCTGCAGATTGATTCCCAATAAACAGCATTAGGTGTTTGAAAGTCAACATTGGGAATGAAGTTAAGGTTAGCAAGATAGGTAATTACAAGCATGAAAAGGTTCAATTCATGCTCCACAAGACAAAAATCTTGAAGAAACAACATGAAACAAGAAGTTGTTTAAGTGCCTCAGTGTGAATCGCATCTGATATTCAACTTTAACCAGAAAACTTTCATAATTAAGTGCTATTTAAACATGCACACAAACATGAAATAATCCATTTTCTAATCATTTTTTTCTAAAAGGCTTTTTGGATCGCTACCGACTCACCCGACCATCTCCATTACTAGAATACAGAACCATGAGGCTCTAGGTTAGCACGTCCCCAAAAGGAAGTTCTTACATCAGCCCGTCCCATTAAAAACTTGAGACCAACCCTTAAAAGGAAACCTACCTTGGGTAAAAAAAAACTCACTTGACAACCTAATATTTCTACTTTTAACTTTACATGTGAAACTTGAACTCAAAACATCAGTTTCAATTAGAAAATAACTCCATCAGGATGCAAAATCGAAAATCCATGTATTTCATGGAGCAGATAAAGAATGAGGTACAGAGGAATCAAACACCGTGAGATAACACAAATTTCTCATATCAAACCCTAACATAAGGGAAGAACACCCAATCCACAAACCACTAGCAGTCAAATTGAATCAATAAGGGCATAAATTTCTAGGGTTAGGGTTTGAAGGGGAACTGAGAACATACAGATAGCATTAGAGGGGTATCGATGAGGGGATTATGAGGGCACACGAGGCACGCATATTTGCCGGAAGAGAGCTTCCTGTAGGATGAAGAATGATCGCCCAAGAGGAGATCGTCGACTCTCCTTTTCCGGTGGTGTGCTTCTCTTCCCCAACTGTCTCCTCCATACACGCTCATTGATACACTGGATCCAACATACAAATACAATGTTGCATACACATCACCTATTTGTTCCTTAACATTTGTAGATTTGTAATGTGCCCTAATGTCATAAAACATGTTAGAATTTGTGTCACTCTCATGTGATAAGATGCTGTAAGCACAATAGCAAATGATATAGACGCCCGGTCTGGTTCATTAAAACCGTTTTGACGTTGATGGGGTCTAAGAAGCAATGCCACTGAAGGATAAATGGCAACTTAGTCCTTCAGTATCATACGTTCATCAACTACTAACTAGTGGAAATTAAGATCAGTTACAAGTTGCTAGTAACAATACAAATTAGTGGTAATTGATCTTTTGTGAAAACTACGATAACTAGGAATTGACCAAGTAATGGCAACTAAAGCATCAGTGGCAACTAAGTTGTAGGTGCCATTAAAATCAACATTAACTAGGCGATAAGTGTTAAGTTACAACTGATAGATTTTTCACTTGTGTTGCTGATAGTTATAACCACTATTAGTTGTATTCATTTATGAAGAATTGCAATGTATTTCTTCAATTACTATGATGATTTGATCTCTATATAAAGGGATTCATTTAGTCTGTACAAAACAGGAACTGACATAAAAAACATTCTTGTTTTTTAAACACTTTCTATCTTATTAGTTATTTATATTGCATATACACATGTTGGAATATTGAGGCTGAAACTACTCATAACATGCTCATATGTTGATTACTACCGAAGATACAATCAACTCTTAATAGACTCTATGTTTAACTTTGCCACTTTAAAAGATCCTCTGCCCACTTGTCACTTAATTTTGTTTGTCTTGTTATTTACTTTATGTTAACCAATAACAATACACAATCATGGTATGCTATATTATGTAGATTAATGGCTAAGGTCAAGACATAGATCTGTAAATGAGTTTTTTTTGTTTTTCAGTTGGTAGTCTACGTGTAATAGGTGTAGTTCTTAGTATAAAACTTTTTAATGTAACAGCCGATAGGTTTAGGCTATCCATACTTGCCTTTGTACATTGTATAGTAACTTGTAATATTTTAATGAAATATATAAAAGAACTTGAAGTAATTATATGTTATTTTTCTATTGTTTTATTACATTTGTGAGAGTTGTTAATACTTGCTAACAAAGTTTCTGCATTTGCTAATCAATATTATTGAAACATTTTTTATTACTTTATTAAAAAATCTATTAACATGAAATACTTTTATCTGATAGTGATTAACATAATTCGGAGGCAACGAGGTTTTGGGTTTGATTTTGGGGGAAGTCAATGGTTCCAAAAGCAAATAGTTGATAGATGCGATCACATGAGTCATTTCTTTAGTGTTCTCTAATTGGGCTAAATTATGGTTTTCGATCTATGGTGTCATGGCCAAAATAGGGTTTGATTTTCAATTTAAGGGTAACATTTTGCTAGTGGTAGTGGAAGATGATGATGATGTTGGTGGTGGTTCGAACTGCTTGATTTTGGTGTATAGTTACAATTTTGCTAGTGGCGGAGGAAGATGACGATGATGTTGGACCTCACTAGATCATACAACTTGTCCTTTTATTAATTTGAGTACGTTATACAAATAGTCTTTATATGTGAGAAGACTAAATACCCTTACCTTTAAAAATTAAAACTATTGGTGTTAGTAAGTTGGAGTAGTCAAGACAAATTACATACCGTATGAAAGAAAAAAAGTGATTTTAAAACCGCAATATGCAAATCGTTATTTGGACCAAAACATTAAGAGCAAAAACAAAGTTTAATTCTTAGATCAATAAGCCATATCACTTTGTACATATCGCACCATAAGATCACTTTGTACTTAAACATTTTTCTTTATACACACACATACATACATACACATACATACACACATACATACATACACACATACATACATACACATACATACACACATACATACATACACACATACATACATACACACATACATACATACACACATACATACATACACACATACATACATACATACATATGTACGTACGTACGTACCTACGTACATACATACATACATGTATACATGCATACACGCATACACGCACACACCCACACACCCACACACCCACACACGCACACACGCACCCACACACGCACGCACCCACGCACGCACCCACACACCCACGCACCCACGCATGCATACATTATACATGCATACATACATGCATGCATACATACATGCAGGCATACATACATACGTACATACATACGTACATAAATACGTACATATGTACGTACGTACGTACATACATACGTACGTACATACGTACGTATATACATACATACATACATACATACATACATATCCTATATATGGGATTGGTTCATGCATAAAGTTGGTTTTTTCTAAAAATATAAAAAAGATTGTGGAAATTTGATGAAAGAAGTCAATGATTGAGATAATAGGATGATGTTACGTCATTAATCAAAGGCATGGAGGAAGAATTTTGGAATACACGTAACGGTTGATCTTCTTCAATTTCATTTCCTTAAACATTGATAACTTTTTTTGTGCTTTATTATGTTTTTACAAATAGTGTAAGGCCCCGTTCCCGGGACGCTTACAGCTGGGTTCTCATCGCACATAAAACGTATAATTGCATTTGTATTTCATAAATCGCAGCGGAAAACTAAAACAATCTTTCATTTCCATGTAAAAGCTTTTGCAAGTTAATACAACATTCATTACAAAATAGTTTGTTCGCGTTACAATGCAAAAACATTAATCAAAAGAATGCCATCCCAAAAGAGCTGAGTAGCTTCACGGTATGCCATCCTCAGCAAACATTACCTGCCAACTGGAAAACATATAAAAAGCCAGCGTTGCTGAGTGAGTTCTAGTTTTATTGCAAAACATACTTTACTTTCATATAAAACCATTCATTACCTTTACATGATCACACATCGTACATACACATAGATAATATCATTATTATCTTCTTCATTCATTCATTCGTTCATTCGTTCTTTATGACTTTACTTGCGCATCGGTCATCATCCGTACCAATACCATGTGCTACACCCCAGTTAGTCGTAGCTACCGGGCCGAAGTCAATAAATGAACAGCTAAACGTATGCCACGGTACCAGGAGTAACCATCAGTCTTAGCTACTGGGCCGAAGTCAATAAATGAACAGCTAAACGTATGCCACAGTACTAGGGGTGAGCGGTAGAGGTTCAACATTAAGGGTCAATCAAAAAGAAGGACCCGTTATCCGATGCGTGCAAGACGTTTTATTCGTTCATTTATGCATGCATTCAACACCGTGTTCCTCTTTCATTATCTTTCACTTTACGTTACATAATACTTCGTTTATTCATTAACATGACACATAAGGCCACAAGAAAGATAACATACATCATATTAAGGAACATATCATACACGGTCATCATTATCATACAGGGCAACACCATACATACATAACGTGCATAAACTTGCAACATCATCATCATCATCATGCCCAACATGCTGGCCTCAAGCGTCATCTTACATGCTCTTATGGGGACCTTCACGTCAAAACTTACATCTGCACTTTCCCCCGAAAGTCAGAAGTCAATCTATACCTTCCTCGGGTACAACAGCCATATTCGGGCGTATGGACACCCTTCAGTCGCATGGCCTCCATGCGACTGAACATCATGCGATTGAACTCAAGCGGATGAACATTTAGGCGAATGAACATCCAGTCGTGCGAATGAACATCCAGTCGTGCGAATGGACAATGCGGATGGACCTCATGCGAATGGGATTAATGCGGAAGAGCACTTATGCGACTGGACCTTCAGTCGCATGACCTTCATGCGACTGGCCTTTCAATCGTGCGAATGGACCTTCAATCGTGCGAATGGATCCCAATCGCACCCTAATCGGCCGTATGGCCTCCATTCGGCCTCCATTCGGCCTCTAGTCGGTCGCTTAGCCCTAACTGATGCAGAATGCAGTTCATCCCGACTACAGCCGAGGGTTTTCGGCCTCCAAACTCATCTAAACCCATTTTAAGCCTAAATCGACCATCCTAAACCTTAGGAATGCATACCATAACACCATAAAAGCACACACACGCCCGGAAACATACATGAAACGCGTCACACACATCACACCCAAATGGGTCAAACACATACACATACAAAAACGGGTTTTTATGCTTTCCAGCCCCAAAATCGTTTGAAAACAAGTAAAAGTGGGGTTCTATAACTCACACAAACAAGCACAACGACAAGAGATTCGATTGGCTTGCTTCACGACGATTTTGGCGACCCGAACCAACCCGAACCGGCACTTTTCCTCTTTTTCTCTTCTTTCTCTCTTCTCCCCTTTCTTTGGCTGATTTGTGAGTGTGGGAGAGAGGGTAAGGGCTGCCCTCTCCCTTATATACTTCCCCTCACCCGACTTTCTTTCGTTGGCGAGTTTGGTCCCTCGACTTTTGGACTTTATTTTCTTTTCTTTCCTCACCGGCTTCAAAATAATAAATATTCGGGTGTTACAAGTCCACCCCCTTAAATAGGTTTCGTCCCCGAAACCTGTTATTCGTCGAACAAACGTGGATAATGTTGTCTCATTTCTTCCTCAGTCTCCCACGTTGACTCGGATCCCTTCATGTGCTTCCACTGTACACGCACAAGAGGAACCACTTTATTTCGCAGCCTCTTTTCTTTACGATCGATGATTGCCACTGGTTGCTCCACATAATTGAGCCTTTCATCTATTTCAATGTCCTCCGGTGGAACAATCATGTCTTCATCAGCTATACACTTTCTCAGATGAGATACATGGAATGTCGGGTGAATCCCACTTAACTCATCTGGCAACTCCAATCTATAGGCCACCTCCCCTACTCGAGCAATGATTCGGAAAGGGCCTATATATCTTGGGCTCAAGTTGCCCCGCTTTCTGAATCTGATAATACCCTTCCAAGGTAAGACCTTCAACATAACCCGGTCACCCACCTGGAACTCAATTGGCCTACGTCGCTTATCGGCATACGACTTCTGTCTATCTTTGGCTGCCTTCATGAAGGCTTTAATCTTTTCAAGCTTCTCTATCGTAGCCTCGATTACCTCGACGCTCCCCAATTCCTTCTGACCAATATCACCCCAACAAACGGTGTGTTCTGCATCTCCTACCGTATAGCATCTCATATGGTGGCATACCAATGCTGGCATGATAGCTGTTGTTGTATGAGAATTCGGCTAACGGTAAGTGGTCATCCCAACTTCCACCAAAATCGATCACACATGCCCGGAGCATGTCTTCCAGTGTCTGAATGGTTCTTTCTGACTGACCATCGGTTTGGGGATGATAAGTCGTGCTAATATGTAACCTCGTCCCCATAGCGTCGTGGAATTTCTTCCAAAATTTAGATGTAAACCGAGTGTCGCGATCGGACACAATAGACACCGGCACACCATGACGAGCTACAATTTCCTTGATGAACAGATCGGCCAATCTCTCAGATGAATACGTCTCGCAGATCGGTAGAAAATGAGCGCTCTTCGTCAGACGGTCAACTATCACCCATATGGCATCATACCCCTTCGGGGTACGCGGCAGCTTTATAATGAAGTCCATGGTGATGTGCTCCCACTTCCATTCCGGTATATCCAAAGGTTGGATCTTCCCATACGGATTTTAATGCTCTGCCTTCACTTGTAAGCAAGTAAGGCACTTACTCACATACTCCATGACGTCACGCTTCATACCCGGCCACCAATAATCTTTCTTCATGTCATGGTACATTTTCGTGGCACCAGGATGAATGGAGTATTGAGTCTTGTGGGCTTCATCCATTATCTTCACCCGTAGATCCCTAAAACGAGGAATCCACACACGACCGAATCGAGTTCTAACACCGAGTGTGTTTTCACCCAATTCCTCAACCAGACCTCTCATTCTTTCCGAGTTAAGGTGATCTTCTTTCAATGCATCATCTTAAAACTCCTTGATTTGCTTCATCGCATCAGAGGTCATGATTAGTTGATAAGCTTTCACCTGAATCGGTTTGGGCCTTTCCTTTCGGCTAAGGGCATCCGCCACCACATTAGCTTTGCCCGGATGGTAATGGATCTCGCAATCATAATCCTTTAAAAGCTCCAACCATCGCCTCTGCCTCATGTTCAGGTCTTTTTGCTCGAAGAAGTACTTCAGACTCTTGTGGTCAGTGAATATGGTGCACTTCGTCCCGTAGAGATAGTGCCTCCAAATCTTTAACGCAAAGACCACGGCTGCTAGCTCCAAGTCATGAGTGGGATAATTAACCTCATGAACTTTCAACTTTCGGGATGCGTAGGCTATAACCTTCCCTCTCTGCATTAACACACACCCCAACCCTAAGTAGGAAGCATCAGAATAAACCACCAGATCTTCGCTTCCATCGGGTAATGACAGAACAGGAGCTTGAGTCAGTCTTGCCTTCAGCTCTTCGAACGCCTTCTCTTGTGCTTGACCCCATACAAATTTCACATCCTTTCGGGTCAACTTAGTTAGTGGAGAAGCAATCTTAGAGAAGTCTTGGATGAATCTTCTATAGTAGCCCGCCAAGCCCAAGAAACTACGGATCTCGGATGGCGTCTTTGGTGACCTCCATTGCATAACCGCCTCCACCTTCGCCGGGTCCACCATAATCCCGTCAGGATTCACCACATGACCCAAAAACTGAACTTCGCGCAACCAAAACGCGCACTTGGAGAATTTAGCATACAATTTCTCCCTTCTCAACGTCTCTAGAACCTCTCGAATGTGACCGGCATGCTCAATCTCGCTCTTCGAATAAATCAGGATATCATCAATAAACACAATCACTGATTTATCCAACATAGGCCGACACACACGGTTCATCAGATCCATAAAAGCAGTTGGCGCGTTGGTCAAACCAAAGGACATGACACGAAACTCGTAATGACCATAGCGTGTGCGGAAAGCTGTTTTAGGGATATCTTGTTCCTTTACCTTCAACTGATGATAGCCAGACCGAAGATCTATTCTTGAAAACCAACTGGCACCCTGAAGCTGATCGAACAAATCATCTATTCTCGGTAAGGGGTATCGGTTCTTCACTGTCAACTTGTTCAGCTCGCGGTAGTCAATGCACATCCTCATACTACCATCCTTCTTCTTTACAAACAGGACCGGAGCACCCCAAGGAGAGATACTCGGTCTAATGAACCCCTTATCAAGTAACTCTTGCAACTGTTCCATCAACTCTTTCATCTCCGTCGGAGCTAACCGATATGGTGCCTTGGCAACAGTTTAGGCACCCGGTATCAGATCAATCTGAAATTTAATTTCTCTGTCAGGTGGTACCCCTAGTAAATCTTCTGGGAATACATCTGGAAAGTCACACACAACCGGTACATCAGACAGTTGTGGTGTTAGTGCATCTACATCCTTTACATAATTCAAGTAGGCGCTACATCCACGCCTCATACACTTTCCCGCCACCGCCATTGAGATCACCTTCGGGATCGTAGTAACCCGATCACCATAAACCGTTACCAAACTTCCATCAAGCGCTGTCAACCGAATCATCTTCTTGCGACACACAATGTTCGCCTCAAAGTCCGCCAACCAATCCATCCCAAGAACCAAATCAAAACCACCCAAGGTCATCACGAACGGTCTAACATGAAACTTGTGACCTTCTAACTCCACCTCACAGTTTTCTATCATCTCCGAAATCCTGGTAGACTTACCTATGGTAGTTTCTACATCAAAGGGCGCATCAACACGCCTACTACTAACAGACAGCTTAGCACAGAAAGCAGCAGAAATAAAACTCCTATTAGCACCAGAATCAAATAGCACAGAAGCTAAAGTTTGGTTCACCAGAAACGTACCGGACACGACATCAGGGTCTGTCCTAGCTTCCTCCTGTGTCATAGTGAATGCCCTGGCACTCGCCCTCGGTCCTTCACTTCCTGTCTTCCTCACCCCTGAACCCTCAGTCCTCGGCTTCTTATAACCTCTGCTCATATGACCAGTTTCCCCACAGTTAAAACATTTGCCCGACAGGCAATCCTTCGCCATATGCCCTGTCTTCCCACACTTGAAGCACACATCCAAACCCAGCCTACATTCTCCCGCATGCTCTTTTCCACACTTACCACACCTCCTTGATCCCACTCCCGATCTGGCCACGCGACGGTCATCCACCCATGCCTTTTTGTTACCCGTCGAGGCATCACCCCGACCAAACCTCCTCCCATTCCAGTTCCGATCACCACCACCCTTCTTACTCGCTTCAGTCACCACCACCTCCCGCTCGTCATACAGCCTCCCTGCCAAATCAACCGCCGACCTAAACGTGCTTGGTCGGGCGGCGATCATATGCCGCGAACATCCACCGGTAAACCCTGAATATACCTCTTGATTTTCCGAGATAGAGGCGTCACCTGATCAGGCACGAGTCGTGCCATTTCATTAAACTTGGTGGTATACTGCTGGTGTGTCATGGTTCCAGCCTCCAACTGCAGAAACTCCCTTTCCAACTTATCCATTTCCTTGTGAGGACAGAACTCCTCAATCACCATCTTCTTCAACTCAGGCCATTTCATTCTCCCGATTGCCCGATTACCCTTTGCTTGGACAATGTTGTCCCATCAACATAGTGCCGAGTCTACAAATGATTGAGTGGCAAACTTCACCTTCTGATCTTCCCGACACTCACTGATGTCGAGAACGGCCTCCATCTCTCTCACCCATCGGTGAGCAGCGATAACATTGCCATTACCGTCAAAAGTAGGGGGATTGCATCTCATAAATGCCCCGTAGTTACATCCTCGCACTGCCTCTGGCACAGGCTCTTCTTCTTCCTCTTCATCATCAGACATGACCGTTTCAGGCTCTGGGTGTTCCCGTTCTCCAGAGGATCTATTTCTTCTTTTCTTTCCCCTTCTCTTATAGCCTTAATAACTTCAGTCACCACAGACGGTAAGATTGTCTGCATGACCTGATGGACTTCTTCTACAACAGCCTCCTTTACTGAGGCTCTCAGATTGGCGCTTTCGTCGCCACCCTCCAGATGGGGGGTCTTTGGTTCTTCATGAACCACCCTCTCAACTCTAGGTCTCCCTCTCTTGGGTCGCGGTTCAGCACCGTGACCTCCACCCCTAGAAGCTTTCGAAGATCTACCTCCGGCCATCACACGCACACTGAAAGATTCAAACACCAACACAATCATTCAAGGAAACAACTCAGTTTATGTCAAGTATAGTAAGTCCCTAATTACAGTGGCCAGTTGTGATTAGCCACTTACTTTACTCTTCATACCCCAAGTATTACCTGTCCTGACTACATCAGTATTTAAATCTACATACAACACATAACCACATACCATGCGCACATAAAACCGGTTAACTTTACGAAAATACCTAATGGCACGCAGCTACTCAGATTGGCATCCCATTCCCTTTCCGTCCTATTCTCAGTTTAAGATTAGGTTTATTTTGAAATTTACCCATTTCACTTAAACTTTGGCTCTGATACCAACTTGTAAGGCCCCGTTCCCGGGACGCTTACAGCTGGGTTCTCATCGCACATAAAACGTATAATTGCATTTGTATTTCATAAATCGCAGCGGAAAACTAAAACAATCTTTCATTTCCATGTAAAAGCTTTTGCAAGTTAATACAACATTCATTACAAAATAGCTTGTTCGCATTACAATGCAAAAACATTAATCAAAAGAATGCCATTCCAAAAGAGCTGAGTAGCTTCACGGTATGCCATCCTCAGCAAACATTACCTGCCAACTGGAAAACATATAAAAAGTTAGCGTTGCTGAGTGAGTTCTAGTTTTATTGCAAAACATACTTTACTTTCATATAAAACCATTCGTTACCTTTACATGATCACACATCGTACATACACATAGATAATATCATTATTATCTTCTTCATTCATTCATTCGTTCGTTCATTCGTTCTTTATGACTTTACTTGCGCATCGGACATCATTCGTACCAATACCATGTGCTACACCCCGGTTAGTCGTAGCTACCGGGCCGAAGTCAATAAATGAACAGCTAAATGTATGCCACGGTACTAGGAGTAACCATCAGTCTTAGCTACTGGGCCGAAGTCAATAAATGAATAGCTAAACGTATACCACAGTACTAGGGGTGAGCGGTAGAGGTTCTACATTAAGGGTCAATAAAAAAGAAGGACCCGTTATCCGATGCGTGCAAGACGTTTCATTCGTTCATTAATGCATGCATTCAACATCGTGTTCCTCTTTCATTATCTTTCACTTTACGTTACATAATACTTCGTTTATTCATTAACATGACACATAAGGCCACAAGAAAGATAACATACATCATATTAAGGAACATATTATACACGGTCATCATTATCATACAGGGCAACACCATACATACATAACGTGCATAAACTTGCAACATCATCATCATCATCATGCCCAACATGCTCTCTAAGGCCTCAAGCGTCATCTTACATGCTCTTATGGGGACCTTCACGTCAAAACTTACATCTGCACTTTCCCCCGAAAGTCAGAAGTCAATCTATACCTTCCTCGGGTACAACAGCCCTATTCGGGCGTATGGACACCCTTCAGTCGCATGGCCTCCATGCGACTGAACATCATGCGATTGAACTCAAGCGGATGAACATTTAGGCGAATGAACATCCATTCGTGCGAATGAACATCCAGTCGTGCGAATGGACAATGCGGATGGACCTCATGCGAATGGGATTAATGCGGAAGAGCACTTATGCGACTGGACCTTCAGTCGCATGACCTCCATGCAACTGGCCTTTCAATCGTGCGAATGGACCTTCAATCGTGCGAATGGACCCCAATCGCACCCTAATCGGCCGTATGGCCTCCATTCGGCCTCCAGTCGGTCGCTTAGCCCTAACTGATGCAGAATGCAGTTCATCCCGACTGCAGCCGAGGGTTTTCGGCCTCCAAACTCATCTAAACCCATTTTAAGCCTAAATCGACCATCCTAAACCTTAGGAATGCATACCATAACACCATACAAGCACACACACGCCCAGAAACATACACGAAACGCGTCACACACATCACACCCAAATGGGTCAAACACATACACATACAAAAACGGGTTTTTATGCTTTCCAGCCCCAAAATTGTTTGAAAACAAGTAAAAGTGGGGGTTCTAGAACTCACACAAACAAGCACAACGACAAGAGATTCGATTTGGCTTGCTTCACGACGATTTTGGCGACCCGAACCAACCCGAACCGACACTTTTCCTCTTTTTCTCTTCTTTCTCTCTTCTCCCCTTTCTTTGGCTGATTTGTGAGTGTGGGGGAGAGGGTAAAGGCTGGCCTCTCCCTTATATACTTCCCCTCACCCGACTTTCTTTCGTTGGCGAGTTTGGTCCCTCGACTTTTGGACTTTATTTTCTTTTCTTTCCTCACCGGTTTCATAATAATAAATATTCGGGTGTTACAAATAGTTATTCCATAAATTTGAACATTTTTTATCTTTAGTTTAAGCAATTTTTACGAATCTTTTTTGTATTTAAACGAAACACATTTATGCATTATCTCTAACAACTTCTTTTATAATACCTGATCATCTTATTCTAATAATTCAATATCCATATAATTAAAATATTACTAATTATCAATTTATATTATACTATATGTTTTGCTTACTCTCTCAATTTGCAATTAATTTTTTTTTTCCTTTCAAAATGTAAAGAAGTTGACAAAGGAGACACCCATTAGTTTCACATAATGATATAATATTAATAATTTTAATTTCTTAAACTATAAAAACTTAACCTAAATAATCTTCAATAAACCATTTACAATATTTAAAACACAAATAACGTAATAGCATGGTTTTGTTTTTTTTTTTTCTAAAAAGTTTTTGCCACCAACGAATTTACTGACAGAGTGCATTATGAGGTTTTACAACGTAACAGTCGTTGCGATGTGGGTTTTTTATATTTTTAATTTCCTAGGTGTTTTAGGCTGGAATGTCAATCCTTACAATGTGTTTTAGTATTCACATTTTGATGTTTGGGATCATGAAGAAATTTCCTGCGCAACGCGCTTAAGGAAAATTGTAGTTGCTTTTAAAATGCACCTTTAAAGTTCTATTTAATCCATATTTATATTAGGTCTACATGATGTTTCAAACTCTCAAGCCTAGATATAGAGCTTTGGTGTTTCTTGACATATAACCACACTCATATATAGAGTCTGAGATGCTGTATCTATCGAAATTATTTTGTATTGCTTCTTATAGGAGTGTGAACTTTTAACAGGACATTAAAAAAGCTACAGGTCCTAACGTAAGGGTTAGTTTTAGTTTAAACAACTATGGGGAGGCTCGGGTCAAGCTGATGAACACTTTATGTAATGCGGTTATGTTTGGGTCAACCTGATAAGTTCTCGGGTTATCCATTTCAATGTTGTACTTATTCTATTATAGTAAACTCATAAGTATTTTATCGAAGGTAATGGACATCAAATTTTTGTCATTTAAATGTAATATTTATGTGCATTTGTATTTTCTTGTTGTAATTAAATTTATAAAATTTAGAGCATTGATGTATAAAAACATTAAAAAAGTTAAAAAAAAACAAGTTAATAATACTGTGTTCCTATCAACGTGTGAAAAGTTATCTGACGTTTGAGTTCAACTATCCGAATGGTTTTCGAATTTGTTTCTAACTTGGGTAAATCAAGTACCATACTTGTGTTTTTTCCCTTTTTTTATAAGAAGACTTTTCTAAATTAAAACTCTCACTGTCTATATTAATACTAACAAATCAAAAATATTCAAAAGACACATGACATTTTTTCTGTAGTCCATCTCATTAACACCTAAGCTCCGTTCATGTGTCCTCGCTATAATGGAACTTACATATGTTAGATCCATATTTACTGAAAAAACATTTAAAACTAATTCTCGGACTTTTTTTGGAAATATAATTGATACGAAAACAATTACAAATGTTTTTTTACTATTTTAAAAATTAAATTTCATGATAACACAATATTGAAATCAAAATTTGTTTACAAACTTTGTTTTTTTATTTATTTATCTACTTATTAAAATTACATGACTCCAACTATTCATACTATTATGATTATATTATATATATTATTAATTTAATATGTCGGTGGACACAGGATTGTTTCAGATCTTCTTAAATTGCTCACAAATCTTTGATAATTTACAAAAGAAACCCACTTAGCTTTCCATCTCTGTTACTCTCCTTGAATCTCACCTACTGATCTTTCAATCTTCATCACTACAAAATGATTTTAGCAAAATTTGAGAGGAGAGAGGCTAAGCGGACTTGAGAGCTAGAGAAGAAGAAGCACGGTAAAAACTAAAAAGAAAAGGTTGTTTATATACTAGGGTTACATGAAATTTTCATTATGATCCCTGAAGTTTGTTTAACATGTAACAACTTGATACTTTAAATATATTTGAAACATTTTATTATGTTTATATGTTTTCTAAATACTTGTAACTTGTATTATGATAACGTCTTTAGTTTTTAAATATAATCCGACAGGTCCAACCGATCCTACTAGTGAATCAATAAGACATTTCATCCGATTCCGTTTTAAAAACATTACCCCCTCCCATTACTGGTTTGTGTTTTTAGGTTTAATTAGATGACTAATTTTCTTTAGTTAATTAAATAGTTAATTATTAAACTCATTAGCCAAAGAAATAACGGCTTTTAGAAAATTTAATTTAGTGAACAATCATTTTATCATTTTCATTCAAATCTAATCTTCACGTCGAATAAAAGACAAACTATGTCTTAGGTTCCTTCGTAAATATAAAAAACAACTTTTTTGGGAATTTAAAGTATTAGTTTTGAGTTTACAAAATATTTATAGGTAATAAATAACAAAAAATACTTTTGACCAAATAGATATTATTTATACATATTCATCTAAGCTTTAACTTTTTTTTTATTTAACTAAGTGATTGTGAGAGGGTGAGTCTTGGTCGAAATGGGGTTAGGCGATTGCACTAGAACGGTGACGTTGATTGGTGCTCACCGTCATTGACGGGAAAGAATGAAAAAGATCAGTTTCTGAAAACTATGATTGGACGAAGAAGAAAATCACTCTGTTACGAAAGAATCGCGCATCAACGCGCGGGGTTCAATTCCTAGTTATTAATATAAAAGGTTAAAATCATGTACTATATATAAAAAATATATAGAATATATTCTTATGAATAATAATTATCTTTTTTCGTATATTATTTTGTATTATTTAAATATGATTGTTATATATAAAAATTTCATTAATTCATTGATGCATTACACATTACACACAAAATATATTATGTTATACATATCCTACTATTCTAATAAATGGTAACTATGGTTGTCACATGTTACTTTGTAAACCCATCTAATGTCATATGTCAACTTGACATTTAATAATAAATATTTTTCTCGTCTAAAAAAATTTAATGTACCATTTTTGTATTAAAAATTTTAAATACATATTTTGTTTCCAAAATTAACAGGATATAAATTAAAACCATTTCATTCTAAACTAAATAACATATATCTCTTACTTTTACTATTAACAAACTCTATTGGTTAATTTTTTAAAATTATCTTCTTATATCTTTATTTTTTGAAAGACAAAATAAGTCTTAAATCATAATTCTAAAATAATTGTTTACTTTAAAATTATATAGTACCACTTAAAAACACACCAATTATAATGTTTTATATGTTTTTTCTATAGAAACTACTATTAGTAAAAATAAAAAATTGGTTTTAGAAATTAAAATAAAATACAATTAAAAATGGTAATTTAGATATCAATATTTTCAATTGTCTTTTATTTTATCATCGTATTTTTTTATTTTTTTTTATTTGTTACCATCAACAAAATCATGATTTTCCAAAATTTAAGATGTTTTTAACTAATTTTTGAAACATGTTCTTATTTTGTTAGAAATAAATTATTTTATTTTATAATTGGTTTCTTTAATTTATTAGATAACATTTTTTACTGTTTATTTTTTATTCAGTTTTATTATAATATTTTTTATTATCATATAACTCTTTAATTAAATCTATTAAGATATAGAGTAGTGATTTTTTAATTTGAAATTTAAAAGGTTCTTTTGATTGATTTTTGTATTGTCCATGTTTAGTTGTGAGCGTAAGTTTAATAGTGAATTCAACTGAATATGTACATGATTATATATTATAATTAGTACGGGAAAACATTATGGACTCTGCTTTCTACGAGGCTCTTTTTTTAGTAAATCCAAGCAATTTTTACTTACACTATTATATTTTACATTTTTTGTCATTTACAATTACTCAAGACGAGATTATTCAATATTTTATTTTTTTAATGGTCACGTTAGGTTATTTATTTAAAATTTTAAACTCATGTACATATTAGAGGTTTTTCTCATACAAAAATTTGATATAATTGTTTATTACTTATAATTTTTACTCATATGTAATTTTAATCGTATATTTTATAATATCATTTTATAACTAATAAAATTTTGAATTATTTAATATTTTATTTATTCAACCGTGTAATACACGGGTTTAGGGTATCTACGTTTCAATCCTACAATACAATTATAAACATGGACTTAAAATTGATCCGTGCAGCCGAGAATTAATTATGCTTTACAACTTCTCCGTAATTTATATTAAAAAGTTGAATTAAAAAGTCACAGATTAAAAAAAATGCTGGCCCATGCAGGTCTCGAACCTGCGACCTTCGCGTTATTAGCACGACGCTCTAACCAACTGAGCTAATAGGCCTTTTGTTATTGTATTGCATTTCTCATTACATATATTAGGGTTTACTTTAAGAATGATGTGCAAAACAAGTAACTATGCAACAATTTGATTTGTAGCGTTTGAGAAGAAAATAAATCCGGTCATGAATAACTAATCTATAATTGCATGTGATGACACATTTAATCACCCTATTTCACCTCAGAAAAACTTTCCCGTCTAAATTTTCTTTAACAAATTTTCCACAAATCATGCTATATTTAATACTTGAAGTTTTGTTTTATTTTAATCTTTTGAATGACAAATGTGTAGTTTTTATTTTCCTTAACTATCTCAATCACCACCAATCATTTTAAAAATTTTAAATCTATGATATCAATCATCTCAAATATTATTAACCTTTTAAACCTTATGATCATAAATTTTTAAATTTATATAATCGATTTAAAATAAAAACGGTAGAGTTTAAATATTTTTGTTTACATATCTGAATTATATATTTATAAATTTGTACCCGTGTAATACACAAGCTAATAACCTAGTTAATGTTATAAAGACAAATGAATGTTGTTAATGCAAATATTATTTAAGTTATAACATTTGTTTAGTTTGCAAGAAAATTGATAACTCGTTATAATCGTGTCATTTAAAGAGTACATATGAAACCAAGTTATTATTTAATGAGTTACTTTAAAGTTACTGATCATTAAACATATAAAAAATTCACTAAATAGCGTACAATGATCCGATTTTAAAAATTTTCATATCATTACTGAAAATAAATGAAGAATTTTACAATGGTAAAATACATCAAAACAAAGATACAAGATCCAACAAGCTGTCACATGTCAAACACAATTGAATTCTATTGAGTCATAAATATACATAAGAATTCATCAAGACATTAAATTATAACAAACAAAAAAGTAAATAAAAACTACCATATACTATTCAGAACTACCCTGCCAAAATATGAACAAATCTCATGGTGTTGTGGTTAAAGCAGAAGGAGACATTGGCTTTCCTCTTCCCATGGTGAAACCCCTAGTTCCATCAGGCATTCTTGGCCCTTTGGGACTCTGTTTAGGTGAAGGTGTTTCCGAATGTGTCGAGCCGCTTGATTGTGGCGATTGTGGAAGGACCCCACGAGCGGTATGACATGATGTGCGTATCTTTGACTTCCCACGCCCCCGGGCCCATCCTTTCTTTGAACCCTCTTCAGCCTACCAATGGCATATCACATTTTCGACCCATTTATTAATGAATGAGTCAATTTGCGCTGTGGTTTTTCTGTAAAGGGTGTAACAGGTCAAACAGGTAAAATAAACTGTATCTAAGCACTTACATTATTTTCAATAGAAAGTTCTGTAGCATTAGTAGGAGAAGATTCTTCA
Organism: Flaveria trinervia; assembly: GCA_025506515.1. Lineage (NCBI taxonomy): Eukaryota > Viridiplantae > Streptophyta > Magnoliopsida > Asterales > Asteraceae > Flaveria > Flaveria trinervia. The sequence continues at coordinate 15,707,729 of CM046454.1, read as the reverse complement.
GGCAAATCATATGCTTCATCAATCTCATCATCAAGTAATCCATCAAACTCTGACTTCCTGCTCTTCAATACAGACTTAGGCTGTGCATATGAATCATAGACTTTATGACAAAGAGTAGATTGATGTTTGAAAATAATAAGACAATTTACTAGATATTTGAATCACATACTGAACGTCGAAGCAACAACCTAACTCTGAGCCCTTTTCGCCAGTTCCTTTCATCATTTAATTTTTCAACCTGAAAAACAAACTTCTAAGACAATGTTTGGGAGTGTAAGGTGTTCAAGATGTGATGATGGAAACATACTGCTTTCTCAGCCATCTCTGCGGTTTCGTATTCCACCAAAGCATGGAGCTTTAAAACAAAAACAAAATCCGTGTTAACTGTTAAAGAAGTAATTGCAGGGGGAGTGAGTGGATGTGTAGTTACAACATACAAATTCATTATGTGATATTGGATAATCAAACTCGGATAATCTAATGAATGATATGGATTGTACAATTCAGATTCATCAAAAACTGATTACTGTGACTTGAAGACACAATAATCAATAATCAGTTCCTAAAGGGAGAAGATTAGATGAAGTAAGCCATGGCTTGATACCTTGTTACTTAAAACATAATCTCCTCTAGTACGTGATGAATTGGGCTCTTGAGGGTGGCAAATACGAATCGCTTTGACACTAGACAACAAGAAAACTCAGTGAAATGCTGCTCAATTTGTAGAAGTTGAAGATCAAACTTAAAGACAAATTATAGGTTTCAGAATCTACCCTCTGACCACACTAAAGATTTTCTCAAGGTTTTGATGTGAATGATCTTCAGGTAAATTCTCAGCAACAACAGTGCGAGACTGCATGACGTTTTACAAACCAATCGTCATTGCTTAAAGATTCTAAGAACTCCGAAATAGTCAAAAGGTCAATGACTTGACTAACCTGTAGTTCTTCTTTGTCTTTATCTGTAAAGGGGTATTTACGTCTAACTTTTTTGCCATCGCTGCTTACAACCTAGGAAGGACACAATTAGACCAAGAAACCGATAGTAGTTAACAAAATGTCAAAAATAGCTTACCAACTTTGAAGATGAGCAAAGAGCTTGAGCAAGCAGTTGATTATTAGTGATGCAGGATTTAATTTTTTTCATAGAGGCAATAACAGATATTGGAACTGTTACAAGAGGGACATTCATATATAAGATCAAACTGATTTGCATAATCCCTTAAGATCTTTTTCCTTTCATTTTGTGTGTCATGTCTACATTTTGACCTCATGTACGGGACCAACAAAATAAAAATGTTAAAGAAACTTGGAGGAATAGTTATTAAGGTCTTTGTGATCTCACCATAGCCTTCAAGGTCCTTACTTAGGTGTTTCACCAGGGATTCATTCGCAAGCAGGCTCAGGCCACTGAATTGATATTCAACCTGATGAAAATGCAAATCTCATAGCATCTAAATTTTCCAAGAATTACTTTTTCCAACAAAAAGATGATACTATCATATGATAGTAAATTGGAGGGAACAAAATCAAAACAAGTTTTATTCTCTTAATATATATCAGACGTTCAGAAAATGTGTACGCTACAGTTGATCATGCTACAGTTGATCATAATACCATATATATGTTTATTGCTTTCTTTCGTTTCCATATACAAACAAGACCAAAAAGACCAACTCAAAGATGGACAGCCTTATGCACCATCCAACACAAGCTGAAACCAAAAGTCACATATAATACTCAAATTCCGGATACCCATATGGCCAATCCAACACAAGTTGATGCCAAAACCTCATTTTTAACAAAAAACTGCGTACACCATACATGTATAGATAGCCCAATGAAATATCCGAGGCTAGACGGTCAAATTTGTACGTAGTGGTCAACCGGTCATTCCAAGAAAAGAAAGCAAACGACTAGTTAACAACATAAACTTGGACAACCTTATGGCTAATTCAACAAAAAGTGACACCCAATCTCATTTCAAGACAATTTGAGATTCAACACAAAGTGGCGCCAAGAATTAATTATTAAAACAAATGGGGCTCATTTCGGCCTATAGAACATCAACTGAGGTCAAAAACTCGTTTCAAGGACAATTTAAGACACCTCAAACCTCATCTTAAACATAAAAGCCCAACACACAATTGATCAAAAATAACCACATTTTGCAGCCATTTCTATATTCACATTCATACTTTCTACAAAACCTACAACACACTAATGCACATTCAATCCTCAAAGCATCAAAAACGAACACAAAGACCAATTCAACTCATTCATCCCCAAACAAAATCTCCCAAAACAAGAAAAATGAACCTGCTTGATAATCTTTTGCTGAAGATCCTCAGTGAGGACATTCTTCGAACAGTTGGCGATCACAACATCTTGGTGCGAGAAGAACGCACCTTGCTGATCATGTTCACCAGCACCAACATACACCCAATCATTCGACCCACTGCCATCGTTCCCACCCACCACCATGTAATTAAAACATGGGTAGAAATAACCCGAAATCGGAATCTGGGTGTGTGAGCTTGGCACAAATTCAGGTGCACGAGCGTTGAATTTGAAAGAACTTGAATTGGGGGTCTCTGTTTTTTCGTTGTTGTCGTTGGATTTCGTCTCTTTTTGTTTGATTTCTTGCAATTGGTCTTCTGGGTGTGTTTGGGCCATTGTTGTGAGTGTTTTTGAAGCTTTGTTATGAAAAGATTTGTGGGATGAATGGATTGAATGTGTTTTGATGAAGGGGATTTGGAGGCTGTGAATTCTAACATGGTTTTGTCGGAGTTTTTGAATTGAAGAGAAGAAATTGGCGTTTTTTTCGCATTGTTTGATAACTGTAATTTGATTTCAATCGCACGTTTGGAAAGGAATTTTTGAACCTTATTAGATTTTTTTGCATGTTAAAATAAGAGTGAATTTTAAGAATTCTCTTTTGGTTCTGATTAATTTAAATCTTAGATTTGGTCGTGTTAAAAGTTGTATATTTTTTTCAAAATGAAACTTTTCAAAATTAACTCATACTAATTTTCAAAATCATCTTTAAAATCAACTTATTATTTTTTTCTTCTATGTTTTCCGAACATATTTATTAGAGTAAATCTCGATTTTCATCTCTAAGTTTTACAAATTGTCTTCACTTGAGTAACAATGTTTATTTTGTCTTTGTTATTGGTCTAAGTTTTGCTAATCGTTTTTATTTTCGTCGTTTTAACTAACGGTGTTAATATTATCTGTTAGATTTTTTAAAAAAAACCAAAATACCTTAAAAGGTATAAAAAAATATCACAATCTCATTTTTCAATTTCTGTTTCACTCTCCCTCTTTCTTCTCCTTATCCACAGCACCACACACCACTGCCACCACACAACACCGCCACCACACACCACCGCACCACACACCACCGCACCACACACCACCGCACCACACATAACCACCACCATCACCTCACACCATTACACCACACAACATTGTTGGCACACACCACCCCCACCCACCCGGTGGCAAAAAACCTCCACTACCACACTTTCAACTCTCCTCCCTCACCACCACAACCACACCATGACCATCATAACATCAACTACCAGAACTACCAATGAACACCTTTATGTTGTACAAATTAGGGCGGAGGTGTACAAGTACGATTAGGACTTTGTGTTTTGGTTAGTATCCGGTGATGCTATGGTGATGGTGTGCAATGATCGTCGAAAGATTAGGGCGGAGGTGTGCTTGGAGGGATGGAGGGCTTCAATTTTACTATTGTGGTGGTCTGTCTTTCGTGTTGTGGTGGTATATTGTTAGTGTTGCGGTCGATCGATGGATGATGTTGCAATGGTCGATGGCCAGTGTTGCGGTGGTGATAGTGCGGCAGTTAGTGTACAAGATGACAGTGGTGTTGATGGTCAATGTTACACGGGAGTAGAACTAAAGAAGAGTATCTAATATCTTATTTTAATATTTAGTTTTTAATATTGAGTGAGGGGTATTTTAATCATCTCACAATCACTTAATAGAACAATGTTAACATCGTTAGTCAAAAGGACTAAAATTAAAATGATTTTTAAAACCGAGACCAATAATGAAGACAAATTAAAGATTGATATTCAAATAGAGACAATTTGCAAAACTGAGGGACCAAAAGCAAGATCAACTCTACTTATTATTTTATTGACTTTTCAAAAGTTAATAAGTCAAGAGTTGGTTAAAAAGTAACATATTGATTTTAACTTTTATTAAATCTAAATATTAACAAAAAGGTATTTTTAATTTTTGACAATGAAAAAGATGATACAAAAGTCCTCTTAGAGTAGGACAAGATCGAGAACCCTAAGATCAAGATCTACGGGAAGAAATTGACACACTGATCGAAAAATATCCACAAAAACCTTCTTGTACTCATCCTCGAGGGTTGCATTCATGACAATCAACACTAGTTTCTCCTGAAGGCATGATATGGTTTTGTTCTTGATCTTGTTTAATGGATGTCAAGTGTTATTTTTCTGTGTTTGAGAATCTCCATTTGCTCTAAATGGGTAAGCTAGAATTCTTATGTGAGGTTGATAAAAAATGTAGATTCCAAATGAAAAATGTCAACAATACTTGACATAAAAGGCTACAATTATTAACCCAACTATGATGATGCCAACAATAACTAATACGATTTACAGTAGAAGTTCTAGAAAAATAGAAGACATACTAATAATAATATCTATTGAATTTTATTAAAAAAATATTCACAAATCAGATGGTTATGTATTATTCTAGACTACTAGTATCAAAAAGAGGCACCACTTCAAAATGGCAAATTAAATTCGTATCCAACTTCAAATTTTCAAAACTCAAATAACTGGATTCGATTAACTCATATTCGGTTCAATGAACACCTTTATGCAGCACAACGTTAACAAGTCCTATACTGATAAGCTTGATAGAGGTTAGCATAAATAACTGACACTCGTGTTAACATTTTGTATGCGAAAACCATACAGTTCACCATTTGTTGAAAATGAATTTGAAACAATGTTATTAGTTTTAGTCTCAGTCACATAAGCATTAGTTATGGATTCTAAAAACGATAAACAATGATGGAGCAAAAAGAATTACAACTCACAAGTGTTTTGTTTGAACTTTGAATATCCAATAGTATACGTTATTGAAAATTTTGGTAACTGGGCTTATCATCTTGTAAAGGCCCATTATGTGAGGCCCAACAATTTGATTATAAAAAATATTGAACCTGACGTGAATCGAACACGCAACCTTCTGATCTGGAGTCAGACGCGCTACCATTGCGCCACAGATCCAAGTTGTTTTTATGTTATTAAATAAATTATTTGAAAATAATGAGAGTTTTGACCTTTCACCAGCAAAATCATACAGCTTCTATGTGAATTTTCAGTGAACATAATAATAATACTATTTACTACAGCAAAATTAAATTAATCTGTCTTATATTATCATATATAATAACAAAATTCTTGAAAGATCAAGTCGATCCGAATCATGAGTCTACAGGCAGATCATGAAAACGATAAAACATGAAGTGGGGCTCCGGTTGAGTGATGCAGCTAAGGAAACAAAGGCATGCAGCTGAGCCCAGTGTTCTCTGGAAGTCCCATCATCAAGTTAAGATTTTGTAAAGCTTGACCCGAAGCTCCCTTTACAAGATTATCGATCTGCACACAATAATTAAGACATTAATGAACAACTTTATATACAGAAAGAATTAAGAAAAAGATGGTTTGAGTGGGACTTACAACTGATATGATTATTGCTCTCCCTGGGATGCGATCAGGGAAGACGTTTATGTGGCAGCCATTGGAGCCTTGTACGTATTTCGTGTGTGGAGCGTGAGCATCTGGCAGCACAACTACAAATTCTTCCTTCTACACAAACAATAAGATGTAGATCAGGTTAAGACGGATCTAGCTAAAAATGAAAGAGTCAAATGGGTTGATTGTCGCTTCAAATTGGCTAGATGGCTAGAATTGCTTCTTTATGTTCTTTAACATAAGAGAAAAAAAGATTACCTCATAAATTCCCTTCAGGTGTTGCTTCAAATCCTCAACTGAAACTCCAGGAGCCATTTTTACATTTATAGTTGATTGCATGCCTCGACTCTGCGAGTTATTGGTGAGAAACTTGTTTCAGTCTAATAAATCAACAAAGGAAGGTAAGAAGAGCAATTTTTTAATTCACTGTTGAAGCAGCGTTTACCATGGGCATTAGGGTAGGAGTAAAGCTAATGGTTATTTTTGAATTTGCAGCAACTGATAATTCTTGTTCTATTTCAGGCACTGAAAGAAGCCACAGGAGCAGAAAACAGATTACCATGATGATGATTGCTTATAAGCAGAAATAACATGAAACATAGGTATGTCATGTTAATGGAGAAGTAACTTGCCATGGCGATGCCTCGTGATGCCATAAGAAAATATCCCTTCAGATACTTCTGTGTATAAATTTGCCTCTTTTGCACTACGCCCTGCAACGATTACCCAACATTACAATGATAATTCTAGTTTAATCTAGGTTAGGGAAGACATATGGATTGGTCTTGAGCAATTAATCACACATTAGGCCTCTTTTGAGCCTTATTCAGTTTTAACCCATTTCATTTTGAAATCTTTTTGAAGTTTACCATCTAGACCCATCATATATAGAAAAATATAAATTGAATATATGTAAAGGAAGCCTTGAGTAACCTGCTCCACTAACTCCAGAGTTTGAGACAATAAGAATATCTTGCAATGCAATAAGACTAGCCTGCCATTGTAAAGGGAAAACCACAATAAAATATTGGTAATAATGGTTGTGCAATGTCACTAATCCGACATCGTAAAGGGAAAACCACAAGCGTTGCTTTCTCTCAACACACTCAAGCATGAGACAGACACCATAGCCAACACATTCAAATGAAGATAACTCTATTGAATCATTTTTCTACCTCATGATGTATGTGTGAAATTGTGAATATGAAGATATTAAAATGTAAAGAACAACAAGAAACTGAAAACCAACCTTGAGCAACGGAACAAGAGGAAGCAAGATTGTAGTAGGATAACAGCCAGGATTGGCAACAAGACGTGCACTTTGGATCTTGTTTCTGTATATCTCTGTCAGACCATAAACAGCCTCTTTCTGCAAACAGATTAGCAAAATGAACGTACTTACAGTTAGTATAGTAATTTGTAGTGGTGGATCAAACGGGTAACACAACTTAGAGTTAGTGTAGTTATTCGAAGAGGTGAATCAAATGGGTAGGTAGCATGAGTTGGTAACAGGTAATCTTTGTATGGATCGAATGGTTTAAGCTTGACTCAAGACACTTTTTGTCAACCAAGTTTTTGGGCGAAGTGATTTAGTAGGTTGTAATGTTGTATGCATTAAAATACACTTTGGCGACTTTTGACCCATTTGATACATTTCATTTACAGCTTTTTTTTCTACCCATTTGACCATTGGAAATGAAAAGAAACCTGAATCGACATGTTCATAAGTAAATGGATTAAAATTGAGACTTCTTGTTATAAAAAATAAAACCATGTGACTGTGTTTTGATAATGTCAATGACACGCTATCCACAAGCCTCACATAACTTGGATGTGTTTTAAGAAACTAATCGATAAATAGTTAGCATTTTAGAACAGATATAAGGAACGAACTGCACCTGCAATTCTACTGCTTTGTGAGGCTGACCATACCATTCGTCATAGTCATTAATATTTCGTAATCTGAAATCCTGCAAACAACTTCTATTATATGTTATATCCATAAAATTATGATACCAACGAACATATTATTTTACAATATGTACCGCAGAAAGATCAACAATCTTTAAACTAGATGGAAGACCTTTGATAATTTCCTGCAATAAGAATAATAATTCTCAACAATTAATCACAAACTGACTGCATTACGGCAGGAATCTTAATTTTGTTGCATCCAGATATTAGAAATATAAAAAATAGATGACTAAATTGGTGATGAATGATGGATCTAACACTGTTATTATAAGATTAAAGAAAACCTGAGTGGTGCCATGTGGCAAACAACAAAAAACAGCCTCTACACTAGAAAAATCTGCATCCTTGACAGCAACCAAATCTGGCAAATCCTACAAACAATAGAAACAACGTGCTTTACGCTACTACAATCTTCACAGATTATGCAAAACATTTGCAACAAATGTATACCTGTGTGATCAAATGTGGGAATACTGATCCAATTGATTGACCAGCTTTTCTATCAGCAGTCATCAGAGAAATGTCAAAGTAAGGATGATTTGTGATGAATCTAATAAGCTGAAAAACAAAAATTTTAAGTTAAACTCGGAAAAAATTCAGAGTATAGTCCAGACATAAATCAAATGGCATATTTCATAACTTTTTTGCTAGAAATAACATCATGTAACAATTAAGCAATAAAAAAAACAATTTACCTCAACACCAGTATACCCACTGGCTCCAAGAATCCCAACTTTAATAGGTTTATCGGCTTTCTGAGATGATACCGCTAAAACTCTCACAGGCCTTTGCCTACCTTTCAGCAATTTTGGTTTATCCTATGTTTAAACATAAGTTGCATTGTTAATGCGATCCAAATAACTTTTCCAAACAAGAAACCGGACACCGAATAATCACTATGTCCTTATCCGTCAAAAACATTGATAATCACATTAAACCATCATAATACCTATCAGCATTCAGCAATTACAAAAATGAAAATTTTGAAATCAAAAGCAGACTCTAAGCAGGAGTGAATACCATTGTACACCAAAATACAAACTAGATGAAGATCAATCAATTACATATGCCCTAAAAAATACTCCATTGCTAAAATTTTTTGCATAACACAAACCTGACATCTGGAAAAGCACCCTCCATCCACAAAAACCGAACGCAGAGCAACCATCGAATTCATTTTTCGAATCAAATAACTCTACAGATGATTGAAGCTTCACAGTCAATCTGAACAAACAGATAATTTGTTGAAAAGTTAAGAGGGTTCATGCATAACATCAGAATCATAAACACAAGCTTTAAATTTATCTAATTTACTGAAATGCAGATGGAAATTATGATTAACAATCATACTCACTGCTTCAAAAGATAAAGGGTTCCTGCATACCAATCAGAATCATGAACAAACGTTTTAAAATTTGCCTAATTTACTGAAATGTAGGTTGAAATTGGAAGTAATAATCACACTCATTGCTACAATCTTTTACCCTTAATAATTATCCACAAACACACACGGAGGAGCAACGTATCAGTGATTTGAACTTACCTTTCGATTCAACGATCTGTAGAAGCCGATGTAATGTTGCTACAAGTACATATGAGGTTGAAATTAATGTTCTTTTTGGTCGATTTTGCGGAATGAAATAGCTTCAAGTTTCAATGGGAAATGGTAACGCAAAAGGGAAAGTTAATGGCGGAGAAAGGGTTTAATTAGCTCAAATAAGTGTTTTAAACCCTAGAATTACAAAGTGATTAACGGTGTGTTTGGTCGTCAAAGTCAACGGATTTTTTGAAGGATTAAGATAATTAAAAGACAAAATTACAGAAAACGTCCTTTACGTATGTCAAAAGCTGCAGATTTCATCCTTTATCTTTAAAACACTCGTTCTTAGTCCTTTATGTTTATAAAACGTTGCCCGTTATGTCCTTTAAACAAACGCTCGTTAAGTTTTGTCGTTAACTCATATCATGTGAGAAGCACGCGAGGGCAAAATTGTCTTTCCACACCGCTATATAAGAAATCAATCTCGCCTCTTTCATATTAAAAAAAACCCTTCCTGCAAAAAAAACTCCCGATACATGAACCCGCCATAATGGGAATTTTTCACATTCGAATGAAGAAGATGACTATGATCTTGAAGAAATTTAAGGTATTTTCGTGTTCTAACTTATCGATTATCATTAAATATGTATTCTCTTTTCATCACGTCGTTAATTTTGTGTATGGGTCTGAAAATGCAGATACATATCCAGAGCTCTTCACACTTAATGTCCATCACGGTGGTTATTTCACCCAATTTCTAGATCGTAGGTATGAAAATGGACATGTAAATATGGTCGATTTCTTTGATAGAAACAGGTTTTGTATGGAAGAATTAGAAGATGTTAGAAAAGAGATGGGTTTTGTTTCGTGTAATTACCAGTTCCTAATACCCGGATGTGATTTACAAACTGGAATTCAGAGTTTGAATAATGATGAAGACATATCGAAACTCACGGATCATGTGTCAAAAGGTATTAGGGAATTTGATATTTTTGTAGAATAGAGAAATGAAGATGAAAGTTATGTTAAAAGTGATTTTGATGTAGTTGATGTTAAAGATGAAGTATATGGTGATGATGAAAGTGAATTTGATGTAGATGACGAAAACGGGGTAGATGACATAGAAGATGACATGTTGGCCTACAAGTTAATTGTTGATGTTGAAGATGAACTACATGGTGGTGTGAATGAAGCATATGAGTCGGAGGTAATAGAAAATGATGAATTTGATAGTGGTTGTGAGTCTGATGAAAACATTGGGAGTATAAGAACAAGGAGATTGAAATATATTAAAAGGGTTAATGGTAATGATAAAAGTTTTTTGTAGGGAAAATGTTTGAAAGTAAAAAAGAGGTGAAAGCCTTTTTGAAGCAACACACAATTGAAAGTAGAAGGCAAGTAAAAGTGGTTAAGGATGACAATATTCGGGTGCGAGTATTGTGTGCAGGAGACTTAGAAACAGGAGAAAGTGAGTTTAAAAATGGTGGTCAAAGAAAGTCTACCAAAGAAACTAATATACCAACAAAAGAAAGTGAAACATCTATGAAAGATAGAGTGCCAGAAATAAAAAATAATAAAGGAGGTAGGGGAAAAAGACCAACCCTAATAGGTTTTTATGCCCTTGGATATTGTTAGTTTCAAAAGATGAAATTTCAAACACATGGATAGTGAAAACATTTATTTCTACTCATAAATGTCTCCAAAGTAGAAAAATAGTAGCTTGCACATCCACTTTTATATCTAAACACTTAATGGAACAAATTAAGGAAAATCCTTCCATCCCAGTAAAAGCAGTTCAAGAACAATATCAAAGAAAATTTGAGGTTGAAGTTTCAAAGATGCAAGCTTACAGGGCCAGATCCAAAGCAATTCAGCAACTCCATGGAGATTTCACCTCACAATATGGATTGCTTAGAGATTATGTTGCGGAACTCATAAGGAGAAACCGTGAAACTACTATAAAGCTAGATCTTGAAGTACCCTCAGATTCAACATCTACAAACAAAAAATTCAAGAGAATATATATTTGTTTAGGTCCACTAAAAGAGGGGTTCAAAGCTATTGGGAGAGACTTGCTTGGGCTTGATGGTGCTTTCATGAAGGGTCCATATCCGGTCAAGTTCTTACAGCAATTGGTGTAGACCCTAATAATGGAATATACCCTCTTGCATATGCAATTGTTGAAACAGAAAACATAGATTCATGGAAGTGGTTTTTAGTGTATCTTAGAGATGACTTGAATCTTGACATCAATTCAAACTTCACATTTATATCTGACAGGCAAAATGTAAGAAATCAGTTTTTGCATGTTATAAATACGATTGTTAGTTAAAATTATGTATCATTTTTAATCTGGTTTATGTTAATTCAGGGTCTATGTCAAGCCATTTCAACACTGTTTCCAAGAGCTGAGCATAGGTTTTGTGTAAGGCACATTCATGAGAATATAAAGTTATCTTTTAAGGGTAAGGCATATAAAGACATATTATGGAAGCTTGCAACATGTACAACTGTTGTAGAATTTCAAAGAAGCATGGATAAGTTGAAAAAAACTAATTCTGAAGCACATTTATGGTTATCAAAGATCAACCCTAAACATTGGTCAAGATCTCATTTTTAGGTATATATTGTTGCTTCATTATGATGTAATGTGTAAATCATCTATTAACTATGCTATTGATTTCCACAGGAAGGGCGCATTTTGATGTGCTACTAAATAACATGTGTGAAATATTCAACTCCAAATTATTGGATGGTCGAGATAAGCCAATCATCACTGCGATTCAAGCGACTCTAATAGGGAATGGAAAAAGCGATTTTCAATAGATCGGAGTATCCCAAGATCAATTTACCTAAGGGTTCTTTACCCCAATTTTGATTCAAGCGACTCTAATAGGGAATGGAAAAAAGCAGATTATATATCTCTTATATAGGGGTGTGGAAAGACAATTTTGTCCTCGTGTGCTTCTCACATGATATGAGTCAACGACAAAACTTAACGAGCGTTTGTTTAAAGGACATAACGGGCAAAGTTTTGTAAACATAAAGGACTAAGAACGAGTGTTTTAAAGATAAAGGACGAAATCCGCAACTTTTGACATACGTAAAGGACGTTTTCAGTAATTTTGTCTGATTAAAAGAGTGCCCGCACAATGCGACGAGGCAACATTTTACATCCGACATGAGTTTCTAATTTTTATTATTCTTATAGTAATTTTATAAAAATTTATTATATTTTTTATAAGCTAAAATTTAAAATACCAAATAAATAGATTTTGCATGACGACTTGTACATTTACGCATTAACTTATTGTACCTTACAAATTACATATCGGTTCAGCAAAAATATTACACAAAAACGTTTAAAAAATACACATTTACGATTATAGTATCAAAAAGTTTTTAAACATGATAGATTGATATAACAAAAATCTTAAAATAAATTAAGTTTTTTGGTTAATTTTATGAAATTTATAGTAATTACAAGATTATTATGTAACTAATTATAAGGGGTAATTTGTAAATAATATTAAAAATAATATTTTACCCTTAAAAATAGTTGTACCTTATGCATTGAGTGAGGTAAGTACTCTTAATTTAATGAAATCTCAAATGCCCTTCTTATATATTTATATATAGTATAGATATAGACAACATAGATGACGTTATTTGGACACCCGATCAAAGGCGTTCACGAGCCGAGCCGAACCAAACCAAACGGATTTTTGCCCGTGCTTGACTCGTTTCTAAACCAAACCGAGCCGATCGGCTCATTTACAACCGAGCGGAAAATCAAATGAATATTTTTCAAGCATTAATTTTTCAAGCTAGCGTCGAGCAAGCACAAATGATCGGAGAACAATACGTATAATTCAACTATCTAGTGTGTCATCCAATATATTTTGCAATAAGAAATGATGACAATATTAGGTATTAAGTTTTACTGACTTCAAAAGCAACTACCTTTCACAACATAACATTTTTATATCTGAAAATACATTATGGTCGACGATAAAGTTAAGACTATAGTCGATGAGACGATAAGCATATTGAAGAGAACGATGATGGAGGCTATAGCCGATGAGACGATAAGCATATTGAAGAGAATGATGACGGTGAGAATGAGAGATGAATGACTAAAAGTAAAAGCGAGGTCAAAAATTGTCTCTAAACAACTTAATATTTCACTTTTATGCTTAGTATTGATTATTTTATTAGTTTGATTGATCTACTATGCGTACATATATATATATATATATAATATATATATATATTATATATATATATATGTGTGTGTGTGTGTGTGTGTGTGTGTGTGTGTGTGTGAATCCAAGTATCGCAAACAGGAATTATCAATGTCGGTCGATTGGCAAGTCAACGTTTTCGGAAACAACGTTGATTTGATTTAATTGTTTGAAATAACTTTAAATATCAATAAATGTTCAAGAACACACGTAACAAAACACAATTATGATTAATAAGTATTTCACTAGAACATGTTAATGATTACAAATATAATGAATGAATGATATCAAAGTATGTTATGATGTGACGGCTGCTAGGGTTTGATTGAGAGACTTTGAAGTGATTGTTGTATTGCTATTGTTGTTGTCGATCTATCAATCGTCTAAAACAACCTCCTTGAATTGAAACCTAGGATCCATATATATAGACAATGATGTTTCAGTTATAGGAAACACCGGATCTCTTGGGATTTGATTTGTTTCAGTTAAGGAATCATCGGATTTCTCAGGATTCGCATAACTGCCTAGTTGACTTGTTGAATCGTAACACTTATATTATACAAGTGTTTGTACTCCGCATGAATTTTGTCTTCCGTAGATGATTTGTTCTTCGGCAGAAATTTGCTCTTGATTTTTATGCTAAACTAAGTTGTACACATCAACTTGTACATTTGTTGCTCAAAAATTGTAGCAAATAACTCATTGTATTATCTCTTATTCACAATGAAATCATATTCAAATCTGAATAATGATAAATACCACCATGAACATCAAAAACACATTTTATGAATTTCTTAGAAATCACCTTGTATTGTGAATTGATTGTTGAATTGATATAGTAACACATCAAATTTGAATCAAAACTGATTGTTGATCCAACTCCATGTTCCAGATCTGAGAATTTGTTAAAAACACCAAGAACACCAAAAATCCACTTACTTGAAATTTTGATTTTGATCCAAAGTTGATATTGATGCTGATTTGTTGATGAAATTGCTATTGTAGCATCATGTTGATGAATCCAAATCAATCCAAATTCCATTTTCATGATCCAGATCTGAGAATTTCTGAAGAACACCAAGAACACACACTAGTGTGTGAAAGTGACGAACATGAATATGAAAATCCCTGATCTCATAGATTCTGCTCCAACCTTCGATTTCTTGCTTCCAAAAGTTGATTTGATCATAGATGATGATCAAACAACATCAGATTCGAGCCAAATCCATCAGATTCGAGCCAAATCCATCAGATTCATCTCAAATAATTAGATTTCTCATGAAGGACACACTAACTTTTTCTCTAAGTTTTCTTTAGATCTTCACTAATTTTAGCAATCTAACCATGAAATCTGATCAAAATCAATATGAATCCATCAACTCCGGCTCTGATACCAATTGTTTGTTCCCGATATGAACGGAAACAATAAGCTTGGATCTTAGGATTCATATCGATGATAATAAAACTTGAATGATTCGATGCCAAAATAATAATAATGATTATGTTGAACATGATGAACACAATGTGTTTAATGTTGATGTTTATTGATTTGATGATCAATCATCATCAATGAAGAATGATGATGATGTTGTTGGTGATGGAACTAATTCCCACACTTGGTGGAGAATTATTCACACTTCACAATGATGATATATGTTAATATATATACTAGTCTAGCAATTACAATAATTACATAATAAACCCTAGACTAATATTTTTGTTGTTTTTGTTCTTCAAGTCTTCAACTTCAATGATATTGGAAATCTTCAATTTCTTCAAAGGTAGAATACCCAACAATATATATATATAATAAAGATAATTCGAGCCGAACCGAGCCGCGAGGACTTTTGCTCGTGATTTGTCACACCCTCAAAATCCACTTGCGGAGTTTTACCGCGAGGCGTGTGAACAAACCAGGATCACAGTCAATAGTTACTCAGAACGACTCTATATGCCATAATTTAAATGAAATCAACCAAAGTAAATAAATTAAACAGTACAGAAGCGTTTTGAAAACAACTCAAAGAAATAAAAGTATAATTGTGGCAAAACATGTGCCAACCCAAAAGAGTAATCATTAATCATTAAAATGATAAAATTGTCTTGAAGACCGTGTCATAGAATGCAGTGAACCATGCAGTGCTCCTATGGCAAGCAAGCTAATGACCTGAGAATAGCATACTAAAATGTCAACACAATGGTTGGTGAGTTCAAGAGTTAAACAAACATAAACAGTTTAGTAATCGAGATATACAAGTAGCGCATTGTAACAGATAGCTAGTCCATTAACAATAAATATTATTTCATAGTGATTTTGCAATTGAAGCTGACTGTGGTATGTTGTTGCCTCCTGCCACAACTTAACAGGTCGTGACAATGTTCAATAGGACAAATTGCACCCGGTTGACCTCGAGTCACACAGGTGGGGCTCGTCAGACCCAGTAGTACTACCCAAATTTCTCCGCTATTCAATATTAACAATTCGAAAGTGTGAGGACTTTTACATGATATCAACACTATATAATATTATACACAACTTGAATATATAAAGCGTTTGTGATTTACCAGTATGCTATCTCCCCCAAAAGAGATTAAATAAAGAGTGGGGCCTGAACTCACCTGATATGCGTATAGATACACAGAGTTTGACTTGTCAAACAGAATAGACAGACAACCTTCAGAGGTTACCTAGATCATATAAGTACATGAGTACGTGTAATCAAAGAACATGGGAAACCCTAAGTACACTACAACCAAGGACTCAAGATTTCAGAAAAACAGACATGTTTGACCTAGTTGACCCGTTTGACCCGTTGGTGACATTATGAGTTATAATTCAAATAAAGCCAATGAGCACATACAACATACATGATTAACATTCAAATAGTATCATACGTATGCTATATCAACCAGGTGTATCACTTAGATCATCATACAATCAGGTACTATACAAGTCATGCGAATCTAGCACATTAACATATCCATTAGTTATAATACAACTAACATGTCACACAAGTTCAACCATTCATCACATGCCATGTGAAGCCACTCACGACTTCACATCCTAAACCCTGCCAATCCTACTAAGTAGGGGCCTCAGATCCGCACGCGTGTATAATGATCATAACCATATTCTTTAAGCATATGCATTGCATTCACAACATCACAACAATCAATTACCAGACCCAAGCATGATGTCCTACTACTACACAACATCCAAACCATACATGATCACCAAAGTCCAAATATCACCCATGATTATCCAAGCATGCCATACAACTAATTTAACACGTTCTATCACACTAGAATTTATCCTTGAACATACTAGCAGGCTCCTATCATCCCAAACATGATCATAACATCATACTTCAACGTTTACACAAATAAAGTTTCCCTTTTGGGAAAGAACATCCCAAAATCTATCAAACATCCAAGCATACATGAATCATCAATAATATACCAATTCAAGCTCATACTAACATCTAAGCATGATCAACCACATCCAAACATCATAATTCACCAATTCATATCCAAAAGTTACTATCTTTAGTAATGTATGAACTATAACATGTTTTCTTGAATTTCCAATGATCACAACAACAATCTAACATCTAATTATCACCATGAACACATCCATAACATCATAACATCCATAGTTCAACATTTCATGCAAATAAAGTTACTATTATTAGTAACCTATGAACATCAACCCTAAATCATCAATTTCTTGCAAGATTCATGATTCCTAACATTCATACAACTTATTAATCACCACACATTCATCAAACAACCATCATTCACCCATAATCATGCCCAAAATCGAATTAGGGTTTGACTAGAATCAAAACCCATGATTAACCCACTAACAACATGTAATTCATCCATGATCGACGTTAACTAACATGAATTCAACCTAACTAACATATAAACATCATCAAACAACATCCAATTCGACCTAATGAGGATCAATTTCGAATCTTAGGTTCGGCCCTAATGAACCATTCACAAAAACTCGAAAAACCTAACCTTTAAACGTGTAATTGCTTGAAATTGATGTTTCCAACGTGTTCTAAACCATGAAATCGAACCAATGTCGTGTTTCTTTGCTTGATCTTGATCGAATTCGAAGATGGAGAGGGGAAAGAAGCTTGATCGCGGCCGAAGGGTGGCTTTGGGGGCTAGGGTTTGTTTTATTAATTTTTAATTTACATATTTACCCTTTTAACCCTTGTAATTTGTATTTTGTAAAAACTAAGCTTTAAACTCTTTGTAAAGTGTTTTTAACTTCATAATATAAAGATATAAACTTATAAAATTCATTATATATCTTATCTTTATAAAACACAAGACATACGAATAAATAGGCACGTTTCCGCGTTACGCGATAAATTCTTTAATTAACCTTTTATAAATGTGTAAACACATACACATAACCCAATACTCACATAATCACTTAGATTCACATCAAATTAACATTATTCATTATTATTAGGTCACCAACGTTAAACGACAACTAGTGTGTGCTCACGACACGTGTATACAAGACTTAACGGAACTAACGGAGTTTGATAACGGAAATTTACCGGATGTCACACATTTCCACATTGGAATCTCAGGTTGTTGTAACAGTCCGGATGGTTTTTGATATTCCACTTTTACCTTCGAGCAGGTCAAACACTTGCTCACATACATAGCTACATCCGCTTTCATGTTAGGCCACCAATAGTGCGCCTTTAGGTCATGATACATCTTGTCGGATCCAGGATGCATAGAATACTTAGATTTGTGTGCCTCGCTCATAACTAAATCTCTCAGATTTCCATAAACAGGCACCCAAAGTCTATCCATGAAATACCGAATTCCATCCTCTTTCACCACTAGCTGTTTATCCATTCCTCTTAATGACTCAGAATCAACATTTTCTGCTTTTAAAGCTTCTATCTGCACCTCCTTAACTTGTTTGGGCAGTTGGGTACTGATAGTAAGTTGTAAAGCTCGCACCCGTAGGGGTTTAGCTGTTTCCTTCCTACTTAGAGCATCGGCAACTACGTTCGCCTTTCCCGGATGATACTTAATTGCGCAATCATAGTCATTTAGTAGTTCCACCCAACGTCGCTGCCTCATATTCAACTCTTTTTGCTCGAAGATATGTTGAAGACTCTTGTGATTGGTGTAGATAGTGCACTTGGTACCGTACAAGTAATGTCTCCAGATCTTTAAGGCAAAAACCACTGCACCCAATTCTAAGTCATGGGTGGTATAGTTCTTCTCATGAACCTTTAGTTGTCTCGAGGCGTAGGATATCACCTTATCTCGTTGCATCAAGACACAACCCAATCCTTGAATGGATGCATCGCAATACACCACAAAGTCATATGTTCCCTCATGTAATGCTAATATCGGGGCAGTACAGAGTTTTTGTTTTAGTAATTGGAAAGCTGTTTCTTGACTCTCACTCCATTTGTATGGCGTTCCTTTATGAGTCAAGGCTGTGAGAGGTTGTGCGATCTTAGAAAATCCTTCTATGAATCGGCGGTAATATCCTGCTAATCCTAGAAATTGTCTTATCTCGCTCGGCGTTTTGGGTGTAGTCCAATTCTATATCACCTCAATTTTGGCAGGATCAACGTGTATCCTTTCTCATTAACAATATGACCTAGGAATTTTACTTCTCTTATCCAAAAGTCACACTTGAGAATTTAGCATACAGCTGCTCATTTTTCAACAGTTCCAAGATCATTCGTAAGTGCTCTTCATGCTCCTCCTTGGTCCTAGAATATACCAGTATATCATCGATGAACACAATGACAAACTGATCAAGATAGGGTTTGCACACGCGGTTCATAAGGTCCATGAACACAGCAGGTGCATTAGTCAACCCAAAAGGCATGACCAAGAACTCATAATGACCATAACGAGTACGAAACGCAGTCTTGGGAATGTCTTCTTCTCGAACTCTGAGTTGATGATATCCAGATCTCAAGTCAATCTTCGAATAATAGCTTGATCCTTGAAGCTGATCGAACAAGTCGTCGATACGAGGTAAAGGGTATCGGTTCTTGACTGTTACTTTGTTTAACTCTCTATAATCGATGCACATCCAGAATGTGCCATCCTTCTTCTTAACAAAGAGAATAGGAGCTCCCCAAGGTGATGTACTAGGTCGAATAAA
The DNA here is from genome assembly GCA_025506515.1 of Flaveria trinervia. Lineage (NCBI taxonomy): Eukaryota > Viridiplantae > Streptophyta > Magnoliopsida > Asterales > Asteraceae > Flaveria > Flaveria trinervia. The sequence goes on along the minus strand of CM046454.1, from coordinate 15,688,026 downwards.
GCCCTTATCCAAAAGCTCCTGAAGTTGTGACGACAACTCCTGTAGTTCGTTCGGTGCTAATCGATAAGGTGCCCTAGCAATCGGAGCTGCGCCGGGAGTCAACTCAATCTGGAATTCCACTTGGCGGTGAGGTGGTAATCCAGGAAGATCCTCTGGAAACACCTCTAGAAAATCGCGTACTATGGGAATATCCTCCATTCTCCTTTCTTCTGCCTGCTTATCGGTTACAAGTGCTAGGATAGCCACACGGCCCTTTCGTAACAACTTTTAGGCTTTCATGAATAAGATGATGCCTATCACAGCACCACTCCTATCACCTCTGACGGTAAGGATTTTATCACCAACCAGGATTCGTATGATCTTCTCATGACATATGACTTCCGCTTGCTTGCTAGAGAGCCAATCCATGCCTATCACAACATCAAAACTCCCCAGCGTAACATGCATGAGATCTATAGCGAAAGTATGACCAGCAAGTTCTATCTTACAGTCTTTAAGGATATGCGTTACATGGATTTGTTTACTGTCGGCTAATTCCATAGTGTATTTAGATTCTAAAGCAGAGGGTATATCACTTAAAAGACTATAGAACTTTAAGGACACAAAACTCCTATCGGCTTTAGTATCAAATAGTACCGTAGCAAAACAACCATTAATAGGGAATCTACTAGTAATAGTTATGGGATCATTTAGAGCCTCACCTGAGCCGATGATGAAGGCTCTCCCCTTGGCTCCATCTTTATTGCCACCATTTCCAGTACCATTTCCACCATTGTTGTTATTATTACCATTGTTGTTGTTGTTACCATGGTTGTTGGAGTTGTTATTGTTGTTGTTGCCATTACCGTTCCTCCTTAGTTGTGGACAGTTTCGCCTGTAATGCCCTTCTTTCCCACATTCAAAACAACCCTTGGGAGTTTCTTGAGGTTGTTGCGGCCTCCTTACCAGTTCACCACGACAATCCTTTGCAGCGTGTCCAATTTTTCCACAATGTTGACACTTGAAGCTATCACACCTTCCCATATGATGGTAATTACACCGAGTACACTTCGGATGTCTCCCACCATAACCACTGGGTCCTTGATTATTTGCAAGCATCTGGTTGGAGTTACGGTTATTGTCAAACCTCCGTTGCTGCTGAACCGGCTGTTGTTGCTGCTGAGATTGAGGTTGACCACTGGAAGATGATGCTGCTTTGGTGTTGTTGGCATTATCCCACTTTCTTTTGTTGTCGGGCACGCTTGCCACAACGCCCCGTTTGGGTAGACGTCCTTGCTCCACGGCTTGGTCAGTTAGCCTGTGAGCTAGTTGGATGGCTTGCTGGATTATGGCTGGATTGGAAGCAGTTACCATACTTGGATTTCAGGTACCAATCCCCGTATGTAATGCTCTATCCTTTTATGCACCTCATTCACCATTCCCGGGCACAAAGTTGCTAATTCATGGGTTCTGGTGGTGTAAGCCTCAATTTCGAGCCCTGTATTTTCAGTTGCAGAACTCCATCTCTAACTTCTGTACTTCGCTGCGAGGACAGTACTCCTCGGTCATCATTGCTTTGAACTCATCCCATGGAAGTCCATTCTCCATCGCTTGTCCAAGCATCTGGACTTGCGCGTTCCACCAAGACAGAGCAGCACCCTCTAAAGTCCCGGTGGCATACTTTACTTGATCCGCTGGTGGACAGTTACATTTGGAGAAAACAGACTCAGTCTTCTCGAACCAACGTACAAGCCCTACAGCACCCTCTATACCGCTGTAGGTGTGTGGTTTACAGTCCATGAAAGACTTGTAGGTACACACTGGTGGTCCTGTTTTAACACAACACACATTAATCAGACATCCCCTACAGTTATGAAGGATATCAGGTTTATCTTTCTATCATTGTTTACCTGCTGGCTGACCCACGTGGGCAGCAGCCACTGCCGCATGAACATGCTCATTAATTAGAGCAGCCAATTCTGCGGGGGTCATGTTAATAGCACCACCACCCTGTTCTCCGGTGCCACGTCCACGCCCGCGTCCACGACCACGTCCACGTCCACGTCCACGGGCGTCCATTCTTTTCACTTTACATTCACAAATACAATAATGAGTAACATCAAACATATTTAACTCATTGAAGCATAGTAAACAGTAAACAAAAGAAATAACGAATCATCACAACCACAACATTCATAACAAAAATAATAACCAAAGTAAATAAATTGCAATTGAGTCACAATGTATTTAGCAATGTCAAAATTGAAGTTTGTCGTTCGTGTGGGGAAACAACCCTTCCCACATAGGTTTCAAAAAGAAAACACTACGTAGTCTAAGTCATATAAAGAATTCAATCGACGACATCTGACCCATCACTATCATCCTCCATCTCCTCCGGTTCCTCCTCCTCGGGTCCCTCCTCGGGATCCTCCTCATCCTCAGGGTCTGCTGCAGGAGCAGGAGCTATAGCAATCTGAAGTGCCGCTAGTTGAGCTTCTAAAATGGCAATCCTATTATCGGCTACGGCGTCCCGCTGTTCACGAGCAGTCACGCGCCCTTGGAGTGCCATAAGACCATCTTGCATATGGTGACAACCGTTCAGGGTCTTCCCGTGTTGTTCCTCGAGTTCATCCACTTGATGTCTAAGGTTGTAGACCTTTTGCTGTAGTGTACAGACATCACCCGTGAGCCGCCTTACTCGATGCTGTTCAGTATCCAGTGCAGCCATTAGTGCAGCAATCAGTTGCTCGTTGGACTGCGCCATTCGTGGGAGTGAAGGCATGGGTTGGTCGGCATTGTTCCTAGTCCTGGGCCTCAGGACATGTACGCGCTCCCTATACATAATATGATCAACAAATCTAGGATAGGAACGCCAGTCTCGCGGAGGGTCACGCTTCATCAATGCAAATGGTTGATCCTAGTCAATCTCCTCTCGAGGATAAGCCAGTCGGGGCCAATTGAATCCATCATCAGGTACAGGTGCGGGAGGTGGGGATTCAGATCATGTAGGTGATTCAGGTCGTTTACCCGGAGCTCTCGAAGACGATGCCATGCTGCAGAGAGTGTGACGTGTATGCCAATGAGTATACAGTAGATGAGAATAAGGCACAGGTAACTAATTAACTGTGTGCGGTTATAGTCTAGTGTGTATGCAACCTAGTTACCTATAACCAATGGCTCTGATACCAATCTGTCACACCCTCAAAATCCACTTGCGGAGTTTTACCGCGAGGCGTGTGAACAAACCAGGATCACAGTCAATAGTTACTCAGAACGACTTTATATGCCATAAACTAAATGAAATCAACCAAAGTAAATAAATTAAACAGTGCGAAAGCGTTTTGAAAACAATTCAAAGAAATAAAAGTATAATTGTGGCAAAACATGTGCCAACCCAAAAGAGTAATCATTAATCATTAAAATGATAAAATTGTCTTGAAGACCGTGTCATAGAATGCAGTGAACCATGCAATGCTCCAATGGCAAGCAAGCTAATGACCTGAGAATAGCATACTAAAATGTCAACATAATAGTTGGTGAGTTCAAGAGTTAAACAAACATAAACAGTTTAGTAATAGAGATATACAAGTAGCGTATTGTAACAGATAGCTAGTCCATTAACAATAAATATTATTTCATAGTGATTTCGCAATTGAAGCTGACTGTGGTACGTTGTTGCCTCCTGCCACGACTTAACAGGTCGTGACAATGTTCAATAGGACAAATTGCACCTGGTTGACCTCGAGTCACACAGGTGGGGCTCGTCAGACCCAGTAGTACTACCCAAATTTCTCCGCTATTCAATATTAACAATTCGAAAGTGTGAGGACTTTTCCATGATATCAACACTATATAATATTATACACAACTTGAATATATAAAGCGTTTGTGATTTACCAGTATGCTATCTCCCCCAAAAGAGATTAAATAAAGAGTGGGGCATGAACTCACCTGATATGCGTATAGATACACAGAGTTTGACTTGTCAAACAGAATAGACAGACAACCTTCAGAGGTTACCTAGATCATATAAGTACATGAGTACGTGTAATCAAAGAACATGTGAAACCCTAAGTACACTACAACCAAGGACTCAAGATTTCAGAAAAACAGACATGTTTGACCTAGTTGACCCGTTTGACCCGTTGGTGACTTTATGTATTGTAAACCATTCAAGTAATCATACACATATATCATACATAGTTAACATTCAAATAGATCATATGTATGCTATATTAACCAGGTGTATCACTTAGATCATCATACAACCAAGTACCATACAAGTCATGCGAATCTAGAACATTAACATATTCACTAGTTATAACACAACTAACATGTCACACAAAGATCAAACCACTCACCACATGTCATGTGAAGCCACTCACGACTTCCCATCCTAAACCCTGACAATCCTACTAAGTAGGGGCCTCAGATTCGCACGCGTGTATGATGATCATAACCATATTCATTAACCATATGCATTGCATTCTACAACATCACAACAATCAATTACTAATCCCAAACATGATGTCCTACTACTAATCAACATCCAAATCATACATGATCATAAATGTCCAAATATCATTCATGATTATCCAAAACATCCCTTACAACTATTTTAACATGTTTCATCACCTTAGAATTCATCCATGATCATACTAACATGCTCCTAACATCCCAACCATGTTCAAACTATCATCTTTCACATTTTGTATAAATAAAGTTTCCCTTTTGGAAAGCACATTCCAAATCCATCAACCACTCAATGTATTCATGAATTCATCATAATTATACCATCTCAAGCTCATAACAATGTTTAGACATGATCAACATACCTAATCACCATAATCTAACAATCTTCATAAACAAAAGTTTCTACTTTTGGCAAGCTATGAACAATAACATCCATTCAAAGATTCTAGCATTCATAACAACAATCTAACATCTAATCATCATCATGAACACATCCATAACATCAATCCATCACTAGATCATCATTACATGAAAATAAAGTTACTATTATTAGTAACCTATGAACATCAACTTCAATTCACCAATTTCTTGCAAAATCAATGTATCTTAACATTCATACAACCTACTAATCATCATACATTCATCAAACAATCATCCATCATGCATAATCATGCCATTTTCGAACTAGGGTTTGCTTCATATCAAAGTTCATGATCAATCCACTAAAAACATAGAATTCATGCATAATCAACGTTAAACAACATGTAATCAATCCAACTAACATACTAACATCATCAACAAAAACATCAAATTCAACCCCATGAAGGCCAATTTCGCAACTAGGGTTCGGCCATCATGAACAACTCACAAAAACTTGAAAAATCTAACCTTTCAACGTGTTATAGCTTGCAATTGATGATTCCCACGAGTTGTTTGCCTTGTAATCGAACCAAAATCGCAAGTACTAGGTTGTTCTTGGTCGAATTCGCAAGAGAGAGAGGTTGAGGGTGAGATCGCGACCGAAGGGGGGTGGGCTAGGGTTTGGAATTGTTTTATTAAATTTTAATTTACATATTTACCCTTTTAGCCCTTGTAATTTATATTTTATAAAAACTAGGTTTTAAACTCTTTGTAAAGTGTTTTTAACTTAATAATATAAAGATATAAACTAATGAAAAACATTAATATCTTATCTTTATAAAAACACAAGACATACGAATAAATAGGCACGTTTCAACGTTACGCGATTAATTTTCTAATTAACCTTTTAAAAATGTGTAAACACATAAACATAACACAATAATCACATAATCAATTAGATTCACATTAAATAACATTATCCATTATTATTAGGTCACCAACGTTAAACGACAATTAGTGTGTGTTCACGACCCGTGTATGCAAGACTTAACGGAACTAACGGAGTTTGGTAACAGAAATTACCGGATGTCACATGATTGTCTCATTTACAAACCAATCCGAGCCGATCGACTCATTTACAACCGAGCAGATGTTCGAACGAACATTTTTCAAGCAAAATCCGAACTATCGTTGAGCGAGTATATAGCCCTACGGCTTGACACATATACGATTTGTACTCGTATAACATTATATTAGTATATGAGTCATATACAAAAGGTTTACTTTTCTTAACTTGATGAGTGATATATATATATACACATATACATATATGTATATACATATACACATATACATCTATATATATACATATACACATATACATATATATATACATATATATATATATACAATATATATATATATATTTACATATATATATATATACATATATACATATATACATATATACATATATACCTATATACATATATACATATATACATATATACATATATAATATATATACATACATATATACATATATACATATATACATATACATATACGTATATATACATATATATACATATATATACATACACACACACACACACACACACACACACACACATATATATATATATATATAATATATATTCACACACATATCAAGATAGTCAAGTAAACATAAATCGCAAGTATATCAAGTAATCTTACATAGTATGAAATAACTAGCACGCATATAGAGAAAACTTACGTGTGTAAAATAATCCGTGTGCACGTCAACATTAGTCAAATTATTTGATTCTAAACCACCCTTAATATAATCAAAGAATCAAGAAAACACACTACAAATCACTCAAATTGCATCGATCATTGCATCTATGGAAACAAACTTAAAGAGATTCGGCAATGGGGATCATATCAAGGGAAAACTAGATTTTGATGGCTCTGAGATGGTGGTAATTAGATGATGCTTTAGACTTTTAATTGTCTAATTAAGATTGCTTAAGTGCATATTTTCAATCTAACTAATTCGTTGACTTCTAGATCTTGTTTTAGGTTAGACAAGGTCTAAAACTATTTTTTATTAACTTATAGGTGCATGGACTAATACGGTGATAATTGTGAAGTTTATAACAAAATAATCAAAGTAACTAGTCATGGTATGTGTGTTGTGATTTTTATACATATCAAGATATCTTATGTCGTGTCAATATAATTTGCATGTTTTTTTAAGTAACTAACTAAAAGCTAACTAATTATTAGATTGTTTTGGGACAATTGTAATTTTTCTAATTGTTGGGTGATTCGGTGACATGTATTGTACATCAAACGCAAAAAAACACAACTACCGATACAACAACTACTATGTCGGGGGAGGTTGATTTAGATCAGGTAGATCGGACATAGAAGTAACAGGAATACCCTCCAACCTAGCATGATATTCATGTACTACAACATCTATCGCATCATTAAGGGTAATAACCACAATGTTTGGCATTGCCATAGTCATATTATACATGTGAGTGTGAATGACTTTTTTTCATTATGAGGTGTAACACATCACTAAAAGCACATAATCTTTAAGCAAGGACTATGACATAAGCTAACATGTGATAATAACTTCCACATGAAAGAACGAATATCATCATAATTATATAAATTTAACGGTACCCCTCCCCTGATGGATTGTAGAAACGTAAGCCGACATATAATAAGCAAGATTCCACCTTGAAAATGCAATTAGAGATATCAAGTAAAACAGGTTAGTATTGGCGACTTGCTTTTGGCCATCACCCTGCCTAGTGAACGTGTGCACAATGCATCAATTTATACATCAAGCGCGACCTAACGAAGAGTGAAATGAAAAGTCTACGGGAACTCTAATACCATCTCCCCATATGTTGTCTTGTACCTAATATAGACTACCACCACTTATAGATTTTCCATCATATCTTTTTTTTTTCACTGGCTTGGGTTAGACTAATAGGTGTTTTTTTTCCCACATCCATTTCTTATCAATATTGATATCGTCATCCTTGTGAACAATTGATGGTGATATATCAACCCCTGTCTAGAAGATATCAATAGAATCCAAATTGAGTTTTATGGCATGAATTGAATTACTCAACAACTATAGTTAATTAAATCATTATAAATGTCCCTAAATATAATTAATAGTTTATTGGTTGACAAACACATGTAAGCCACAATCTTGAATAAATGCTATCTACATTAGGATTATGGTAGTTGTTATCTTGTTAATCTCACCGACTAATAGATTCAAAGCTTTATGAGAAATGTTACCTTGTAAACATAAACATGGCTAATTGTGCTTATCTATTCAAATGCATCTTCTTTTTTGAAGCGCTTTAATTTGTACCTATATCATGTTGTTTCACGATTTGATTGACATATAATTACACAAGTTTGTTTAGCGTACTTATTTACCCTTTTAAAATATTAGAATCCAAGTTTGTTTTATTCATTTATAGCAGCAGGAAGTAAAACTTTTTTTAGATAATTAAATCTACTTTGTAAATCTTTTCATAAATTGTATGGATCATTACAATTCAAGCATTCAAATTGTAACATTTAATCAATATATCTATGCAAAAAGACATAAGCTTTCGTCTTGTTTTCAATATGTCTTCTTTACATGAGTCGTAAGTGACATATAATATTTTCCATTAATGTTCAGAGCTGGATATTTGATTTTTGTGATGTTCGATATATTTTTATTACTAAATATGATTGGAGCAAATAGTAGGATAACCATAGAATTCATATATATCAATAAATGTTTCGATATAATAAAGTAATAGAGATATAAACAAATACATAAATAAGAATTTTAGTTTAAAATTTGCAGGTTGGAGTTTAAAAATGAGAATACAAATTAAAATAAAATTATGGTAGCCAAGAAACTAAACTAGGTTAATTACCATTGAAAGATTGTTTTGGGTAAACTTGAGAAAAAAATGATCTGTTTATTATAAACGAAAAACAATTGATAGATGTCAATTTTCAATAAAAATCATAACCGCTTGCAAGGGCTATGTACCATTTTATAACGTTTATATAACCATCGTGTGTGTGTGTGTGTGTTACACTAAGATAATCCTAATTTTTTTTAACAAAAGGTTTATGCTAATCATTAACATTTATAATGTTAGTATAAAAATAAAATATTAGTATGAATAAATCTTAATAAACATAATTAACATTAGCTAATATAAAAAAGAAATGTTTGTTGTATAATTAAAAGTTAGATACATAATAAAAATTAATTGATATAAATAAAAAAATTGATTGTATAATTAAAAGCTAGATGCATAAATAATAGTTATTTTGTCAGTAGTTTTATGATTGTCAAAATTTTCGCAATAAGATGTTTTTTATATTTGTTTATTTATCATAGTTATCTTCTTGATGTATATATAGATTCTCAATAGTAAAAAAACTTGCCTTCCTTATGATAGATGACTTTATGTATAATTGATTTTTTGATTAATATATAAGAACTAGTCGTATGCTAATAACATGTTATAATATAATATTAATAACGAATATTAGTGTTAAAATTTAAGAATTTTAGAGATAAATATAAAAAAGAAGTAGCAAATATATTATATAACTTATAAATGTATAGTGTATACAAGTGGTGGTGTATTTTCTCATTTTCATTGAGCTGATATTGATACTATACAAATTTAATTATTTTGATAGATAACTAAATTTTATTGTCAGACAAATAGTATAATACACTTGTCTATACATTTTACGAATAGTTCATCCTGATAATAATTCATAAGAGTAATGAATGTCATTCATGATGATTATTTTAATGATTTTTCCAATAATAAATAATAATAGCAGGGAAATTACGAATGTTGGTAAAGATGAACAGCACAAACACACGTTGTCCAAGTCAGTTTTATTATCTCTCTCTGATCCACACTAAAAATTCAACAAACACAATGTACAATACAACTGATTCTAATTAGTCACAAAATTAGAAGAATAAAAAAGAAGTAATTTCAATCTGGTTGTTGTTGGTTGCATGATCAATGGAAGTAATCTCAATGGAAGTAATCTCAATGGAAGTAATCTCAATGGAAGTAATCTCAATGGAAGTAATCTCAATGGAAGTAATCTCAATGGAGCTAGCGTCGTACAGATCAAAGGCCACATGCAAAATCGTTTCTAGTTAGCATCTTAACCAAAGTTAGTTCATACATGCTTCTTCTTTACACTAACATTTACACACATTCTAACAGTCTAAACTTCAGTATCCTGGAAACATTGGCGGTGGCGGTGACGCGTAACGGTTACCGATATCTGGTGGAAGAACGATGTCGTCGAAGGGTGGTGGTGATTGTGGCGGTGTAGGAGGTGGTGACGGTGGCGGTGGAGAGTGGACCGGTGGTGGAGGGGAGTGAACCGGTGGTGGAGGTGAGTGAACCGGTGGTGGAGGTGAGTGGGCCGGTGGTGGAGGTGAGTGGGCCGGTGGTGGAGGTGATTGAACCGGTGGTGGAGGTGATTGAGCCGGTGGTGGTTTAACAGGAACCGGTGTTGGTTTTGGTGCTTCTGGAACCGGTGTTTTGGAGGGGGTTTAGGAACCGGTGTTGGTGGCGACGGCATTGCGAGGGCGGCCTCTTTGGTGGTTTTCTCTTTTTAGACTCTTCGTCACTATCTATCTCTTCCCCACACCCTACAGTTTCACAGTCAATCTTCCGGTTCACCACGAGTGAACACTGTTTCTCATCTCTCTGATCCGGTTTATCCGCTAAACAGTTCTTCCGGTAATCAAGAACCATCTCCGTTTATCCGGTTTTTCACACTCCTCATCCAACCCGGTTAAATAATTATTAGACAGCCTAAAATTCAATAGTTTTGGTAAGGTACAATAACATCACTTACCGTACCAATTAACTCATTATGCCCGATATCAATCATCTCAACATTCTTTAAATTCTCAAAATTTTCAGGAATTGTTCCCACGAATTTGTTACCACTCAAATCCAAAACCGTTGTGTTCTCAAGCAGCCCGAGCTCCCCCGGGATGCAACCCGAGAGTTTGTTGTTTGTGAAAATAACCTCGTCTAGCGTCGCCATCTTACCAAAGCTGCCAGGAATGCACCCTTTAAACTCGTTGTTTGCGAACACGATTACAGAAGCATTCGAGTGCCCGATGTTTTCGGGGATGTTTGAGCTAAACCGTTATTGTTCAAGAAAATTGCATCAAGGTCTATATCAAACAGTTGAGCAGGTAACTCTCCTTCAAAGTCATTGAATCTGATATCAAGATACTTCAATTTGGGCATCTCTAAGACAACATTGGGAAACGGGCCCACGAATCGGTTATTACTCACGTCTAGTTCGTGTAGGATCGTCAGCCTTGAAAAGCTACTCGGGATGGCCCCGCAAAATCTGTTAGAGTTTATATGAAAAATGCTAAGGTCAGATAATAGCCCAAGGTGAGGGACGAGTTGGCCCGCGATATCCCCATGGTTTAGATCGATTCCCGCCACCGTCATCAGGTTCGGGTCATCGGGTGCTTTTTCACAAAACACGCCATTATACGAGCACACATCTACGCCTTCCCAGTTTTTGATCATGTTTTGTGGGTCCGAAAGTATTACCTTTTTCCATTCTTGGAGGGCAAAGTATGCCTTTTTGAGCCTAATGTTAGGGAAAACTAGACGCGCATTGATCTCTATATCGAAGTTAAAATCGGTTAGGGGTCCGGTTCTTTTATCGGGCCGGCTAGGTGACGACGCGTAATGGTAGTCGCAAAGACGTTGTTTAGCGAGCGCGATGAGATGATGGAGAGAATAGAGAGGAAAAGAAAGCAGCATAAAGCTTTCATGTTGGAAGCTAGGTCTTGTGTATGGTTTGGTTTGGATATTATGGAGGGTGTTATGGTTCTCAAATCTATATTTAGCAATGGATCATCACTATGCACCTCTAAAATGATGACATTCTTTGATGGTCGCTAGATATTGTCACTAAATAACTAGCGGCTGTCGTTATTCTTTCCTTAAAAGAAGATTTGATTACGCCCTTTGATTTATGTTAACATTCAGCCACTTTAAATTTACCATCATTAGCTCCCTAACATTATATCTGTAAAACAACTAGCATGACATTGTTCACCAACGGGTATTTTACAAATTTTCAAATTTTATTTAAATGCATACTCGTACTTGTGTTTTTTTCTGTGGGCACGTGTTCAAATATCACACCAATTGCAATATCGACAAATACACTGTAATGTGTTGGTTATATCTAGAAATATAATTTAACTTATTCCTGTAGTAAAAGAAACCCACCAAGGCATTCCATGGCTCGTAGTATTCATGTACAAGGATTTGTACGAATATGTCGCACTCCATGACAGGAGTTGGAGTGTAACGAATGAATAAAATGGAAAAGGAAAATAAGAGAAACATACTAATGATTAATCTTTAATGTTGCAACAATTAATGGGTATATTTGATTCATGGGCTATTTCTTCTAACTCTACAGCAACATGATAAAGACGAATTGTCTAAAATATCAATGTAACCATAAGTCTAAGGAAACAAAGTATCTTCTAAACATTCATACTTCGATTCCTTGGTATCCTGTCCATGATGCCAAAGTCCTCAAGTTAATGTACCTGAAACATGTTTAAAATGTCCAATTAAAAAGTTAGTGAGTTTGTTGGTTTAATAACACTAGAAATATATTATGCATGAAGTAAATTAAACAAGTTCACAACCAAACTTGCTGCCCAGTATCCGACACCCACTTTGGACTGTGTAACATCCTAGATTTGACTAAAGTCACAACGGTAAAGTTAAAGTGGGGAAGAAATATATGCTTTTCATCATCTCTCCTTGTAGATTTAATCGTAAAACATTTGTAGGATAATGTATTTGTTAAGATCTTATGCAAAAAGTCATAACTTTACACGTACTTATAGATCTCAACATGAGAAGCCATTTGACTAGGGTTTTGATTGTGAATACATCAACAATGAGTTCTAGATCCCCTTATTCACTTATGAATATTGTTTTAAGGGATAGTATGCATACCTAGTAAAGTTTGCATGAAAGTTTATAGCTATATACGTAAAGTTGACATATTATAGGGTCTTATAGTATTTTGCATATATGATTATGTATAAAGATAGTGTATGAAAACCCTAAAAAGATAGTCTACATATTTTTTTGAAGTTGTCTTAAAAAGATGTAAAAGTTTTAAAAAGAAATTATGAACAGTAAGGTACTTAGAGCTATAATACCTTACAAGTGATTGCAAATACAAGAGAACGAAGGTAATGGACTTCATAACTAAAAGTTGATTTTCACATGAACCCATAATTCAAAAAGAAGAAAAAACATAGGCCCCGTAAGTATGCTAACACCCCCGTAAGTGAGTTGTAACATTCGCAACTCCTAGTGATTAAGGCGAAAGTAAACTATTTTAAAGGGGGGGACTCGATCTATATTTGTTAAAAAATTTCCACTACCAGACAAGAAATTTACACTGAGCCAAAAATTAACACTATTGATGGAAAAAAAGAGAGGGGGAGGGGACGGACCCCCTACCCCCATAGAAGCTTCGCCTATGGTAACTCCTAATGCTTAGATATAATCAAAGACAAAAGTCCTCAAAACCGATGAAAGGCATTTGTATGTAAGTTTGCATCTTCCCAACTTGGCATACTTTGACATAAATGATATAAAGCCTCCGTATCTGGGTTGCAACTTCATAACTCCTTATAATTCTCCACCAGTCACTCAATCAATCCTTAATTCTTCACTATCCTCCGACTTTAATTCTGAGCATTCTTCGATTATCCAATAAATTCTGATCATTCTTCAATTATCGTTTCATTAATACAATTTAGGGTTTTGTTGTGATATATTGTAGCTAAATACATGGATTTTCTTCATGGTCTGTAATTTAAGTTTTCTCACTCTTTAAAAAGTCAGAATAGTAAAAACTTTTATTTGCCAAAACTTCGGGATTTGTGGGCCACAACTTCGGTTAATGTCCTTTTCTTTCAAATATATTTTGTAATACTTTGTAATTGTGGTTCGTTTCCCACAACATGGGGATTTGTATGCCGTTTCTCGAAACCGAACCCTTACACAAAGTTAACCAATAATATTAGAGTTATTTGATTTTAATAATTTTAACTATCATTTGTTGGCCGGGATTAATCCAGCTTAAAAAATGTTGATTATTTTTCTCCATTGATCCTTTAATAACCGAGTTAACCATGTTACTTTTTTGATGACGTGAACTATTTATATGGTCAAAATATTAAACAATAAGTTGAAATCTACCATCAGATTCGGTAATCTAAAACTTTTGCATCCCGAAACCCGTTAATCTCGACCTCTTGATCTAAACCACTTGATTCATTTGAGGTAGATATGAGGTGATGATGGAGACTAGATAACGAAAAATAGATCTGATAGAGGTTGGGTGGAGGCGGAGTTAAAAATGACAAAAAGTTAGCCCTAACAAGTCTATAGCTAAATTACATTAACAAGTCTTAACCAACACTCACACTGTTAACCTCAAGGGGAGCTATACAACTTCAAATCCAAATCCAATAGCTTTAATTTGTCATTAACTCAACTCTCACTATTTTGTACAAATACTATAAAAGTTTCATTCACGGATTAGCGACGAAGCTGGTGTGGCAGTGATGATGGGTTCATGGCGGATGAACATACCATCTCATCTTTCTGATCCGGTTTTCCCTGCAAACAATTCTTCTTGCAATCCAAAACAAGCTCAGGCTTCATAGGCTTTTCACATTTCTCACCCAGCATGTTAAAATAATTATCAGAGAACGTAAAATTCAATAGTTTTGGCAACGTACATATAACATCACCCACTGTACCAATCAACTCATTATGCCCAATGTCAATCATCTCAACGCCCTTTAAATTCCCAAAACCTTTAGGAATTGTTCCCGTAAACTTATTGTTACTCAGGTCCAAAACAGTCATATTCCGAAGCTTCCCAGTTCCTCCGGCATGCAACCCGAGAGCTTGTTGTTAGCAAAAATAGCCTCGTCTAACTTCGCCATCTGACCAATGCTACTAGGAATGCATCCCGTAAGCTCATTGTTCGCCAACACAATCACAGAAGCATTCGAGTGCCCGATGTTTTCGGGGATAGATGAAGAAAACCGGTTGTTGTTCAAGAAGATAGCATCAAGATCTATGTCAAATAGTTGAGGAGGTAATGGTCCTTGGAAGTTATTGTATCTAATGTCAAGATACTTTAAATTAGGCATATCCAAGACAAAGTTAGGGAACGGGCCCTCGAATTGGTTATTACTTATGTCGAGTTCGTGGAGGATCGTAAGCCCGGAGAAGCTACTCGGGACGGGCCCGCCAAATTTATTAGAGTTCATATGAAATATGCTAAGATCGGTTAATAGACCTAGATGTGGGACGAGTTGGCCCGCGATATCGCCATGGTTTAGGTCGATTCCTGCGACCGTCATCACGTTCGTGTCGTCGTCGGGTGCTTTTTCGCAAAACACGCCATTATAGGAGCACACGTCTACGCCATCCCAGTTTTTAGTCATGTCTTGCGGGTCAGAAATTATTACCTTTTTCCATTCTTGGAGGGAGAAATATGCCTTTTTAAGCCTAAGGTTAGGGAAAATTAGGCGTGCCATTGATCGAGATATCAAAGTTAAAATCGGCTATAAATCCGGTTTCTTTGACGGGGGCTAGGTGGCGGCGTGTAGTGGCGTCCGCAAAGGCGTTGGTTAACGAGATTATGGAGAGAATAGAGAGGGAAAGAATGCAACATAAGGGTTTCATGTTGGAAGATAGGTTTGTTTGGCTACCAAATTATGGAGGGTGTTTGTGGTTTTCAAATCTATATTTAGCAACGAATCCTCTCCATGCACTCTAAATCGCAAAACAATACAAGTTAAATTCTAGAGGACCTTCCTTCCTAGTCGCTAGATTTTTGCACTGAATAACAAGAGGTTGTAATTTTATTCTAGTTTGCATTCTCTGAATACAAAGAGGTTATAATTTTATTCTAGATTTTGCACTGAATAACAAGAGGTTATAATTGTATTCTTTCTTTTGAAGAAGATTTTATTTTCTTACACCCTTTGGTTTATTTCATATTCACGAGACAAGTTTAGTATACTACTATCCTACGTGTGTTCTCGTATGTTATATATAAACATTCATTAGACAGTTCGCGCAATCCGCAATCCGCAATGGCTTCTGGGGCCGCCCATGTGGTTTATTTTCAAATCGTAATAACCGATTACACAAAGGCTTTATAATTTGTTCCATTTAATTTTTATTTTACCAAAATATATAAACGTCTAAATTTTAACTTGGAGCTCAAACATCACTAAATAAATAATATACTATACCTGAGATGAGGATGAGGAGGTTATGAGGTATACCTTTTTTTGTTCGTACAAATTCAATTCTTGTAGCCGACTCCTGCTCCTCTATCCTATCTTTTTGTTCTGACTCTGGTTTGAGCAGGCTTGACGGCTACCATCATAACACCCACCACCGCATAGTTGCCTTGGGTCGTCGAGGAGATGTCACAACATACTTCACCACTGTGTCTTGAACCGAGAACCACCACGGTTAACAACCACAACCAAACATCCAACGTCATCACCACAACCACTATTGAGGCCAAGGCCCACCACCACCCTAAAATGCAGGATAAGATAAAAGAAAATGGTTTATACCGGTAGGTCTAGATAGAGTGTGGGTATTCACATCATGTTAATTCATGTTATGTTGAACGAACTGTCTCAAGTTGCATTTTTCTATTTCATAATATAACTAATCTCATTAAACGTTATAAATATTGAAACACATTATATTTTGTGTGTATTTAAAATTTATTTATAATTAAACGTGTTAGATGTCACACACATCAAAATCCACGCCGCGGAGTTTTACGCGAGGCGTGTAAACAAACCAGGATCACAGTACTAGGTACTCAGAACGACACTATATATGCCACATTCAAACAAAAAACCAACCAATTCAAAGTTTAAAAACATGCGAAAACGAAGCGTTTTACAAAAAAGACAAACACACAAAGTAAATGAATGCATAATAGGAAAACACGCGCCATCCCAATGTTAAAAACATATATATAAAAGATAAACAACTACTGTCTATGAAATAAAGCCTTAGGATGCTGTTGGACCCATGTTGTGCTCCTAGTGGCAAGGTTTGAGTTAAGGACCTGACTAGCATACTAAAATGTCAACACAATGGTGTAGTGAGTTCAAAGTTGCGTTTATCATAAATATTAACAATCGGTATAGCATAAGAAGTGTATTGAATAAGATAGCTAATCTATATTCACAAGTAATAACCATAGTGATTTCGCGATCGAAGCTGACTGTGTTGCGTTGTTGCACCCATCACGACTTACCAGGTCGTGATGATGTTGTGTTTAGGACAATATTGCCCACCGTTTGACCTTGAGTGGCACAGGGGGCTCGTCACACCCACCGTAGTACTACCCAAGATTTTCTGCTAGTTACCATTATTAGACTGATCCGAAAGTGTGAAGACTTTTCAAGGTATCAAATTACTATGTTAAAACATACACAACTTATAATAATAAAATAGCGTTGAGAACAATATGCTACCTACCCCCCAGAAGAAGGTTTATAAAAAACAGAGGGGCATGAACTCCCAGGTCTGTGTGATAGGTAATGATGAATAAAGAGACGTGGTGTGGATGAAAAGACAACCCTTCAAAGGTTACTAGAACACACAAGTACATAAGTACGTGTACACATACGAACCTCAATAATCCTAGGTTAACCTAGTTGACCCGTTTGACCCTTTTGTGACATATTAGTGTGAATATAGTTAATATCATATATGATAACTTAACATACAAGAGTATCATGCAATTATCCATGATATCACTATAAAACCTAGGTTCTGCCTAAGTCATCATGCCACATTAGATCATCATACACTTATGCAAAAGTCTCAACATCATTATGCTTATATATATACATCACAACAAATAATTCATACGCGAAGACTAATCATGCACCACATGTCATGTGAAGCCACTCACGACTTCACATCCTAAACTCTGCCAATCCTACTAAGTAGGGGCCTCAGATTCGCACGCGTGTATGAAAATCATAATCACATTCATTTATTTAGTTCATTCCAACTAACATACACATTTACCTTCAGTTTCAATCCCAAACATGATCTCCTAATCACTAACCATAAACCCATTCTCATGATGATCAACAAAACCTATACTTCCTACATGATCAATCAAACATCCATAATAATTCAACTACACATCTGTCTCAACAAACATCATCCACAATCATTCTAATATGATCTTAACATCACAAGCATGCTCAATCATCACGTCCAAAGTTCTACAAAAATAAAGTTTTCTTTTGGGAAAGTAACGCCCAAAAGTGTTCTAGCATCCAATCCAATAATAATTTCATCAATAATATACCTAATCAAGTTCATAACATTTCATTCAACATGTTAATCATCTCCAAAACATCCAAATTCCCATACATCATACACAAAAGTTTCTATTTTAGTAAGTCATGATCAATATCACAATTTCATGAATTTTCTTGCACAATTCAATTAAATCAACATCTAAGCATTACATCTAACATCTTAGCATCATCAAATTATGAATTCCAAGAACAAAAAGTTTCCTCTTATGGCAATGTATGAACTAGATGATCAAACTCTAGATTTCTTGCATAATCAACATCATTTGACATTCATACAACCTAACTAACATCATATTAACATCTAACAATCATCAATTCATTTAATCATTATCAATTTTAGATTAGGGTTAATCTTGAATCAAAATCTATGAACAACATGACAAAACGTACCTTTAACGTGTAGAATCAGGAATTGGACTTGTAAAACAACTTGTAACACTTGGAATCAACCAAAATCGACTTGTTTATGTGTGTTATGGATCAATTTCGCAAGAATGAGGGGGGGGTGGGGGTTTCGGCCGCAAATGGGGTTGGGAGGCTAGGGTTGGGTTAATTATGGTAATATTTGATTAAAAAGGTATTTACAAAATAACCCATTTAATTATATTTTATAAAAAGCAATCTTTTAAACACTTTTTAAATAATCTAGACTACAATTTTTAAATTTATTAACCAAAAATAGTAATCCTAAACATTTACAACAAGTCACATAACACATAGAATATATATAACACGTTGTCACGTTATCGCATAGAATTTATAAAATAAACATTTAAAATCTATAACTTCATGACCATATAATCACAACTAATAATCAAAATTATTAATCATATTATTATTGTTTATGATAGATTATTATTATTAAGTCACCAACGTTCAACGACAACTAGTGTGTGCCCACGACACGTGTATGCAAGACCTAACGGAGTTTGGTAACGGAAAATTATCGGATGTTACATTATCCCATGTTGAAAGAATTTTCGTCTCGAAATCTGCGTTACATGGTTGTGAACATCCCTGGTTTACTGTATTGGCATAACAAAATCGAGTGAGTTGCCACATCATCCCCATGTTGAAATAAATTCGTACCGAAAGTTAATCAGTACCTTCTCCGATCGTTGTTGTCGTTTCGAACAGATGGGGATACTTAAGCTTCATCTGATCCTCGCGTTCCCATGTGAATTCGGGTCACGTTTGAGTTCCAACAAACTTTGACTATAGGTATCTTACTTTGTTTAAGAGTCTTGATCTCATAATCCATCACTTCAACCGGTTCCTCAACAAAGCGTAGTTGATCATCTACTTGTATTTCCTCGAGTGGTACAACTAGTGTCTCGTCAGATAGACACTTCTATAGATTCGAGACGTGAAATACGTTGTGAACGCCACTCAATGAATCAGGTAAGTCCAATAGATACGCCACTAGACCTATTCTTTCCAGAATCTCAAATGGTCCAACGTATCTTGGATTAAGCTTGCCTTTTTTGCCAAACCGAATCACACCTTACCACGGTGAGACTTTTAGCAACACTTTGTCACCGATTTGAAACTCCAATGGTTTCCATCGTTTGTCTGCGTAAATCTTCTGTCTATCTCTCGCTGCTGCCATGCGATTTCGTATCTGTATCTTCTCAGTGGTCTGATGTACCAAACTCGGGACCGGTTAATTGACTATCACCAACTTCTGCCCAACAAAACTGGTGATCTACACTTTCGCCCATAAAATGCCTCAAATGGTGCCTTGATGCTAGTATGATAACTATGTTGTAAGAAAACTCAACAACGGTAAAGAGCTTCCTAATTATTCCCAAAGTCGATCAACACACAGCATGCAGGAACATGTCCTCCAAAGTTTGAAGTACGTTCACTCTTGACCATCAGTATGTGGATGGTAGGCAGTGCTCATATCCACGACGTGTACCCAAAGATTTCTAACTGACTGCCAGAAATGAGATGTAAAACGGCATCACGAATCAGATCAGATAATCGAGATCGGCACGCCATGTCTCGAAACTACTCTTTCAAATAAATTCGAGTTTAATTGTCAATCTTGTCAGTTTCCTTGATTGCTAAGAACTGAGCTGACTTAGTGAGTCGGTCAACGATTACCTATATCGTGTCACAACCACTAGGAGTTCTGGGCAACTTAGTGATAAAATCCATGGAAAATGTTCCCACTTCCACAAGGGGATCTCAGGTTCCCAGATGGTTTCTGATATTCAACTTTAACCTTAGAACATGTAAGACATTTGCTCACGTATGTAGCTACGTCAGCCTTCATATTTGGCCACCAATAGTGTGCCTTTAGATCATGATACATTTTGTTAGAGCCAGGGTGTATGGAATATTTAGACTTGTGTGCTTCACTCATAACCAAGTCTCTTAGATTTCCATACAAAGGCACCCATAGTCTATGCATGAAATACCGAATTCCATCGGATTTGACTTCCAATTGTTTATCCATCCCTCGTAAAGATTCGGATTTAACGTTCTCACTTTCAAGGCTTCCGTCTAGGCTCCCTTAATTTGCTCGGGCAAGTAAGTGCTAATCGTCAATTGTAGGGCACGCACTCGTCGGGGTTTAGAGGTTTTCTTTCTACTCAAGGCATCAAGACTACATTCGCCTAGCCCGGGTGGTATTTAATGGCACAGTCATAATCGTTCAACAACTCCACCCAGCGTTGTTGCCTCATTATAATCTTTCTGCTCAAGATGTGCTGAAGACTCTTGTGATCGGTGTAAATTATGCACTTGGTACATACAAGTAATGTTTCCAAATCTTCAAGGGAAAGACCACTGCTCCTAACTCCAACTCATGAGTAATGTAGTTCTTTTCATGTACCTTTAGTTGTCACGAGGCATAAGCTATCACCTTGTCACGTTGCATCAGGACACAACCCAGTCCTTGGATAGAAGCATCACAATAAACTACAAAATCATCACTTCCTTTGGGTAATGCTAGTATCAGTGTGCTACAGAGTTTCTGCTTCAGCAACTGAAAAGTAGCTTCTTGACTTTCACCCCATTTATAGGTTGTTCCTTTATGGGTCAAAGCTGTGAGAGGTTGAGCAATCTTTGAGAATCCCTCAATGAAACGTCGATAGTACCCTGCCAGACCAAGAAATTGCCTTATCTCACTAGGCATCTTGGGTACCGACCAGTTCCTTATCGCCTCAATCTTTGCAGGATCCATATGTATTCCCTTCTCGTTAACAATGTGACCCAAGAATTGCACCTCACGAATCCAGAAATCACACTTGGAAAATTTTGCGTACAACTGTTCCTTTCTAAGTAATTCCAGAATTAGACGTAGGTGCTCCTCGTGTTCCTCCTTGGTCCTAGAATAAGTCAATATGTCATCGATAAACACAATAACAAACTGATCGAGATAGGTTTTGCACATACAATTCATGAGATCCATGAACACTGCTGGTGCATTAGTCAACCCAAAAGGCATGACCAAGAACTCATAGTGACCATAACGAGTACGAAACACGGTTTTGGAAATATCCTCTTCTTGAACTCTTAGTTGATGATAACCAGATCTCAAATCAATCTTCAAATAGTAGCTTGATCCCTGAAGCTGATCAAACAGGTCATCGATATGAGGTAACGGGTATCGGTTCTTGACTGTGACTTTGTTCAACTCCCTGTAGTCGATGCACATTCAGAATGTGCCATATTTCTTCTTCAAAAAGAGAACAAGTGCTCCCCATGGTGATGAGCTCAGTCAATAAACCTTTATCCAACAGCTCCTGAAGTTGTTGATAGTTCTTGCAATTCGTTCGGTGCTAACCGGTAAGGTGCTCTCGCTATCGGAGCAGCTCCGGGAGTCAAATCGATCTGAAATTCAACTTGACGGTGAGGTGGTAGTCCAGGCAGATCCTCTAGAAACACCTCTGGAAAATCACAAACCCCCAGAATGTCTTCTATCTTCTTTTGCTCTGTTGCTGGTTAGAGACGAGAGCTAATATGGCTAAGTGGCCCTTGCGTAACCACTTCTGAGCCTTCATGAACGATATGATGCTATCACAGCACCACTCTTCTCGCCCTTACCAAAAGCGTTTCCCTATCTACCATGGGAATACGAATGAGCTTCTCATGACAAATCACTTCTGCTTGCTTCTCGGACAGCCAGTCCATGCCTAACGACACATTGAAAAATTCAAGAGTAACATGCATAAGGTCAATGTCGAAGGTATGACCAGCAAGTTCTATCTTGCAATTCTTAAGGATATGGGTAACAGAGATTCATTACCATCAGCCAAACTCTACAACATACTTAGACTCCAAGACAGTGGCATATCACTTAAGAGACTACAAAACTTAGTAGAGATAAAACTCCTATCGGCTCTAGTGTCAAACAGTACAGAAGCAAAACGACCATTAACAAGAAATTTACTAGTAACAGTAGTAGGATCATTTAGAGCTTCACCTGAACCCATGACAAAAGCTCTCCCTTTGGCTCCACCATTGTTGCCTCCGTTATTGTCACCATTACCACCATTGTCGTTATTGCCACCATTTCCGTTGCCATTTCCATTCTTTTCATTTGAGGACAGTTCTTCTTGAAACGCCCTTTCTTTCCACACTCAAAGCAACCCTTTGGTGTGTTATGAGGCTGCTGAGGTTGCTGAGGTTGTTGAGGCTTCTTTATCAGTTCTCTACGGCAATCCTTTGCCACATGTCCAACCTTCCCACAACGCTAGCATCGGAAGCTATCACACCATCGGTTGCACTTTGGGTTTTTCCCCACATATCCACTTGGTCCTTGAGATGATGATGATGATTGGTGGAAGTTGCGATTGTTATCAAACCATCTCTGTTGATGTTGCTGTTGAGGTTGGTGTTGCTGAGGTTGGTTGCCAGATGATGATCCTTTGCTAGCGTTGTTCTCCCACTTGCGTTTGTTGTCGGGCACGCTTGCCACAGTGCCCCGCTTGGGTAACTTCCCTTGCTCCACAACTTGATCAGTGAGCTTGTGAGCCAGTTGAATAACCGTTGTATAGTAGGAAGATTTGCAGCAGTCACCATACTCTAAATCTACGGGACTAAGCCACGTAAATAGAGCTCAATACGTCGGCTCGGCGGGTTAACCATGTCAGGGCAAAGTGTAGCTAGCTCATGAGATCTAGTAGTATAAGCCTCAATGTTAGACCCTTCCATCTTCAATTGCCAGAACTTAGCTTCCAGCTTTTGAACCTTATCGCAGGGGCAGTATTCCTCTGTCATCATTATTTTGAATTCCTCCCACGGTAGTGCATTTGCCATTGCCTGGCCAAGCATTTGCACTTGAGCATTCCACCACGTGAGTGCTGCACCTTCCAGGGTTCCTGTGGTGTATTTCACCTGGTCCGACACTGGACAGTTACATTTGCAAAAACTGACTCAGTCTTCTCGAACCATCGTATAAGCCCTACAGCTCCCTCGGCTCCGCTGTAGGTATACGGCTTACAGTCCATGAATGCTTGTATGTGCATCTGGCGGTCCTGTATTCAACGTGTCAAGGTATTAAAATTAAACCGAATGAGTTAATCACCTAATGGAATATTCATGTAAATAATGCTAGTGTCATCTTTACCTCCAAACTATGCGGGCTGAGTGTTCAATGCTGCTTGCACGTGTTGGTTTATCAATGCAGCCAATTCAGCTGGGGTCAGTTCATCGGTGTCGGCGCCTTGTCCAGCACCATGCCCTCAGCCACATCCATGTCCTCTACCTCGGTCGTCCATATTTCACTTTACATTCACAATTACTATAATGAGTAACATCCAAGATATCATCTCATTAAAGTATGGTAACTAATAAGAAATAATGTACAGTCACAACCACAACATATATAACCAAAAATCATAACGTATCATAAATAATTTGTAAGTAACTCATAAAATATTCAATCAATGTCAAAATTTAAGTTTTCAGTTGTGTGGGAAACAACCCTTCCCACATAGGTTTAAGAAAACACTATGCAGTCAAAGTCATAAGAATAAAGAGAATCAATCGAATAAAGAGAATCAATCGAACAAAGCTGATCCATCATTGTCTCCATCGTCGGGGGCTTCTTCTGGTTCTTCCTCAGGGTCTTCATCGGAGTCCTCGGCAGGTGCAGGGTTGTCCCCGATTTGTAGTGCTGCAAGCTGTGCTTCTAGTCCAGTCAGTCTGCTCTCGACGCCATATTGTGGAGCTCTGCTCGCCTATACGCTCGATCAGATCCATCACTGTACCAGCCATCTTGAAATTTCCCTTGATAGACATCGACAACCACTCTCAATTATGACCATCTTTAACCATAGTCGACGCATATCATCCTTTAGTGTGGAGTTCTCATCAGTGAGCACTCCAACTCGTCGACGCTTAGTCTCAAGTGTCGTGGTCAATGCCGCCACGACCTGCTCAAGGGGTACATCCAGAGATGGGAGAGTGGGTGTTGCAGATGTAGTTACTGACCTAGTCCTAGATCTAACAGTGGCCGGCCTCGGAACACGCTCTCTATGAATCATGCGGTCTACACAAGCCGGGTAATAACTCCAATCTCGTGGGGATCACGCTCAGGTGGCACAAACAGTTGATCCCAGTCTATCTCGCCATGGGGGTAAGGATGTCGCGGCCAGTCATACACTCGGTGAGGTACAGGTGGGGGGACTCAGAACGAGCACGCCTTTTTCCCAAAACCGGGATGATGATGCCATGCTGCAGTGCATCTGATGTGTATGCCAATGAGAATACAGTAAGAGGATAAGCAACGAGTAACTAGCTAATTGTGTGTGGTTATAGACTAGTGTGTATGCAACCTAGTTCCCTATAACCAATGGCTCTGATACCAATCTATCACACCCTCAAAATCACACGTAGAGTTTTACCGCGAGGCGTGTGAACAACCCAGGATCACAGTCACTAGTTACTCAGAACGACACTATATGCCACATCCAAACAAAAACAACCAAAATTCAAAAGTTTAAAACCATGTGGAAGCATTTTACAAAATAAGACAAACCCAAAGAAATGAATGCATAATATGGCAAAAACACGCGCATCCCAATGTTTAAAACCCATATATAAAAGATAAACAACTTGTCTATGAAATAAAGCCTTAGGATGCATGCTAGACCTGTGTCGTGCTCCTAATGGCAAGCTGAGTTAACGACCTGAGAATAGCATACTAAAAATGTCAACACAATGGTTGGTGAGTTCAAGAGTTTGTGTTTATCATAAATATTAACAATTGTATAGCATAAGAAGTGTATTGAATAAGATAGCTAGTCTATATTCACAAGTATAGCTGACTGTGTTGCGTTGTTGCCTCTCGTCACGACTTACCAGGTCGTGACGATGTTGTGTTTAGGACAATATTTTGTTTGACCTCAGGTCGCATAGGTGGGGCTCATCACAACCAATAGTACTACCCAAGATTTCCTACTAGTTACCATTATTAACGATCCGAAAGTATGAGGACTTTTCAAGGTATCAAACACTATGTTAAAACATACACAACTTATAATAATAAAATAGCGTTTGAGAACAAGTATGCTACCTCCCCCCAGAAGAAGGTTTATAAAAATAGAGGGGCATGAACTCACCTGGTGTGTAATGATAGTGAATAAAGAGACTCGTGATGGATGCAAAGACAACCCTTCAAAGGTTACCTAGAACACACAAGTACATAAGTACGTGTACACATAGAACCTCAATAATCCTAGGTTAACCTAGTTGACCCGTTTGACCCTTTGGTGACATATTAGTTGGAATATAGTTTAATCATATATGATAACTTAACATACAAGAGTATCATGCAATTTATCCATGTATATCACTATCAACCTAGGTTCTGCCTAAGTCATCATGCCACATTAGATCATCATACACTTATGCAAATCTCAACAATCATTATGCTTATATATATACATCACAACAAATAATTCATACGCGAAGACTAATCATGCACCACATGTCATGTGAAGCCACTCACGACTTCACATCCTAAACTCTGCCAATCCTACTAAGTAGGGGCCTCAGATTCGCACGCGTGTATGAAAATCATAATCACATTCATTTATTTAGTTCATTCCAACTAACATACACATTTACCTTCAGTTTCAATCCCAAACATGATCTCCTAATCACTAACCATAACCCATTCTCATGTATGATCAACAAAATCTATACTTCCTACATGATCAATCAAACATCCATAATAATTCAACTACACATTCTGTCTCAACAAACATCATCCACAATCATTCTAATATGATCTTAACATCACAAGCATGCCCAATTCATCACGTCCAAAGTTCTACAAAAATAAAGTTTCCCTTTTGGGAAAGTAACGCCCAAAAGTGTTCTAGCATCCAATCCAATGATAATTTAATCAATAATATACCTAATCAAGTTCATAACATTCATTCTAACATGTTAATCATCTCCAAAACATCCAAATTCCCATACATCATACACAAAAGTTTCTACTTTTAGTAAGTCATGATCAATATCACAATTTCATGGATTTTCTTGCACAATTCAATTAAACCAACATCTAATCATTACATCTAACATCTTAGCATCATCAAATCATGAATTCCAAGAACAAAAAGTTTTCTCTTATGGCAATGTATGAACTAGATGATCAAACTCTAGATTTCTTGCATAATCAACATCATTCAACATTCATACAACCTAACTAACATCATATTAACATCTAACAGTCATCAATTTCATATAATCATCATCAATTTTGGATTAGGGTTCATCTTGAATCAAAATCTATGAACAATGTGACAAAACGTTCCTTTAAACGTGTAAATCAAGAACTGGACTTGTAAAACAACTTGTAACACTTGGAATCAACCAAAATCGACTTGTTTATGTGTGTTATGGATCAATTTCGCAAGAATGAGGGTGGGGGTGAGGGTTTTGGCCGCAAATGGGGTTTGGGAGGCTAGGGTTGGGTTAATTTTGATAATATTTGATTAAAAAGGTATTTACAAAATAACCCATTTAATTATATTTTATAAAAACCAATCTTTTAAACACTTTTTAAATAATATAGACTACAATTTATAAGTTTTATTAACCAACAATAGTAATCCTAAACATTTACAACAAGTCACATAATACATAGAATATATATAACACGTTGTCACGTTATCGTGTAGAATTTATAAAATAAACATTTAAAATTCTATAAATTCATGAACCACATAATCACAACTAATAATCAACATTATTAATTAGATTATTATTTTTTATCATAGATTATTATTATTAAGTCACCAACGTTCAACGACAACTAGTGTGTGCCCACGACACGTGTATGCAAGACCTAACGGAACTAACGGAGTTTGGTAACGGAAAAGTACCGGATGTTACATTATCCCCGTGTTGAAAGAATTTTCGTCCTGAAAATTGCGTTACATGGTTGTGCTACATCACTGGTTTACTGCATTGGCATAACGAAATCGAGTGAGTTGCCACATCATCCCCATGTTAAAATAAATTTCATCTCGAAATTTAATCAGTACCTTCTTTGACCGTTGTTGTTGTTTCGAACAGATGAGGATACTTAAGCTTCATCTGATCCTCGCGTTCCGATGTGAATTCCGGTTCACATTTTAAGTTCCAACGAACTTTGACTGTAGGTATGTTACTTTGTTTAAGAGTCTTGACCTCACAATCCATCACTTCAACCGGTTCCTCAACAAAGCGTAGTTGATCATCTACTTGTACTTCCTCGAGTGGTACAACTAGTGTCTCGTCAGATAGACACTTCTTTAGATTCGAGACGTGAAATACCTTGTAAACGCCACTCAATGAATCAGGTAAGTCCAATCAATACGCCACTGGACCTATTCTTTCCAGAATCTCAAATGGTCCGATGTATCTTGGATTAAGCTTGCCTCTTTTGCCCAATCAAAAAAATCAATTACATATATCCCCAATCAAAAAAATCAATTACATATTTCCCTTTCCTAAAACTTATATATCACACATATATCTATTTCATTCAACTTAAACTATTAAATAACTATTTTACCTTGTTTTTAGTAGGATAATTTTACATATGGATGTTTTATTATTAAAATTGTTTAAAACTTTTGACAACTATGTTTTGTATTTGGAGATAACTTTGGTTATCGGTTATTGTAGTTTTGAAATAAAATTTTAAACGAGATATGATTTTTTTATTTCTATTTATGTCAAACTTGAGGAACTACGTAATTGATAGTACTAGAAAGTGAAATGTGTAAAAGTACTTTTGGTGAAACACAAGTAAAATAATAATTCAATAAATTATTTCACCAATATACTAAATATGTAATATATATGTTTTAAAAATGGGAAATATGTAATTAATTTTTTGATTTGAGTAAATATGTAATTAATGATTTTGGTAAGGGGAAATATGTAAATGCCCCATGAAATTAAGTATTTCGTGTTACTTTACATGTTAATCACCGATAACACATGTGTTAATGTTGTTTTATCATTTATGCGTGCGTATATTGCGGTTAATCATTTGGATAGGGTTTTTAAGTGAATATTAATGAAATTATTGATATCCTATTTCCATGGCACCTAGTGTGTTCTGATTTTGATACAAAACCCGATTATTTCTCACACTAAGTCTTTATGAGTCTGAACATGTGTTGGTAATCTTACAATAATTTACATTATGACTTGTTAAACTCATCTAGTGATTGTTTGAGCTTAGGTTACCAAATCCGGATTCTAATGCACCTAATTCTCTTAATGAGTGTTATTGGAGCTTATACTTTTGGTTTAGGCCTTTGTTGGCTTCTTTTGTTCATTTAAATTCTAGGTCATACCCTTTTAAGTACGAATGTTCTTAATTCAAGATATTTATATGTTTTGATTCATGTGCTTCTAATAGTTTAATCATAATGATTAAGTCTTCATAACAAATTATATTCTAGGTTTGTCACAAAGTGTGTAACTACTAAAGCATGCAAAGTTTCTAGATGTAATACCCACAACATTAGACTCGAAATATACCATCGAAGTAGTCGATAGTAAGACTAGAAGCTTCTCATATGTTTTGTTGTTGTAACATAGGTTTGTATGGGCATTAATTTGACATTGACATCCTATTAGTCACTCTCGATAGGTTCGATGTGGTTGTTGGTATGATTGGTTTTCTAAGAACCAAGGAAAAATCATTTGCGAAGATAAACTCCTCAGACTTCCTCTTTCTAGTGGAGAGATTCTCACCATTGAT
Organism: Flaveria trinervia; assembly: GCA_025506515.1. Taxonomy (NCBI): domain Eukaryota; kingdom Viridiplantae; phylum Streptophyta; class Magnoliopsida; order Asterales; family Asteraceae; genus Flaveria; species Flaveria trinervia. Next base: position 15,658,441 of record CM046454.1, on the reverse strand, counting down.
GGAGACAAGAGTGTTATAGTGGTTTGCATCATCTCGTATGTGAAGGCTTAAAAGTCTTTGCGAAAAGGTCCTCCCTTGATTTTGGATCTTGTCATGGAGAAAACTATAGACGAGACATAGATTACAGATATTCCATTCGTTAGAGAGTTTGCATAAGTGTTTCTAGTAGACTTGCCAAAAGATATTCCATTCGTTAGAGAATTTGCATAAGTGTTTCTAGTGGACTTGCCTGGCCTTCTCCGCATCAAAAAGTCGAGTTTCAAATTGAACTTGCACCCGGAGCCACTCTGATTGCTCACTCTCCATACTGTTTAACTCCAAATAAACTACAACAATTGTCAAAGTAATTGTAGGAACTATTAGACAAAGGTTTTATACACCCAAGCTCATATCTTTAGGAAGTTTTTGTGTTGTTTATTAAGAAGAAATATGAAACCTTTTGTATGTATATCAAGTACTGGCAACTGAATAAGGTCATGATAAAGAATCGTTATCCCTTCCTGCGCATTGATGGCACGACATCCTGTTTGATCAGCTGCAAGGATCGAGTTATTACTTGAAGATAGACTTAAGATGTGGATATCATCAACTTAGAGTTCGAGAAGAAGATACATCCAAAACCACTCTCAGAACTTGGTATGCTCATTTTGAGTTCGCACTCATGCCATTTGGGTTAACCAATGGTCATGTAGTTTTTATGGACCTCACAAACCGTGTCTTCAAACCCTATTTAGACAAGTTTGTAATCACGTTCATTCATGAGATTATTATATAATCCAAAACGGGGAAGAACATGAGGAAAATCTATGCTGCATACTAGAACTGTTGAAAAAAGAGCAACTGTAAGCAAAATTTTCTAAGTGTGACTTATGTATTAGAAGAGTACAGTTCCTTGGGTAGGTAATTAACAAGAATGGTATCCATGTTAACCCGTCTAAGGTATAGGCAATCAAGAATTGGCTGGCACCGATGATGCCTACAGAGGTGCAATAATTTCTTGGATTAGCGGATTATTATCTACATTTCATCGTAGGCTTATCTAAAATTACACAACCTCTTATTGCCTTAACTCACAAGGTTACTTTTCACAAACCGAGTTATAATGAAGAAGCAACTTTTCAAGCACTAAAATATAAACTATGCAGTGCATCAATCTTATCCTTGCTAGAAGGAACATAAAATTTCATAGTAACTACGCTGCACTAATTCAAGGTCTAGGTTGTGTGTTGATGCAACTTGAGAAAGTAATAGCTTATGCATTTAGGCAACTCAAAGTGCAAGAAAAGAACTACACAACTCACGACCTGGAGTTAGGAGCTGTGGTATTTTCACTCAAGATCTGGAGGTATTATTTATACGGTACTAAGTGTACTATCTTCACCGATCACAAAAAACTTGAGCCTATGAGTAGGAAGAACTAAATATGCGACAAAGGAAATGGATAGAGTTGCTGAATGATTATATTTATGCCATCAAGTATCATCCTAGTGAGGCTAACATAGTAGTTGATGCTCTCAGTAGAAAGGAAGCCCTAAAACCCTGTCGTGTTCGTGCATTACAACTTACAATATATTAAGACTTACCCACTCGAATCAAGGATGATCAAGTAGAGGCTTTAAAGGGAGACAACATTAAATCATAGTCACTAAAAGGTGTGGAAAAGTTGTTTGACAAAAAATTTGACAGCCTTCAGTACCATGAAGAGCAAGTGTGGTTACCTATGTATGGGAATGTCAAAGTTCTAGTAAGGGATAAAGCACACAAGTCACAATATTCGATACATCCAAGTTCTAATTAAATGTACCAAGATTTGAAGGTTCTATACTAGTGGCCTAACATGAAAACTGATATTGCCACTTATGTGTCTAAGTGCCTAACCTGTTCTAAGGAGAAGGTGAAATATCAGAAACCATCTAAATTGTTTTGACAACCAAAGGTTCGAATATAAAAAGAAGGAAAACATCTCAATGGATTTTGTTACAAAGCTATCCCGGTCATAAAGTGGAAACAATACTATTTAGTTGAGAGTGACTCGATTGACCTAATTTCTATTGCTGTGGTCTGGTAACTACAATCAAGGCATAAATTACGTTGTCAGAACATGTGTTTATTGACCTAATTTCTATTGCTACGGTTGGGTAACCAAAGTCGAGGCATAAAGTACGTTGTCAGCTTCGTTGCGAACTTCATACAGTTAGTAACCAATTATGTGGACCAACTATCTACTTGATATACTTTGTTTACTGGATCTATATTTTGACCTATTATTGCTTCGAAAAAACTAAAACCTCACCAACCTTGTGTTGACATTTAGCATGTTTCTCTCAGGTTCATATAGATTTGCACTGCTAGGAGCACATCACTGAGGTTTTACACTATGAGTCACTTTACAACTATTAATTGGGTTTTACAATTTATTCCAAGTTTGGCTACGCATGTTTTGAATGGTTCTGATTTATGGATTTTATTAAAATTTGCTTCCACAATATCACTTTTGAAATTTGGTTTGGTTTTTATTGATACACTCTAATGATATGTTTTTGTAATAAATGTGTCGATTTGTGTAAGTTATGGCTGAGATCCTAGTTTGTCACACACCTAACGATGAAACTCCATTTGTGGAAATTGAGGGTGTGACATAATTAAAGTCTATACTTTCTTCTTTACTATAGCCCTTAGCAACTAACCTAGCTTTGTATCGTTCAATTTCACCTATTGTTTTATACTTCATCTTATAGACCCAAAGGCACCCAATTCACTTTCTACCTCGAGGAAGTTCAACTATTTGCTAGGTTATGTTCCTGTTTAAAGCCTTCATCTCAATATTCATTGCATCAACCTAATTTTTTTTATCTACCACTACTTTATAGCTTTTTGGGTTGATAGTTTTACCTAGAGCAAACGTAAAAACTAGATTTTTAGGACTCAAATATGAACAATTCGCACACTCTCAAGGCCATACTTGACTCTTCCTTCAATAACAAATTCATGTAGTAAAAAAGAGCGTATCAGGTGCTTGATTTAGCTCCCACTTTGCCAAGAGTCCAGGGAGCGGCCGGATCATGAATCAATGTCATGTACACAGTTTTACCCTGCATTTTTGTGCAAGAGGCTGTTTGCCATAACTAGATACCTTAACCTAAAGGTCACAAAGAAACAATCTTACCAGTTATTCAAAGGCCCTCCCTTAACAAAGTCCTCTAGTGTTTTTGGTAAACTTGTGTTGTGGGATGACCTATAAACTGTTATGGGATACTGATTCGGTTTGTACCCTCAGGAGAGAAAGGTTATCACCATGATCGGAAGCATTATCTACCTCATTACTACCTTCACCAAGACCAGTTTATAGCGGAGAAATCTCGCCTGAAGTCTAAGAACTGCAAACAAAGGTGAACATACTCAGTTCTCTTACTATTTACCCTTTCTTATCATCAAGTTTTTCATTTGAAAAAGACTCAATTTTTGTGTTAAAGAAAGTAATAAAATTTAGATGATTAACTATGGTGTCAGTATTAAGATCAAATGAAGATAAAAACTTTTATCCATGAAAGGAAAAACAATTTCATAAAAATTCATATCTCATGAACACGGTTTGATTGTCAAGATTTCACAATTTATAGCCCTTTTTTTGGTTTGAATATCCAATAAACACACATTTTTCACCCAAACGATCAAATTTGTTATTATCATTTAGAATCATAGTAAAACACAAACATCCAAAAATTTTCAAGTGAATAAAAACAAGGTTTAAATCCAAACAACTGTGTATAAGGTGACTATTGCAATTTGTTGAGTGTAAAGACGTGTGATGTGATACCATATCATGAAACACGATTCAAATATATGTTCAAGATATCAAATAATAAAAGTCAATGTACTGATGTGAGGACAGAACTAACAAAGTCTCAGACTACAAAGGATAGATTATCGAAGTGATAAACTATCAAGAAAACAAACATCAAGCGATCAAAGGAATACAAAAAACAAGAAACCCTAAACGAGAATAAATAAAACACGAGAAGAAGGGCGTGTGTGGAATGAACAAAATTTTATACTCTTTGATGCGACTTCATATATGCTCCATGATCAGCTCCATGACCTACACCACTAACAGCACATCAAAAGCCTAGCAAGCACAAAACCAAACACCAGCCCAAATCATACAATCACAATTAAACATAGAAGAAAATAGTATAATGAAATATTGTTTAGTAAATAAAATTGAAACATATACCAATATACCACCATTTTAACATAATCAATATAAGCATCATTGTCAATCAGTTATAACTACTACATTGAACTACATATATGTAAGTTTCTTCATCTTAATTTAGTTTGATATATTAATTTACAGGGACATTTTTTTGTGGTGATTGTGCAGCTTAGCAAAGTTTCATCCATGGTTAAATCTTAAAAATTTATTCCATGCTGGGTGATGACCAGGGGATTTTTTCTGATCGTATGGGTTCTAATTCTATAACATACACGAAGGCACCAAATTATTAATCATTTAGACTTTTACGACTTTCAGAGTAGTGATCTTCAATATTCAAAACCGCTAAAGGTCCCTAACCATCAGTCATGCTTTCAAGTTGAGAAAGTCTATTGCAACTCAAAATCACAAAGCTAGCACTGCAACTGCTGATATTATTTGATGCTCAAAATCTTTGTTGCTGATTGAAAGGGCAGGGCTATAAAAGATGGAGGAGATGAAGTTGTCTTCGAGAACGATAACTATTATCAACTTTATCCCACTATATTGGCTGTAGGAGTTATTTTCAGTTCAATATCCTTGACTTTGTTCGCATTTAAGAGTAATATTTTTACTGCATGAGTTAGAAATCAAAAGATTTTGCTGCCTCAAGTAGTTTAGGCCCTCGTGTTGTCACGTTCAAAAGTATTATTTTACTGTAGGAGTTAGAAATATAAAGATTTTTGTGTCTCAAGTAGTTTATGCCCCGCCGCAATGCACGCGCATGTCTACTAGTTAGCATAAAACTCAATGTTCATAACAGAATCCCAATTTACTTTTGGTCATTGGAACCCTTATTATACATCAAACAAAAGTATTATAAGTATAGAAAACTAATATATTGTTCAAAACCAACAACCATTTAGTTCTTACTGGCTAACATATTATAAGAATGTCGATCAGCTAGCTAGAATTTGAAAAACAAAGCATCAGTCCTGCAAACGGGGCACGTATGGTTCGTCATCATCCAGTTCTTGGTGCATTCCTCATGATAACTGTGGTTGCATCTTAGTGTCCCCATCATATCTTCCTCATAATATTCTTCATGACAATTACACATTAATCTTCTAACTTCTCTTTACCCAATTTACTTGTCTTCACTAATTCTTCTACGACCTTTGGTTCGTCAACACGAATACGCTCACACCACATTACAAATCTTGCCATCTTCATAGCTAATTGGTGATCGCTTTCTTTCACAACATAATCCTTCAGTCGGCCCCTTTTATCGAAAAACAAGTATGTGGCCGAGACCAGTGACCCGTTGTCATTCACTGTGAATATTATCTACTTAGTCTTATACGGCGCATCATCAAACAACACAGTTTCATGTTCAATGCCTTCATAGTAATCAATGATCTTTATCGCTGCAGTAGTTTGACACCGCGGCTTGATGTCAACTAATACATCCACGCGATCCCCAGGTCCTCCGTTTACAATTACGAAGAGCCTCAACAATCGGTTTACAATAGCGTACGAATAAGACATAGTTTGATGGATGTTGGTACCTACAGCTGAACTGTTGAAGCAGGCAACAAACTGAATACTCGGGCGATATTTTTTCATGAAAACCCAAATCACGATGTACTATTTCTACTGTTTATTAATAAACCTCTAAGCAAACAATCATTCAAACAACGAAACCCTAAGTAGTTATATACTAAACAAACTTGCATGGTAAGTAACCTAATTCTACTCAAATTTTAAAACTGAAATTGTGTAAAAAGAGATTATGTAAAACAATCTTTTATTATTATCCTCAACCCAGCTTTCTCTGATTGGGTCAATATCAATTGTGTTGGAAAGCATTCACATTGAAATTTTTATACATATCTCTCTTATATTATATAAAATTATTGTAAGTGGTTGTTACTGAAGTATAAATAAAATTTATTGTTTATTTGTATGTTTGAGAAATTACTGTTTAACCCTTATAAATTTTTAAATAATTAAACAATTCTAAGTGTAATAGATAGAAAAGATAATAATAGAAATAATAAAAATTATTATTTATCTTTATAATGATGGTAAACTGATAGGAATGCTTTTATAAGTAATCATCAAGATTTTTGAGTGTGCTAATTTATACCTTGTCAAACAACTTATTGTGTCTATTGTTAGTTATCGAGTTAAGTGTTGATTATTATGTTACTCATTGTGTCTAATGTTAACTATGTAATATGCATTGTATTTTTTTTTTAAAATTATGATATTCAAATAACACAAATACTTAAAATGTAACCTTTTATTTTTTTCAGTTAATTATGTAACCTTGATCATGTTATTGTGTAATTATCATCAAACAGTTCATTGTGCCTATTGCTAATCATCGGGTCTAATGCCGGTCATGGTGTTACCCATTGCGGCTAATGTTAACCATTGAGTTATGCATTGTTTTTTAAATAATGATTTTCGAATAACATAATAATAAGAAAATATAAAATTCTTATGTTTCAAGTTAAATGTGTATTCCTAATCTAATAATTGTGCAATTATCATCAATTTAGAAGAATACACAATTAGCTAACAAAATTACATACTAAGTTAAAAAAAAATTACTTTTTATATCAGCATTATATGCGTTTTAAACAATAAAAATGGTCGGTGTAGTTTTTTCGAAAAATAATGACATATGTAAAAGTTATGAATGTTTAAAAAGGTAGAACTTGAGAAGGGAGAACGTTCATTGAAAACAACAACAAGAAAGGTTTAAATACAAATTCTTTTAAAACTAAAAAAATATAAGAATGACTAAGATATTGACACGTGTCCTTTAAATCAAAATTAGATTGGGGCAACATCTTAATTTTTGATTTAAAGGACATGTGTCAACATCTTAATCATATTATATTATTTTTAGTTTTGAAAGATTAGTATTTAAACCTTTTCTGTTGTTGTTTTCATTGCTGTGGCTTAGTCATATTTTTTATTTTAATCTAAAAATATTTTTTTTACATTTGACTTCCTAAAGTTTTAAAAGTATCATTGTTATCCAAAAAAATCAATTTCGTTAACTAAAATGATAAATCATTTATCATTAAAAGGTTTAATTTGTAAGTTTGTATATAAAAACAAAATATTATTTATGTTCACATATTGGTGTTAAACTTCATTAATATGTTATTGTTTAACATACCTAGATATGACAATATTAAATTGTGATGTACATTGAAATGAAGATGTTAGTTTTATAGTGTGTAATCACTAATTGTAATTGTGTTTGACTTCGTGAATCTTAATATTTTAGAAATGTTTACTTAAAAATACAATGTTTAAAGTATTATACTTTTTTATAGTGATTAGCTAGAAAACAAATTAAATTTTAACAAAATTAACCCTTATGTAAGACCCCAATCCCGGAGACCTAACAGTTGGTCATTCACAGCATTACATACATTAGACATTATAAATTAATGAGTTTAAGCAGCGGAATTATTTTAACAAAAGCCATTCATTTCATTAAAAACACTGTTGCTGGGCAATACACCATAGTTTAACCGAATACAAAGGAATTGTTAATTTGCATTACAAAACAACATCGATAACAAATATGAATCGATGCCAGACTTTCCCCCTACTGAGTAGCTTCACCCTCGTACCATCCTCAGCAATGTTTACCTGCCAACTGAAAATGTATAAAAGTCAGTGTTGCTGAGTGAGTTCTAGTTTTATAATAGAAAGTACATTTCAATCGTTAAAACCGTTCCTTACTTTCTTTCAAATCATACTGCGCTTTACATTCATTCGTGACCATGCAATGTACGTACACATTGATAATATAATTATTATCTTCCATTACATTCGTTAACTTTCGTTCATTCTATACGTTCGTTCTTCCGAGTCTGTTGCGACAACAGGGTCGCTCACCTCATTAGCAATCCCAACGATTGCACGCTATCCGAGTCTGTTGCAACCATAGGGTTGCTCACCTCATTGCCAATCTCAACGACAGCACGCTATCCGAGTCTGTTGCAACCACAGGGTTGCTCACCTCATGGCAACTTCACGATAGCACGCTATCCGAGTCTGGTGCAACCACAGGGCTGCTCATCTCATAGACAATCTCAATGATTGCATGTTATTCGAGTCTGTTGCAACAAGAGAGTTTCTCACCTTATATCTGTGCTTGCAAGCCTTTCCTTCGTTCATTCATGCATTCTTACTTCATGTTCCTCTTTCATTATCTTTCACTTTACGTTACATAATACTTCATTCGTTCATTAACATGACACGTAAAGCCATAATAAAGATAAACATACATCAACATAAGGAACACATCATACAATCATGCATAATCATCAAACATCATCAATCACACGTCATCATGCCTAATCACACATCTTACATCACATCATACATCACCCATCATAACAGTTATGACTTCAAAAAGTCAACTTACATAGCCCCCGGGAACCTCCCAAGTTAAGCCTACATTACACTTTTTTCCCCAAAAATCAGAAAATATTCTAAGCCCTTAGACGCATGGGCACTATGCAGGCGCATGGGCACTATGCAGGCGCATGGGGAACACTTAGGCGCATAGGCAACTTTCAGGTGCATGGGCACTATTGAGGCGCATGAGCAACATAGTTTATTCTGGGCAGTTCTAGGCGCATGGACACTATGCAGGTGCATGAGTGCCTAGGCGTATGGGAATCCTGGACGTCTGGACACTTAGTCAATTCCAGCCTAATTCTAGGCGCATGGGTACTATTTAGGCACATGGTTACTATTTAGGCGCATGAGTTTTGGGCGCATGGGAACACTTAGGCTGTTATTTCTGTTGGGCGCATGGGCAACATAATTTATTCTGGGCAGTTCTAGGCGCATGGACACTATGCAGGTGCATGAGTGCCTAGGCGGATGGGAATCCTGGACGTCTGGACACTTAGTCAATTCCAGCCTAATTCTAGGCGCATGGGTACTATTTGGGCGCATGGGAACACTTAGGCTGTTATTTCTGTTGGGCGCATGGGCCACTGTTAATTAGGCGCATGGGCAGACTGTAACACACTTAAACATCATAACTCAGTTCCCAATCATCATCTATGGTGTTCTAAGCTTAAATCATACATCCTACTCTTAGAAACACAACCATAACATCAACATACATAAGATAGCCCAAAATCAAACCCCAGCCGTAAACACACACAAATACACATATGGGTATACATACATAAACATTGTAAAAATCGTTTAAATACATTTTCAGCCCAAAGAGTTTAAAACAAGTAAAAACCGGGGTCTAGAAACTCACCTGGTGCAACTTTGGGCGTATCTTCCTTCAACCCGTATGCGAATGAGTTCGAACACCTAAAAACCCACAACACACACACACGAACACCCACAAGCACATAAGCATACACCCGAGACTAAAACCCAACACAAACACTTAAAAATCCATGAATTCTTACCTTGAATTCAGCCTCCTCATCTTCTTCTCCTTCAAACCGTAGTTTCTGCTCTCTCTCTTTAACCGAAGTAAAAAGGTGATGAGAAGTGAGGGTGGGCGGCCATGTCCACCTTTACATCAACTTTTATACTTTTATTCTTCTTTTACATTTTTAACCCCTCAACTTGGGTTTAATTGCCTTTCCTTCTTTTATTCTTCATTTTTTATCTTTCTTTTAAAAAAAATAACCGGGTGTTACACTTTAGTAAAATATTATTAATGAAACAATTTATTTATTTTTAGATAAAATTAATTTGATTAACATGATAATAAATGGGTATTTTTTTAAGAAACTATATTTATACTAATTTGTAGATTTTATTGTAGTGAGTACATATGTTTAAAGTTTAGTTAAAACCTAGGTAGATAATTTAGAAAAATATCATGACTTAGTGTATAAACATTTTCATTTCTTAATATAAACTAGTTGTGATTTACCCACATGTTGTGTGGGTCCCGTTTTAGGAGAAGGTTCACATTACGCGACAAAAGTTTAGTCGTTTCTTCCCCCGCGCTGTACGACATGATATTGTTCCTTAACAATCCCATTTCATCTGAAAATTGATATTGATTCGGATTGACATGGTATCATAAAAGCAAATACTAGTATCATGAAACCTAAATCGAACATTTTATCTTAAACCTTTCATCATAACTGAATCACAATATTATTGGGTTCATCAATGGGGGAGGAGAATGGACCTTAGTTTAGGTGGTGGTTGGAACCCATTGCGAAAGGGTTGTATAATAGATAGCATACATCATCTCTCATATATCGTGATTTAGTTCCACTCGTTTATGGTTATGTAATTGAAGAATTTTTTTGTAGTTTAAAGCGTAATGTTATTTACATATTTAACAGGTAAAATTAACGAATTTATATTTTTTGGATGCAAATGATAAGTTTTTAAAACAACGAGGAGCTAAAAAAATTAAAAATATAATTTTTGAATGAAAATAACAAATATTATCAAAACATAGGATGGAAAACAACAATTCAATCTAAAATTATATATTTAAAAATTTTAAGATTATTTTTAAAAAAATAGCAGTTAAAATTTATGAATTAAAATATAAAAAGTTATTAATTGTGTATCTCTCCTTTTTAATCTCACCACATTTAAATAACACAATTTTGTTTCTTAAAATAATCTCACCATTTGCAAAAATATTTTAGTTTAAAATTATATGTACTTTAAAAAAATATTTGCAAATATTATAATTTTTATTCAAACTATGATATATATCAAATCGAACATTTTATCTTAAACCTTTCATCATAACTGAATCACAATATTATTGGGTTCATCAATGGGGGAGGAGAATGGACCTTAGTTTAGGTGGTGGTTGGGAACCCATTGCGAAAGGGTTGTATAATAGATAGCATACATCATCTCTCATATATCGTGATTTAGTTCCACTCGTTTATGGTTATGTAATTGAAGAATTTTTTTGTAGTTTAAAGCGTAATGTTATTTACATATTTAACAGGTAAAATTAACGAATTTATATTTTTTGGATGCAAATGATAAGTTTTTAAAACAACGAGGAGCTAAAAAAATTAAAAATATAATTTTTGAATGAAAATAACAAATATTATCAAAACATAGGATGGAAAACAACAATTCAATCTAAAATTATATATTTAAAAATTTTAAGATTATTTTTAAAAAAATAGCAGTTAAAATTTATGAATTAAAATAAAAAGTTATTAATTGTGTATCTCTCCTTTTTAATCTCACCACATTTAAATAACACAATTTTGTTTCTTAAAATAATCTCACCATTTGCAAAAATTTTAGTTTAAAATTATATGTACTTTAAAAAATATTTGCAAATATTATAATTTTTATTCAAACTATGATATATATCAAAATCGAACATTTTATCTTAAACCTTTCATCATAACTGAATCACAATATTATTGGGTTCATCAATGGGGGAGGAGAATGGACCTTAGTTTAGGTGGTGGTTGGGAACCCATTGCGAAAGGGTTGTATAATAGATAGCATACATCATCTCTCATATATCGTGATTTAGTTCCACTCGTTTATGGTTATGTAATTGAAGAATTTTTTTGTAGTTTAAAGCGTAATGTTATTTACATATTTAACAGGTAAAATTACGAATTTATATTTTTTGGATGCAAATGATAAGTTTTTAAAACAACGAGGAGCTAAAAAAATTAAAAATAATTTTTGAATGAAAATAACAAATATTATCAAAACATAGGATGGAAAACAACAATTCAATCTAAAATTATATATTTAAAAATTTTAAGATTATTTTTAAAAAAATAGCAGTTAAAATTTATGAATTAAAATATAAAAAGTTATTAATTGTGTATCTCTCCTTTTTAATCTCACCACATTAAATAACACAATTTTGTTTCTAAAATAATCTCACCATTTGCAAAAATATTTTAGTTTAAAATTATATGTACTTTAAAAAATATTTGCAAATATTATAATTTTTATTCAAACTATGATATATATCAAAATCAAAAACTTATTTATAGTATATTTCTTTATCTTTTAATAAAATCTAACAATTTATTTAGTTAAAAGAATTATTAAAAAATTCTCATCCTTTTTAAAAACATTGGATTTTAAAATATTATAATTTTTTACACAAGAATATTAAAAAATATCTGATAAACAATCATAGATAGCAAACAATATAAATTTTAATCAAATTAAAATATTGCGGTAATAAATTTAAAGAATCTTTTAGATAATAAATACTAAAATAATTCAAATATTATAATATGTAACAAAATATTTATAAACTTAAATTCTCTACAATTCAAAAAGTTTGAAAACCACAACAAAAATCAATTCTTTTTAATTTATAGATATTTTCCTGATTTTAAAATGATTTATTTAATTTTTTTTTTATTTCAAAAACATTGTTTCTAATAAAAAGTAAAACACGGCGATATATCTAAAATTAGGTAGCAAGATTTAGTAGGCATTCTTTTTTTAAAGTGAAATTTTGTTTTATGTATCAATTTAAATAATCAGAATTATTAAAATTATTATATATGTGATTTGTTAAAAAGATTTGGGACGGAAAAATAGAAAGATAAGACACAAGAAAAATGACAAGTGTACAAAATTATACCAGTTGTTAAACTAATATTTATTATATATAGATTAATTTTCATCTTTTTATACTAGCTGATTTTTAATGTCAATGATAATTGAAGCTCAATGGAATGTCTGTTTATAGTCCAAGTTTATCCATACCTTAGACGAGTGTTCAACAATTAATTATGAGATAGGTTAAATAGACATCCAAATATTTTAAATCAACACCCTAAAATTTCTATACGGCTCGTATAGCCTCATACGTGTCGTATAGGGGGGTCGTATAGCCCTATACGGGGCGTATAACCCCTCTGACAGCCCCTTGAATTTTTCCTTGTAGTCAGTGTCGAAATTTGCTATACGCGTCGTATAGCCCTATATGTGTCGTATAGGGAGTCGTATAAGGCCATATGTGGCGTATAACTCTCTGACAACCCCCCTGAATTTTTCTCGCTTTCAGTGTAATCGACCTTATACGTCGCGTATGGACCCATACGCCGACGTATAGAGGGTCTCGATTTAAAAGTAGTTTGATGCTCGACTATGGTGCCAACGGGAGAAAATCGACTAGCTTGTAAAATCCTTCAACTTGCATACGCCTAGAGAGCACATTGGCGACCCTTATTAATGGCTCTAAGACTTTTGCGTTGAAGTGAGATTTGAAATTATGACCTTGAGGTTATAGAACTGTTATCCACACTAGCTTATACCAGTGAACCAAATGGCCACCAACACCTCATAGAAACTATGTATATTTAAGAAAAAATACATCACAGAAATTAAGGACACAAATATTTGAATCTATATATGTATATTAACGACTATATAAAAAATGAATAAAAATGTAATTGTTCGAGTTCCTCACGGTTTTGTCTCAAAACTGATTTGAACCAACTATTACATACCCTTAAAATTATCAACATAATCGTTGTTTCCCATAGTATCGCACATGTTTTAAACTAGTATACACAAATAACTTTAAGTAACTATGAGAATACTTCATATTAAATATGTATTGGTAATTTTTAGCTGAGAGCACCCCTAGGGTAGTAACCGGGTTCTGGGAGTACATTGCCTCGAGTCACACGGGTAGCTACATGTGGTAAGTTTTCAAGCTCATGAAACTGAGTGTGAACCCTCATAAATTAGCCATTCAAAGACTATTTCTATTCTTCAAGGGATCATTAGGATTTATGTATAAATTTAAGTATATCAATAAAACAAACATTCTCTTATTCTTTTTATATCAAAACAGTTATGCATCTCTTATACAAATACATACAATGAATACATTATGATTTATACAAGAACATATGTTCAATTCACTTTGATCGTGTAGATGTTAATGAATTCCTAATGAACGACTACTTTTAAAGGGCAACATACACTGTTGCAACATTTAGAGAAAAAGGTTCTTATGTGAAACGAACTATTTTTAAAGACGGTGAAAAATATAAACATAATATTTCAATATATTTAAGACGGTTACGACGGGATGTTGGAAAAAAGTTTAACATTGTTAAAGAAATGCAAATCCATAGTTCATCAACTCGCAACCGATACCCGTCCTGATATATACGATGTATATTTATGAATGGTAAAACTTTACGTGAATGTCTTGAATATTTTTGCACCTTGATTATTATTTATATGACAAAATTTCCTTTATGCATCAAATACCATGATATTTTATTTAATGTACACTTTACATGAATAAGAAATGGCATTTCAATAAGAACTAATACTAGAACATAAGTAAAGTATACCCTAGGGTTATTATACATACAACATAGAAACATGTTGAAAAGATGCAAATTATGAAACTAGGGCGATAGAAACCGTTGAAAAGAATTCAATGATGAGAATAAGACGAGTACATGTCGAGAAGATAATAATTTCTCTACAAATAGTCAAGAAAATGAGTCCATAATTCCTGCTTTAGTTGCCCAAAAGTAGGAGAAAATGAAAATTGACGGTATATATACGTGACATTATATATATGACATAAAGGGGTTGATAACCTACCTAATCTAAGTTAGGTTAAAAGGGTAAAACTGGTATATAACAAAACTTATTATTATAATTATTCTTTCTCTCCAAATCTATCCGTTATTGAGAGGAAGGGAGTTTCCTTCACCTCCTTTCCTTTTCTTTCACTTCCTTCCATTTAATAACCCGAGGAACATAACTACTTTTTTATTTTCTTTCCATTTTCATCCACTTCATCTAATTAAAAATCTTGAGAACACATCATTACAATTAAATATGTAATTATTCAAAGTTTAGATAAAAAAATAATTTGATCAAATCCAAGGATCATCGATGATGAAGGTGATTTGACCCATGTGTTTTACATGGAGCTCGTGGTGATGTTTTGTGATACTTGCATGTTGTAGTTTAGTCTTGTTTGTTATTTTTATCATTAATAATAGTTATAATAGCTATGGTTGTTATGTTGAATGAGTCCTAGGTTGTTGAGTCTATTTTGGTTGTTTTAATGTTATTTAAAGTGTGTTTTGTATTCTATACATATCCTTATCAATAAAAAGTTATCGAGCTTCTAGTTTAATTATAGTTTACTTATTTGATTAAGTATGTGTGTACACTCTTATACCACTAGTTTTGGTATAGCACTAATCTCAATCTTGTTCTTTTTGTACTCCTTATTTATTCAATGGCTAATAATATTGTGACATTAAACCCTACTCTTGCACCACTCATTCATGTGTTCAAAGGAGATGGCTATGAGCATTAAAGCCTTCACATGAAAACTATTCTAAGATCCCGTGAACTATGGGATATGGTATTCTTGGGTTATACTGCTACAACTAATAGCACTTGTGATCATCAAGAAACAAAGAAAATGATGCACTTGCTATGTTATTAATACAAAATGTCGTACATCATCAAGTCTTCTCACACATAGGCGTTTTTTATTATATTAAAACTGATTGGGATATTCTACGTGTGGAATTTCAAGGAGATTCTCAACTGCAATCTGTGAAGTTGCATGGCCTTAAGAAAAGATTTTAAAAATCTTTATAAAAAGATGTGGAGCTAATATGATATTACTTCTCACATGTCATGAATAATATGGTAATGAAATGTTCACATAGGGAGGGTTTGACATATTAGAAAGTTGTTGAAATAAAATCCTTAGAAGTTTGTCTCCTAAGTTTGATTATGCCATACCCTTAATTGAAATAACGTTTGATTTTGCTGAACTAACTCTAGCATAATTGACTGGACTAGTTCACTCATACGAGGAGAGGATTGATAGCGATACCCCATTTGATAAACCAAATAAACCCAAGACCAACAAGATGAACAAGTTTTTTGGTTTTTCCAAATCAACCTTAACCCATTTGTGGTCTACGTTATGGTCGCAAAAATCCTAGAGGGAGAGGCTTTGGAAAAGGTAGAGACACCCTAGATCAAAGCAAAGTGCCTTAATGTTATGTTTATAAAAAAGTACAACCACCACTTATGAATTAGGTAAGTATGCTTTAATCATATGATAGGTTCTAAAGGAGATTTCATTTCATTTGATGTAACATTAAAACTAAATGTTTAATTGGGTGATAAGAAGAGCATTCGTATTGAAAGAAACGACACAGTCAACTTGTATTCTCCAAGTCACATATCAGTTTTACCTCATACAAGCTTTTTGAGGATGTTTTGATGCTTCAAAATTAGAGTGCAATCCATCAAGTGTGGGACAACTTATGAGAAAAGGATACTCCTTCATTTTGACGTTGGAAAATGTTGTACTAAAAACAAAAGTACTAGAAGGAAGGTTATGAAAGTTCTAGTTGCTACAAATAATACGTTTGTACCAGATGCCACCGGTCTCATCTAAGAGACCTCTACCAATAAGGATGATAACAAGCTCAATTATGGCATTAAATGTATGCATATCTACATGTTGATGGTTTGAAGCAACTACATGATAAGGAATGGTTGTAGGGTTGCCTAAAATCATCACCTTAGTAGTATATGAAACCTCCATAGTTGGTAAGCAAGCCAGTCTTCCTTTTCAATCATCATCTTGACAAGCAAAGACTAAATTAGAACTCGTGCATATCAATTTATGTGGGATTATGCAGGTACTATGTTTAAGTAAGAACCTATAATATTTTCTTTTTATATTTGATTTGACACTCTTGTGTTTGATATAATTTCAATCTTACAAATGTGATGCTATTGCAAATTTCAAGAAGTTAAAATATATGGTTAAGAAAGAAAGTAGATCCTTTATCAAGGTGTTGTACTCTGATAGGAGAGATGAGTTTTATTCACTTGAGTTTAACTTATTTTATGATCAACCAGGCATTAAGTAAGAACTTATAATTCTTAAACTCCATAACACAATGGGGTTGTAGAAAGAAATAATCAACTAATTATGAACCTTACTCGAAGTACTCAGAGTGAATGTGACCTTCCAAATTTTCTCTAGCAAAAGCTTTGGAAACTACTAATTACACTAGATTCCCTATAAAGGCTCTAGTGAATAAAACTCCCTTGTAGGCTTGGTTAAGAAAGAAGTTATATTGTCATATCCATCTTAGTTAAGAAAGAAGTTTGACAACTTGTTAGAAAGAGCTATATTTATTGGTTTTTCAAGTCAACCTAATGGACATTGGCTCAATAATCTAGTTATAAAGAGATTCAACTTTAAATGGGATGATATTTTTATTAAAAAATCATAATAGGCATGGAAACCTAAAAAAGTGAACATAGATGGTGACAAAGACTATTCATTTGATGACTTATTTCCATGTGTTCCATCCACATATATTCATGACACCATTTTACCTCCTATTCTTAGTACACCAACGATCCAGTTATCTAACCAAATCTATACATCTACTTCTACCAACTATCTCCATAACAATAATGTCCGGTCAACTTCACCATTACCTAACCACAATACACCTATACAATATGATGTAGCTGAACCTTCTAGAAGAACTAATCAACCTCCCACGTGGCTAAGAGACTACTATAGTGGTGAAAGGTTATATGATAGTGAAGGAGAGCTTACAACTTTCCATTTTACACTTAGTATAAGTGATCCCATCACTTACTCTCAAACTGCAAAATATAAGAAGTAGAAATTGGCTAGGCCATAAGAACTTAAGCTATTAAAAAAAACTACACTTGGTCTCTAGCTGATTCTCCACTAGAAAAAAATACTGTTGGTGTTAAGTGGTCGTTTAAGACTAAAATTGGCTCTAATTAAAGTATAATAAAGCACAAGGCAAGGTTGGTTGCTAAGGATTGTTATTTATAACAAAAGGGAATAGATTTTTAGGAGATAGTTATTGTAGTTTGCTTGGTTTAATTTGAAACTATCAAAGTAATCATTATTATGGCTGCTCAAATGGGGTGGTATGTTCAACAACTAGATGTGATGTTTTCCTTTTTAAAAAGTGATCTCTTTGAAGATATGTATATTGAACAATCAAAGGGATATGTAATGGAAGGGAAGAACCATATGGTATACAAGTTGCATAAAAGCTCTATACGTTTTTGAAGCAAGCTGCCAGAGCTTGGCAAGCATGGTTACAAAAGGAACTACAATGGACCAACTCTCTATGTGAAAAAGAACTCCAGCGAGTGATGTTATATATGTTTGTTTGTCTTTAGGTTAATGATATTATACGTACATTTTCAAATGTTGCCTTGATTATAGAGTTTAAGCATAGGTTTAAGCAGATTTTTGAGATGACGAAATTAAAATTACTAAAACACTTATTAGGTCCACGGATTAATCATACTAAGAAGGGTATTTTCTTATATCAGGTGAAGTATGCTCTAAATCTCTTAAAGCATTTTAGGCTAACTGTAAATAAACACAAAGGAAATCTCATGAACATAAATAAATGAGAAGTTGTATAGTGATTACAGTCCTAAAAAATTTAATGAAGAAAATTACAAGAGTTTGGTTAGTGTCCTCATTTATCAAACTCATACAAGGCTTGATATAACATACATAGTATGTATAGTTTCTTGAGTTGCCATCAATGACACATAAAAGATCTATTTGATGAATACTAAAGTATTGATGGAATAAAAATATTTAGAATATGGTACATAAGAACTGAGAAGATAATCTATCTGGGCGAGTAAAATTGATAATCGAAAGAGTTTATCAACCTATGTTTCTTTACTAGTGTGCCATTTGGAAAAACAACACATAGTTGCTTTATCAAATAAGCACTAAAGTCGAGTATGTTGTTACCAGTAATGCAATTTATTATAAGTGATCCCTTCACTTACTCTCAAGCTGCTAAATTTAAGAAGTGGCAATTGGCTAGGCGACAAGAACTATAAGCTATTAAAAACTACACTTGGTTTCTAGTTGATCCTCTATTAGGAAAACATATTGTTGGTGTTAAGTGGTTGTTCAATACTAAAATTGGCTCTAATTAAAATATAATATAGCACAAGGCAATGTTGGTTGCTAAGGATAGTTATTCATAACAAAAGGGAATAAATTTTTAGGAGATATTTACTGTAGTTTCTTGGTTTAGTTATGAAACTATCAAAGTAATCATTGTTATGGTTGCTCAAATAGGATGGTATGTTCGTGAAGTCTACCTTTTTAAAGGTGATCTCTTTGAAGATATATATGTTGAACAACCAAAGAGATATGTAGTGGAAGGGAAGAGCCATATGGTATACAAGTTGCATAAGGGCTCTATACGTTTTTAAAGCAAGCTGCCAGAGCTTGGTACTCGAAGATTGATATATACTTTAGCAAGCATGGTTACAAAAGGAACTACAATGAACCAACTCTCTATGTGAAAAAGAACTTAAGCAGGTGATGTTATATATGTTTGTCTTTAGGTTAATGATGTTATACGTACATTTTCAAATGTTGCCTTGATTATAGAGTTGAAGCATATTTTTGAGATGACAGAACTAAAATTACAAAAACACTTATCAGGTCTGGGGATTAATCATACTAAGGAGGGTATTTTCTTATATTAGGTGAAGTATGCTCTAAATCTCTTAAAGCATTTTAAGCTAAGTGTAGATAACACAAAAGGAAATCCCATGAACATAAATGAGAAGTTGTATAGTGATTATAGTCCTAAAGAAGTTAGTTAAGAAAATTACAAGAGTTTGGTTAGTGTCCTTATTATCAAACTCATAGAAGAGTTGTATAGAATGTATGGTTTCTAGAGTTGCAATCAATGACACACAAAGGATCTGCTTGATGAATACTAAACTATATTGATGGAATAAAAAATTTGGAATATCGTACACAAGAACTAAGAAGATAATTTGTCTGGGCGAGTAAGATGATGATCGAAAGAGTTTATCATCCAATGTTTCATTACTAGTGTGCGAGTTGGAAGAAACAACACATTGTTGCTTCATCAGTTAAGCACTAAAGCTGAGTATGTTGCTACCACTAGTGAAACATGTCAAGCCATATGGCTTGGAAGGATTCTCGAAGATCTAGGGTTAGGAAGAAATTATAACTATCGAGTGTGATAATAAGTCTACTACTCATTCATCTAAGAATTCGATATTTCATAGTCGTTCAAACATATTAAGCTATAATATCATTTATTAGAGAAATGGTGGAACAAGAGTTGGCGACTTTTGAATTTTATATTACTCATGAACAAGAAGAAAATATTCTCACTATGTCCCCAAGCAAATAAAAGTTTGTTTACTTTAGTCACATGCTTGGTGTTTGACGGTTCGAATCAAAGGAGGGTGATGATGTGTGACTAATGTGTAATGCATGGAATCTGCATGGAATCTGCATGGAGCTCATGGATATAATTTGTGATACATACATACTATAGTTTAGTTTTGATTGTTAGTTTTATCCTTATTAATAGGTATAACAACTATTTTTGTTATGCTAAATGAGATTTGGGTTGTGTCTATTTTAGTTGGTGTTATTTAAGGTGATGTTTTGTATTTTGTATATATCCTTATCATTAAAATTTACTGAGTTTTTAGATTGATTTATTTTTTTGTTTGATTGAGTGTGTGTAAGAGCAGTCATATTTAATTTCCCATAACTATCCACATCTTTATATATTAAAGGAATTATAGTAATATGTGTAATTTAATCCTACATTTGATTCTTCGTCCACTTAATTTTTATAGTAAATCATTATGCTCCCCCATATTTAAGGTCCCCTACTCACAAATCTCATAAATTATAGATATGAGAAAGAGATGCGATGAAGTTTTAAAAAATATACAATAAATTAAAGGATGAAATAAATTATAGGTATGGGAAATGAGATGTAAGAGGTTCTTATAATATATAAAATAAATTTAGGGATAATAAAATTTAGATAAATTATAGATATGGGGATAGAGAATTTTTTGTGGATGTTTAAACTCTTAATACCTACAAATCAGTGTAATTAATTCCATTCATAAATAGTTTTCTCCAACCACTAAAAAAAAGAAGAAAAAAGATTTCTCCAACCTTCTTCGAGCCTTCACATCAGCTTCCTTATCCAATATCAATTATTGGTGTGCATTAGGTGGTGTCATGTGGGGATGGTTCTGTAACGAAACCTCATAAGTCAAAGGCCTTTTAAATTTGACCTAAAAACAATCACCTATTTTATAAACTACACATTAAAGAAAAGAGTAAAGCGTTAGTTTTTCTTCTTTTGATTTAATTACATTTGTTATTTTCATCCAAATTTATTTTTGTATTTGTCTCATTATAATATAAAAAAAATTGTTATTTTTCTTTCAAAAATTATACGTTAAGGTTTAGGGTTAACGTGCTATATATATTTATCATTAAAAACACATGTATGAAAAATTTCATATTAAAACGAAATCTTAATGTACGTTAAGGTTTAGGGTTCCCGTGCTAGTGATAATTTTTCTTGTACAATATACATGTAAACGTCGGGTGACTGCGACAGGTGACGCTACCGTGACAGTCACCACCGGATATGACGTCGACAGACGGAGATCGAAACATCGGAACCGGAGGAGCTCCGGCGAACGACGAAGACGAAGTTACAGACTACGAGAGCTTTCGACATCAAAGAATCAAACAAAATCTTCAAAAGCTACAAGCCCTCGGCATTCTACACGTCTCTCGTAACCTCAAACCCCCGTCGAAACCCAAAAACACCCGTCACAAACAACCGTCGTCTTCATCGTTCACCCCTACAAGACGCTCTTTCAGGTTCTTTTTTCATCTCGTTGACGTTGTTGGATCATCACTGTCAACACCCATTTGTGAAATTCAAAGGGTTTTCTTCATTCTTATTACGTGATTTGCGTTTGGATGCTTTTGATTATGCCTTTTACGATATGATTTGATATTGTAGGCTAAAGGGTATGCCTGCAGCTAGGTATGCAATGAAGAAGATGGATGTGAAACCTGAGGTTTATACAGAAGATCATGAGAAGATGTTGGGTGATCACATAGAAAATGGAAGCTTGTGGTGGGTGGAGATGATGGTGAGAATGAGATGAAGTCTGCTTGCTGTGGGTTGAGGGAAACCGCTGCCATCAATGCAGGTTTTCGAATCTTGATTTCAATCGAATTTTGCTGTTTGAATGTTGCAGAATTGAGTTGTGTGTGTTCTTGGTTTCAGATTTAGTAACAGATGGTATAACAAAAAATTTATAGTCCAACCGATTGATCCTTTAGACGTTAACTCATGCAATTGTTACTTATGTGTATGATGTTTACTTTCTAACTAGAGTTCCTTAATCCATTGCCATGTGTATAACAGTTTTAAAAGGGGAAAGAAACATGTATCCTAAGTCAGCAGATTGCCTTGTGTGACTCTGAGGCGCCTAGGCCCCGTGGGCCTTTGACTACATAGGACTATAAGTAGTACTGTACATGTGTGAGATCATTTAGTGAATATATATATACACACTCAGCGACTATATTAATATTTTTGCAGGCGGAAAATTACTGGTATTCATTCAAAATGCTGCAAGGGTAAGACTGCCCCAGGGTTGTTCTGTGGCAATTGCTTGTTCAAAAGGTAAGTATGAGATTAACTGATATTCCTGCAAATAGAAAATGGTCTAACTTTCACTTGAAGTATATTTTTCAATCTTAGTTCAGTTATAGATAGGCAAAAAATAAAAAATACTGACCTTCAAAAACATAATTGGCATTCTGTTTATAACATTCTTATATACGCTTAAACCTTTGGCATTTGTTTGTAATATTATTTCCAATGTTTTCGTGTCTCATATTGCATTTGTATTAGTTAATTTGGTTAAAATTGAATGAAAAATACTTAAACACAACTACTTTGAGTGTTTGAGTATAAGAATGTGACTGGTAATGTTTTGTTTGAGCATGTAAATTAAAAAAAGTGTGAAACTACAACCATCTTTGTATCTATATTGTCCTATGTTTCACCTTTGATTTTACTCGCTTTTTTAAGGTTTTTATGGGTCTTATGCAGATACGGCGAGAATGTTCTAGAAGCAAGTGCGAACCCAGATTGGGTTTGTCCCGTCTGTAGGGATATATGCAACTGCAGTTTATGTAGCAGAGCAAAAGGATGGGAACCCATTGGAAATTTTTACTGCAAGGTTAAGCTCTGCAGCCTTATATCATATTGTGATGTTTTCAAACAATAAATAAGATGTAACAATTTTGGTTGCATTTTTTAGGCCTTACACCTTGGTTTTAAGTCAGTGGCTCATTATCTGATTCACACCCATGGCCCTCATCGAAAGCAACATGATAGAGACGATGAAATGTCCAAAGAGTTGGTGCAGGATGATAGGGAACATGTTTTGATCAAGAAAAACATCAAACATCATGATCGCGATCAGCAATGTGAAAGAGACAATGGTGATGTTGTATCCAGATATGAATAGCAGTTGTAGATTCTTGATTGCTGTCTTTTGAAATTAATCTTTTTTTGGGTACCACAAGTGAACATGTTCTAGTGAAATGTTGAAGTTGAACTGCTACTGCTACCAATGGAAATTTGTGAATGGCATACGGTTTTGCATTAGAAACTGTAGACGCACCTATATGAATGTGTAGGATAATGGGTCAACATGAGCATGACATGCAAGGATACTTGATTATAATGGGTCAAAATTCGTCAGTAAATTATGAAATTAAATACTTGATCTTTAATAAGTACACTTGTAACAAGTATGTCATTTGTTACAAACCTTAAATGTATGGCTTAGGCAGGTTACCCATTTTAATGACTTAGGCTGATTACCCGTTTAAACAAATTCTAACCACTTGTTTATTTGTCAGGTTTTAAGGACTTAAGCGGGTTAACAGTCTAAACCACCCTAATTTGTGTATTTTCCTGCGTGTTTGTAGTTATACTTTTATTGATTTACATGTCACGGTTTTATCTTTTTATAATAGAAGTGCAATATTTGTTTCAATTTAACATGGTCGTTGAACACCTTGGTTTTTTGATTTGAAAACTAACATAAAGCAAAAAGATGAGATGAATTCAACAACATCAAGTAAAACGAAGCTAAGAATATTCAGATTATTGAAAATATCACATCCCAACTGCAAACATCAAGTAATTCGAACTGAATGCACCTTCTACGATCTTTATATTCTTCTTCACACCCTGCACAAGGAAGAAGTTGATATAATTATTTTCTTGGGTTGTATAATAATGAAAGGAAGAAAGTGTAGTTTTTCACATACTGCTGGTAAGAGATTGTGATTCCTCCGGCTGCAGGATCAGCAATGGCGGAAAAGGCTTCATGGGACAAGTCAAGGTCGCCCTTGCAACCAGGTGGCGGGCAGAAATCCGTGATCATTACAGTCACAGTGGGGTTGGAGGTACAAGGGTGTGGTGTACCTAGGTTGGTTCCACCGGTACAAGTCACCTGGAAATATTTTCCACAAGCAGCTCCACCCTGCCATAAATCCTGATTTGCAGCGGCTATCATAACTCCTTGATCTTGAAACCCGTAACACGCTGATGCTGTAATAACAATTATAAAAACATGTTCATCAATAATTCATTAAGGAATAATATTCATCTATATCTATATATATAATAATGTAGTGTATGATTACGTAAGTATGGAGGGTCATTGATGGTGCCAATCCCAGTATCAGACGACACGATACTTAGAAGGCTCATAACTATGAGAATGCTAGAGAGTGTCCTAACCAACGCCATTGAAGTTAAACACGCGAAAGTTTTATGAGAGAGATTTTTAAAGTAGTTGTGATGATTTGAGTGAAAGAGATGGTTATTTATACTACACACAAGTGAAATAAAATATGAAAACAAACATACTGCAACTAGTTACATTGTGCTTCACAATTGATATACTTGAAAAATAACGAACATTGTTTTTTAATAAATGTCTTTGCCTTCGTCTTTTGCCAAAAAATGAAACAATCTGCTGGCCAGTTAGAGGAAGAGTTAAACGTACATCAAAATCAATTGACACAATGTAATGTACTCCATTATTCGACTGGCTTTTCGATCGTGTTGGACTTTCATTAGTTCTTCCATCACGAAACTATTAAAATTTAACTCAAACTTATTATTAACCGTTATGCGACGGGGGAGCAAGATCAAGTATGCTAGTAATTAGTTTAAGTTTACGTCGCATGCATGCCTATTTAAAGGCTTTGTGTGGTTATCAATAAAATACATGGTTTCACGTACCAATGTCTTTTGTTTTTCTTGTGATTTTGGGAAAAGTTAACCCTCAATTAGGGTGATCTTGATTATATATGTGCATCCACAATTACATAGAGATACACTAAAATATAAATATGTCATTTTGAGTTTTAGGCTTGTAAAAATACACGCCTTTTGTTACAAACCTAAAACATATGGTCGTGGTTATATAATATGCTGATAAATGTGGCGGTCATAATGATATGGTTAAGTTATGGCTATATGATATGTTGATAAGTGTAGAATTCTTGATGATCTATTTATTGGTTTTCTTGATGTAATAAAAACTTTACATTGTCTCAAATATGTAATTGTTATTTATTTACCTTGTAGGAATTGAGTTTGATTAAAGTTAGAGTCAATATTATGATGACACAAGTAAAATGGATGTTGAATGTAATGGTTTGAGAACATTAATTAATTTAAAAGTGAATTCTTCTGCAATTGTGTACACTTTTTTACCGATCTACTTCAATAGGTTGTGTAAGACTCAAACAAACATACGAGTGTTGAATTATTTTGATATGCATGGTAAGGACTTTGATGAACACCATTTATGTATCTTGTAAACGACAATACTAAGGTTTGGAAAATTAAAAAAAATAGAAATTGAAAGAGGCAATGGGTCGTTTAGCATGTCATACTAGTAATGATTATAATCAATAAATTTCTCTTGAAATAGCTGGAGATAGATAAAACTATATATAATATAGATATATATATAATAATAACACATCTCATACTTAAATCTGGTCGATCATGACTAGTTCGTCGTTCGATCTATTTATGAAAATAGTGCATAACATTGAAATGGTCATTATGAATGATGACTTTACTACATAGAAAATGCCAAAGATAGGACAAAGGTTATCGTCATATTATGGGTTTCATTGTTTAAACACGTAGGTAGATATATTAGGAGCTATTTGGTAGCCACTTAATGATTTATTAAAAGGCTATCTTTGAATCGGTTAGCATTCAAAGTGTTTGGTTCACTAGAATAATGTCTTTTAATAATTCATTAAACCTCTTAAACATTTGGCTTTAAACATATGTTGATACATAAGAGGACAACACTACCCCTTTACCCTAATAAACTTTCTAGCATCTAATATCACCTATGAGCCATCGCACGCACCCGACCCAATCTTTAACCATAGCCCAGTTGCTTACTAGTCTTCTCATCGGAATTGAAGATTTCACAGGAGAATAGAGGGTCTCGCTAGAACTAAAGATCTCGCCCAAGAATAAAAGGTCTCCTCGAACTCCAATTTTCACTCGTTTCCGGCCTCTAGGTCTTGTAGGATCCAAAAGAAACCATAAATTAATTCGATTACTTCATTATTTTTATCTTTCATTTTCTCTTCTCCCCCTACAAAAAACCTAGATTTGACATCAACCACTGATATTACCTCCACACCCCACTGCTCTCCAATAATCCAACGTCAGTTCTCCAATAATCATCGTCAACCTAGAATTGGAGTTTGATTTATCAACATTCAAAAAATATTAGTTGTCTTGATCCATTTCAACCAACAATAGAACACCACAACACCCAATGTTCCACGACAACTAATTCTAGCTCCAATTCTTCATTTGGTGGATAAGGAGGAAACTGAATACAACTTAAGTATCCTAAATTATGTTTTCAAAACAATTTTCCAAACACCATCTTCTTGATGTATGAAGATGATGTTTTGGATCGTTTAATCAAGATTTGATTTTCAAGTAACTGAGGAATCTAGATTCTAATTTCATGTAAACCGTAGGAAGATCAAATTATGTAATTGAGTTTTAATTATCAAGTTAAGAAATGTGTTGTTTTGAACTTTTGATATATTATGTTGATAGTGAATGGTAAAATAGTAATTCTGTATAGTTAATCAAAGGTCTAACAAACATTATTTATTAGTTCAACACTTACTACTTAGAGTCTTTTACCCAATTAAACCTTCTATTCATTCAATACTTACTAGTTCAAAGTTTACTGAACACCTCTTAATCTAAGATATGAAGGTGAGTCAAGATGTATGCATATGATTTTGATGATGATGATAAAGAAAGTCATAGGGTTAAACTTCCTAACTAGATTGATAGTTTGAACATACATAAAAGATTTGCCAAGTTACAAAAAATTAATGGAGGAAACAAAATACGCATATGTAACACCCAACCGAAATTTCATATTAACGAGTAAAAACAAAATAGAAGGAAGTTTAGGAGTGAAATAAAGGACAAGGGACTAAAGAGGAGGAGGGGGTAAGACAAAACCCTGATGTTCGGCTATAAAGGAAAAGGGCTTGCCCCTTTTCATTGTTTCTTGCACTAAAAGTCTTACCCTAAACAATTTAGAGAGAGATAAGAGTTGCGGATTTAAAGAAAAAAAAGTTGAAAAAAAAGAAAAAATGTATAACTGTTTTAGTTATCATGTTTTTTCATAGATCTAAGTTAAATCTAGACTTTAATGATGTTTATGATGTGTTTAAATAAATAAAGTTTAAAAGGTGAGTTCAAGATCTTCTTATTTAAATATTTTTGTTTTACTTTGGGGCTAATATACATAATACATGATATATTTTTATCAAAACTAAGGGTTTCATTCACACGTAAATGTGACATTTTTATGCTCGGTTATAATGTTTTGACTTAAATGGTGATTAAACTATATGTGTGCCTTGTTTGAAAATGAACTCTAGCTTGATGAAATTTAGAATCATTGTTATAAACATGACTTTGTTGAAATTGGAGTAAAAGGCGAAGTATGATAATGGACAGTAAGGTTTGAACATTCGCATCAGGTACTACCACCCGCATTAGAATTGTTTGTATAAATATTCCATCTTAACTCATCCAAATTGATCACATTAACTTAAATGCATCGATTATCAGTATCCATATTAAATATGGTTACCCGCATCAACTTTTGACCCTTTTGAATCATTTATACTTAATTGCGTTTCAACAATTGTTCACATGCATCAACTATTACCCGCATCTACCTTATGTTACAATACTAATGTTTTAGATATAAAAACAAGTGTGTAATGTTGACAAGTGTGATTATGTAATGAAGGTTTCAGTTTTCCACTACAATGTTTAATTTGATAATGTATTATGTATGTTTTTATATTATAATTGATCAACGAGGACTTCAAGGTTGAGGACTTGCAATAAATTTTATTTACATTGTTGTATCATTTTTGAAATTAACATTAAATTTACCGTTCCTATGTATAAGTTTAAGAGTTTTTATTTTTGCGATAAAGTATGTTAAGCTTGATTTGCAAAATCGGATTGATGATGAATATCTAAACAATAGTGGTATTAATTATATAAAAAGAAGCCGCAAAGAATGTTTATCTAAAAGATGTAACATATCGTTTTAAAAGATGAAAACCTGTAAAAATATATATGATAATGATTAAGACACTGTATTATTATTATAATTTTCAATTAACATGTTATTACTAGTACTTTCTAATAAATTTGATATTATATGTTTATTAGGTGACACGTAGCTATTCACCAAGCAACCCCATGAATATGACTAGACTTGTTTATCAATCACACTATTTAAGCGGGTTCACTAGTTTACACTCAGTTCAAAACATTTATTTTGTGCTGGTTCGTACTTGTAGTTTCGATAGGTAGGCATGCTGCTAATTTAAACCCAACCCTAATTCGCAAAAGCGGGTTTGTGGTTTAAGTTATATCGATTTACATGTTACGGTTAGAGAAGGGCAAGATTTGTTTCAAGTACAATGTACTAACACCTTGGTTTCTTGATTTGCAAATTAACGTACAGCAAAAAAAGATATCAATTAAAATCAACCACAACATGCAATAACATGGACACTAAATTATTTCAGATTATTGGAAATGTAATAGAGGTCCTGCATCTCGATCTCAACTGCAAACAGTTGTTTGAACTAAATGCATCTTCTACGATCTTTCTTTTCTTCTTCACACCCTACACAAGGAAAAAACCATATAAATTTGTATAGCTAGGCCGGTTATGTAAATAGTAATACAAAATAAGATTTAATATCTTTCTCATAAATAATAAAAGGAAGAAAATGTAATTGTGCACGCACTCTTGCTAAGAGATTGTGATTCCCCCGGCCGCAGGATCAGCGATGGTGGAGAAGGCTTCATGGGACAAGTCAAGGCGCCCTTGCAACCAGGTGGTGGGCAGAAATCAGTGATCATTACAGTCACAGTGGGGCTGGATGTACAAGGGTGCGGTGTACCTAGGTTGGTTCCACCCGTACAATTCACTTGGAAATATTTTCCACAAACAGCTCCACCTTGCCATAGATCTTGATTGGCAGCAACTATCATAACTCCTTGATCTTGAAAACCGTAACAAGCAGATGTTGTAATAACAATTATAAAAACATGATCATCAATATATGTAGAGGATAATATTCATCTAATAATATTATACGTGTAGATGCAATGGGTTATGTAAGTATGGAGGGTCATTGATGGTTTCAATTCCAGTTTCACATGAGCTGATACTTAGAAGGCTCATAACTATAAGAATGCTAGAAGATGTCCTAATTAACCGACGCCATTGAAGTTAAACTGACTATTGTATCTATATCAAAATCAAAACACGTAAATGTTGAGAGAGAGTTTTAAAGTTGTGATGATTTGAGTGAATGATATGGGTATTTATACTATACACAAGTGGAATAAAATAGGTAAAACAAACATACCGCAACTAGTTACGTTGTGCTTTACAAATGATAAACTTGAAAGATAACGAACATTGTTTTAATAAACATCTTTGCCTTCGTCTTTTGTCAGAAAATGAAACAATCTGCTGGCCAGTTAGAGGAAGAGTTAAACATCAATAATCAGTTGACAAAATGTAATGTACTCCATCATTCAACTCGCTTTTCAATCGTGTTGAACTTTCATTAGTTCTTCAACCATGAAAATTGCTAGAAATTAGTTCCTCGTTATTTCAATTAGTTTTGAAAAACTACTATGATAGATCATATGACCACGTGTCATTCTTTTAACCTATCTCTTTTTGTCACTTATCATTTTTATCAATACCATCATCTTATTTTTCTCTTCAAAAGAATACTATATAAACATTAAAACTAATTTATCTTTGTTATCAAATATCAATTTTATTAATTGTAATATTTCTTTCTCTATCTTGATTTTTTAAAATCAATGTATCTTTTTAAATTTAGATTTTATTAAGAAAATAAAAAATCACATTTTTAATTAAAATAAAACTAATAGTAAAATTTTTTATATAATATGAATTTTCAAAAACACCTGAGCTTTTTGAAACAAAATATTTTAAATTAATCATTATTTAAAAAAAATATAAAAATACGAACTTTTCTAAGAACAACCGGAATAATTACAAATCAAAGTTTTTAATAAACAAGATTTTATAAACATATTTTCTTTTATAAAGGAATCTTAACATGAATGTTTAAAAATAAAACTATATAGATAAGATAGTTGAAAAATAATATAATTATTTTAATTTCTAAACTATTACGTATATAAAATCATATCTTATATTAAAATATCGTACTGTAAATTTTTATATTTTTTACTAATTATAAATCGTTTAATAAATAAGTTTCTAGCCTATCTATCTATATATCTATCAGTTTGTTAGTCTATCAATCTATCTATGATAAGGAAAAAAAACGACAATACATGACGTAATCGTAAGTCTCATCATACTAACTTTCTAATTTCTCTCTATTATTAAAACTAATATTGAATACTAATAAATTACTCATACCATTTTCAAATAAAAAAAAATATATAATTTAATAAATTGAAAGACCATTTATTTTAAATAAAAATACTTTTTAAAAACAAAAAAGCAATGAACTAAAAAAAACCATTTTACTTAAAAATGTTTAAAAACCACATATATTTTATACAACAAAAGTTTATAAAAAATATAATATCGGTTATTTACTTAAAGTAACTATTTATAAGTAATTATAATCATTTTTATCATCAAACATGGTTTTATAATTCATAATTCTTTTACTAATTATTAATAATTTATTTGTCACATCTCGGCGGAAGCGTGAAATGATTGGTGTGACTTTTTAGGCTCAGAACACAGTGATCATAAAATATATATAACTAGTAATATCATATCTCGGCGGAAGCGTGAAATACTTGGGTGTGACTTTTTAGCTCAAAACGCATTGATTACAAAAGAAATATAACAAATAATATAATAAGTGTCATAACATATCATTATCATAGATAAAGAAGAGTTCGAGTTACATATAACTCATTTACCAAAATCTAACATAACTGTAACACCCGGATATTTTTTTTGAAGCCGACAAAAGAAGAAAAAGAAATAAAGTTCAAAGTCGGGGGACCAAACTCGCCAAAACGGGAGAAAGATTGGATGAGTAGAGGAATAAGAGGGGAGGGTAGCCCACACCCTCCCCACACTTGCAAAAAGTCAGCCCAAGAGAGGAGAGAAGGAGAAAAGAGAGAAAAATGGAGAAAAAGCTTGGTTCGGGTAGATTCGAGCGTGAAAATCAAAGTGTAGCGGTTTGAATCGAAGCTCTACTCGACGGTGTTTTTGTGTGAGTTCTAGGACCCCTCTTTTACATATTTTCAACTGATTTGGGGCTGGAACACATAGTGAAATCCGTTTTTGAAATGTGTGTGTTTGACCCGTGTGTATGTGTTTGTGTGTGATGCGAGTGGTGTTTGTTTCTGGGCTTGTGTGTGCTTGAATGATGTTGTGGTATGCATTCCTAAGGTTTAGGATGGTTGATTTGGGCTTAGAAGAGGTTTGAAAGAGCTTGGAGGTCGAAAATGGCAGATTGGGTTCGGGATGAACTGCATTCTACACCAGTTAGGGCTATGCGACCGAATGGCATGCGACTGAGGTCCATACGCATGCCAGTCATGCGACTGGAGCCCATACACATGCTAGTCGTG
Organism: Flaveria trinervia; assembly: GCA_025506515.1. Lineage (NCBI taxonomy): Eukaryota > Viridiplantae > Streptophyta > Magnoliopsida > Asterales > Asteraceae > Flaveria > Flaveria trinervia. The sequence continues at coordinate 15,626,017 of CM046454.1, read as the reverse complement.
CGACTGAGGGTCATTCGCATAGGGAGTCATGCGACTGAGGTCCATATGCCTATTTCAATCCGCATTAGGTCCATTCGCACAAGTGTTCATCCGCATCAGGTCTATTCGCATGGGTTTCCATTCGTATATTATCCATTCACATGATGTTCAGTTGCCTGGAAGGCCATGCAACTGAAGGGTGCCCATACGCCCAAGTAGGGCTTGTGCACTCTAGGAAAACGTAGTTTATTTACTGACTTTCGAGGAAAAATGCAGACGTAAGTTTTGATGTGGAAGGTTCCCGGGAGTTCATATATGTTGACTTTTGAGGTCATAGACGCTATGTTGGGCATGTTGATGATGTATGACGTTGTATGATTATGCATGATGTATGGTATGTATGTATGATGATACCTTGTATGATGATGCTATCTGTTTATGATGATGTTTCTTATTATTATGTATGATTATTTTCCCTCGGCTTTACGTGGAATGTAAATGAATGAAATGAAAGTATTATGTACGTAAAGTGGAAGATAATAAAAAGAGGAACATGATGAATGAATGCATGCATTAATGAACGAATGAATGTAAGAAAGGCTTGCAAGAAAATGTATGGAGGTGCACACCCAATGAAGGTGTTAGCTCAACGGTGTGCGGGTTAGCTACCCCGGAAGGATGCACACTGGGGTCCAATCTTTGTGATTGACCATATGTATGGGATCCTTGCCGCTTGCTTTAGGTATTGGAGTCAGCTTCATGCACAATGTTCGAGGTCTATGAAAGACCTCAGGCCCAGTTACCCGCTTCGTGCATAATGTTCGGGGTATAGCATATGGCATTGATCCAGAATGAAAGAGAAAAGATAAGTGGTGAATGTACTTGCCCTAGGTACTAGAGTCAGCTTTGTGCATAATGTTCGAGGTCTATGAAAGACCTTAGGCCAAGTTACCAGCTTCATGCACAATGTTTGGGGTAATATACATGTCATCGAAAGTTAATGAACGATTAATGAAAATAATAATGATATTATCTTTGTGTACGTATGTTGTATGATCACATGAAAGTAAAGAAGTTTTAATGAAAGAAAAGTATGTTTTATTATTAAACTAGAACTCACTCAGCAACACTGACTTTTATGTGTTTCCAGTTGGTAGGTAATGTTGCTGAGGATGGCACGGAGCGGCTACTCAGCTCTTTTGGACAACATTCTTTTGTTTAATGTTTTTGAATTGTAATGCGAACGCACAATGTTTTGAAATGAACGCTTGTATTAACTTGCAAAAGCATGTGTAATGATATGAAAAGTTATTCTAATGTTTTCGCTGCAATGTTTTATGAATGTTAAATGTGCAATGATTTACTAGCTGTAACCGTCCCGGGATCGGGGCCTTACAATAACCCTATTACAAAAAGATTTATTAACTGCTACATCTTCAGTAGTAGTGGAAGTGCATATCCACAGTCAAACTAAGATCATACATGTTCATAGTTAATTTAACACAAACTCTTCCCATCACCTCGCACCATCCATTGTAACATCATAATTGGAACATATGACTGTTAGTCATTACAAAAACCTGAAAAAGCATACTCAAACAGTCAACATGATGTTGGTGAGAACATAGGTTTGATTTCTTAAAAAAATATATATTGATGCAACATAAATAAGACTTGTAACCAAACCTAATTATATGCCAATGATTATAACTGTCACATATATAAATAAAAAAACAGATAATATAGCATCACTGTAAGGCCCCATTCCCGGGACGCTTACAGCTGGTACATCATTGCACATAAAACATACATTTTCATTCTCTTACATAAATATTACAGTGGAAACATTCAAAAATGACATCTCATTTCATTATAAAAACTTTTGCAAAATAATACATCGCTAATCAGTTACAAAAACATTGTTGCATTACATCACAAAAACAATAAATAAATGGATGCCATCCTAAAAGAGCTGAGTAGCCACCTCGTGCCATCCTCAGCAATCATTACCTGCCAACTGAAAACACATCAAAGTCAGCGTTGTTGAGTGAGTTCTAGTTTTATAGTAAAACATACTTTTCTTTCATTAAAATCGTTCTTTACTTTCATGCGATCATGCATCATACATACACATAGATAATATCATTATTATCTTCTTTAATCTTTCATGCTTTCATTCTTTTATTTGTACGTTCATTAACTTCTCATTCTTTCATCATTACCTCTTTCCTTTCCTTCAACCATAAACTTTACCCAACTATTCCTGGTACTGGACCTAGGTCTATCATAGACCAGCTATAATGGTGCATCGCACCTCTGGTCACAGTACCTTGGGTAGAGTTTAGGTGTACCACTGCTATATGCAATACCCAGCTATTCCTGGTATTGGACCTAGGCCTATCATAGACCAACTATAATGGTGCATCGCACCTCTAGTCACAGTACCTAGGGTATGCAGCAATGAGGCTATACAAATGGTCAATCACAAAGAAAGACCCCGATGTGCATCCTCCCGGGGTAGCGAACCCGCACACCGTTGGGCTAACACCTTTTAATGGCGTGTCCTGAAATACTATGCTTGCAAGACTTTCTTTACTTTCATCATTCATTAATGCATGCATTCTTACTTCATGTTCCTCTTTCATTATCTTTCGCTTTACTTCTGAATTCCTATCTATGAAGTCAAGCTTGTCTTACATACTACTTTCATTCATTCATTAACATAACACGTAAAGCCACAAAAAGATAAACATACATCATAATAAGGAACATATCATACACAGTCATCAACATCATACAGAGCAACATCATACATACATAACATGCATAATCATGCAACATCATCACCATCATCGTATGCACCAATCATACATCATAACATGCCCATCATAACAACTAGGACCTCAAACAGTTAACCTACATAGCCCTAGGAACCTCCCAAGTCAAAGCCTACATTTCACCATTTTCCAAGAAGTCAGAAAACAGTCTAAGGGTTCATCCGCATTTGCTATAGTTCATCCGCATTTGCCTTTTGTTCATCCGCATTTCCATGCTTCATCCGCATTTCCCCATGCTTCATCTGCATTAGTCATCCGCATTCGTTCACACTTAGACTTTCTCATCTGCATTAGCCATCCGCATTTCCCATACTTATGTCAATGCTCATCCGCATTGACCTTACTCATCCGCATTAGCCATTCGCATTTCCCATACGTAAGTTAATGCTCATCCGCATTGACCTTACTCATCCGCATTAGCCATCCACATTTCCCATACTTAAGTTAATGCTTATCCGCATTAACTGTTCATTCACATTTCTTTCCATTACTCATCCGCATTTACTTTCTAACACTTAGGCAGATTCAAAAACTTAACACATCAGCCTAAAACATCAGATTACATCCCCATCACCATTCATCATGTTCTAAGCTTAAATCTTACCCTCTAAGCCTTAAAAATCCCCTCATACATCCACAAGCATGAACATAATCACACATCACATCATAACATCAACATACACACAATCAAGCTTACGGGTCCGAAACCCAGTTTAAAGAAAACATACATTCATGCATTTCCAGCCTCAAAAATCGGTTAAAAACATGTAGAAGGGGGGTTCTAGAACTCACCTTTGCAGCTCTTGAGTATGGATTTCTTCCAAACTCATTTTCAAATTGAATGCAACCACCTAAAACCCACTAAAAACATACCCGAACACATATAAACACACATAAGCATAAACCCGAGGACATAACCGGTTAAGAACACCATAAAAACATGAATTCTTACCTTGAATTCGCACTTTTCAACTTGTTTCTCTTCAAACCCAAGAGTTATCTGCTTCCTGCTGCTTTCTCTCTCTAAAAATCCAAAAAAATTGTGTGTAGAAAGGGTGATGGGCGGCCATGCCACCTTTATCACCAACTTTTCAAAGATTTGTCCTTTTTGTACACTTTTTACCCCTAAACTTGGGTTTTATTTCTTTTCCTTCTTTTCTTTCACTTTATTCTTCTTTCTTGACTTTAAAATAGCTGGGTGTTACAAGTCCACCCCCCTTATTTAGGTTTCATCCCCGAAACCTGTTATTCCTCAAAGAGTTGTGGTAATGCTGTCTCATCTCTTCTTCAGTCTCCCACGTAGACTCGGATTCTTTCCTATGCTTCCACTATACACGCACAAAAGGAACCACTTTATTTCTCAGCCTATTCTCTTTATGATCAATAATTGCCACTGGTTGCTTCACATAGTTGAGCCGTTCGTCTACTTCAATATCTTCCAGTGGAACAATCATATTCTCGTCCGCCAAACATTCCTTAGATGAGATACATGGAATGTTGGGTGAATTTCACTTAACTCATCTGGTAACTCCAGTCTATAAGTCACCTCTCCTACTCGAGTAATGATTCGGAAAGGCCCTATATACCTTGGGCTCAACTTGCCCCGCCTCCTGAATCGGATGATCCCCTTCCAAGGTGAGACCTTCAACATAACCCGGTCACCCACCTAGAACTCAATCGGTCTATGTCGTTTATCAGCATACGACTTCTGTCTATCTTTGGCTGCCTTCATGATGACCTTGATCTTTTCAAGCTTCTCAGTCATAGCCTCGATTATCTCAACGCTCCCTAGTTCTCTCTGACCGATATCACCCCAACAGATAGGTGTTCTACATCTCCTGCCGTATAGCATCTCATAGGGCGGCATACCAATCCTGGCATGATAACTGGTGTTGTATGAGAATTCAGCTAACGGTAAGTGGTCATCCCAACTTCCCCTAAATTGATAACACATGCCCGAAGCATGTCCTCCAATGTCTGGATGGTCCTCTCTGATAAGCTGTACTGATATGTAACCTCTTCCCCATAGCATCGTGAAATCTCTTCCAGAACATGGATGTAAATTGAGTGTCACGATCCAACACGATAGACACTGGTACACCATGGAGACTTACAATCTCCTTGATGAATAAATCCACTAATCATTCGAAAGAATACGTCTCAGGTATCGGTAGGAGGTGAGCACTCTTCGTCAAATGGTCAACAATCACCCATATAACATCATACCCTTTCGGGGTACGCGGCAGCTTCGTAATGAAATCCATGGTGATGTGCTCCTACTTCCATTTCGGTATATCCAAAGGTTGGATCTTCGCATACAACTTTTGATGCTCGGCCTTCACCTGTAGACAAGTAAGGCATTTACTCACATACTCCACTACGACACGTTTCATACCCGGCCACCAATAATCTTTCTTCATGTCTTGATACATCTTTGTGGCACCTCGATGAACGGAGTATTGAGTCTTGTGAGCTTCATCCAAAATCTTCACCCGTAGATCCCCAAACGAGGAATCCACACCGTCCAAATCGGGTTTTAACACCAAGTGTGTTTTCACCCAATTCCCCAACTAGACCTCTCATCCTTTCAGAGTTAAGATGATCTTCTTTCAATGCCTCATCTTGAAACTCATTGACTTGCTTCATCACATTAGAGGTCATGATTAGTTGATATGCTTTCACCCGAATCGGCTCGGGCCTCTCTTTTCGGCTAAGGGCATCAGCCACGATGTTGGCTTTGCCCGGATGGTAATGGATCTCACAATCATAATCCTTTATAAGTTCCAACCACCGTCTCTGCCTCATGTTCAACTCCTTCTGCTCGAAGAAGTACTTGAAGCTCTTGTGGTCAGTGAAAATGGTGCACTTCGTCCCGTAAAGATAGTGCCTCCAAATATTTAACGCGAAGACCACAACTGCTAGCTCCAGGTCGTGAGTAGGATAATTGACCTCATGAACCTTCAACTGTCGGGATGCATAAGCTATAACCTTTCCTCTCTGCGTTAACACACATCCCAACCCCGAGTAGGAAGCATCAGAATAAACCACTAGATCTTCGCTTCCATCGGGTAGTGACAGAACAGGAGCTTGAGTCAACCTCGCCTTCAATTCTTCGAATGCATTCTCTTGAGCTTGACCCCATACAAAATTCACATCCTTCCGGGTCAACTTAGTTAGTGGGGAAGCAATCTTAGAGAAGTCTTGGATGAATCTTCTATAGTAGCCCGCCAAACCCAAGAAGCTACGAATCTCGGATGGCGTCTTTGGATACTTCCATTGCATCACTGCCTCCACCTTTGCCGGGTCCACCATAATCCCATCGGGACTCACCACATGACCTAAGAACTGAACTTCACGCAACCAGAATACACACTTGGAGAACTTGGCGTACAACTTGTGCGCGGGGGAAATGGTGCTGGGCCCTCTGTTCCCACAAGGGGCTCTACATACTATAACAAGGCTGGCCCAGACACCTAGGGTATGCTCCAAAGGTCTGCCAGTCTCAACTGACTGGCCCCGTGTGCATCTGAAGGTAGCTAACCCGCATCACAGTTGAGCTGACGACCTCATGGCCGTGTACCTCCTATAACCTTGCAAGACTTGTTAACATTTTAATTAAGTTCCCATTCTCTTCTTCATTACTCTTTCACTTTATTATTAGTAATACTTTACGTTACAAATATAAGCACACCATGTAAAGTCACATACTAATAGTAATAATATTAATAATGATATTAATAATAATAATAAGGAAAAATCATAAAACAATCATAATCATGCATGAAACCCATCATTAATATACCCTAGTCAAACCTCGGTCAAAACCCTAAAAGCACAGACTCCCAAAAATTGGAAATAAATTCTATGTGTTAGGCGCCTTGACACTATTTGGGCGCATGGGCCCTGTTTGGGCCGCTTCATCACTATTTGGGCGCATGGGCCTTGTTTGGGCGCTTCATCGCTATACAGTTGCACCAGCCAACACTTAACCGCTTTAACACTTAGGCGCATGAACCATTCAGGTGCATGGATACTATTCGGGCATATGGTCCATTCGGACGCATGGACACTTAGACGCATGGGCTATTCGGGCGTATGGAAACTTAGGCGCATGGGGTTATTCAGACACATGGGTACTATTGGGGCGCATGGCCCTACACTTTGTCGTCTGACTAATTTTCTAGGCGCATGAGGGCATTGTTTAGGCGCATGAGGTACACTTAATCATTTCTAAGGCAATTCCAGGCGCATGAATCTTCTGCTCAGCATGTTTCTAGGATAATTTCAAACCCAAACATCAAGCCTAATTGTTCTAAGCTTACCAAGGCTATTCTATGCATGAAAAACTTAATAACACCTAAGGAACATCATCAAACATGCATAATACATGCGGGTATACATACATAAACATTTGAAAATCGTTTTTTACATTTTCAGCCCCAAGAAGAGTTTAAAACAAGTAAAACCGGGGTCTAGAAACTCACCTGGTGCAACTTTGGGTGTTTCTTCCTTCTAACGTGTTTGCAGATGAGTTCAAACACCTAAAAACACACTAAATACACACACACGAACACACACACAATCACATAAGCATATAAGCATATAACTGAGACAAAACCCTAGCATGAACACTTAAAACCTTGAATTCTTACCTTTAATTCAATCATCTTCTTTTTTCTTCAACCGAGAGTTTCTGCTCTCTTCCTTTCTCTCTCTCTCTAAAACCCGATGAAAAGGTGATGGGAAGTGAGGGTGGGCGGCCATGCCCACCTTTACACCAACTTATTTGTACTTTTGTCATTTTTACACATTTAACCCCTCAACTTGGGTTGATTGATTTTTCCTTCCTTTATTCTTCATTTCTTACATTTCTTTTCTTTTTAAAGAATAACCAGGTGTTACAAGTCCACCCTCTTAAATAGGTTTCGTCCCCGAAACCAGTTATTCATCAAACAGAAGAGGGTAATGCTGCCTCATCTCCTCCTCAGTATCCCATGTAAATTCAGATCCCTTCCTGTGTTTCCACTGTACACGCACAAGAGGAACCACTTTATTTCTCAACCTCTTCTCTTTTCGATCGATGATTGCCACTGGTTGCTCCACATAATTGAGCCTTTCGTCTACTTCGATATACTCTAGTGGAACAATCATGTCTTCATCAGCTAAGCATTTTCTCCGATGAGATACATGGAATGTCGGGTGAATTCCACTTAACTCCTCTGACAACTCCAATCTATAGGTCACCTCTCCTACTCGAGCAATGATTCGGAAAGGTCCCATGTATCTTGGGTTTAGCTTACCTCGTTTCTTGAATCAGATGATACCCTTCCAAGGTGAGACCTTCAACATAACCCGGTCACCCACCTGGAACTCAATCGGTCTGCGTCGTTTATCAGCATACGACTTCTGTCTATCTTTGGCTACCTTCAAGAAGGCTTTAATCTTTTCAAGCTTCTCAGTCATAGCCTCAATTACCTCGACGCTCCCCAATTCCTTCTGACCAATCCAACAACGAGTGCTCTGTATCTCCAACCGTATAGCATCTCATATGGTGGCATGCCAATGCTGGCATGATAGCTGTTGTATGAGAACTCGGCTAACGGTAAGTGGTCATCCCAACTACCCCCAAAGTCAATCACACACGCTCGAAGCATGTCTTCCAGTGTCTGAATGGTCCTTTCTGACTGACCATCAGTTTGGGGATGATAAGCCGTGCTAATATGTAACCTCGTCCCCTTGTCATCGTGGAATTTCTTCCAGAATTTAAATGTAAACCGGGTGTCCCGATCAGATACAATAGACACCGGCACACCGTGATGAGTTACAATTTCCTTGATGAATAGATTTGCCAACCTCTCAGATGAATATGTCTCGCGGATCGGTAGGAAGTGAGCACTCTTCGTTAGACGGTCAACATTCACCCATATGGCATCGTACCCTTTCGGAGTACACGACAACTTTGTAATGAAATCCATGGTGATGTGCTCCCGCTTCCATTCTGATATATCCAAAGGTTGGATCTTCCCATACGGCTTCTGATGCTCGACCATCACCTGTAAGCAAGTAAGGCACTTACTCACATACCCCACCACATCACGCTTCATACCCGGCCACAAGTAATTTTTCTTCATATCTTGATACATTTTCGTGGCACCAGGATGAAAGGAGTATCGAGTCTTGTGAGCTTCATCCATAATCTTCACACGTAGGTCCCAAAACGAGGAATCCACACCCGGCCAAATTGAGTTTTAACACCAAGTGTGTTTTCACCCAATTCCCCAACAAGACCTCTCATCCTTTTAGAGTTAAGATGATCTTCTTTCAGTGCCTCATCTTGAAACTCTTTGACTTGCTTCATCACATCGGAGGTCATGATCAGTTGATTTGCTTTCACCCGAATTGGCTCGGGCCTCTCCTTTCGGCTAAGAGCATCAGCCACCACGTTGGCTTTGCCCAGATAATAGTGGATCTCGCAATCATAATCTTTTATGAGCTCCAACCACCTTCTCTGCCTCATGTTCAGATCTTTTTGCTCGAAGAAGTACTTCAAGCTCTTATGGTCAGTGAAAATGATGCGCTTCGTCCTGTAGAGATAGTGCCTCCAAATCTTCAACGCAAAGACCACGGCTGCTAGCTCCAAGTCATGAGTGGGATAATTGACCTTATGAACTTTCAACTGTCGGAATGCATTGGCTATGACCTTCCCTCTCTGCATTAACACACACCCTAACTCCGAGTAGGAAGCATCTTAATAGACCACCAAATCCTCGCTTCCTTGGGTAATGACAGGATAAGAGCTTGAGTCAACCTTGTCTTTAACTCCTCGAATGCTTTCTCTTGAGCTTGACCCCATACAAACTTCATATCTTTTAGGGTCAACTTGGTTAGTGGAGAAGCGATCTTGGAAAAGTCTTGGATGAATCTTCTATAGTAGCCCGCCAAACCCAAGAAGCTACGAATCTCGGATGGCGTCTTCGGTCACTTCCATTGCATAACTGCCTCCACCTTTGCTGGGTCCACCATGATTCCGTCAGGATTCACCACATGACCCAAGAACTGAACTTCGCGCAACCAGAACGCGCACTTGGAGAATTTGGCATACAACTTCTCCCTTCTTAATGTCTCCAACACCTCCCGAATATGACCGGCATGCTCTTCTTCGCTCTTCGAGTAGATCAGAATATCATCAATGAACACAATCACTGATCTATCCAACATCAACCGACACACTCGATTCATCAAATCCATATAGGCAGCTGGCGCGTTAGTTAGACCAAAAGACATAACGAGGAACTCCTAGTGTCCATAACGCGTACGGAAAGTTGTCTTAGGAATGTCTTTTTCCTTCACCTTCAGTTGATGGTAGCCAGATCGTAGATCTATCCTCGAGAACCAACTGGCACCTTGTAGCTGGTCAAACAAGTCATCAATCCTTGGTAACGGGTACCGATTCTTTACCGTCAACTTGTTCAGCTCTCGATATTCGATGCACATTCGCATACTTTCGTTCTTTTTCTTTACAAACAATACCGGAGCACCCCACGGGGAGATACTCGGTCGAATGAATCCCTTATCCATCAACTCCTGCAATTGGCTCATGAGTTCCTTCATCTTAGTTGGAGCTAATCGATATGGTACTTTGGCAACGGGTTGAGCACCGGGTATCAAATCAATTTGGAACTCAATCTCGCGATCGGGTGGCACGCCGGGTAATAGGCAACTTAGCACAGAAAGTAGTGGAAATATTTAGGCGCATGGACCTTCTGCTCAGCATGTTTCTAGGATAATTTCAAACCCAAACATCAAGCCTAATTGTTCTAAGCTTACCAAGGCTATTCTAAGCATGAAAAACTTAATAACACCTAAGGAACATCATCAAACATGCATAATACATACGGGTATACATACATAAACATTTGAAAATCATTTTTTACATTTTCAACCCCAAGAAGAGTTTAAAACAAGTAAAACCGGGGTCTAGAAACTCACCTGGTGCAACTTTGGGTGTTTCTTCCTTCTAACCCATTTGCAGATGAGTTCAAACACCTAAAAACACACCAAATACACACACACGAACACACACACAAACACATAAGCATATAACCGAGACAAAAACCCAGCATGAACACTTAAAACCTTGAATTCTTACCTTGAATTCAATCTTCTTCTTCTTCTTTTTTCAACCGAGAGTTTCTGCTCTCTTCCTTTCTCTCTCTCTCTCTAAAACCCGATGAAAAGGTGATGGGAAGTGAGAGTGGGCGGCCAGACCCACCTTTACACCAATTTATTTGTACTTTTGTCCTTTTTACATATTTAATCCATCAACTTGGGTTTATTGATGTTTTCTTCCTTTATTCTTCATTCTTACTTTTTTTTTCTTTTCTTTTTAAAGAATAACTAGGTGTTACACTATACAAATGGTCAATCACAAAGAAAGACCCCGATGTGCATCCTCCCGGGGTAGCGAACCCGCACACCATTGGGCTAACACCTTTTAATGGCGTGTCCCGACATACTATGCTTGCAAGACTTTCTTTACTTTCATCATTCATTAATGCATGCATTCTTACTTCATGTTCCTCTTTCATTTTCTTTCACTTTACGTTACATACTACTTTCATTCATTCATTAACATAAAACGTAAAGCCATAGGAAAGATAAACATACATTATAATAAGGAACATATCATACACAGTCATCAACATCATACAGGGCAACATCAAACATACATAACATGCATAATCATGCAACATCATCATCATCATCGTATGCACCAATCATACATCATAACATGCCCATCATAACAGCTAGGACCTCAAACAGTCAACCTACATAGCCCCGGGAACCTCCCAAGTCAAAGCCTACATTTCACCCTTTTCCAAGAAGTCGTAAAACAGTCTAAGGGTTCATCCGCATTTGCTATAGTTCATCCGCATTTCCCATGCTTCATCCGCATTTCCCATGCTTCATCCGCATTAGTAATCCGCATTCGTTCACACCTAGACTTTCTCATCCGCATTAGCCATACTTATATCAATGCTCATCCGCATTGACCTTACTCATCCGCATTAGCCATCCGCATTTCCCATACTTAAGTTAATGCTCATCCGCATTGACCTTACTCATCCGCATTAGCCATCCGCATTTCCCATACTTAAGTTAATGCTCATCCGCATTAACTGTTCATCCGCATTTCTTCCCATTACTCATCCGCATTTACTTTCCAACACTTAGTCAGATTCAAAAACTTAACACATAAGCCTAAAATATCAGATTACATCCCCATACACCATTCATCATGTTCTAAGCTTAAATCTTACCCTCTAAGCCTTAAAAATCCCCTCATACATCCACAAACATGAACATAGTCACACATCACATCATAACATCAACATACACACAATCAAGCATACGGGTCCGAAACCCAGTTTAATGAAAATATACATTCATGCATTTCCAGCCACAAAAATCGATTAAAAACATGTAGAGGGGGGGGGGGGGGTTTCTAGAACTCACCTTTGCAGCTCTTGAGTATGGCTTTCTTCCAAACTCGTTTGCAAATTGAATTCAATCGCCTAGAACCCACTAAAAACATATCCGAACACATATAAACACACATATGTATAAACCCGAGGACATAACCGGTTAAGAACACCATAAAAACATGAATTCTTACCTTGAATTCGCACTTTTCAACTTGTTTCTCTTTAAACCCGAGAGTTCTCTGCTTCCTGCAGCTTTCTCTCTCTAAAAATCTGAAAATTTTGTGTGTAGAAAGGGTGATGGGCGGCCATGCCACCTTTATCACCAACTTTTCAAAGATTTGTCCTTTTTGTACACTTTTTACCCCTAAACTTGGGTTTTATTTCTTTTCCTTCTTTTCTTTCACTTTATTCTTCTTTCTTGACTTTAAAATAACCGGGTGTTACAATCGTAACACTCATTCTGTTAGTGCAGGAAATATTTTTCTAAGTAGCGCTACCTATATTACCAGATGGTTTCACATCTGAACTAATGGTTGTAGCGTAAGACAAAATGACAATAATCTCAGAAAAATCTCATTTATATTAACATCAATCACAAAATAGTATGCTTTTTCGCCCAAAAAAAATCATAAATATAAAAGGAATCTATGTCACTCACCTTTATTCCAGCAAAAATTCCTTAAAAATATTTATATATGTTAGAAACAAGTATTATTTCTTTAATATTTTCAGCATTAATTTTTTTTAAAATAGTAGTTACAATGATCCAGATATCGCCAAATTTTAATAGTAGGAATATCCAATAGTCTAGATTATTATATAAAAATTCAGCAAGTAACTATTTATAGTTATTTTTCTAGAATTTTTACAATATTCAAATAAATCAGCAGACATATCTACGGGTTCTCAAAATTTACTGGGTTTTATATTCTGAAATCTATATTACCCCATAAATTTTTAGTTTAATAATTCGTAATATTAGTTTTTCCATGATTTTTACCAGTTTTACAGTAGTCAGCATAAATATCAATACATCTCCCAAAATTTTGAATTTTACGCAAATTGTTCTAATCAAGGTACCATAATTTATGTAAATTTTTCATAATTTAACTCACTTTCTAGAGATTTTTTTCTAGTTTTCCAATTACAGAACACTCTAAAAATATACAACTCACGTATATATGCGAATTCAATCACAAAATTTACTCCATAATCCCTATATAATATATGGATTATTATAAAAGTTTTCTAAATTTTTACTAGATACAAAGATTTTATATGAATATTATCTTTTATTTCTTTAAACAAACTATATAAAATAATCTGTTCACTATTATTACATCAAAATTTGTAGAATGCTATTTCTAATATTTTCTAACAAGTCCCTAATTTTATTCCCATAATCACAGTCGTTGAAGCATTTGATCTAATTCATCAAGAATATTAGGGTATTTAACCATTTTTTATTTTTTTGTTTACCTTTGGTTATAAAGAACTTTCAAATTTTAAATTTGGAACCTCCATTTCTTCTTGATTTTTAAAGAAAATTAGATGGGAAAATTAGATGGTGTGTAAATTTCTTATGATCATTCTTGATGAATAAATTTCCAAGGGTTAGATTGTATGTGTTTATTTAAACACATAAGCATTCTTGAAACTTGTTAGTTATAGACTTTGGAAATCTAACCTTTGTTTGTTGAGGAGAACTAAGTGAATGGTTTGGCTTGATCCTTGAGAGCTCGGTTGAAGTAATAGTTCTTGATGCTTGATCATAACTTGTTGATGGTGAACAAAGGTGGGGGTGGGATTGATTATGTGATATGAGGACCGGGGGTTTGAGAGTGAGATTGGAAATGGCTAGAGATCTGAGAGTTTGTGTCAAGAGGTGTGAGGATGGTGGCGATTGTTGTGGGTTTCGGTTGTGGTTCCATCGGCCGAGAGGTGGGGGATGTAGATAGAGTTGTCATGATTAACTCTAGGTTTAGGATGGTAAAATAGCTATTATAGCTTGTATTAGTGGGCTATTAGTATGATAGGTGGCAGATTTTTAGGCATGCTTGGTGTCATGTAATGCTAGGTGGCGGATTATGGGAAGGGTTAGTGGCTAGGTGGCGGTTTTGGTGTTAATGACTCACTTAGTCATTAAACAAGGATTAGCCATGGGTTAAGTGCTTAATCAGGGTTGGTTTAGTATCCTAATTAATCAAGATTATTTAAGGTTATATTTATGTTGGTGTATAAGTGATTAGGGTTTACTTAGTTTTAGTGTTGGTACAAGGTTTCTTGATGTGATTTTGTTTTGTGATGTTTAGTTAAGTTTGTATCTTAATTCATTTTATGTAAGTATGTTGTTTACAACATTGAAATAACTAATCAAGTAATCTCACTATTTGATATAAAAACACATTAATCCTGAAATTTACGTACAAGAATCCCATGCACACGTAAACTCTTATACATGCATGCAAGCATGTTCACGTAACATATATCTAATTACCAGAACATATAAGATTCATAAGGTATTAGTCAAATAAACTTAATAATGGAGTATATACTTATAAAAATTCCCTTTATGAGTTCTGGTCCTGTAAGTTGTGTATCTCCTACCTCATTCCAACACAAAGGCGACCTACACCTTCTTCCATATAAGCCTTCAAACGGGGCTGCTCCAATACTAGTGTGGTAGTTATTGTTATATGAAAATTCTATTAATGGTAAGTGTAGATCCCAATTACCACCAAAATCTAATGCACAGGCTCACATAATATCTTCTAACGCCTGAATGGTTTTCTCACTTTATCCATCTGTTTGTGGGTTGTATGCTGAACTTTGATTTACTTGAGTTTCTAAGGCTTTTTACAAAGTATGCCAAAATCTTGAAGTAAACCTACTATCTCTGTCATAAAATATTATGGAAATTGGTATCCCATTCCTAGACATAATTTCCTTCATATAGATTCTGGCTAATTTCTCCATCTTATAATCCTCTCTAATTGGTAACAAGTTAGCTAATTTGGTCAGTTTATCGACTATAACCCATATTGTGTCATACCCACTTGAGGTTCTTGGTAATTTGGTTACAAAATCTATGGTAATCTGGTTCCATTTCCATTTTGGAATTTCTAGTTGTTTCAAATATCTAGAGGGTTTTTGATATTCAGCTTTTACCCTAGAACAAATATCACATTTTTCTACAAATTTTGTAATAGATTTCTTCATTCCAGGCCACCAATATTGGTTCCTTTAATTTTTATACATCTTATTATTTCCCAGATGTACAGAATTTCTAGACTTATGTGCTTGTCGTAAGATGGTTCATCTAAGTAGATCATCCTTCGGAATCCAAATTCTCCCTTTAATCTCAAGATTCCATTTGACATAACTTCTAGGTCTTTAACCTACCCTATAGTTCTTAATTGATTTTTTTGCTGGGCTTCTCAATTTTGACTTAATAAATCCAAGCGTAATTCCATTATCATGGCACGGGCTCGTAATGGTTTGGTTCTCTCCTTTCTACTTAAAGCATTAGCTACTATATTTGCATTTCTTGGGTGATATTTGATTTCACAATCATTATCACCTAGTAATTCCACCCATATTCTTTGTCTCATATTTAACATCTTTTGATAAAATATGTGTTGTAAACTTTTATGGTTTGTATAAATTATGCATTTAGTCCCATGTAAGGCCCCGTTCCCGGGACGTTTACAGCTGGTAAATCATTGCACATAAAACATAGAACTTACATTTAATCATTCATAAAACGTGGCAGCGGAAACATAAAAATAACTTTTCATATCATTATAAATGATTTTGAAAGTTAATACAAACGTTCATTTCAAAATATCATTCGTTTGCATTACAATGCAAAAACATTAACAAAAGAATGCCATCCAAAAGAGTTGAGTAGCCACCTTGTGCCATCCTCAGCAATCATTACCTGCCAACTGGAAACACATCAAAGTCAGCGTTGCTAAGTGAGTTCTAGTTTTATAAAATAAAACATACTTTTCTTTCATTAAAACCGTTCTTTTTCTTTCATGCGATCATACATCATACGTACACATAGATAATAATTATTATCTTCATCGTTCGTTAACTTCCATCCATTCATTCATTCCTTCTTTCATTCATTCGTTCATCATCACATCTTTTCCTTTTGTCATCACCATGAACTTTACCCTTCATTCTCGTTGTACTGGACCTAAGCCTATAAAAGACCTTCATCGGTGGTGCTCGACACCAAATGGTCACAGTACCTAAGGTAAAGTTCAGCTATACCATTGTCATATGCTATGCCCTTCATTCTCGTGGTACTGGACCTAAGCCTATAAAAGGCCTTCATCGGTGGTACTCAGCACCAAATGGTCACAGTACCTAAGGCACGCAACAATGGTTCATACGTATGGTTAATCACAAAGAAAGACCCGATATGCATCCTCCTGGGGTAGCGAACCTACACACCATTGGGCTAACACCTTAGGCGTGTCCCGACATACAGTGCTTGCAAGACTTTCATTACTTCATAGTTCATAAATGCATGCATTCTTACTTCATGTTCCTCTTTCATTATCTTTCACTTTACGTTACATAATACTTCATTTCATTCATTAACATAACACGCAAAGCCACATGAAAGATAAACATACATCATGACAAGGAACATAACATACACATGCATCAACATCATACAGGGCAACATCATACATACATAACATGCGTAATCATGCAACATCATGCCCAACATGCTCTCTAAGGCCTCAACAGTCATCTTACATGCTCTTATGGGAACCTTCACGTCCAAACTTACATCTGCACTTCCCCCGAAAGTCAGAAGTTAAACTACACTTCTCCTCGGGTGCAACAGCCCTATTAGGGCGTATAGACACCCTTCAGTCGCATGGCCTCCATGTGACTGAACATCATGCGAATGAACCAATGCAGATGAACACTCATGCGAATGAACACCCAATTGTACGAATGGACTTAATGCGGATGGACCTTGTGCGAATGGAACTAATGCGGAAGAGCACTTGTGCGACTGGACCCTCAATCACATGACTCCCCATGCGACTGGCCCCAATCGTGTGAATTAACTCTCAATCATGCGAATGGACCCCAATCGCATCTCATTTGGCCGTATGGCCTCTATTCGGTCGCCTAGCCCTAGCTGGTGCAGAATGCAGTTCATCTCGAACCTAATCTGCCATTTTCGACCTCCAAGCTCATCTAAACTCATTCTAAGCCCAAATCTACCATCCTAAACTTATGGAAGCATACCACAACACCATTCAGGCACACACAAGCTCACAAGCAAGGCTCAAACGAATCATACACACACATACACATACACAAACGAGTCAAACATGCACACACTCAAAAACCCGATTTCAGATGTGTTCCAGCCCCAAAATCATTCAAAAACATGTAAAAGAGGGGTCCTAGAACTCACACAAACGACCACAACGAGAAGAGCTTTGATTTGACTCGCTTCTCAACGATTTTGGCTCACTCGAACCAACCCGAACTAACTTTTCTCTCTTTTTCTCTTCTTTTTCTCTTCTCCTCTTTCTTTGGCTGAAAATGTGGGTGTGGGAGAGGGTAATGGCTACCCTCTCCCTTTATATACCCCCACTTACCCAACTTTCTCTCGTTGGCGAATTGGTCCCTCGACTTCGGACTTTATTTCTTTTTCTTCCTTCGTCGGCTTCAGAATGAATAAATAACGGATGTTACAAGTCCACCCCCCTTAAATAGGTTTCGTCCCCGAAACCTATTATCCCTCGAACAAACATGGATAATTCTGTCTCATTTCTTCCTCAGTCTCCCACGTTGACTCGGATCCCTTCCTGTGCTTTCACTGTACATGCACAAGAGGAACCACTTTATTTCTTAGTCTTTTCTCTTTTCGATCGATGATTGCCACTGGTTGCTCCACATAATTGAGCCTTTCATCTACATCGATATCCTCTAGTGGAACAATCATGTCTTCATCCGCCAAGCATTTCCTTAGATGAGATACGTGGAATTTCGGGTGAATTCCACTTAACTCATCCGATAACTCCAATCTATAGGTCACCTCTCTTACTCGAGCAATGATTTGGAAAGGGCCTATGTATCTCGGGCTCAACTTGCCTCACTTTCGGAAACGAATGATAACCTTCCAAGGTGAGACCTTCAACATAACCCGGTCACCCACCTGGAACTCAATCGGTCTGCGTCGTTTCTCGGCATACGACTTCTGTCTATCTTTGGCTGCCTTCATGAAGGCTTTGATCTTCTCAAGCTTCTCAGTCATAGACTCAATCACCTCGACACTCCCCAACTACTTCTGACCAATATCACCCCAACAAACGGGTGTTCTGCATCTCCTACCATATATCATCTCATATGGTGGCATACCAATCCTGGCATGAAAGCTGTTGTTGTATGAGAATTCGGCTAATGGTAAGTGGTCATCCCAACTTCCCCCAAAATCAATCACACATGCCCGAAGCATGTCTTCCAATGTCTGAATGGTCCTTTCTGACTGATCATCAGTTTGGGGATGATAAGCCGTGCTAATATGTAACCTCGTCCCCATGGCGTCATGGAATTTCTTCCAGAATTTGGAGGTAAACCGGGTGTCACGATCAGACACAATAGACACCGGCACACCATGACGAGTTACAATTTCCTTGATGAACAGATCAACCAACCTCTCAGATGAATATGTCTCACGGATCGGTAGGAAGTGAGCACTCTTCGTCAAGCGGTCAACAATCACCCATATGGCATCGTACCCTTTCAAGGTATGTGGCAGCTTCGTGATGAAATCCATGGTGATGTGCTCCCACTTCCATTCTGGTATATACAAAGTTTGGATCTTCCCATGCGTCTTTTGATGCTCGGCCTTCACCTGTAGACAAGTAAGGCATTTACTCACGTACTCCACCACATCACGTTTCATACCCTGCCACCAGTAATCTTTCTTCATATCTTGGTACATTTTTGTAGCACCGGGATGAATAGAGTATCGAGTCTGGTGAGCTTCATCTAAAATTTTCACCCGTAGATCCCCAAAACGAGGAATCCACGTCCGGCTAAATCGGGTCCTAACATCGAGTGTGTTTTCACCCAACTCCACGACCAGACCTCTCATTCTTTCAGAGTTAAGATGATCTTCCTTCAGTGCCTATCTTGAAACTCTTTGACCTGCTTCATCACATTAGAGGTCATGATCAACTGGTAAGCCTTCACCTGAATCAGCTCGGGTCTCTCCTTTCGGTTAAGGGCATCCGCCACGACGTTGGCTTTGCTCGGATGGTAGTGGATCTCGCAATCATAATCCTTTATGAGCTCCAACCATCTCCTCTGCCTCATGTTCAAATCTTTCTGCTCGAAGAAGTACTTCAAGCTCTTGTGGTCAGTGAATATGGTGCACTTCGTCCCGTATAAGTAGTGCCTCCAAATCTTTAGCGCAAAGACCACGACCGCTAGCTCCAAGTCATGAGTAGGATAATTAACCTTATGAACCTTCAGCTATTGGGATGCATAGGATATAACCTTCCCTCTCTACATTAACACACATCAAACCCCGAGTAAGAAGCATCCGAATAAACCACCAAATCCTCGCTTCCATCGGGTAATGACAGAACTGGAGCTTGAGTCAACCTCGCCTTTAATTCTTCGAACGCCTTTTCTTGAGCTTGACCCTATACAAACTTCACATCCTTCTGGGTCAACTTAGTCAGTGGAGAAGCAATCTTAGAGAAGTCTTGGATAAACCTTCTATAGTAGCCCGCCAAACCCAAGAAGCTACAAACCTTGGATGGCGTCTTAGGAGAATTCCATTGCATCACCGCCTCCACCTTAGCCGGGTCCACCATAATCCCGTTAGGATTCACCACATTACCCAAGAACTGAAGTTCACGCAACTAGAACGCGCACTTGGAGAATTTAGCATACAACTTCTCCCTCCTCAACGTCTCCAGAACCTCCCGAATGTGACCGGCATGCTCAATCTCACTCTTCGAATAAATCAGGATATCATCAATAAACACGATCACTGATTTATCCAACATCAGCCGATACACACGGTTCATAAAATCCATAAAAGTAGCTGGCACGTTGGTCAAACCAAAAGATATGACAAGAAACTGGTAGTGACCATAGTGCGTGCGGAAAGCTGATTTCGGAACATCCTTCTCCTTCACCCTCAACTGATGGTAACCAGATCGAAGATCTATCCTTGAAAACCAACTGGCACCTTGAAGCTGATCAAACAAATCATCTATTCTTGGTAAGGGGTATCGGTTCTTCACCGTCAACTTGTTCAGCTCAGGGTAGTCAATACACATCCTCATACTACCGTCTTTCTTCTTCAAAACAAGACCGGAGCACCCCAAGGAGAGATACTCAGTCTGATGAACCCCTTATCAAGCAGATCTTGCAACTGCTCCATCAACTCCTTCATCTCCGTCAGAGCCAACCAATACGGTGCCTTGGCAACAGGCTGGGCACCGGTATCAAATCAATCTGAAACTCAATCTCTCTATCAGGTGGCACTCCTGGTAAGTCTTCTGGGAACACGTCCGGAAAGTCACACACAACTGGTACATCAGACAGTTGTGGTGTTGGCGTATCCACATCCTTTACATAGGCCAAGTAGGCACTACATCCACTGTAAGGCCCCGTTCCTGGAGACCTCACAGTTGGTCATTCACAACATTAAATACATTAAACATTATAAATTTACAAGCTTAAGCAGCGGAATTATTTTACCAAAAACCATTCATTTCATTAAAACACTATTGTTGAGCAATACACTATTGTTTAATTGAATACAAAAGAATTGTTTAATTGCATTACAAAACAACAACAATAATAAGAATGAATGGATGTCAGTCTTTCCCTGCCGAGTAGCTTCACCCTCGTGCCATCCTCAGCAATATTTTCCTGCCAATTGAAAATGTATAAAAGTCAGCGTTGCTGAGTGATTCTAGTTTTAAAAGTAATAAAATACTTTCTATAAGGTATACATATGAAAATACTCTTTTTATGAAAACTTCATCTCTTTATATGTGAGCACGCATTAACTATACAATCAGATAAGGCTTCATCTCTTTATTGTATGCCTTGTTTACTCTGTATTCTTTAATCTTTATCTTTCACTGTCTATGTGGACCAATGAGCAATACCCTAAATTATGTGCGCGGGGGAAATGGTGCTGGGCCCTCTGTTCCCACAAGGGCCTCTACATACTGTATACAAGGCTGGCCCAAACACCTAGGGTACGCTGCAAAGGTCCGCCAATCTCAATTGACTGGCCTCGTGTGCATCTTAGTGTAGGTAACCCGTATCACAGTTGAGCTAACGACCTCATGGTCATGTACCTCCTGTAAGCTTGCAAGACTTGTTAACGTTTTAAATTAAGTTCCACTTCTCTTCTTTATTGCTCTTTCACTTTAATATTAGTAATAATACTTTACGTTAAGATAATAAACACACCACGTAAAGTCACATACTAATAGTAATAATATTAATACTAATAATAAGGAACAATCATAAGGAAATCATAATAATGCATGAAACCAAGCATTTATAAGCCCTAGTCAACCTCGGTCAAAACCCTAAAAGCATAGACTCCTAAAAATTCTGTAATAAATTCTAAGTGTTTAGGCGCTTTGACACTATTTGGGCGCATGGGCCCTGTTCGGGGGTTTTATCATTACGCAGGTGCATCAGCCAACACTTAACCCTTTCAAAACTTAGGCGCATGAGCTATTTCAGGCGCATGGATACTATTCGGGCGTATGATCCATTCGGACACATGGACACTTAGACGCATGGGCTATTCGGGCGTATGGAGACTTAGGCGCATGGGGTTATTCAGATGCATGGGCATTATTGGAGCGCATGGCCCTACACTTAGTGTTCGACTAATATTCTAGGCGCATAAGGGCACTATTCAGGCGCATGAGTTACACTTAAACATTTCTAAGGCAATTCCAGGCGCATGGGCCTTATTTAGGCACATGAACTTTCTGTTCAACCTATTTCTAGGATATTCCCGAACCCAAACATCAAGCCTAGTTGTTCTAAGCTTACCAAGGCTATTCTAAGCATGAAAAACTTATAAGCATCTAAGAAACATAATCAAACATGCATAATACATACGGATAAACATACATGAACATTGTAAAATCGTTTTAATACATTTTCTGCCCCAAGAAGAGTTTAAAACAAGTAAAACCGGGGTCTAGAAGCTCACCTGGTGCAACTTTGGGTGTTTCTTCCTTCTAACCCGCTTGCCAATGAGTTCAAACACCTAGAAACCCACAAAACACACACACACGAACACACACACACGAACACACACAAGCACATAAGCACATACCTAAGACAAAACCCAACACAAACACTTAAAAACTTCGAATTCTTACCTTGAATTCAATCCTCTTCTTCTTCTTCTTCTTCAACCAAGAGTTTTTCTCTGCTCTCTCTAGATCCAAAATGAAAAAGGTGATGTGAAAAGAGGGTGGGCGGCCATGCCCACCTTTACACCAACTTCTTTGTACTTTTGTCCCTTTTTACATTTTTAACCCCTCAACTTGGGTTTATTGATGTTTCCTTCTTTTATTTACTTTAGTAGAATAACCGGGTGTTACAAGTCCACCCCCTTGTTTAGGTTTCATCCCCGAAACCTGTTATTCCTCAAACAGATGAGGGTAATGCTGCCTCATCTCCTCCTCAGTCTCCTATGTAGATCTGGATCCCTCTTTGTGCTTCCATTGTACACGCACAAGAGGAACCACTTTATTTCTCAGTCTCTTCAATTTTTTATCGATGATTGCCACTGGTTGCTCAACATAATTGAGCCTTTCATCTACTTTGATGTCTTCCAGTGGAACAATCATGTCTTCATCAGCTAAGCACTTTCTCAGATGAGATACATGGATGTCAGGTGAATTCCACTTAGCTCATTTGGTAACTCCAATCTATAGGCCACCTCCTACTCGAGCAATGATTTGAAAAAGGGCCTATATACCTTGGGCTCAACTTGCCCCGCTTCCTGAATGGGATAATACCCTTCCAAGGTGAGACCTTCAATATAACCCGGTCACCCACCTGGAACTCAATCGGTCTGCGTCGTTTATCAGCATACGACTTCTGTCTATCTTTGGCTGCCTTCATGAAGGCTTTAATCTTCTCAAGCTTCTCTATCGTAGCCTCGATTACCTTGATGCTCCCTAATTCCTTCTGATCAACGTCACCCCAACAAACAGGTGTTCTGCATCTCCTACCGTATAGCATCTCATATGGTGGCATACCGATGCTGGCATGATAGCTGTTGTTGTATGAGAATTCAGCTAACGGTAAGTGGTCATCCCAACTTCCCCCAATATCAATCACACATGCCCGAAGCATGTCTTCTAGTGTCTGAATGGTCCTTTCTGACTAACCTTCAGTTTGGGAATGATATGCCGTGCTAATATGTAACCTCGTCCCCATAGCGTCGTGGAATTTCTTCCAAAATTTAGATGTAAACCGGGTGTCACGATCAGACACAATAGACACCGGAACACCATGACGAGTTACAATTTCCTTGATGAATAGATCCGCCAATATCTCAGATGAATATATCTCGTGGATCGGTAGGAAGTGAGCACTCTTCGTTAGACGGTCGACAATCACCCATATGGCATTGTACCCTTTCGGAGTACGCGGCAACTTCGTAATGAAATCCATGGTGATGTGCTCCCACTTCCATTCCGGTATATCCAAAGGTTGAATCTTCCCATACGGCTTCTGATGTTCGGCCTTCACCTGTAAGCAGGTAAGGCACTTACTCACATACCCCACCACATCGCGCTTCATACCCGGCCACCAATAATCTTTCTTCATATCTTGATACATTTTCATGGCACCAGGATGAATGGAGTATCGAGTCTTATGAGCTTCATCCATAATCTTCACACGTAGATCCCTAAAACGAGGAATCCACACCCGTCCGTATCAGGTTTTAACACCAAGTGTGTTTTCACCCAATTCCCCAACCAGACCTCTCATCCTTTCAGAGTTAAGATGATCTTCTTTCAACGCCTCATCTTGAAACTCTTTGACTTGCTTCATTACATCAAAGGTCATGATCAGTTGATATGCCTTCACCCGAATCGGCCGGGCCTCTCTTTTTGGCTGAGGGCATCAGCCACCACATTAGCCTTGCCCAGATGGTAGTGGATCTCATAATCATAATCTTTTATGAGCTCCAACCACCTTCTCTGCCTCATGTTCAGGTCTTTTTGCTCAAAGAAGTACTTCAAGCTCTTGTGGTCAGTGAAAATGGTGCACTTCGTCCCGTACAGATAGTGCCTCCAAATCTTTAACGCAAAGACCACGGTTGCCAGCTCCAAGTCATGAGTAGGATAATTGACCACATGAACCTTCAACTGTCAGGATTCATAGGTTATAACCCTCCCTCTCTGCATTAATACGCAACCCAACCCCGAGTAGGAAGCATCTGAATAGACCACCAAATCCTCGCTTCCTTCGGGTAATAACTGAACAGGAGCTTGAGTCAACCTCGCCTTCAGTTCATCAAATGCCTTCTCTTGAGCTTGACCCCATATAAACTTTGCATCCTTTCGGGTCAACTTGGTTAGTGGAGAAGCGATCTGGGAAAAGTCTTGGATGAATCTTCTGTAGTAGCCCGCCAAACCCAAGAAGCTACGAATCTCGGATGGCGTCTTCGGTGACTTCCATTGCATAACCAGCTCCACCTTTGCCGGGTCCACCATGATTCCGTCAGGATTCACCACATGACCCAAGAATTGAACTTCGCGCAACCAAAACGCGTACTTGGAGAATTTGGCATACAACTTCTCCCTTCTTAATGTCTCCAACACCTCTCAAATGTGACTGACATTCTCTTCTTCGCTCTTCAAGTAGATCAGGATATCATCAATGAACACAATCACTGATCTATCCAACATCGGCCGGCACACTCGATTCATCAAATCCATAAAGGCAGCTGGCGTGTTAGTTAGACCAAAAGACATAACGAGGAACTCGTAGTGTCCATAACGCATACAGAAAGGTGTCTTAGGAATGTCTTGTTCCTTCACCTTCAATTGATGGTAGCCAGATCGTAGATCTATCCTCGAGAACCAACTGGTACATTGGAGCTGGTCGAACAAGTCATCAATCCTTGGTAACGGGTACCGATTCTTCACCGTTAACTTGTTTAGCTCTCGATAGTCAATGCACATTCGCATACTTCTGTCCTTTTTCTTTAACAACAATACCGGAGCACCCCACGGAGAGATACTCAGTCGAATGAATCCTTATCCTTTAACTCCTGCAGTTGGCTCATGAGTTCCTCCATCTCAGTAGGAGCTAATCGATATGGTGCTTTGGCAACGGGTTGAGCACCGGGTATCAAATCAATTTGGAACTCAATCTCGCGATCCGGTGGCACGCCTGGTAAGTCTTCCGGGAATACGTCCGGAAAGTCGCACACCACTGGTACCTTAGATAATTGCAGTACTAACGCATCCACATCTTTTACGTATGCCAAGTAGGCACTACATCCACGTTTCATGCACTTCCCCGCCACCGCCATCGAAATCACCTTCAGGATCGTAGTAACGCGATCTCCATAAATCATAACCAAACTCCCATCGGGAGCAACTAATCGAATCATCTTCTTGCGACATACAATGTTTGCTTCGTAGGTTGCTAGCCAGTCCATTCCCAGTACTACATCAAATCCACCTAGGGGCATCACGTGTAACCTAGCAGCAAACCTATGACCTTCTAGTTCTATAGCACAGTCCTCTATCACATCAGTAATTCTAGTGGACTTGCCACTAGCGGTTTCTACATCGAATGGTTCACTGACATTTCTACTACTAATAGACAACTTAGCACAGAAAGTAGTGGAAATAAAACTCCTACTAGCACCGGAATCAAACAATACAGAGGTACAAGTTTGGTTTACTAGAAACATACCTGACATGACATCAGGATCAGCTCTGGCTTCCTCCCGGGTCGTGGTGTAAGCTCTAGCACTTGCCCTCTGCCTTCCTTCCTATAACTTCTTCTTCACCCCAGAGCTCTCCGCCCTTGGCTTCTTACAGTCTTTGGTCACGTGGCCCTCCCCGCCACAGCTATAGCACTTCAACGCCCTACACTCTCTAGCGATGTGGCCAGGCTTGCCACACCTGAAGCATACATTCAACCACCACGTCCAAACCTCTTCCCATTCCAGTTCTTACCATCCCCACTCATCTTCTTCACCTCCACCGCGGTTTCCTCTCGCTCATCATACAACCTACCCGCCAAATCCACCACCGATCGAAAGGTACCTGGCTGAGTAGCAATCAGGTGCTTGCGAATGTCAACCGATAGTCCCTGGATGTACCTCTTGATCTTCCTTGACACCGGCGTCATCTGATCTGGCACCAGCCTCGCCATATCGTTGAATTTGGTGATGTGCTGCTGGTGGGTCATGGTTCCCGCTTCAAGTTTCAAGAACTCCCTCTCAATTTTATCGAGTTCCCTATGAGGACAGATATCCTCAACCACCAATTTCTTCAGTTCACTCAACCTCATCCTTCCGATTGCCCTTGTACCCTAAGCTTGGACGATATTGTCCCACCAACACAGCGCTGAATCAACGAAAGAGTGAGTTTCGAACTTCACCTTCTGGTCCTCACGACACTCACTGATTTCCAAAACTGCCTCCATCTCCGTCACCCAGTGGTGAGCAGCAGCAGCATTGCCATTGACATCGAAAGTCAGGGGCTTACACCTTTGGAATGCCCTATAACTGCACCCTTCGGTCGCTACCCCCACTACATCATCCTCCTCCTCATCGGACAACACAGTCTCAGGCTCTGGTTGTTCCTCCTCCCTTCTGCTTCCCTTGCCTGTTGATCCCTTTCTAGTCTCCTTCTCCTTCCTCTCCTCACTTCTCACAGCCCTGATGACTTCAGTCACCATAGACGGTAAGACTATCTGCATGACTTGGTGTACTTCATCAGTAATCGCCTCCCAAGGTGAGGCATTCAAGCACTAACCCGGTCATTTGCTCCGGCCATGAACCTTAGGGTTCTCATGGGTTATCTCAGGAGCCTTAGCACTACTCCTAGTCACATGTGGACGGCCTCTGCCTCTTGGAGTCTTGGAAGATTTCTGTCCAGCCATCCTCTAACACGCTATAAGATTCAAACACTAACGCGGTCATTCAAGGGAGTAGCTCAGTTCATGTCAAGTATAGTAAGTCCCTAATTGCAATGCCAGTTGTGATTAGCCACTTACTTTACTCTTCATACCCCAAGCATTTCCTATCATGACTTAATCAGTATCTAAATCTACTAAAGGCACATAAATCACATAGCATGCGCACATAATACCGGTTGACATTAAGAAAAGACATACCCGATGGCACGTAGCTACTCGGGCTAACATCCCTTCACTTGTCCTATTTTTAGTTTAAGTTTAGGTTTTAAAAATTTATTTAACCCAATTCTCTTAAACTTTGACTCTTATACCAACTTGTAAGGCCCCGTTCCCGGAGACCTCACAATTGGTCATTCACAGAATTAAATACATTAAACATTATAAGTTTACAAGCATAAGTAGCGGAATTATTTTAACAAAAGCCATTCATTTTATTAAAACACTATTGTTGAGCAATACACTTTTGTTTAACCAATACAAAAGAATTGTTTAATTGCATTACAAAACAACAACAATAATAAGTATGAATGGATGTCAGTCTTTTCCTGTCGAGTAGCTTCACCCTAGTGCCATCCTCAGTAATATTTACCTGCCAACTAAAAATGTATAAAAGTCAGCGTTGCTGAGTGAGTTCTAGTTTTAAAAGTAATAAAATACTTTCTGTATGGTATACATATGAAAATACTCTTTTTATGAAAACTTCATCTCTTTATACGTGAGCACGCATTAACTATACAATTAGATAAGGCTTCATCTCTTTACTGTATGCCTTGTTTACTCTGTATTCTTTTATTTTTATCTTTCACTATCTATGTGGACCAATGAGAAATACCCTAAACTATGTGCGTGGGGGAAATGGTTCTGGGCCTTCTGTTCCAACAAAGGGCTCTACATACTGTATACAAGGCTGGCCCAGACACCTAGGGTACGCTGCAAAGGTCCGCCAATCTCAATTAACTGGCCCCGTGTGCATCTTAGTGTAGCTAACCCGCATCACGGTTGAGCTAACGACCTCATGGTTGTGTACCTCCTGTAAGCTTGCAAGACTTGTTAACATTTTAAATTAAGTTCCACTTCTCTTCTTTATTTTTCTTTCACTTTATTATTAGTAATAATACTTTACGTTACGATAATAAGCACACCACGTAAAGACATACACTAATAGTAATAATAATAATATGGAACAATCATAAAACAATCATAATCATGCATGAAACCAAGCATTAATAAGCCCTAGTCAAACCTTGGTCAAAACTTTAATAGCACAGACTCCCAAAAATTTCGTAATTAATTCTAAGTGTTTAGGCGCTTCGACACTATTTGGGCGCATGAGCTCTGTTTGGGCGTTTCATCACTATGCAGGTCGATCAACCAATACTTAACCGTTTCAACACTTTGGCGCATGAGCTATTCAGGCGCGTGGATACTATTCGGGCGTATGGTCCATTAGGACGCATGGACACTTAGGCACATGGGGTTTGGGCGGTTGGGCATACTTAGGCGCATGGGTTATTCAGACGCATGGGCACTATTGGGGCGTATGGCCCTACACTTAGTCATCCGATTACAAATTCTAGGCGCATGAACCACTGTTCAGCGCATGCGTTACACTAACATTTCTAAGGCAATTCCAGGCGCATGAGCCTTAATTAGGCGCATGAACCTTCTGCTGAACATATTTCTAGGATATTTCCGAACCCTAACATCAAGCCTAATTGTTCTAAGCTTACCAAGGCTATTCTAAGCATGAACAACCTATAAACATCTAAGGAACATCATCAAACATGCATAATACATATGGGTATACATACATAAACATTGTAAAATCGTTTAAATACATGTTCAGCCCAAAGAGAGTTTAAAACAAGTAAAACTGGGGTCTAGAAACTCATCTGGTGCAACTTTGGGTGTATCTTCCTTCTGACCCATATGCAAATGAGTTCAAACACCTAGAAACCCAACAAACACACACACGAACACACACACACAAACACATAAGCATAAAACTGAGGCAAAACCCAACATAAACACTTAAAAACTTCGAATTCTTACCTTGAATTCAACCTCTTCTTATTCTTCTTCTTCAAACCCGCAAGCTTTCGGCTCTCTCTCTAGATCCGAAATGAAAAAGGTGATGTGAAAAGAGGGTGGGCGGCCATGCCCACCTTTACACCAACTTCTTTGTACTTTTGTCCCTTTTTACATTTTTAACCCCTCAACTTGGGTTTATTGAAGTTTCCTTCTTTTATTTACTTTAATAGAATAACTGGGTGTTATACGTATCACATTTTGGAATTGGAGAGCTTGTACAATATCTTGCGTGTCATAGAACAGTGACCACTTGTATAGAGTGTATACATCTTCAGCCGACAAGTTGGTAAGCCACATTGGGTCAAATACCCTGATAGTTTCCATTTTTCCCTCTTTGTTCAAAACTATGACCGCTTCACCCATCCTCCAGTCATAATACCACCATTTGAAATGTCGAGTGAAGTCATAAGGCATTTCCTTAAAGGGAATCTTTGACATTATGCAGGGGGACTCCACTTCAGCACTACTTTTGGCTTCCCAGATATAGGATCCACTTCAGATCTACGGATGTACCTCTTCGTTTATTGAGGTCTGAAGTTTACCTATCTGGTGTGGTATTCTTTCTTTAACAAAGCTTCAAACCAACTTGACATCTTCCTTGGATTAGCATACAACAGATCTAAGGACACCAGTTGGTTGAGCTCAAAACCAGGAAGAGTCTTCAGATCACGAGGATATCTGAAGTACTCGATCACCTTCTCTCTTTTCACAGCATAAACGTTTAAGTCCTCAAAATAAGCCCACTATGATCTTGCCCAACACCTTCTAATATTTCTTGACTTTGTAGAGTTTGGTGTAGGCATTTTGCTTTGTAGTCATGCGCTGGGCTCTTATTTCAGCAAAACAAGTTGCTTATTCAACCTTCTTGATATCAACATTTGCATCCGACGCCTGGGCTTGGTTTTCATCCTTTTCCTTTTCCTTCTCCATTTCATCCAGCTTCTTAAGTGTAGCACTGCCAAAAGTATCACCCAAGTTGGGTATCACATTTCCCTCGCGGTCAGTGTACTTTGGATAATGTTCTGCTGTAACATCCTCAATCTCAATCTCATCAACATCCTCCAACTCCTTATCACTTAAAACATCAAATTATAGAGCATCTTTTACAATTTCGTCTGGATTGAGTTGGAACATCTCAGCTAGCTGCTCGTCTAAGTTCTCCTTCTTCGGGAGTATAGCTCACTGACCTTCTGATGATCCCTTGCAAATCAAGAACCATGGTGAATTGAGACTTGACCTACTAAAGTGGAGCTTTATCTATTTGCTTTGAACATTTAACTCATCACACATTACTCATTAATCAAGACATTTAAACATAAATAATTATTAATTACATTAATGTAATACATAATTCAAGTATAAAAGTTCTCAAATACTTAAACATCTAATCATTACTCTTGTCTTGATCTGTAGTCTTTTCAGCTTGAGCCAGATGTGTATACCACACAATCTTCAATCTGTTCCTTAAAAGATACTTGATCAGGCTAAAATTATCATAGTGTAGATGCACTAGGAGCTTAGTTTCACTTCACGGTCATCACCTTCTTCTAGGATCTTTAGTACTTCTTCAGCAAGCTTTTGGCTCTGTTGTAGATCAATCTGTTATTCATAAGCCTGAGAGATATTCCACTGGAGCCAATAAGCATCAACGTCTTGTACATTAAGTGAATTTACCTCGTTAGCTTCTTGAGAATCTTCATCATCCATACCACCACCCATTTGCATAGCATTATTTCCATATCTGTCCAAAACATCATTTTCTTCCTCTCCATCAAGTAGGAGAAGATCATGTGAGAGCACTTGAACAGGTGGTTTAACATAAGTGTTATGTATGCATTCTGGTTTTGGTCAGACATCTCATCAATTCCTCCTCTCCTTGATGATATGCACTTAAGGACGACATGAGCTAAGCACTTGAACTGGGGGCATAACTTTCTCTTATGGAGCAAACCTGCGTTGATGTCCCCAGTGTACTTCATCCTTAGAAAAGCATCTACATGTGTACATATGTTGTGCTTGGGGTTCATTATCCATCGTTCAGCCATATTTCTGCAACACAAGAAGTATATACATTAGATTTTTTACTAGACTTAACAGGTGAATTTTGAATGATTTTGTTCTACTGATTCAGTTGTGCGACTAAAAAATACGACTGAGTTCAGTCGTACAATTGAGTTCATTCGTACGATTGTGCCTGCAGCTGAGTTCTATCGTGCGATTAAGCCTACGATTGAGCTTAGACGTATGCTACACTATGCGGTTGAGTCAGTCGTGTGACTGAACCCATAAGCATGATTCATACGTGCGATTGAGTCATTCGCATAGGTCAATCGTGCGACTGGAGTTCATCAGCGTGTCCATTCGTATATCTCACTGTTGAACACCAAAGATTTGAATCTTTGTCAAAAACTTGACATTACTTTGTGTTTAGATTCATTTGGATAGCAGAGACTCAAATTAGCACATAGATTCATTTAAGCCAATATGTGTTACCACTTAAGTGGTCTATTCTTAAGAGTAGTCTCGGTTCTAGGTTTTAGCATCTTCATCCCTTAAAGATGCAATTAAGACATTCATATTGACCGAGTTTAGTTGCAGTGTACCTGTGGATGAGTAGAGTAACTGTTAGAAACACTTATCAAGCAGAAATCACAAGTAGATGAAGTTTGAGTAGAGTTTCTGTGAGTATGGGAAATTTCAAAGAACTTGAAGGGTGGTAAGAGTTATGATCGTCTGACCCTTATTATACTCTATTAAATTTCAGTTGTACGACTGGGGTTCAGTCGTACGACTGGCTCATACTCCTTGATCCATTCGTGCGATTGGTTCATTCTGGTGATCCAATCACATGGATTGCTCCATGCTTATGATCCAATCGTGCGACTGGTCCATACTTATGGTTCAATCGTACGATTGGCCCATACTTATGATCCAATCGTGCGAATGGTTCATACTTATGAGTTTGACCTCGTACACATACACATTTAACTATTGATAAGATGTTATGACCGATGATCATCTCAGACATGACCTTTTTAATTGAAAAATTGTTTGATCACCTCATACGTGATCCCTTTAAAAACCTGATTGGTCACATCAGACGTGACCACTTTTATTGAGTGATTCACAGATTGAATCCAGATGTATAGTCGGACTTTTACCTAACAAATGGCTAAAATTAAATAAAACAACTTGAAATTAAAACAAGACAAGATTTATTTTTGTATTTTTGATTGGAGATGGATTGAAATCTTTAGAAGAGCGTCTAACCGATTTATCTTCTTAGACAACACAACTTCAAGTTAATTTGGTCATTTTTGGAGCGATTCATTATGGAATCATACAGGTTTATCAAAATCATTTGGGACACTTTAACAAAACATTTTGATGCTTGATTCTTGTTTTGACCAAGAGTCAACAATAAGTTTAGGAAATCATATTAGAGCTATAGGATGCACACACTGATTTTGACTGTCAAGAGTTGCATCCATGATGATTGTCAGTATAATTGTCCTTTTAAATCCATACACAGATTTTTGACACAGATTGGTGATACATTAGGTTTATTATTTCAACAAGCATTTGTGGATCCCATAGTTATATGGTAATCGACATTCCTCAGGAGATTTTTGAGCGGTCTACGGGTATTTGACAAGAAGAAACTATTCTAAGAGCTTTCAAAGAGATGTCAAGCCTTAGGTCAGTGCCACCGCACAGCAGAGAGGCGCAAACAACAATGAATTCTAAAATATTTAGATTACGCTTATCCTCAGGTCAGTGCCACCGCACAGCAGAGAGGCAGACAACCTATCTTCTTGTTAGAGCATTTATTTTTCTTTTTGCACATAACGCACCAACAACAATTGTCATTAGATTGATTGCACTTAACATTTTTTCATGCTTTGCCCTATTATGGTCATGCGCACACATTCGTGGCGTTTATTTGCTCGTCACCCCTTATTGGAAATGCGTTGATTGTGTTAACTAAGGATAAGATGGGAACCCACAACAAGTTGAACAACTTAGTTTGAATTTAAATCACCATGAGGTCTCCTTATCTATTGTGTTGAATCTACCAAACATCATATAATGGTCTAGCAACCTCTAGGTCTACTTTCTTTGTGTTACCTCAGTAGCATACTAGTTTTACTATCATTTTTCCTTTTATTTTGCTTAGTACATATTTAGTCTGATGCAGGAAGATTCCTTTTGGTGTCTGATCCACCTATAACCCTAGGAAAAACTTCATCTCCCCCATTGCACTCATCTCGAACTCTGCTTTCATTACAGATTCAAATTCTTTACATAATTCTTCATTCTTGGAGCCGAAGATTATGTCATCTACCTATATCTGTACCAGCAGTAAATCACCATCTTTTTCTTTGATGAATACCGTACAATCAATCACTCCTCTATGAAAACCATGTTTCACAAGATGAGTTGAGAGCTTCTCATACCAGGCTCTAAGGGCTTGATGGAGCCCGTGGAGAGCCTTGTCCAGTTTGTAAACTCTATCCCAATGATAAGGATCATCAAATCCTTCGGGTTGACTGACGTAGACTGTCTCACGGATTTCACCATAAAGGAACACAATTTTTACATCTAGTTGATAAACTTTAATCTTCATGTAAGATGCATAGGCTAGGATGATACGGATTGCTTCCATTCTAGCCACAGGTGCAAACACCTCATTGTAGTCTATGCCTTCGACTTGTCTAAAACCTTGTACCACAAGTCGAGCCTTGTTTCTGATTATGACCCATTGGTCATCTTTCTTGCACTTCAAGACCCATTTAGTGCCAATCACCTTAGCATCTTTTGGTCTATCCACTAGTGTCCATACTCCTAGCTTTTTGAACTGCAGGAGTTCTTCTTGCATGGCACTAACCATGCCTCATCGTTTAGGCTTCACTTACATATTTTGGCTCAAATTGAGACACAAAACATCGATAAACACCAACGTGAAGATAGCCTTTTTCCATGACAGAGGCATAATCAGCTGAGTATAGCTGATTTCGTGTCTGGATCTCCGATAGTACATCCCTTATGACATTATCCAGTGGATGATAAACATTTATTCAAGATCCAGGAGTGGTGGGAACAACTACTTCCTGATCCAGATTTTGAATTCTAGGTTCAGTATCTATAGCTGTTGGAATATGAGGTTCAGAAGTGTCAGAGGCATCAACATTCGATGCTTGTGTACTTTCAGTAGTAGGAACCTATTCCCCCTGGTCCACCTATTCAATCTCCACTTCTTCATCATCAGAAGAGGAATCGCTTACATCAAGTGCTCCCCCTAAAGGATTAGAAGATTCATCTTGTGGAGTTGATGCTGTCGAGTTTAGTGGTGGTGTGTCTAGGACATCGTACATCATTCTGGTCGTTAACTCATCATCAGGAAGGGAGGGAGGTATGTTGAAGGATTTAAAGAATCCATCATAGTTGAAGAAGAATAAAGGTCCCTTTCTAGCAGGGGGTGGTGTATCTCTGAACATCAATGTTGCACCACACTTCTACCTGACCCGTTGAGTTGTTATAAACTCTCTTGTTCAGTATATTGTATCCGAGAAAGATCCCTTCTTCAGCCTTCTCACTGAACTTCCCAGATTGAGTTTTCTTCAGCAGCGCACATGGTGCACCAAATGGTTCAAGATACTCCAGGTTAGGTTTACGTCGCTGCAGCAACTCATAAGATGTTTTAACATGATGTTTGACCACCAAGACCCGATTGAGGGTATAGCATGCATTTTCCACTACCTCATTCCAAAATTGGATAGGCAGTTTCAAGTCGGCTAGCATCGTTCTTCCTGTCTCTATCAACCTCCGAATCTTTCGCTCAACAACTCCTTTCATCGGTGGGGTGTAGGCAGACGTAAATTGATGTACAATCCCTTTTTCTATACAAAACGCCTCCATCCACTAGTTCTTGAAATCTGTGTCGTTGTCTGATCGAATCTGTCTTACCTTCAGCTTGTAAAGTGATTCTGTTGAAACACTTATGTACATAGATCCTGATCTTAATGTATTAAATGTCTTGCCTTATGTAATATTGGGTACTTAATGAAATGATAATGTTTGATTGTGATTTATAATGTTTAATATTTCACTAATGAGTTGAGTAATGTTTAATGACTAGATTATATAGGTTTGTGATTGTTTGAATTGATATACATAATGTTATAATAATGAATAAATTCAAACTTTGGTTAAGTGAAGTTTACATGCGTCCGACTGGACCATGGGCTCAAATAGTGGTCATGCGTCCGAATGGCCATGCGACTGAGTGTCCATGCGCCTAAATAGTCCATACGACTGAACAACTTTATGTGTCTGACTCAGTCGCACGACTGAACATTCAGTCGTACGAATGGATCAACCGCATGGCTCAATCGCACGAATGAACCAAGCTCATGGTTCAGTCGCCCGAATGAGCAACCCTAACCTATAAATACCACTTAATTCGTGGAAGAATGAAGAACAATTGAAGAACAATTGAGAAGCATTCAATTCACTTCGACTCCAGACGTACCCTAGCCGTCCAGAAGCCTCTAAGTTCGTACTCCAAGTTC
This sequence comes from Flaveria trinervia, assembly GCA_025506515.1. Taxonomy (NCBI): domain Eukaryota; kingdom Viridiplantae; phylum Streptophyta; class Magnoliopsida; order Asterales; family Asteraceae; genus Flaveria; species Flaveria trinervia. The sequence continues at coordinate 15,589,828 of CM046454.1, read as the reverse complement.
ATAGAACGCTGTAGATCGATTTCTAATTGATTCTTGGCATTAGATTCAATTCATTATTGTGTCTACGTGCATTCTCACTGATTGGATCGCCAATCAAATAGAATTCTGCACTATTTGGTTTGGTTTAACACGTTAATCAGTTGGTGTTTTGTTCAAATACCAGATCCTAACAAGTGGTATCAGAGATTTGGATCTTGATTATGTGTTGATTAAATAGTTTTGATACAAAAGTTGTGTTTCTTCATCAAAAAACACAATCTTTTTGTGTCTCACGGAGTCTTAGACGTTTCCTGACCTAAAAGTTATTTTTTCCGGCATACGGTGATTAGGGTTTGGTAAAATTCGAGTTTTACGGCCAAAACACGTTTATCCTACGAATTATCAAACTTCAGCAAGTTCAGCCGCATGATTGGGTCAATTGCACGACTGAGTTCATTCGCATACTCCAACCGCACGATTGGACTCATTCATATGCTCATTCGTACGATTGAGAATTTCATTCGGACTGTTCAACCGCATTAGTTCATTCGGCCGACTGACTCATCCGCATTTGTTCAGTCTCACGATTGAACCATCCGCATTTGTTCAGACACACGATTGGACCCTCCGCATTTGTTCAATCACCCGAATAAGTTCAATCGTATACCTTCATTCACATTCATCAGCAGTTTGTTAAATAGTAAAGTTAAGTGAAATGGAGGACCAGTTTTCAGCATACACAACAAGTAGAGATACTCGTATCCAGAATCTACTGTTGTTGGAGAATGAAGTGGGAATTCACAATAAACCCTCGAAGCTTATAACGTTAGACGACTACCCACAATGGAAGCAACATCTTGAAATCCACTTAAATGGAGTAGATAGAAATCTGTGGGAGGCAATAGAGTCGGGGTACAACATGCCCGTAGGAGCAGATGGAGTTAAACTTACCCTTAGTGGAATGTCGGATGCTTAGAAGGTAAAACACAACGTTGAGAAGAAAGTATACGCTTTGCTCACTCAGTCTATTCCGAAGGATATCTTCCATCAGTATTCAGAGTATACTCAAGCAAAGAAATTATGGAATGTGTTGGAGAAGAGGTATGACGGAAATGCCTCACTCAAGGCCATTAAGGCCAAGCTTTGAAGTAGGAGTTCGAAAACTTTTCTTCAATGGGAAAGGAAGGTGTGGATGATGTGATCGACAGATTCTACCACCTGATGAGTGAGATGCACACTCATGGTGTAACTATGTCGATGGAGGATAAGGTATCCAATTTTGCAGATGGGCTATCGGAGAAATGGGCTTCCTTCATTTCAAATCTCAGATAGAATGGGATGCTCTCGAAGTTAGATATAAATGACTTCATTCTTACATTGAGGGAAGAGGAGCTGAGGATGAAGTACAGAGCCAAAAGGCCAACTACGATCAGAATCCTGCACTCTACAATGCCACTCCTCCGGTCAAGACATCCGGTGCACCACTGCAAACCGCCTTCGTCTCAAGCGCAGCAATTCCAGCACAACCGTCAACTTCAGGGTCCGAAACGTTAGGGTCGTCTAGCGCCCAATATATGATACCTAAAGCCAATGCAGCAAAACTGAAAACCGACAACTTCGAGAATGTGACTGTGGAGGTGGCCAAAGAACACATGGACCTCTTAGCTGTTGTAGTCCACTCCTATGATGGACTAGCTGCTGGAAAGATAGGCAATTGTCACCTGGCAGATGAAGATTATGAACAGGTGGATGAAATGGAGTTGGAACGTATGGACATAATATGGGCTTTGGCAAGTGCTGTCCGACGTGCTAAAAAGTTTGTCAAAAAGACTGGACAGAACTTGGTTGTGACCAAAGACACAACCTTTGGCTTCAACAAGTCAAAGGTTACCCGTTTCAATTGTGGCGAGAAGGGGCACTTCAAGAGGGAGTGTGTAAAGCCTAAGAAGACTGGCAACGACAATCCCTTCTCGTCATTCAATTGTCAGGACAAAGTCACATCTAGCAGTGCTACCTCATCAAGCAAGGACCCCAAAGCCTTGACTGCTAATGAGGATGAAGGATAGGACTGGAGCTTTCGTTTCGTGTCACCAGGAGAGTCAAACATAGCTAATGTGGAGGACATTGATGACGATTTTGCTAGTGAGGGGACATAGTAGTATAGCTTGCGATGTCAAATTCTGAAGACACTGCACCCGTGGTCAACCACCTGCCTGAAGAAGAAAAATCTGCATCAACGTCAAAATCACCAGAACTAGAACCAACAGATTCTGTACTCATGGCTTATTCATCTTCAACATCTCAGGTAAGTACTACTGACCAGTTGTTTAATAATCATGCTTGTTTAGATTGTAATAAATTTAGAGAAAGTATAGATTTAAAATTTGCTAGGTTATTAGATCATAATGATTGCTTAGTAAAGGACCTGGAACTATGCACTGAGGCAAACAGAGTGTTAAAAAAAAGAGCACAATTATAAAGAAAAGATAGACCTGTTGAATAAACAACTTAGGGAAACAGAGGTTGTCGCCTTTAACCAAGCAAATGACATTAGGTATAATCTGAACTCCCTAGAGGACAGTAAGAAGCAAAAGCTGTTTTAGAAGTAGAAGTCAACTCTTTAAAACAAAATTGCATGGTTGGACAAGCTCATCACACATTGTCCAACACTTAGTGAGAGAGAGAAATAATGGGGAGGGGCTGGGATACAAAGTGGTTCCACCACCACCTGAGACCTTGATGAACACCAAAAGTAAACCGATTAACAATAACCCCATCAAGGATCACATGGTGTCCACTCCTCTTGTTAGTGATCCAGATTCCGTAAGTACATCACATGAATCTGAATCTAAACAAAAGGAGGCCACTTCAAAGGCAAAAGGAAAGATGGCTTGTGCTAACCTGGAAACTGAATTTGAAAAGGTAAATTTGAAGTCTGGGTCAAACCAAGTCAAACTAGAACCCAAAAGGAATATAAAACCTAATCAATCACGAACGTCATGTCGAAGTCCAGGTAAACAAGAGATAAAAAGATGTAAAACCAGGTAAAGCAATTAAGTTTGTAAAACCAAATCAAACATCTAATAAAGAAGTGTCTCAATCCAAACATAATAAGGTCAACTGTGTGACTTTTACATCTCCACCAAAACATATAAACCGTAAAGTTAAAAGCAGATCCTGCTATAATTATGGAGAGTATGGTCACATAGCGTCTCAGTGTCCTTATTATCAGACACCGAGGAGGAAAGTAGAACTTTCTGTATCTACAACTAGATCTTTTAAGAGGAACTCAGTGACGCCTCAAATAAGGGCTAGTGAACCAAAATTTCAATCCATCAGCCAGTAGTCTATCTATCACAAACAGGCCTCACACAAAGCTGGTTTATGGAAAGAAAAATCCGCCTCCACGTCTAAAAATGAGAACAAACAGAAATCTAAGCTTCCCTCAACCTTAAATGGTCAATGGGTTGAGTTTATGATGTGTGATGCCTCAAGGAAACCCAAGCCAGTGAAGGCTTGGGTTCCTAACAAGAACTAATGTTTTCATTGAATGTGCAGGGTGTACGCTATAGTGCTGAGACTAACACGTGGATTGTAGATAGCGGAGCATCCAGGCACATGACAGGGAATAGAGCTCTCTTATCAAACGTCAGACAAATCAAAGAAGGGCATGTTTCATTTGTTGGAAACAAAGGCGGGTACATCACAACCCAAGGGGAAGTGGGAAATGAGAAGGTTAAGTTTGATAAGGTAAACTACATCCAACAACTACAAAATAAATTGCTTTCGGTTTCTCAAATTTGTGATAAAGGATTCAAGGTAGTCTTTGACAACAAGAAGTGCTACGTTCTAAAGAAGGACTACGTGATTCCGGAGGACCAAATCCTGATGTCAGCTTCAAGATATAATGATCTTTATGTTTTGGACCTCTCAAAGGCCTCCACAATGGATCATGAAGTTCAGTGCTTCTTGTCCAAAGCCACTGAGAAGGACTCCATCTCCTAGCATAGGAGAATGGGACACATAAATCCGAGGAAGATGAATCATTTGGTCCAGAATGATCTAGTGAGGGGAGTAAATGTCAAAAACTTCCAACTCCCGGATTTTTGTGTTGCGTGCAAAAAGGGAAAATAGACGAAGAAGTCTCATAAGGAAAAGAAAGTTCATTCTATAGAACTTCCTCTTGAGCTCCTTCACATGGATTTGTTTGGTCCAGTCAGTACAAGAAGCATCGTAGGCGACTTGTATTGCTATGTAGTTACATAGGACTACTCAAGATTCTCTTGGGTAATGTTTCTAAAATCCAAATCAGAAACATTTGAATCTTTCAAGGAATTAGTAACTACACTGGAATCCCTATACAAGTTGAAGGTACGACAGGTGTGCTTAGACAACAAAATCGAGTTCAAGAATCAGTGGATGGAGGCCTATTGCAAGGAAAAGGGAATTGTGCATCAATTCACCTCGGCCTACACTCCTCTGATGAACGGGGTTGCTGAACGGAAGAATCACAGCTTGATAGAGACGGCACGCACTATGCTAGCAGACTCGAAACTGCCTATTCAATTCTGGAATGAAGCAGTAGCAAATGCATGTTACACGCTTAATCGAGTTCTGGTAGTGAAACGCCATGGAAAAACATGCTATGAGTTACTACAATGACATAAACCTAACTTAAAGTATCTCGAGCCGTTTGTTGCTCCATGCATCCTACTGAAGAAGACTCAGGAAGGGAAATTTAGTGAGAAGGTTGATGATGGGATTTTTCTAGGATACGACATACCAAACAAGAGAGTTTACAACAACTCAACGGGTCAAGTAGAGGTGCAGTGTAACGTTGATGTTCAGAGATACATCACAACGCCTGCTGGAAAAGGACCTTCTTACTTCTTCGACTATGATGGATTCTTCAAATCCTTCAATATTCCTTTTTCTGCTTCAGAAGACGAGTTGGCAAACAAGATGATGTATGATGTCTTGAACACACCGTCTCAAGACTCAACACCATTTAGTTCACAAAGTTTATCATCTACCAAATTAGGGGGAGCACTTGAGGTGAGTGACTTTTCCTCTGATGAAGAAAATGTGGAAAATGATCAGAACAACCAGGATGCACAGGTTCCTCTTATCTCAAGTCCACAAGCATTCATAATGATGCGTCAGATGTCAGAACCTCAGACTCTTATTGCCTCAGATTCAGAACCAAATGTTCACAATCTTGATTCTGAGATAGTTGTTCCAATAGCTCCCGGCTCACACCTAAACGTCTATCATCCTTTGGATAATGTTGTAGGAGATGTGAGATCAGGGGTTCAGACTAGAAATCAGCTGTACTCAGCTGATTATGCCTCTATGATGGAAAAGGGATACCTTCATGATGGTGCCTACCGCTGCTTTGTGTCTCAGTTTGAGCCAAAGTATGTAAGTGAAGCACTGAATGATGAGGCTTGGGTGAGTGCCATGTAGGAAGAACTTCTTCAGTTTAAGAAGTTAGGTGTATGGACTCTAGTAGATAGACCTAAAGGTGCAAAAGTCATTGGTACCAAATGGGTCTTGAAATGCAAGAAAGATGATCAGGAAGTGATTATCAAAAACAAAGATCGGCTTGTTGTTCAGGGTTTTCGACAAGTTAAGGGTATCGACTACAATGAAGTGTTTGCACCAGTGGCACGGATGGAAGCAATTCGCATCTTCCTTGCCAATGCATCGTATATGAAAATCAAAGTTTATCAACTAGATGTGAAGAGTGCGTTCCTTCATGGTGAGATTCGAGAGACAGTGTATGTCAGTCAACCTGAGGGATTTGAGGATCCATATCAGTGGGACATAGTTTACAAACTCGACAAGGCACTATATGGGCTTCATCAAGCTCCGAGGGCCTGGTATGAGAAACTCTCGGCTCATCTTGTGAAACACGGTTTTCGCAGGGGAGTCATTGACTGTACATTGTTTATCAAAGAAAAGGATGGAGATTTACTGCTGGTACAAATATATGTCGATGACATAATCTTCGGCTCAAAGAATGAAGAATTATGCAAAGAGTTTGAAGCAGTAATGAAGGCTGAGTTTGAGATAAGTGCAATGGGGGAGATGAAGTTCTTTCTCGGGTTACAGGTGGATCAGACACCAAATGGGATCTTCCTACATCAGACCAAGTATGTAGGGGATATTTTTAGTCGGTTTGACATGGAGAACGCTTTTATAGCTGGCACTCCACTTGCTACAAACCATGATGTAGCACCTGATAAGAATGGTGATCTGGTAGATGCCACTATGTACCGAGGGATGATCGGATATCTCATGTACCTCACTGCCTCCCGACCTGATATCATGTATGCTACATGTTTATGCTCACGTCAGGAAAAGCCTAAGGTGAACCATCTGATTGGGGTCAAAAGGATTTTTCGTTATCTGAAGGGCACACCCACACTTGGGTTGTGGTACCCTCATGATGATGACTTTGAGCTTACAACGTATAGCGACTCAGATTACGGCGGCTGCAAGATGAACTACTAATCTACATCAGCAGGGTGTCAGTTCTTTGGAAAAAGATTAGTAACCTAGCAATGCAAGAACCAGACCTCGGTTGCATTGTCAACTGTGAAGCTGAATATGTTGCTGCTGCAAGCTGCTGTTCTCAAATCATATGGATTCAACAGCAAATGCGGGATTATGGTTTGCACTTCTCTTCTACTCTAATCTTTGTTGATAACTCTGCTGCAATCGCAGTTACTAAGAACTTGGTCCAACATCCTAAGACCAAACACATCGGTATTAAATATCACTTTATACGTGATTGCTTTGAAAAGAACTTAATCGATGTGGTAAAAATAAATACAGATTTTCAACGCGCTGACCTCTATACAAAGGCATTTGACAAACCACGTTTTTTATATTTGTTAGAGGTCAACGGCGTTAAAAAGAAAAGTGAGGTCATTCCTGAAGATGACCATGTATAGTCCGACGCGTTGTGTCTAGTTTCTTTTATTTTTTACATTGTTAAGTTTATTTTATTTTATTCTCTTGTCTTTGTTTAATTTTAAATTAGTTTAATTACAATTGGTTTATTTCCTTGCCTATTAAAATCCTAAAATGCTAATCCATGGTGGTTTTATAATTTTAGAGGGAGAGTAGGTTTAGGTAATATATATATATTAAAAAAAAGATGAGGGAAAAGAAGAGGCAAGCTGATATTAATAAGATCATATGTGTGCTACCGATTCAATTTTTGGAATATGATAGTACACAGGTACAAATCATTTGGGACTTTAAAAATTCAAAATTGAAAAAGATGCAAAACTCATGTATAAATCTATGTAGTCTAAGCAATATAAAAGGAAATATGATAGATAAGCTAGGTACCACTAAGGTAACACAAAGAAAGTAGACTTAGAGGTTGCTAGACCACAGGTGATATGTCGGTAGATTCAACACAATAGATAACTAGACCTTTTGGTGATCTCAAGATTAAACTAAAATGTTTGCCTAGCTGTGGGTAACACCTTATCCCTGGTTAACACAATCAACAAGATTCCAATAAGGGGTGACGAGCAAAATAAACGCCACAAATGTGTGCATAAGACCAAAGCATGATCAAAAGCACATAAAACAATGCAATCAAACTGATAACTTATGTTGTTGGTGAGATCTGTGCAAAAAGAATGAAAATGCTGAAACAAGAAGATGGGTTATGTGCCTCTCTGCTATGCGGTGGCACTAACCTGAGGATAAGTATAATCTATATATTCTAGAACTCAATGTTGTTTGCCGCCTCTCTGCTATGCGGTGGCACTGACTTGAGGATTGGCTTCTCTTTGAAAGTTCTGAGAATAGTCTCTTCTTGAGTACTACCCTTAGACCGCTCAAAAATCTCCTCAGGAATGTTGAATACCATATAAGTGTGGGATCCACAAATGCTGGTTGAAATAAAAAACCTTAAACTGTCACGAAACTGTGTTGAAAGTCTGTGTATGGATTTAAAAGGACAAGTATACTGACAATCATTATGGCTACAATTCTTGAAAGTCCAAATCAGTGTGGGGACCTAAGAGTACTAGCATGACTTTTTAGATTTGCTAACTGACTCCAGATGAAAAACAAGAATAGAGCATCAAAGTTTTTAAATAACTTGTCCTGAATGATTTGAATCTCTTGTATGATTCCAACTTGAATTAGTCCATGTATGGTTTAAATGATTGAAGCTGCTCTCTCAGAAAAATTGTTCCTTAGAACTACATCTTAGGAGTTTATCCTCATAAAAACACAAAAACATGTCTTAGTTTTAAGTTTCCAGTATTATTTCTTTTATTTCTGTACAAAGTCTATAAATCTTAGTTTTGTGTAGTATCGAACTATGTCATGGAAGTTGATAAGGGATCTTATCATTCAAAAGGTCACGTCTGAGGTGACCACACGTGCTTTCAAAAAAATTGCGTCACGTCTGAGGTGACAAAATGTTTTAAAAGGATTACGTCTGAGGTGATCAAAGGTTTTTCAAGATAAAATGATCATGTCTGAGATGATCAAGTGCACATAACGTTTATTCAAAAGTTAAAAGGGTGTAATTTGTTAAATGGTCATAAAGTCAAATTCATGAGTTTGACCCATTCGCACGAATGGACCATACTCATGCATTAAACAGCTGAATGGACATAAGTATGAACCATTCATCGGAATGGCTTATAGAATGACCCATTCGATCGAATGAGAGTGTGCGAATGAGTCAGTCGACCGACTGAGCTCCAGTCGGCTGACTGAAAATGCACGACTAAGCCAATCGCCCGACTGAGCTCCATTCGGCCGAATGAACCAAGCGAATGAGTCTAGTCGGCCAATTGAGCTTAGATACAGTATAAATAGGGCCACAGTTGATCGCATTCAGCTCATCACTTCCAATCGCCCTTATATCGCACATCCTACCGTTACGCTGCCCAACTTCTTTAGACCTCGATTATACATTCCTATTAATCTTCTGACGTGTGTGTGCATTTATACATGTATAATGTGATGAAATCTCACAGAAATCAGAAGATATGATGCCCTAATTAGTGATTTGTGATTGAAACAAGAACCAAACAACTAAATGGATTAATGACCTACTGAAACCAAGTAAAATGTTAAAAATAATGTTATTAGGTTATTAGTTAAGTGATTGCGAGTCTAAAGAACCTATATACAACGTTTAATTTCATGAATTGGTCAAGATTCGAACCTAAGTCGACCGAACAGTAGGTCATGCGACTGGTCATCTGGATGAACACCAATCGCACGATTGAGCTGGCCAAATAGCTCAATCAGCCGAATGAATTATACGAATGAGCTCAGTCGGCCGACTGAACCAATCGCAAGATCAGTCAACCAATGAACTCCGTCGCCTGTTCGTTCACTCGAATGAGTCCAGGCGCATGATACGACAATCGGCTGAACACAGTCGCATGATTCATTCGCATAATGAATAAGAATGAATTCTATCAAGTTGCTTAGAATTGATTTGTGGTATGTGAGTATCTAACGTTTATGTATCTTCTATTACAAATCAATGGCTGATAGATAGTCTATCAATCCCAAGCACAACATTTGTGCTCATTTAGACCACACAACTCAGAATGGTGCCGAGTTTGCAGAGATCATCGCCTTTCTCAAGCGATCAAGGATACACAAAGCCATCTCTACTCCATGCACTCCCTATAGGTCTATACACCAAGCCTTCTGGGAGAATGCATCAGTGGACAGATCACGAAAGCCATATAGCATTCGGAGCTCCATCTTTGGTATGGACATAGAGATTATAGCTGAACACATTTAGCTTGTACTTGGGTTGGGAGATGATGCTGGATACCCCACCAAGCTACACCCGCTGACAGTGAGAGGCTGCTTTCTGAGGATTAAGTACGCTGAGGACATCAACTCAGGTGTGCTCAACAAGAGCAACCTGTGCCCCCAGTATAAGTACTTGGCACATGTTATTCTGAAGTGCATAGCTTCCAGAAGGGGTGGGTTCGATGACCTATCAGACCAGATACAAAATGCCTACGTGGCACTAGTGCTGAACTACCACTTCAGCTTCTCTAGCATTATCTTCTCTTACCTTGTGGAGAATCTGGAGGCCAAGGGAAAATAGGGTTTTTGTATGTACCCCAGGTTCTTGCAGTTGATTTTTGATGAGAGGTTGCCCTCGCTTCCAAAGGAGCACCACGATGCAGTGGCTTTGGAGATCATGGACGATACGAATCTGGGTCGTATGAGAGTTTACTGGGGTAAGCAGGTAAAGCCCCAGGTAAAGAGGCTTATCGGCCATCTGGCCAAGGAGAACTACATGGCGCCAGGCAGACATAAGTGGCGTCATGTAGACAGCGACTCAGATGATGAGCAGCTACAGCTCCCAGAGCAGGACTCTGATGATGATGATAGCGGGGATGCTAGAGATGAAGGGAAGGGGCCCCATTACTGCTAATGCATCTCTAGCATTTGCCCCTACTAGAGATGTAGTAGAGACTGCTGGATTCTACCGGGAATTCATACCTGGTGAGGAGGAGGAGGAGGATAAGGAGCCACTGACCCGTACTGTGGGCAGCAAAGTAGTTGCCACAGAACGGGGGCTCAGGCCTGTTGGTGAACGCCCCGGCGGGTCGGGAGAGGATGATACCGATCCCACGTATGCTCCCGACCAACCGAGTAGTGCCCTGGGGGGAGCATCCTCCTCGACTGCTTCGAGGAAGAAGAGGATGGCTCAGCCCCATGGTATGAAGAAGAAGAAAAGAAGGCTTACTTTCATTATTACCTCCACCATCACTACTTCTGCCACCACTACAGTTACCACCACTACCATACCACCCACTTTCTCCACTACACCTCCACCCTCCACTATTACAGCCATTCCTCCACCAGTGATTCCACCCCCAATCCACATCACCTCCACCACCACTTTAGCTTACCCCTCACCACCCACAAACATACCACCTCCTATATTCACCACCGCTACCACCACCACCTCTAGCCACCAGGCAGGACCATCATATTCCCCATCCTTTCCCTCAGGATCATCTCTACCTCCAAGTGGGGTAGAGGAACAGCTTTCAGCACTAAATCGTATGGTGCTGAAACTGTTAGTAGCCAATGATGAGAAGACTACACAACTCAGACAGTTAGTGGAGCTTACAACTGCACAATCACAGCAGATCTCTCAACAGGCACACCAGATTGAAGAGCAGGCACAGCAAATGGCTGCTCAGAGCCAAGAGATTTCCCAACTCAAGGAGCAAAATGTGCTATCTACTAGAAAAATTGAGGAGTTGGAGGAGGCTAAGAGGACCATCCTGCTCAAACTTAAGGGCATAAAGGATGAGCCTCTGAAGATCAGAGAGGGAGACGGTGATGATAGTGATGATGATGAGAGTGATGATAAAGGTGATGATGAGGATGGAGGTGACATTGAAGGAGGAGGAGAGTCATTTGCTTCGGGTGCACAGGAAGCTAGTGAGAGGCGGACCAAAAAGACTCAAGATCAAGGGGCCTCGACATCAGCCCCGACAGCAGAAAGACACAGGATCCAAGACAAGAGTAATATTTAGATGTTTTATTGTTATTTAAACTCATTTGTATTTGGATCATGTGTAAAATTTATGTAATGAATGTTTATATGTAATGTAAATGGTTATGTCTTGATTATTAATTATTGATTGCTGTGTTGAATGTTTAAATCAAGCAGATCCAGATTTTCAACGAGATGAATATGACATTGCTCCACTCTAACAGATCAAGAATCAACTGACGTTGATTCTTGATTTGCAAGGTATTGTAAGGAGATCTGTGATGTATACTCCTGAAGAAGGAGAAATCATTCACAATCTCACTGATGAGCAACTAGCCGAGATGTTTAAGCTAAATGCTGAAGAGATTGTGAAAGATGCCCCTACTTTGAATATAGAGAGTGGCGATGACCTTCAGGATGTCAATGAGATTGAGATAGAAGATGTCAATGCTCAACACTATCCCAGTACTCTGACAAGGAAGGAACTGCCATTCCTAATCTGGGAGACATTCTTGTCAGTGACACTTTTGAGACTCTGGACAGGATGGAAAAAGAGTCCGAAAAGCTAAAGATAAGGCCCAAGCCACAGATGCTGAAGTGAACATCAAAAAAACAGAATGGGCAGCATGTTTTGAGGAGATAAGAGCCTAACGCAACGCTTCAACGTCAACTGTCTACACCAAATTGTATAAGGTCAAGAAACATCAAAAAGTGGCAGGCAGGATCATAGCATGGGCACATTTTCAAGACCTCAACGTTTACGATGTTAAACATGAGAAGGGAATTGAGTATTTCAGGTTTCCACATGACCTGAAGACTCTTCCAGGTTTTGAGCTTAACCAGTTAGCAAAATTAAAATTGCTATATGCTGACCCTCGTAAGATATCAGGCTGGTTTGAAGCAGCTCTAAAGAGGGAGTACCACAACAGATGGGTCAACTTCAAACCTCAACAACCAACGAGGTACATCAGAAGATCTAAGGTTGACGCCATAACTGGAAAACCAAAAGTTATGTGGAAGTGGAGTCCTCCACGTATAATGTCAAAGATCCCATTACGTGAGATGCCTCAGGACTTCACTCCACATTTGAAATGGTGGTACTACGATTGGAGAACGGGAGAGGCCATGATAGTCTTGAACAGAAATGGTAAAATGGAAACCATAAGGGTGTTTGACCTAGTGTGGCTTACCAACTTGTTAGCTAATGATGTGTATACATTATACAAGTAGCCACTGTTCTATGACTCACGAGATATAGTACAAGCTTTACAATTTGAATATGTAATATGACTCTGTTTTGCTTTCGAGATAAACACAAGAGTCACCAAAGAAGCTAAGTACAAGAAATTTGAGGAAATTATGAAAGATGTAAGATAATAGATAGATCTAGGTCCAAGGGGGAGTTTGTTGATACACTTATGTACCTAGATCCTGATCTCAATGTATTAAATGTCTTGCCTTATGTAATATTGGGTACTTAATGAAATGATAATGTTTGATTGTGATTTGTAATGTTTATTATTTCATTAATGAGTTGAGTAATGTTTAATGACTAGATTATATAGGTTTATGATTGTTTGAATTGATATACATAATGTTATAATAATGAATAAATTCAAACTTTGGTTAAGTGAAGTTTACATGCGTCCGAATGGACCATGCGCCCAAACAGTGGTCATGCGTCCGAATGGCCATGCGATTGAGTGTCCATGCGCCTAAATAGTCCATATGCCTGAACAGATTTATGCGTCTGACTCAGTCGCACGACTGAACATTCAGTCGTACGAATGGATCAACCACATGGCCCAATCGCACGAATGAACCAAGCTCATGGTTTAGTCGCCCGAATGAGTAACCCTAACCTATAAATACCACTTAATTCGTGGAAGAATTAAGAAAAATTGAAGAACAATTGAGAAGCATTCGATTCACTTTGACTCCAGACGTACCCTAGCCGTCCAGAAGCCTCTAAGTTCGTGATCCAAGTTCATAGAACGCTGTAGATCAATTTCTAATTGATTCTTGATATTAGATTCAACTCATTATTGTGTCTACGTGCGTTCTCACTGATTGGATCGCCAATCAAATAGGATTCCGCATTATTAGGTTTGGTTTAACACGTTAATCAGTTGGTGTTTCATTCAAATACCAGATCCTAACAGATTCCAATGTAGTTACTAGTTGTTTGAAGGATTCAAATGTCTCTGATTTGGATTTCAGAAACATCACCCAAGAAAATCTTGAATAATCATCAGTGACCACATAGCAGTACAAATCACCAGCAATGCTTTTTGTGCTGACAGGACCAAACAGATCCATGTGTAGAAGCTCGAGAGGCAGGTCAATGGAATTAACTTTCTTTGCCTTGTGAGACTTCTTGGTCTGTTTGTCTTTCTTACATGCGACGCAAAAATCCGGAAGCTGGAAGTTCTTGACATTTACTCCATTCACTAGATCATTTTGTATCAGTTGATTCATCTTCCCTGGATTAATGTGTCCCATTCTCCTATGCCAGGAGATTGAGTCCCTCTCTGTTGCTTTTGACAAGAAGCACTAAATTTTATGATCAGTTGTGGAGGCTTTTGATAGATCCAAGACATATAAATTGTTATATCTTGAAGCTGACATTAATAGTTTGTCCTCCGGGATAACGTAATCCTTTTTCAGCACGTAGCACTTCTTGTTGTCAAACACAACTTTAAAGCCTTTGTCATAGATCTGGGAGACTAAAAGCAAGTTGTTCTGTAGTTGTTGAACATAGTTGACCTTATCAAACTTGAATTTTTGGTTTCCCACTTCACCCTGAGCAGTGATATATCCTCCTTTATTCCCAGCAAATGATAAATGTCCCCATTTATTTTGTTTGACATTGAAATGGAGAGACAAGTTCCCAGTTATGTGCCTAGACGCCCCACTATCAACAATATTGGAATTTGTGATAGCACTGTACGACACCCTATGAGGAACTAGTTGAATTTGCCATCAATGCAAATGTAGACTCTTTAGTTGTTGGAGATTCTGAACTTGTTTCTCGTAGCTCTTCCTCAACCAAGTGATGTACCACATTCACAGCTTCTTCAGTATCTAACATTACTTGCTCAATTGTGATCTCACCTTCACTTGCAGAACCATCATCCAGTCCCTCAACATAGGCAATGTTTGATTCACCCGAAGACACAAAGCGAAAGGTCTAGTCTTGCCCTTCATCACCTTGAGCAGTCAAAGCCTTTGTCTCTTTGTTTGAAGAGGTAGCTCCACTCATGGGTTTGTCTTGATCGTTGAAGGTGGAAAATGGATTTCCATTTTTGGTCTTCTTGGGCTTTACACATTTACATTTAAAATGCCCCTTTTCACCACAATTAAAGCAAGTGACTTTGGTTTTCTCAAAACCAAACGTTGTGTCCTTTGTGGCTACAAGATTCTGCCCCGTCTTCTTAACGAACTTTTTTGCTCGTCTAACTACACTTGCAAGAGCCCACATGATATTCATTCTCTCCAGCTCGTTCTCATCAACTTGCTCGTAATCTTCATCAGCAAGATGACAATTACCAATCTTCCCGGCAACTAAACCATCATAGGATTGGACAACAGCTGCAAGTAGATCCATGTGCTCCTTTGCAACCTCCACTATGACATTACTGAGATTCTCAGTCTTTAACTTTGTAGTGTTGGCTTCAGGAACTATATATTGGGTTCCAGATGACCCTGACGTGTCTGGTCCTGAAGCACTGGTTTGGGTAGGAGCTGTGGAACTGGACACGAAAGTAGTTTATAGTAGAGCTCCTGAACTGGTTGGAGTGGGAAATGAGTTGTAAATTGAAAGATTCTGATCGTAGGATCCTTTCTGTGACTTGTACTTCATTCTCAGTTACTCTTCTCTTAATTTCAGGATGGTCATTTATATCCAACTTTGCAAGAATATCATTCTGTCTCAGATTAGACACAAAAGAATTCCATTTATCCAGCAAACCGTCTGCAAAACTTGACACTTTATCTTCCATAGACGTTGTTACACCATGAGTGTGCAGCTCACTCATTAGATGGTAGAACTTGTCAATAATGTCATCCAGGCTCTCTTTCCCTATTGAAGAGAAGTTATCAAACTCCTTCTTGAGAGCCTTAGCCTTCATAGCCTTTAACGTTGCATTCCCATCATATCTCTTCTCCAATGCTTCCCATAGCATTTTTGCCTGCTTGTTCTCAGAGAACTGATGAAAGATGTCATCGGTATCAACTAAGTCAACCGCGCATACACTTTCTTTTCTGCATTGTACTTAACCTTCTGGCTGTCATTCATTCCTCCCAGAGCCAGCTTAACTCTATCAGCACCGACTTGCATAGGGTAACCTATCTTAATGGATGCCCAAAGATTGGGATCAACTCCATTTAGATAGATCTCGAACCTCTGCTTCCATTGTGGATAATCATCTAACGTTATAAGCTTTGGTGGTTTATTATGATTCCCAATTTCATTTTCTAGAAGCAGAAGGTTCTGGATGCGAGAGTCCCTTCTGGCAGTAAACACAGCGAATTGATCTTCCATTTGTAAAACTTTGTACTCGTTGAATAGGCAGTTTCAATCGTGCGTATGAACAAGGAGAATGGACTCAAATGATTGGAGTTATTCAGTCGTGCAAATGGACAATGCGGATGACTCAGTCGTGCGAATGGACAATGTGGATGACCAATGCAGATGACTCACTCATGCGAATGAGCTAATGCGGATGACTCAATCGTGCGTATGAGCTAATGCAGATGACTTAATCGTACGAATGAGCTATTCGTGCGACTGAAGGCTGTTGTGTTTGAAAATTTTTGAATTTTGACACTTTGACATGAGTTACGATTTACCCAGAAACCCTAATCTGCCGTATGAGAAAAAACGTAAACTTTTAGGCCTGGAAACGTCGAAAACATCGTTTTTGAATGAAAAACGTGAGATTAACACCAAAACTAATCAAATCACACGCAAAATCAAGAGCCAAAGCTCTGATACCACTTGTCAGGACCGTGTATGTATGGAGTACTAATTGATTATCCGTGAAACCAAATTAAATATTGTGGAATCCTATTTGATTGGCCATCCAATCAGTGATAACGTAAACCCGATTGATCTAACGATAAAAGAAAATGTTAAGATTGAGTAGAAAATGATCAGATGCGAACTATGAAGTTGGAATATGCATTCTGGACGCTCTGGACGGCTAGGTTATGAGTGTATACGATATAAGTGTCAAAAGTCTAGCTTTCCACGAATTAAGTGGTATTTATAGGTTTGTAGTCTTCATTCGTGCGACTAAACCATTAGCATGGTTCAGTCGTGTGACTGACCCATGCGACTGATTCATATGCACGACAGTCATGCGATTGAGTCATTGTCATGTCTTAATCGTACGACTGGTCCAGTCTTCAAGTCTAGTCGTGTGACTGGTCCATTACCATGATGTCTTCATGCGTATGGTCTGTAACGCCCGGTTATTTACAAAGACAAAAAAGAAAGAATAAAGTGAAGAAAAAGAAAGATATGCTATTTAACCCAAGTTGAGTGATTAAATATGTAAAAGGTACAAAATCTAATTATTTTTGTACAAAATTAGCATAGCCGCTCATGCCATGCCACTTTTCTACTTTTTGTGACCGGATTCTAGAGAGAGAAAAAGTAGAGCTCGGGTTTGAAGAAGAAGTGCAGAAGTGTGAATTCAAGGTAAGAATTCATGGTTTTTAAGTGTTCTTAACCGGTTTTATCCTCGGTTGTATGCTTATGTGTGTTTGTGTGTGTTCGGGTATGTGTTCAAGTGGGTTTCTAGGTGAGAACTTGTAGCAATCGGGTTTTGAAGGAAGTCTTACCCGAAGAGGCTGCTAATGTGAGTTCTAGAACCCCCTTTTTACCTGTTTTTACCTGTTTTGGGGCTGGAAATATATGTATGAACTTTTTATAAAAGTTAGGTTTTATACCCGTATGTATGTATGTGTGTATGTTGCGGGTGGGGTTTGATTCTTGGGCTATGTATGTGTTTGATGTTGTTATGATGGTGTTTCTAAGGCTTAGAATGCATGATTTAAGCTTTGAACATGATAGGAGTTGTTTGGGGATTGAATTATGATGTTAAGGATGAATTAGACTGCTCATACGCCCAAATAGTAGCTTAGGCGCCCAACAGAATTAACTGCCTAAGTGTTCCCATGCACCCAAAATCTCATGCGCTTGAATAGTACTCATGCGCCTAGAAATAGGCTGAAATTGACTACGTGTTCATACGCCTAGTGGTCATGCGCCTAGAATTGCTCATAATAGACTAAGTGTTGCTCATGCGCCCCAATACTGCACATGTGCCTGAAAGTGGCCCAGGCACCTAAGTGTTCCTCATGCGCCTGAAAGGTCATGTGCCTGCATAGTGTTCATGCGCCTGCAAAGTGCTCTTGCGCCTAATGACTTCGAATATT